>CM060924.1:665247481-667647481 GCA_030737875.1 Allium sativum
TTCGCGAGCCTCACACCCCGGGATGGACCAGAAACGGGAGAAGGATCCAGGGAGGACATGCGTTTCTTTCTAGCTAGGGTGGTGTCAGTGACCTACCAGGCCTGACATTTATATACTTTTCACCTGTGTGGTTGCTGCTGTTGTGAGGCGCCGCGGATATATCGGTCGATCCGGGACCGATGGAGTCATTGGGCTCATTTACACCCCAAAGGGCGGGGAAACGTAGTGTTCAGGCATTTTAATCCACATCAGTGGACCGGCCCTGTGGCTCCTAAGGCTTGCCTGCGCGCTTGCCTAAGACATGGTAGGCTAGATTGTCTCGAAGCGGTGAGGACGATCCCTGGCCTCGGTTCATGACGGAAATCCAATTTCCAAATATGACATCGTGCGGTTTTGATTGTATGTATATATATATATATATATATTATATGGTACCCATGCTGTCTATGATTGGTAGTTATGATTGAAATTGTTTTTGAAACATATATAAACTAGCAATAATATCAAATGATTTGTTTTGCTCGTATCAAGCATATTTTGGCCATTATAAGGTAAAACTCTATCCTCTGGTGTGTGTTGCATTGTGTGATGGGAACTGATTCTTATAATGGCTTATTTTTTTATAAAAAGCATTGCGATGTTTAAAAGATTTATTTGTCTTAAAGAACTGGCAATCCAATGGAGTAAACCCGTTCCGCGAAAGTGGCGTGGTCCTGTGATTGGCCATATTTGAAAATGTGTTAAGTAGATTTCTCATACCGGTCCCATGACTGACTCGTAGTTTGTTTCACTTGCAAACTCGGGTGCCCCTTTATCTACACAGGCAGCCTTGTATTCAGGTTTTAGCAGGCTCTTTCTGGATAGCTGGAGCTGAAGATGGATTCTATCATTTATCTATTTTATGTTGTTCAGCTCCTATTGTACATATTATGTTTTCTTTTCCGCAGTAGACATTTATGTATAGCTGAACTGTATTTTGTACTAAGTATGATCCTATATGTTGTGTAACTCTGATGATTATATTTATCCAGTGTATTCTATTGTACATTATCTGGTGTATTTAATTATTTCTGTTCTGTTGTTATCTGTTTATGTGTTATATTCCAAAGATTACCCTTGCCACCGTCTTATCGTGAATGGGGTCGTCACATTTTCGGTACTTGGAAGGTCGGCATGAGTTACAGTAAAGGTATTTATGTCGATCCCCGGGGCCGAAAATCCTTGGGTCGTTACACCTACTGTAGCTCAATGACTCTGAGAAACTTTTGGAATCAAATATCTAGCCAGTACAGTTTTCGGTCTGAAGGATCAACACTATGGATGGGTAAGAAGCACTTATCAAAACTGTTTATAAACTACTTAATCCATCATGAAATTGTTTTCCATGGCATTCAAGGATTTGGAATTGTAGGAGCTCGGAAAAAGACAATCTGCTACTATGAAAAATGGCTAATGCAATTAACACCAAAAACTAACTTTTTTCATACGGAATTATTGATAATGATGTTTGCATTCTCTATCATAATCCAACTGAAACCAATGTTCATCTTTTCTTTGAATGCACTTTTGTGAATCAGATTTGGAGCAAACTTTTGGCCATTGGTGGTTTTCATCGTCCTTCGAGTTCAAGTGAAATTTAATGGTATAATATCTTCAAGGCAACATGGTGGAAGAATAAGAAGACTTTTGTCCTATTGAAGCTTCTCAGAAAATTTATTTCAGGAATTTGGAAAGAAAGGAATAATCGCAATTTTGGCATTGTAAGCTTGAATTCCGATCAACTCTGTGCTCTAATACATAAGTCGATGTTGAAATTGCTGACTATGTAAATATAGCTTTGGTTTAGTCTTGAAGAATTTTTTGTAGAGAATAATGCGTGTAATTCTTGTTTATATAGTTAATAAATTCCACTTGCCTTTCAAAAAAAATATAGTGGGATGATGTGATGAGATTTGATAAATAATATGGTTTGGCCTTAGTAAGTAATTAGTTGAATCAGCATAGATGATGACTTATGGGAAGAGCAAAATGGCATATACTAAATCTTTCATATCATAATCTTTCATTCTCCTATTATATCTTTTCATTTTAGAAATACATATCAAACTAAACAATAAAGGTCGGCCATTATCAACACTAAGGAGAAGTGGAAACTAAAGGTAACTCTGAGGGAAAGAGCAAGGACATATCAAATCTCTACTTGTCCATCCATCATGAATAATAATACCGGAGTTCATATTTGATTATTTTGAATATTTTTTGTTATTTTGATACAATAATGATACATGCATGTGTGTGTGCAAATATACATATATATATATATATATTTGTGTGTGTGTGTACCAAAGTGATTTAATTAAAGTTTCGGTTAAAGCCTTAGGTTTCTGATAGAAACCCATGTTTAGTATCTCCAAATGCTTTGAAAATTTTATATGACATACTTAAAATGATTTTGGTGCTAGGTTTTAAATTTAGAAATTTATGGTCATTTATAAATATTTTATGAATTTCCCAAGGAGGAAATATCATTTATTTAGGTTTTAAGTCATTTAAGTGATTTAATAAATAATTTTGATTTGAAAAATTTATGGAATGAAGAAAAAGTTATTCTTGAATTCTTGTGACCTTTGGGGATTTTTTTTCCTAAATGATTTGTTATATATTGTTTTAGATCAAAAAGCTTAAGAAAGGTGATTCATTAGGGTTACTTATTAATTAAATCCCCTATTTTAGCTTTCAAATAGATGGCGCGTTTTTCACATAAATTCAAAAATGAAAATTTCAGACTTTAGATCCACCAATAAGATTTTGATAAATATGAAGTTGGTGAAAAGATTACATTTTATTTAGAAAGAAATAGTTTTTCTTAAATTATAGCTTCAGTCAGGTTTATTCTTCATTTCACATGGTGTTGTTTCATTTCGAACTTGCGAAACATAGGATATCAACTAAATTTGTATGAAGTGGTTTGCTTGGAGAAGAATGCAAATCAATATGATGCAAAGCCATTGTTTCACTTCGAACTAGGAAGCTACTCGCTTTATAAAGTGAAGTCAACTCTTACTTTGTTTATTTCGAAGCACTTTTCCCCTTTTCGAAGCCAAAAAAAGTGGAGCAACACAATTTTTTGCTTTGCATTCTTTTTAAAATGGTTTCGAATTGGATAATGCTGCTTTGTATTGCTTCGAAGAAAGTAAGACAGGAACGAAGCGCTCTTTATTTGTTTCGCGTTGAAAGGTTTGAAGCGCTGCTTTACACAAGCTAGATTAGAGTGTGTGAAGCACTTATTTCATTTATTTTGTTGTATTGCTTCACTTCAGACCAAGCCAAATAATCAAGGCTCGAAGAAAAGTTATGTTTCCCTTTGCATAAGCAGATAAGTGGATGCAAAAAAAATCTTTGGTCGTTTTGCTTTGAAAGGATTGAAGCACTCTTCACATGAGTAAGATAAGAAAATGTGAAGCACTCTTTGGTTGTTATGCTCTGAAAGGCTAGAAGCATTGCTTCGCATGAGCTATATAATCAAGCGCAAAGCACTTCTTTCTATTGTTATTTTGATTCGCATTAGGTTGGTGAAGAAAAAATGAATTAAGAGTTTTGAAGGCAATGGATTCAGAGCCATCTTCTTTGAAGAAGTCAGTTTTGCTTCGCATGAAACATTGTTTTGTTGTTTTGCCTTGGGTAAAGGGATTTGACATGGGTTAGGCAAGATGGACTTTGCTTCGGACCAGTGTTGCTTAACTAAAATGGTAAATAACCTAAGTATACTATTCAAATTAATTGTTTTTCTTCGAATTTGTATGCTATGATAATAATCATACTTTGTTGCTTCAAATGGATGAAGTCGTACACATAGGCTACATGTTGTTCTGAATTATTGGGGATAACAATGTTATATCATGTCATCATTCAAAGTAAACACACGTTTATTTAGGAAACTAATGGGATGTAAATTATCGGGGACACCAATAAATATAACTTAAATTCTTAGGGTAAAAGATTGAAATATGAAATTTATGGTTTTGTAGTTTTCCAAGGATTAAACCAAAGAATATGTGATGGATAGTCCATGGATGCAGAGGATGGATAGTCTCTAGAATATGTCAAGTTATGGGTTCATAATTAACATAAGGATAAAACAATGAGGTGTTTGATAGCTAATCCACATCTATTTAAATATTGAAATACAGAGGGGAAAAGTAATTTAGATGGTAGGGAAGGGTAATCTCCATGACATTATGATAGATCATAATTTAAAATATTTTTGGTAGTCATATGATAATAGGACAGTTAGTCACCTAATTTTGTTAGGTAACCATAAATGCACCATGATGGATAACCACTTGAATGTGATAGGTAACCATAAAAGTTTGTTGAGATAGGTAATCAGATATATGGATGGGTAATCCATTACATGTTGCACATTTTCAAATATTGTTCTAACCATTGTGAGTGTAGGAGCATAGGTTTGGTTATTTTATTATTCAAGCATTAATGAGGGGAAACCCATAACATTAAGTAGTGTGGTCTCACTAGATATCATGTTGATTTAATATGATATGTTATTATTTACACCATAATGTTGCTTGACCCAAAGTATTTGTTTTTCCCATTAAACTCTTGGGTACTCATTTGAATAGATTGAGAGTAAATAATTTAGCTATTCAAGTTAGACAAATAAGCTTTCAAAGAAATGCAGGAGGAATTTGTATCTAAGTAGGAGTCCTTTTGCTGCACTTTTATTAGACTTTTTGTATGTAAAAGAAAAGTTGTATTATTACAAAATATTTACTCTGATCAATCAAGGGGTATCTTTGTATATTGCTCTTAGAGATATTTTGTAATAATTATATTTCTTTGGATGTGGATTACGGATGGAAATATGAAATGAATGATATTAACCTATGGAATGTGTTTGGTGTTTTTTATATTATTTTGTATTTGATATTTTGAGCTAACATGAAGCTCATTTTATAATTGAAGGATAATAGTATTATTGGCTGAAGTATCAATAGCGCTTGTAATAGAGGGATGTTAAACATCTTGTCCTTCTTCCTTCCTAACATCAATGGCTTTCATTGCTCTCTTCCTTCATCTCCTTACAAACTTTTTCAAAATAATATCTAACAAAGTCAAAATATTCTCAAACTTTGCCTAAGTCCCTAGTTCATCAATAGAAGGTTGCATGCCAACTTTAAAGTCAAGGATAAAAGGTTTGAAAGGCCTACCTCCCATGGTCGAACATTTCAAGGATGACGAGAAAGTTTGAAGAGTTCCTAGGCAAAGAAAAGAGAAGGAAGTGCCAAAATGTTCGTTGGATTCATTACAAGAAGCTTCTGAAAAAGTTCGGCGAAGTAGAAAGCGGATGTGAGATTTTTTTTTTGAAATTGGTACTTTATTGCTTATACCAACCGTATACTTTGGTTGTATGCCTCATCAAACCTTACAACCCCTTAACCAAAGTGGGTGCCTTATAAGGGAAATGAGTTCGTATAACCTCCATATACCGACGATAAAAATCTATACATCAATCTATATATACAATTACATACATAAAATGAAAGACCAATAGAATAAAAGGATGAATGGACCAACCCAATAGCTCGGCCCAATGAAACTCTCTTCTTCTTCTTCACTAACCTGCCTACTTTCAAATCATCCCTCATCGAATTAGCTGAAATCAAATAGTTCTATGTGCTAACATCAAAGTCGTTCAACATTCTCCTATGTTCGAATAACACGAATGTTATGTAATGACGGTCGGAACAAAGTCCCGCTCCTTGCACGCATATGAGCTGGCACACAACTCCCATATAACAAAAGGAATCCCTATTGTTATGTGCCTACCAGCTCATATTTGTACCCAACTCCTTCAATTTATTTCGTGATGTGGGACTATTAATTCCAACCATCATTCCTCCTTAACAACATGCGAGACAATCCTAACAGTCTCCACCGTGACTTGCAACCTACGAGTATCTTTTGAGAGCACTGCCTTGCCTGCATTGTCCAGTCCGTAACCTTCGGCTCTGATACCACTGTTATGTAACGACAGTCGGAACAAAGTCCCCATCCTTGCGTGCATATGAGCTGGCACACAACTCCCAGGAGTCCTTGTTGTTACGTGCCTACCAGCTCATATTTGTACCCAACTCCTTCAATTTATTTCGTGAAGTGGGACTATTAATTCCAACCATCATTCATCCTTAACAACATGTGATACAGTCCGAACACGATGTAACGACCCGAAAATTTGCGACCTTGATTATTCGATATACAACACATATCGAACATCAAGAGTCGAAAATACCGTATGGTTAACGAAAGTAATTAGAGGGTGAGAATAGATGAGATAGAAATTTAGAATAGAAGAAGAAGAACATACAAAATAAGAGTAAAAACGAATCTCACAGCGGAACGAATAACATATAATATATATATCAAATTTTGAAATATAAATCTATACTTGAATATACATACATTTCTAAAGTACATCACTTACAACACAGCGAAAATAAACAATAGTTATATGATCCTGAAGCCTCCTACTACAAGCTCTTCCAGTATATATGTAAATCCCAACTACTTGACTGCCCGTACAAAATTGGGCACCCAAGAGTTTAGGGAAAACAAAAAAAATAAACTCCGGGTCAGTCATGGGATCGGTATGAGTAAAACAATTTAAAACAGGTTGAGCCATTAACCGATATCTCATAAGACCACGCCATATAACGGAACGGGTTTTTCCCTTATGAGAATCCAAAATATCTTTATATCAAAAACCTTTTGATATTATAATAATGTCTATCAACCACAATATAGTAATCATCTAGCAGAAACGCTTTCATCTCACGTTCTACATATATAGTATACAATCAAAACCGCAAGCACGTATTTGGAAATGGATTTCCAACTATGACAAGTTATGGAACCACCTTTCGCTAGTGTACCTCTAGAGAGGAATACACTGGGTTCAACAAGAACATCTTGCAACCCGGCCACACATGACCGACCACTCATTTCGCTTGAGTGTATCGAATGTATATCACCAACGGTTGGGATCAGCAACCGTTTCCCGAATGGGACAGCATCGACAATAGATTTTTAGAAGTAAATGAATCTCTAGATCAGGTAATTATACACCCTAATAGGTGCGACCTACATAGCCATGCTGTCTGCCCGATTTTTGTCATTTCCCGGTTGTGAGGCTAGAGGCCACGCTTATCTCTGACAGATCACACATTTATGCACTTTGAATGTCACATCGTCATACCCGCCAAATCACAAATTGATTTCCCCAAAAATATCACGGGTATACAGCTAAGAGAAACGAATTCCTCCGCCACCAAACGTGAATACGTTTGAAGAGATCAACTTACGTGATCTATTGGATATACTCTGTCAGACCTTCTTCCATACAAGTTGACCGGGGACTGGACAAACAGAAGGCACTATTCAGTACATCCATCTTAGGCACTGTTATCTAAGACTTATACAATAGCCCTTGCCCTTTGCTCTGTCTTCAATTATCTTTGGCATATATGATTCACAACGCTTATGCCAATACAGAGTGGTTCTTTGGATTATAATCCAACCGATCTCTCCATATTAACAACGTTAAAATGGTCAGAACTTTGATAGTCTGTGATTTAACTATCGAAGAAAAATATGTGTGCAAACAACGATATTATTTCCAAATGGAAATTCTGTCAATCAATCATCAATCATATATATATATATATATATATCTAAATATATATATTCATATTTTCCTTATTTTCTACGTTTATAAAATATATGTTAACGCTGGATAACATTTCCATAACTTATTTACGTATCACTATTCTTCTACAACTATCAGTCTCTGATTGTAAACTAGTATAAGAACAATTCCCTAAGTACCAATCCCGAAGGTCGAAACCAACATCAGATAGACACTTAGGAAACCATTCAACTTAACAAGTCTCCAGTCAATTTCTGATTTAGCTTAACTCCATTTCTTAACTCCTTATACATGAACATTCCCTTTTCTAATTCATATTTCCAATTTCAATATTTGATTACGTTTCTGATTCTGTTTGGAAAACATTTCCAAATCTTCTTTACTTGGATTTAAACAGATGTTTAAATCAACATTTTGATGACAACTCAAACCACTATACTTATTTACTAAATTCACTTAACCACTTTCACTCTCGAACCTTAGCCATTTCTAAATTAAAAACGAAGTCAATCAAGTTGCGGTATAACTACCTCTCAGACCTTAACTGAACAACATTTCAAATCTCGAATTAGGGTAAGTTCATCTTTTAACTCTTTAACACCTCCTTATGTAACTTCTGGGTATAATTTACGAGTCCAACTCCTTTACAGAATTATTTGATTATAACAGTGGTGTTATAATTTCCTACTTCTGAAATATAATAACTTTAATCTAACTCTTATTTCCTAACACGAATAAATAACGAACAACTAATTTATCAACTCTTATTTGGTTAACTCTTATTCTATAACTCTTATTCAAATAACTCCAATCTAATAACTCTTATTCGATTAACTCTAACTCTATTTAACTCTTACTGGATTAACTCTTATTCGAATAACTTATCCGAATAACTTATATTTGATAATCTCTCTTCTTCGAATAAACTATATTTGATTTAAATCCTGTTGAATAACTAGATTCGATTAACTCCCCTTGAATATCTCTGATTCGATTAACTCACTTCGAATATCTCTGATTCGATTAACTTACTTCGAATATCTCTGATTCGATTAACTCACTTCGAGTATCTACTATATTCATTTAACTCCTTTCTTCGAATAAACTAATATTCGATAACTTCTTTCTTCGAATAAACTAATATTCGATTTAACTCTAACTGAATAACTCTAACTGATTAGCTCTAACTGTTTAACTCTAACTGGTTAACTCTTCGTCCTTATTCAGTTTCAGATGTCGATGTTAAAATCGATTCTTACTTCTCTATATAAGTCCTGACTTATATATATTCTATTTATCCACTGATAAATAATTACTTAATTTATAAATATCATTTATAAATTAATCTACTCCATTTATCTGTTTTCTCCATATATAAGTCCTGACTTTATATATATATATATATTTATCCAAAGATAAATATTTCCTTTATAATCTATTTATTTCTAAATGCCTTTACCAATATTTCCTTTTTAATCCTATTTGTAAATGGTTTACAAATATTTCCTTTTCAAATTCTATTTGCAAATGATTTGCAAATATTTCCTTTTCAAATTCTATTTGCAAACGATTTGCAAATGTTCCCTTTTAGGGTTCTATTTCCAAGTATTTCCTTTATTAACCTTATTTATTTATCCTAAGTATTTCCTTTATTAATATCTTATTTATTTTCTAAATAAGTATTCCTTTATTAATTTCTTATTTATTTTCTAAATAAATATTCCTTATATCTTATCTTATTTATTTAACAAATAAATATCTCCTTTTCTTATTCTATTTATTTAACAAATAAAAAATCCTTTTAATAACTTATTCTGTTTCCTAAGTCAATATCTCTTTTATAACTTATTTACTTAACAAATAAGTATCTCGTTTAACATCTCCTATTTATTTAACCAATAAATATCTCATTTATAAAATCTTATGATTTTATAAATATTCCCTTTTCTTTATAAATATTTCATTTATAAAGATTCCCCCTTTCTATATAATTTTACCTATAAAGTTTTCTATTTATAAATATTTCATTTATAAACATTCCATTTATAAAACCCTTTTGATTTTATAAATATTTTGTTTTCAAATACCATTTGAAAATTCCCCTTTTTCTCATTCCGGTATGTTATGGTGTTTAACATATCAAGTCATGATGTCAAATATCATCCATACACATAAAATCAACAACAAAATTATAAACCACGTCATATATCACAATATATGAAAATAATAAAATAGCTGTTGAGGAATCTAGTCGGATTCCTCCAATCTGTTTCCCTGAATACACAAATGCTACACAATAAAATCAACATCACTTTCAGTTCCATATGATATATTCTGATAAACAGAATCAATATAGAATTCAACTAACTGACTAGCAGTTCAATCAAATGGCCAACACATAGTCAATCAACCAATATTTAACAGTTCTAAGAATATAACATGAAATATAAACTGTTCAGAGTTAGTGAGATTTACTCACATTGGATTGTTATCGTCAAAAATGATTAACTTTCTTTGATTCAGACGGACAATTTATTTTGCAATAAATTGTAACGAACTCAAATTCACATCCAATCAGTTCCATTGTGGAGCTCCCGCCCATACGATCCTGTCGGATCCTGTTTTTCTGAATTCCGATGTCATACGAGAGAGTTATGAAATTTTAAAGTTTGAATACTAAAAAAAACTTAAATCAAATTTTCTATTGGGCTTCACCTTTCTATTACCCCGGCCCAAGCCTAACTACCAGACCATACTTCATCTCTTACACCACCGAAACTCCTCCCAGTACCCATCAAACATCGCACGCGATTTCCTAAATCATTACCATCACCGCGCCTTCATTCTCTCACAACTTCACAAACAACTTCACCACTTCCTTCTCCATCCAAGTCTCACCACATTCATACCTCCCAGCTCGAACTCGAGCTTCACTATCCAGTTGTGTCGACATAGTACTTTGCCAAAAATCACAGCAGGCACCGAATCTTGCTCTCACCGTACCTCACCCAATTTTGCCAACAACTGCGGATTCCTACCCTGAACCTGAATCGAACAACTACAACTCGAATAGATGCTCCCAATTCCCGAATGATTCAACCCTAGCCAACTGCTCATAAACCGAGCCTCGACAAAACACGATCGCACCTCACAAGAATCACACAGAATTGAAGCCCTTGCTTCGCTGATTCGATCTATACATCCATTGGAATTTATAGTATTTAATTTGGTTTCTCTTTGAATTTTGAATCTCACGTTTTGTCTGTGTTAAGGAAGTTTGGTGGCGGCCTAAGAATTTGATTTTATAGGGGATCATATTTGTGTGTGTGGCTAAAACGATGACTATGTGGCTAGTTTTGGTTCACACATACTTAAATATTTTAGTTTTAAATATTCACTTTATATTTGTTTCAACACTCTAAAAATCCCTACGAACACACATGATATCTAAAAATCATGAAAACCGGCATGCAGCTAGATTTCGACATTACAGTCCCAACGAAACTGATTTCGTCGAATTCCGACTTCGTATACTCTCACAACGTATTTTTAAAGGTCGAATTATCGACTGTATTTTACATTAAAAATCGGTACGGCCACATACTGACTCTAAAATTCACAAAACTAGACATCTAACAATAATTTGACATTGCGGATCCAACAAAATTAGTTTCGTCGAATTCTGAGGTCATTTGAAAAATTGGCTATGTTTAAAGCTCTGAATGACCCATTTAAATATATAAATGTATTTAAATACAATTAAATTAAATATAAATAAATTTATATTATCGTATATATTCATAGTGGAATACCATACAGCTCCACAATATTCCTATATGAATTTCTAACTCGATATCTAAATCCTGATTAAATCGATATTCTATTTATAATGAAATTCCTTTTTAAGATCTAAATAATTCCTTTATAAATTATAAAGGAATTTCACATCGACTTTTCTAAAATTTGATTTGGACATAAATCAAAATCTATACCACGAAATCCCGATTTTTCTCTTCCACTAGAAAAATATACTTCACCAGCTCCTAACGTTTCTTGTTTCACAGAAATCTGGCTTAAAATGAACCATGTACATTCAGTTGAAGTTCAAATCGCCAAATCGCGAACTGCCGCGCCATTTCGACCACGATTTTAATTATAATATAATTATACGTTCAAACTGTCGTTCAAATAATATATTCGTTATTCTAATTAAATTTTAAACTGAATTAAATATTTTGAATTGCCCAGTTCACACCATATCGCCATTTCCGCCAATTCTGATTATTTCAGAATTAAATATATTATTTAATTATTATTTAAATTAAATATTCACTATTATTTAATTTAACGACCATTAAATCCTCTAAATCAGCAATAAATAATTAAATTAATTAATTATTATAATGCTGAAAATGCGGGTCATTACATTCTTCCTTACTTAAAATAATTTCGTCCTCGAAATTGCTAAGGTAGAAAACATACCCTATCGACTGGTCAGAACTTATCTGTTCACTTCTTACTTTCAGTTTCAACTGAACCAATTTAATATCAATTAAATATTTAATTAATTCTTATCAATGAAAATTTTCACAAATCCTGAAAATTTTCTAATGCCTTAACTTTTCGAATTTTTTTGCTATAACCTCCTTTGTACAGCCCTATCAGTAAAACCACAACTCGCCTCTCTGGGCCATCTCCAACCCAAAAGAAAATCAAACAGCCAAGCAACTTGCCAATTCGGCTCATCAAAATCTCATACCATATAAAATAAAAACTTGTACCTTTTTGTCGGGCATATCATTATATCCCTTTTCATCTGTTACCAATTCAGCATATACCAATGTCATTCCAATCAATCTTAGATCAATTCTTGATTCCAAACTCTGAACTTATCAATTCAATTCCATTCCAGATTATCACTAATCCAATCCAGTTTTATTTAACTTAGTTCAAGTAAAATTTTAATTTACTCATTCACATTTACCATCTCAATCTATTTAACTTTATAAGTTAAATTCAAATTTCAGAATTTAAATTCCTGGGCTTATTTCAAATCAATTTGAAATCATAATACCAATTCAAAACCTTGAATTTCTAAACAACTTGTTTCTTCAAAACAATTCGAAAACAAAATCTTTGGTAGTAATCTGTCACTTAGAAACTCGAAAATGAACACTGATGATGCAGCTGTCATCATCAGAATTTATTTTCCAGCGAATGAAGTGAGTTCAATACTATATCACTTTTAAAACCATTTCTAAACACTTCCATTTCGAAATCAGTTCAAAATATCAATTTCAATGCTTGTAACAATTTATAATCTCCTAGGATTTTAAAATTCTCATATATTTAATCCAAATCCATTTACAAACACCTTTCCAATTTACAGGATTTTAAAATTCTCATATATTTGAATTCTAACTGGTTATTTACATAACCATTAAATTTATAATCTTACTCGATTATAATAACAACCAATATATCCAATATATTATAATTCCAATATATATGTTTTCACTATATCAAAATATACTTTGGGTAAAATTATTTTCATTTACCCTCTTTTAAGAACATATCGTGTCGACCCATCGTATTCGAGTGTTTAGAAACTCCTACCGATATTGTGGTGCCCCACTATCGACCAGAATTCATAAGCCACTCAACCAATAAATTATCACAATATAAAACAAATTTTTATATCAAATAACAAATACGCGCTCATATATATACACTCAACTCAATCTAGGGTATTACTAACCCCATCTCTACTGAGTTACGCCACAGAGCCAAGGTAATTACTTAACCTTAAGCTCTGATACCAACTGTAACGACCCGAAAATTTGGAGTTCAAGTAGACTTTGCAACCATCCTCTCCCCCAATCCCCAAAGCAGCAAGGTAATACCCCACTGTGGCTTACATTGGTACCCCAACACCATATTTTACGGCCAGCCTTTCGACTTCACAACCAACCCATTACTAGGGACATGTAGGAGTAAGAGTCTCCCGTTCGCCACCTAACGAAAAGCGAGAACCCCCTATCATGCGACACATGCACCAAGCACGCAACATGGACTGGTATGAGTAAAACAGTTTAAAACAGGTTGAGCCATTAACCGATATCTCAAAAGACCACGCCGTATAACGGAACGGGTTTTTCCCTTATGAAAATCCAAAATATCTTTATATCAAAAACCTTTTGATATTATAATAATGTCTATCAACCACAATATAATAATCATCTAGCAGAAACGCTTTCCTCTCACGTTCTACATATATAGTATACAATCAAAACCGCAAGCACGTATTTGGAAATGGATTTCCAACTATGACAAGGTATGGAACCACCTTTCGCTAGTGTACCTCTAGAGAGGAATACACTGGGTTCAACAAGAACATCTTGCAACCCGGCCACACATGACCGACCAATCATTTCGCTTGAGTGTATTGAATGTATATCACCAACGGTTGGGATTAGCAACCGTTTCCCGAATGGGACAGCATCAACAATAGATTTTTAGAAGTAAATGAAACTCTAGATCAGGTGATTATACACCCTAATAGGTGCGACCTACATAGCCATGCTGCCTGCCCGATTTTTGTCATTTCCCGGTTGTGAGGCTAGAGGCCACGCTTATCTCTGACAGATCACATGTTTATGCACTTTGAATGTCACATCGTCATACCCACCAAATCACAAATTGATTTCCCCAAAAATATCACGGGTATACAGCTAAGAGAAACGAATTCCTCCGCCACCAAACATGAATATGTTTGAAGAGATCAACTTACGCGATCTATTGGATATACTTTGTCAGACCTTCTTCCATACAAGTTGTCCGGGGACTGGACAAACCGAAGGCACTATTCAGTACATCCATCTTAGGCACTGTTATCTAAGACTTATACAATAGCCCTTGCACTTTGCTCCGTCTTCAATTATCTTTGGCATATATGATTCGCAATGCTTATGCCAATACAGAGCGGTTCTTTGGATTATAATCCAACCGATCTCTCCATATTAACAACGTTAAAATGGTCAAAACTTTGATAGTCCGTGATTTAACTATCGAAGAAAAATACGTGTGCAAACAACGATATTATTTCCAAATGGAAATTCTATCAATCAATCAACAATCATATATATATATATCTAAATATATATATATATATATATTCATATTTTCCTTATTTTCTATGTTTAGAAAATATACGTTAACGCTGGAAAACATTTCCATAACTTATTTACGTATCACTATTCTTCTATAACTATCAGTCTCTGATTGTAAACTAGTATAAGAACAATTCCCTAAGTACCAATCCCGAAGGTCGAAACCAACATCAGATATACACTTAGGAAACCATTCAACTTAACAAGTCTCCAGTCAATTTCTGATTTAGCTTAACTCCATTTCTTAACTCCTTATACATGAACATTCCCTTTTCTAATTCATATTTCCAATTTCAATATTTGATTATGTTTCTGATTTTGTTTGGAAAACATTTCCAAATCTTCTTTACTTGGATTTAAACAGATGTTTAAATCAACATTTCGACGACAACTCAAACCACTATACTTATTTACTAAATTCACTTAACCACTTTCACTCTCGAACCTTAACCATTTCTAAATTAAAAACGAAGTCAATCAAGTTGGGGTATAACTACCTCTCAGACCTTAATTGAACAACATTTCAAATCTCGAATTAGGGTAAGTTTATCTTTTAACTCTTTAACACTTCCTTACGTAACTTCCGGGTATAATTTACGAGTCCAACTCCTTTACAAAATCATTTAATTATAACAGTGGTGTTATAATTTCTTGCTTCTGAAATATAATAACTTTAATCTAACTCTTATTTCCTAACTCGAATAAATAACGAACAACTAATTTATCAACTCCTATTTGGTTAACTCTTATTCTATAACTCTTTTTCGAATAACTCCAATCTAATAACTCTTATTCGATTAACTCTAACTCTATTTAACTCTTACTGGATTAACTCTTATTCGAATAACTTACATCCGAATAACTTATATTTGATAATCTCTCTTCTTCGAATAAACTATATTTGATTTAACTCCTGTTGGATAACTAGATTCGATTAACTCCCTTCGAATATCTATGATTCGATTAACTCACTTCGAATATCTCTGATTCGATTAACTTACTTCGAATATCTCTGATTCGATTAACTCACTTCGAATATCTACTATATTCATTTAACTCCTTTCTTCGAATAAACTAATATTCGATAACTTCTTTCTTCGAATAAACTAATATTTGATTTAACTCTAACTGAATAACTATAACTGATTAGCTCTAACTGTTTAACTCTAACTGATTAGCTCTTCGTCCTTATTCAGTTTCAGATGTCGATGTTAAAATCGCTTCTTACTTCTCTATATAAGTCGTGACTTATATATATTCTGTTTATCCATTGATAAATAATTACTTAATTTATAAATATCATTTATAAATTAATCTACTCCATTTATCTGTTTTCTCCATATATAAGTCCTGACTTATATATACACATATATATATATATATATATATTTATTCAAAGATAAATATTTCCTTTATAATCTATTTATTTATAAATGCCTTTACCAATATTTCCTTTTTAATACTATTTGTAAATGGTTTACAAATATTTCCTTTTCAAATTCTATTTGCAAATGATTTGCAAATATTTCCTTTTCAAATTCTATATGCAAATGATTTGCAAATATTCCCTTTTAGGGTTATATTTCCAAGTATTTCCTTTATTAACCTTATTTATTTATCCTAAGTAATTACTTTATTAATATCTTATTTAATTTCTAAATAAATATTCCTTTATTATTATCTTATTTATTTTCTAAATAAATATTCCTTATATCTTATCTTGTTTGTTTAACAAATAAATATCTCCTTTTCTTATTCTATTTACTTAACAAATAAAAAATCCTTTTAATAACTTATTCTGTTTCCTAAATCAATATCTCTTTTATAACTTATTTACTTAACAAATAAAAAATCCTTTTAATAACTTATTCTGTTTCCTAAGTCAATATCTCTTTTATAACTTATTTACTTAACAAATAAGTATCTCGTTTAACATCTCCTATTTATTTAACCAATAAATATCTCATTTATAAAATCTTATGATTTTATAAATATTCCCTTTTCTTTATAAATATTTCGTTTATAAAGATTTCCCCTTTCTATATAATTTTACCTATAAAGATTTCTATTTATAAATATTTCATTTATAAACATTCCATTTATAAAACCCTTTTGATTTTATAAATATTTTATTTTCAAATACCTTTTGAAAATTCCCCTTTTTCACATTCCGGTATGTTATGGTGTTTAACATATCAAGTCATGATGTCAAATATCATCCATACACATATAATCAACAACAGATTATAAACCACGTCACATATCACAATATATGAAAATAATAAAATAGCTGTTAAGGAATCCAGTCGGATTCCTCCAATCTGTTTCTCTGCATCCATAGATGTTACATAATAAAATCAACATCACTTTCAGTTCCATATGATATATTCTGATAAACAGAATCAATATAGAATTCAACTAACTGACTAGCAGTTCAATCAAATGGTCAACACACAGTCAATCAGCCAATTTTTAACAGTTCTAAGAATACAAAATGAAATATAAACTGTTTAGAGTTAGTGAGATCTACTCACATTGGACTATTATCGTTAAAAACGATTAACTGTCTTTGATTCAGACGGACAATTTATTTTGCAATAAGTTGTAAGGAACTCAAATTCACATCCAATCAGTTCCATTGTGGAGCTCACGTCCATACGATCCTGTCGGATCCTGTTTTTCTGAATTCCGATGTCATACGAGAGAGTTATGAAATTTTAAAGTTTGAATACTAAAAAAAAAACTAAAATCAAATTTTCTATTGGACTTCACCTTTCTATTACCCCGGCCGAAGCCCAACTACCAGCCCATACTTCATCTCTTACACCACCGAAACTCCTCCCAGTACCCATCAAACATCGCACGCGATTTCCTAAATCATTCCCATCACCGCGCCTTCATTCTCTCACAACTTCACAAACAACTTCACCACTTCCATCTCCATCCAAGTCTCACCACGTTCATACCTCCCAGCTCGAACTCGAGCTTCACTATCCAGTTGTGTCGACATAGTACTTTGCCAAAAATCACAGTAGGTACCGAACCTTGCTCTCACCGTACCTCACCCAATTTTGCCAACAACTGCGGATTCCTAACCTGAACCTGAATCGAACAACTACAACTCGAATAGATGCTCCCAATTCCCGAATGATTCAACCCTAGCCAACTTCTCATAAACCGAGCCTCGACAAAACACGATCGCACCTCACAAGAATCACACTGAATTGAAGCCCTTGCTTCGCTGATTCGATCTATACATCCATTGGAATTTATAGTATTTAATTTGGTTTCTCTTTGAATTTTAAATCTCACGTTTTGTCTGTGTTGAGGAAATTTGGTGGCGGCCTGAGAATTTGATTTTATAGGGGATCATATTTGTGTGTGTGGCTGAAACGATGACTATGTGGCTAGTTTTGGTTCACACATACTTAGATATTTTAGTTTTAAATATTCACTTTATATTTGTTTCAACACTCTAAAAATCCCTACGAACACACATGATATCTAAAAATCATGAAAACCGGCATGCAGCTAGAGTTCGACATTATGGTCCCAACGAAATTGGTTTCGTTGAATTCCGACTTCGTATGCTCGCACAGCGTATTTTTAAAGGTCGAATTATCGACTTTATTTTACATTAAAATTGGTACGACCACATACTGACTCTAAAAATCACGAAACTGGACATCTAACAATAATTTGACATTGCGGCTCTAACAAAATTAGTTTCGTTGAATTCTGAGGTCGTTTGCAAAACTGGCTATTTTTAAAGCTCCGAATGACCCATTTAAATATATAAATATATTTCATTACAATTAAATTAAATATAAATAAATTTATATTATCATATATATTCACAGTGGAATACCATACAGCTCCACAATATTCCTATATGAATTTCTAACTCGATATCTATTCCTGATTAAATCGATATTCTATTTATAATGAAATTCCTTTTTAAGATATAAATAATTCCTTTATACATTATAAAGGAATTTCACAAAGACTTTTCTAAAATTTGATTTGGACATAAATCAAAATCTACACGATGAAATCCCGATTTTTCTCTTCCACTAGAAAAATATACTTCACCAGCTCCTAACGTTTCTTGTTTCGTAGAAATCCGGCTTAAAACGAACCCTGTACATTCAGTTGAAGTTCAAATCGCCAAATCGCGAACTGCCGCGCCATTTCGAGCTCGATTTTAATTATAATATAATTATACGTTCAAACTGTCGTTCAAATAATATATTCGTTATTCTAATTAAATTTTAAACTGAATTAAATATTTTGAATTGCCCAGTTCATACCATATCGCCATTTCTGCCAATTCTGATTATTTCAGAATTAAATATATTATTTAATTATTATTTAAATTAAATATTCACTATTATTTAATTCAACGACCATTATATCCTCTAAATCAGCATTAAATGATTAAATAAATTAATTATTATAATGCTGAAAATGCGGGTCATTACACACGAGATCCATTATTGCGAACCAATACAGGACTTTAAGTTCGATTTGCTTCAACTTAACACTCCTTAGTGAGCTTTGGTGTCTGAATATGTGGTTGTGCCTAGCATAGAGGTAATAAATTGTTGTTGTCAGAGCTCAATAAGCAACATCCTGCAAGTGATTCCTCTCTTGAAAGTTATGATGGATCTTAGTGGCCTCATCCTAGATGGAGCCCAAGGTGTTCGATGAGGTATCCAACCTCGATTTCAGGACATGCCATATGGAAGTTGAAAAGGAACATTGGAAAAATAAATGGTAAGTAAATTTGGGAGTAACATTATATAATTCACAAGTAGTATTAGTTAATATTCCACAGGATGATAATCTGTCTTTAATGTTAAGCCTGTTAGATATAGCCATATATGCTATGAATGCCATGCGTCGGCTATTCTTCGAATGCCATATGACTGAATAATATGGATTTTTATCCTTTCAATCTCTGTTAAAATCCGATGCTCTATGGAATTTAAAGTCACCCTTTGAAACCATTCGTAATGATCAGTAGAAGCATCATGTTAAATGGTAAATGGGTGGATATGTTGACTAACTTCCCTTATATTAGCATGTAGATTAGGATTAATCACACTTTGGTCTATAATAGTGGAAACTTTTTCATGTGATGTCCCAATTGCTTGATATCTATGTACACCAAGAAGATCAATTAGGCATTTGCAATTTATACAAGTTTCGAGCCATAAAATGTTCGTTCCATTGGATATAACTTTGTTGAAAAATAGAGCTCCATGGGTACACAACCATAGAATAGCCTTCCATGTACATGAGAAATTGTTATTTATAGGCATATCCCAAAATTGCTTGTTATCACAATATCTATCTTGCACCCGATGGCTCCATAGAGTTTTCTTTGATAGGAAATTCCATAATAGTTTTATGTTGGCATCTTTTTTTAGATCTGAAAAGGCTTTTAATCCAATGACACCCTCTGCCTTTGCCTTACAAAGTTGTGCACAGTTTATTTTGTTATGAGAGTCACCCTAAAAGAATCCAGCACAAAGGGCGTTTAGCTTATCGATTGTTTACTCCGAAATCTGGTACATAAAGAGACAATATAAAACAATATAGGTTATGACTATGTTGATTAATTCAGCATAACCATCAAAACTTAGGAATTTAGCATACCACTGTAGTATTTAGATTGCACCTTTTGCGGAGGAGTTGTATAGTGTGAGTAGTGCAATCTGTTTATAGATAAAGGAACACGTAGGTACTTTATAGGGAGATGTCCCACTTCAGAGCCCGGGATGTTAGTAATTCCTTAAACATTACTTGCTTTCTCACTAAAGAAAACCTTGGTTTTAAGAGCATTAACATTAAGACCAAAAAACAAACAGAGGTGATGAACCACTAATTTCAGGGCAGAAGTAGAAAGCATTGTGCTCTTTCCAAATACTAGTAGGTCATCTACATAAAGAAAATGGCTAATCTAAGGCTAAAATTGATGAACAAGAATGAACTGCTGAGTAACTTTCACATTATTTTGGTAGAAACTAAAATATTCCATAGTAATACAGAATAAATAAGGAGATAAGGGTATCCCTGTCTGATCCCTCAATTTAATGTGATGAAACCGTTGGGTATGCCTTGAAATAGGATAGAAAATGATGCAGTCGACATACATTCGTAAATCAAGTTTGTAAAATAAGTAAGGAAGCCCATTGAGTCCATGATATGACAAATAAATTCTCTATTTATCATATCAGAAGCCTTATGCAAACCTACCTTCACACAATTTTTTTAACTCCAGACCTTTTAAAATCTCGAAGGAGCTCATGCGCTCATAAGATGTTATCACCTATATATCGACCAGTAATAAAAGCACATTAGTTATCTAATGTAAGATATGGCAGGAATGGCTTCATTCTATTGCACATTATCTTATTAAAAACCTAATAAAACATGTTACAGCACGAGATAGGTCTATAGTGAGGTATATCGGTAGGCCTCTCTATCGTTGGAATCAATGTGGCAAAGGTATGGTTACTACCCTTAGGAAGTTTCCCACTTTGGAATATATCCTAAACTACCAAAAGCTGGTCATTTTTTATTTGATCCCAACAAAGTTTTAAGAACTTAGCAATCATTCCATCGGGGCCAGGGCTAGAATCATCATGAATAGAGAAAACAACTTCCTTGACTTCAGGCAAAGTGATAGGCTGTAACAATAGTGTCTTACCTGAATTATTGATTGTGGATCTAAATACAAACCTATGTAAGTTACCAGCTGAAGAAACATTAAACAAACAGGTAAAATAAGAAATGGTATGTTTTTCATTTTCCTTTGGTTTAAATAAAAGTTCCCCTTCTGTTGTTAATAATGTTTTTAGATTATTTTGATATTTCCTGATTGTCATTTTCGAATATAAGAATTTGAATTGGTGTCACCTTGTTGGAGCCATAATATCTTTGATTTTTGTTTGAGTCCCCAAAATCTAATCCTTTGCGGAATAGAATATTGATGTTTAACTTGCATTATCTCTTCAAAAAGTTCTATATTTTCAGGATCATTATCAATAGCAGTTCCTAAATCTTGAAACTTTTGTTCTAATTCCTTAATCAAAGCATCATCCTTTGGTCAAATATTATTCCAATGTTTTAATTATGATTTACAGGCATGCAATTTATGTTGTAAGTCGGAACCTCAAGTGGTGGATTGCCAGGCTCTTGTAAAGAAGTCTTTACAACTAGAATAACAATGCCAATCATTTTTGTATCTGAAGGGAAAACCCTTAGGTTGAGAAGTGGGAACTAATTGCAGAAGTAGGGGATTATGTGTTGTAACCGTTGTGATTAATCCGGCTCAAGACCACTCGATTCCGATATCTAAACCACAAAGCGCTAGCGGAAGACTAGATCGTTGTTAGACTTGCAAAAACAACCAAAACAATAACTCTAGTCACTAAATCACACAAGGACTTATAGTGGTTCCACTAACATATTGTTAGTGTACATCCACTTTGGAGAGAGTATTTTATTACCACGATGAAAGGAATACAAGAGATTGATCCAATGATCACTATATTTCAATATAGAAAAGAATTTTAGGGGAATAGAATTGAAGAACTGGAATTAGGTTATAAACCCGAATTCACCCTTGAGAATAAACTCTTGATCCCAAATCAAGTTTCCAAGCTCTACCACTAATAAGTCTAAAAATAGCTTATATAGAGATAGGCCAGTTACCCAAATTGGCCCCTTGTCTTCACAAATCAATTTGTCAAGTTTCCAGCCTGAAACAGCCCAAAACACTTGTCAGACGTCTGTCGTAGGAGGTGACAGACGTCTGTCCCCTTCCAGGGAATTATTTGGGCTCCAGCACTCAGCTCAGACGTCTGTCCCCAATATGACATACGTCTGTCCCACTCTCAGACGTCTGTCGTGGGGATGACATATGTCTGCCAGAACACTCGGGAAAATCCACCCTGACAACTCAAACGTCCGTCGTCCACTACGAAGAATGTCTGTCGCACCAGTCAGCTGACAACCTACAACTTTCAGCTCATAACTCTCTCGTGCGAACTTCGATTTGCGAACGGTCACCTCCAACTCGAAGCTATCTTCGTCCTCTTCAATCTAACATATAGTATTGCATACTTCAACACTACACCTCGATACTATATCCATCTTAACTCCAAATTCTAATGCCCCAAGCATTTCCATCTACCTTTGACCAAGCGAACTTGAATGTTTTCCCAATGAGCTTCGGCATAGACACTGCCCATTGCACTACACCAATGAGTTCAGGCAATGACCACACCCGCCAATGTAGTGTTGAAAACATTCAAACCAAAAACCGTCTCACCAAAAGACAAGGTACTCGGGAGTGTAACGAGTACTTACCATGAAGATAGATTTCCAATCTCTCACCGCTATTCCTTTCCATCATCAACAAACAAAATCACTCAATCCACCCCGTGCCACCCCGTGGCACCTAGCAACTCAACAGGAGAATTAAGTTCGAGCAATGCTTGAACTTCCCATATGGAAATGCCTTAGTAAACATGTCCGTCGCATTATCCTTTGTGTGCACTTTCCGAAGGTATACTAGCTTACCCTCATCCATGGCTACAAGAAATGACTTCCTCACCTCAATATGCTTGGTCCGTGAGCTAAACGCCAAATTCTCTGCTAAATGGATAGCACTTTGGCAATCACAATGAACATCAACACTTTCATGTTCGAAACCCAAGTCACACAACAATCGCTTCAAGTAAAATGCCTCCTTAGCCCTTCCACAGCGGCAATCAACTCCGCCTCCATAGTGGATAAAGAAACTACGGTTTGCAATCTTGATCTCCAACTAATGGTTGTCCCGCCAAGTGTGAAGACATACCTGAAAGTTGATTTCCTCCGATCCCTATCACCGACGTAGTCTGAGCCACAATACCCAGCCAACTTGCAACTCCTCTCATCACTACCACCAAAGACAAGTCCATGAGAGGCTGTGCCTTTCAAGTATCTCAATATAGCCTTCACGGCTTCCCAATCCGATTTCCCTGGATTAGCCTTATACCGACTAACCACCCCGATGGCATTTACAATATCGGGCCTTGTACACACCATAGCGTACATCAAACTACCCACCGCACTTGCATATGGCATCTTTGTCATATAAGCCTTGTCTTTATCCCCGATAGATGATCCCTGATCCGAAAGCTTCATATGCAAAGGTAAAGGTGTATTTAACGCCTTTGCATCCTCCATGCTAAACCGACAAAGCACTTTCTTGATATATTCCTTTTGAGTCAATCTCAACTCAAAACGCTTTCGGTCCCTTCTAATTTCCTTGCCCAAGATTTTCCTTGCTTCTCCAAGATCTTTCATCTCGAATTCCGATTTCAAAAGCATCTTCAACTTGTTGATTTCCTCCTTATCTTTGGAAGCAATGAGCATATCATACACATACAAGAGTAAATACACCCAACAATCATTTCCCAACCTCTTGAAATATACGCAAGCATCCTTGATGCTTTGATGGAAGCCACTTTCAAGCATGAAATGACCGAATCTCTTCTACCATTGTCTAGGCGATTGCTTTAACCCATATAGTGATTTCTTCAACTTGCAAACCAATTTAGACTTACTATCTACAACAAACCCTTCCGGTTGCTCCATGTAGATGTCTTCATACAAGTATCCATGCAAGAAAGCGGTTTTCACATCAAGTTGCTCCAACTCCAAGTCATGGATAGCAACTATGGCTAGTAAAACCCGGATAGATGTATGACGAACCGCCGGTGCAAAAATTTCATCATACTCATTTTCTTTCCTTCGTTCAAACCCCTTTGCCACTAACCTTGCTTTGTACCTTCCATCATCCTTCACCTTGTAAATCCATTTTCACCCTATAGCTCGGTTTCCTTAAGGAAGTGAAACCAACTCCCAAGTTTGGTTCTTCATCAACGGTTGCATCTCTTCCTCCATGGTGCAAATCCACTTCGAGCACTCTCTTGACTCCATGACGTCATCAAGGTCCATCAGCTCATCTTGGACTACATTGAGAGCATAGTCCAAATGATCACTAAAGCTAAGGTAGTTCAAATCACCATATCTTTTGGGAGGTCTTATTGCACGTCGACCAACCCGATTGCAATATTATCACCCAAACCCCTTTCGGCTCCACCTTGAGTCGAAATTTCTCTAGTATCATGTACATCACTAACATCACTAGAGGAACCATGTGGACAATGTGGACAATGTGATGTTTCATCAACCGCTTCAACCCCACAATCTTCTTCAACTCTACTACCACTTGGACGGAATGTAGGAAGGAATTCCTTCTCCTTTGATTCACCATGAACCAAATTCGGAACATCTGATGAGCTCTCATTAACCTTGAATAAAGACGACTCATCAGAAGTGACATGATGAGAATTAACAACCTTCTTCGTTTCCGGATTCCAAATCCGATAGCCTTTCACGCCATCCATGAAACCAAGCAAGACCCCTTTGAATGCTCTAGCTCCAAGCTTATCATTCCTCGGATCGTGCACATAAACCTTGCTACCAAACACATGAAGATATCTCAAGTCAACACTCTTCACTTTCCACACTTCCTCCGAATTTTTTTTACCTATGGACGAGCACAGAATTTGATTCACAATATGCACCGCGGTTGATAAAGCTTCGGCCCAAAATCCCTTAGACAAACCCGATGTTAATCTCAAGCATCGAGCTTTCTCAAGTAGAGTTCAGTTCATTCTCTCCGCTACTCCATTAGATTGCGGATCTCCTGGTGTAGTAAAATGTCTCCGGATTCCATGATGCTTACAATACTCCGAGAATTCCCAGGAAACATATTCGCTGCCATTGTCAGTACTTAACAGCTTCAAAGTCTTACCACTCTCATTCTCAACAAGAGCCTTCCACACTTTGAACTTAGCAAATGCGTCCGACTTGGCCTTCATTACATACACCCAAACCTTTCGAGACAAATCATCTATGAAAGAAATATAATACCTTCCTCCTCCTAAAGAAGCAACCGGTGTCGGTCCCCAAACATCCGAATGAACATACTCAAGAACCTCCTTTGAGTCATGCTTGCCTTCATCGAATGATACCCTTGATTGCTTCCCCATGACACATTCCTCGCAAAACTCTAGTTTATTGAAACTCTCACCCTCGATCATCTCCCGCTT
This sequence comes from Allium sativum, assembly GCA_030737875.1. NCBI lineage: Eukaryota > Viridiplantae > Streptophyta > Magnoliopsida > Asparagales > Amaryllidaceae > Allium > Allium sativum. Next base: position 665,273,551 of record CM060924.1, read on the forward strand.
TTGAAGAATATCCAAACTCCTGTCCGAGACATGACCCAATCTAAAATGCCACAACCGTGCCGCATCGAAGTCACGAGAACTATCAACACCCACACAAGTCTCACCGCCTACGGTCACACCTTAAAGCAAATATATACAATGAGTCTTGACACCTTTCATAACCACAAGCACCCCCTTCGAAACCCTCAAGAAATCCTTCTCGATAGTGATCTTGCATCCTAGAGAATCCAATTGCCCCAATGATATAAGCGACTTCCTAAGTCCCGGAACATAGCGAGCATTGGTGAGCGTGTGAACAACTCCATCAAACATCCTTATTTGTACGGAGCCACTACCCATTGACTTGAAAATAGAACCATTTCCCATAGCAATTGCCTTTTCCCTCTTTGACCTCAAAGGATGAAAAACAATCTCTATTTGGCATCAGATACGACGCACCCGAATCGGGAACTCATTCATTACCCGAAACACCTGATGCCACCGCCGTCAACACATTCTCATCTATCTCACCATCCCCACTCTCCACCACCACGGATAAAGACGCTACTTCCTTCTTATCTTTGTCTGGACATTCATTCTTCCAACGTCCTAGTTTCTTGAAACTAAAGCACTTGCCATTTCTCTATTTCGATTTACCTCTTCCACCGGGCTTTCTTGATTCAGAACGCCCCCAGTTTCCTTTCTTCACATTCTTCTCTTTCTCCACAAACAACCCATGACCACTACTAGCTCCACTACTACCCTCACTCATCTCCTTCATTTGATCTCTCAAATCGTCACTAAGAAGACCCGTCTTGACATCATCTAGAGTCAAGGTATCCCGGCCATAGATCAAACTATTTGAGAAACCTGTATAGCGGTCCGACAACGAACAATAATATCATCGCCTTTTGCTCTTCCTCAATCTTCAAATCAATGGCCTTCATCTTCATGAGCAAGTCATTAAAGGCATTCATATGTGCCTTAAGCGAATTACCCTCCTTCATCTTGAAGGTGAAAAATGTTCGCAACAAGATCAAACGGTTAGCGCGTGACTTCTTCATATAAAGTTCTTCCAACTTGTCCCAAACACCTTTAGCAGTAGTCTCACCACTAATTTTGGAGATCACATCTCCCTCATAGCAAGTTAAAGAGTAGTGTAAGCCCATTCCTCCATCAACTCTCTCTCAACATCCGAGATATCACTTGGCAATAAGTGAGTATCAAATACTACACGGTGCACCCGATTCCGCCTAAGAACCACTTTTGTTTTCCATTGCCACTTCTCAAAGTCATTATCACCATTACACTTGTCAATAACCAATTGAGAACCCGACGCTGCATACGAACCACGTGCATAAGGCGCCACACTATTCGGACTTCCGTTTGAAGGACTTACCGTGCTACTATCCATCTCCGGCATTTTCACAAACACCTAACAAGCACCAAACTTGTAATGACCCGCATTTTTTAGCTGTCGAATAATTAATTAATTTAATTATTAAATATCGAGTGGCGATATTGTAACACCCCGGATTTTTGAATAGTCAAATTAACTAAATTAAAGAATAATTAATCTCAGACGTGAGAATTAAGGGAAACGAGTTGCGCCATTGTGTTCGTCTCGGAATTTTGGTTGAGATAGAGTCCGAGTTTGCGTGAATTGGACTTCGTATGAAGAAGTTATGGCGATCAGAAGTTTCATAAAATTCAAAACAGATTTCAAATTTCAAAAATTCAGAGTCAAACAGGCTAGGCGGGAAAATTCCCGCCAGGGCCAGGTCGACCATAGGGTCGACCTACCCTGACCAGGTCGACCATAGTGTCGACCTGGGGGTCGACCTGCCCCCCCCCTGTTGGATCTAGATTAACCCTAGAGGGGGGTGAATAGGGTTTATTGAAAATTAAGCGAGATATAAAAAAATACCAGATCACAAAATGCAGCAGAAATAAAAAGCAAAAAGAAAATAACACACAGAGATACCCAGCTTCGGCAAGACTCTGCCTACTGCTGCATTCCTAAAGTTTCTACTAGGTGATAGAACAGATCCCGCTTACAAGACCATGTAAACTTGCGAACCCCTCGCTCCTATTCTAACCCTACGCTCAAAACTCTAGACTGGTCTATATCCCCTAGACCAGACTTCCCCTAGTTTTACAGACGCTAGTAAACTGCCAGTTAACACCCTAACTGGATTCCCCTAGAATTTTACAGACTCTAGAAAACTGTTTGAACAATTACAAAAGAAATAAACAATAAAAAAAATAAAACCCCCTTTGTCAAAAGTACTATAGGCCTGCCACTTTGCTTTGTCAAAAAAACTTGGTCTCCTCTTTGTTGATGGTGGCTGAGAAAATAAAGTAGGGTTTTGCCCCAAATCAATTCGACTTCGATTGCAAAAAAAAAAAACGATTCTCTGATGATCTTTAACGTTGTTCTTCGTCGATGATTTGGCTGAGGTTGCGATCGAAAACAAAGTGAGTAGTACTGATTTGAACTTGTTTTCTTTTTGAGTTGTTGCTTTTGGTTTTTCGATGCACTAATGCCTGTAATGAAGTGGTGATTAACTAGGATTATAAAATCCTATTAATGCTCTGATTTCGGCTAGTTTCTTGGCTTTGATTTTGTGTTGCCCCTTTTGAATGAATCTGGAAATATAATCTTTGATCTTGATTTCATACTTGCCAAGTTCTTCCCATGCTTGATTAAATCTGGATATGTGGAGATGCCTGATTTTGCTCCTTCGAACGAATCCACACATGATTTGATTTCGGATTGTTGCCTTTGTTCACTTGAGTACTGAATGATTTACAGAAAGAAATCAAACCTATTTATGCCCAAACAATATGATTTCTTTCCAAATATTACTCCTCTGATTTTCCTGAAAATAAAACAATGCCTTGCACATTTAAGCTGATGATATACATTTATGACCTTGGTTTGCTCCATTAACTATTGCCACAAATGAAATTGCTTTCCCATTTTAAATATAATTTAAAACTGGGAATCATTGGAATATGTCCACTGTGATTTCATGAAACCATTTAGGAGTTGCCAGAAATGTTCTTGTGTGATTTTGGAAAACATAAATGGTTTATTTTTCTGGTAACCATTTAATTGCTGTAAAACATTTCTTGCCACAAAAAATTCTTGAATGAAAACTGGAAACAAATACTGCCTATCATGTGTATATCAACTCCATCATTTTCCTGTTCTTTTGCATGGTCAAAAAAACTATTGCCCTGTTTGCATTACTGGAAAAGAATTAATTTCTTGCCATAAATGTGTTCATCATTTAATATGCACAAGGATTTTTTTTCTTGCAAGAATTGAATGAAGAAATAAACTTGCCAACAAATATTGAAAAGAAATTTGCCCACTGTAATTTCTGGAAGCTTTCTTGAATGACAATTTTATGGCTTTCCTTTTGTCATAGCATTCAAGGAATCATTTATTATTTTCTTCCTTGTCCTGAAATGCGTGATTGAAAGCACATGCTTAATATCTGAAAATTGTTGAAATGTTTCCAAGCCATAAAAACAAACAAATAATGTTTGTGGGCATTCAAGTCTCCATGCATTTTTTTTTGCAATAATTCAAGCATTAAATTGTTTACATGAACCTGCCTGATTCATGCCATTTGAAAAAAAAACATATATTTCCAAAATTGTCTTCCATGCTAAATTTTGGAAATAATTTTTTTTTTTCATTACACTAATGTCAATCTTCATATGTGTAAGACAGTATGCAAACTTGAATTTGTTTCCAATTATTCAAAATAGTGAATAATAATGGAAAAATTTTCCTTCCTTTCTTGCATGTATACAAGATTTGCACTTGTGATAAATTAGTAAATCACGAAAGGAAATTTAATTTCTTTGCCCAAAAACTATCATGCCACCTGTGAAAAATGCATGCTCTTTTCATTTGTTTTAAAATGAAACATTGAATGAAGAAGATTTTCTAAAAAATAACATTTGCATTATGTATTGCTGGAAAACTTTTGAGTTGTTTGTCATATATACCTTTGTAGTTGCCAAATTTTCACATGTTAAAAAAAAATGAATTGAAACATGCCCTTTTTCGTTGTTGTACACTTGTGAACATTACCTGCTTGTATACCTGGCTTCTTGCTTTGTTCTTTGGCATGCTGATTTGTACACTTATGAACAGAAAAAAATGTTTTTCCTTTTTTTTTGTGTGTGTGTGTGTGCTATAATTGCAATATGAATGAATGAAATGCTGTAGTGAGGCAATGACTGTATACTAGAGTGATGAGCGTTGTAGTGAGGAACAAATGTACAAAAATGAGAAAAATTGTTCTAATATTTGTAATAAACAAATTTGATTGAAATAAAATATTATTTTATTATGTCCAAACAAATTTGCCTATCGTATTTAATTTATTTACGAGTACAATATTCTGTGAATGTATATGAAATGTGAAATATTAGTGAAGTGTACAAATAGTGGAGTTGTTAAATTGTACTGTTTGAAAATTGAAATAAAATATTATATTTAAACAAAATACTGTGTAAATATCTGAATGTCTGTACAGTTGTATTTTATTTGAATATAAATATTATATTCCTGTTTGTGATGATATATGAAAACAGTACAGTAACAAACACATTTAAAATAATAAATATTTGGTTGTTATCATCAAACAAAAAATCATATAATTGTGTATACAACACCGTTATATACAACAATCTCCCCCTTTTGATGATGACAAACAAATATAAGATTTTGAGCACAACAAATGTGTTTGACAGTGAATATTGAACTCCCCCTATTTATTAGCTCCCCCTACAACTGTGCATGAGTGAAAAGAATGGAAAATGAATGAATTTTCAAAATTAAAATAGTTATAAAATATTCACTCATAAATCAAAATCTCAATCCATTCTCCCCCTTTTGTCATCATCAAAAGGATATAGAATATAAAATATAGATGAAAAATGACTAACAAATACAATATCAGCTTAAGAGGAAGAAGTGTCATCATAAATCTCAATCAGTCAAACAAAAATCATAATAAACTGAGAACTGGTGGCATATTTCACATTGTAGAGAATGACGGATTTAAGATGAAATTTATATAATGGAGAGAGTTAAAAAATATGATTTCCAATTATTTTCCAAAAGAATTTTATAAAATTAAAGCACAAAAACAGAGATGGATTTGGACTATAGTCAATAATTCAATTTAAGTGACAAAATCTTATAATCTCAAATCCCAATAGCTATCAATCAACAAATCATAATACTTCATAAGATTTCAACACATTTCACATATTAGAAAGATGGATTGATAGGCTGGTTTTTATATACACCAAGGAGAATTTCATATTAATTTCAATTTAGCATATTATTTCCTTTTCTTTTATCTTTTATTTAAGAGCACCCTGACCACGCATAACCAGAGCTTGGATTTTTAAATGAGGTCAGTCGCAGCTTAAATTATAAGTTGTCTCTTAACCATGCATGACCAGAGCTTGGATTTTTAAATGTGGTTAGAGACACACTTATGTATTAATTATATTTATCATTTCATATTTGAAAGGAAAAGCTCCTCGGTATATAAAACCAATATATGGATGATAGAAAATGTGGTAGGTACAGAAATGGGCGGTGAAATAAATTTTTTAAATTAATTATATTATGAAACATGCTTGACTGTACTGGAATCATTGAAAATTTTCAATTATCACTAATTCTGAATAATAACATAACCACAATTCCATCACAAATATTTTCACTGTTTATTCAAGATGATTTTTTTTTATAAAAAAATTAACTCTCCACATTAATATAATATCACGATGGATGGTAGAAAGATGAAAGATAATGAAGATGGTCGTGAAATAACTGCCAGTTCAAAGATATTATAATAAATATTCAACTATCATGAAAATCCAAATAAAAATCTCCTCTTGTTGTGTATTATACTTCAGTCATAATTCATCACAATTTCAAAATCCATTAATAATTTTGATGAATTATAAATACAGTTCAATTTTGGATATTGATTTCAATTTCTGAGTGAATAATCAATAAATAATTTAAAATTGAAAATCAATTACAAGAGGAATATGAAGATCTATACAAGACATGAGGGATTAAGAAATATATACATAATGAGAATTAAAAAAAAAATTCAACACTTCCTAATCTGATACCACTTGTAGTCTCTATTAATGAGGATTTTTAAAATGACACTAGTGGCTAAACAAGGGTATCTTAGTCAACAAAAAAAACTTAATTACAAAAAGCAAGTAACTCAAGCACTCATATTCCATTTATCAGAGCATGGTATATATTTGATACCAAAGCAGGCAGTCACCAAAAATATTTATAAACCAATTTCTTTTAATCAGAGCAGCATGATTTCAAAACAAGCATTTTTCAAAACAGTATCAGAGCAGCACCAAAATAGTTTCAAAGCACACTTGTCAAGACATTTCTGATGGCCACAGAATATGATTCACAATCCAAGATTAAAAATACTGTTTATTTTAAATCATTTGAAGAAAATGAAAATATCAGGATTTAATAAATCAATCACACCAATTTATAAATTTTTGATTCGAGATATGTGTGAGATTTAATAAATCAATAATTTCAAATGATTTTAAACAAACAAATATTTAAATCAAATAACCATGAAATAACAGAGAAATTCAAGACCGAATTGTCAAAGAATTTTTCCAAATTATTTCTGACAAGCACAAAGAAAAAATTTAGATCATTTACATCAAGTTTGAGAGATATTCATGATCCAAAAACTTAAGAATAATTTATTTGAAATCACTTGAAACAATGTGAAGTTTGAGATATAAAGAATTATTCACACAAGATTGATAATATAAAATTTAAGTGGTGTGTGATATTCAAAATATCTAGAATCTCAAATGATTTCAAACAAAGCTAATTTCAATCATAATAATCATGAATAACGATGAAATTTCAAGATGTATCACTGATTCAAGATAATTTAACATATTCAAGCCAATCTGAAAATTTCTGAAATTATCACAACTGATAAATAACAGAGTGTACTGTAATGAGTATAATATTTTAAGCATTTCCAAAATTAATTGGAAGAAACTCAAAACATCATAAGTGTGTGAAATTTCATTAATTATTCAGATCTTCAAAAATTTAGAATTCAAAATAATAGTGTTTAAGATATGACATGAATACATCAACACTATTATGAATTCATAAATCAGAAAATAAACTTCAAAACAATTGCAGATATTTACAAGTTTAAAAATTCAAGATCTAGAAAGAGTATAACATCAGAGTTCTATTTAAACAAAGCAAATTTCCAGAAGATCATGATTACTGCAATTGGAAGTTAAGGAAGCCCAAGAAGTTACAATGATATGACAGTGACAAATCAAAACAAAAACAAAAATAGAAAGGATAGAAGAAAGAATAAACAAAAAAAAAATTACAAAGTTGAGTTCAGAGATTATACCTGAAATCCATGTAAACCAGAATCTCCAACTCAGCAATCCTGGCTGGAGGAACTGTGAATGATACAGAACCATAAAACAGTTTGAATTTGAATCTCCTTTGAATAGCAGTTCCTCAGCCACCTCCAGTACCTAAGTGTTTAGGGGATTGAGTGGTCTAAAAAAATTAGTGAAACCACTCACAGTTGTGTGTTGGACTTTCGGTACCCAAACTTGTTTAAAAAGCAACCCATCAGAATTTATCAAAGTGCCTTTAGGGATCCGGATCTGTTTGAATTTAGACGAATTCATTTTGTTTCTTTTTGGGGTCCAAACAGAGTTGTTTCTAAACAAGTTTACATTTTGCTTTCGATTGAAAAATCCTTTGAAATTATCAAAGTTCAGATTATCAAGTCGATTCTTTTCAAAGAAGGTTGAAGGATTTTTAAAATCTTTTGAACTTCTCTTTTCAAAAACATCAAATTTTCCAAAGCCGAGTCCACTTTTGTTTCCTGAAGAAAACTGATTTTTCAACAACATATTTAAAGATTTTTCACCGTTAGAAAATTTAGTCAATGTTGTTTCAAGTCGTTGAATTTCATTTTTAAGGTCACCGTTTTCTTTCATTAAATCTGAACAATGATTTTCAGTGATCTTACTCTTTTCAAAATCAGTTTTCAAAACCAAATTTTCATCACTAAGCAATTTAATTTTGGTTTGGGATTCAGCAATTTCAAATTCAAAACGTTTTCGACTCTCAGATTCAAATTTCTTAAGTTTTTCAATCTCACTTTCTAGCTCATTCAGAATAGAATCGGTTTTCAACAAGCTTTGTTTTTCAGCAAAAATATATTTGGAATTTTCAATCGTCTTGAAATTTTCAAATTCTTGTTGCAAACAATTATTTGTGCTTTCAAGCTCTATCTTGTTCTCTTTTAAAATCAGAATTTCGCTCTCAAGTTTTTGAATATGTTTATTTTGATGAACAAGATCATTTTTCAAATTTAAACAATTTTTGCAATTAGAATTTGAATACTTCTTGACATTTTTAAGCTTTGATTCCAAAAGATTATTTTTGCAAATCAACTCAAGTTTTTCAGATTTCAGAATTTTATTTTTAGACTTTAGTTTCTCAACAGATTCAGTTAAACCATTTAAGCGAGAAATTAAATCTTTACAAGAAAGATCTCCAGTTGAGTCTCCATCTGAATTTCCATCTGTACTACCTGTTAGGCACAACTCTGAAACTGAGTTGACCTTCTGGGGTTTTGAGCTGTTGTCTTCTTTTCCGTATAGCGTGTTGAGAGTTGTCCAGATTTCCTGCGCGGTCAAACAATGGGAGATAAGACTATATTGTACATCATCAATATAAGAATATAGGATATGAATAGCACGAGTATTAAATCCAATATCATTCCTATTTACAATATCATACCCATTTATAACACTATTCCAACATTTAATATCAACAAATTTTAAATAAGATTTCATTTCTGATCTCCAATTTACAAAATCTGTACCATTAAAAATAGATGGAATACGACTGGACTGACTCTCTAAGGTCTGACAACAAGAGATCACCATTACTCTAGAGTTAATAGAAAACCTACTCTGATACCACTTGTTGGATCTAGATTAACCCTAGAGGGGGGTGAATAGGGTTTATTGAAAATTAAGCGAGATATAAAAAAATATCAGATCACAAAATGCAGCAGAAATAAAAAGCAAAAAGAAAATAACACACAGAGATACCCAGCTTCAGCAAGACTCTGCCTACTGCTGCATTCCTAAAGTTTCTACTAGGTGATAGAACAGATCCCGCTTACAAGACCATGTAAACTTGCGAACCCCTCGCTCCTATTCTAACCCTACGCTCAAAACTCTAGACTGGTCTATATCCCCTAGACCAGATTTCCCCTAGTTTTACAGACGCTAGTAAACTGCCAGTTAACACCCTAACTGGAATCCCCTAGAATTTTACAGATTCTAGAAAACTGTTTGAATAATTACAAAAGAAATAAACAATAAAAAAAATAAAACCCCCTTTGTCAAAAGTACTATAGGCCTGCCACTTTGCTTTGTCAAAAAAACTTGGTCTCCTCTTTGTTGATGGTGGCTGAGAAAATAAAGTAGGGTTTTGCCCCAAATCAATTCGACTTCGATTGCAAAAAAAAAAAAAAACGATTCTCTGATGATCTTTAACGTTGTTCTTCGTCGATGATTTGGCTGAGGTTGCGATCGAAAACAAAGTGAGTAGTACTGATTTGAACTTGTTTTCTTTTTGAGTTGTCGCTTTTGGTTTTTCGATGCACTAATGCCTGTAATGAAGTGGTGATTAACTAGGATTATAGAATCCTATTAATGCTCTGATTTTGGCTAGTGTCTTAACTTCGATTTTGTGTTGCCCGTTTTGAATGAATCTGGAAATATAATCTTTGACCTTGATTTCATACTTGCCAAATTCTTCCCATGCTTGATTAAATCTGGATATGTGGAGATGCCTGATTTTGCTCCTTCGAACGAATCCACACATGATTTGATTTCAGATTGTTGCCTTTATTCACTTGAGTACTGAATGATTTACAAAAAGAAATTAAACCTATTTATGCCCAAACAATATGATTTCTTTCCAAATATTACTCCTCTGATTTTCCTGAAAATAAAACAATGCCTTGCACATTTAAGCTGATGATATACATTTATGACCTTGGTTTGCTCCATTAACTATTGCCACAAATGAAATTGCTTTCCCATTTTAAATATAATTTAAAACCGGGAATCATTGGAATATGTCCACTGTGATTTCATGAAACCATTTAGGAGTTGCCAGAAATGTTCTTGTGTGATTTTGGAAAACATAAATGGTTTATTTTTCTGGAAACCATTTAATTGCTGTAAAACATTTCTTGCCACAAAAAATTCTTGAATGAAAACTGGAAACAAATACTGCCTATCATGTGTATATTAACTCCATCATTTTCGTGTTCTTTTGCATGGTCAAAAAAACTATTGCCCTGTTTGCATTACTGGAAAAGAATCAATTTCTTGCCATAAATGTGTTCATCATTTAATATGCACAAGGATTTTTTTTCTTGCATGAATTGAATGAAGAAATAAACTTGCCAACAAATATTGAAAAGAAATTTGCCCACTGTAATTTCTGGAAGCTTTCTTGAATGACAATTTTATTGCTTTCCTTTTGTCATAGCATTCAAGGAATCATTTATTATTTTCTTCCTTGTCCTGAAATGCGTGATTGAAAGCACATGCTTAATATCTGAAAATTGTTGAAATGTTTCCAAGCCATAAAAACAAACAAATAATGTTTGTGGGCATTCAAGTCTCCATGCATTTTTTTTTTGCAATAATTCAAGCATTAAATTGTTTACATGAACCTGCCTGATTCATGCCATTTGAAAAAAAACATATATTTCCAAAATTGTCTTCCATGCTAAATTTTGGAAATAATTTTTTTTTTTCATTACACTGTTGTCAATCTTCATATGTGTAAGACAGTATGCAAACTTGAATTTGTTTCCAATTATTCAAAATAGTGAATAATAATGGAAAAAATTTCCTTCCTTTCTTGCATGTATACAAGATTTGCACTTGTGATAAATTAGTAAATCACGAAAGGAAATTTAATTTCTTTGCCCAAAAACTATCATGCCACCTATGAAAAATGCATGCTCTTTTCATTTGTTTTAAAATGAAACATTGAATGAAGAAGATTTTCTAAAAAATAACATTTGCATTATGTATTGCTGGAAAACTTTTGAGTGGTTTGTCATATACACCTTTGTAGTTGCCAAATTTTCACATGTTAAAAAAAATGAATTGAAACATGCCCTTTTTCGTTGTTGTACACTTGTGAACATTACCTGCTTGTATACCTGGCTTCTTGCTTTGTTCTTTGGCATGCTGATTTGTACACTTGTGAACAGAAAAAAATGTTTTTCCTTTTTTTTTGTGTGTGTGCGTGTGCCATAATTGCAATATGAATGAATGAAATGCTGTAGTGAGGCAATGACTGTATACTAGAGTGATGAGCGTTGTAGTGAGGAACAAATGTACAAAAATGAGAAAAATTGTTCTAATATTTGTAATAAACAAATTTGATTGAAATAAAATATTATTTGTCCAAACAAATTTGCCTATCGTATTTAATTTATTTACGAGTACAATATTCTGTGAATGTATATGAAATGTGAAATATTAGTGAAGTGTACAAATAGTGGAGTTGTTAAACTTACTGTTTGAAAATTGAAATAAAATATTATATTTAAACAAAATACTGTGTAAATATCTTGTAACACCCCACCTCCACCAGGGTGGCTCTTGCAAGCACTCTGACTTTGGAGGGGCGTTTGAATCAGGTAAACATGCATAATGATATATCAAGGCAGAACAATAACATATGTATATATGTAAACAGAGTAAATAACATAGACAAAACAACGGAAGATTTCAAAACATTTCAAAACAAGTCTGGTACAACATAGCTTTCCAAATAAACAAGTCTAGATAAAACAACATCAACTGAAAAACTGAAATAAATAAGTGCTATCCCCAATTAAGTGGTAACCATAGCTAGCTTCATGTCGAAACCGTACATGAGCTGAAATCCCACAAGCAAGCAATCCGAAATCCAAGCTAAGCTCCAGTATTCCCTCCCTGAGAACCTGGGGGGTGGGACGGAAGAAAAGAGGCGAAAGAAAACAGGTCAGTCAAAAAGACTGAGTAAGCCCTACTACAATCAATGTAAACTGATAAAGTTAACTGGCATGAGCAGCAGGGATGAACATAAGGATAACAATATACTAGCATGATGATTAACTAACAAGGTAGATAAAGGTGTCATCGCATAATCAGGATTAAGGTTTTGCACCACAGGTGTACTAGAAAACTAACATGACTTGAATAAACAAGTATTGATCCCTTGGCCCAAGCTTTGGCCCAATAACATGAAATGACCCTAATACAAGGTCCAACCAAACGGTCTAGTTGATCGGCTCCCTAAGCCTAACTCGTCACATGTTGGTGTCAATACGGCCCAATCATAATTGTAGTCGAACTGTGCCGAGTCCACCCTTCGGGTGTATCAAGCCCTAGGGTGTCAACCCCTGGACACCATGAACATGAGTGCACAGTCCCGATCTACTGGTACCCGTGCATGTTTTCTCCGGCTACGGACTATGTGCACGACCAGAGTCCGCCCGGAACTACACCGGCGTACCCTCTGCCGTCGCTTTTGGTCACCTACCTCCAGTCCAGTAATCGTACCCCCACCCTAGCCTAGTCCCTAGGGTCATGATGATACTAACTTGGGATTACTGCTGGAGTGGGCCCCCATTGCTAGGATTTTTCTAGTGGGTTAAGTACGGTTTAACCTTCTTGCTAATCCTGGATTAACTTGGTTAAGTGTAACGATGAGTTCACGACTTAACCCCAATTAATCTACCAAGCCCAAATTGGTTAAGTATTAAGTGGACCATGACTTAACCCTAATCACGAGGCATTAATTAATTTAATGCGCCTTAACCTCTCACATTAGACCTTGTTGTGGTTACTAGTTAAGCCGGGCGGGTCCGGGTAGCTTTACACCACAACTTGGTCTAACCTCGGGTTCAAGGTACAACATGACCAACTTCTCACATTGGGTCCTATTGTTTGTAGCAACTAGTTAAGCCGGTCGGTTCCGGGTAGGTTTACGCTACAAACTCAGCCCAACCTCGAGTTGGCCACACTTATCTTTTCTAAGTGTCATGTCCATCATGTTTCTAAAACATGTTACAAGTTTTCAAGCAATTGGGTAGACCTAACTTAATAGGTAAATTCCCAATGGGTAGACCTAACTTAATAGGTAAATTCCCAAGCTTATGTTTTATGTCTTTTAAGTTTACCCAACCCCAAACGCAATCCCATCGCTTACATATCGCAATAGCGCATAAAGGATAGAAAGAGGAACTTGGCATAATCATGACATAAAGGTATTGAAGCCACAAGCTTAACATGGTGGCATATGAAATGTTCATATGTTCATACACTTGCATATTACATTTTTAGGCCTCAAAAGCATGCATAAAACCAAACTTAGCATATTGGTGATACATGGTGCTAAATGACATGTAGAGATGGCCATAAGTTCGCATTTAGCCTCACATGCAAGTTATCATAAGAGATATGATAACTTACATGTTGCTAAAATGCAACCTTTGGCATAAAGCTTAAAGCTTTATGTTCATAAACCCAAAATAAGCTTGCATAACATGATAGCATGAACAAAATGTTCAACCCAAACTTGCATAACATAACTTGGCATACTTGCATATAAACTTGCATATCACAACATGATAAACTTGCATATCACAACATGATAAACTTGCATATAAACTTGCATATCACAACATGATAAACTTGCATATAAACTTGCATATCATACATTTAACTTTAGAGTTTAAGTATGAAAGTAGAATAGGGCTTACAATGCTTAAGAAGTCACAAAAATATGACAAAGCCCTTATGAAATCAATTAAACCCAAAATGCAAGCAAAACCCTTGAGCCAAAATGATCAAGACTCTTTCTTTATGATGCAAATATATAAACTTGACTTGAATGCAAGCTAATAATGCTCATACAAGTTTGAAAACACTTGTATGCATGGAAAATTACTTAGGAATTTATTTAGGAATTTTATGAAGAGAGTGGAGGCCATGAGAGGATTGATTTTGCCATAGTTTAGTTGTATGAATGAATAATGATGATTTAGGGTAGGTTAGGGTCTTATTTATAGATTAGGCAAGTGTTTTAGGCCATAGGATTAAACCTAGATTCAATCCAAGCCATCAAAGCATGTCTTGGGGAAGAAGTCAAGTGTAGGAACCATCTAGGGCCTTTAGATTAAAGATGAACCATGAGAACCATTCAAATGCAAAATCTGCATTTGAGCGAATCGGCCCACGGGTTGATAGCCAAACACCCTGGATTAACCCCTAGTCGACCCAGCGGGCTTGGGTCGACCTCAAAAATCGCCCGGTTCGGTTATTCCCCTCTCCCAATTCGCTGTTTTGAACATTTTTGCATATTTATTTATTTAATTTTCAATTATATATATATATATCAATATATATATATATTTCTCTGCGCAACCCATTTCACTTAATTAAGTATACTTTAATTTGGGAAATTTTCGTGAAACTTCGCGAGGCCATATCTTGGTCATACGGACTCCGATTTTCGAAAACTCGGACTCTATTTCGCGTATTTTTCCGAGACGAACGCAATGGCATAGCCCGTTTCCCTTGATTCAGATTTTACAGTTTAATTCTGCCTCCATTTATGTTATAACATGTTATTCAAAAATACGAGTTGTTACATATCTGAATGTCTGTACAGTTGTATTTTATTTGAATATAAATATTATATTCCTGTGTGTGATGATATACGAAAACAGTACAGTAACAAACACATTTAAAATAATAAATATTTGGTTGTTATCATCAAACAAAAAATCGTATAATTGTGTATACAACACTTTTATATACAACACCCCCCTCCCCGGGCGGATTTGAATGATGACCTGTTTCTGACTAGATGCTGACTCATTAGGGTTTCTAATATGCTATGATTGGCTGGGATTAATTCTGGGTTGATCGGACGGCTTAAACTAATCCTAAACTCTATAAAAACACCTATAGACCCAAACCCTAAAATCAAAATAAAATTGGATTCATGGCCTCCATGCCATCACCTAGCAACTTAGCATAGCCGCCACCAATTAGAGAGGGAGAAAGCAAATCAAATTCAATCCTTTTCAACTCTAACAACGAATCTTCATCACAGGAGCGCTAATTCAACTCCAGAAATCAGAATTCAGAACTCAAGACTACTTTTGAGTTGTGAGTTCGATAGTTTTAGCAAGATAATTAATAAATGAATTGGATTCTATTATAATGTGGATAATTTGGATGTGATATGAATTGTTGATTTCATGTTGTAATTATGTTGTAGAATTATGTTGTAATTTCTATGATATTATGTTATGATGCTGTCATCTATGATGCAAAGTTATGATGCTATCACCCATGTTATAATCCTATGATTGGCTTATGTCTAGTTGAATCATCATGTTTCTTATGCTAGTTTGTTATATTGAATCATATGATAAATCTTATTTATGCAAGTTTAGACTTTGATTCAAACATGAATCATTTACAAGTTGGGTAGAATTAAATGTGAACTTACAAGATTATGACACCTAGTTTATGTGAGAATTTAATTGAAGGTTAGGCTATGACATATGCTAAATTCTACATGATACTTTACATGTCTACACCATTGTTGCGATGTATGAATCACATATGTAAGTTTATGAGTTGGATATGAATCATGTTATGCAAGTTTTGGATTATTACCTATGTAAATATAGAACTATGACATATGTTATTTATGCAAGTTTGTGGCCAATATTTCATCAAGTTCACACCTTAGATTTGGATCCATGACATATGATGTTTATGCAAGATTGTGGCCATTATTTCATCAAGTTCACACCTTTAGATTTGGATCCATGACATATGTTATCTATGCAAGTTTTAGATGTAGAACATCATTCACATATGCAAGTCCACCCCTATGCTAGATTTGTGATGTTTTCTTTTATTTTATGAGTTAGACTATTCGAGTCTAACGTATATTTTTACGTTAAATGATCAAACGTACTACGTAGGGAAAAAGGGGATAATATTAAAAATATTTAATTGGCATAAATGCCTTAAAAGGCATATAATATAATTATGGTGAAAATTGGTATGATTTTACATACCATAAATGGATGGACATAATTGAGTCAATTATGGACATCGTTAAATTTGGAATTGATTGATAATTTGAATAGGGAAAGTAATTCAAATTTGGGGGATGATTAATTAGGAGTAATTAATCGTCTAAGACACGAGGTTAGGCTCTTTTGTTGTGTAAGACTGCCCGGACCCGCCAGGCAAATCCAGCTACCACAAATGCCAGTCTAATGTGAGAGGTCTTAGGCACAAACTAAATACGTAATAGTTGTAAAGACACGAGGTTAGGCTCTTTTGTGGTGTAAGACTGCCTGGACCCGCCCGGCAAATCCAGCTGCCACAAATGTCAGCCTAATGTGAGAGGTCTTTATGAAGTTACGGTCTTAATGAATTAAGAAACACTTAACCAGATAAGCATGTAGTGGGACATGAGGGGGTTAAGTGGGTGCCTTGGGTGGCATGTGGAATCTAGTGGGTGCCTTGGGTGGCATTTGGAAATACGATTAGAAACACTTAACCAAAAATTGAAACATGTAATTGAAACATGAATAAGAAGTGGGTTAAGTGGGATGTACTAGAGGGGACCAAGCTTAGGTGGATAGCTTGTGTCAAGTAATGGGGGCCCGTTTCAACCAGTAACCCATACGTATCTTTGTGAGCTCGACCCAAGTCGAGGACGGGACACGCATACTGGGCTTGACTGTAAGAGGCCAAACCGGGTTAGCGGTGGCAACGCAACTCCAACGGGTTCATATGCATGTGTGGACCCGGGGTGGTAGGTAAGACGTTGTTGCATCGTGTAGGTATAAGCCATGCATTCTTTGTTGTATCGGGTTGCCACTTCGGAAAGTGATACACCCCACTGTGGGGCCAGCTCGGGTATCTACGAGTTAGGGAGCCGATCGTTTGGGGGTAGTGGGTACACCTAGTGGAGATAGGGGCATACGACACCTATGAAGGTAGCTAGGGGTGCACGAAACTACCAATATCATTATTAAGTCCGTAGGCGGGATCAACCTTTGGGTGACTAGTGGTAGTGCAGTAAACTAGTGGCGGTGCAGTATAGCAATTATCCTATAGTGTTGGTGTAGTTTAGTAAATTTATCTTAGTGGGTTAGGTGCGCTTAACGATATCGTTGATCATCCTGTTTCCTTGTTTACTCTGCCATACTCAATGGTTCATGATAATTTCCTTATTTTCCAACTTATGCCTTAGCCAAGTTACTTTGTTAATTATATTGTTAGAATTATCGCACTCACCAGACTTTATGTCTGACCCCCCCTTTTTCCATCTCTTTCATTCCCCCCCCCTAAGGTGCTCAGGTAGGAACTAGCACTAGTGGAGCTTGATTTTGGACTGCTTTTAGAAGATTGCTTGGATCGCTGAAGTAAAGTTCAGCTTCTCTTTATTTATGGCTATTTTGATGTTGGGGGTTATGTCTTTCAGTTTATGTACTTTGTTTTATCAAGATGGATATGACGTACTTGACTTTGCTTTATGGTTTTGATGATGTAACCAAACATATTTACCTTCTGCTGCAATAAATGAAGTTTTAAATTTTCAAGTACTGCTTTATATCTGTCTTGTTGTGATTTTCTGTTCTATATTCACTTAAAATTCTCCATGGAAGTTAATGCATTCCCTTTGTGAGTGACATTAATGGACGTGGGGTGTTACACGTGGTATCAGAGCTGAAGGTTACCAGAGTAGACGTGAATTTTTGAAAATCTATTTTTCAGAGCAATTTTTATAAAGTACTTTCAAAAGTATGATTTTTAAGGAAAGTATTTTCAAGAGAAAAGTATATTTTAGAAAGCATAACCCCAAGAGCCATATATCTTTCCTTCAGTCCTTTTTGTATTGAATCTTTCCTTTTTCGTTTCATCATGTCTGAAGCATCTGAGATACCAGAGGGCGTTCATGTGCCCGGTTGGTTTCGTCAATATCTTGAGGCTAGGGCCGCCGCCGCAGGTCTAGCAAATGCTCCTCCTCATGTCGATAATTTCGCAAAGATATGTAAGGACTTTAGAGCAATGGGTGGAAAACCTTTTCACGGGATGGAGACATTTGTTGAAGCTCGTAACTGGCTAAAGGAGGTGGAAGAATTGTTTAGAATCTTTGAAGTAGATGATGGAAGGAAAGTCCAGCTAGCTGCGTGGCTAATGAATGATGAGGCCTCGTTTTGGTGGGAGGTCACTAATGGGGGACGTCCAGTCGATACGTGGCCAGATTTTAGGCAGAGGTTTGAGGCGAAGTTTCTATCACGGGCTGAAGAGAATCTATACATGGAAAGATTTTTGTCACTGAAGCAAGGGAACCTATCGGTGAAAGAGTACGTTAACAAATTCAACCAATTGGCAAGGTTTGGCTTAGACTTGGTGAATACTCCAGAAAAGAAGGCTCTAAGATTTGTTAAGGGTTTAAACGAGCCACTTCACGGGTTAGCTATGACCCACATTCCCATGGGGGCTACCTTTGAGAGGTTAGTTGACATGGCACTCATGCATAAAGAGGAGAAGGGCGCCAATGCTAATAAGGCACCCGAGAAGAAAGGGGATCAAAAGAAGCCGCAACAGCAACAACAGAACAAGAAAGGTGGCAAAGGCAACAATGCTAAGGGGAAGAAGAAACGCTTTAACTGTGGGACACCCGACCATCTAAGCAAAGATTGTAGGAAGAAAAAGAAGACTGGTTGTTTCCACTGTGGCGAAGCGGGACATCTTATTAAGGACTGCCCAAAGAAAGGGAAGAGGGAAGGGTCTACCTCGGGAGGACAGGTGCAAGCTCTTATGGCACCCAGGCAGGCAAGGGGACAAGTTCAGGCTCTCGTGGTTCCACCACTGCAAGAACGAGGTAGAGCAATTTCCGTTGAAAGTTTAGTTTTTCTGTTTGACCATCCTGTCCGTACTTTATTCGATTCTGGCGCATCGCCTTTGTTTATTTCTACATCATTAGTTGAAACACTGCACCTTGATACTAGTCTAGTTACTGATCCCTTAGTAGTCTCAAATCCTATTGGTGGTTCGGCTCATCTTTCTATGATTTGTCGGGATTTGAGAGTGTTTATCTTGGGCGTTGAGTTTGAATGTAATGCCTTTGTTCTGGGCTTTATGGGCTACGGCTTGATTCTAGGTATGGATTGGCTAACTAGGTATGGGGCCATCCTAGATTGTGAAAGAAGGGTAGTTAGATTGTTGACTCGTTCTGGAAAGACCCTTGATATTTCTTGTGACCCTAGAGGTCCAGTAATGCTTAGTTACCTAGAATCCCTTGACGCATCCGATGATGATTTACATTCTGTTCCCATAGTCCGTGAATATGCTGATGTCTTTGATGAGGTGAGGGGTTTACCCCCAAAACGTGAAATCGACTTTCGAATATATCTAGTAGATAATGCAAAGCCGGTTGCATTGCCAGTGCACCACATGGCTCAAAGAGAGAGAAGGGAACTCAGTAAGCAAGTGAAAGAATTGCTTGAGAAGGGGTTCATCAGACGTAGTATATCGGAGTGGGGTGCTCCAGTAGTATTTGCCATGAAGGCGGATGGGTCCCTTAGACTTTGTGTGGACTATAGTGAACTCAATAAGCTAACTAAGAAGAATCGACACCCACTGCCGAGGATTGACGATCTCTTCGATCAGTTAGTTGGCGCCTCAGTATTTTCGCAGTTGGACTTAGCCACGGGTTTCCATCAGTTGAGAGTGGCTGAGGATAGCATAGACAAGACTGCCTTTAGGACTCCAGACGGTTTCTTTGAGTGGCTAGTGATGCCCTTCGGTTTGACAAACGCCCCCGCATACTTTGTTGATTTTATGAGTAGGGTGTTTAGGGAGTACCTTAATAAATTCATGGTAGTCTTTGTAGATGACATATTGATCATTTCTAAAAGCGAAGAAGAGCACGCCCTACATCTTAGGGAAGTGTTGGAGACTCTTCGAGCGCATAGCCTTAAAGCTAAATTTTCTAAATGTCACTTTTGGAGAAAGGAAGTGCGATTCTTAGGGCACGTGGTTTCCAAAGAAGGGATAGCCGTGGATCCCGCGAAGGTAGTGACCATCCAAGATTGGAAGGTTCCTAAAAATGTGACCGAGGTGAGAAGTTTCTTAGGGTTGGCTGGCTACTATAGGAAGTTCATCAAAGACTTCGCAAAAATATCAGTTCCATTAACACGTTTGACGAAGAAAATTTTAGTTTTCACGTGGGACGTAGATTGTGATGATGCGTTCGAACGTTTAAAGAGAGCTTTGACCACAGCCCCAGTCTTAGTGTTGCCAGATGGGAGTAAGCCATTTACCGTTTATACCAACGCCTGTGGGACAGGACTAGGCGCTGTCTTAATGCAAGAGGGAAGGGTAATAGCCTATGGTGGAAGGCAGTTGAGAGTGCATGAAAGAAATTACCCTACACATGACCTAGAGTTGGTCGCTATTGTTTTCGCGCTTAAGTCTTGGCGTCATTATCTTCTTGGCGAAAAATTCGTATTATTCACTGACCACAAATCGCTAAAATACTTATTCTCTCAGAAGGACTTGAACTTAAGGCAACAAAGGTGGATGAAATTCTTAGCATCCTACGACTTCGAGATAGCATATACCCCTGGCAAGGGTAATGTGGTGGCAGATGCCTTAAGTAGAAAAAGATTATCCTTGAGTCCGTTGTTTGTTGAGCGGCAAAGTTTAGAGTTCATCTCTACGTTTGACTTTAAACCTTCCATTGACTTCGTACCCGGTTTGCTAGCATCCTTAGAGGTCAGACCTACGCTTTTGGGACGGATTGGCGAGGCGCAGCGAGACGACCCACAGTTGGTTGAGTTAGTAGAAAAACTCAAAGGAGGGGAGTCATCGAGCCATCTCCGTAGGTATACCCTAGATGATAAGGGTTGGTTGCGTAGGGACGGTAGACTTTTTATACAACGGGACGAGAATCTGAAGAAGGCCATTCTTGAAGACACCCATCGTTCGAAGATGAACATTCATCCCGGCGGGGACAAGATGTACATGGACATGAGACGAGTTTACTTTTGGGCCGGCGTGAAGAAGGATGTGGCCGAGTATGTCGCTAGATGCTTGGTGTGCCAACAAGTAAAAGCAGAGCAAAAGAAGCCCAGTGGATTGCTACACCCATTGAAGGTCCCACAATGGAAGTGGGAAAGCGTCTCGATGGATTTTGTTGACGGATTACCAAGATCGAGGAAGGGTAATACGGGGATTTGGGTCGTGGTAGACAGACTTACTAAGAGCACCCATTTCATTCCCGTGAAGAGTAAGAGAACTGCTCCATGGTTACCCTCCGTATACATTCGAGAAATAGTTCGTTTGCACGGTGTTCCTTCTAGCATAGTGAGCGACCGCGATCCCATCTTCACTAGCGAGTTTTGGAAGAGCTTGCAAGAGGCGGTAGGGACTCAGTTAGGTTTGAGCACCGCGTATCATCCTCAGACGGACGGCCGGACCGAAAGGGTGAATCGTATTTTAGAGGACCTATTGAGATTATGTGTCTTAGATTTCGGAGGTACATGGGAGGAACATCTTCCGTTGGTAGAGTTCGCATATAATAACAGCTTTCAGTCTAGCATTGGCATGGCACCGTTCGAGGCTCTTTATGGACGGCCGTGTCGTTTGCCTACATGTTGGTGGGAATATACGGATAAGATCTTGCTTGGACCCGATATGATTAGAGAAACTTCGGAGAAGATCGATTTGATTCGAAGGAGGATGAAGACGGCGCAAGATAGACAGAAATCTTATGCGGATAAGAGGAGGTCAGATCTTGAGTTTGATGTTGGGGACATGGTCTTTGTCAAGGTGTCCCCATTACGGAACGTCGTTCGCTTTGGGTCCGTTGGGAAGTTAGCACCAAGGTTCGTTGGGCCGTTTCCTATTAAGGAAAGGATTGGGCAGATGGCGTATAGAGTGGAGTTGCCCGAGAGACTTAGTGGTGTACACGACGTATTCCATGTATCACATTTGAGGAAGTGCTTGCATGAGACCGTGGAAGTGGTAGAGCCGAGCTTGCTTAGAGAGGTGGAGATCGAGCGTGATGCGACGATTCGACGAGCTCCTACGCGCATTCTTGGGTCCGAGATTAAGAAGTTGAGGAATCGAGAGGTCAAACTAGTCAAAGTGCAATGGGGAGATGATGAGAGCAACGTTACTTGGGAGACGGAAGCGAAGATGCGTTCATTATACCCTTTTCTTTTCGAGGGTATGTCGTTTAATTTCTCCTTTATCACTTATCTCGTACTTATCTTTAGTATGTCCTCTCGTTAGTATCTTTGACCTTTAGATAGGATAGTCCTATGGTTGAAACATGTGTTTGAGACATGTTATGTATGATGGATGCAAGTGTTTGCTAGTGGTTGCTCGTGGATGCATATACACACACTTTAGGCACTAGATCGGCTCAGTCACTTCATATTGCATATTTCATATAAATGTTTGTACATATATAAGAAATTGATGTATAATGGTTGTACCATCATATGGATGTTGCATTTTGGTGAATGGTTGTGCACACATGTAGAAATAATATGTATCCATAAGGCTCTTCGCATACATAATGGATGCATAGCACTATCATGGTTTGCATTAAGGAGGTCAACTGAATCAGTAGACCACCTGATTTTGCATTAGATAAGGAACATATACACACACTTCTTGCATATGTTCATACAGCATTAGAAATTTTATAAGGACAATGGATGCCCATGTTTGATGGTTGAGTAGATGTTTGTTTGGATGTTAGGACATGCATTCTCCTTAACTTAGAGATTTCGGGGGCGAAATCCTTTAAGGAGGGGAGAATGTAACACCCCGGATTTTTGAATAGTCAAATTAACTAAATTAAAGAATAATTAATCTCAGACGTGAAAATTAAGGGAAATAGGTTGTGCCATTGTGTTCGTCTCGGAACTCTGGTTGAGATAGAGTCCGAATTTGCATGAATTGGACTTCGTATGAAGAAGTTATGGCGATCGGAAGTTTCAGAAAATTCAAAACAAATAACAAATTTCAAAAATTCAGAGTCAAACAGGCTAGGCGGGAAAATTCTCCCCAGGGCCAGGTCGACCATAGGGACGACCTACCCTGACCAGGTCGATCATAGTGTCGACCTAGGGGTCGACCTCCCCCCCCCCCCCCCCCCGGGTCAGATTTGAATGATGACCTGTTTCTGACTAGATGCTGACTCAATAGGGTTTCTAATATGCTCAGATTAGTTGGGATTAATTCTGGGTTGATCGGACGGCTTAAACTAATCCTAAACTCTATAAAAACACCTATAGACCCAAACCCTAAAATCAAAATAAAATTGGATTCATGGCCTCCATGCCGTCACCTAGCAACTCAGCATAGCCGCCACCAATTAGAGAGGGAGAAAGCAAATCAAATTCAATCCTTTTCAACTCTAACAACGAATCTTCATCAAATTAGCGCTAATTCAACTCTAGAAATCAGAATTCAGAGCTCAAGACTGCTTTTGAGTTGTGAGTTCGATAGTTTTAGCAAGATAATTAATAAATGAATTGGATTGAGTTATAATGCGGATAATTTGGATGTGATATGAATTGTTGATTTCATGTTGTAATTATGTTGTCGAATTATGTTGTAATTTCTATGATATTATGTAATGATGCTATCTTCTATGATGCAAAATTATGATGCTATCACCCATGTTATAATCCTATGATTGGCTTATGTCTAGTTGAATCATCATGTTTCTTATGCTAGTTTGTTATATTGACTCATATGATAAATCTTATGTATGCAAGTTTAGACTTTGATTCAAACATGAATCATTTACAAGTTGGATAGAATTAAATGTGAACTTACATGATTATGACACCTAGTTTATGTGAGAATTTAATTGAAGGTTAGGCTATGACATATGCTAAATTCTACATGATACTTTACATGTCTACACCATTGTTGCGATGTATGAATCACATATGTAAGTTTATGAGTTGGATATGAATCATGTTATGCAAGTTTTGGATTATTACCTATGTAAATATAGAACTATGACATATGTTATTTATGCAAGTTTGTGGCCAATATTTCATCAAGTTCACACCTTAGATTTGGATCCATGACATATGATGTTTATGCAAGATTGTGGCCATTATTTCATCAAGTTCACACCTTTAGATTTGGATCCATGACATATGTTATCTATGCAAGTTTTAGATGTAGAACATCATTCACATATGCAAGTCCACCCCTATGTTAGATTTGTGATGTTCTCTTTTATTTTATGAGTTAGACTATTCGAGTCTAACGTATATTTTTACGTTAAACGAACAAACATACTACGTGGGAAAAAAGGGGATAATATTAAAAATATTTAATTGGCATAAATGCCTTAAAAGGCATAGAATATAATTGTGGTGAAAATTGGTATGATTTAACATAACATAAATGGATGGACATAATTGAGTCAATTATGGACATCGTTAAATTTGGAATTGATTAATAATTTGAATAGGGAAAGTAATTCAAATTTGGGGGATGATTAATTAGGAGTAATTGACCGTCTAAGATACGATGTTAGGCTCTTTTGTGGTGTAAGACTGCCCGGACCCGCCCGGCAAATCCAGCTGCCACAAATGCCAGTCTAATGTGAGATGTCTTAGGCATAAACTAAATACGTAACAGTTGTAAAGACACGAGGTTAGGCTCTTTTGTGGTGTAAGACTGCCCGGACCCGCCCGGCAAATCCAGCTGCCACAAATGTCAGCCTAATGTGAGAGGTCTTTATGAAGTTACGGTCTTAATGAATTAAGAAACACTTAACCAGATAAGCATGTAGTGGAACATGAGGGGGTTAAGTGGGTGCCTTGGGTGGCATGTGGAATCTAGTGGGTGCCTTGGGTGGCATTTGGAAATACGATTAGAAACACTTAACCAAAAATTGAAACATGAATAAGAAGTGGGTTAAGTGGGATGTACTAGAGGGGACCAAGCTTAGGTGGATAGCTTGTGTCAAGTAATGGGGGCCCGTTTCAACCAGTAACCCATACGTATCTTTGTGAGCTCGACCCAAGTCGAGGACGGGACACGCATACTGGGCTTGACTGTAAAAGGCCAAATCGGGTTAACGGTGGCAACGCAAGTCCAACGGGTTCATAAGCGTGTGTGGACCCAGGGTGGTACGTAAGACGTTGCTGCATCGTGTAGGTATAAGCGGTGCATTCTTTGATGTATCGGATTGCCACTTCGGGGAGTGATACACCCCACTATGGGGCCAGCACGGGTATCTACGAGTTAAGGAGCCGATCGTTTGGGGGTAGTGGGTACACCTAGTGGAGATAGGGGCAGACGACACCTATGAAGGTAGCTAGGGGTGCACGAAACTACCAATATCATTATTAAGTCTGTAGGCGGGATCAACCTTAGGGTGACTAGTGGTGATGCAGTATACTAGTGGTGGTGCAGTATAGCAATTATCTTATAGTGTTGGTGTAGTTTAGTAAATTTATCTTAGTGGGTTAGGTGCGCTTAACGATATCGTTGATCATCCTGTTTCCTTGTTTACTCTGCCATACTCAATGGTTCATGATCATTTCCTTATTTTCCAACTTATGCATTAGCCTAGTTACTTTGTTAATTATATTGTTAGAATTATCGCACTCGCCAGACTTTATGTCTGACCCCCCTTTTTCCATCTCTTTCCCCCCCAAGGTGCTCAAGTAGGAACTAGCACCAGTGGAGCTTTATTTTGGACTGCTTTTAGAAGATTGCTTGGATCGCTGAAGTAAAGTTCAGCTTCTCTTTATTTATGGCTATTTTGATGTTGGGGATTATGTCTTTCAGTTTATGTACTTTGTTTTATCAAGATGGACATGATGTACTTGACTTTGCTTTATGGTTTTGATGATGTAACCAAACATATTTACCTTCTGCTGCAATAAATGAAGTTTTAAATTTTCAAGTACTGCTTTATATCTGTCTTGTTTTGATTTTCTGTTCTATATTCACTTAAAATGCTCCATGGAAGTTAATGCATTCCCTTTGTGAGTGACATTAATGGACGTGGGGTGTTACAGATATCGATAACCAGAATTAAATAATATTTATATTTAATTAATATAAATAATAGAATAATATATATTTCCGAAATAATCGAAAATAATAGAATTCATGATATGGTGTGAATTGGACAAGTTAAAATATATAATTCAGTTTATATTGAATTATTTTGATGAATATATTTAAATAACGAAGATGGAACGTAAAATTTATATTATAATTAAAATCGAGCTCGAAATGGCGCTACAGTTCGTAATTTGGCGATTCAAACTTTAAACGAATATACAGAAGCCATTTTAAATCGGATTTCTGTGAAATAAGAAACGTTCCGATATGGTGAAGTATATTTTTTGATGGAAGAGAAAAATCGGGATTTCGTTGTGTAGATTTTGAGATATGTCCAAATCAAATTTTAGAAAAGTCGCTGTGGAATTCCTTTATAATTTATAATGATTTATTTATACTTTTTATAAAAGGAATTTCATTATAAATAGAATATCGATTTAATCGGGATTTGAAATATTGAGTTAGAAATTCATACAGGAATATTGTGGAGCTGTATGATATCGTATGTGATTATATACGATAATATTTATTTATAAATATTTAATTTAACTGTTTTTAAACATATTTATATATTTAAAAGGTTTATTTAAAGCTTTAAAAATAGCTAGTTTTGCAAACGACCTCAGAATTCGACGAAACTAATTTTGTTGGATCAGCAATATTAAATTATTTTTAGATTTCAATTTCCGTGATTTTTGTTAATGTGAAAAACAGTCGATAATTGGACCTTTAAAAGTATGCTGTGTGAGCAAACGGAGTCGGAATTCGACGAAACCAGTTTCGTTGGGACCGTAAGGTCAAACTCTAGCTGCATGTCCAGTTTTGTGATTTTTGGTTATCGTGTGTGATCACACAAATTTTTAGAAAGCAAGAACAAATATAAATGAATATAAAACTAAAATATCCTAAGATATTGGTGACCTTAAACAAGACACGCACCCACTCTTTACAGCCACACAAAAAAATCGCGTCCCTATTATAAAACCCTTCTTTGTAGCCGCCACAATTCTTTTTCTTAACGTGAAGAATAAAGCCTTCAACAAATTTTCTAAAATCAAGTTTCAAACGAAATCAAAAACCGTTTGGTTCTTTGGCCTCACAAGACCTTCATTTTTGATCTGGTACTTGTCTCGTTAAGTGTGATTCATGTTTTGGGGACGTCGAGCTTTACCAGCGAACCTAGGGTTAAGATTTTATGGAAAATATGGCAATAGGATAGGGAGATGAGTACGGCGTTAAGTTTGTGATGGCGAGGAGTATCGTTTGTGAAATTTGGGTGAAGTTCAGTTGTGATTTTAGTCGCGGTTCCTATAGCGAGCTCGAACAACTGCTGCTGTCGCGTTTTTCTTGAGGGGTGCGAGTTGTATACTATTTATATGAGGAGAAAGAGGAAAGAAAGATGGGATTTTTGGTGAATTTACCTAGATTTATCGTGGAAGAATGAAGGAGATGGGAAGGCAAGAAGCAGCCGTAATGGCCAGTGCAGGAGTTTGGTTTGATTTTGGGGAAAACGGGTAGTACAGGGATGCGGGTTGGATGGTGAATGGGCCGAGATTGAAGGGTAAAGCCTAACTGATTTTTAAGGGGATTTAATTATTTCTAATTCAATCCTGTACCAACTTATAAACTATGTAACTTATCCATATGGTATCGAAATTCAACGAAACAAGATCCAACAGGATCGTATGGACGACGTCTACAACATGGAACTGACGGGGAGTGGATCGGAGCTCATTACAATTTATAGCAAAATAAATTGTCCGTCTGAATCAAGTAATGGTTATCGTTATTAACGATGATCGTCCAATGTGAGTAAAACTCACCAACTCTGAACAGTTATATTTTTATAATGTATTTTTAGAACTGTTAATCATCTGTTGACTGATGTGTGTTAATTGTTTCGTTGAATTGCTTATGTATTGGTTGAAATTATAGATAACGATATAGACATGAATCGTTAATCAAATATTCATTCTGTTTAGCAGAATATTTCATATTGAAATGAAATCGATGTTAATTATATTGTTTAACATCTACGATGCAGGGAAACAGGTCGGAGGAATCCAATTGGATTCCTTAACATTTATTTTACTATTTTTCATATATATTGTGATATATGACGTGATATACAATCTTTTGTTGATTGTGTGTGTTTGGGTGATACTGAGCAGTGATATATGGTATTTGAAGCACCATAAGAAATACTGAGATATACAAAGGGATTTTTCAAAGTGTATATTGAAATATAAATTATATTTGTGAAAAACAAATATAATAGAATTGGAAATATTTGTGAAAACAAATAAAATAGAAGATGGATATTTGTTAAACAAAAAGATAAAGGAAATATTTATTTGTTAAATAAATAGAAAAGATAAAGGAAATATTTATTTGTTAAATAAATAGGAAAGATAAAAGAAATATTTATTTGTTAAATAAATACAATTTGAAAAGGGAATAGTTATTGGTTAAGTAAACAAATAGAAAAGAAATAATTCAAAGGAATAAATCAAAGGAGTTAATTCAAAAGAGTTAATCGAAATGCGTTAATCGAATATTAGTTATTCGGTTAGAGTTAATCGAATAGAGTTAACCAGTTAGAGTTAACCAGTTAGAGTTAACCAGATATAGTTAACCAGTTAGAGTTAACTAATTAGAGTTAATCAGTTAGAATTAATCAGTTAGAATTAATCAGTTAGAATTAATTAGTTAGAATTAATCAGTTAGCATTAATCAGTTAGAGTTAACCAGTAGAGTTAATCAAATGGAGTACATCGAAGTAGAGTTATCGAATATCACTTTTTCGAAGTAGAGTTATCGAATATAGTGTATTCGTGAGAAGAAAAATTGAATATAGTGTATTCTAGAAGAGTAACCGAATATAGTTTATTCGAATAGAATTTAAAGGAGTTAATCGAATATAGTGTATTCGAGAGAAGAGAAATCGAATATAGTTTATTCGAGAAGAGTAATCGAATATAGTTTATTCGAGAAGAGTAATCGAATATAGTTCATTTGAGAAGAGTTATCGAATATAAGTTATTCGAAACGAGTTATCGAATCTAGTTATTCGAAAGGAGTTATCGAATCTAATTATTCGAAAGGAGTAAATCGAATATAGTTTATTCGAATAGAGTTAAAGGAGTAAATCAAATATAGTTTATTCAAATATCATTTAAAGGAGTTAATCGAATATAGTTTATTCGAGTAGAATTAAAGGAGTTATCGAATATAGTTTATTCGATAGGAGTTAAGTGAAAAGAGTAATCCAATAGAGTTAATTGATAAGAGTTAATCAAATAGAGTTAAAGGAGTTATCGATGTTAGTTTAATCGAAAGGAGTTAATCGAATTTTAGTTATTCAAAAGTGAGATTATCGAATATAAGTTATTCGAAATGAGGTTATCGAATATAATGTATTCGAAAGAAAGAATATTATCAAATATAGCATATTCGAAAGAAAGAGATCGAATATAGTTTATTCGAAAGAGTGAGTTAATCGAATATAAGCTATTCGAAGTGAGTTAATCGAATATCAGTTATTCGAAGTGAGTTAAATGAATATAATTTATTTTAAGTGAGTTAATCGAATAAGTTATTCGAAGAGTGAGATAATCGAATAAGTTATTCGAAGAGAGAAAATCGAATATAGGTTATTCGAAGTAGTGTTAATCAAATAGAGATTACTCGGAAGAGAGTAAATCGTCGAATTCGATTATATCGAATTCGGGAAAGTATTATGTACTTTCGGTTTTTAAATCAAGATTTATTTATTTATAAATAAATTAGAGTAGGTGAATTATTCAAAGTAAGAAGTAAAAAGTTAGATGTTAAGTTAGATATTTCAGAAGTAGGGTTTATAACATTAGCGTTATAACCAATGTTTTCAATAAAGAAGTGGATTCATAAATAGAATCCGAGAGTTACGTAAGGAAGTTTGTTAAAGATTTAAAAGATAAATTTTGACTATTTCGAAGTTAAAACGTTGTTCAGTTAAGGTCTGAGAGGTAATTATACCCTAACTTGATTGACTTCCTTCTTAACTATGGAATGGTAAGGTTTGATAGTGAATGATGGTTAAGTGAATTTAGTAAATGGTTTGAGTTGGCATAGCGATGTTTTATTTAAACATTTGTTTAAATCCAATAAAGGAGTTTTGGAAATGTTTTCCAAATCAGAATAAAAAATGTTTCCTAATAATAGAAACCAATAAATGGGAGAGATATGGAAATGTTTTCCAGTGATTAATAACGTATATTTTCTAAACTTAGAAAATAAGAATTTACGAATATATGGAAGTAGGAAATAAGGAAAGGAATAAATTAATGTTAAATTAATTTAAAGGGGTTAAATGTTAAATGATGATTGATCGATATAATTTCCACCTGGAAATAATATCGTTGTTTGCACACGTGTTTTTCTTTGATAGTTAAATCACCGACTATCGAAGTTTACGACCATTTTAACGTTGTTAAAGAGACCGGTTGGATTATTATCTGAAGAACCACTCTGTATTGGCATAAGCGTTGCGAATCATATATGCCAAAGATAATTGTAGACAGAGTAAAGTGCAAGGGTTGATGTATAAATCTTAGGTAAAGATTGCCTAAGATGGTTGTACTGAATAGTGCCTTCGGTTTGTCCAGTCCCAGGATGACCTGTATGGAAGAATGTCTGACATAGTATATTTAATAGATCGCGTAAGTTGATCTCTTCAAACGTATTTACGTTTGGTGGCGGAGGAATTCGTTTCTCTTAGCTGTATACCCATGGTATTTTTGGGGAAATCAATTTGTGATTTGGCGGATATGACGATGTGACATTCAAAGTGAATAAACGTGTGATCTGTCAAAGATAAGCGTAGCTTCTAGCCTCACATCCGGTAAAAGTCAAAAGTCGGGCAGGCAGCATGGCTATGTAGGTCGCACCTATTAGGGTGTTTAATCACCTGATCTAGAGTTTCATTTATTCCTAAAAATATATTGTCGATGCTGTCCCATTTGGGAAACGGTTGCTGATCCCAACCGTTGGTGATATACATTCGATACACTCAAGCGAAATGAGTGGTCGGTCATGTATGGCCGGGTTGCAAGATGTTCTTGTTGAACCCAGTGTATTCCTCTCTAGAGGTACACTAGAGAAAGGTGGTTCCATACCTTGTCATTGTTGGAAATCCATTACCCAATATGTGCTTGCGGTTTTGATTGTATACTATATATGTAGAACGTGAGATGAAAGCTTTTCTGCTAGATGATTATTATATTGTGGTTGATAGACATTATTATAATATCAAAAGGTTTTTGATATAAAGATGTTTTGGATTCTCATAATGGAAAAACCCATTCCGTTATACGACATGATCTTATGAGATATCGTTTACTTGTTCAAACTATTTTTAACTGTTTTACTCATACCGGTCCCATGACTGACCTGGAGTTTATTTTGTTTTGTTTCCCTAAACTCTTGGGTGCCCAATTTTATACGGGTAGTTAAGTAGTCAGGATTTTACATATATACTTGGAGAGCTTGGAGCAGGAGGCTTCAGGATTATATAGCTATAGTTATTTCTGTTGTGTTGTAAGTGTTGTACTCTGATAATGTTACTGTATACATATATTGATTTATTTCAAGGATATATTATCTATTATATGTTGTTCGTTCCGCTGTGAGATTCGTGTTACTATGATGTTGTATCTTCTTCTTCTTCTATTCTAAGTTTCTATTTCATCTATTCTCACCCTCTAGCTTCTTTCTATTAACTTTCTGGTATTTTTCGATGTTTGGTTAGTCATCATTGAGTTTATGGTGATAACCAAAGTCGACAAAAACCGGGTTGTTACAAAATAGCTCGGATACCAACTGTTGTAACCATTGTGATTAATCCGACTCAAGACTACTCGAATCCGATATTTAAACCACAAATTGCTAGCGGAAGACTAGATCATTGTTAGACTTGCAAAAACAACCAAAACAATATTTCTAGTCACTAAACCAATATCAATCAATTGTAATCAATTCAAATCTCAAAGACAAGCAAGAAACTAATGACAAAGTAGCAAAAATAATTCACACAAGGATTTATAGTGGTTCCACTAACATTTTGTTAGTTTACATCTACTTTGGAGAGAGTATTTTATTACCACGATGAAAGGAATACAAGAGATTGATCCAATGATCACTATATTTCAATATAGAAAAGAGTTTGAGCAGAATAGAATTGGAATTAGGTTATAAACCCAAATTCACCCTTGAGAATAAACCCTTGATCCCAAATCAAGTTTCCAAGCTCTCCCACTAATACATCTGAAAATAGCTTATATAGAGATAGGCCAACTACCTAAATTGCCCCTTTGTCTTCACAAATCAATTTGTCAAGTTTCCAGCCCGAAATAGCCCAAAACACTCATCAGACGTCTGTCGTGGGAGGTGACAGATGTCTGTCCCCTTTCAGGGAATTATTTGGGCTCCAGCACTCAGCTCAGACGTCTGTCCCCACTATGACAGATGTCTGTCCCACTCTCAGACATCTGTTGTGGGTATGACAGACGTCTGTCATAACTCTCGGGAAAATTCCCCCTGACAACTCAGACGTCTGTCATCCCCTACGACAGACGTCTACCGCACCAGTCAGCTGACAACCTGCAACTTTTAGCACATAACTCTCTCGTGCGAACTTCGATTTGCGAACGGTCACCTCCGACTCGAAGTTATCTTCGTCCTCTTCAATCTAACATATAGTATCGCATACTTCAACACTCCACCTCGATACTATATCCATCTTAATTCCAAACTCCAATGCCCCAAGCATTTCCATCTACCTTCGACCAAGAAAACTTGAAGGTTTTCCCAATGAGCTCCGGCATGGTCACCGCCCATTGCACTACACCAACGAGTTCAGGCAATGCCCCCACCCGCCATTGTAGTGTTGAAAACATTCAAGCTAAAAACCGTCTCACCAAAAGACAATGTACTTGGGAGTGTAACGAGTACTCACCATGAAGAAAGATTTCCAATCTCTCACCGCTATTCCTTTCCATCATCAACAAAAAAAAATCACTCTCTCCACCCCGTGGTACCTAGCAACTCAACAAGCGAATTAAGTTCGAGAAATGCTCGAACTTCCCATATGGCAATGAGTTAGTAAACATGTCTGTCGCATTATCCTTTGTGTGCACTTTCCGAAGGTATACTAGCTTAACCTCATCCATGGCTACAAGAAATGACTCCCTCACCTCAATCTGCTTGGTCCGTGAGCTAAACGCCAAATTCTCCGCTAAATGGATAGCACTTCGGCTATCACATCAAACATCAACACTTTCTTGTTCGAAACCCAAGTCACACAACAATCGCTTTAAGTAGAGTGCCTCCTTAGCCCTTTCACAGCGGCAATCAACTCTGCCTCCATAGTGGATAAAGCAACTACGGTTTGCAATCTTGATCTCCAACTAATGGCTATCCCGGCAAGTGTGAAGACATACCCGGAAGTTGATTTCCTCCGATCCCTATCACCGGCGTAGTCTGAGTCACAATAACCAACCAACTTGCAACTCCTCTCATCACTACCGCCAAAGACAAGTCCATGAGACGCTGTGCCTTTCAAGTATCTCAATATAGCCTTCACGGCTTCCCAATGCGATTTCCCAGGATTAGCCATATACCGATTAACCACCCCGATGACATTTAAAATATCGGGCCTTGTACACACCATAGCGTACATCAAACTACCAACCGCACTTGCATATGGCATCTTTGCCATATAAGGCTTGTCCTTATCCCCGATAGATGGTCCATTATCCCAAAGCATCATATGCAAAGATAAAGGTGTATTTAACGCCTTTGCATCCTCCATGCTAAACCGGCAAAGCACTTTCTTGATGTATTTCTTTTTGAGTCGATCTCAACTCAAAACACTTTCAGTCCCTTCCAATTTCCATGCCTAAGATTTTCCTTGCTTCTCCAAGATCTTTCATCTCGAATTCCGATTTCAAAAGCATCTTCAACTTATTGATTTCCTCCTTATCTTTGGAAGCAATGAGCATATCATCCACATACAAGAGTAAATACACCCAACAATCATTTCCCAACCTCTTGAAATATACGCAAGCATCTTGATGCTTTGATGGAAGCCACTTTCAAGCATGAAATGACCTAATCTCTTGTACCATTGTCTAGGCGATTGCTTTAACCCATATAGTGATTTCTTCAACTTGCAAACCAATTTAGACTTACCATCTACAACAAACCCTTCCGGTTGCTCCATGTAGATGTCTTCATCCAAGTCTCCATGCAAGAAGGCGGTTTTCACATCAAGTTGCTCCAACTCCAAGTCATGGATTGAAACTATGGCTAGTAAAACCTGGATAGATGTATGACGAACCACTGGTGCAAAAATTTCATCATATTCCTTTCCTTTGTGCAAACCCCTTTGCCACTAACCTTGCTTTGCACCTTCCACCATCCTTCACCTTGTAAATTCATTTGCATTCTATAGCACGGTTTCCATGATGAAGTGAAACTAACTCCCAAGTTCGGTTCTTCATCAACGATTGCATCTCTTCCTCCATGGCGCAAATCCACTTCGAGCTCTCTCTCGACTCCATGACATCATCAAGGTCATCAGCTTATCTTAGACTACCTTAAGAGCATAGTCCAAATGATCACTAAAGCTAAGGTAGTTCCAATCACCATATCTTTTGGGAGGTCTTATTGCACGTCGACCAACCCGATAGCAATACTATCACCCAAACCCCTTTTGGCTCCACCTTGAGTCGAAACTTCTCTAGTATCATGTACATCACCAACATCACTAGAGGAACCAAGTGGACTATGTGATGTTTCATCAACCGCTTCAACTCCATAAGCTTCTTCAACTCTACTACCACTTGGATGGAATGTGGGAATGACTTCCTTCTCCTTTGATTCACCATGAACCAAATCCGGAACATCCGATGTGCTCTCATTCTCCTTGAATAAAGCCGACTCATCAGAAGTGACATGACGAGAATTAACAACCTTCTTCATTTCCGGATTCCAAATCCGATAGCCTTTCACACCATCCGTGAAACCAAGCAAGACCCCTTTGAATGTTCTAGCTCCAAGCTTATCATTCCCTGGATCATGCACATAAACCGGACTACCAAACACATGAAGATATCTCAAGTCAACACTCTTCCCATTCCACACTTCCTCCAAAATTTTGTTACCAGTGGCCGAGCACAGAATTCGATTCTCAATATGCATCGCAGTTGACAAAGCTTCGGCCCAAAATCCCTTCGACAAACCCGATGTCAATCTCAAGCATCAAGATTTCTCAAGTAGAGTTTGGTTCATTCTCTCTGCTACTCCATTAGATTGCGGATCTCTCGGTGTAGTAAAATGTCTCCGGATTCCATGATGCTTACAATACTCCAAGAATTCCCGGGAAACATATTTGCCGCCGTTGTCGGTCCTTAACACCTTCAAAGTCTTACCACTCTCATTCTTAACAAGAGCCTTCCACACTTTGAACTTAGCAAATGCCTCCGACTAGGCCTTCATTACATACACCCAAACCTTTCGAGACAAATCATATATGAAAGAAATATAATGCATTCCTCCTCCCAAAGAAGCAACTGGTGTCGGTCCGCAAACATCCGAACGAACATTCTTAAGAACCTCCTTTGAGTCATGCTTGCCTTCATCGAATGATACCCTTGTTTGCTTCCCCATGACACATTCCTTGTAAAACTCTAGTATATTGAAACTCTCACCCTCGATCATCTCCCGCTTCCGAAGAATATCCAAACTCCTGTCCGATACATGACCCAATCTCAAATGCCCTAACCGTGTCACATCCAAGTCACGAGAACTATCAACACCCACACAAGTCTCACCGCCTATGGTCACACCTTGAAGCAAATATATACTATGAGTCTTGACACCTTTTATAACCACAAGCAGC
This sequence comes from Allium sativum, assembly GCA_030737875.1. Lineage (NCBI taxonomy): Eukaryota > Viridiplantae > Streptophyta > Magnoliopsida > Asparagales > Amaryllidaceae > Allium > Allium sativum. The sequence goes on from CM060924.1 coordinate 665,309,825, forward strand.
CCCTTTGAAACCCTCAAGCAATCCTTCTCGATAGTGATCTTTCATCCTAGAGAATCCAATTGCCCCAATGATATAAGCGAATTCCTAAGTCCCAGAACTTAGCGAACATTGATGAGCATTTGAACATCTCCATCAAACATCATTATTTGTACGGAGCCACTACCCATCGACATGCAAATAGCACCATTTCCCATAGCAATTGCCTTTTCCCTCTTTGACCTCAAAGGATGAAAAACAATCTCTATTTGGCGTCAGATACGACGCACCCGAATCGGGAACCCATTCGTTACCCGAAACACCTGATGCCACCGCCGTCAATACATTCTCATCTATCTCACCATCCCCACTCTCCACAACCACGGATGAAGATTCTACTTCCTTCTTATCTTTGTCTGGACATTCATTCTTCCAATGTCCCTGTTTCTTGAAAATAAAGCACTTGCCATTTCTCTCTTTCGATTTACCTCTTCCACCGGGCTTTCTTGATTTAGAATGCACCCAGTTTCCTTTCTTCACATTCTTCTCTTTCTCCACAAACAACACGTGACCACTACTAGATCCACTACTACCCTCACTCATCTCCTTCATTTGATCTCTCAACTCGTCACTAAGAAGACCCGTCTTGACATCATCTAGAGTCAAGGTATCCTGACCATAGATCAAACAATTTGAGAAACCCGTATAGCGGTCCGGCAACAAACACAATAATATCATCGCCTTTTGCTCTTCCTCAATCTTCAAATCAATGGCCTTCATCTTCATAAGCAAGTTATCAAAGGCATTCAAATGTGCCTTAAGCGAATTACCCTCCTTCATCTTGAAAGTGAAAAATGTTCGCAACAAGATCAAATGGTTAACGACTTCTTCATATAAAGTTCTTCCAACTTGTCCCAAACATCTTTAGCGGTAGTCTCACCACTAATTTCGGAGATCACATTCTCCCTCATAGCAAGTTGAAGAGTAGTGTAAGCCAACCTCCATCTCCTCTCTCTCAACATCCGAGATATCACTTGGCAATAAGTGAGTACCAAATACTACTCGGTGCACCCGATTCCGCTTAAGAACCACTTTCATTTTCCATTGCCACTTCTCAAAGTCATTATCACTATTCCACTTGTCAATAACCAATTGAGAACCCAACATCGCATACGAACCAAATACATAAGGCGCCACACTATTCGGATTTCCGGTTGAAGGACTTACCGTGCTACTGTCCATCTCCGGCATTTTCACAAACAACTAACAAGCACCAAACAGCTCTGATACCAACTGTTGTAACCGTTGTGATTAATCTGACTCAGGACTACTCGAATCCGATATCTAAACCACAAATCGCTAGCGGAAGACTAGATCGTTGTTAGACTTGCAAAAACAACCAAAACAATAACTCTAGTCACTAAACCAATATAAACCAATTGCGAACAATCCAAATATCAATCAGAAGCAAGAAACTAATAACAAAGTAGCAAAAATAAATCACACAAGGATTTATAGTGGTTCCACTAACATCTTTTTAGTTTACATCTACTTTGGAGAGAGTATTTTATTACCACGATGAAAGGAATACAAGAGATTGATCCAATGATCACTATATTTCAATATAGAAAAGAGTTTGAGGAGTATAGAATTGAAGAATTGGAATTAGGTTATAAACCCGAATTCACCCTTGAGAATAAACCCTTGATCCCAAATCAAGTTTCCAAGCTTTCCCACTAATACATCTGAAAATAGCTTATATAGAGATAGGCCAATTACCCAAATTGCCCCTTTGTCTTCACAAATCAATTTTTCTAGTTTCTAGCCCGAAATATCCCAAAACACTCATCAGACGTCTGTCGTGGGAGGTGAAAGACGTCTGTCCCCTTCCAGGGAATAATTTGGGCTCCAGCACTCAGCTTAGACGTCTGTCCCCAATATAATAGACGTTTGTCCCACTCTCAGACGTTTGTTGTGGGGATGACAGACGTCTTTTAGAACTCTCGGGAAAATCCAACCTGACAACTCAGACGTCTGTCGTCCCCTACGACAGACGTCTGTCGCACCAGTCAGCTGACAACCTGCAACTTTTAGCTCATAACTTTCTCGTGCGAACTTCGATTTCCGAACGGTCACCTCCGACTCGAAGTTATCTTCGTCCTCTTCAATCTAACATATAGTATCGCATACTTCAACACTCCACCTCGATACTATATCCATCTTAACTCCAAATTCCAATGCCCCAAGCATTTCCATCTACCTTCGACCAAGAAAACTTGAATATTTTCCCAATGAGCTCCGACATGGCCACCGCCCATTGCACTACACCAACGAGTTCAGGCAATGACCCCACTCGCCATTATAGTGTTGAAAACATTCAAACCAAAAACCGTCTCACCAAAAGACAATGTGCTCGAGAGTGTAACGAGTACTTACCATGAAGATAGATTTCCAATCTCTCACCGCTATTCCTTTCCATCATCAACAAAAAAAATCACTCTCTTCACCCCGTGACACCTAGCAACTCAACAAGCGAATTAAGTTCGAGCAATGCTCGAACTTCCCATACGGCAATGAGTAGGAAACATGTCCGCCGCATTATCCTTCGTGTGCACTTTCCGAGGGTATACTAGCTTACCCTCATTCATGGCTACAAGAAATGACTCCCTCACCTCAATATGTTTGGTCCGTGAGCTAAACGCAAAATTCTCCGCTAAATGGATAACACTCTGGCTATCACATCGAACATCAACACTTTCATGTTCGAAACCCAAGTCACACAACAATCGCTTCAAGTAGAGTGCCTCTTTGGCCGCTTCCACAGTGGCAATCAACTCTGCCTCCATAGTGGATAAAGCAATTACAGTTTGAAATCTTGATCTCCAACTAATGGCTATCCCGCCAAGTGTGAAGACATACCCGGAAGTTGATTTCCTCCGATCCCTATCACCGGCGTAGTCTGAGTCACAATAACCAACCAACTTGCAACTCCTCTCATCATTACTGCCAAAGGAAAGTCCATGAGATGTTGTGCCTTTCAAGTATCTCAATATAGCCTACACGGCTTCCCAATGCGATTTCCCCCGATTAGCCATATACCGACTAACCACTTCTACGGAATTTGCAATATCGGGCCTTGTACACACCATAGCGTACATCAAACTACCAACTGCACTTGCATATGGCACCTTTTCCATATAAACCTTGTCTTTATCCCCGATAGGTGATCCCTTATCCGTAAGCTACATATGCAAAGGTAAAGGTGTATTTAACGCGTTTGCATCCTCCATGCTAAACCGGCAAAGCACTTTCTTGATGTATTCCTTTTGAGTCAATCTCAACTCAAAATGCTTTTGGTCCTTTTCAATTTCCATGCCCAAGAATTCCCTTGCTTCTCTAAGATCTTTCATCTTGAATTCCGATTTCGAAATCATCTTCAACTTGCTGATTTCCTCCTTATCTTTGGAAGCAATGAGCATATCATCCACATACAAGAGTAAATACACCCAACAATCATTTCCCAACCCCATGAAATATACGCAAGCATCCTTGATGCTTCGATGGAAGCCACTTTCAAGCATGAAATGATCGAATCTCTTGTACCATTGTCTAGGCGATTGCTTTAACCCATATAGTGATTTCTTCAACTTGCAAACCAATTTAGACTTACCATCTACAACAAACCCTTCTGGTTGCTCCATGTAGATGTCTTCATCCAAGTTCCCATGCAAGAAGGCGGTTTTCACATCAAGTTGCTCCAACTCCAAGTCATGTGTAATGACCCGCATTTTCCAGCAATATAATAATTAATTTATTTAATTATTTAAAAGGTGGTTTAGAGAATATAATGGTCATTAACTAAATAATAGTGAATATTTAATTAAAATAATAATTAAATAATATATTAAATTCTGAAATAATCAGAATTGGCTGAATTGGCAATATAACGTGAATTGGGCAATTCAATTTATATAATCCGGTTTACAATTGAATTTTAATAACGAATATGTTATATAAACGATAGTTTGAACGTATAATTATAATATAAATATAATCGAGCTCGAAATGGCACGGCGGTTCGCGTTTTGGTGATTCGAACTTTAAACGAGTATACAAAAGCCGTTTTTTATCAGATTTCTGTGAAACAAGAAACGTTAGGAGCTGATGGAGTATATTTTTCTAGTGGAAGAGAAAAAATCGAGATTTCGTCGTGTAGATTGTGATTTATGTCCAAATCAAATTTTAGAAAAGTCGTTGTGGAATTCCTTTATAATTTATAAAGGAATTATTTATATTTTAAAAAGGAATTTCAATATAAATCGAATATCGGGTCGATCCAGATTGTAATATCAAGCTGGAAATTCATATAGGAATATTCCTGAGCTGTATGGTATACCACTGTGAATATATACGATAATATTATATTTAATTATATTTAAATATATTTATATATATAAATGGTCTATTCAGCGCTTTAAAAATAGCCACTATTGCAAACGAAGTCGGAATTCGACGAAACTAGTTTTGTTGGATCCGCAACATCATATTATTGCTAGATTCCAAGTTCGGTGATTTTTAGAGTCACTGTGTGGCCGTACGTATTTTTAGAGTGAAAAACAGTCAGTATTTTGACAGTTAAAAATACGCTGTGTGAGCAAACGAAGTCAGAATTCGACGAAACCAGTTTAATTGGGACCGTAATGTCGAACTGTAGCTGCATGTCTAGTTTCGTGATTTTTAGGTACCGTATGTGATCACGGGAATTTTAGAGGACAAGTACGATTAGCGATTTCTTAAAATAAAATATAAAAAAATATTAATTAAAAAAATCCTAATCTATATATGGTCCAAAGTAAGGCCACGCTACTTATTCTCTACCACAAAATGTCTGTGAAAACGCAAGCATCGATCTCATTCACCCAATAACAAAACGCAAGAACAAAAATCAAAAGAAAAATCCAAATCAAATGAAATCAAATCCTGTAAAACATTATACTTATATATATGAGTTGGTCTAATTGTTCTCTACAACATGATATGTATTTTGTGGGGTTCGACGGTCTGTTCTGTCGATGGGTTTTTGGGAAATGGTATTAGGGTTCGCAAAATCAAACAAGGGGAGCAGCGATTTGCGATTCCGAGTTCATAAGTGGATTCCTTGTGAAGATAGGAGGCTTTTGTGTATCTTTGGGTGGAACTCAACACAAAAAGTGTCAGTGGAGTACTGTACCAGGCCGAAGTCGGTTTCGGCTGTGATGGTGTGAGTTGGGCACAAGTGTGTGGAGAGTGGAGAGAAGATCAAGGGGAGATGGTTGGTGGCTTTTGTTTTGAAGTCGGTGAAGAGGAGAAGGATCATTTGGACGGGAGCAACACAATGAGACTGACCGGGAGTGAATCTGAGCTCGTTACAATATATAGTGGAATAAATTGTCCAATCTGAATCAACGACAATTATCGTTATTAATGATGATAGTCCAAAGTGACTAAAAATCACCAACTCTGAACAGTTCTATTTTACATTGTATTCTTAGAACTGTTAATTATCTGTTGATTGTTGTGTGTTGACTGTTTGATTGAACTGCTAGTCAGTTAGTAGAAATTATATATATATATATATAAACGGTTAAATATTTATATGTCGATTCTGTTGATCAGAATAATTCATATTGAACTGAAAGTGATGATAATTATATTTTCTAACATCTGTGATGCAGGGAAACAGGTTGGAGAAATCCAACTGGATTCCTCAACAGTTATTTTACTATGATTTATATATTGTGATATTTAATGTGATATATAATCTTGTAATGACCCGCATTTTCTAGGGGTATAATTAATTTGTTTAATTATATAAATAGTGATTTAGGGAATTAAATCGTCGTTAATTAAATTATAGTGATTATTTAATTAAATTAAATAATATATTTAATTTAGAAATAATCAAAAATATTGTAAATCACAATATTATGTGAACGGGGTCGTCCCTTAGATTTGATTCAGCTTAGAGTTGAATTACATTGACGAATATATTCAATCGATGACAGTTTGAACGTAGAATTATAATATAATTAAAATAGAGCTTGAAATGGCACGGCAGTTTGCTATTGGGCGATTTGAACTTCAACTGAATGTACAGGATTCGTTTTAAGCCAGATTTCTATGAAACAAGAAACGCGTGGAGCTGGTGGAGTATATTTTTCTAGTGGAAGAGAAAAATTGGGATTTCGTCGTGTAGATTTTGATTTATGTCCAAATCAAATTTTAGAAAAGTCGCTGTGGAATTCCTTTATAATTTATAAAGGAAATTAATTATATTTTAAAAAGAAATTTCAATATAAATCGAATATCGATTAAATCGGGATTTGAAATATCAAGTTATAAATCCCAGTAGAGCTGTATGGTATTCCACTATGAATATAGACGATAATATTTATTTTTTTATATTCAATTTAATTATATTTAAATATATTTATATATTTAAATGGGTCATCCAGAGCTTTAAAAATAGCCACTTTTGCAAACGAAGTCGGAATTCGACGAAACTAATTTTGTTGGATCCGCAATGTCAAATTATTGTTAGATTCCAAGTTCCGTGATTTTTAGAGTCACTATGTGGTCGTACGGATTTTTAGAGTGAAAAACAGTCAGTATTTTGACAGTTAAAAATATGCTGTGTGAGCATACGGAGTCGGAATTCGACGAAACCAGTTTCGTTGGGACCGTAATGCCGAACTGAAGGTGTATGTCTAGTTTGGTGATTTTTGGGTATCATATGTGGTCGCAGGGATTTTTAAGGACCAATAACGAATATGAAATGATTAAAATAAAATATCCTAAAAATATCTAAATTATATATCTAAATCTCATCCCTTATAAATACCCCCCTAACAATCCTTATAACCTAATTCCCTCATTAAGTCAACAGATAAAAAAAATGCGCCGTTGCTTCCTTGTTCTTTCTAGTGAAAGGTTCGATCAAAATAAATCCACCAAAAATCAAATAAAACTCTACAAATGAAAATACATATGTATTTGGGATCTTGGAGTGCTTCACTTCAGTTTGGTAGCAGTTCTAAAAGGTGCGATTCGTGTTGCTGGCCTCGACTTTGGCAAACGCGAGCTTCAGTAGTTCTAGGGTTAATGTTTTTGGACTTTTGGCACCTCGATTTGCAAATCGAATAGTATACATGGATTCAAAGGGTGAAAACGCACTAGTACACAGATTTTTGGGTTGTTCGGTGTTCACTGGTGTCGATGCCTGCTCCGGTTCTTCCGCGTAATACTGTCGACGCATTCAGGGAAGGAGGGCGAGTTCCGTCTACTTGGCATGACGAGGAGGAGGGTTTGACAAGGGGGAGTTTGGTGATTTCGGTTTCGAAAATTATGAAGCAACAATGGAGATTATATGCGGCTATGGTGTGTGGTTGGAGTAGCAGGTGCGTGGAAGTAAAACGGGGAAGAAGGCATCAGTGGGAAACGGGTTTAGGCCATGGGCCGGGTTAGTTTGGTAAAGCCCAACTCAAGTTAAATTAATTATTCTCTTTCAAATTAATTGTATAACTCGTAATGACAATAACTTTGTCATACGAAATCGAAATCTAGCGAAACAAGATCCGTCGGGATCATATAGACGGTGGCTACACACTGGAACTGACTGGAAGTGGATCGGGGCTCGTATGAATTTATGGCGAAATAAATTGTTTGATTCAAATCAAGCAAACAGTTTATCGTTCTTTAACGATGAACTGCCAATGTGAGTAAAACTCACCAACTCTGAACAGTTATATTTTTATAATGTATTTTTAGAACTATTAATCATCTGTTGATTGCTGGGTGTTGGTTGATTGATTGAACTACTAGTCAGTTAGTGAAAATTATATATATATATGTAATTACATATATATATATATAAATCGTTAAATATTTATATATTGATTCTGCTATCAGAATAATTTATATTGAACTGAAAGTGATGATAATCATATTGTGTAACATCTGTGGATGCAGGGAGACAGGTTGGAGGAATCCGACTGGATTCCTCAACAGTTATTTTATTGTTTTTCATATATTGTTATATGATGTGATATAAAATCTGTGGGCGATTATATGTGCTTGGACGATATTGAACATCGTGATTTGATATGATTGAATATCATAACATACCGAAATGTTGATAAGGGGATTTTCAAAGTGATATTGAAAATAGAATATTTATAAAATGGGATATTTATAAATAAGAGATATTTATAAAGTGGAATATTTATAAATAAGAAATGTTTATAAATTGGAATATTTATAAATAGGGGATATTCAAAAAGGAAATAATTACAAACCATTTTCTTTTTGAATGGAAAGGCCTGTGTGGCGGGTTTGGGGATTTTCCCGATGCTCCCGTTACAAGGGAGATTATGGCGATTTTTTCAGAGAATTTAAGGAGTTAGAATATTTCAAGAATAAATTTGAAAAGGAAATATTTGTAAACCATTTACAAATAGAATTGGAAAGGAAACGTTGTTAAAAAGGAAATCTTTATAAAGTGAATAAAGTAAATCGAATATGGTATTCTAAAGTTAGTAAAACGAATATGTTATTCGAAAGGGGTTAGTCGAGTCGAGTTAGTTGAATAGAGTTAACTAGTTCAGTAGAGTTAACCAGTTCAGTAGAGTTAACCAGTTCAATAGAGTTAACCAGTGAGTTAAGTAAGTCAAGTTAACCAGTGAGTTAAGTAAGTCAAGTTAACCAGTGAGTTAAGTAAGTCAAGTTAACCAGTGAGTTAAGTAAGTCAAGTTAACCAGTTGAGTTAAGTAAGTCGAGTTAATCAAGTCAAGTTGATCGAGTTAGAGTTACTCAGTTAGAGTTAATCGATTAGAGTTAAAACGAACTAGAGTTAATCAAACATAGTTATTTGATACAGAGTTAGTCAAACATAATATTCAGGGTAATTTGCCATCTCGTACGACTGCTAGCGTAATTCGCAGGGCTGTAAATAGCCTACGGCGGTCGGATGTTTTCTGAGGGAGTCAGGCATAACCATTGTGATTGCTGCGATCTAGAGTCAAGCGAATGAAGTTAAATCGAATATTAGTTATTCGATAGGAGTTAAGTTCTTGAGTTAGATTATCGAGATAAGTGAGTCGAGTTGAGTACGTTGAGTTAAATTAATCGATGTTAGTTTCATCGAAAGGAGTTAATCGATGTTAGTTTCATCGAAAGGAGTATCGATGTTAGTTTCATCGAAGGGAGTTATCGATTATAGTTTAATCGAATGGATTTATCGATTGGTTAAATCAAAGGAGTTATCGAATATAGTTTATTTGATGGAGTTAATCGATTAGAGTTAAATCAAAGGAGTTAATCGAATATAGTTTATTCGAATAGAGTAAAGGAGTTAATCGAATATAGTTTATTCGAATAGAGTAAAGGAGTTAATCGAATATAGTTTATTCGAATAGAGTTAGAGGAGTTATCGAATATAGTTTATTCGACAGGAGTTAAGTGAATAGTTAGGTTAAACTAAGTGAATTGGTTAAGTTAACCAAAGTGAATTAGTCGAGTTAATCAAAGTGATTAGTTCAGTTAATCGAGATAAGTAAATCAAGTTAGGTTAATCGAGTTGAATTAGTCAGTCGAGTTAATAAATTGAGTTAGTCAAACCTAGTAAAACCAGTTAGAGTTAATCGGTTAGAATTAACCAGTTAGAGTAATCAATCAGAGTTAATCAAATAGAGTTAAGTAAAATTAGAACTGACTAGAGATTAGTAAATTGAATGGTTTTCTAAGTGCCTATCTGATGTTGGTTTCGGCCTTCGGGATTTATACTTAGGGGATTGTTCTCATACTAGTTTACAGTCAGGGACTGATAGTTGGGGAAGAGTAGTGATTTGTAAATAAGCAGATGGAAACGTTTTCCAGTGTTAATAACATATATTTTCTGAACATAGAAAATAAGGCAATGTGAATATATATATATATATATATATATATGTTGATGATTGATCGATATAATTTCCATCTGGAAATAATATCGTTGTTTGAACACTTGTTTTTCTTTAATAGTTAAATCACAGACTATCGAAGTTTTGACCATTTTAACATTGTTAATATGGAGAGACCGGTTGGATTATTATCCGAAGAACCACTCTGTATTAGCATAAGTGTTGCCAATCATTTATGCCAAAGATAATTGAAGACGGAGTAAAGTGCAAGGGCTGTTGTATAAGTCTTAGATAACAGTGACTAAGATGGATATACTGAATAGTGCCTTCGGTTTGTCCAGTCCCAGGACAACTTGTATGGACGAAGGTCTGACAGAGTATATCCAATGGATCGCGTAAGTTGATCTCTTCAAAGGTATATACGTTGGTGGCGGAGGAATTCGTTTCTCTTAGCTGTATACCTGTTGTACTTTTGAGGAAATCAATTTGTGATTTGGTGGGTATGGCGATGTGACATTTTAAGTGAATGAAGATGAATGTCTGACAGAGTATTTCCAGAAATGTCACGTACATTGATTTCTTCAACCGTACCAAGAGTGGAAGCGGAGAAGGAAACTTCTTTAGCTAACACGTAATGTACTATTGTAGACGTCAATCGGTGATTTGATGGATTTGACGATGTGACATTCGAAGGGAATCTGATGTGATGATAAAGCGTAGCTTCTAGCCTCATCAACCGGTAAATGACAGAAATCGGGCAAGTAGCATGGCTAAGTCGGTCGCACCGAAGTAGGGTGTATAATCACCAATCTAGAGAATATTCATTTGTTTCTTAAATCTATCAATGTTGTCCCATATATATACGGGAACGGTTGCTGATCCCAACCGTTGGTGATATACATTCGATACACTCAAGCAAAATGAGTGGTCGGTCATGTGTGGCTGATGTACAAGATGTTCTTGTTGAACTCCAGTGTATCGTTCCTAGAGTACACTGATCGGAAGGTGGTTCCATACCTTGTCATAGTTGGAAATCCATTATCCAATACGTGCTTGCGATTTTGATTGTCTACTATATATGTAGAACGTGAGATGAAAGCGTTTCTGCTAGTTGATATCTATTTGTACATAGACATTATTATAATATCAAAAGGTTTTTGATATAAAGATATTTTGGATTCTCATAAGGGAAAAACCCGTTCCGTTCTGCGGCATGGTCTTATGAGATATCGTTTACTTGTTCATATACCTGTTTTAAACTGTTTTACTCATACCAGTCCATGACTGACCCGGAGTTTACTTTGTTGTTTTCCCTAAACTCTTGGGTGCCTAAATTTGTACGGGCAGTCAAGTAGTTGGGATTTACAGATATACTTGAAGAGCTGGAGCAGGAGGCTTCTGGATCATATAGCTATAGTTTATTTCCGCTGTGTTGTAAGTGTTGTACTGTGATAAGTGCTATTGTATACATAACTGTTATATTTCAAAGTTATGTTATATATTATATGTTATTCGTTCCGCTGTGAGGTTCGTGTTACTCTGATGTTGTGTTCTTCTTCTTCTTCTATCCTAAGTTTCTATCTTATCTATTCTCACCTTCTAATTTCTTTCATTAATTACCAGGATTTTTCAATGTTTTAGTTATCGACATCGAGCTTATGTCGATAACCAAAGTCGCCGAAAATCCGGGTCGTTACAGTTGGTATCGGAGCTTAAGTTAAGAATTACCTTGGCTCTGTGGCGTGACCCGGTAGAGATAGGGTTAGTAATACCCTAGATTGAGTTGAGTGTATATATACGAGTGCGTATTTGTATTTGATATAAAAATAATTTTATATTGTGGAGATTCATTGGCTGAGTTGTTTATGAATTCTGGTCGATCGGTTTGATCCACTGTATCGGTAGGAGTAAATAAACACTTGAATACGATGGACTGACACAATATGTATATGTGATATATTATCATATATAGGTTGTGATTATATCGAGTAAGATTATAACATGTGGAATGGTTATATATAACCAATCAGAATCATATAAGTAAAGTATATGAAATAAGATGATTTAAATATGAATTTAAATCAGATTTGGAATTAAAATAAGGAAATTTTAAGTTCCTGGGAGATTTTGAACTGTTTTCAAAATGGATGTATTTAGTAATGGTATTGAAAATGATATAGTATTGAAATCACTTGGGTCACTGGAAAATAATTCCGATGATGACTGCGTAGTATCATCGGTGTGATTTTCGAGTTTCTAAGTGGTGGATTACTACCAGATATTTTGATTTGAATTGTTTTGAGAAAACAAGTTGTTTAGAAATTCAAAGGTTTTGAATAGGTATTATGATTTCAAATTGATTTGAAATTTACCCAGGAATTTAAGTTCTAGAATTTAAAATTTAAGTTCTAGAATTTAAAATTTAACTTGTGAAGTTAATTCGAATGGGATGGTAAAAGTAAATAATAAACCAGAATTTAACTTGAGATGATAGGTTAAGAAAAACTGGAAGTGATTAGAGAATAATCTGGATTTGAAATGATAAGTTGAGAGTTTGGTATTTGAAACTCGAATTTGAAATTTGAATTCGGCTTGAATAAGCGAATGGTGGTGAAGTTAATTCGAATGGGATGGTAAAAGTAAATAATAAACCAGAATTTAACTTGAGATGATAGGTTAAGAAAAACTGGAAGTGATTAGAGAATAATCTGGGTTTGGATTTGAAATGATAAGTTGAGAGTTTGGAATTTGAAACTCGAATTTGAAATTTGAATTCGGCTTGAATAAGTGAATGGTGGTCTTAAGAATAACTTGGTTGGATTTGATTGGGATGGCATTTGTATAGGCCGAATTGATAACAAATGGTAGGGATATAATGATATGCCCAACAAAAAGGCACAAGTTTATATTTTATATGAGTTTGGAATTTATGAGCCGAATTGGCAAGCCGTTTGGCGTTTTGATTTTCTTTTGGGTTGAAGAAGGCCCAGAGAGGCGAGTTGGAGTTTGAGCTATTGACCAGTACAAAGGAGGTGCTGGCGAAATTTTCCGAAAATTTAAAGTGTTAGAAAATTTTCAGAATTTTTGAAAATTTTAGTTAGTCGGAATGAATAAATATTTTAATCGATATTAATTGGTTCAGTTAAAATCAGAAATAAGGGGTAAACAAATTTTGGAATTCCAATAGGTAGGGTCGTCCTCTAACTTAGCAATTTCGAGGACGAAATTATTTTAAGTGGGGAAGAATGTAATGACCCGCATTTTCCAGGGGTATAATTAATTTGTTTGATTATATAAATAGTGATTTAGGGAATTAAATCGTCGTTAATTAAATTATAGTGATTATTTAATTAAATTAAATAAATTAAATAATATATTTAATTCAGAAATAATCAAAAATATTGGAAATCACAATATTCTGTGAACGGGGTCGTCCCTTAGATTTGATTCAGCTTAGAGTTGAATTACATTGACGAATATATTCAATCGATGACAGTTTGAACGTAGAATTATAATATAATTAAAATAGAGCTTGAAATGGCACGGCAGTTCGCTATTTGGCGATTTGAACTTCAACTGAATGTACAGGATTCGTTTTAAGCCAGATTTCTATGAAACAAGAAACGCGTGGAGCTGGTGGAGTATATTTTTCTAGTGGAAGAGAAAAATCGGGATTTCGTCGTGTAGATTTTGATTTATGTCCAAATCAAATTTTAGAAAAGTCGCTGTGGAATTCCTTTATAATTTATAAAGGAAATTAATTATATTTTAAAAAGAAATTTCAATATAAATCGAATATCGATTAAATCGGGATTTGAAATATCAAGTTATAAATCCCAGTAGAGCTGTATGGTATTCCACTGTGAATATAGACGATAATATTTATTTTTTTATATTTAATTTAATTATATTTAAATATATTTATATATTTAAATGGGTCATCCAGAGCTTTAAAAATAGCCACTTTTGCAAACGAAGTCGGAATTCGACGAAACTAATTTTGTTGGATCCGCAATGTTAAATTATTGTTAGATTCCAAGTTCCGTGATTTTTAGAGTCACTATGTGGTCGTACGGATTTTTAGAGTGAAAAACAGTCAGTATTTTGACAGTTAAAAATATGCTGTGTGAGCATACGGAGTCGGAATTCGACAAAACCAGTTTCGTTGGGACCGTAATGTCAAACTGAAGGTGTATGTCCAGTTTGGTGATTTTTGGGTATCATATGTGGTCGCAGGGATTTTTAAGGACCAATAACGAATATGAAATGATTAAAATAAAATATACTAAAAATATCTAAATTATATATCTAAATCTCATCCCTTATAAATACCCCCCTAACAATCCTTATAACCTAATTCCCTCATTAAGTCAACAGATAAAAAAATGCACCGTTGCTTCCTTGTTCTTTCCAGTGAAAGGTTCGATCAAAATAAATCCACCAAAAATCAAATAAAACTCTACAAATTAAAATACATATGTATTTGGGATCTTGGAGTGCTTCACTTCAGTTTGGTAGCAGTTCTAAAAGGTGCGATTCGTGTTGCTGGCCTCGACTTTGGCAAACGCGAGCTTCAGTAGTTCTAGGGTTAATGTTTTTGGACTTTTGGCACCTCGATTTGCAAATCGAATAGTATACTTGGATTCAAAGGGTGAAAACGCGCTAGTACACAGATTTTTGGGTTGTTCGGTGTTCACTGGTGTCGATGCCTGCTCCAGTTCTTCCGCATAATACTGTCGACGCATTCAGGGAAGGAGGGCGAGTTCCGTCTACTTGGCATGACGAGGAGGAGGGTTTGACAAGGAGGAGTTTGGTGATTTAGGTTTCGAAAATTATGAAGCAACAATGGAGATTATATGCGGCTATGGTGTGTGGTTGGAGTAGCAGGTGCATGGAAGTAAAACGGGGAAGAAGGCATCAGTGGGAAACGGGTTTAGGCCATGTGTCGGGTTAGTTTGGTAAAGCCCAACTCAAGTTAAATTAATTCTCTTTCAAATTAATTGTATAACTCGTAATGACAAAAACTTTGTCATACGAAATCGAAATCTAGCGAAACAAGATCCGTCGGGATCATATGGACGGTGGCTACGCACTGGAACTGACTGGAAGTGGATCGAGGCTCGTATGAATTTATGGCGAAATAAATTGTTTGATCCAAATCAAACAAACAGTTTATCATTCTTTAACGATGAACTGCCAATGTGAGTAAAACTCACCAACTCTGAACAGTTATATTTTTATAATGTATTTTTAGAACTATTAATCATCTGTTGATTGATGTGTGTTGGTTGATTGATTGAACTACTAGTCAGTTAGTGAAAATTATATATAGATGTAATTACATATATATATATATAAACCGTTAAATATTTATATATTGATTCCGCTATCAAAATAATTTATATTGAACTGAAAGTGATGATAATCATATTGTGTAACATCTGTGGATGCAGGGAGACAGGTTGGAGGAATCCGACTGGATTCCTCAATAGTTATTTTATTGTTTTTCATATATTGTTATATGATGTGATATAAAATCTATGGGCGATTATATGTGCTTAGACGATATTGAACATCGTGATTTGATATGATTGAATATCATAACATACCGAAATGTTGATAAGGGGATTTTCAAAGTGATATTGAAAATAGAATATTTATAAAAGGGATATTTATAAATAAGAGATATTTATAAAGTGGAATATTTATAAATAAGAAATGTTTATAAATTGGAATATTTATAAATAGGGGATATTCAAAAAGGACATAATTACAAACCATTTTCTTTTTGAATGGAAAGGCCTATGTGGCGGGTTTGGGGATTTTCCCAATGCTCCCGTTACAAAGGAGGTTATGGCGAATTTTTTAGAGAATTTAAGGAGTTAGAATATTTCAAGAATAAATTTGAAAAGGAAATATTTGTAAACCATTTACAAATAGAATTGAAAAGGAAACGTTGTTAAAAAGGAAATCTTTATAAAGTGAATAAAGTAAATCGAATATGGTATTCGAAAGTTAGTAAAACGAATATGCTATTCGAAAGGGTTTAGTCGAGTCGAGTTAGTTGAATAGAGTTAACTAGTTCAGTAAAGTTAACCAGTTCAGTAGAGTTAACCAGTTCAGTAGAGTTAACCAGTTCAATAGAGTTAACCAGTGAGTTAAGTAAGTCAAGTTAACCAGTGAGTTAAGTAAGTCAAGTTTACCAGTGAGTTAAGTAAGTCAAGTTAACCAGTGAGTTAAGTAAGTCAAGTTAACCAGTGAGTTAAGTAAGTCAAGTTAACCAGTTGAGTTAAGTAAGTCGAGTTAATCAAGTCGAGTTGATCGAGTTAGAGTTACTCAGTTAGAGTTAATCGATTAGAGTTAAAACGAACTAGAGATAATCAAATATAGTTATTTGAGACAGAGTTAGTCAAACATAGTATTCAGGGTAAGTTGCCATCTCGTACGACTGCTAGCGTAATTCGCAGGGCTGTAAATAGCCTACGACGGTCGGATGTTTCCTGAGGGAGTCAGGCGTAACCATTGTGATCGCTGCGATCTAGAGACGAGCGAATGAAGTTAAATTGAATATTAGTTATTCGATAGGAGTTAAGTTCTTGAGTTAGATTATCGAGATAAGTTCGTCGAGTTAAGTTCGTCGAGTTAAATTAATCGATGTTAGTTTCATCAAAAGGAGTTAATCGATGTTAGTTTCATCGAAAGGAGTATCGATGTTAGTTTCATCGAAGGGAGTTATCGATTATAGTTTAATCGAAAGGAGTTATCGATTGGTTAAATCGAAGGAGTTATCGAATATAGTTTATTCGATGGAGTTAATCGATTAGAGTTAAATCAAAGGAGTTAATCGAATATAGTTTATTCAAATAGAGTAAAGGAGTTAATCGAATATAGTTTATTCGAATAGAGTAAAGGAGTTAATCGAATATAGTTTATTCGAATAGAGTTAGAGGAGTTATCGAATATAGTTTATTCGACAGGAGTTAAGTGAATAGTTAGGTTAAACAAAGTGAATTAGTTAAGTGAATTGGTTAAGTTAACCAAAGTGAATTAGTCGAGTTAATCAAAGTGATTAGTTCAGTTAATCGAGATAAGTAAATCAAGTTAGGTTAATCGAGTTGAATTAGTCAGTCGAGTTAATAAATTGAGTTAGTCAAACCTAGTATAACCAGTTAGAGTTGATCGGTTAGAATTAACCAGTTAGAGTAATCAATCTAAGTTAATCAAATAGAGTTAAGTAAAATTAGAACTGACTAGAGATTAGTAAATTGAATGGTTTTCTAAGTGCCTATCTAATGTTGGTTTCGGCCTTCGGGATTTATACTTAGGGGATTGTTCTCATACTAGTTTACAGTCAGGGACTGATAGTTGGGGAAGAGTAGTGATTTGTAAATAAGCAAATGGAAACATTTTCCAGTGTTAATAAAATATATTTTCTGAACATAGAAAATAAGGCAATGTGAATATATATATATATATATATGTTGATGATTGATCGATATAATTTCCATCTGGAAATAATATCGTTGTTTGCACACTTGTTTTTCTTTGATAGTTAAATCACAGACTATCGAAGTTTTGACCATTTTAACGTTGTTAATATGGAGAGACCGGTTGGATTATTATCTGAAGAACCACTCTGTATTGGCATAAGCATTGCGAATCATTTATGCCAAAGATAATTGAAGACGGAGTAAAGTGCAAGGGTTGTTGTATAAGTCTTAGATACCAGTGACTAAGATGGATATACTGAATAGTGCCTTCGGTTTGTCCAGTCCCAGGACAACTTGTATGGACGAAGGTCTGACAGAGTATATCCAATGGATCGCGTAAGTTGATCTCTTCAAACGTATATACGTTGGTGGCGGAGGAATTCGTTTCTCTTAGCTGTATACCCGTTGTATTTTTGAGGAAATCAATTTGTGATTTGGCGGGTATGGCGATGTGACATTTTAAGTGAATGAAGATGAATGTCTGACAGAGTATTTCCAGAAAGGTCACGTACATTGATTTCTTCAACCGTACCAAGAATGGAAGCGGAGAAGGAAACTTCTTTAGCTAACACGTAATGTACTGTTGTAGACATCAATTGGTGATTTGATGGATTTGATGATGTGACATTCAAAGGGAATCTGATGTGATGATAAAGCGTAGCTTCTAGCCTCATCAACCGGTAAATGACAGAAATCGGGCAGGTAGCATGGCTAAGTCGGTCGCACCGAAGTAGTGTGTGTAATCACCTATCTAGAGAATATTCATTTGTTTCTTAAATCTATCAATGTTGTCCCATATATATACGGGAACGGTTGCTGATCCCAACCGTTGGTGATATACATTCGATACACTCAAGCAAAATGAGTGGTCGGTCATGTGTGGCTGAGTTACAAGATGTTCTTGTTGAACTCCAGTGTATCGTTCCTAGAGTACACTGATCGGAAGGTGGTTCCATACCTTGTCATAGTTGGAAATCCATTTTCCAATACGTGCTTGCGATTTTGATTGTATACTATATATGTAGAACGTGAGATGAAAGCGTTTCTGCTAGTTGATATCTATTTGTACATAGACATTATTATAATATCAAAAGGTTTTTGATATAAAAATATTTTGGATTCTCATAAGGGAAAAACCTGTTCCGTTCTGTGGCGTGGACTTATGAGATATCGTTTACTTGTTCATATACCTGTTTTAAACTGTTTTACTCATACCAGTCCATGACTGCCCCGGAGTTTACTTTGTTGTTTTCCCTAAACTCTTGGGTGCCTAAATTTGTACGGGCAGTCAAGTAGTCGGGATTTACAGGTATACTTGAAGAGCTGGAGCAGGAGGCTTTTGGATCATATAGCTATAGTTTATTTCCGTTGTGTTGTAAGTGCTGTACTCTGATAAGTGTTATTGTATACATAACTGTTATATTTCAAAGTTATGTTATATATTATATGTTATTCGTTCCGCTGTGAGGTTCGTGTTACTCTGATGTTGTGTTCTTCTTCTTCTTCTATCCTAAGTTTCTATCTTATCTATTCTCACCTTCTAATTTCTTTCATTAATTACCAGGATTTTCGATGTTTTGGTTATCGACATCGAGCTTATGTCGATAACCAAAGTCGCCGAAAATCCCGGTCGTTACAAATCTGTTGGCGATTATATGTGTTTGGACGATATTGAACATCGTGATTTGATATGATTGAATACCATAACATACCGGAATGCTGGTAAGGAATAATTTCAAAGTGATATTGAAATAAAAATATTTATAAATGGAATATTTATAAATAAGGAATATTTATAAATTTGGAATATTTATAAATAGGAGATATTCAAAAAGGAAATAATTTCAAATCATTTTCTTTTTGAATGAAAAGGCCTGTGTGGCGGGTTTGGGGATTTTCCCGATGCTCCCGATACAAAGGAGGTTATGGCGAATTTTCCCGGAAATTTAAGGAGTTAGAATAATTTAAAGAATAAATGGGAAAACCAAATAAAAGGGGGATATTTGTGGAAAACCAAATATAAAGGAAATGCTTGTGAAAATAAATAAAGTTATAAAGGAAATATTTATAGGAAATAAATATAGACAAATTGGAGAGGAAAATCATTTTTAAAGTGAAGAACCGTTACTAAAAGTAAATCTTTAAAAATGAATAAACGTTGTTAAAAGGAAATCTTTTATAAAGCGAATATTAGTTATTTGAGTTAGAGTTAAGCAGTTAGAGTTAACCAGTTAGAGTTAACCACCAGTTAGAGTTAATCAGTTAGAGTTAATCAAATAAGTGTTAATCTAAATGAGTTGTCATCTCGTACGACTGCTAGCGTAATTCGCAGGGCTGTAAATAGCCTAAGGCGGTCGGATGTTTCCTGAGGGAATCAGGCGTAACCATTGTGATCGCTGCGATCTAGATTCAAGCGAATGGAGTTAAATCGAATATTAGTTATTCGATAGGAGTAACCAGTTGGGTTAAGTAAGTCGGGTTAAGTAAGTCAAGATTAACCAGTTGGGTTAAGTAAGTCGAGTTAACCAGTCGGGTTAAGTAAGTCAAGTTAACCAGTTAGAGTAAATCAGTTAGGGTTGACTAGTTAGACTTAACCAGTTAGAGTTAGAGTTGACCAGTTAGAGTTAAAGTTAACCAGTTAGAGTTAGAGTTGACCAGTTAGAGTTAGAGTTAACCAGTTAGAGTTAGAGTTGACCAGTTAGAGTTAGAGTTAACCAGTTAGAGTTAGAGTTGACCAGTTAGAGTTATTCAAATAGTGTTAATCGAGTGGAGTTATCGAATATCACTTATTTGAAGTAGAGTTATCGAATATAGTGTATTCGAAGAGAAGGGTAATCGAATATAGTTTATTCGAGAAGTGAAATCGAATATAGTTCATTCGAGAAGAATTATCGAATATTGGTTATTCGAAGTGAGATAATCGAATATAAGTTATTCGAAGTAAGGTAATCGAATATTGGTTATTCGAGAAGAAGTTATCGAATCTAGTTATTCGAGAAGAAGTTATCGAATCTAGTTATTCGAGAAGAAGTTATCGAATCTGGTTATTCGAAAGGAGTTATCGAATCTCGTTATTCGAAAGGAGTTGTCGAATCTAGATATTTGAAAGGAGTTAATCGAATATAGTTTATTCGAATAGAGTTAGAGGAGTTATCGAATATAGTTTATTCGACAGGAGTTAAGTGAATAGAGTAAATCAAATAGAGTTAACCAAATAGAGTTAAGCAAATAGAGTTAATCCAAAGGAGTTAATCAAATAGAGCTAATTGAAAAGAGTTAACCGGATATAGTTATTCGAAAGAAAGGTTAAGTAAGGAAGTTAATTAAAGAAATATAAAGTGAACTTTGCCTATTTCAAGGTTAGAAGTGTTGTTCAGTTAAGGTCTGAGAGGTAGTTCTACCCCCAACTTGATTGGCTTTGTTTTTAACTGAGGAATGGTTAAGGTTCGGCAGTAAAGGATGGTAAAGTGAATTTAGTAATTAAAGGAAATGGTTGAGTTGGCATAGCGATGTTTTATCTAAACATCTTCTTAATAAAAACGTAGGAGTTTTGGGAAATGTTTTCCAAACAAGAATCAGAAATGTTTTCTAATACAGAAAACAAGGAATGGTAATGTTTCCAGTGTTAAACGTATATTTTCTAAATATAGGAAATAGCAAATGTTGAATATAGGGAAACAGGAGATGTAAAATGAACTAAAGAGATTAAGGTTAAATGATGTTTGTTCGATATAATTTCCACCTGGAAATAATATCGTTGTTTGCACACTTGTTTTTCTTTGATAGTTAAATCATAGACTATCGAAGTTTTGACCATTTTAACATTGTTAATATGGAGAGACCGGTTGGATTATTATCCAAAGAACCACTCTGTATTGGCATAAGCATTGCGAATCATATATGCCAAAGATAATTGAAGACGGTATAAAGTGCAAGGGCTGTTGTATAAGTCTTAGATAACAGTGACTAAGATGGATAGAGTGAATAGTGCCTTCAGTTTATCCAGTCCCAGGACAACCTGTATGGACGAAGATCTGACATAGTATATCGAATAGATCGCGTAAGTTGATCTGTTCAAACGTATTCACGTTTGGTGGCGGAGGAATTCGTTTCTCTTAGCTGTATACCCGTGTTATTCTTGGATAAGTCAATTTGTGATTTGGCGGGTATGACGATGTGACATTTTAAGTGAATAAAGATGTGGCATGTAAACCTGGATGACATGTATGGATGAATGTCTGACAGAGTATTTCCAGAAAGGTCACGTACATTGATTTCTTTAACCGTACCAAGAGTGGAAGCGGAGAAGGAAACTTCTTTTAGTTGACACGTAATGTACTATTGTAAACGTCAATTAGTGATTTCGATGGATTTGACAATGTAGCATTCGAAGTGAATATGATGTGAAGATAAGCGTAGCTTCTAGCCTCACATCCGGTAAATGACAGAAATCGGGCAGGTAGCATGGCTATGTAGGTCGCACCTATTAGGGTGTATAATCACCTGATCTAGAGTTTCATTTACTTCTAAAAAATCTATTGTTGATGCTGTCCCATTCGGGAAACGGTTGCTGATCCCAACCATTGGTGATATACATTCGATACACTCAGCGAAATGAGTGGTCGGTCATGTGTGGTCGGGTTACAAGATATAAGAACCCAGTGTATTCCTCTCTAGAGGTACACTAGCAGAAGGTGGTTCCATAACTTGTCATAGTTGGAAATCCATTATCCAATACGTGCTTGCGATTTGATTGTATACTATGTATGTAGAACGTGAGATGAAAGCGTTTCTGCTAGATTGATATATATTTGTACTTAGACATTATTATAATATCAGAATGATATTGCTTGTCAAAGATGTTGGATTCTCATAAGGGAAGAACCCGTTCCGTATTCACGGCGTGGTCTTATGAGATATCATATATATGTTAAACTGTGTTAAACTATTTTACTCACACCAGTCCCATGACTGACCCGGAGTTTACTTTGTTGTTTTCCCTAAACTCTTGGGTGCCTAAATTTGTATGGGCAGCCAAGTAGTCGGGATTTACAGATATATTTGGAGAGCTTGGAGCAGGAGGTTTCAAGATTTAATAGCTATTATTTTTCCGCTGTTGTTGCAAGTGCTGTATTCTGATAAAGTGCTATTGTATATATATATAACTGTTTTACTTAAAAGTTATGTTATATGTTATTCGTTCCGCTGTGAGATTCGGGTTACTCTGATGATGTAAGTTCTTCTTTTCTTCTTCTATTCTAAGTTTCTATCTTATCTATCCTCACCCTCTAATTTCTTTCACTAATTACCAGGATTTTTCGATGTTTTGGTTATCGACATCGAGTTTATGTCGATAACCAAAATCGCTCAAAATCCGGGTCATTACAGTTGGTATCAGAGCTTAAGTTAAGTGAATTACCTTGGATCTGTGGCGTGACTCAGTAGAGATAGGGTTAGTAATACCCTAGATTGAGTTGAGTGTATATATACGAGTGAACGTATTTGTATTTGATATAAATTTTTTTTATATTGTGGTGATTTATTGGTTGAGTTGTTTATGAGTTCTGGTCGATCAGTTTGATCCACTGTATCGGTAGGAGTTACTAAACACTCGAATACGATGGGTCGACACAATATGTTTTGAAAAGAGGGTAAATTAAAATAAGTTTACCCAAGGTATATCTTGATATAGAGAAGATATATATGTATATCAAAATTATAATATAGTGGATATATTGGTTGTTATTAAAATCGAGTAAGATTATAAATTAAATGGTTATGTAAATAACCAATCAGAATTCATATAAGTGAAATACGTGAAATCAGATGAGTTGAATATGAAATTTTAAACCAGAAACTGGAATTAAAAATCCTGGGAACATGTAAGTGTTTGTAAATGGATTGGAATTAAATATAAGGAAATTTTAAGATCCTGAGAGATATTAAAATGGTTTCAGGTATGATGAAAGATATTTTGAATTGATTTCAAAATGAAGTGTTTAAGGTTGAGTTTGAAAATGTTATAGTATTGAACTCACTTCGATAGATGGAAATAGATTCCGATGATGATCCGGACATCATCGGTGTTAATTTTCAAGTTCGTAAGTGACGGATTACTACCAAAGATTTTGTTTTTGAATTGTGTTAAGAAACAAGTCGTTCGAGAATTCAAATGATTTGATTTGTTATTATGGTTTCCAATTTGATTTGAAATAAAGCCCAGGGATTTAAATTTCAAAATTTAAATTTATCTTATGAAGTTGAATAGTTGAAATGGTAAAAGTGAATAAATTGGAATTTAACTTAAACTAAGTTAAATAAAGATGGATTGGATATATATGGTTAGAGATAATCTGGAAATGGAAATGGTATTACTTGGTAAAAAGTTTTGAATCAAGGATGAGACTTGAGTTTAAATGAGATTTGGTTTGAGTATAAAACCAATAACTGTGGTAAGAATAAAGTGATCAGGATTTGATTGGGGATAGCATTGGTATATGTTGAGTCGATAGCATATAGAAGTGATAGAGTTGATATACCCGACAGAAAGGTACAAGTTTATATTTGATAAAAGCATAAGATTTATGAGCCGAATTGGAAAGCCGCTTGGCTGTTTGATTTTCTTTTGGGTTGAAGAAGGCCTAGAGAGGCGAGTTGTGGTTTTACCGATAGGGCTGTACAAAGGGGGTTATGGCGAAATTTTTCGAAAAGTTAAGGCGTTAGAAAATTTTCAGGATTTATGAAAATTTTCGTTGATAAGAATTAATTGATATTTAATTGAAATTAAACTGGTTCATTTGAAACTGAAATTAAGAAGTGAACAAATAAGTTCTAACCAGTTAATAGAGTTGTTTTCTACCTTAGCAATTTCGAGGACGAAATTATTTTAAGTGGGGAAGAATGTAATGACCCGCATTTTCCAGCGATATAATAATTAATTTAATTAATTATTTAAAAGGTGGTTTAGAGAATATAATGGTCGTTAACTAAATAATAGTGAATATTTAATTAAAATAATAATTAAATAATATATTAAATTCTGAAATAATCAGAATTGGCTGAATTGGCAATATAACGCGAACTGGGAAATTCAATTTATATTATCCAGTTTAGAATTGAATTTGAATAACGAATATATTATATAAACGATAGTTTGAACGTATAATTATAATATAATTAAAATCGAGCTCGAAATGGCACGGCAGTTCGCTTTTTGGCGATTCGAACTTTAAACGAGTATACAGAAGCCGTTTTAAATCGGATTTCTGTGAAACAAGAAACGTTAGGAGCTGATGGAGTATATTTTTCTAGTAGAAGAGAAAAAATTGAGATTTCGTCGTGTAGATTGTGATTTATGTCCAAATCAAATTTTAGAAAAGTCGTTGTGGAATTCCTTTATAATTTATAAAGGAATTATTTATATTTTAAAAAGGAATTTCAATATAAATCGAATATCGGGTCGACCCAGATTGTAATATCAAGCTGGAAATTCATATAGGAATATTCCTGAGCTGTATGGTATTCCACTGTGAATATATACGATAATATTATATTTAATTATATTTAAATATATTTATATATTTAAATGGTCTATTCAGCGCTTTAAAAATAGCCACTGTTGCAAACGAAGTAGGAATTCGACGAAACTAGTTTTGTTGGATCCGCAACATCATATTATTGCTAGATTCCAAGTTCGGTGATTTTTAGAGTCACTGTGTGGCCGTACGTATTTTTAAAGTGAAAAACAGTCAGTATTTTGACAGTTAAAAATACGCTGTGTGAGCAAACGAAGTCAGAATTCGACGAAACCAGTTTCATTGGGACCGTAATGTCGAACTGTAGCTGCATGTCCAGTTTCGTGATTTTTAGGTACCGTATGTGATCACAGGAATTTTAGAGGACAAGTACGATTAGCGATTTCTTAAAATAAAATATAAAAAAATATTAATTAAAAAAATCCTAATCTATATATGGTCCAAAGTAAGGCCACGCTACTTATTCTCTACCACAAAATGTCTGTTAAAACGCAAGCATCGATCTCATTCACCCAGTGTAACAAAACGCAAGAACAAAAATCAAAAGAAAAATCCAAATCAAATGAAATCAAATCCTATAAAACATTATACTTATATATATGAGTTGGTCTAATTGTTCTCTACAACATGATATGTATTTTGTAGGGTTCGACGGTCTGTTCTGTCGATGGGTTTTTGGGAAATGGTATTAGGGTTCGCAAAATCAAACAAGGGGAGCAGCGATTTGCGATTCCGAGTTCATAAGTGGATTCCTTGTGAAGATAGGAGGCTTTTGTGTATCTTTGGTGGAACTCGACACAAAAAGTGTCGGTGGAGTACTGTACTAGGGCGAAGTCGGTTTCGGCTGTGATGGTGCGAGTTGGGCTCAAGTGTGTGGAGAGTGGAGAGAAGATCAAGGGGAGATGGTTGGTGGCTTTTGTTTTGAAGTCGGTGAAGAGGAGAAGGATCATTGGGGATCGGTTTTGGCTTGTGGTACAGAGGGAGCGACGGAGTACTGAGATCGGAGAAGAAGGATTAAAGAAGCGGGTTCGGGTTAGGAAGGTGGGCCGGCTATTTTAAAGGGTAAAGGCACAATGGGTTTTATTTTTAAAGTTTATTTAAATTAAATAGTGTATGTAACTTTAAAAATGTGTAACTTTACCATACGTTGTCGGAATCAGGAAAACCTGGATCCGTTGGGATCGTATGGACGGGAGCAACACAATGAGACTGACTGGGAGTGAATCCGAGCTAGTTACAATATATAGTGGAATAAATTGTCCAATCTGAATCAACGACAATTATCGTTATTAACGATGATAGTCCAAAGTGAGTAAAACTCACCAACTCTGAACAGTTCTATTTTACATTGTATTCTTAGAACTATTAATTAGCTGTTGATTGTTGTGTGTTGACTGTTTGATTGAACTGCTAGTCAGTTAGTAGAAATTATATATATATATATATATACCGTTAAATATTTATATGTTGATTCTGTTGATCAGAATAATTCATATTGAACTGAAAGTGATGATAATTATATTGTCTAACATCTGTGATGCAGGGAAACAGGTTGGAGGAATCCAACTAGATTCCTCAACAGTTATTTTACTGTGATTTATATATTGTGATATATAATGTGATATATAATCTGTTGGCGATTATATGTGTTTGGACGATATTGAACATCGTGATTTGATATGATTGAATACCATAACATACCGGAATGTTGGTAAGGAATAATTTCAAAGTGATATTGAAATAAAAATATTTATAAATGGAATATTTATAAATAAGGAATATTTATAAATTTGGAATATTTATAAATAGGAGATATTCAAAAAGGAAATAATTTCAAACCATTTTCTTTTTGAATGGAAAGGCCTGTGTGGCGGGTTTGGGGATTTTCCCGATGCTCCCGATACAAAGGAGGTTATGGCGAATTTTCCCGGAAATTTAAGGAGTTAGAATAATTTAAAGAATAAATGGGAAAACCAAATAAAAGGGGGATATTTGTGGAAAACCAAATATAAAGGAAATGCTTGTGAAAATAAATAAAGTGAAAAAGGAAATATTTATAGGAAATAAATATAGACAAATTGAAGAGGTAAATCATTTTTAAAGTGAAGAACCGTTACTAAAAGTAAATCTTTAAAAATGAATAAACGTTGTTAAAATGAAATCTTTTATAAAGCGAATATTAGTTATTTGAGTTAGAGTTAACCAGTTAGAGTTAACCAGTTAGAGTTAACCACCAGTTAGAGTTAATTAGTTAGAGTTAATCAAATAAGTGTTAATCCAAATGAGTTGTCATCTCGTACGACTGCTAGCGTAATTCGCAGGGCTGTAAATAGCCTAAGGCGGTCGGATGTTTCCTAAGGGAATCAGGCGTAAACATTGTGATCGCTGCGATCTAGAGTCAAGCGAATGGAGTTAAATTGAATATTAGTTATTCAATAGGAGTAACCAGTTGGGTTAAGTAAGTCGGGTTAAGTAAGTCAAGATTAACCAGTTGGGTTAAGTAAGTCGAGTTAACCAGTCGGGTTAAGTAAGTCAAGTTAACCAGTTAGAGTAAATCAGTTAGGGTTGACCAGTTAGAGTTAGAGTTGACCAGTTAGAGTTAGAGTTAACCAGTTAGAGTTAGAGTTGACCAGTTAGAGTTAGAGTTAACCAGTTAGAGTTAGAGTTGACCAGCTAGAGTTATTCAAATAGTGTTAATCGAGTGGAGTTATCGAATATCACTTATTCGAAGTAGAGTTATCGAATATAGTGTATTCGAAGAGAAGAGTAATCGAATATAGTTTATTCGAGAAGTGAAATCGAATATAGTTCATTCGAGAAGAATTATCGAATATTGGTTATTCGAAGTGAGATAATCGAATATAAGTTATTCGAAGTAAGGTAATCGAATATTGGTTATTCAAGAAGAAGTTGTCAAACCTAGTTATTCGAGAAGAAGTTATCGAATCTAGTTATTCGAGAAGAATTTATCAAATCTGGTTATTCGAAAGGAGTTATTGAATCTAGTTATTCGAAAGGAGTTATCAAATCTAGATATTTGAAAGGAGTTAATCGAATATAGTTTATTCGAATAGAGTTAGAGGAGTTATCGAATATAGTTTATTCGACAGGAATTAAGTGAATAAAGTAAATCAAATAGAGTAAACCAAATAGAGTTAACCAAATAGGGTTAAGCAAATAGAGTTAATCCAAAGGAGTTAATTGAAAAGAGTTAACTGAATATAATTATTCGAAAGAAAGGTTAAGTAAGGAAGTTAGTTAAAGAAATATAAAGTGTACTTTGCCTATTTCAAGGTTAGAAGTGTTGTTCAGTTAAGGTCTGAGAGGTAGTTCTACCCCAACTTGATTGGCTTCGTTTTTAACTGAGGAATGGTTAAGGTTCGGCAGTAAAGGATGGTAAAGTGAATTTAGTAATTAAAGGAAATGGTTGAGTTGGCATAGCGATGTTTTATCTAAACATCTGCTTAATAAAAACGTAGGAGTTTTGGGAAATATATTCCAAACAAGAATCAGAAATGTTTTCTAATACAGAAAACAAGGAATGGAAATGTTTCCAGTGTTAAACGTATATTTTCTAAATATAGGAAATAGCAAATGTTGAATATAGGGAAATAGGAGATGTAAAATGAACTAAAGAGATTAAGGTTAAATGATGTTTGTTCGATATAATTTCCACCTGGAAATAATATCGTTGTTTGCACACTTGTTTTTCTTTGATAGTTAAATCACAGACTATCGAAGTTTTGACCATTTTAACGTTGTTAATATGGAGAGACCGGTTGGATTATTGTCCAAAGGACCACTCTGTATTGGCATAAGCGTTGCGAATCATATATGCCAAAGATAATTGAAGACGGAGTAAAGTGCAAGGGCTGTTGTATAAGTCTTAGATAACAGTGACTAAGATGGATATACTGAATAGTGCCTTCGGTTTGTCCAGTCCCAGGACGACCTGTATGGATGAAGGTCTGACTGAGTATATCTAATAGATCGCGTAAGTTGATATGTTCAAACGTATTCACGTTTGGTGGCGGAGGAATTCGTTTCTCTTAGCTGTATACCCGTGTTATTCTTGGATAAGTCAATTTGTGATTTGGCGGGTATGACGATGTGACATTTTAAGTGAATAAAGATGTGGCATGTAAACCTGGATGACATGTATGGATGAATGTCTGACAGAGTATTTCCAGAAAGGTCACGTACATTGATTTCTTCAACCATACCAAGAGTGGAAGCGGAGAAGGAAACTTCTTTTAGCTGACACGTAATGTACTGTTGTAAACGTCAATTAGTGATTTCGATAGATTTGACAATGTTGCATTCTAAATGAATCTGATGTGAAGATAAGCGTAGCTTCTAGCCTCACATCCGGTAAATGACAGAAATCGGGCAGGTAGCATGGCTATGTAGGTCGTACCTATTAGGGTGTATAATCACCTGATCTAGAGTTTCATTTACTTCTAAAAAATCTATTGTTGATGTTGTCCCATTCGGGAAATGGTTGCTGATCCCAACTGTTGGTGATATACATTCGATACACTCAGCGAAATGAGTGGTCGGTCATATGTGGCCGGGTTACAAGATGTTCTTGTTGAACCCAGTGTATTCCTCTCTGGAGGTACACTAGCAGAAGGTGGTTCCATACCTTGTCATAGTTGGAAATCCATTATCCAATACGTGCTTGCGATTTGATTGTATACTATATATGTAGAACGTGAGATGAAAGCGTTTCTGCTAGATTGATATATATTTGTACTTAGACATTATTATAATATCAGAATGATATTGCTTGTCAAAGATGTTGGATTCTCATAAGGGAAAAACCCATTCCGTATTCACGGCGTGGTCTTATGAGATATCATATATATGTTAAACTGTGTTAAACTATTTTACTCACACCAGTCCCATGACTGACCCGGAGTTTACTTTGTTGTTTTCCCTAAACTCTTGGGTGCCTAAATTTGTATGGGCAGTCAAGTAGTCGGGATTTAAAGATATACTTGGAGAGCTTGGAGCAGGAGGTTTCAAGATTTAATAGCTATTGTTTTTCCGATGTTGTTGTAAGTGCTGTATTCTGATAAAGTGCTATTGTATATATATAACTGTTTTACTTAAAAGTTATGTTATATGTTATTCATTCCGTTGTGAGATTCGGGTTACTCTGATGATGTAAGTTCTTCTTTTCTTCTTCTATTATAAGTTTCTATCTTATCTATCCTCACCCTCTAATTTCTTTCACTAATTACCAGGATTTTTCGATGTTTTGGTTATCGACATCGAGTTTATGTCGATAACCAAAGTCGCTCAAAATCCGGGTCATTACATCATGGATAGCAACTATGGCTAGTAAAACCCGGATAGATGTATGACGAACCACCGGTGCAAAAAATTCACCATACTTCTTTCCTTTGTGCAAACCCCTTTGCCACTAACCTTGCTTTGTACCTTCCATCATCCTTCACCTTGTAAATCCTTGTGCACCCTATAGCACGGTTTCCTTAAGGAAGTGGAACCAACTCCCAAGTTCGGTTCTTCATCAATGATTGCATCTCTTCCTCCATGGCACAAATCCACTTCGAGCTCTCTCTCGACTCCATGACGTCATCAAGGTTGATCGGCTCTTCTTGGGCTACATTGAGAGCATAGTCCAAATGATCACTAAAGCTAAGGTAGTTCCAATCACCATATATTTCGGGAGGTCTTATTGCACGTCGACCAACCCGAGTAGCAATACTGTCACCCAAACCCCTTTCGGCTCCACCTTGAGTCGAAGCTTCTCTAGTATCATGTACATAACCAACATCACTAGAGGAACCATGTGGACTATTTGATGTTTCATCAACCACTTCAACCCCACGAGCTTCTTCAACTCTACTACCACTTGGGCTGAATGTGGGAATGGCTTCCTTCTCCTTTGATTCACCATGAACCAAATCCGGAACATCCGACAAGCTCTCGTTCTCCTTGAATAAAGCCGACTCATCAGAAGTGACATGACGAGAATTAACAACCTTCTTCGTTTCCGTATTCTACATCCGATAGCCTTTCATGCCATCCGTGAAACCAAGCAAGACCCCTTGAATGCTCTAGCTTCAAGCTTATCATTCCCCGGATCATGCACATAAACCGGGCTACCAAACACACGAAGATATCTCAAGTCAACACTCTTCCCTTTCCACACTTCCTCCAGAATTTTGTTACCGATGGCCGAGCATGGAATTCGATTCACAATATGCACCGCGGTTGAAAAAACTTCAGCCCAAAATCCCTTAGACAACCCCGATGTCAATCTCAAGCATCGAGCTTTTTTAAGTAGAGTTCAGTTCATTCTCTCCACTACTCCATTAGATTGTGGATCTCCCGATGTAATAAAATGTCTACGGATTCTGTGATGCTTACAATACTCCAAGAATTCCTGGAAAACATATTCGTCACCATTGTCGTTCCTTAACACCTTCAAAGTCTTACCACTCTCATTCTCAACAAGAGCCTTGCACACTTTGAACTTAGCAAATGCCTCCGACTTGGCCTTCATTACATACACCCAAACCTTTCGAGACAAATCATCTATGAAAGAAATATAATACCTTGCTCCTCCCAAAGAAGCAACTGGTGCCGGTCCCCAAACATCCGAATGAACATACTCAAGAGCCTCCTTTGAGTCATGCTTGCCTTGAGTCATGCTTGCCTTCATCGAATGATACTCTTGTTTGCTTCCCCATGACACATTCATCGCAAAAAAACTCTAGTTTGTTGAAACTCTCACCCTCAATCATCTCCCGCTTCCGAAGAATATCCAAACTCCTCTCCGAGACCTGACACAATCTCAAATGCCACAACCGTGTCTTATCCAAGTCACGAGAACTATCAACACCCACACAAGTCTCACCGCCTACGGTCACACCTTGAAGCAAATATATACCATGAGTCTTGACACCTTTCATAACCACAAACAACCCCTTCAAAACCCTTAAGCAATCCTTCACGATAGTGATCTTGCATCCTAGAAAATCCAATGGCCACAAAGATATAAGCGACTTCCTAAGTCCCAGAACATAGCGAACATTGGTGAGCATGCGAACAACTCCATCAAACATCCTTATTTGTACGGAGCCACTACACATCGACTTGCAAATAGCAACATTTCCCATAGCAATTGCCTTTTCCCTCTTTGACCTCAAAGGATGAAAAACAATCTCTATTTGGCGTCATACGATACGACGCACCCAAACCGAGAACCCATTCGTTACCCGAAACACCCGATGCCACGACCGACAAAACATTCTCATCTATCTCACCATCCCCACTCTCCACCGCTGAAACAACGCACCTCCGTTAAGGTCACTCACAGTGGGAATGCCTTAACTTCGGTGGAGCATTATAGGTTAAAGATGCAGATAAATTACAAGACAGACAAATAAAGCAGCGGAAAATAAAGTCATTTTATAAACAACTTAATTCAGTCAAGCTTGTAAAACAATTTCCTCAATCATACTTAAATGTAATACATAAAACTTCTGTCTTGATTTAAAAACCTCCAAGAATAAAAGAAGCATAAAAACAATGATATTCCCCGATAAAGCATGAACCAACCATAACAGTGGAAGAGAGAGAGTCCAAAGCGATACACCAACTAATCTTCAAGCTTAGAAAGAGAAGAGGTCCAAGTTAGGCTGAGCTATTCCCTCCTTGACTACCTGGGGGGAAACGGAAGAAAAGAGGAGAAAAACAAACTAGGTCAGACATAAGTCTGGTAAGTCCAGTGATCTTTCAGCATGCAAACAAGATAAAGGATCATGACATGAATAAACCGAAAATAGGACAATACCATAAAAACAAGGTAACTAAAGACAAGATACGTGCAAGGTGAACTGAATGCGCTTCTACTTTTCTCTGCTTCGCTACTACTCTGTTAATCTGATTTCTATATTTATCTTTGCACTACCTAACTAGTGTCCCAACTAGTAATCTGTATAAAATGATAATCATGATCCCAACCCCCCGTAATTGTGGTAGCCTTCAGGTGTACATCTATCGTGAGGATTCCATCTCAATCAGCCTAATTGCCGTGAACATGTTAGATGTACCCTTACAACCCTATCGATTGGCTCCCTAATTGTATTCATGTTCCATGTGTCTGTGTCAATCGACCCTCTCTAGCGTGTAGATACCCTGTGCTGGTCCCACCATAAGGTGTATCAATCCTTATGATAGCGACCTGACACGATTCAAGATGCATAGTGTATAACTATTGGTACCCAATGCCTACTTTTTCCCACTTCGGAGTACGTGCACGCCCGTAAACCGTCGGAACCTACACTGACGTACCCCCTACCGCTGCTTTAACCGCTTATAATCAGCCCAGTAATCGTGCCCGACCCTGCCTAGTTCAGGGTACCGTGATACATCCATGCGGGTTACTGCTGAAATGGGTCTCCGTTACTTGGGTTTCCTATTGGTTAAGTTTTGTGGGCCTATATGTACTAATATTACCTACCTACATGTGATGTACATAACCCTCCCATCTATTCAAGCATGTTTATTTAATAGTTAAGTTTTGTGGGCCTATATTTACTAATATTACCCACCAACCCGATATGTACTTAACCCTTCCACTGATCCAAGCATGTTTATTTAATGGTTAAGTTTTGTGGGCCTATATTTACTAATATTAACCCTTCCACTGATTCAAGCATGTTTATTTAATGGTTAAGTTTTGCGGGCCTATATTTACTAATATTACCCACTAACCCAATATGTACTTAACCCTTCCACTGATTCAAGCATGTTTATTTAATAGTTAAGTTTTGTGGGCCTATATTTACCAATATTACCCACCAACCTGATATGTACTTAACCCTCCCACTAATTCAAGCATGTTTATTTAATGGTTAAGTTTTGTGGGCCTATAATTACTAATATTACCCACCAACCCAATATGTACTTAACCCTTTTACTGATTCAAGCATGTTTATTTAATGGTTAAGTTTTGCCTTCTTGTGTTAACTTAACCCAACTACAAATCAAGTTATATTGGTTAAGTGTTGCCCACTTATTTTAACTTAACCTTTCCATAAATCAAGTTATATTGGTTAAGTGTTTCTAAATTTACTTAACCTCACCCACTTATCTAATTAACATGTTATAACAGTTAAGTGTTCTAAATTTACTTAACCTCACCCACTTGTCTAATTAACATGTTATAACGGTTAAGTGTTCTAAATTTACTTAACCTCACCCACTTGTCTAATTAACATGTTATAACGGTTAAGTGTTCTTAACCTCACCCACTTGTCTAATTAACATGTTATAACGGTTAAGTGTTCTAAATTTACTTAACCTCACCCACTTGTCTAATTAACATGTTATAACAGTTAAGTGTTCTAAATTTACTTAACCTCACCCATCAGCTTAGTTAACATGTTGAATTGGTTAAGTGTTTCCTTAATTGACTTAACCCTACAATTCTTGACTTAGCTTTATTATAGCACTAACCACTCACATTAGACAGGTATTGTTGTGGTCACTGGATGTGCCGGTTTGTTCCGGGCAGTTTTACACCACAACTCAGTCTAACCTTGGGTCCTTTTTGGGCTCAATGCACTAACCACCCACATTAGTCAGGTATTGTTGTGGTCACTGGACGTGCCGGTAGGTTCCGGGCAGTTTTACACCACAACTCAGTTTAACCTCGGGTTAGGCATATTCGTCTTTTCTAAATTTACATATTTCTTATTTATGAAAAATTCCATAAGTAAATTATTCCCAATTTAATTATACCATAATTATTCTTTTAATTATGCTTACAATTAATGGTATACTAAATATACCATTTCATGAACCAATCTATCCCATGTAATTTTTCATGTTTATCCTACATATTTATATGTAAATTATAAATCAATTATTGTTATGGCCCACTTTCCTTCTAAATCATGTTCAAAATTTTAGGTATATAGATTATACCATTTTCATGCCACTTATCATGCTTATGTGTCAAACATGCCAATTACATGTAATTTCATGTTTTCCCTAACGTTACCCCTGTTGTACGTTCGCAAAATTACGTAGAATGTTAGGCTCGATATTTTAGCCTAACTTATAAAACAAAAAAGGGGAAAAGAGGAACTTTGCAACATTCCAACATCATACAAAAGTATGGACCTAACTACACATATGTCACATGGATTTGGCATAGAACAATATACTTTTAACTATGAACTTGCAAATTTGATCTATGCAACATGAACCACAAGCATATGAATTTACATAAAACTATACAAGTTAAACTTGGCATGTAGTGGTGAGCTTGCAAATTAGATCTATCATAAAGGCATATGGATCTAACATATAAAGTTGTAGATCTAAACATATAAGGTCGTAGATCTAAACATGTATGCATAATGGCTCTAAACAATTAGGCATAAACGACATGACTTAGCCTAAAACTTGTATGTATCATAATATCACCAAACTTACATATGATAATTTCATTCCCAAATTCCTATACAACATCATAGGTTTACTCACCAATTTCCACATAACATGATAGGTTCGATAGACCACAATAGTTCATAGGCATATATGATAGAATAGACATGAATAAACATGAATCAGCATCACATACAACTTGATACAATTCTATTTTACAATTCATTACAAATCATGTCTTTAATTTATTCACATCTGAAAGATAACTACACTTAGAATCAAAAGGAAAAACTTGATTTCAGGGATCTGTATTCTGAAATTGAATTGCTCGCCTTTGATGTAGATTGTTGAATTCTCTTAGTTGAATTAGATTAGTTTTGATTTGATTTTGATGTAGCTTCTATCTTGCCTTTGAGTTGAAAGAGATGATGACAATTTTAGGTTCACCATTGACGGCATGACGGCTCTAGGAATATTTTTGTGTGGCTTAGGGTTTAGATTTAGGTTGCTTATATAGAAGTTTGATTTAATAGGAACCGTCAGATTAACCTAGAGCAAATCAAAGCCATTCAGACAAGATAGAATAGCCACATCAGCCCTAATGACTCAGCAAGGAGTCCATCAGAACCAATCAGATGCCACATATGCCTTAGAGCGAATCGGCCCACGGGTTGACAGCCAAACACCCTGAATCAACCCCTAGTCGACCTAGCAAGGCTCGGGTCGACCTCAAAAATGGGCCGGTTCGGTTATCCCCCGTCCCGATTCGCTGTTTTGAACTTTTTTGCATATTTATTTATTTAATTTTTATATATATATATATATATATATATTTCTCATATGCATACAAACTTCAAGGCTTAATAACTTCTTCATAAGATATCTGTTTTATGCAAACCAAATGTCTATCTTGACCAAAATTTTGAGATGAACGTAATAGCACAACCTATTTCACTTAATTCTTCTTCTAAAAATTAAGTGTTCTTGAATTTGTTAATTTTAATATTCTCAGAAAATTCAGGGTGTTACATTCTCCCCTCCTTAAAGGATTTCGTCCCCGAAATCTTCAAGTTAAGAAGAATGCATCTTAACATCCAATCATCCATCTACTCATCCATCATCCACAAGCATCCATTGTCCTTAAAAGACTTCTAATGCCATATGAACATGTGTAGAGTGTGTGTATATGTATCTTATCTAGTGCAAAATCAGGCGGTCTACTGATCCAGTTGACCTCCTTAATGTGAATCATGAGAGTGTCATGCGTCCAATATGTATGCAAATATCCCTAATTATGTAAATACTATATGTGTGCATATTCACTCATCCATATGCAATATCCATATGATAACACATCAAGTTTCAATCCATATACAAATACATTCATATGCATATGCAATATGAAAGCGACTGAGCCGATCTAGTGCTTAGTGTGTGTATATGCAGCCACGAGCAACCACTAGCAAACACTTGCAACCACTTGCAACCATCAATCATAACATGTCTCAAACACATGTTTTCATCCATTGGCTTCTACCTAAGGATCGAGGATAGGACCAAGAGGATATAATTAAAAGATAAAGACTAGCATGCAAATAAATATTACAGAAAAAGGAGGAATCAAGGATATACCCTCAAAAAGGGTAAGATGCGCGTATCTAGTCTTCAGTCTTATAAGTCGCATCTTCTTTGAGCTTCACTCCACTGTACCTTAACTAATTTAACTTCCCGATTATGAAGCTTCTTGACCTCCATTTCCAAAACCCACTAGTAAAGATAGGACCTCGATCATTTACTATGCTAGAGGGTATCCAATGTTGTCGAACTATCTTTCCAAGATAAACAGAAGTTAACCAAGTGTAACGACTCGCATTCTACGCATCGAAGGATCGTAGAATATTTATTTCTTTCACATACGAAGTCTTATGGTCATGTAACTTTGGGAGACGACTATTGGGGTCATTTTCCATGTTCATGATTTTTTCCGATTTTTAAATGACCATTTTGCCCCTAGCTGATCTTTTTTTGACCATAACTTTTGACTGAAAAGGAATTTTGACCTGAAACCACTTCCATTGGATCCGGATGATGGTTTACCTTTCCGTAGAGTGTTCATATTAGCCAAACGGACTCACGTTTGGGAGATATGGCTGAAACAAGTTTCAGATGGTGAAAAACATCTTAATTGGGCTTAACCGGGTGATTAACAGCTAGGCCCAAAGGGGAATTTCGGGATTAGGATTTTAAAGGGGCTATTAGGGTTTGGAGAATACCTTTTTCTCATTTTTCAGCCGTCGCTATTCATTCCTCTTAACCTAGCCATGGCCTCCAACATCTAAAACACCTTCTAATCACCGTTTAATCAAGTATTGGCCTAATCTACATCAAATTGAGGCGGATTAGCAAAGAGATTGAGATAGAGCTGTTGTGTTGCCTTGGGAACAACGCCAAAACAGAGAATCATTTCGGATCTAAAGTTTATTTGTGGCAAAGGTGAGTGATTTGCAAAGTTTCTCACTAATTACGGTTAATTAGGGGTAATTAGTGTTGATTAGCGAATCTATATATTAATAAATTCTGGAAAATATTTATAAAATTCGAAATGATGTTTTAGACCTCTGTTTAAAGTTTGGGTTAATTTGGTTAAGTTTTGCTAATCATATCATTAGATTTGTTTAAACATGCTTAAGGAAAAATATGGGGTTTTGGCTACGTTTGGTCCGTTTTAAACTATCAAATTGTTGTTTTGGTGTTTATGGTCATTTCTATATGTTACTTTGACTGTATGGTATGCTTTGTTATTGATTAGAATAGTTTGATTGGTCGAAAACGCTGTCGAATGGTGTAAAACAGGTTGCTGGAAGTCGCAGGAAAACTGCGCAGGATACCGGATCGGATCGCACCCCCACCGAACCGACCCGATCGTGACAACCACCCACGAACCGCTCCTCTGAACTGTTGCACCATGAGCTAGTGCATCGATCCCGTACTACTTGGAGACTCCGATCCGACCAGGAGTCCTGACCCGATTGGCATACAACGACCCAAGCTGGTGAGGAAGGCCCGACCCGATCCAAAGCTCTCCACGATCCGAACCGCTTGGAGATGTGGACCCCGACCCGAACTGCTGGAGGAAGGACACCACGACCTGATCTGATGCAGGTGGCTCGAACCGATCCGAAAGAGGATGATGAACGAACCGAACTCAGGAGTTTTGAATGTGAGGCATGGGTTGCGAACCAAATGAAGACCGATCCGGGGAAGAAGACCAAAAACCCGAGATGCAAAGGAAGTCCAAATGAGTAGTTTTGACTCGGGATCCAGATGGGAACCAACGAGTGAACTTCATGATTGGGCTTTGCTGCGAGACGTGTGCTAAGGGGTTGTCGATGCCTATAACTTTGGATCACTATGTGTAGGGGGTACATGAACGGATTCAGGGCCACAGTGGCCTAGGTACGACTAATAGGGCTATAGACCAATGAAGTGGGGTCATTTGTAAAGATTTAGTCATGACTCCATGAGGTAAGCTTGGTGGTAGCAGTAGTTGTACTAGTCGAACTTTGTCATTACCTCGATGGGTCTAGTGATCGAAGTGGTGGACATCGTATGCTTTACGCACTGAGTGAGAGATGTGAGGATGGTTGCTATTTTTGATTGTTTGCCTTCATTATGACATGCACCCCACCCCCGTTAACTTTATACCAGGTTTAGTGGCACCTTAGAGTATTGTACGGTATGTAGTGCTAACTCTTTGGTTGCAGGTCCAGTTTCAGGTATGGTTTAGTATACCTGTTATTGTTCTGTCTTACTGCTTATCGCTCATACCAGACTTTTTGTCTGACCCAGAGCTTTATGTCTCTTCTTATTACTACGGGTGCTCTCACGAGCAGACTAGATGTAGGTTAGGTGGTATGCACGAGTAGCTATACCGGAGACGAGCAGGAGACTTCTACGTATGATATATAGATATTCTCCCTGTGTTGCTGTGGTCACTACTTTGGGCATTAGTAGTGTACCTTTCTTTCTTTTGTTTAGAGACAGTAATTTGGAAAGTTGTAATAAGCTGTATTTGGATTTCCTCTACTCTGATGATGATGTTGATGTTGGTTTTAATTATCAGCTTACGCACTCTCTCGCCTGTTTTATGTCAAGTATATTATTATTATATTTTGTTTCATGCGCTGTGAGACATTCTACAGGTTTTCGATTAGTTCATTCTCTTCTTTCCTTTCTTTGGCGACCGTTCCGTGCTAGTCGGGCATGTGTACAATGCACTTTCGGAGGAAATGTCGGCTGGTGCGGGGCGGACTGTCACACTTGGTATCAGAGCTCTAGGTTGCGTAGTTAACCTAGGGAAGTTATCAAGGAGAGATAGTACACGTATATGAGAGCGCGTATTTGTGTGATTATTTTGGTTTTTAAAAGCTATATATATATATATATATATATATTTAAAGTATGTATATACTATTAGTATATCTAAGGATGGAGTCGCACTGCACTGGAACCACTATGGAGATGGTTAATCGTTTTTCCTGTGCAGATTGAATGATGAGACGATACGCAAGGGGTACAAGTAGGGGAGACAATAATGGGAATGCTGCTGAAATGAGGACAATGTTTACTGACCTCATGAGGGAGATGCTTAGGGATGTGCAGAGGGAAGCTCCCAATGCTGGTAATGGTGGTGGTCCAATAGTGCAGGCGCCTAGGGCCGATTTCGCCAAGCTGAATAAGGATTATACTAGTCTTGGTGGGAAGCCGTTCCACGGAACGGAGTCGGCCACGGATGTTCAGGATTGGTTGGATAGTTGCGAGCGTATCTTCAAAGACTTAGGTATCGAGGATGCGATGAAGATAAGGCTAGCATCCCGTCAGCTGCAAGGACGGGCAATGAATTGGTGGAATGCTACAAAGGCAGCTACTCCCGTGGATCAGATTACTTGGGATCAGTTTAAGGCTCGCTTTAGCGATAAGTTCATTCCGGCTGCTCAGAAATCAGTGCTGTTTAAGAAGTTCTTGGAGCTTAAGCAGAATGGCAGAGCTGTCTCGGAGTATATTGCCGAATTCGACACTTTGTCGAAATATGGGTTATCCCTAATAAATACTGTCGAGAAGAAGAACGAGAAGTTCATAACCGGCTTGGATGGATACTTGGGGGAAAGGCTTATTAACCACATCGATGAGACGTTTGAATCGATTGTGGGGAAAGTTTTAAGATGAGAAAGTCTTTACCCTAAGTCGAAGACTGAGGTCGCATCTGCAGAGGAGCCAAAACCACAAGCAAGTGGTGGAGGCAAGAGTGGTTCTCAG
Source organism: Allium sativum (assembly GCA_030737875.1). Lineage (NCBI taxonomy): Eukaryota > Viridiplantae > Streptophyta > Magnoliopsida > Asparagales > Amaryllidaceae > Allium > Allium sativum. Next base: position 665,350,508 of record CM060924.1, read on the forward strand.
AATAAAAGGAAGCAGAACCAGAATAAGGATGGCCAGAAGAAGAAGAAAGATGTTGAGTGCTTTAGCTGTGGCAAGAAGGGCCACTATGCTAGTAATTGTCGAGCAAAGCCAGCAGACAGGAAGTGCTTCAACTGTGGCCAAGTGGGACATCACAAGGACAAGTGTCTGCAACCCCCTAAAGAAAAGCAGGTGGTGAAAGAATATGCTCTTAATGCTATTCCTTCTTCGTTGAATGCCCCAACTACAGCGGAGAAGGGAAAGAATGTCGTTATTCAAGGTATGCTTTCTGTTTATGATGTTCCTGTTCGAGTATTGTTTGATACCGGAGCTTCCAGTTCTTTCATATCTAGTGACCTGGTAGATAGGTTGGGATTGGAGCCCGAGATTGTCGATAAACCTTTAGTAGTGACGAACCCGATTGGTGGTTCGACTAACCTTAGCAAGATTTGTCGTAATGTGGTCTTATCGAGTCATGGATGCATGTTTGTTTGTGATTGCTTTGTTTTGGGCTTTACTGGGTTTGGCATTATTTTGGGAGTCGATTGGCTCCAAAGATACGGGGTGGAGGTAGACTGTGAGGGCTTTTTGGTGACAGCTAGAGCGGATGATGGGCAGAGGGTAGTGTTTGGTGGTCTACCTAGTGATGGGGTAATGGCTAGTTTTCTAAATTCCCTCGACATCCCGCATGGTGAGTTGTCAGGTTTGCCGTGGTTGGCCAGTATTCGGACGTCTTTGAAGAAGTGACCGGGCTTCCACCACACCGAGAGATTGAGTTCCGTATTGATTTAGTGAAAAATGCCAGACCTATAATGATGCCACTTCGTCGTATGGCACCAAGGGAATAGTAAGAGCTTGGGGTGCAAGTCAGTGATCTGTTGAAGAAGGGATTTATCAGAAGGAGTGTTTCTGAATGGGGAGCGCCAGTTGTGTTTGCTACCAAGGCCGATGGTTCCCTTCGATTGTGTGTAGACTACCGCGAGTTGAATAAGGTGACGAGGAAGAACAAGTATCCTCTACTGCGGATAGATGATTTGTTTGATCAGTTGAGTGGCGCGAGAGTATTCTCTCAGTTGGATCTCGCGACAGGTTTTCATCAGCTTAGAGTGGGAGCTGAGAGTATATCTAAAACGGCGTTTCAAACACCATCTGGATTTTATGAGTGGTTGGTCATGCCATTCGGGTTGACCAAGGCCCCAACATATTTTGTGGACCTTATGAATAGGGTATTCAGAGATCAGTTGAATAAGTTTGTTCTTGTGTTCATGGATGATATTTTGGTTTACTCAAGGACAGAGGAAGAACACAAGGAACATTTAAGAATAGTGATGGAGGTGTTGAGAAGACACCAATTGAAAGCAAAGTTTTCTAAGTGTCACTTCTGGAGGAGGGAAGTGAGATTCTTGGGCCATGTTGTTTCAGAGAATGGTATTGTCGTGGACCTTGCGAAGGTGGCTACGGTACAAGATTGGTCTATGCCCAAGAATGCAATGGACATAAGAAGTTTCTTGGGATTAGTTGGATATTATCGTAAGTTTATCCAAGACTTTTCCAAGATAGCAGCACCGTTGACTCAGTTGACCAAGAAGAATCAAGCTTTCGTCTGGGAAGAAAAGTGCGAAAATGCATTCAAGAGTCTAAAGGAAAGGTTGACATGTGCACCAGTATTAGTCATTCCTAAGGGGAATGAAAAGATGACAGTATATACGGATGCATGTGGTACCGGACTAGGTGTTGTATTGATGCAAGGAGGTAGGGTTGTAGCTTATGCAAGTCGGCAATTGAAACCGCACGAGAAAAGATACCCTACCCATGACTTGGAATTAGTAGCGATCGTGTTCGCATTGAAGATGTGGAGACATTATCTTTTGGGAGAAAGATTCGAGTTGTTTACCGATCATAAATCATTAAAGTATCTCTTCTCTCAAAAAGATCTAAATCTCCAACAACAAAGATGGTTAGAATTCTTGGCTTCCTACGATTTCGATATCGCATACACACCAGGAAAGGGCAATGCGGTAGCTGACGCCTTGAGTAGGAGACATGCCAGTTTAGGGGCTATGTTTCTAGAATGGAAGCAACTGGAGTACATTGCTGGGTATGATTTCAGACCAAAGTGCGAATTGGATCCAGAAATGTTAGCAAGTTTGACGATCAGACCCACTTTGATCGAGCGGATTGGTTCCAGTCAGAGAGACGATCCTAACCTATTGGAAATCATCTCAAAGTTAGAGATGGGAATCGACAGAGAGATGAACAAGTATGGGCTTGATCGAGATGGATGACTTAGAAAGAATGGAAGACTAGTTGTACCCAATGTCAATGGATTGAGAGATGAAGTGCTTAGTGAATGTCATCGCCCAAAACTGACTATACATCCCGCTGGTAACAAGATCTATCGAGACATGAAACAGACCTACGTCTAGTCCCACGCAACGCTGGATTACGTAGAGTTTTAGTACTATATCCAAATCCAATTACAACGTCCTTGATTTCATGGCTATAAGGGATACCACCGATTCCAACCTCCTTGATTTCACGGCTACAAGGGATACCACCGATTCTAACCTCCTTGATTTCACGGATACAAGGGATACCACTGATTCTAACATTTACTCCACCCAAAAAACTTTTACTCATCCCAAACAACCTTAAACAGCCCTAGAACTCTTCAATATCACCAGATTCAAAGAGAGATGAGAAGAGAGTGTAGAGAGAAGAAGTTTGATCAAAACATAATCGAATTCTGCGGACTATAAGTGTGGAAATCATAAAAAGGATTAAGAATGATTATATAATGAAAGAGGATGAAAGTGGAGAAGAAGATATGTTTAAAAATTCGGTTTTAATCCCTTTTTATAGTGTGAAAGGTTGCAACGGTTCTGAATCGTTTCAAATAGTGAAAAGACACTTCCTTTCAATTGAAAAAGTGATAGTTATATGTCGAGATGGTGCTTTTGGTATGTCGACATACCCTAGTTTAATTTTGTACTTTAAAGCATTTTTCATGTGTTTTGATATTAATATAATGTTGGAAATTCTTGAGTAAAAATCTAGTGTTGTAAATTAATATTATATAGTAGAAAAACATATGAAAACATAAATCTAAACTATATAAATATATTTATAAAATTATAACATTATAAGGTTTTAAACTATATAAATATAAAGTATAAGAATATAAATATATAAAATTTAAGTTTTAAAAACAAAGAAGAATAAGAAAGGAAAAAATTGAAAAGATAAAAAAATAAAATAGAGAGGATTGAGGATAGAATTGAAAATCAGAATTTGAAAATTAGAATTTGAATTTGAACTTGAAATTAAACTGGAGTGCTATTTTGAATCTTACAAAATCTTGACTCTATAACTATATTAATCTTGAACTCTTGAAATCTTGAATACTCATGAGTCTTGAAATTTCTCTAATCTTTGAATCTCTATTATCTTTAAAACTGTACAGTCTTCAGTGATATTTCCTGTATATAATTCCAGCATATATATATATATATTCTATAAAAAAGTGTTAGTATATATTTTATAATCAATGATAATTGAAATAAGGTTGTTGTCATCAAAACTTCATTTTCCAACAATCTCCCCATTTTTTATGATGACAACCTTAGTTTATAAAATATCATACCTGTATATACCTGTTGATGATTATCCTTTTAATACTCCCCCTGCCTGTAAGAGTCCTATAAACTATGCCTATATTTTATAATTTCTACCCCTTTGGCATTATCAGAAAGAAATTCTAAATGTACTCCCCCTAAATTGTATAACTTCTCAAATAGAACTTCAGTAACTATCCAATAAAAATACTCTCCCTTAATCTATTAACTATTTCTAAGTAGAATACTCCCCTTAATCTATTCAAACTTATAATACTAATACGTATTATGATGATTAAATACAAACCAATCCAAGTATCATTATTACATATGTTCGTCCGATATATATATACACACACAAATCAAACCAAACCAAATCACACCATATGTCTTAATATATACAAGTTTCAAACAATAGAACCCAAATCACACCACACCGTATGTTTTAGAATACTTAAACAAATCAATCAAACCGTACCGAATAATTAAACGTTTCTTGGAACTTTAACCCAACTGTAACAGCCTGGAAAAAAATTCGACGCTTGAATTTTCAACAATAATACATAATCTCGTATCACTTGCCAAAAATTCAAGTATCGAACTCCGACTGTTAATAGAAAGAAGTTAGAGGGTGAGAGAAGAAAGAAAGAAATGTTAGAATAGAAGAAAAAGAAGAACACACATCAGAATATCACAGCGAAACGAATAAAATATAACCTATCAAATCTCTTTACAAAAAGAAACAGTATATATACATACCAATCATTAGAGTACAACATACATCAGCCACAATGGAAAGTAACTTTAAATAACTAACGGTGAAGCCTCCTGCTTCCAGCTCCTGAAACTCCAAGCGAAACCTAACTTGGAAATATACTCGGTCTGACCCGAGCACATTTAAAGCAAAGAAAAATTCACCCGGATCAGTCTGGAATACTTTCAGTGATAAATTCACAACACGAACAACTTGTTTAACTTCATAAATCCCTTTGAAATAAAAGGATAATAGTAAGACCAATCCACACATAAACACAGACGGTTTTTATCATACTATAACCCAAAATATTTTTGAAATCATATCTTATTATGATATTATAATAGTGTCTATTGAACCACAAATAAATGATAATCTAGCAGAATGCTTGCATCTGACGCTCTATATATATAGTATACAATCAAAACCGCGGGCGCTTATTGATGATTGGATTCCAACTATGACAAGGTATGGAACCACCTGATGATAGTGTATCTCTAGAGGGGAATACACTGGGTTCAACAAGAACGTCTTGCAAACAGGCCCACACATGACAGACCACTCATTTCGTTTGAGTATATCGAATGTATATCACCAACGGTTGGGATCAACAACCATTTCTCGAAAAATGGACAACATCGAAATAGATTAAAGACGGAAATGAAATTTCTCTAGATAGGTGATTATACACCCTAATATGAGCGACCCACATAGCTATGCTGCCTGCCCGATTTTTGTCATTTTCCAATTGATGAGGCTTGAGGCTAGGATTCCCTACTTTTTAGATCAGAACATCACTTTGAAATCCACATCATCAGATCCGTTAAATCACTGATTGACGTCTTCAAAAATACACTGGGCACGTTTACATTGGTGATCTATTAGATTGACGAGGCGACCTCTGGAAGAGGTCCAGTTCACTCCGCTTTAGTATATTAATTGGGGAGGTATATTCATTTCCAAACTATAATAAACATGTGAATAAATCAATGTACGTGACCATCTGAAAATACTTTGTCGGACACTCGTCCATACAAGTCATCCAGGAACAGGATGTACCGAAGGCACCCTCCTACCACATCCTATATAAGAAACACCCCAAGGATCGTTAGCGAGAAGTCCTTGCAACCCGTAGATTTCAATCATGATAGAACCCCAGTATATCTCTGTGTCGACTCAGAGATTGTAAGTGGTTCTTCCATTTATGAAGATCTATGGCCTTCAATGCTCCATCTTTATCGCATGTGACTTAATCGCGTCCGCGCAGTTGATTCGAAGTGGTTTTGGGTCTAATTCCCTTCCCGATCTCTTCGAAACAACACGTCAAAAGGTAAATAGAATATTTCATTTGATAGTTGGTTGTTTAACCATCAAATCATAATGATACTGTTAAGTACATTGACAGCTCGGGTCGTTGATATTAAAAACACTTCACTAAATTATTTCATTAATTCTTATAATCAATTTCATAAATTTTATCTCGATAAAACTCTTCTGGTTCATTACTTTGAAAATACTAATTAATACTCACTTTCGAATAACGTACTTGTCCAACTTTACTTTTATTTCCTTTGTTCGGACATATTCTTATATTTCATAAAATTATAAATTTTGTTTTCTTATTTGTTTTACATTTGCAAACCCCTTATCGTCTTTTCTTACATTTGAAAAATATCGCTATAAATTCATAAATCCTTTCCACTTTTATTACCATTTGGAAGATCACAATATATTCTTTAACCATTTGATATAAGTTCTTTTACCAATCTGATGTAGTTAAAATAATCGTCAAGTGATGTATTCCTTATAATAAAATCTTAAATGAACTTATTTACTATAAAATAATCACGCTAATGGAAAACATAATTATATTTCCAATATGTAATTCCATTTCAAAGCCATATCACTCTTTATTTCACGTCTTCCATAAAACAACACTATCAACTTATTTCTCTAAATAAATGCGCTTACCCATAGCGTACAATTTACATCGCTTTGAAAATAGTATCATATATTTAATCATATTTTATAAGTATAATCATATTTCATATTTGTCTCAAAGAATGCCAAATATTAGCCTGCTGGTTTAAAACCCAATGTTTTTATTTTATTAATAAATCCTTACAAATAAATATTCCAATATTTCCCCACTAAAATATTTCTATCATCCTCTACCCTTACAAACTAATATTATCTTTTGATAATAGTGAAGTCATCCAAGTTGGGGTATTTTAATTACCTCTCAAACCTTGGTCACCCCATTCTTATCTCAAGACGATAAGAGTTTGCAACTCAAAACCTGATATTCCATTTCCATTACCATTAATTATGGTTTTATAAACCATTTCCTTTTATTCGAAAGCCCAATTTACATGTAAATTCCCATTCCTTAATTAAGTGAACTTCCTCGAACAAATCTTATTTACCGTTTGATTCCAATACGGATTTATAACACATTTCTCACATTGGTAACTTCCTTATATTTTCTTTACTTAATCTATTAAGTAAATATTCACCAAACCCCTTTTAAGTCCTATTTATAACCATTCTCACTTTACTTAATTAAGTAAAATCTTATTGAGATTCTCGCATTAGCTTACAACTCTCATTCACACACTTTGTTTATAATCATGGATTATAAATCCTTTTATACTCTCTTATTATACTAAAATCAAAACTTATTTCTATTTGATCAATTTTTTTTTAATTTACCATTAAAAAGTAATCGCTTTAATTATCATCACTCAAAAATAATCTACTTCAACCTTAACCACTTTAAAAGTAGTTAATTCCATTAAAACAGAGCAATTAATCAATTTAAAGGATTATTAAATAATAATTAATTTTATTAAAAAAATTCAAATTTGATAATTACTTTATAATTATACTTAATCAGATATTTACTATCTTTAATGACATTCGTACTTTTGGAAACCATCGATTAAATTAATTTAAAACAAATTAAACTAAAAGTCAGCTTCAATTAAAAACCATCGACTTTGTCAACCATACACATCAACTAAACTGTTAACTGATTTTCGTTTCATCTCTTATAAAATTCTTACTAAGACCTACTCCATCTTATCACTACTGGGTCACTTCTTAATTGAACTCTAATTAAAAAGTAATCGCTTTAAATAATTAACGACAACATTAACTACATTAAAATAACTAATTCCATTATTAACTAGAAATAAAATAATTAATCATTTTTAAAATATTTTTAAATCATAATTAACCTCATGAACAATAATTAACTTGATAATCATTTTTAAAATATAGTTAATCAAAGATTAACTATCTTTGAACAACCTTCATTAAATTTATGAATATTCGGACATTATCGATTGGATTAACTAAAATTAAATCATCCCAATCGTCAACTTTAATTAAAACAGTCTCCTTTGTCGACTGTCAACATCAGTTAATTATTAACTGATATTCATTCATCGTTTCCCTTTTTAAATTAATTAATAACTTAATTAATTTAAAAATATCATTTAATTGTTTTATAAAACAATTTTTCAATTTTACCAATCTGTATAGTAGTTTCTGCCCTTTCTAATCATCAATGACATAATAATTCATTATATAAAATGTTAAATAAATTCTTTAATAAAACATGATTATAAATTTAAATATATTTATAAAAAATCTATTTTAATTAACTAGTACAAAAACAATTTAAAATTTCATTTCAGTTATATAATAAATTTATAACTTTAATCTTCATCAGTTCGTCTAACGGCAAAACGACATCAAAAATAACATATTTTAGGCCATCACTGCCAACCACTTAATCCATACCGTCGATTGATAAAAACCACTACAACAATTAACATCCATTCATTCTAAACAAGTTTCGATATCATTTTGGGGGTAACAATCCATATATATGAATAATGTGATCAATAAATAACATACAAATTATTTGAGGAATCCGGTCGGATTCCTCCAACCTATTCTCCCCTACATCACAGTTCATTACAGTATTTGATAATAATATATGCAATGATTTCATTAATATAATGCATTAAAATGACGAATAAATAAAGTCAACCAATCAAATAATAACACCCAATAGCAAGCATAGCATCCAATCAACCAATTTATACTATCAATGGGGTGTTGTAATTATATGAATTTAACACATCACAACATTCCAGAAAAGTGTGAGAATTAACTCGCAAATTGTTTTCAGTCGATGATTTTAGCGTCATTTTCATATAATTTTAAACAGCGTTTAAGATTACATGAAATTCCAGTCAGCTCCAAATGGTTCCAAATCAGCACCATCATCAAGGTCTCGTTTCTGCGATCTCAACGGATACTGTTTTGCGAAATTTTGTTAACGTATGATAAAGATATGCCTATTTCAATTTCATATGAATTTAACGATAATTAATTAACTAATTTAATTATTAATAAAAAAATTAATTATCTAATGTTGGCTAGCTTTTGGACCAAGCCACCAAGACTTACAAGCAAGTCTGATATGAAGTCTCACTCGTATGAGCCATATAAGCCCGATCGTGATCATCCTGTCGCCCTTGGCTCATGCCACTACTATCGAGACTTGCTCGTGATAACACTCCACGATCCATGCCATCACCACCACGACCCCTACTCGTGGTACCTAGCAACGACCCGATCCGTTTGCGCATGTGCCCTATGACCCGATCCTCATGGTCAAAGAAATGGAGGCAACGAGTTGGTCTATCACGACCTGAAAGGCCCGGATCTCACGACATCTGTCCATAACGGCCATTTTGACCATTTCTACATCTGCTCATGAACCAGTCCGAGATCCTTGGGATTTGTGCCACTTGTGACCACGAACCACCTGCAAATATCACCTATAAATAGCCCAGTGCTTGGCTTATTCAGTATCTTTTTGGTAGTTCTCCGTGTTGTTTTCACCATTATTGTCCTGTCACTACTCCTGATCAGAATTACTTCGAAATTACTGAGAGAATCATAGTTGTAAGAGTGAGATTGAGTAAAATATTTGATTGTACTAGCATTCAACATATAATCAAAGACATATAAAGTGGACATAGGCTCGTTAACGCCGAACCACTATAAATCTTGTGTGTTTTCTGCTTTTTCTTCATTTTCTAGATATAATCGTCTACAAATCTGAACAATTTGGGTGTTAGAGCCAAATTTTGGTCTAACATTTTGGTGCTTTCACTGATAAAGGAGTCTCAGTATATTGGATTGTTGCTCTATTGTTTGGATATTCGAGTCCAAAGAAAACAGTCCAAAACCCCACTGTTTTGATTTTCGAAGATTTCAGCAAAGCCCAGATACCATGGCTAGAAATAAGTCTAGGGAAGTACGAGTTTCGTAAGCGAATGAAGCTACAAACGAAGCCATTGAAGAAAGTTTGCATGAGCCAACCGAGGAAGAGCCATCGATTCATGATGGCGTGGGGGCGACCCGACCTAAGGGGGGTGTCACGACCCGCCTCCAGAATACTTCCACGAGTCGTCTAGATGAAGCCACCACGAGCCGTAGTCAGGGGGTTGCCACGAACCGTGAACCAGATGCTGTCACGAACCACACCACTCAGAGGACGTCAACTCAACCTGGAAAGGAATTTATGGTTCGTTCTGCTCGTGTTGGCCCTTCCGTTTGACCTAGCTTGGGATCTCTATGTATAAGAGAGAATGTTGATGATCAGTCCAACCCTGCTGCCCTAACTACTGAAGGAGATCTCTCTCGCATCCTTGAAATGTTGGATAGGACAAATGATGAATTAGCCTCTCAAAGGCAAGAGAGTTCCGTACTATGACAGAATCTGACTACAATGGATAGGCGTATTGATGACCTTCTGAGGCAAAGGATACCTCCGCCAGCTTGACCTCTTACACCAGAATACTCCTTTTCATCAGGAGAATCTCCAAGACCTCCTCGCCAACCATTGGAAAGAGCTGAAAATATAGAGCAACTTCGATTCGAATCATTCCCTTCTCGGGAGGAAGCAGCACGTCCTAGAGCACAAGTTGTCGATTATCCTGCGGAGAATCAACCATCGCAGCCCCTTCGCCGCATGATTGACCATAGTAATAGGGGCAAGGAAGTTCCGCTCAAGCTCCAGACTTCGTGGCAGCCCATCGAAGGAACGATGGAGGATCCCGCAGGGCAAGAAGTGCTGACCCGGAATCTACAGTAACTCATGCTGAGGTTGAAGCAATGATTAGGCAGATCATGGTGGATAGCCATGGGCAGAGAAATGAAGATTGGGGTATAGGGCGTACTCATACGCCCTTTACCGATGACATATTGGGGGAAACATTTCCGAGGCACTTCAATATGCCAACTATGAATCGTTATATCGGTAGGACCGATCCAGTCCAACACCTGATGAGATATTCATGGTCCACGAATGCAGCTGTAGCCTCCGACGCCGTGAAATGTAAAGCATTCCCGATATTGCTAGAATATGTGGCATTACTGTGGTTCACCCGCTTGCCCGCACGATCGATATCTAGTTTCAGGGAACTAAGTGAAAAGTTTGTAAATCAATTCCGGCTTCATGCTTAGAGGTCTAAAATTGTTATGGAGTTATCCCTCATTAAACAGCGTCCCGACGAGACTCTGAGATCGTACTTAGATCGCTTCAACCTAGCCGTCATAGAAGTCAAAGACCCTCACGAACAGACTATTCTAATGGCCCTAATAGATGGGGTGGACAAAGATACTGAATTTGGAAGGTACTTAGCTAGCAAGCCGCCGTTGACTAGAGAAATATTCTATGAAAAAGCTAATGTTCGCCTGCGTCAGGAGGAGATATATGCCAATCGAAAAAGAAAGGCTACCGATAAGGAGGATATTTAGAGTAATGTGGCCATCAAGCAGATGGGAGACAGCTCAGGAAAGGTGGAGGTCAATGTTGGAAACAAGAACCAGGGAAATGATCGTTAGTCAGGGAATGGTAACAAAAGGAGAAACCGAGGAAACGACTCACAAAGGAGATCTCGACCTAGGCCATTTGAGAACTTCACACCGTTAAATGACACGTTAGAGAACATATTTATTGATACTTATAACGTTCTCCAGTACAAGAGGCCTCCCCCTAGGGATTCAATGGAGAAAGAGGGTGAAACCGGAAAGTTCTGTCTCTTCCACCAAGTTTATGGTCACTCCACCAACGAATGTCGCCATTTGAGAGATGTGGTTGAAAAGCTACTCCGAGAAGGAAAACTTGACGAGTATAAGGTGGCTCCAAAGGATGGGGCAAGATAAACAGGCCCTGAACCAAAACCAACCTGTTGCTAGACCTACCACTCAGCAGAAAGGAAAGAATATTGTAATCAATTCCATAGTCGGAGGGCTTCATTTGGCAGGACATAGCTTTAGGGCAATGGAGCAGTATGTCATCGCGGCCAAACAACATCTTGAAGTTGGAGAAAGCAGTAACCCTGACGATACTGCTCCAATCAAACAATAGAAAACAATGTCCGACGATGTTATATTCCGCAGCAGAGAGAGTATTGGAGTCGATTCCCCGACTGAAGAACCATTAGTGATCACAGTCATCATTGGTCCAGCTATAGTTCACAAAGTATTAGTAGATAATGGGAGTTCAGTTAACATCCTGTTTAACAAGACGTTTGATCAGATGAAGTTTGAACCATAGGATTTGAAGCCTTGCGAAGGATGGGTATGCGACTTCAACGGAGCCTCAACTTCTCAAATGGGATACGTAGAACTGTTGGTCATCCTTGGAGAAGGAGAACGCCGGAGAGTGATAATCCTCCCTTTTGTGGTTTTGGATATTGAGTCACCATACAATGCCTTTTTGGGCCGACCGGCATTAGCAGAGTGCAGGGCTTGCATTGCACCCTAGTGTTTGTTATTGAAATTCCCGACGGATGCTGGTGTAGGCATAACCAGAGGAGATCAAGTCGTCGCACGAGCATGTTACATAGCGAAACTAAAATTGTTGCATAAAGGAAGAGATATAGAAACAAAGGGCGTCTCCTCTCCTTCTAGGGAGGAAATGTCATAGCAACTAAAGAAAATAACTCCGGAAGAGTTTCCCAGAGAACTGCCTGAGGACATAGATCTCAGAGAGGATGAAGAACCTGGGGTCAGAATGGCGACTCCTAATGAAATGACTGTGGATGTACCAATCAATGATAGTGACCCAGAGAAGGTCCTGAAGATTGGAACCCAGTTGGACCCTCTTCGAGCCAGTGAATTAACAGATTTCCTGAAAGCCAATTTGGATGTATTCGCCTGGACCCATGCTGACTTGTGTGGAATATCTCCTTCGATCATGAGTCATTCGTTAAGCATCAATCCGAAGCATCCTCCTGTCAAATAGATTAGGCGAATGCTTGACCCAGAGAGGTCTGCTGCCTTGAAGGAAGAAGTCGAAAAGCTGAGAAGCAACGGGTTCATCAAAGACTCAACATACCTAGACTGGATTTCAAACCCGGTTTTGGTGAAGAAGGCCAATGGAAAGTGGCGCACATGCATTGACTTCTCAGAATTAAACAAAGCCTGCCTAAAGGATAGTTTTCCGTTACCTAGGATTTATCAGCTGGTAGATTCAATGGCAGGTCATGAGCTTCTTTCTCTTATGGATGCCTACTCGGAGTACAACCAAATCCCCACGAATGTGTCGGACCAAGAGCATACCAGCTTCTTTACGGATTTGGGATTATACTGCTATGTAGTGATGCCCTTAGGTTTGAAGAATGTTGGTGCTACATATCAATGATTGGTGAATAGAATGTTCTACAATCAAATCGGGAAGACGATGGAAGTATATGTTGACGACATGCTAGTAAAGTCCAGACAATCATCCGACCACATTGCCAACTTAGCAGAAATGTTTGATATCCTCCGGAAATATGGAATGAAACTCAACCCTATGAAATGTTCATTTGGATTAGCATCTGGGAAATTCCTGGGATTCATCGTCAGCTCGCATGGAATTGAGATCAGTCCAGATCAGATTGCGACAATCAGAGAAATTCAGAAACTAAGACAAATCAAAGATGTGCAAAGCCTCGCAGGAAAAGTAGCTTATTTGAGTAGATTTATCTCCAAAGCCACGGACAAATGTATACCATTCTTCGAATTGATAAAGCGAGGAAAGCGCAGTTTCGAATGGTCCCCTGATTGTATTGAAGCATTCTAGAACCTATTGAATCATTTGGAAAAACACCCAATACTGTCTAAGCCAGTGGATCACGAGGATTTATATGTATACCTAGCAGTGTCATCCCACGCGATCAGCTCAGCCTTGGTGAGAGAGGAAGATAAGGTTCAAAGGTCAGTGTACTATGTGAGTAAGAAGTTGGCGGCAGCCGAGCGAAACTACCCAAGAATAGAAAAGCTTGCATACAGCTTACTAATCGCCTCCCAGAAGCTTCTCTACTATTTTCAAGCTCATCCCATCACCGTGGACACTGACCATCCTCTTAGGCAAGTTTTACAGAGACTAGAGGCCTCAGGAAGATTACTCAAATGGAACATTGAGTTGAGTCAGTTTGATTTGAATTTTCAGCCCGACGATCAATAAGGGGGCAATGCTGGCTGATTTTATAGCGGAGTTCACTATCCCAGAGGATGATGTTGTAAGTGAAGAAGCTGATTCTCCGAAACAACTTCTTGACCCCAATGCCTGGAAATTATATACTAATGGCGCCAAGAACAACAAACGATCTGGCGCTGGAGTTGTGCTTGTGACTCCCGAAGACCGATCAATATACTACGCTCTTAAATTGGAGTTTCATGCCACGAATAATGATTCTGAGTATGAAGCCCTGATCGCCGAGCTGAAGCTCGCAAAGGAGTTGGAGATAACAAAGCTAGACATCTTTAGCGACTCCAAGTTAGTTATGAATCGGGTTAATGAGAGATTTCAGGCCAAGAGCCCAAGGCTGATATCCTATGTGAAAGAAGTAAGGAAACTGCTGGAAATCCTTAATCATTACAGCATATCCCATATCCCTCGAGTGGAAAATCAAAAAGCAGACAAGTTAGCAAAGATGGCTAGTTCTGACTGTCCTGAAGATACTGAGCTAGTCCCAATTGAATACTTCACTCTCCAAGCATTGATAAGATGGAAGTTGATCTCGTATTGGAAACTAAACCAGAAAGGGAGTCATGGATGACGCCCTTAAATTACTTTCTGATGAATGGAACGCTTCCGACGAAGAAAAGTGAGAGGCATGCAGTTATCTGAAAGGCTTCTAGATACGTATTGCAAGGCGAAGTGCTATACAAACAAGGGTTCTCGATGCCTCTCCTCCGGTGCATCGCCCATGACGACATCAAGCGCACAATGAAAGAAGTACACGAAGGTGAATGCGGTGATCACACTGGAGGACAAACGCTAGCAAAGAAGATACTGCGATATGGATGTTTCTGGCCTACCATAAACAAGGATGCAGCCAAGAATGCACGACGTTGTGACACATTTCAGAAATTTTCCAAGATCCCTAGGGCACCACCTAGCTGCTTGAAGACGATGATGAGCCCATGGCCTTTCGCTGTGTGGGGAATTGACATTATTAGAAGTCTCCCCATAGCGAAAGGTGGAGCAAAGTTTGCCATTGTGGCCGTGGATTACTTGACGATCTGGGTCGAAGCGGAGCCATTAACCACGATCACGACCAAGCGAGTAATTAACTTCGTCATCAGAAATATCATATGATGATTTGGGATTTCGAAGGTCGTTATAACAGATATCGGAACCCAATTTGATATCGCAGAATTCAAAGACTTTTGCCAAAAGTATCACATCGAGAAGAGGCACACCTCTGTGGCACATCCGCAATCGAACGGACAGGTCGAAGCGGCAAATAAGGTGATTAAATCAATCCTGAAGAAAAGATTGAAGCGGGCCAAAGCCATGTGGGTCGACGAATTACCCTTGGTGTTATGGGCCTATAGGACAACTTACAAGTCAGCAACGGGCCACACACCTTTATCCCTCGCTTTTGGAGAAGAAGCAGTCATCCCGATTGAATTAAAAGTACCCTCGCACAGAACTACTTATTTTGACCCAATAACCAATAATAAGCTGCTCCTTGAATCCCTGGATATGGTTGAAGAAAAGAGGGATGAAGCCGACCTACACGCCTTAAGGCACAAGCAATAGGTCGCTCGGTATTACAACAAAAAAGTCCGAGCCCGAACATTTGAACCCAGAGACTTGGTTCTGAAATGTGTCTTTCCACCCCCAGTGCATATGGGCCCAAAATGGGAAGGACCGTATTCCATTTTACAAAGGCTTGATAACAGAACTTTCAAGCTAGCGAACACGGATGGAGACGAAATCCCCAATGTGTGGAATGCCCAGCATCTGCGGCATTATCTGACGTGAAAATTGTCAGTTTAATTCTTTTGTTTTTAGGACCATGTAAAAAGGCACGAATTGCCTAGAATAGTCTGGTAACTTGAGCAAAAGACTATAAAGTCGACGTAGGTCATGATTCGACTGAACCACTATAAAACATAATTTGTCATTTACCGTTATTGCACCATTACTTATCTGCTCTTTTATTTTGATTAACATGAATCATTACCATTTTGAGATTTGCTATAAACTATGCAATGATCTCGAAACACCTAGTTCAAAGTGCCTTCCATCAGACTGGAAGGTGAACAACAACTAAAGACCTGAAGGTGCAATAAAGTAGATCACACTGTTATCCACACTCTAACTCTCAAGATCCGAGAGAGAGTATAAAGGATGCAAAGATGACGTAGGCAAGGCATGAAAGTGCACCATGATAAAAACCGCCTTGACAATACGCCTGCCCCGCTGAAGGATCGGTGAGCGGGTAAAGAACCAAGCTCAAACTCTAACCTGTTGAAGGATTGGGAGAGTATAAAGGTGCTAAACACTTAGCGCCGCAAGAACTTTTACCCCGCTGAAGGATCGAGAGAGTATAAAGGCATAGTGACATATGCCACCAAAAAATGGTTCCTATTCCGTCACACGACTGGAAACAGGAACGAAAAGTGGAGCCCGAACTTCTCATTTCTGGAAATAGGGGGCAACATACATATAACTCTAATCAATCCTTAATAAGACCTGGCCAGACATCATGTCATGATTTATTGGGGGCATATATATACACACATTTGTGCAGCACAAAATTTTTAAAATTGGTTCGATTTTAACTTAGTTATGCTCTAAACATTTGTGACTAAGTGTGAAAAGTTAAACTTGCAGGTATGCAATGATGAAAAAGAAACAAATTTTCATTTACCAAATGCAGATTTACAGAACAAGGCTAAACGAAAGTGAGGGCCATTCTCACGATTACATTTCTTGGCCAGTGGAGAGCCTAAAACCAAAATATGGACTAACAAATACATCCTACTTATGCTTGGGGGATGATTTTGACTTCTTCTGTTTTTCCAATTCCTCCTTGTCAACCTCAGATGGGTCTCCCTTTTTCCCCTTCCTCTTATCAGTAGAAGGATCCTGCGGAATATTGGAAGGCTGCGTTGCAAGCTATGAAGTTATTGATTTGGAGGAGAACTTTATAACCAACCCAGTTTTGGGATCAACATATGAGATGGGGGGCACATATAGAGGCACTTGTTCCTCCCTTTTTAAAGCCAACTGTTTCTCCTTCTTAGCCTGCATGTCAGCCAGGGTCTTCTGATCATCATCCTTGGACCCCCTTGTGATGGTGACCTCTTCTTCATCATTTCCATGATAACCATCCATATCCTTCAGAGCATCAATGGTCTCAGCTTCCTTGGGAACATCTGTGCTTGGTGCCAAAATGACCTTCTCAGTTGTTGTGCCCTCGGTCTGCTTTGGAATCTCAGGAACTCCAGCACCAGCACCTGATGGGACACTAACTTTTTTCACTTCGTTTTTCTCCTCTGCATTCTTTTCGGCTGGTTTGCCACCTATATCATGAGAAGCAAATGTTATTAGTTCAGGAGAGATTGCAGTCTTCTCACTTGACTGTTCCGCAAGACGACGACAAGTAATAATTGCTTTGATGAATTGTGGAGAGAATATGGAGATACCTTCAGTCGACTCATCACCCAGACCGGCAATAGCAGCTCTGACATGAGGAGGGGTTGGAGCCAAGGGAATCAACGGGTCATCGGGATTATATCCCTCAACTTCGGAGGCCTTGGGTTCCACCACCGAGCTCGAGCTTTCATCGATTTATCCTTGCCCTTGAGCTTAGTTCTCTCCTTCTCAATTTCTTCTTGAATCAGGCATCTTCCCTTCTCTATAGCCTCAGGCTCTTCACCTTTGAGAAAGGTCTGCATAAGCTGGGTTTCGTCAATCTCCTCAACTTTCAATCGCTGCTTCTCGCCTTCAATGATCATATCCCACACATTGGCCAAAGTAACGTGATAATTCTAAATCCAAGAGATGTCTCGAGTCTTAATAACTTGACCGAAAAAGTCGAATAGCAGTTCATCGAAACTTTCTATATCTTTTTCAGTAGCAGCAAGTTTTTCAGCGGAGGCGGAGGCCGATTTAAGAGCGTTGTTTCCGTTACTTTCAGCGAGAGCTGCGCGCTCCTCAGCATGGACAAGTTGATCGTTAAGAACTGCTTTCTCTTTTTCAGCAAGAGCAAGGCTGTCTTTAAGGCTCGCTTTCTCTTTCTCCCAAGCAGCCTTCTCAGTAGCAAAACGTTCCTGTGCCATCTTTAAATCAGTATTGATCGCTCTAAGGTCTTCTATTTCCTTTTTCAGAGCTACGCGCTCTTGGTTGTTTGAGTTGAGCTTAGTGTGGAAACGCTTCCTAGTGCTTTCTAGCTCCGAATTGTAATTTCCCGCATCCCGCTGAGCTAAAGCGAGTTGAGCTTGTGCATCATCTAGTTCTTTTTCGATTTTACTCTTGGCCCTAGCCTCATTGTCAGTATTCACTCTGGTTCTGACTACTTCCGTTTCTAGGTGACAGATGGCAGCAGAAAGAGTGGTGGCGTGCTTCTTCATCGCCCTATATTGTTTGGCCACATGACTCACCTTCCCTATGACCTCTACATCCCACTCCTCAGGAACCGGTTCAAGATCTGTAACAAACATCATCCTTTCGAAGAAAATGTCAAGAAACTGCTTCCGCAAATGCTCCAGCTTGACCTGATTCTCAAAGGTGTAGATGACATCCTAGGTAGCGGTATTATCCAAATCGCGCTAACTAGAGGGGACAATCTCTATTTTCCCCTTTCCTAAATCCTTGCTCGGATCTTTTTTTTAAATCTTTCAGCTCATGGTGTTTCTGGGAAGACTTGCTATGAGAGGGTGTACTTTTCAGAGGAGACAAGTCTTTGGGAAGTTGCTTACCCCCCCCCCCCCCGACGGTGGCACTAGACGACTGTTGGGCTTCCCAGGGTCTTGCTTTGATGGAGAACGAGATCGTGTAGAATGAGATTGATAAGAGTCACGAGGTCGATGACTATCTCTCCCCCGACTGTCACTACGAGCATGCTCAGGATCAGAAAGGAGCCTTGGTGTGCTTGCTCGGAGAGAACGATAAGAATAGGATTGTTTACGAGGCATTTTCTCTGCAAAGAAAACAAATGTGTATTAGAATCATGAATACTGATGGTGTAGAAGTGTTGTGATGAGTGGTGCAAGTGATTTGTGCATCCCGTGTAATCCCTCTTAACAGACCAAGGCCAAGAGTCTGGCTTGTCTGTGTGGTTTATTTTTCCCTGACTGGAACATTCACTTCCTCAAAGATAGGAAAGAATGGTTCCCCTTCGAAGGGTTCTTGTGTGTAAATGTCATCTGGTAGAGGAATCTTGCTCAGTTCTCCGAATATCTGCTCCTTTGTCAGTTCATCATTAGCAGAAGGCTCAGGTGGTGGTGAAGTCCTTGAGGGAAACTGTCCCTTAGAGACTGGGACTTCCTTTGGCTCATCAGCTTGGACCTCACCTCCTTTATATACATGTAAATCCTCATCATCCTGATTGATCAGTGGTGAAGGACTCTTGCGAAGTTCGGTGGCCTTCGTGTCCCCTGAGGTCCCTTCTCCCTCGGCTGGGGGCACATATTTGTAAGGTTTGCCACCCATGCCTAGTCTGAATCTTACACTCAGAAGTTGGTGTTTGTGAAGATTCTCGTCGGTGATACACTTCTTGATTTTGAGGAAGTCTGATTTATTTTTGAAGAGGCAAGACAGTCGGTCTTCATACACCGAACCTTCTATTTTCGCAAAATTGTGATCTGCACACAAAAAATAAACACGTTAATGCTCTGACTATGTAATTAGGTTATGCATAGAGAGACTTAAGGCTTACTTGATTTTAACCACTTTCTCGCACACCCGGCCTGGTGCTTTATATAAAACCAATCAGCTTTGGCGTCCCCTATGTTGTTGTGACCCTCCAATAAAACCTTCCTGTTGGCCACTGATTCAAAGAAAGTGAAGTTTGGAGTCCCTATGGAGTGGTGTTTGAAATGGTAATAGAATTTCAAATACTTAAAAGTGAGCTCGGTCTGTAGAATTTTCGCATATGCAATGTACAGGGTATACAAAGCCGCATAACCGTTAGGATGGAGTTGCATGGGGGCAATGTGTAGTCGTCTTAAAAGATCAATTACAATTGGAGGAAATGGAGGGATAACGCCTATCTAACATATGAGCCGGTTGACAGCCATGTACCCTTCTGGGGCAGAATGAGGCCTATCCCCATTTCTGGAGTTTTCACATCATCCCAAGGGATCCCATGTCTTAGACATATTTTCTTAAGTTTTACGTCGACTAATTGGGAGGCTAGACTATCACTAAATTTCTCCCTCTCAACCACCTCAATACCTGGGATTTCATCAGGAGCTCGTTCATCCTCATCTTCAAGAGATGTACTTTCAGAAGTCATTAATTCTATATCGGTATCTGTTTCGTAATCGGAGTCGGAATTATCCCAAATCTGAATCTAAGGGAAGCACACTAGGATCATAGTGCTTTGATGGCTCTGGTTCTGTATCTTTCTCTGATATCTCAGTTGATCGTCTATCAGACATCGCTGTGTTGGTGAGTAAATATAAGAAGATTAGAACACAGTTACCCATTCCCCGTGTGTGCATGTGTTAGTATGTGCATGTGTTAGTATGTGCATGTGTGTACAGTACAAAGAAGAAGAACATCAAGATAATCAAATAAGCATGATATTGGTCATCATATGCCACTTAGTTATGCTGTTATTCAGTCCAAAAAATCTATCTCGAAGGCTCTAGCCTAATTGTCCATTGATATATCGGTATTACACTGTATTTGTTAGTCAACATGTGTATCGGATCGTTCGTCAAGTTGGCTCGAGAGACATGGTTCGGCTCGTGACACAACATTGGTTCGCCAGGAAGGTCCCGGCTCATGAGATGGCATCGGCTCGTGGAAAGGCCTCGGATCGTAGGACACTCTAGATCGTGACCCATTCTGCTTTGCCTGAACGGATCGTGAAAGACCCCCCACGATCCACTTTACTTCATGTTGCCACAAACCGAAGCTCTTCTATTCCCGCGACCCGGTCTGCTTCACCACGAACCGAACTACACCCCCACTCACAAATCGACCTGTGAAAGCCCATCTTCTCCCTTGTTGTTCCTCTCTCCCACCTGTGAACCCGTGGCCTCCACGAACCAAATATTTCTTCCTCGTCTGCATCATTGGGCCTCAAAGCTCCCCAACCTTCACTGCCAGGGAGATGGCGCTCGAAGTCAACAGCAAACCCACCAGAATCAAAGAAAACACAAGGGGAGACGGCGCTTGAAGCAGCGCGGAATTCGGAGAAGTAAAAATAGCGAATAAAGTGTAGAGAAACCGATATGGAGTTATTACCTCTTGTGATTAAATCTTAAAGTTATGGAGTTTCAGTAAGAATTTCGAATTAGGGTTTCGGAGTGAAGATGGAAAAACTACGGCAGTAAAAAGAAAGGAGAAAGGGAGAACGAAGGTTATCTTATATAGTCGATTTAAGGGCTTTTCGCCTTCTCTTTTTTGTCATCTTCTGATCCATGAAGACCTACAAACCACGAATAAAAGCCTGTAGTGGCTCGTGGTTCAGCCCATTCCACCAAAGATGATGGACCGTGGGCATTAAGGAAAGCCCATCATGACCCACATGGGTCCTATTCACCCTTAGTATCGCGATGTTGACCCGAATTTATAAACCGAGCAGTCCTCTAGTAACTTGAACTCAAGCATAATCATTAGATAGCAGATATGGAAATACTAGTTTAAAGTGTACCAGGTAGTTAGATTGCGATATGTTCTGAAGATAATGAAGATGAAAATCCGCCGACAAATAAAGAAATGACCGAAGATTTAATCTGATATTTATACACCACGAAGGACGTAACCGTTCAAAGCAGTGCAACGCTACAAAAGGATGTAACTGACAATCTGCATCGCTTCATGAAAGAATAGTTCAGCAGCTTCGAAGCATGTTCCATATCTTATAAAACATACCTCGAGGGGGCAAAATGTTGGCTAGCTTTTGGACCAAGACTCACAAGCAAGTCCAATATGAAGTCTCACTCGTAAGAGCCATATAAGCCCGATCGTGATAATCCTGTCGCCCTTGGCTCGTGCCACTACTATCGAGACTCGCTCGTGATAATACTCCATGACCCGTGCCATCACCACTACGACCCCTACTCGTGGTACCCAGCAACGACCCGATCCGTTCGCGCATTGTGCCCCACGACCCGATCCTCGTGGTCAAAGAAATGGAGGCAACGACTTGGTCTATCACGACCCGAAAGGCCAGGATCTCACGACATCTGTCCATAACGGCCATTTTGACCATTTATACATCTGCTCACGAACCAGTCCGAGATACTCGGGATTTGTGCCACGTGTGACCATGAACCTCCTGCAAATATAACTTATAAATAGCCCAGTGCTTGGCGTTTTCAGGATCTTTTTGGCAGTTCTCAGTGTTGTTTTCACCATTATTGTCCTGTCACTACTCCTGATCAGAATTACTTCGAAATTACTGAGAGAATCATAGTTGTAAGAGTGAGATTGAGTGAAATATTTGATTGTACTAGCATTCAACGTATAATCAAAGACATATAAAGTGGACGTAGACTCATTAATGTCAAACCACTATAAATCTTGTGTGTTTTCTGCTTTTTCTTCATTTTCTAGATATAATCCTCTACAAATTTGAACAATTTAGGGGTTAGAGCCAAATTTTGGTCTAACACCTAATTACTATTAAAACCCGTGATTAGCGAATAATGATTCCACATCATCGCGTCTCTTACACCCTCATGCGGTTTCTCCTGGGACAACTTCTTCAACCCGATAATTATCTTCCTCTTCAACATTTGACACCCGTGACTTCCCATGCCAACTACCGCTACCGTGTCAGACCATAGACCACCGCACCCATCGCCACATGACCACAACCCCCTGACCTTCCTCCCCCGACGCTATCTTCTATGAAATTGTCACTTCAACGCACCACCGTGGGACACCAGATCTCACCCTTCATACCGAACTCCACCACCTCGCTCCCCCTTTTCCACCTGAAACAACACCGTTCCTCCGACCTACGACCCTTGCAGCTTCGCCACCTACTGGCGATCCTCCACCCAACTGCGCCTTCAAAACCAACTCAGACCCAACGTCTAGCTAAAACCCACTGCAACTATGTATAGCACACTCTGTCTCCAAACTTCACTATCACTCTGATCCGCCACCCCAGCACTGTTTCAGATCGCCTGAGCACCTCCATGCTACTGACCATGACACCACTCCAGGTAGCATGAACAACAGCCCCGACTTCCCTCCATGCGGCTCCACCACCACACAGTTCGTGCCTCCCCTTACTGTCATGACTCCGACCACAGACCAATCCCTTACGTTAATTTGTTGTCAACTCTGGCTTGAACCGTGTCGCATCTGAACGCATACATTGCTTCAAAAACCACGCCACCTACTGTTTTTAAATGCGGCTTCATTTAGCTTCCTCTCTTTGGCCTACCCACACTACTATTCCTGTTTTTGATCAATATGAGGTTCATTGGGTTAGAGAATACATGCACCAGATTAAAGAGCATCGTTATGCGAGCTCATAGGAATTTACGTTGTATTTTATGAAATTTTCTTTGATTTTATAATATATTTTGAAAGCTCGAAAGAAACTTTTGCTTTGTTTTGTTTCGGTGAGGATGGATTCAAATGGAAGGGAAGCTTTGTTTATTTATAGGCAGGTGTCGTTTTCACCCTTGCATACCTAAGGGCAGACAAACCATGCTCTAGTCAAAATTCATTCAGATCATGTGCACTGATTCGTCGTTCTACGCTATTGGTTCAAAGATATAAGGGACGTATCCGGCTGGACTTATACATGGTTGAAACAGACGAAGAAGTTGTTGGCTTTTCTTTCTCTTTGGAATTATTTAATCGAATAAGCTGGAATGGAGATAGGAAAAATACTAGCACATGGTAGCTGCGAAGCTACGAAAAGATGGATTGTAAAAATAACACTCTTGTGAGGAAGGACTTAGCCAAGCTTGAGAAACATAGGGGTTTGCCCTTTTAATTAATGTTTGATTTGATCTTTAATAAATTTTCTTCCATCGCTTTGTTGCTTTATTTCACTTAATTGGAAACAAGATATTTTGCTGCGTTATTTTATTCGGGAAGAGTGTCTGTGTAAAAGAATTGAATTGTAATCTATTTACAGAAGAATGAACATATATCGCACATGGTATACACAGTGCAACGCAGAAATAAACAATGTTAAAACCCTCTATTCTACCACTTCACATTATACTGCAAATTCAACAATTCCAAATATTCTAGAATTAAAATATTTTTGTATTATTTATATTAATTAAATATTCAAAATAAATGATTAAATTCAATTATTTAAATTCAAACTGACATTTTAAATAATAAAATAATAAAATAATTGGCCAGAAAATATGGGTCGTTACATTCCTTCCCCCTTAAATGAACTTCGTCCCCGAAATTACCAAGGCAGAAAGAATGTTGTGAATGGACAATTGACATACTTAAGATATGAAATGAGCTTATACGATCAAGGCACTGCTTATTTAGGCATGGCTTTGTATATGGCGTGACATCGACAAACCTCGCACTCCGGATGATGAGAAACTGGCGGTTAGGTTGTATACTTATATATGATTGATGATGAAAGCTGCGGCGGAGGTACCTCTTGTGAAATTAAGGAATAGGGTACGTTCAGGGGTCCGTGTCTAGACGAAAACCGTTGGTCTACCTCGCGATTTGTAGTTGGTGTCCAAATATGGATGGAAAAGTCGTGTGACATTTCGCTTGTATTCCGATTGATCTTTCGTGCCAGGAATCATCAAGTTGGAAACCTAAATTCCAGTACAAGCCATACGGGTTCATTTGTATATATATATATATATATATATATATATATATATATATGGCGACATAATATTATGGGTATTATGCCATCTAAAATTAATACATTTATTTGCGAAATGTTTTTCCACACTGTATACTAAATATTGAAAAGGAATTTCACGTATGAAAGCATGTTTGGTCATCATAAGATAAAACTCGCCCATCTGGTGTGCGCTTGCATTGTGTGATGTGGGACGAGCTTATGATGTCTTCATTTTTCCAAAAATCATTGCAAATTTATATGCACGGGTATTCACATGGAGTAAACCCGTTCCATGTTAGAGGCATGGTCCGGTGAATCTCCCAACTTTAAAATAAATCCTATAGATAACTATTTTATGTTCTCACACCATTCCCATCACTGACCTGGAGTTTATTGTTTCTTCCTAAACTCTAGTTGCCCATTAAATTTTTTTCACGGGCAGCTAGTAGTTTAGTTTTGCAGTTTTAGACCATTGGAGCAGGATTCAGAGTGCTTTTAGAGTTGGAGTTTATGCCAGAGTTTAGAGCTTCTGCAATATCTTACGTTTTCTTCTGTTGAGAGTATATTTACCTTTCTGTTGTATATGTTGTAGCTCTAACGTCCTATGTAACTCTGATGTAATATTGTATTATGCAATAAAAAGTTCTATTATTTTGTTCAATATATGTATGTGCCCATAACAATTCGTCTTTGTGAACGGTTTTAGTTGGTTTAATTACCGGCGAGAATCAGGCAAAAAAACGGGTCATTACAGTTGGTATCAGAGCTTTGGTTATACAAAGCTATAGGGTACTACATATTTTGAACGAAAGATAGAACTCATCATAGTTGTAATATCTAGTTAGAGATTGGGTTAGAGATGCCTTAGAATGAGATTTTGGAACATTTAGTTGAGAGAACGTATTTTGAAATAAATTATTTTGAAACTAAGTAAATGGCTTTAGAATAACTGTTTTGAAATGCAACTTCTAAGGAAAAATTCAAGCAGTTATTTGACGTTGTGATTGGACCACTGGTATATATGAAGAGTTCGAATATATGCATGGCCGGCATATATATGAAGTCTTGTATGTACTAGATCAATGTAAAATCACACTCTAGTCGCTCGAGGATGATTCTATTGATGACTGCAGCATCATCGGTATTCATTTTCGAGTTTCGTAAGTGGTATAACTATATGACTCCAGTTAAGACGTCGAGAAATACTATTCCAACAAACGTTTGCAAGTGTTAAATAAATCCAACATAAGGTAGTTAAGTAAAATATCCTTAACTTGGACAATAAGTTATAAGTGAAAACCAAGTTATTTTGTCGACAACTAAGGTAATTACATTTAGAAGTAAACCTCTCTTAGAAAATTTTAAAGGTGAAATCAAATAGTTTAAATTATTCTGAAGACCTTAAACTCATAAAATAATGAATATGGTAGGGAATATCTAGTAAATTAGTGTTGCAATTATAAGCTAATAGAGTGAACAAGAAAAATAGTATAACCTTTTGAAATTATAGGGTGTCACTGGAAACAACATGGAATTCTGGATGACGAAAAAGCAAGCAAAAAGAGCATATGCTCGAAAGGAAGAAGAAGAGATAGAAAAGCTTAGAAAACTTAAAGATATTCAATGTTACAGATTCTTTGGGAAGGGTCATTTTGCAGTCAACTGCCCAAATAAATCTAAGAAGAAGAAGAAAGTCATTCGAAAGGATATACGTTGTTTCAAGTGTAAGATAATTGGACATTTTAGGAATAAATGTCCTAAGAAAAAGAAATAGACCAAGGACCCTGCAACGGAAAGGAAGTATCATAGATGCAGGTTGGAAGGATATGTGGTTCGGAACTATCCAGTAAAGAAATGAGAAGTAACATCTTCATAGAAAGTAGAGCAAGAAAGTAAACTATTCAATCCGTAGGATTAACTTTAAGAGTAGTACAAGCTAAGAAATGAATGTATTAAGATTGAGAATCAAGAATGAATGTATGAATACTTGTGTTGATTGAAATCTTGGTTGTTACTTTACCTCTCTAAAACTTTAATTTGTCAAATTATAAAGGTTTAAGACCCTAATGCAAGAAATTTGGTTTGAAACATGTATACGCTAAATCAGAGTAGCGCAGCAAATGCATGATGGTATTTTGAATAGAAAAGTTTCAAGATACTAAGTGGATTATGAAATCGGTAACAAGAATGGATAAGAGTCTTATGTTTGGATTTCAGATGGATTTTAAAAATAAATTGAAATTTATAAACATGATTCTTAAATTTGACATGTTTGGATAAACATTAATGAAACATTTAGGTAAACTAGAGTAAGTTGGAATAGAAAAGCAAATTTAAATAAGTAACTTGTCCATTGCTTATAAGGTACAAATTGAATTTGAATTTAAGAAGAGGGTAACTGGAATAAAAATGTAAATGACAAGTATTTGAAACCATGTATAGATGCCCTAACTTAGATAAGTCAAACCCTCAAAGGGTAGGAAATATTGAATTTATTTGATGTTATAAATGAATCATTTAAGTATGTAAACTTTAATAGGATAATTAGGAAGTGTTGGACTTGCATTGAAACTTATGTGAAGGTTATTAACTACTTGGTACAATAATGGTAATGATTTCTTTGGCTGGTAGTAACTTAAGTAGAACCTTGAACCATTTTTGAATACTTGGAAAATTTTTGGGTGTAAACACTTAATAAGGATTTAACTTGAATTATTTGGGTGACTTAAGAAATTTCACTAAACATTTGGTATAACAATGATTTCTTGTTTGGTAATAAAGAATATGGATGATTTAAATTTAAGTCTACTATTTATGGGTATAGGAATACATTCGATAAGAAATTCACTCTTAATCAACATAGTCCCACAATTGGACTTGTCTTAATTATGATAGGTAAATGATAACCTATATAAAGTTTGATTTAATAATAAACTTTGATGATTTCTAAGTTTATATTTTTCTTTTTTTAGCGTGGCAGACCCCTTAGTGTGAAACAATATGTATCCCTATTCCTTCCTACTGGTAACACCAGCAGTAGCAGTAGCACCTCTAGATCAGATCCAGATGATTCTTCCGTGGATATTTCCAGCGATCCGAGGGAACATGAGACCATAGTGATATCATCATACACTACTCCAATGGAGGACATGGCCCTATCTTCTGATAGCGATGAGGAGGACATTGAGCCACTGGTAGACGAGGCGGATATTGTGGCCATGGATGAGGTTCTCATAGGGGATGAGGATGTGGGGATTGGCGACGATGGCATTATGGATGATGACAAGGAAGAGTTTGAGGAGGAGTTTGAGGAGGAGGAACCAGAAGAATTCAAAGAGGAAGAACCAGAAGAGATTAGTCTATCTGGTCCATCAGACGATGGATCAGATACGTCAGATGATTAGTAGATGATGGCATGGATCCTTGTATATAGTATGTATGGTTATCTTAAGTGCTTATATGCACTGAGATATTTTGGGCTAGGATGGTTTTTTGGGACAAGTACCTTGATAGGTATACCTTTTGTGACCTTAAATTACTGACTACCTTAAGTACGTAGTACGTACTAGGGTAGGGGTACTTTTGTATGTTGACTAAGATGACTCGATTGTAAGATCTTTTGGATGACTATAATATAAATGTTCTGTTTTATGTGGTAATCTGAGTCTGTTTATTTTAATATAGAGGATTTTGGGTAAAAATTTCACATAGGTTTAGAGCCAAATATTTCCCCTTTTCGAGGATGAAAAGTCTCGAGGGGTGAATGTAACATCCCGAGATTTTAGCTAAGTTAATGGAATTCTTATTGTATAATTTGGGCTTTCTAAATATAAATTTTAATAATATGGTTGATTTATAAAATTTTGTTAGCATTGATATTTGTTTATTTTGATAACCTATGTTGATATTAATATAAGAATATAATTTGGTAAGGTATAAAGACATTTTGTTGCGGATATTAAGATTTGTAAGGTAGGTATGAATTTTATAAATATTTATTTGGTTAATTTTGGGTTAAGTATTTAAATTTTATTTTGGTAAATTATTTATATTTTAGTAACACCATAATAATTTAAATATTTGTAAACATATGCATTATATAGTAGGTTTATTCATGTAGATAATTTGTTACATATATTTATGTTAAAAGGTGTAGCTAAAAATCAAAATTTACAAATAAATAAATAAGTTCATTTTGTTGAGCATGCATTGGTCCATTTTAAAAATTTGTATTAGGTGGCCTTAGGCATTTTAATAAAGCATCAAGTGTTTTTATTTGACTGAAAGAAATATATGGAAATTAAATGTTAAAACCAAATAATAAAGAAACGCTCAACATTATTACTTCCCTCGGAAATAGGAAACCACCAGTACAACACGCGAAAGCTCTTTTCACTGTATTTCTTGGTTCCTTCGCAAGTGTAACGACCCGTATTCTACGCATCAGGGGATCGTAGAATATTTATTTCTTTCACATGTGAAGTCATATGGTCGTGTAACTTTTGGAGACGACTAATGGGGTCATTTCCCATCTTCATGATTTTTGCCGATTTCAAATAACCGTTTTGCCCCTAGCTGATCTTGTTTCGGCCATAACTTTTGAGTGGTGTGGAGTTATGACGTGAAACCACTTCCGTTAGATTCGGATGATGGTTTACCTTTCCGTAGGGTGGTCATATGTGAAAAACAGACTCACCGTTTGGGAGATATGGCTGAAACAAGGTTTAGAAGGTGAAAAACAGCTTAGCCGGGCCAAATAAGGTGATTAGTGAATGGGCCCATAACCCATTTCGGGATTAGGGTTATGGGGAGGCTGAAATGAGTTAGGTTTTGATTCTATTTCGCTTTCTAGCCGCTATTTACCTCCTAGGAACCCTAACAATGGCCTTCACCTTCTAATTTCATCCCAAATCTCTCCTATTCGCTTTCTAATTGAAGATTAAGCCAATCTACGCCAAATCAAGGAGAAATAGAATCGGATTGGAAGAAAAGCTGATGTGTTGTCTTGGTATTCGAACCAAATCAGAGGACAGTTCAGATTTAAGACATATCTGTAGTCAAGGCGAGTGATTAGCATTGTTTCTACACTAATTACGGCTAATGTTTGCGAACAAATTATGCAGTTGTAAACAATTGTAAAATCCGTTCGGCTTTCCTAAACAACAAGGATTGTTGTAGAGGGTGTCGAACTCTGGGACCAAATTATTTTATTAATAAATCCAATCAAGTTATCCCTAACTTTTGATTGGTGGAAAACAAAGAAAATAGCAGAAATTAAATAAGAGAGAGTTTTAACAATAAGTGAAAGCGATTAGGGGATAATGACATAGATCAGATTCATAATCATCAATAGCCAACAGATTAACCAGATCTAATACATGTTTCTGTCACAAACATGAATCAACGATAATAGGTTTTTAGAAACAAATATGTAAATAACGACAAGCATAGCCTATGCAGGAGCTCAGCTCTACAACCATAGACTATCAGGACAGATTCACTAAATAATTTCTAAAAACCCTAAAATTAGATCTAGATCTGATAAACGTTAGATCGAACACGAATATATCCTGTGAAGGAGCATAGCTCTTAAACGACACAAAATATGAAGGTTCAGATCTAACCCTTAATTCAGATCCAGATCTACATGTATACAGTCCTCATCCTTTGGCTATGTGATTCATATTGAATCATACTATCAGCGTCATCACCCCCTAATCAAAGGGGATTAGCTAGACATAGCTAAAGAAGAAGAGAAAAAGAAAATAAATAACATGAACATAAATAAAATAAACAAAAAGTAAAAAGAAAGGGAGAGAATGATTTTATTCCAAGAAGAGAATTACAGAATAAAACCTAATGTGTTTTACAATGAATGAGATACAAGGTATTTATAGCTGATATGACAAAGGCTAGCTAGCTAATTACATAATGTGGGACTAAAGAAATAACCCAAATAACACATAAGCCAGTGTGAACGCAGCTTTAGAGTGAGTGGTTTAGCAAATAGGCTAGTGTGAACGCAACATGAGTAAGAGGCCTTCCAAATGAGCTAATGTGAATGCAGTTTGAGTCTTTATTGAGCCAAATCTTCTTAACTGAAATATAATTGCAACCGTTCTTCAAGCTTTAGACTCTTCAAGCTTTAGCAATTTTAAACTTCACTCTTTTTAAGCAAATTCTTCATGCTTTATCCATCAAATGCTCTAAACCATGCTTCTTGTCAACAATCTGAAAATACAGCTATAAATACAAAGTATCAATTATTTTAAAGGGAAAATAAGATAAATAAGCGGATAAAATATACACATTTACGTGTATATCAAATACCCCCACACTTATCTTTTTATTCGTCCTCGAATAAACTAAACTAAGATATGTCACACTTTCGTAGGAAACACTATTGCATTTAGCGTATGCAACAAGCCGTTAAACCTCTGGGTGTCCCCAGTAGGACGAGTGTTGTCTCGTGAGGGTTTTCAGCGGATACTACCCACAAAATCCAAAGCGTCTTATGTACGCGGATTAATCAAACAATATATTTAAGGTCTTTCACATTCCAAGGATTTCACCTAACTTCAATAATAACGGTTTAGCCCCAAATTGTCCATCCCATAATTAGTGCAAAAATGAACAAAAATTTTCAAGCTGAATCGTAATTCCTTGATAACACTGTAATTGTCTTGAAGGTTAAGAGCGTGGTGTCAACCAAAGTTCTACACATCGACAACGTGCACCCAATCATTTATTTGACCTTCTCTTTTTTTTTTTTTTTTTTTTTTTCTTTTTTTGAATAATTTTGCACCAATGTAACTGTAATGTATTGGATGTGAGTTATGCATAGATGAAGGAAAATTTTGTAAGTTCTAAAAATGTTATAGATAAGAGGGCAAGTGTATTAGTTGAACTTCAAGCTACAAAAGATAAAGTAATACTAAGGCACATATGAACATTTTTATTTCCTTTCATCTCCTCTACTACAATCCTCACTTCCAAGTACGGTATAATGGATGTGGATGGAATGGAACTGAATGCTTTATAGTCAAGAATGATGAATGACTATTTTATTCTGAGAGACTCTCTCTTTATTTCATTTTTTTTCTTTTTTTTTCTTCTTCTTTTTTTTCCCTTTTTTTTTCTTTTGCATGATGAATGATGAATGGAGATGGAATGATGACGTACATGATTTCATTTGATTCCTCCTCTACTACCAACACTTCATGAAAGGAAAGTTTTGTGCCCTAGTTACTCTACTTCTATAACCTTAATTCAACACACAAGTCTGGATTGATGTTATACAAAAAACTGAAAGGAATGATAAGCAAAGTTTCGTAAGATAGATAACCCATATAAATTAAGACGTGGTATATGGTTATCCTACCTTAAAAAAGTACGGAGTGGGTGGTGTAATATTGGTATAAAAAGTGACGTTTTTGACCTTTAAACAAAGGTTCTTAAGTATACCAATATAAGATAAACTTGTCGACACATGGATGTAAATCGACTAAAACTTGGGTTTGAATAATGTGGGGTATCGAAGAAGAACGCTACAATGAGTCATTTCTCCTTAATTGGGCCAAGTGGATTTTAGAACTTACGATTTTGAAAATTTGAGTGGAAAAGAAAATATTATGCATGAAAACGAACTCAGAAAATCCAACAAATGTAGGTGCAAAATCCTTTTATTTCATGATTTTTTTTTTTTGATTATTTTTACTTGCACATTCTAACATGTATAACAAAGGTTGACACGCCTACTCCAGAACACGACTAACGTCTGCACAGTCTCAAGCTAGCATCTTAAAAAGACACATTACGACTCAATGAATAAATAATGTTCATTCTCATCACCCAACAATTCAACTTATCAAACAAGAACCAAGGTGTTATTTATGAAATTAAGTTAATCCTTGTTCAATGAATGACCTACTTCATAAAATTTGATTGCTGATGTAATGTAAATCCCCCCCCCCCCCCCCACACTTGAGTGTGACTGTGTCCTCACAGTCTTAATCAGACATATCTTAGTGAAAGGGAAAAACAAATAAGAGAATATTTACATATGTACAAAAGAGGGTCAGTGCGTCTTACAGAATGTAATGTGGCTCATGGAGGACCATGAGCTCTTCCTCTTGGTTGGGTATTGGTTCCAAGTAAGGTTTAAGGCGTTGACCATTGACCTTAAAGGATGATCCATCAGTTGGATTCTCAATTTCTACCGCACCATACGGAAAAACAGTCCGTACAGTGTAAGGTCCTGTCCATCTAGATTTTAGCTTACCCGGAAATAGATGCAGTTTTGAGTCATACAACAGAACTTTTTGACCTGGCATGAAAGTTTTACGTAAAATTGATTTATCATGAAAAACTTTTGTTCTGTCCTTGTAAATTCGTTCATTTTCATAGGCATCATTTCGAATTTCATCAAGTTCATTAAGTTGAAGCTTCCTATGTTCACCTGCTTGCTCTAAATCAAGATTTAAAATTTTTATTGCCCATAACGCCCTATGTTCTAGTTCAACTGGCAAGTGACATGGTTTACCAAAAATCAACCGATAAGGGGACATACCTAAGTTTGTTTTAAAAGCAGTGCGGTAAGCCCAAAGAGCATCGGTTAACTTTTGGGACCAATCTTTACGATTTCGATTCACAGTTTTCTCAAGGATTTGTTTAATCTGCCTATTCGATACCTCAACCTGCCCACAAGTTTGGGGATGGTAAGGAGTGGATAACTTGTGGGTTATCGAATACTTTCTCATGAGGGCTTCAAAAGAACGATTACAGAAATGTGTCCCGTTGTCGCTGATTATTGTGCGCGGTGTGCCAAACCTAGAAAAGATGTTTTCTTTTAAGAAGCGCACAACAACCTTATTGTCGTTCGTTTTGCATGGAATAGCTTCGACCCATTTAGAAACATAGTCAACAGCCAAGAGAATGTAAATGTTCCCAAAAGAATTAGGGAAGGGTCCCATGAAGTCTATACCCCACACATCAAAAATTTCGACCTCTAGAATGGGGTTTAGGGGCATCATATTCCGTTTAGAAATTTTCCCTAAGAATTGACATCGATCACAAGTTTTGCAAAATTCGTATGCGTCTTTGAAAAGGGTGGGCCAGTAGAAACCCGATTGGAGAACCTTTTCGGCTGTCTTTTTGGGACCGAAGTGACCACCGCATGCTTGGTCATGACAGAAAGAGAGGACACTGTGAATTTCAGTGTCAGGAACACATCTTCGAATGATTTGGTCGGGACAATACTTGAAAAGATAGGGGTCGTCCCAATAAAAATGTTTCGCTTGGGAAAAGAATTTGTGTTTATCCTGCTTAGACCAAAAAGAAGGGGTCTGCTTAGTGGCTAAGTAGTTGACAATGTCAGCAAACCAAGGATCAGTGGATAGAGAAAACAGCTGTTCATCAGGGAAATTCTCGTTGATTGGAAGAGAAGAAGACGGGGCATTTGGAAGACGAGACAAGTGGTCCACAATAACGTTGTCGGATCCTTTTTTATCCTTAATGGTAAGGTCAAATTCTTGAAGTAGAAGGATCCAACGAATGAGACGAGCCTTAGCATCCTTTTTAGAGAAAAGGTACCTAAGTGCGGAATGATCGGTATAAACAGTGATGTGTGAGCCAACTAGATAAGGCCTGAATTTTTCTAGAGCAAAAACAACTGCCAAAAGTTCTTTTTCAGTGGTCGTATAATTAATTTGGGCATCGTTCAAAGTCTTACTCTCATAGTAAATGACGTGAAGAATCTTATCGATACGTTGTCCTAAGACAGCACCAACAGCGAAATTCGAGGCATCACACATGATTTCAAAAGGCAGCTTCCAGTTGGGAGAGCAGATGATCGGAGCAGAGACAAGTTCATTTTTAAGATGCTCAAAAGATGAAATGCAATCAGAATTGAAGTCGAAAGGAACATCCTTACTAAGAAGATTGGTTAAAGGTCGAGTGATTTTGCTGAAATCTTTTATAAAGCGACGGTAAAAACCAGCATGACCTAAAAAGGATCGGATGTCCTTAACGGATTTGGGAATGGGAAGATTCGAGATAACCTCAATTTTGGCTTTGTCTACTTCAATTCCTTTGTTAGAGATGACATGTCCCAAAACAATGCCATGTTTAACCATGAAGTGACATTTTTCCCAATTAAGCGTTAAGTGTTTCTCTTTACAGCGATTAAGAACAAGATCGAGATGATGTAAACACTCAGTGTAGGAATCCCCAAAGATGGAAAAATCATCCATGAATACTTCCAAAAATCGCTCGATCATATCAGAAAAAATGCTAATCATGCACCTCTGAAAAGTTTCAGGTGCATTACAGAGACCAAAAGGCATACGTCGGTACGCAAATGTACCAAACGGACAAGTGAAAGTGGTTTTCTCTTGGTCCTCAGGAGCGATAGGGATTTGATTATAGCCCGAGTACCCATCAAGGAAACAGTAGTACTCATGACCAGCTAGTCGTTCTAACATTTGATCGATAAATGGCAGAGGGAAATGATCCTTACGTGTTGCAGTGTTAAGTTTCCTATAGTCAATGCAAACACGCCAACCGGTCTGGGTGCGGGTTGGGATAAGCTCGTTAGCTTCATTTTGGATCACGGTGATCCCTGATTTCTTAGGTACGACATGAATCGGACTAACCCATTGACTGTCGGAAATCGGGTAGATTATTCCATTGTCAAGGCATTTAAGGATTTCAGCACGAACTGCTTCTTTCATGATAGGATTTAGTCGACGTTGGGGATCACGAGTGGGTTTGGCATCATCTATAAGGTGGATTCGGTGTTGGACTATCGAAGGACTAATCCCCTTAATATCAACCATGGACCAACCAATTGCCTCCTTATTTTTCTTAAGGATGGGAAGGAGCAATTGTTCCTGCTCTAAAGTAAGGTCAGAAGCGATAATGACTGGAAAAGTTTCATTTTCTCCTAAGTAAGCATACTTAAGATGACTGGGCAACACTTTGAGTTCAGATTTTGGGGATGACTCAACCGAAGAAATTGGTTGAGGAATAGGCTCAGTCATGAGCGGCTCGACAGGAATTGAGTCAGAGACATTTTCAGAGATATCTTGAAACAAATTTTCGTAATTAGACTCAATGTCAGTGTTCAAATGGTCGAGCTCAGGTTCATTATCGTGGACAACATGGATTTCAGAAAATTGGTCCACATAAGAGGCAGGAGAGTTTTCGGTTCTGAAGATGTTTAGCTCGACAGTCATGTTACCAAAAGAAAGTTTCATAGACCCATTTCTACAGTTGATGAGAGCATTAGAGGTTGCTAAGAAGGGTCGTCCTAGAATCAAAGGGATTTGGTTTGCAGGATTGCTTACCTGTTGAGTTTCTAGGACAATGAAATCAACTGGAAAGATGAATTCTCCTATTTTGATCAAAACATCCTCGATTTCGCCCACAGGTTTCTTAATTGAACGGTCGGCAAGCTGAAGAGTAACCTTGGTGGGTTTCAGTTCTCCTAGCCCTAATTGGCGATAGACGGAATATGGAAGCAAGTTAACACTAGCACCTAAGTCTAGCAGGCATCTATCGATTTTCTTGTCCCCAATAGTGCATGATATTGTGGGGCAGCCAGGATCTTTGTATTTCACTGGCATCGATTGGGACAAGACTTCGCTTAGAGTTGCCGCTAGAAACACTTTCTTAGGTACATGTGTATGACGTTTTTGAGTGCACATATCTTTTAGAAATTTTGCGTATTGTGGAACTTGTTGTATAATATCTAAAAGAGGAATGTTCACTTTAACTTGCTTAAATATTTCAAGGATTTTTTCTAGCTGATCCGTCTTTTTCCTAGGTCGGAGTCTATGAGGAAATGGAGCAGACAACTCAGTAGGTTGGGCTACTTGAGTTTGAGGATGGTCCTTGTCAGAAATTGGCTCAATGTTTTGATCTGAGTTGGTTGAATTTTCGATAGGGTTTGGAAGATTGTCCGGTAAAGCATTTGGGTTGACCACATGGTTGTCAATCTTTTTGCCGGATCTAAGAGTCGTGACCGCATTCAAGTGACTTACGTTTGAATCTTGAATGATGTGAATTTGGTTGGAGTTAGGATTTTGACGGTTGGGGTTTGGAATGGGTTGACTCGGGAAAGTGCCTCTTTCTCGTTCGCTTACCGAAGTGGCTAACTGACTCATTTGCATTTCAAGTTTAGCGATCGATTGACTCGTGTTTTGCATGTGCGAAGTCAATAAATTTTGAAGATTGGTATTTGATTGGAGATTTTGAGTTGTCGCTTTAGTCAATTCTTCGAGAGTTTTCTCAAGTGATGTCAATCGTTTATCGTCTTGGGGAACAAAAGATTGTTGCGCTTGGTTTTGAGAAGGTGGCGCAGGATGTTGGAATTGAGTTTGTTGAAAGGGAGGTTTCGAAGGATTATTCGAAAATGATTGAAAAGAAGGTCGAACCGCATTCAAATTTGCATTGTTTTGGGTCCAAGAGAAGTTAGGATGGTTTCTCCAACCTGGATTGTATGTTGGGGAGAATGGGTCGTTCCTAGCTTTGTTAAATGCGTTGAGTTGTTCCAATGAATGTGGGCATTGATCAGCTATGTGGTTAGGATCATTACATTTGTAACATGATGTCTGAGACGCTTGAGCTTGATTTATTTGCGTTGATGAAAGGACGTTATCGAATTTGGATATCATCGCGTCTATTTTTGCTTCTAAGGCTACTGATGATCCTACCGAATGAGCTTTAGATCGGGAATAAATCGATTTCTCGTTAGATCTTTCCCATTGAGCTGATTTTTCGGCCAAATTTTCGAGAAATTGCCAAGCGGCATTGTGATCTTGGGCTAGAAAATTTCCTTGGCACATTGATTCGAGCATGGTTCGAGAGTTATTTTCAAGTCCATCGTATAAAATTTGACAAAGAGTCCATTTTTCAAAATTGTATTGTGGACATTTGACTAGAAGCTCTTTAAATCTTTCAAAATATTTTGCAAAGGATTCACCCCCAAATTGACGAAAATTGACGATTTCATTTCGAATTTTAGATGTTTTTTCCAGAGGGTAAAATTTCTTTAGAAAAATGTTCTCAAATTCACCCCAAGTTCCAATTGTATTTGAAGGCAGGCTGTACAACCATTTCTCAGCATAATCGGTAAGTGCAAATGGAATTAACCTAAGTTTGATTCCATCATCACTTAATTGTTGAAATTTCATGGTTGCACAAACTTGTTCAAATTTGGTCAAGAAGATATAAGGATCATCACATTCTAAATTGCCAAACTTTGGAAGAGTATTTATGTGATTCGAATGAATTTCAAAGTGGTTACCCGTTGGGGCGGGCAATATGATACAAGAAGGAATAGAAACCCGATCGGGGAAGTATCTATCCATAAGAGATCGAGGGGGATTTTCTTCGGCCATGGTTAAAGAAATGTTTGTTCGAACTAAACGATTATTCGAAGGATCACGAGTCCAATGACGCATGCACTAGCGAGAAGAATAAGGGAAGATGAGAAAAAAAACAAATTTGAGAAGCGATTTTTTTTTTTTTTTTTAGAGACAAAGAATTAGACACAAAAGATTTTTTTATGAACCTAATGCAATTTACAATTTCTAGAATTATATAATGACGGTTTGATTTATTTCAACAAAAGATTTCTCAGCCAGTTAACGGACAGGAGTTATCGGTGCACCAGGAATCACCCTAGCAATGCAGCCGAAGGTTTAAGTACCTTCAGAGGAACAACCGATATAATATTTACGAATCACCGTAATATTTATAAATAGTTATTACTCTGCCGTAGTCTAGACACCGAGAAATAATCCGTTAGAACTAAACCAAATTGTCAAAATATAATGAAGTCCTTAGAAAATAAAAACAAAACTAAGATGAATGCAATATTATTATTATTTTTAGTCACAGAATGAACAGCCTCAGAACAGTCACAGAGCAGTCAATTGCAGAGATAAATAAAAAAGAAATTTTTTTTTACAAGCAAGTCGATGCCCTGCAGAAGAGTTTTACAAGCAATGTCTATATATATTTTTATTTGCAGCAGCGGTCCTTGTAGAGATAGAAAATACTCACCTTGATCGGCAGTCCGTCCAGTGCAATTGGGTAGCGCTAGCGCGTTCACACCCCACTTGGTGTGCAACCGCTCGAACACTGAATAGTCTGCTGCTTTTTATTGTTGTCCCCTCCTATTTTTAAGGCCTTTTTCAAAATACCACTGTACCTGCTTTCGAAAAATTTTCTCAAACCCCTTTTTTTTTGGGCTTATAAAAATAAAAATAAGGAATGGTATCTCACAAAAAAAAAATAAGAGCTCAACCAAACAGCTTGTGTAAAACTTCGCAGCCCAACCAAAATCAGTCACTCACGTCCAATAGATCACAATAAGAACCCGTCTGAAAATCATAGAAAATCTATCAAATTCCTAAGAACTTTTGCAATGAACAGAAATAAAATCTTGTGCCACTTTTAAAAATCGAAATTGCATAAAATAAACAAGCCGTCCTCCTCTAATTTTCTCTGACAACAAGTTCCGATGTTTAAAATAAAATCCTTTGGGGTCTCTGAGTTCGAATTGGAGGTGAATTACTTTTGCCGAAATGGGTTTTCAGGTTTGGTCCTAGTGTTTCGAATCAGAGGGTAATCGGGTTTCTGGATTTGCGATTTGGTTTGGGGCTTAGAGGCGATTGGGTATCGGGATTGGGTTCGGACTGGAGGCTTCGATTTTAAAGGTTGGTGAGTTTTTGAATGTGTTTGGCAGCGTTGGAATTTTTATTTTTGTTTTCGAAGTCGGTTTGTGCGTTAGGGATTGGAAAGGCAGTTGAGGTGGTCAGCTGTTTTGGTTTGAGGTGATTGCGATGATGTGAGGGGGGTTTGTGGTGCGTTGTTGAGAGGGAGGTGATGCTAGTTTGCGGTGGAGGAGATGAAGCGAGTGCACTTGTTTGAGGTGGGAAGAGGAGTGCTGTAGCTTTGTCTGACGGTGGTGGAGTTTGCGATGCAGTGGAGATTGTGAAAAGCAGGGATCACAGAAGAAATATAAAGCAAGAGAAGGAGGAATATAAAAGGAAAACAAATTTTTTTTATATATATATTTGTAAGAAATGTAAAGATTATGGAAAGAAATTGTAACAAAATCTGGCAAGAATATATTTTTTCTCTTATTTGTTCTGATTGTGGTAACCAAATGATACCAAATCAAATAAACAAGATTTTTTTTTCTTGTAGACAAAGAAATGTAAAGACAGGAATAAGAAAGGAAACAAATCAAACAAAAATTGCAATTCTTTTTTTTTTTCTCTTGGTAGGAAGATTACAGTATTATTGACTAACACCAAATCAAACCAATCAAGATTTTTTTTTATCTATACTAGAAAACGAAACGAAACAAAATAAAATAAAAATATTTTTTTTAGTGTTTTTTTTTATATGAAGAAAAATAAAAATAAAAAATAAAAAATTATAACTCGAAGGATTTAAAAACAAAAATTATTTTGGTCCCTGGCAACGGCGCCAAAATTTGTTTGCGAACAAATTATGCAGTTGTAAACAACTGTAAAATCCGTTCGGCTTTCCTAAACAACAAGGATTGTTGTAGAGGGTGTCGAACTCTGGGACCAAATTATTTTATTAATAAATCCAATCAAGTTATCCCTAACTTTTGATTGGTGGAAAACAAAGAAAATAGCAGAAATTAAATAAGAGAGAGTTTTAACAATAAGTGAAAGCGATTAGGGGATAATGACATAGATCAGATTCATAATCATCAATAGCCAAAAGATTAACCAGATCTAATACATGTTTCTGTCACAAACATGAATCAACGATAATAGGTTTTTAGAAACAAATATGTAAATAACGACAAGCATAGCCTATGCAGGAGCTCAGCTCTACAACCATAGACTATCAGGACAGATTCACTAATTAATTTCTAAAAACCCTAAAATTAGATCTAGATCTGATAAACGTTAGATCGAACACGAATATATCCTGTGAAGGAGCATAGCTCTTAAACGACACAAAATATGAAGGTTCAGATCTAACCCTTAATTCAGATCCAGATCTACATGTATACAGTCCTCATCCTTTGGCTATGTGATTCATATTGAATCATACTATCAGCGTCATCACCCCCTAATCAAAGGGGATTAGCTAGACATAGCTAAAGAAGAAGAGAAAAAGAAAATAAATAACATGAACATAAATAAAATAAACAAAAAGTAAAAAGAAAGGGAGAGAATGATTTTATTCCAAGAAGAGAATTACAGAATAAAACCTAATGTGTTTTACAATGAATGAGATACAAGGTATTTATAGCTGATATGACAAAGGCTAGCTAGCTAATTACATAATGTGGGACTAAAGAAATAACCCAAATAACACATAAGCCAGTGTGAACGCAGCTTTAGAGTGAGTGGTTTAGCAAATAGGCTAGTGTGAACGCAACATGAGTAAGAGGCCTTCCAAATGAGCTAATGTGAATGCAGTTTGAGTCTTTATTGAGCCAAATCTTCTTAACTGAAATATAATTGCAACCGTTCTTCAAGCTTTAGACTCTTCAAGCTTTAGCAATTTTAAACTTCACTCTTTTTAAGCAAATTCTTCATGCTTTATCCATCAAATGCTCTAAACCATGCTTCTTGTCAACAATCTGAAAATACAGCTATAAATACAAAGTATCAATTATTTTAAAGGGAAAATAAGATAAATAAGCGGATAAAATATACACATTTACGTGTATATCAGCTAATTAGGGGTGATTAGTGTTAATTAATAAAATTATACATGATTTAATTCTGGAAAATGTTTAGAAATTCTTGAACACCGTTTTAGACCTCTGTTGTAAGTTTGGGTTAATTTGGTTAAATTTTGCTAGTCCTATCATTAGATTTGCTTAAACATGCTTAAGGGAAAAATATGGGTTTGGGGCATGTTTGATCAGTTTTGACATATCAAATTGTTGTTTTGGTGCTTGTGGTCAATTCTATATGTTGCTATGACTGTATGGTATGCTTTTTGGTTGATTAGAATAGTTAGAATGGTCGAAAACGACGTCATGTGGCGTAAAACAGTCCCTGGAAAAGTTGTAGGAAAATTATGCAAGAAACTAGATCGGATAGGATCGCCCGACCCGATCGTGGCGCTCCTCTCCGAACCGACCCGCTCGTGATGATGGAAACCGACCCAAACCGCTCGCTTAAGGATGCCAATCACGATTTGATGCTCTGAAGCTGTAATCACGAACCGATCCCATTCATGGCCTATGTACCACGATCCGAAACCGATGTGCCACGAACCATCTGAGGAAGCTTATCATGCTCTGGTGCTAGAAGGGAGGACCAAACTGGAGCACACTCGAACCGTGGAGCTTCGTCACGACCCGACCCGGAGGGTATGCCACGACCCTATGAGAGCACCACGACCCGACCCGTATGGGAAATCCGACCCGAACCAGAAGGAAGATTGCGTACCGAACCAAGGAGGTTAGACGCGAGAAATGAGCTACGAA
The DNA here is from genome assembly GCA_030737875.1 of Allium sativum. NCBI lineage: Eukaryota > Viridiplantae > Streptophyta > Magnoliopsida > Asparagales > Amaryllidaceae > Allium > Allium sativum. The sequence goes on from CM060924.1 coordinate 665,392,718, forward strand.
CCAAATGAAGACCAATCCGGAGGAGACCAAAACCCGAGATGCAAAGGTAGTCCAAATGGGAAGTTGTAACTCAGGATCTAGTTGGGAACCATCGAGTTAACTTCATGATTGGGCTTTACTGCGGGACGTGTGCTAAGGAGTTGTCGACGTCCATAGCTTTGATTCACCACCGAGAGACGATTGTTGGGCTACGGATCAGTGCAGTGGGGTAGTTATTACTCAATGGGGCAGAGTAATCGTAGCATGGCTATGAGCCAGTGCAGTGAAGTCGTTATGACTTCATGGGGCAGAGTGGGCATAGCAAGGACTAGTGGCTATGGATCAGTGCAGTGGAGTCGTCATAGCTCCATGGGGCAGAGTGATCACAGCAAGGATTTGGGTGATCAAAGCGGTGGATATCGTATGCTTTATGCGCTGAGTGAGAGATGGGAGGATGGTTTCTATGCTTGATTGTTTGACATCACTATGACGTGCACGCCCCCACCCCGGTATCTTTACACCATATGTTAGTGTCACCTTAGAGTATTGTACATCCTGTTGTGCTAACTCTTTGGTTGCAGGTCCAGGTTTAGGTATGGTTTAGTATACCTGTTATTGTTCTGTTTTGCTGCTTATCGCTCATACCAGACTTTTGTCTGACCCAGAGTTTTATGTCTCTTCTAATTACTCTGGGTTCTCTTAAACGGGCAGATTAGAGACATGTTAGCTGGTTATGTACGAGTAGATGATTCGGAGACGAGCAGGAGGCTTCCACGTATGATATATATAGATATTCTCCCTGTGTCGCTGCTGGTCACTACTTTGGGCATTAGTAGTGTACCTTTCTTATTTTTCTTTAGAGAAAGTTTGAAAAGTTGTAATAATGATGATGTGGAACATAAGATGTATTTTGAATTTTCCGCTGCTATCATGGTTTAGTTTTCAGCTTATGCACTGTTTCGCCTGTTTTATGTCAAGTATGTTATTATTATATTTTGTTCCATGTGATGTGAGACATTCTACAGGTTCCTTGCTAGTTCAAATTCCCTTCTTTTCCTTTCTTTGGCGGCCGTCACGTGCTGGTTAGACATCGGCACGGCGCACTTTCATTGGAAATGTTGGCTTGTGCGGGGCGGGCCATCATATTTGGTATCAGAGCTCTAGGTTGCGTAGTTAACCTAGGGAAAGACACCAGGGAGAGATAGTACGTATATGAGAGCGCGTATTTGTGAGCCGATATAGTACTGAAGAGATGGTTAATCATTTCTCCTTATAGAATGAACGATGAGCCGATATACTAGGGGTACTGGTAGAGGAGCTAATAACGGGAATGCTCCTGATATGAGGACGATGTTCACTGACTTCATGAGAGAGATTCTTAGAAATGTGCGAGGAGCATTTCCCAATGCTGCGAATGGTGGTGGTGTAGTGGTGCAAGCACCTAGATCCGATTTTGCCAAGCTTTGCAGGGATTACACTAGTCTTGGTGGGAAGCCGTTCCACAGAACGGAATCGGCTACAGAAGTTAAGGATTGGTTGGATAGTTGTGAGCGTATCTTCGAAGACTTGGGTATCGGGGATGCGACGAAGAGAAAGCTAGCACCCCTTCAGCTGCAAGGACGGGCGATGAATTGGTGGAATGCTATTAAGGCAGCTACTCCAGAGGATCAAGTTACGTGGGATCAGTTCAAGGCCCCATTCAGTGATAAGTTTATCCCAGTTGCTCAGAAATCAGAATTGTTTAGGAAGTTCTTGGAGCTTAAACAGAATGGTAGGGCAGTCTCGGAGTATATTGCTGAGTTCGATACTTTATCCAAGTATGGTTATCCCTTATCGACATTCCCGAGGAGAAGAATGAGAAGTTTATAACAGGCTTAGATTAGTACTTGGGGGAAAGGCTTATAAACCATATCGATGAGACATTTGAATCGATTGTGGGAAAATCTTTGAGATCAGAAAGTCTATACCCTAAGTCAAAGACTGAGGTTGCATCTGCAGAGGAGCCAAAACCGCAAGCAAGCGGTGGAGGCAAGAATGGTTCTCAGAACAAGAGAAAGCAAAATCAAACCAAGGATGGCCAGAAGAAGAAGAAGAAGAAATATGTTGAGTACTTTAGCTGTGGCAAGAAGGGCCATTATGCTAAAGAATGTCGAGCAATGCTTGCGGACAGGAAGTGCTTCAACTGTGGCCAAGTGGGACATTACAAGGATAAATGTCTGTAACCCCCTAAAGAGAAGCAGATTGTGAAAGCATATGCTCTTAATGTTGTTCCTTCTTCGTCGAATGCCCCAACTGCGGCGGAGAAAGGAAAGAATGTCATCATTTAAGGTATGCTTTTTGTTTATGATGACCATGTTCGAGTATTGTTTGATACCGGAGCTTCCCGTTCCGTCATATCTAGTGACCTGGTAGATAGGTTGGGATTGGAACCCAAGATAATCGATAGACCATTAGCGGTGACGAACTCGATTGGTGGTTCAACTAGCCTTAGCATGATTTGTCGTAATGTGGTCTTATCAAGTCATGGATGCATGTTTGTTTGTGATTGCTATGTTTTGGGCTTTACTGGGTTTGGCATTATTTTGGGAGTCGATTGGCTCCAAAGGTACGGGGTCGTGGTGGACTGTGAGGGCTTTTTGGTGACAGTTAGAGCGGATGATGGGCGGAGGGTAGTGTTTGGTGGTCTACCTAGTGATGGGGTAATGACTAGTTTTCTAAATTCCCTCGACATCCCGCATAATGAGTTGTCAGATGTGCCCGTGGCTGGCCAGTATCTGGACGTCTTCGAGGAAGTGACCAGATTTCCACCACACCGAGAGATTGAGTTCCGTATTGATTTAGTGAAAGTTGCCAGACCTATAGTGATGCCACTTCATCGTATGGCACCAAGGGAGTAGTGAGAGCTCGGGGTGCAAGTGAGCGATCTTTTGGAGAAGGGATTTATCAGAAGAAGTGTTTCTGAGTGGGGAGCACTAGTTGTGTTTAATACAAAGGCAGATGGTTCCCTTCGACTATGTGTGGACTACCGCGAGTTGAATAAGGTGACGAGGAAGAATAAGTATCCTCTATAGCAGATAGATGATTTGTTTGATCAATTGAGTGGCGCGAGAGTGTTCTCCCAGTTGGATCTCGCGATAGGTTTTCATCAGCTTAGGGTGGAAGCTGAGAGTATAGCTAAAACAGCCTTTCGGACGCCGTCTGAATTCTTTGAGTGGTTGGTCATGCCATTCGGGTTGACCAATGCACCAACATATTTTGTGGATCTTATGAATAGGGTATTCAGGGATCAATTGAATAAGTTTGTTCTTGTGTTCGTGGATGATATCTTAGTTTATTCGAGGACAAAGGAAGTACACAAGGAACATTTGAGGATAGTGATGGAGGTATTAAGAAAACACCAATTGAAAGCAAAATTTTCTAAGTGTCACTTCTGGAGGAGGGAAGTGAGATTCTTGGTCCGTGTTGTTTCAGAGAATGGTATTGTCGTGGATCCTGGAAAGGTGGCTATGGTACAAGATTGGTCTACGCCCAAGAATGCAACAGACCTAAGAAGTTCCTTGGGATTGGCTGGATATTATTGTAAGTTTATCCAAGACTTCTCCAAGATAGCGGCACCGTTGACTTAGTTAACCAAGAAGAATCAAGCTTTTGTTTGGGACGAAAAGTGCGAGGTTGCATTTAATAGCCTAATGGAAAAGTTAATGTGCGTGCCAGTGTTTGTCATTCCTAAAGGGAATGAAGAGAGGACGGTATTCACAGATGCATGTGGTACCAAACTAGGTATTGTATTGATGCAAGGATGTAGGGTTGTAGCTTATACTAGTCGGCAACTAAAACCACATGAGAAAATATATCCTGCTCATTATTTGGAATTGGCAGCGATCGTGTTCGCATTAAAGATGTGGAGACATTATCTCTTGGGAGAAAGATTTGAATTGTTTACCGATCATAAATCGTTAAAGTATCTTTTCTCTCAGAAGGATTTAAATCTCCGATAGCAAAGATGGTTAGAATTCTTGGCTTCCTACGATTTTGATATCGCATATACACCAGGAAAGGGTAATGCGGTAGCTGATGCATTGAGTAGAAGACATGCCAGTTTAGGGGCTATGTTTCTAGAATGAAAGCAACTGGAGTACATCGCTGGGTATAATTTCAGACCAAAGTGCGAATTGGATCCAGAAGTATTAGTAAGTTTGACGATCAGACCCACTTTGATCGAGATGGATGGCTTAGAAAGAACGGTAGACTGGTTATACCCAATGTCAATGGATTGAGAGATGAAGTGCTTAGAGAACGTAATCACTCAAAACTGACTATGCACCCCGGTGGTAATAAAATGTATCGAGACATGAAGCAGACCTACTACTGGGAAGGGATGAAAAGAGACGTTGGGAAGTTTATATCCAAGTGCATGAATTGCCAGTTAGTTAAAGCTGAGCAAAAGAAACCTAGTGGTTTGTTGCAACCATTGGAAATTTCAGAATGGAAATAGAAACTAGTCTCAATGGATTTCATAGATGGGTTACCAAGGACTAGATCGGGTCATGATAGTATTTGGGTGATTGTGGATCGATTGACTAAGAGTGCAAGGTTTATACCCGTCAAGACGAATAGAACGGCAGCTAAGTTAGCAGAACTATATATGAAGTGGGTAGTGAGATTTCATGGAGTACCTAAAAGCATTATGAGTGACCGAGACCCTTTGTTTACTAGTGGGTTTTGGAAGAGCTTACAAGAGGCTCTAGGGTCAGAATTATATCTCAGTACCGCGTATCATCCTCAAATTGATGGTCAAACAGAGAGAGTAAATCGTATATTAGAAAATCTCTTGAGAGCTTGCATATTGGATTTTGGTGGAACATGGGATGACCATTTACATCTAGTAGAGTTTGCATATAATAATAGTTATCAATCCAGTATTGGAATGGCTCCATTTGAAGCTTTGTACAGAAGGCCGTGCAACTCACCGTCATGTTGGTTAGAAACTGGTGAGAAATTTGTGCTTGGACCTGATGTGATAAGAGAAACCTCAGATAAGATCAAGGTTATTCAATAGCGAATGAAGGCTGCCCAAGATAGGAAGAAGAATTATGCTGATAAGAGGAGAAGAGATTTAAACTTCTCCATTGGCGACTTGGTGTTTGTAAAGATTTCTCCATTAAAGAGCATGATACGATTTGGTAGGAGAGGCAAGTTAACACCAAGATTTGTCCATTCCCAATCCTCGAGCAAGTTGGGAATTTGGCATATAAAGTTGAATTACTAGAGAAGATGGAAGGAGTTCATAACGTATTTCATGTTTCCCAGCTAAGGAAATTCGTGCATGACCCCGATATGACTATTTCACCTGATCAGTTAGATGATATCGAAGTAGAACCCGAGGCGGTTGGGAATCGTAAGCCGGTTTGTATTGTCGAGCACGATACGAAACAACTTCGAAGGAAAGCGGTGAATCTAGTCAAAGTTCAGTGGGGCGAGAATAAGAATGACTGTACTTGGGAGACAGAGGAGAACATTAGGAATATGTATCCAGAACTCTTTGCCTAGTAAGATTTTAATTGCAATTTAGTTTTCTGCATGCTAGAATAGACTTGTTTGTTGTTTTGTATGTTTGATTGTTGTGAATGGTTGGTAGGCATGAGGGATCCTTTTACTTGTTTCTTAGTTAAGGAATTTCGGGGGCGAAATTTCTTAAGGGGGAAGAATGTAACGACCCGCATTCTACGCATCAGGGGATCGTAGAATATTTATTTATTTCCCATGCGAAGTCGTATGGTCATGTAACTTTGGGAGACGACTATTGGGGTCATTTCCCATGTTCATGATCTGTAACACCCCACGTCCATTAATGTCACTCACAAAGGGAATGCATTAACTTCTATGGAGCGTTTTAAGTGAGTATAGAACAGAAACTTAACAACAAGACATATATAAACAGTACTTAAAACTTTAAAACTTTATTCATTGCAGCTGTAAACACATAGGTTTGATTACATCATCAAAAACCAGAGTCAAAGTACATAATATCCATCTTGACTAAATCAAAGTACATAAATTGAAAGACATAATCCCCAATACAAAATAGCCATAAATAAGAGAGGATGAACTTTACTTCAGCGATCCAAGCAATCTTCTAAAAGCAAGAAATACAGCTGTCCAAAATCAAGCTCCACTGGTGCTAGTTCCAACCTGAGCACCTTGGGGGGGAGTGGGGAAGGAAGAAAAGAGGTGGAAACAAAGGGGGTCAGACATAAAGTCTGGCGAGTGCGATAACTTTAACAATATAATTACCAAAATAACTAGGCTAAGGCATAAGTTGGAAAATAAGGAAGTGACTGTGAACAATTGAGTATGACAGAGTAAACAAGGAAATAAGATGAACAAAGATAACGTTAAAGCGCACCTAAACCACTATAAGATAATTACTATACTGCACCATCGCTAGTCACCCTAAGGTTGATCACACCTTGTAACACCCCGTGTATTCTATAGCTGTGAAATTAACAAATTAAAGTATAATTAATTCGAAATCAAAGAACTAAGGGAAACAGGTTACGCCATTGCGTTCTTCTTGAAATTCTGCTTGAGATAGAGTCTGAGTTTGCGTAAATTGGACTCCGTATGAAAAAGATATCCTTAAATTAAAAATTGCAGCATAACATGGAAAAAGAGGAATGAGAAAAGAATAATGTTTAGCATTGTTCTAACTTTTGTAAGCAAAAGACTTAGTAGCTCATTTGGTTGGAACACATGACTTGCATACAAGAGGTACAGAGTTCGATCCCTGCCAGCGCCTTATTTTTGTTTTAGGGGAATGGCTTAAAATAGCCTAGTGTGAATGCAGTTCAAAAAGTGGTTTAGTGTGAAAATGGGTAATTGGGAAGATAGATAAAAAGAAAAAAAGAAGAAATATATATATATATATATATACATATACGTATACATACATATATATATATGACATGTACGTATCATGAGGCGTATGTTGCGCATTTTTGCCTGCCAAGAATTGTTTTTTTTATAAGTGGCCTTCTCTAATTGGATTCATGACAAATTAAAGGAAAGAAATATTTAACGTATTCGTACATATGTGCATTTATGTCATAAACATACAAATTAAATAAAGATGTGTGGATGCAAGCAGTGAAAAGAAAGGTTTATGCATAATATTTGTATGCAGTAAATGGGGATTTTCAAAGAGGAAGAATATGAATAGGTTAGACTTAATTTTCTATTAATAGGAATGTCATTTATAAACCTGCAATTGACATCAATGTGGCACTGAATAAGAAAAATATGGTATGTGATATTATTTTGTGAACATAACATGCAAGCATATTAATATGACGAATATTTATCTGGCATTTAATTTAAAGATATGTCAATAGGGCATTGATTTGAAAACATGCTAATTTACAATGAAAAGGATACATTAATATTGTCATTCTTGTTAATTGACATGTATATATGAATAATTAATGTATACGGTAAAAGGAAAGATGTATCTATTAAATACGTATTTATGTTTGATGGATTGGCAATAAATAATGAATGTTGATAATGTACATTAAGGGTGTAATTATGGCATAAGTGTGTTAGGAATTATTTATATATAGAATTTGTCCTAAATGAGAAATGTGTACATTGTAGGAAATATATATATATATATATATATATATATATATATATATATATATATGCTAAAACATGGAATTGCATGTAATTGGCCTCTTTTGAAATTGATGGCCTTGATTTACCCTAGCATCATCGGACGGCTCAAATTAACTTGCAACTCTATAAAAATGACCCTAGACTCTACCTAGGTTTCTTACACAATTCTCTAGCCTCCATTGCTCTCTTCTTCTAATAAAAATAAAAATAAAAATGGCGTCGCTGCTCTGCTGGAATTAAAACTAGAAGATAATCAACATCAACCTAAGCAACTCAATTCAAACTAGAGATTAAAGTTTCTGCAAAGATTCTACAACAAGTTAAAGTTCTTTCTTTAATCCAATCAAGGCAAGTACAGTTATTCTCCGCTATAAACGTTAATTATAATTTTGATATGCATTTAAATCTGAGTTTGAGGTTGTATTCTCTTCTGTTAGATCTGTTTTCTGTGACTGTTCTATATTCCTTTCTTCTTTTCTGTTTCTATAGCCAGGCTACCACGAGCCTGTGCCTAATCTCATAAGAGATGAACGTATGAACGCAAGTTTTGGGATGAATGATGAGAAATTTGACAAAACCAAATTGAATGTATGACTTTAGGACTGAGGCATAAAATATATTGGACATATGACTTGGGATTGGATGCATAAATTTGACTATGAACATAAAATTTATGCATGTTGTATGCATAGTTATGTTGTAATTTAGACCTGTAATTAATTAGAAAAAAATAAGCATATGTTATAAACTAGTTTAGACCTATGCATATTTTGTGATAAAAGAAGAAGAGGAACAACTGTAAAGATTACATATGATTTGAGGCTTTGGACAAAATGCATATAAAAAGGCAAGATCTGATTTTTAGAGGATATGGTTTAAAGATTTATATTATTGGGGATAGTTTGCATAATGATTCATGACATGAAAAGAAGGAAGATATGGAAACTTAAGATTTACTTTAATTAGGATATCTATTATTGTAATTACACCTAAATAGGGATTTTTGGATATATGACATGCATTGAAATTAATGGTTATATTTGGTATAATTTATATGTGAATCTGCTGTAAAATGCTAGTTTAACAAAAATTGGAACATATGTTATATGGCAAATTATGTCCATATTCTGCGAGTATATGTTGTGAATCATGACAATTATGTAGGCATATGAATTTAGGCTAATTTATGACTAGGCAAGGCATGTAAATAGAACCTTTGGAAATATTAAATTTGCTAAATCTGCTAATTTGCCAAGTTGCCTAAACTGCTAGTTTTGTTATATTGCCTAGACTGCTAATTAGATTGAAATGCCTAATCTGTTAAATTTGTCGGTTGAAATGCCTAACCTGTTATATGCAAAATTCTGCTAAGTTGCTAAATCTGTAAAATCCGTTAATTCATATAAAATCTGTTATCTGCTATGTTGATATAATCATTCTGTTATTGATATAATCTGAATTGGCATATATATTGGACGTGCGCATAAACGGTAAATAATTAATTAATTGGCCGCAAAGATGAACATGGCTAACTCGAGGTTAGAATGAGTTTGCGGCGTAAATCTGCCCGGAACCGCCCGGCACATCCAGTGGCCGCAAACAATAGGTTCTAATGTGAGAAGTTAGTCATAACATGCGTAAGACACGAGGTTAGGTCTGGCTTGTGGCAGAAGTCTGCCCGGAACCGCCCGGCATATCCAGCGGCCACAAGCTACCGACCTAATGTGAGAGGTCTGTGCATTAATAATTAATTAATGCAAATCTAAGATAAGAATGACGTCTAAAACGTATTGGGGAAAATAGGGTTAAACCAATGGGGTTAATAGATGTAGTAAAACCCGTCCATGAATCTGTAGGCCCAATACAAAGTTAGACAAATCTGAAAAGTCTGTACATCTGACCCGTTAGTCTGAAAACTTGTTAACTAAATTTGTGAATTAGTAAATCTGAATTCTGTATGTCTGAACTTGTAAACAAGTTAATCTGAAATCTGTTAGTCTGGGGACACAAGGTTAGGAGGGGAATTACTTGTGTCATCTGTTGTTTGGGACCCATATTAGTCAGTAACCCTTTCTGGTATCAAAACTTTGACCCAACAGTAGGTAGGGTCCGGGCACGCTTATTGAACTAATTATAAGTGGTTCATTCTGATAATGGCGAGGGGTGTTGATGGTGCGTTCCAACCGGGTCATGTGCGTGCATGGATCCCGGTCTGCCTCTGAGGATGTAAGACGCCGTGACATCTGTAAATAGGTCTGTGCCAATTGGTTGTCACTTTAGGGAGTGATACACCCTACTGTGGGGCCGACACAGGATACTTATGTATTAGGGAGCCGATCGCTTGGGGTAGGGTTTTAGGGTACGCTTAGTTCTGTCTGTTTCTGTTGGTACCGTCTGTTTCTGTTGGGTGGTAACACCTGTCTGTTTCTGTGTGGTACCGTCTGTTCGGGTGGTAAAGGCCCATTACTAGTGTACACCTAATTCCACATTCTGTTTCCATAGGGATAAATCTGTTTCTTCTTCTGTCTGTTTCTGATCGGGTAGTAAAGGCCCATTATTAGCATTCTGTTTCTGTTAAAGTATTCTGTACCCGTTCCTGCTTCAATTTAGACATTAGGGTGACACCTAATTCTGTTATACTAGTATTAGTGCAGGGAAGTGTAAAACAATAGTTTATATCATTCTGTTTTCTGTTATATCTGCTACACCTGTTATAGTTATCTCACATCCAGTTTTATGTTCATATCATATTATTATTATCTGTTCATATGCTGAAAATCACTGGACTTGCCAGACTTTTTGTCTGACCCTTGTTGTTTCGCCTTCTTTCTTCCGTTTCCCCCCCCCCAGGTTATCCAAGGAGGGAAATACTTTAGCTTGATCCGGATTTCTCTTTGCTTGAAGTGCTTAAAGTATGGCTTGGCTCTGTATAGCTTCCGTTCCATGGGGATTATGATTTTAAACTATGCATTTTGAAGGCTTTTGTACAAGACTGATATTTTGTACTTGAATTCTGAAATTGAAAGGATGTAACCATACTAATTTCTGTTTCCGCTGTAATAAAGTTAAAAAATTTCAAGTACTGTTTTATCTGTCTTGTAAGTTTCTGTTCTGTTTACTAAAATGCTCCACCAAAGTTAAGGCATTCCCTTTGTGAGTGACCTTAACGGAGGTGGGGTGTTACACTTGGTATCAGAGCAAAAGGTTACCGGATTTGATAAAGAATTTTTGAAAACTATTTTCAAAAAGGTTTTGAAAAGGAAGTATTTTCAAAAGTAAAGCTTATTTTGAAAAACATAGTCCCCTAAGCCATATATCTATCTTTTGATCCTATGCTTGAATCCTTGTTTCCTTCTTTCTTGAGTCTCTGGGGCTCCCGGTTTTCTGGGAGGTAACCTCATCGAAGGGCAAAGTAGTGCCCGACTTCCATCAATAGCTGTAGTAGTTTCACCTGCGGCTAGTTTTCTTTAGAGATTTGAAGGATTTTTCCGGGCGATGGAGGCAGCTTTCGAGGGATTGGTCAGCATGTTACACAAGGATAGTAAATATGAGAATGATGAGGTTTGGCTAAGGAGCACAACCCAAAGGTGAGAAACTCATATAGACTTAGTTCACAATGGAGGCAAAAGGGAAACACAAAAGAAGGAAGGAAAGTTTGAAGATAAGGAGGAGGAAAGTGTTTTACTTATGGAAGCTCGACTCATCTGAATAAGGATTACCGAAAGAGGAAGGGGAGGGCGTTTGCTTCGACTGTGGGGAGATGGGACACTTCACTAGGGACTGCCCGAAGAGACGAGGACAAGGAGGGCAGGCGAACACTCTTGAGGCTAGTGGCTAGGATAGAAATAGGAAAATTTCTATAGTAGGTTTAATTTCTTTATCTGATTATGGAGTTAAGACTTTTTCTGATTCTGGTATTTTGATTTTGTAATCGATACTCTGCACTTTAATACTAGTATTATTTCTGAATTCCGCTGTAGACTCAGACCCATAAGGGTTATGGATCATCTGTTTGGGACTGGGGTTTGAGGGATATCTGTGTTAGGCATCAAGTATGACGCATACATTCTGAGTTTTCGTGGGGTATCAATTTGATGTTGGTTCCGGTCTTTGGGGCCGATACTTAGGACCCATGTCTAATGGGAACCAAATTTTCGTTCTATCTGTACTCGCTTCCATCATTCGACTGTATCCTATCGATCGAATCTTCGAACTTTAGGTAGAAACTAATGGGTGTAAACATGTGTTTGAGACATGTTATGTTTGATGGTTGCAAGTGGATGCAAGTGGTTGCTAGTGGTTGCCCGTGGATGCATATACACACACTAGGCACTAGATTGGCTCGAAAACACTCTCATACTGCATATGGATGAGTGAGCATTTTTCAATTCTTGTGGATGCAAAATGGTTGATTCAGCACATGGATGTTGCATTTGAGTGAATGGTTGTGCACTCATATAGAAATAATATATATCATCAGAATTCTATTGCATACATGTTGGACTCATGGCACTAACATGATTTGCATTAAGGAGGTCGACTGAATCAGTGGGCCACCTGATTTTGCAATAGATACGGACATGAACACACACTGTGCATTTAAACATGAAAGCATTAGAAGTCTATAAGGACAATGGATGCTTGTGGATGATGGTTGAGTAGATGGGTGATTGGATGGTAGGACACATTCTTCTTAACTTGAAGATTTCGGGGACGAAATCCTTTTAAGTGGGGGAGAATGTAACACCCCGTGTATTCTATAGCTGTGAAATTAACAAATTAAAGTATAATTAATTCGAAATCAAAGAACTAAGGGAAACAGGTTACGCCATTGCGTTCTTCTTGAAATTCTGCTTGAGATAGAGTCTGAGTTTGCGTAAATTGGACTCCGTATGAAAAAGATATCCTTAAATTAAAAATTGCAGCATAACATGGAAAAAGGGGAATGAGAAAAGAATAATGTTTAGCATTGTTCTAACTTTTGTAAGCAAAAGACTTAGTAGCTCATTTGGTTGGAACACATGACTTGCATACAAGAGGTACAGAGTTCGATCCCCGCCAGCGCCTTATTTTTGTTTTAGGGGAATGGCTTAAAATAGCCTAGTGTGAATGCAGTTCAAAAAGTGGTTTAGTGTGAAAATGGGTAATTGGGAAGATAGATAAAAAGAAAAAAAGAAGAAATATATATATATATATATATACATATACGTATACATACATATATATATATGACATGTACGTATCATGAGGCGTATGTTGCGCATTTTTGCCTGCCAAGAATTGTTTTTTTTATAAGTGGCCTTCTCTAATTGGATTCATGACAAATTAAAGGAAAGAAATATTTAACGTATTCGTACATATGTGCATTTATGTCATAAACATACAAATTAAATAAAGATGTGTGGATGCAAGCAGTGAAAAGAAAGGTTTATGCATAATATTTGTATGCAGTGAATGGGGATTTTCAAAGAGGAAGAATATGAATAGGTTAGACTTAATTTTCTATTAATAGGAATGTCATTTATAAACCTGCAATTGACATCAATGTGGCACTGAATAAGAAAAATATGGTATGTGATATTATTTTGTGAACATAACATGCAAGCATATTAATATGACGAATATTTATCTGGCATTTAATTTAAAGATATGTCAATAGGGCATTGATTTGAAAACATGCTAATTTACAATGAAAAGGATACATTAATATTGTCATTCTTGTTAATTGACATGTATATATGAATAATTAATGTATACGGTAAAAGGAAAGATGTATCTATTAAATACGTATTTATGTTTGATGGATTGGCAATAAATAATGAATGTTGATAATGTACATTAAGGGTGTAATTATGGCATAAGTGTGTTAGGAATTATTTATATATAGAATTTGTCCTAAATGAGAAATGTGTACATTGTAGGAAATATATATATATATGCTAAAACATGGAATTGCATGTAATTGGCCTCTTTTGAAATTGATGGCCTTGATTTACCCTAGCATCATCGGACGGCTCAAATTAACTTGCAACTCTATAAAAATGACCCTAGACTCTACCTAGGTTTCTTACACAATTCTCTAGCCTCCATTGCTCTCTTCTTCTAATAAAAATAAAAATAAAAATGGCGTCGCTGCTCTGCTGGAATTAAAACTAGAAGATAATCAACATCAACCTAAGCAACTCAATTCAAACTAGAGATTAAAGTTTCTGCAAAGATTCTACAACAAGTTAAAGTTCTTTCTTTAATCCAATCAAGGCAAGTACAGTTATTCTCCGCTATAAACGTTAATTATAATTTTGATATGCATTTAAATCTGAGTTTGAGGTTGTATTCTCTTCTGTTAGATCTGTTTTCTGTGACTGTTCTATATTCCTTTCTTCTTTTCTGTTTCTATAGCCAGGCTACCACGAGCCTGTGCCTAATCTCACAAGAGATGAACGTATGAATGCAAGTTTTGGGATGAATGATGAGAAATTTGACAAAACCAAATTGAATGTATGACTTTAGGACTGAGGCATAAAATATATTGGACATATGACTTGGGATTGGATGCATAAATTTGACTATGAACATAAAATTTATGCATGTTGTATGCATAGTTATGTTGTAATTTAGACCTGTAATTAATTAGAAAAAAATAAGCATATGTTATAAACTAGTTTTAGACCTATGCATATTTTGTGATAAAAGAAGAAGAGGAACCACTGTAAAGATTACATATGATTTGAGGCTTTGGACAAAATGCATATAAAAAGGCAAGATCTGATTTTTAGAGGATATGGTTTAAAGATTTATATTATTGGGGATAGTTTGCATAATGATTCATGACATGAAAAGAAGGAAGATATGGAAACTTAAGATTTACTTTAATTAGGATATCTATTATTGTAATTACACCTAAATAGGGATTTTTGGATATATGACATGCATTGAAATTAATGGTTATATTTGGTATAATTTATATGTGAATCTGCTGTAAAATGCTAGTTTAACAAAAATTGGAACATATGTTATATGGCAAATTATGTCCATATTCTGCGAGTATATGTTGTGAATCATGACAATTATGTAGGCATATGAATTTAGGCTAATTTATGACTAGGCAAGGCATGTAAATAGAACCTTTGGAAATATTAAATTTGCTAAATCTGCTAATTTGCCAAGTTGCCTAAACTGCTAGTTTTGTTATATTGCCTAGACTGCTAATTAGATTGAAATGCCTAATCTGTTAAATTTGTCGGTTGAAATGCCTAACCTGTTATATGCAAAATTCTGCTAAGTTGCTAAATCTGTAAAATCCGTTAATTCATATAAAATCTGTTATCTGCTATGTTGATATAATCATTCTGTTATTGATATAATCTGAATTGGCATATATATTGGACGTGCGCATAAACGGTAAATAATTAATTAATTGGCCGCAAAGATGAACATGGCTAACTCGAGGTTAGAATGAGTTTGCGGCGTAAATCTGCCCGGAACCGCCCGGCACATCCAGTGGCCGCAAACAATAGGTTCTAATGTGAGAAGTTAGTCATAACATGCGTAAGACACGAGGTTAGGTCTGGCTTGTGGCAGAAGTCTGCCCGGAACCGCCCGGCATATCCAGCGGCCACAAGCTACCGACCTAATGTGAGAGGTTTGTGCATTAATAATTAATTAATGCAAATCTAAGATAAGAATGACATCTAAAACGTATTGGGGAAAATAGGGTTAAACCAATGGGGTTAATAGATGTAGTAAAACCCGTCCATGAATCTGTAGGCCCAATACAAAGTTAGACAAATCTGAAAAGTCTGTACATCTGACCCGTTAGTCTGAAAACCTGTTAACTAAATTTGTGAATTAGTAAATCTGAATTCTGTATGTCTGAACTTGTAAACAAGTTAATCTGAAATCTGTTAGTCTGGGGACACAAGGTTAGGAGGGGAATTACTTGTGTCATCTGTTGTTTGGGACCCATATTAGTCAGTAACCCTTTCTGGTATCAAAACTTTGACCCAACAGTAGGTAGGGTCCGGGCACGCTTACTGAACTAATTATAAGTGGTTCATTCTGATAATGGCGAGGGGTGTTGATGGTGCGTTCCAACCGGGTCATGTGCGTGCATGGATCCCGGTCTGCCTCTGAGGATGTAAGACGCCGTGACATCTGTAAATAGGTCTGTGCCAATTGGTTGTCACTTTAGGGAGTGATACACCCTACTGTGGGGCCGACACAGGATACTTATGTATTAGGGAGCCGATCGCTTGGGGTAGGGTTTTAGGGTACGCTTAGTTCTGTCTGTTTCTGTTGGTACCGTCTGTTTCTGTTGGGTGGTAACACCTGTCTGTTTCTGTGTGGTACCGTCTGTTCGGGTGGTAAAGGCCCATTACTAGTGTACACCTAATTCCACATTCTGTTTCCATAGGGATAAATCTGTTTCTTCTTCTGTCTGTTTCTGATCGGGTAGTAAAGGCCCATTATTAGCATTCTGTTTCTGTTAAAGTATTCTGTACCCGTTCCTGCTTCAATTTAGACATTAGGGTGACACCTAATTCTGTTATACTAGTATTAGTGCAGGGAAGTGTAAAACAATAGTTTATATCATTCTGTTTTCTGTTATATCTGCTACACCTGTTATAGTTATCTCACATCCAGTTTTATGTTCATATCATATTATTATTATCTGTTCATATGCTGAAAATCACTGGACTTGCCAGACTTTTTGTCTGACCCTTGTTGTTTCGCCTTCTTTCTTCCGTTTCCCCCCCCCCCCCAGGTTATCCAAGGAGGGAAATACTTTAGCTTGATCCGGATTTCTCTTTGCTTGAAGTGCTTAAAGTATGGCTTGGCTCTGTATAGCTTCCGTTCCATGGGGATTATGATTTTAAACTATGCATTTTGAAGGCTTTTGTACAAGACTGATATTTTGTACTTGAATTCTGAAATTGAAAGGATGTAACCATACTAATTTCTGTTTCCACTGTAATAAAGTTAAAAAATTTCAAGTACTGTTTTATCTGTCTTGTAAGTTTCTGTTCTGTTTACTAAAATGCTCCACCAAAGTTAAGGCATTCCCTTTGTGAGTGACCTTAACGGAGGTGGGGTGTTACACAACTACAGAACTTTAATAATGATAATGGTAGTTTCGTGCACCCCTAGCTTCCTTCATAAGTGCTGCCTGCCCCTATCTCCACTAGGTGACCCACTACCCCCATTCGATCGGCTCCCTAACTCGTAGATACCCGTGCTGGCCCCACAGTGGAGTGTATCACTCCCCAAATTGGCAACCCAATACCACCAATAGTGCACGGCTTATACCTACACGATGCAACAATGTCTTACCTACCAACCCAGGCCCACACACGCACATGAACCCGTTGGACTTGCGTTTCCACCGCTAACCCGTTTTGGCCTCTTACAGTCAAGCCCAGTACGCGTGTCCCGTCCTCGACTTGGGTCGAGCCCACAAAGATACTTATGGGTTACTAGTTGAAACGGGCCCCCATTACTTGACACAAGCTATCCACCTAAGCTTGGTCCCCTCTAGTACATCCCACTTAACCCACTTCTTATTCATGTTCACTTACATGTTTCAATTTTGGTTAAGTGTTTCTAATCGTATTTCAAATGCCACCCAAGGCACCCAATAGATTCCACATGCCACCTAAGGCACCCACTTAACCCCCTCATGTCCCACTACATGTTTATCTGGTTAAGTGTTTCTGAATTCATTAAGACCATTACCTTATAAAGACCTCCCACATTAGACTGGCATTTGTGGCAGCTGGATTTGCCGGGCGGGTCCGGGTGGGTCCGGGTAGTCTTACACCCCAAACGAGCCTAACCTCGTGTCTTTACAACTGTTACACATTTAATTTATGCCTAAGACCTCCCACATTAGACTGGCATTTGTGGCAGCTGGATTTGCTGGGCGGGTCCGGGCAGTCTTACACCACAAAAGAGCCTAACCTCGTGTCTTAGACGATTAATTACACAAAAATAATTATTCCGCCAATTTGAATTAATTTCCCTATTCAAATTATCAATTAATTCCAAATTTAACTATAGCCATAATTGACTCAATTATGTCCATGTATTTATGGTATGTAAAATCATACCAATTTCATCACAAATTTATTTTATGCCATTTAAGGCATTTATGCCAATTCTCAATATTAAATCTTTTAATATTATCCCCTTTACCCCACATTGTACGTTCGTTCGTTTAACGTAAAATATACGTTAGGCTCGAATAGTCTAACTCATGAAATAATGAGAAATCATCACAACATACATATAATTAAAACTAGATCTAAACATAAGGGGTGAACTTGCATGTGTGAATGATGTTCTACATCTAAAACTTGCATAGACCAAAGTTACAACTTGCATAAAACTACATATGTCATCGATCCAAATCTAAAGGTGTAAACTTATTTAGGTTATGGTCACAACTTGCATAAATCATGTATGTCATAGATCTACATCTAAAGGTGTAAACTTGCATAGGCAATAACCACAAACTTGCATAACATGATTCATATTCCAAACTCATATATTTATATAAACTTGCATATGTGATTTATGCAACATAACAATGGTGTAAACTTAAATCTAAACATATAAACAAGCATGTAGAATTAAGCATATAACTCACACATGTCATAGCCTAACTTTAGATATAAAATAGATGTCATGAAACATGTAAGGTTGTACATAATATTTACTAACTTGCATATGGTTCATGTCTAAATCAATATCTAAACTTGCATACATACATATGATTTATCATATGAATCAACATAACCAAACTAGCATATGAACAACATGATGATTTGATTATACATAAGCCAATCGTAGAATTACAACATAGATGATAACATCATAACTTTACAACATAGATGATAACATCACAACATAACATCATAGAATTTACAACATAGATAATAACATCACAATTTTACAACATAGATGATAACATGCGGTCAATAATTCACAACATAATCATATAATCCGCATCATAACTCAATCCAATTAAATTGCTAATTATTTTATTAAAGAAATCGAACTCAAAACTCAAAGAAGGTCTTGAGTTCTGAATTCTGAGTTCTGAAGTTGTATTATCTTTCCTTTGAATAAGATTCGTTGTTAGAGTTGAAAAGAATTGAATTTGATTAGCTTTCTTCCTCTCTAATTGGTGGCAGCTATTCTGAGTTGCAAGGTGACGGCATGGAGGCCATGAATCTAATTTTTTTATTTATTTTAGCGTTTGAGTCTATATGTGTTTTTATAGAGTTTAGGATTAGTTTAGGCCGTCCGATCAACCCAGAATTAATCCCAGCTAATCAGAGCAGATCAAAAACCCTAATGAGTCAGCACATAGTCATTAATAGGTCATTAATTAATTCTGCCCGGGGGGGGGGGGGGGGGGAGGGGGGGCAGGTCGACCCTGTGGTCGACCTAGCCCTAGCGGGAATTTTCCCGCCTAGCCTGTCTGACTCTGAAATTTGAATTTTGAAATCTGTTTTGAATTTTCTAAAACTTCCGATGGCCATATCTTCTTCATATGAAGTCCAATTCATGCAAACTCGGACTCTATCTCAACCAGAATTCCGAGATGAACACAATGGCGCAACACGTTTCCCTTAATTCTCATATCTGAGATTAGTTATTCTTTAATTTATGAACATTAGCAGAAATACGGGTTGTTACATTCTCCCCTCCTTAAAGGATTTCGCCCCCGAAATCTCCAAGTTAAGGAGAATGCATATCCTAACATCCAAACAACCATCTACTCAACCATCAAACACAGGCATCCATTGTCCTTATAAAATTCCTAATGTTGTATGAACATATGCAAGAAGTGTGTGTCTATGTTCCTTATCTAATGCAAAATCAGGTGGTCTACAGATTCAGTTGACCTCCTTAATGCAAACCATGATAGTGCCATGCGTCCATTATGTATGCGAAAGAACCCTATCGATACATATTATTTCTACATGTGTGCACAACCATTCACCAAAATGCAGCATCCATATGATGGCACAACCATTATACATCCATTACTTAAATATGCACACACATTTATATGTAATATGCAATATGCAATATGAAGTGACTGAGCCGATCTAGTGCCTAAAGTGTGTGTATATGCATCCACGACCAACCACTTGCAAACACTTGCATCCACATGCATCCATCATACATAACATGTCTCAAACACATGTTTCAACCATAGGACTACCCTATCTGAAGGACAAAGATACTAACGAGAGGACATACTAACGATAAGATAAGTACAAGCTAAGCGATAAAGGAGAAATTAAAAGACATACCCTCGAAAAGAAAAGGGTACAATGAACGCATCTTCTCTTCCGTCTCCCACGTAGCGTTGCTCCCATCATCTCCCCATTGCACTTTGATTAGCTTAACCTCTCGATTCCTCAACTTCTTAATCTCGACCCAAGAATGCATGTAGGAGCTCGTCGAATCGTCACATCACGCTCTATCTCCACCTCTCTAAGCAAGTTCGGCTCTACCACTTCTGCGGTCTCGTGCAAGCACTTCCTCAAATGTGATACATGGAATACATCGTGTACACCACTAAGTCTCTCGGGAAACTCCACTCTATACGCCATCTGTCCAATTCTCTCCTTAATAGGAAACGGTCCCTCGAACCTTGGTGCTAACTTCCCAACGGACCCAAAGCGAACGACATTCCGTAATGGAGACACCTTGACAAAAATCATGTCCCCAATATCAAACTTGAGATCTGTCCTCCTCTTGTCCGCATTATATTTCTGCCTATCTTGCGCCGTCTTCATCCTCCTTCGAATCATATCGATCTTTTCCGAAGTCTCTCTAATCATATCGGGCCTAAGCAAGATCTTATTTGTAGACTCCCACCAACATGTAGGCGAACAACACGGCCGTCCATAAAGAGCCTCGAACGGTGCCATGCCAATGCTAGACTGAAAGCTATTATTATATGCGAACTCCACCAACGGAAGATGTTCCTCCCATGTACCTCCAAAGTCTAAGACACACAACCTCAATAGGTCCTCTAAAATACGATTTACCCTCTCGGTCTGGCCGTCCGTCTGAGGATGATATGCGGTGCTCAAACATAACTGAGTCCCTACCGCCTCTTGTAAGCTCTTCCAAAATTCGCTAGTAAAGATAGGATCGCGGTCGCTCACTATGCTAGAAGGAACACCGTGCAAACAAACTATCTCTCGAATGTATACGGAGGCTAACCATGGAGCAGTCCTCTTACTCTTCACGGGAATGAAATGGGCGCTCTTAGTAAGTCTGTCTACCATGACCCAAATCCCCGTATTACCCTTCCTCGATCTCAGTAACCCATCAACAAAGTCCATCGAGACGCTTTCCCACTTCCATTGTGGGACCTCCAATGGGTGAACCAATCCACCGGGCTTCTTTTGTTCTGCTTTTACTTGTTGGCACACCAAGCATCTTGCGACAAACTCTACCACATCCTTCTTCATACCGGCCCAAAAGTAAACTCGTCTCATGTCCATGTACATCTTGTCCCCGCCGGGATGAATGGTCATCTTCGAACAATGTGCATTATCAAGGATGGTCTTCCTCAAATTCTCGTCCCGTGGTACACAAAGTCTACCGTCCCTACGTAACCAACCCTTATCATCTAGGGTATACCTACTGAGATGGGTCGATGACTCCCCCCTTTTGAGCTTCTCTACTAACTCAACCAACTATGGGTCATCTCGCTGTGCCTCACCAATCCGTCCCAAAAGCGTAGGTCTGACCTCTAAGGATGCTAGCAAACCGGGTACAAATTCAATGGAAGGTCTAAAGTCAAACGTAGAGATGAACTCTAAGCTTCACCGCTCAACAAACAACGGACTCAAGGACAACCTTTTCCTACTTAAGACGTCTGCCACCACGTTACCCTTGCCAGGGGTATATGCTATCTCGAAATTGTAAGACGCTAAGAATTCCATCCACCTTTGTTGCCTCAAGTTCAAGTCCTTCTGAGAGAATAAGTATTTTAGCGATTTGTGGTCAGTGAACAATTCGAATTTCTCGCCAAGAAGATAATGGCGCCAAGACTTAAGCGCGAAAACAATAGCGGCCAACTCTAGGTCATGTGTAGGGTGATTTCTCTCATGCACTTTCAACTGCCTTCCACCATAGGCTATTACCCTTCCCTCTTGCATTAAGACTGCGCCTAGTCCTGTCCCACAAGCATCCGTATAAACGGTAAATGACTTACTCCCATCTGGCAACACTAAGACTGGGGCTGTGGTCAAAGATCTCTTCAAACGTTGGAACGCATCATCACAATCTTCGTCCCATGTGAAAACTAGGTTCTTCTTCGTCAAGCGTGTTAATGGGGCTGATATTTTTGTGAAGTCTTTGATAAACTTCCTATAGTAGCCGGCCAACCCTAAGAAACTCCTCACCTCGGTAGCATTTTTAGGGACCTTCCAATCTTGGATGGCCACTACCTTCGCGGGATCCACAGCTATCCCTTCTTTGGAAACCACGTGCCCTAAGAATCGCACTTCCTTCCTCCAAAAGTGACACTTAGAAAATTTAGCTTTAAGGTTATGCGCTTGAAGAGTCTCTAACACTTCCCTAAGATGTAGGGCATGCTCTTCCTCGCTCTTAGAAAAGATCAAGATGTCGTCCATAAAGACTACCACGAATTTATTAAGGTACTCCCTAAACACCCTACTCATCAAATTAACAAAGTATGCGGGGGCGTTTGTCAAACCGAAGGGCATCACAAGCCATTCATAGAAGCCGTCTGGAGTCCTAAAGGCAGTCTTGTCTATGCTATCCTCAGCCACTCTCAACTGATGGAAACCCATGGCTAAGTCCAACTGCGAAAACACTGAAGCGCCAACTAACTGATCGAAGAGATCGTCAATCCTCGGCAGTGGGTGTCTATTCTTCTTAGTAAGCTTATTAAGTTCTCTATAGTCCACACAAAGTCTAAGGGACCCATCTACCTTCGTGGCAAATACTACTGGAGCACCCCACTCCGATATACTACATCTGATGAACCCCTTCTCAAGCAATTCTTTCACTTGCTTACTGAGTTCTCTTCTCTCTCTTGGAGCCATGTGGCGCACTGGAAATGCAACTGGCTTTTCATTATCTACTAGATATATTCGAAAATCTATCTCACGTTTTGGGGGTAAACCCCCACCTCATTGAAGACATCAACATATTCACGGACTATGTGACAGAATGTAAATCATCATTGGATGCGTCAAGGGATTCCAGGTAGCTAAGCATTACTGGACCTCTAGGGTCACAAGAAATATCAAGGGTCTTTCCACAACGAGTCAACCATCTAACTACCCTTCTTTCACAATCTAGGATGGCCCCGTGTCTAGTTAGCCAATCCATACCTAGAATCAAGCCGTACCCATGAAGCCAAGAACAAAGGCGTTGCATTCAAACCCTACGCCCAAGATAAACACTCTCAAATCCCGACAAATCATAGAAAGATGAGCTGAACCACCAATAGAATTTGAGACTACTAAGGGATCTGTAACTAGACTAGTATCTAGGTGTAGTGTTTCAACTAATGATGTAGAGATAAACGAATGTGATGCGCTAGAATCAAATAAAGTACGGACAGGATGATGAAACAGAAAAACTAAACTTTCAACGGAAATTTCTCTACCTCGTTCTTGCAGCGGTGGGACCACGAGAGCCTGAACTTTCCCCCTTGCCTGCCCTGGTGCCATAAGAGCCTGCATCTGTCCTCCCGAGGTAGACCCTTCCCTCTGCCCTTTCTTTGGGCAGTCCTTAATCAGATGTCCCGCTTCGCCATAGTGGAAACAACCAGTCTTCTTTTTCTTCCTACAATCTTTGCTTAGATGGCCTGGTGTCCCAAAATTAAAGCATCTTTTCTTTCCCTTACCATTGTTTCCTTTACCACCTTTCTTGTTTTTTTGTTGCTGTTGCGGCTTCTTTTGATCCCCTTTCTTCTCGGGTGCCTTATTAGCATTGGTGCCCTTCTCCTCTTCATGCATAAGCGCCATGTCGACTAGTCTCTCAAAGGTAGCCCCAATGGGGATGTGGGTCATAGCTAACCCATGAAGCGGCTCGTTCAAACCCTTAACAAATCTCAGGGCCTTCTTTTCTGGTGTATTCACCAAGTCCAAGCCAAATCTCGCCAACTGATTGAACTTGTTGACGTATTCTTTCACCGATAGATTCCCTTGCTTCAATGCTAGAAACCTTTCCATGTATAGATTCTCTTCATCCCGTGAGAGAAACTTCGCCTCAAACCTCCGCCTAAAATCTGGCCATGTATCGACTGGACGTTCTCCATTAGTGACCTCCCACCAAAATGAGGCCTCATCCTTCATTAGCCAGGCAGCTAACTGGACCTTTCTTCCATCGTCCACTTCAAAGATTCCAAACAATTCTTCCACCTCCTTTAGACAATTTCGTGCTTCAATAAATGTCTCCGTCCCGTGAAAAGGTTTTCCACCTATTGCTCGAAAGTCCTTACATATCTTAGCAAAAGTTTCGACACGAGGAGGAGGAGGAGGAGCATTTACTGGACCTGTAGTGGTGGCCCTAGTCTCCAAATACCTCCTAAACCATCCTGGTATCGTTATTCCCTTGGGTATCTTGGGAATTTCAGACATACTGAAACGAAAAAGGAAAGATTCAATACAAAAGAACCGAAGGAAAGATATATGGCTCATGGGGTTATGCTTTCTAAAATAAGCTTTTCTCTTGAAAATACTTTCCTTAAAACATACTTTTGAAGGTACTTCTTTATAAAAGTTGTTTTTCAAAAGCACTTTTCAAAATTCATATCTGTTCTGGTAACCTTCAGCTCTGATACAACGTGTAACACCCCACGTCCATTAAGGTCACTCACAAAGGGAATGCATTAACTTCTATGGAGCATTTTAAGTGAGTATAGAACAGAAACTTAACAATAAGACAGATATAAACAGTACTTAAAACTTTAAAACTTAATTCATTGCAGCGGTAAACACATAGGTTTGATTACATCATCAAAAACCAGAGTCAAAGTACATAATATTCATCTTGACTAAATCAAAGTACATAAATGGAAAGACATAATCCCCAATACAAAATAGTCATATTTAAGAGAGGTTGAACTTTACTTCAGCGATCCAAGCAATCTTCTAAAAGCAAGAAATACAGCTATCCAAAATCAGGCTCCATTGGTTCTAGTTCCAACCTAAGCACCGGGGGGGAGGAAGAAAAGAGGTGGAAACAAAGGGGGTCAGACATAAAGTCTGGCGAGTGCGATAACTTTAACAATATAATTACCAAAATAACTAGACTAAGGCATAAGTTGGAAAATAAGGAAGTGACTGTGAACAATTGAGTATGACAGAGTAAACAAGGAAATAAGATGAACAAAGATAACGTTAAAGCGCACCTAAACCACTATAAGATAATTACTATACTGCACCACCGCTAGTCACCCTAAGGTTGATCCCGCCTACAGAATTTTAATAATGATAATGGTAGTTTCGTGCACCCCTAGCTGCCTTCATAGGTGTCGCCTGCCCCTATCTCCACAAGGTGTACCCACTACCCCCATTCGATCGGCTCCCTAACTCGTAGATACCCGTGCTGGCCCCACAGTGAGGTGTATCACATCCCAAAGTGGCAACCCGATACCACCAATAGTGCACGGCTTATACCTACACGATGCAACAACGTCTTACCTACCAGCCCAGGCCCGCACACGCACATGAACCCGTTGGACTTGCGTTGCCACCGCTAACCCGTTTTGGCCTCTTTCAACCAAGCCCGGTACGCGTGTCCCGTCCTCGACTTGGGTCGAGCCCACAAAGATACTTATGGGTTACTGGTCGAAACGGCTCCCATTAATTGACACAAGCTATCCACCTAAGCTTGGTCCCAGCTAGTACATCCCACTTAACCCACTTCTTATTTACATGTTTCAATTTTGGTTAAGTGTTTCTAATCGTATTTCAAATGCCACCCAAGGCACCCACTAGATTCCACATGCCACCAAAGGCACCCACTTAACCCCCTCATGTCCCACTACATGTTTATTTGGTTAAGTGTTTCTTAATTCATTAAGACCGTAACCTCATAAAGACCTCCCACATTAGACTGGCATTTGTGGCAGCAGGATTTGCCGGGCGGGTCCGGGCTGTCTTACACCACAAACGAGTCTAACCTCATGTCTTTACAACTGTTACGCATTTAATTTATGCCTAAGACCTCCCACATTAGACTGGCATTTGTGGCAGCTGGATTTGTCGGGCGGGTCCGGGCAGTCTTACACCACAAAAGAGCCTAACCTCGTGTCTTAGACGATTAATTACACAAAATTAATTATTCCCCCAATTTGAATTAATTTCCCTATTCAAATTATCAATTAATTCCAAATTTAACTATGGCCATAATTGACTCAATTATGTCCATCTATTTATGGTATGTAAAATCATACCGATTTCATCACAAATTTATTTTATGCCATTTAAGGCATTTATGCCAATTCTCAATATTAAATCTTTTAATATTATCCCTTTTACCCCCACGTTGTACGTTCGTTCATTTAACGTAAAATATACGTTAGACTCGAATAGTCTAACTCATGAAATAAAGAGAAAACATCACAACATACATATAATTAAAACTAGATCTAAACATAAGGGGTGAACTTGCATGTGTGAATGATGTTCCACATCTAAAACTTGCACAGACCAAAGTTGCAACTTGCATAAAACTACATATGTCATAGATCCAAATCTAAAGGTGTAAACTTGTTTAGGTTATGGTCACAACTTGCATAAATCATGTATGTCATAGATCTACATCTAAAGGTGTAAACTTGCATAGGCAATAACCACAAACTTGCATAACATGATTCATATTCCAAACTCATATATTTATACAAACTTGCATATGTGATTTATGCAACATAACAATGGTGTAAATTTACATCTAAACATATAAACTAGCATGTAGAACTTAGCATATAACTCACACATGTCATAGCCTAACTTTAGATCTAAAATAGATGTCATGAAACATGTAAGGTTATACATAATCTTTACTAACTTGCATATGGTTCATGTCTAAATCAATATCCAAACTTGCATACATACATATGATTTATCATATGAATCAACATAACCAAACTAGCATATGAACAACATGATGATTTGATTATGCATAAGACAATCTTAGAATTACAACATAGACGATAGCATCATAACTTTACAAAATAGATGATAACATCACAACATAACATCATAGAATTTACAACATAGATAATAACATCACAATTTTACAACATAGATGATAACATGCGGTCAATAATTCACAACATAACCATATAATCCACATCATAACTCAATCCAATTAAATTGCTAATTATTTTATTAAAGAAATCGAACTCACAACTCAAAGAAGGTCTTGAGTTCCGAATTCTGAGTTCTGAAGTTGTATTAGCTTTCCTTTGAAGAAGGTTCGTTGTTAGAGTTGAAAAGAATTGAATTTGATTAGCTTTCTTCCTCTCTAATTGGTGGCGGCTATTCTGAGTTGCAAGGTGACGACATGGTGGCCATGAATCTAATTTTGTTTTGATTTTAGGGTTTGAGTATATAGGTGTTTTTATAGAGTTTAGGATTAGTTTAGGCCGTCCGATCAACCTAGAATTAATCCCAGCTAATCAGAGCAGATCAGAAACCCTAATGAGTCAGCACATAGTCATTAACAGGTCATTAATTAATTCTGCCCGGGGGGCGGGGGGGATAAGGTCGACCCTGTGGTCGACCTGGCCCTGGCGGGAATTTTCCCGCCTATCCTGTCTGACTCTGGAATTTGAATTTTGAAATCTATTTTGAATTTTCTGAAACTTTCGAAGGCCATATCTTCTTCATACGAAGTCCAATTCACGCAAACTCGGACTCTATCTCAACCAGAATTCCGAGACGAACACAATGGCGCAACCCATTTCCCTTAATTCTCATATCTGAGTTTAGTTATTCTTTAATTTTTGAACATTAACATTAACAGAAATACGGGGTGTTACATGATCTTTGCCGATTTTCAAATAACCATTTTGCCCCTAGCTGATCTTGTTTCGGCCATAACTTTTGATTGGTAAGGAGTTATGACCTGAAACCACTTCCATTAGATCCGTATTATGGTTTACCTTTTCGTAGATTGGTCATATGTGAAAAACGGACTCACCGTTTGGGATATATGGCTAAAACAAGGTTTAGAAGGTGAAAAACAGCTTAATCGGGCCAAATAAAGTGATTAGTGAATGGGCCCATAACCCATTTTGGGATTAGGATTATGGGGAGGCTGAAATGAGTTAGGTTTTGATTCTATTTCAGTTTTCTAGCCGCCATTTACCTACTAGGAACCCTAATAATGGCCTCCACCTTCTAATTTCATTCCAAATCGCTCCTAATCGCTTTCTAATTGAAGATTAAGCCAATCTACGCCAAACTAAGGAGAAATAGCATCAGATTGGAAGAAGAGCTACTGTGTTGTCTTGGTATTCGAACCAAATCAGAGGAGAGTTCAGATCTAAGATTTATTTGTGGTCAAGGTGAGTAATTAGCATTGTTTCTACACTAATTACGGCTAATTAGGGGTGACTATGTTAATTAACAAAATTATACATGATTAAATTCTGGAAAAATGTTTAGAAATTCTTAAACACCGTTTTAGACATCTGTTGGAAGTTTGGGTTAATTTGGTTAAGATTTGCTAATCCTATCACTAGATTTTCTTAAACATGCTTAAGGGAAAATATGGATTTTGGGCATGTTTGATCCGTTTTGACATATTAAATTGTTGTTTTGGTGTTTGTGGTCAATTCTATATGTTGCTATGACTATAAGGTATGCTTTTTTGTTGATTAGAATGGTTGAAAACGGCATCGTGTGGCATAAAATAGTCGCTGGAAAAGTTGCAGGAAAATTATGCAGGAAACCGGATAGGGTCGCCCGATCCAATCGTGGCGCCCCTCTCCGAACCGACCCGCTCGTGATGGAATCCGACCCGAACCGCTCGCCTGAGGATGCCAATCACGATCTGGTGCTCTAAAGCTGGAATACGAACCGATCCCATTCGTGGCCTATGTACCACGATCTGAACCGATGTGCCACGAACCGTCTGAGGAAGCATATCATGCTCTAGTGCTGGAAGAGGAGGACCAAACTGGAGCACACTCGAACCATGGAGCTTGGTCACGACCCAACCCAGAGGGTATGCCACGACCCGAGGAGAGCACCACGACCCGACCCGTATGGGCAGTCCGACCCGAAACCAGAAGGGAGACTGCGTACCGAACCAAAGATCTTAGACGCGAGACATGAGCTACGAACCAAATGAAGACCGATCCAGAGGAGACCAAAACCAGAGATGCAAAGGTAGTCCAAATGGGAAGTTGTAACTCAGGATCCAGTTGGGAACCAACGAGTTAACTTCATAATTGGGCTTTACTACGGGACGTGTGCTAAGGAGTTGTCGATGTCCATAGCTTTGATTCACCACCGAGAGACGATTGTTAGGCTATGGATCAGTGTAGTGGGGTAGTTATTACTCCATGGGTCAGAGTGATCGTAGCATGGCTATGAGCCAGTGCAGTGAAGTCGTAATGACTTCATGGGGAAGAGTGGACATAGCAATGACTAGTGGCTATGGATCAGTGCAGTGGAGTCGTCATGACTCCATGGGGCAGAGTGATCATAGCAAGGATTTGGGTGATCAAAGTAGTGGATATCGTATGCTTTATGCACTGGGTGAGAGATGTGAGGATGGTTGCTATGCTTGATTGTTTGACATCACTATGACATGCACACCCCCACCCCCGTATCTTTACACCATATGTTAGTGTCACCTTAGAGTATTGTACATCCTGTTGTGCTAACTCTTTGGTTGCAGGTCCAGGTTCAGGTATGGTTTAGTACATATGTTATTGTTTTGTTTTGCTGCTTATCGCTCATACCAGACTTTTGTCTGACCCAGTCTTTTATGTCTCTTCTTATTACTCTGGGTGCTCTTAAACGGCAGACTAGAGACAGGTTAGCTGGTTATGCACGAGTAGCTGATCCGGAGACGAGCAGGAGGCTTCCACGTATGATATATATAGATATTCTCCCTGTGTCGCTGCTGGTCACTACTTTGGGCATTAGTAGTGTACCTTTCTTATTTTTCTTTAGAGACAGTTTGAAAAGTTGTAATAATGATGATGTGGAACATAAGCTGTATTTTGAATTTTCCGCTGCTATCATGGTTTAGTTTTCAGCTTATGCACTGTCTCGCCTGTTTTATGTCAAGTATGTTATTATTATATTTTATTCCATGTGCTGTGAGACATTCTACAGGTTCCTTGCTACTTCAAATTACCTTCTTTTCCTTTCTTTGGTGACCGTCCCATGCTGGTTGGACATCGGCACAGCGCACTTTCATTGGAAATGTCGGCTGGTGCGGGGCGGGCCGTCACAGCAAGCCTCGGTTTCTATTTCTTGAATAAATTATTCAAGCACCTGCATATATATAAGATTGCTCCATTTATTCACCACTACCAATCTCATTCTCCCTCATCACATTCAGCCATCTGCTATATTTCCCACTACCTCTATTTTCCTTATTCCATCCCTCCTCCTCCTTTAAATCCGCACCTTCCCTATTCAAAACAGCTCTGCTCTTCTTCAGTCAACCCCACCTTCACTCCCGTATACACCACCGTCTCCACTTCCATCTGCACCAATGAACACCTCCACCACGTCCGTCCACCTTCCAATATGAACCCCACGCCAAATCAATTTGCCACCTTTTGCTCCTCCGGTCAGTTTGTTGGAAATCCTCTCGACCACCCAGGCAGCGAGCCAGACCTTCTCGACCTTCTGGATTTGAGGAACTGAAGTATATAGGTATTGGTGGGTTTGAATAAACATATATATATATATATATTAAGTATGTACTTTTTATATATATATGTTAATGGAAGCAGATTGCATGCGTTGCAGCATTCGTAGAATTACAACTAGACCATTCGCATTTGCTGCTAAACCTCCATAGCATCTTCGGGTTAGAGAACCAAGGTTCCATTAGCAATATCCGTGTCACCTTGATTTATTTCACATTTGATATGAAGTTTGATAGAAAATGGAGCACAATGAAGATGAGAACCGTGAATTTAATTGTTTATTTTACATTAATATAGATGGTACATTATAATTTACAGATGATGGTTAGTTGTATGAATGTGAATAGTTGCATGAAATGTTTGAATGGTTAGCTGTATAGTTAGAAACACCGAACACCAAGCATTATTTACTACAATGCTTTGCACATAATATACTGGTTGTTTTAATGGTTGAATCGATAATGAATGATGTATGTCCGTTATATGGTCGATTTATGTGGTTGATTTTGATTGTATGAGAACACACGCACCGTAGTTGTGGATTTGTGTGAAAAAAATCAATTTAATCCTCTTCCCCATGAACGACCATGTAAATATTAAAATATTTGAAAATTTAGTCGAATTTAGTTTTCAAATAATTTGAAATCTAAGTCGCAAATAACTAACGACTGTCGTCGAAGACAGAAATGAAAAGTAAAAGGATTTTAAACTGATTTTGGATAATCGATATTGAAATAAATTCTAAAGTAAGCAATAAAGTGATATTGAAATTGATATATAGTTTAATTTCATTATTTGATGAAACGGTTTGAATTAGTTAAGCAAATTGGAATATGGTGTTATGTTTCGATTAGATTGAACTGAATTTTAAAGTTAATATCGGGAAAGTTTGGGTTATGTAGCAAAAATGTGGTTGTTTAAATAACTAGTTAAAACTAACTGTATAACAACTAGCGGTAAGTTGAAAGCGTTTGAATGAGTTGTGAATAATTATTAAGTTCAATAAAAATTGAAAAGTAGTTTTGGAAAATATTAATTTAAATTTGATTTAATTTGAAAAAAAAATATTTGGAAATGTGAAATGATGATTTCGAAGTAAAGTGATTTTGGAACTCGAACGCAAATATAAAATATTATTCGAAGTATGCGACAATACTCGGAATTGTTCGAGACTTGAATTGGACATGAATTCAAAGTTTGAGAGGTTGGATTTGAATCTTGTTATGAATCGAGATAAGGATGAAATAAACTATAACCAAGCTGGAATATAAATTTTAGGTATAGAAATTTGGAAGAAGAAACAATTATGGTTCTAAATTGTTGTTAACTATAGATATATATATATATTTATAGTTTTAGAATAAATTATATTATATTATATTTGTCATATAAAATTTTTTAGTAAAGCATTTATATATATACTTAAAATTTGAAATAAAGCAATTATGTTATTTGTTTATTTAAAGATTGTCTTAGTAAAACATTTAATATATGTATATATAGTAATTTAAAATTATATATATTTTAAGTACCTTAAAATATATATATTTTTCATAAAAGGGTTTGGGTAGAGTTGGTCTTCATATATTTGATATGTAATTCCAGAGTTGGACGAATAGTATCAGAAACGTTAGAAATTTTATATCAAAGATTCTGATAGTATTCGTTGGTTTGGGAATCGATATCAGATATAAGTCGACTAAGTTCTATTTAAACTTACGTTTGAATATCAAATAGTTGGATTGTCGTAAATGAAACTTTAATCCAAATAAAGCCTCAGTAAATTTTGAAGGAGTATGGAATATATGAAAAGAAGTTTTGAGAGGTAATGAAATTTATAAATCCAACCTTGATTTGTAACGGAATTGATAATGATTGAAAGGGAAATTTGAATTGAAATTTCGTGTAGTCCATAACTACTGTTTTAAAATACGCTTGTTACTTAGGAAGACCGGTATCGAATATTCGAAATCCATTCCAAGTAATAATACGACATTGTTCGAGACTTGGTCAACGACGAGCGAAGACCGAGGATCTTTAGATGTATTCGGATTGATTACTGATGTCTTGGTTGGGCTGATCCCCCGATACGAGGTTATAAGTGGCATGAGGTCTGAGTATATTTGGAGATTTTCGGATTTTTGTTCCGTTCAGACCCAGAATGGACTTGTATGGATTGTGTGTCTGACATTGTAATTGACAGCATAACACTGATTTCCATTGATATGTATCTAGTTTGGGACGTATGAGCTCAAAATGGTTATGTAATGATGGAAATCAGTGATCATGTTGTGAATGGACAATTGACATACTTAAGATATGAAATGAGCTTATACAATCATGGCACTGCTTATTTAGGCATGGCTTTGTATATGGCGTGACATCGACAAACCTTGCACCCCGGATGATGAGAAACTGGCGGTTAGGTTGTATACTTATATATGATTGATGATGAAAGCTGCGGCAGAGGTACCTCTTGTGAAATTAAGGAATAGGGTACGTTCGGGGGTCCGTGTCTGGACGAAAACCGTTGATCTACCTCGCAATTTGTAGTTGGTGTCCATATATGGATGGAAAAGCCGTGTTACATTTCGCTTGTATTCCGATTGATCTTTCGTGCCAGGAATCTTCAAGTTGGAAACCCAAATTCCAATACGAGCCATACGGGTTTGTATGTATGTGTATATATATATATATATATATATATATATATATATGGCGACATAATATTATGGGTATTATGCAGTCTAGAATTAATACATTTTTTTGCGAAATGGTTTTCCACACCTTATATTAAGTATTGAAGACGATTTTCATGTATGAAAGCATGTTTGGTTATCATAAGATAAAACTCGCCCATCTGGTGTGCGCTTGCATTTTGTGATGTGGGACGAGCTTATGATATCTTCATTTATCCAAAAATCATTGCAAATTTATATGCACGGGTATTCACATGGAGTAAACTCGTTCCGCGTTAGCGGCGTGGTTCGGTGAATCTCCCAACTTTAAAATAAATCCTAAAGATAACTATTTTATGTTCTCACACCAGTCCCACGACTGACATGGACTTTATTGTTTCTTCCTAAACTCTTGGTGCCCATTAAATTTTTTTCACGGGCAGCTAGTAGTTTAGTTTTGCAGTTTTAGATTGTTGAAGCAGGATTCAGAGCTCTTTTAGAGTTGGAGTTCACGCCAGAGTTTGGAGCTTCCGCAATATCTTACGTTTTCTTCCGCTGAGAGTATATTTACCTTTCTTCCACTGTATATGTTGTAACTCTGATATCCTATGTAACTCTGATGTAATATTGTATTATGAAATAAAAAGTTCTATTATTTTGTTAAATATATATGTGCCCATAACAATTCGTCTTTGTGCACGGTTTTAGTTGGTTTAATTACTGGCGAGAATCGGGCAAAAAGACGGGTCGTTACAATAATTCATTATATAAAATGTTAAATAAATTCTTTAATAAAACACGATTATAAATATAAATATATTTATAAAAACTCTATTTTAATTAACTGGTATAAAAACAATTTAAAATTTCATTTCAGTTATAAAATAAATTTATAACTTTAATCTTTGTCAGTTCATCTAACGGCAAAACGACGTCATAAATAACATATTTTAGGCCATCACTGCCAACCACTTAATCCATACTGTCGATTGCTAAAAACCACAACAACAATTAACATCCATTCATTCTGAACATACTAATTATATGAGGAATCCGGTCGGATTCCTCCAACCTGTTCTTCCGTGCATCACAGTTCATTATAGTGTTTGATAATAATATATGTAATGATTTCATTAATATAATGCATTAAAATGAAGAATAAATAAAGTCAACCAATCAAATAATAATAGCCAATAGCAAGCATAGCATCCAATCAACTAATTTATACTATCAATGGGGTGTTGTAATTATATGAATTTAGCACATCACAGCATTCCAGGAAAGTGTGAGAATAAACTCACCAATTGTTTTCAGTCGATTATTTCAGTGTCATTTTCGTATAATTTTAAACAGCATTTAAAATTACACGAAATTCTAGTCAGCTCCAAACGGTTCCAAATCAGCACCATCATCAAGGCCTCGTTTCTGCGATCTCAACGGATCCTGTTTTGCGAAATTTCGTTAACGTATGATAAAGATATGCTTATTTCAATTCATATGAATTTAACGATAATTAATTAACTAATTTAATTATTAATAAAAATCTTAATTACCTAATTACCGTTAAAAACCCATGATTAGCGAATAATGATTCCACGTTATTGTGTCTCTTACACCCTCACGCGATTTCTCCAGGGACAACTTCTCCAACCTGATAATTATCTTCCTCTTCAACATTCGACACCCATGACTTCCCAGGCCAACTACCGCCGCCACGTCAGACCAGAGACCACCGCACCTATCGCCACATGACCGCAACCCCTTGACCTTCCTCCCCCGACGCTATCTTCTAAGAAATTGTCACCTCAACGCCCCACCGTGGGTCACCAGATCTCACCCTTCATACCGAACTCCGCCCCCTCGCTCCCCTTTTTCCACCTGAAACAACATCGTTCCTCCGACCCACGACCCTTGCATCTCCGTCACCCACTGGCGATCCTCCACCCAACTGCACCTTCGACACCAACTCAGACCCAACATCTAGTTAAACCCCACTGCAACCATGTATAGCACACTCTATCTCCAAACTTCACCATCACCTCCATGCTACTGACCATGACACCATCAATCTAGGTAGCATGAACAACAGCCCAGACTTCTCTCCATGCGACTCCACCACCACATAGTTCGCGCCTCCCTTTACTTTTCACGACTCCGACCACAGTCCAATCCCTTACGTCAACTTGTTGTCAACTCCAGCTTGAACCGCACTGCATCTGAACCCATACGTTGCTTCAAAAACCACGCCACCTGCTGTTTTCAAATGCGGCTTCATTCAGCTTCCTCTCTTTGGCCTTTCCACACAACTGTTCCTGTTTTTGATCAATATAAGTTTCATCGGGTTCGAGAATATGTGCACCAGGTTAAAGAGCAGCTTTATGCTAGCTCATAGGAAATAACGTTGTATTTTATGAAATTTTCTTTGATTTTATATAATATTTTGAAAGCTCGGAAGAAATTGTTGCTTTGTTTTGTTTCGGTGAGGATGGCTTCAAATGGAAGGGAAGCTTTGTTTATTTATAGGAAGGTGTTGTTTTCACCCTTGCATACCCAAGGACAGACAAACCATGCTCTAGTCAAAATTCATTTAGATCATGTGCACTGATTCGTCGTTCAGCGCTACTGGTTCAGAGATATAAGGGACGTATCCAGCTGGACTTGCACATGGTTGAAACAGACGAAGAAGCTATTGGCTTTTCTTTCTCTTTGGAATTGTTTAATCGCATGAGCTGGAAAGGAGATAGGAAAAGTAACAGCACGTGGTAGCTGCGAGGATACGATAAGATGGATTGGAAAAATAACACTCTTGTGTGGCAGGACTTAGCCTAGCTCGAGCAACATAGGGGTTAGCCCTTTTAGTTAATGTTTGATTTGATCTTTAATAAATTTTCTTCCATCGCTTTGTTGCTTTATTTTACTGAATTGGAAACAAGATATTTTGCGGCGTTATTTTATTCAGGAAGAGTGTCTGTGTAAAAGAATTGAACTGTAGTCTATTTACAGAAG
Source organism: Allium sativum (assembly GCA_030737875.1). Taxonomy (NCBI): domain Eukaryota; kingdom Viridiplantae; phylum Streptophyta; class Magnoliopsida; order Asparagales; family Amaryllidaceae; genus Allium; species Allium sativum. Next base: position 665,428,967 of record CM060924.1, read on the forward strand.
AATGAACATATATCGCACATGGTATACACAGTACAATGCAGAAATAAACAATATTAAACCCTTCTATTCTACCACTTCACATTATACTGCAAATTCAACAATTCCAAATATTTTGGGATTAAAATATTTTTATATTATTTATATTAATTAAATATTCAAAATAAAATGATTAAATTCAATTATTTAAATTCAAACTGACATTTTAAATAATAAAATATTTTAAATAATTGGCTAGAAAATACGGGTCGTTACACCAACCATCTTCTACAAAGAAAGAATCCTTTTTAATAACATTCCAATCATCATCTTCTCTGGATGGTTGAGCCTTTGCGAGATTATTATCTTCATATCTGAAAAGAGAAGAGATTAGCCATCGCATTGCATCAAAATGCTTCTCTTGTTGTTCGAACATCTTTATCTGACTTAGTTCGAAATGACGTTGATTTTGTAGAATGATAGAGAGAATATTTTCGAAAGAATTGAGAGTCTATTCTAGATTTTCACTAAGATTATGAATAGGATTTGATGAGAAATGATTAAGGAAGAAGGAGTAATTGAATAATGATTTTTTCTGGAAGAAATGGACTTAAATAGGGTCTGGAATTCATTGGATTTTGAATGGACGTGAGTAGTTATTCTAATTATAAAATTTGAAACATTTAGAAAATATATCAGTTATATGTCGATATACTCTTTTTGTCATGTCGACATACTATAGTGTTATATTTAAAAAAAATGAAATTTTGAATTCTTTTGAATTCTGATATATTATAATTAGTTTTATAGTTTTTCCAGAAAAATAAAGATGATTATATCATAAATAAAAACTCTATTCATTGCTTGATAGAAATAAAATACATCCAACTAATAAAGACACACTTTAAATACGAGATTTGAAAGCAATACAAGGAAATATATAAAGATAGATTAAACTAGATGGCCTAATTTTTGGATGATGATGAGGAAGATGAAATTCCAAGCTTTCTTCCTAATTTTACCACGAATTTGGATATTTTGGAAAGTCTCTTGTTAAGCTTCTTTTGATGGTTGATGATTTTTACTTGATTTTTAACAATCGTATCTTTGTAAATATGCTTAAATGTTGGATAATCAATACTTTCCATATAAGCTTCTTCTCCTTCTTGGACTTCCATTGGCTCTTGTTCTTGTTGCATTCAAACTTTTTTGGCCTCGAATGTCTCACAAGATTTGAAAGTGAGAGGAATTTGCATGAGATGAATGTTTGATGCGGCAAACACTTTTCTAGAGACAAATTCTTCTCCATGAAGATCAACATTAAAGTATTTGAAAATGCGAGTGAGATAAACACCATAGTAAAGAGCATTTTATCTTGTAGATAAATCTATGGGCTTTATTTCATTTAGAATCATATCGCCCTAATTGATAATATGACCACCCATAATAGCAATGTAACACCCCACCTCTGCTAGGGTCACTCACAATGGGAATGCACTAGTTTTGGAGGAGCGTTATGGAGTTAAGCAATCACAGACTTGTTACAAGACAGAACATAAATAAAACAATGGAAGATTTAAAAGCTAAATTTCATTACTTTCAAAAAGAGTCAAAACCTTTTACATCCAAAGTACCAAATAGTCAAGGTCATTATTTTCCATTATAACAAATCCTGTCTTGCATAAATAAAGAAGCATAATCTTAAAACAACAAAAGTAGCTTAATTCCCCAAAGGTAGCAGAAATGCAGCCATAGCATAGCTCTAGATCAAACCCTACATGAGCTGAACCGAAAGCAAGCGAAATCCAAGCTAAGTGTTAGAGTTTCCTCCCTGAGAACCTGGGGGGAACGAAAGAAAAAGAGGCGAAAGAAAACGGGTCAGTCATAAATACTGGTAATTCCTAGTGACTTTCGGCATAAAAACAGGTAAAGGTAACATGACATGTATAAACTGAAAGTAAACATAAGGATGCTGCAAGATGGGAAAGATAGACTAAGATAACATGATAATTCAAGTGTAATAAAGTATAGCATCACATATTCAAGGTTCGCTGCACCAACTGTACTAGAATCCCAAACCCATGTCTTATATTAATCATGAAATGATCCCTTGGCCCAATATCATGAAATGACCCATTACTAGGTCCAACGGAACGATCCACTAATCGATCGACTCCCTACAAGTTCTAGCTCGTCGTGTGTCTGTGTCATATGACCCTATCACGAATGTAGTCACCTGTGCTAGGTCCACCATAGGGTGTATCAAGCCCTATGGTGCCAACCATCGACACGAATTAAGCATGCACAGATAAACCTACTGATGCCCAATGCCTGCTTTTTCAACTCCGGACCACGTGCACGACCATAGCCCGCCTGAACCTACACTGGCGCACCAACACAGCCGTTGTTCTAGTCGCTTACAATCAGCCCAATAATCGTGCCCCACCCTACCTAGTTTCAGGGTACCGTGATACATCTAGTGGGTTACTGCTGAAATGGACCGCGTAACTAGGGTTTCCGTCCAATAGGTTAAGTGTTGTCATTTAAATTCGTGACTTAACCCTTATCAATCTAGCATGTCAAGTTAGTTAAGTGTTGTCATTCAAGTTCGTGACTTAACCCGCCTACGTGTCATGTCAAATTGGCTAAGTGTTGTCATTCAAGTTCATGACTTAGCCCTACGAATCATGTGTCAAGTAGGTTAAGTGTTGTCTTTCATGTTCATGACTTAACCCTATCATGTGGCATTAATTCATTAATGCACCCCAACCTCTCACATCAGACCTGTTGTTGTGGTCACTGGATATGTCGGGCGGTTCCGGGCAGATTTACACCACAACTCAGTCTGACCTAGGGTTTTCAAGTGCGATATGACCAACTACCCACATTGGATCCTTTTGTTTGTAGTAACAGGATTTGTCGGGCGGTTCTGGGCAGAATTACACTGCAAACTCTACCCAACCTCGAGTTGGCCATTTTCAAGTTCATTCTAGTGTCATGTCCATGCTCTAATTTTCATGTCAAGTTTTCAGGGCAAGTTTCTTGTCCACATTCAGATTCAAGTTATAACAATGTTCATGTTTCAAGTTTTGCCTATTATCAAGTTCATAATTCATATTCATAACCAATTCATGTTTTGCCTAATCTACCCTAATCGTATTCCCATCGCATGTAAACGTGAATCGATCTATATTACAAGTAAATCCAAATCCCGAAATAAAGGGAATAACATCAAAACTATGATAGGCAAAAGGGACGAGCATAAAGCGATAAAAGGGATTACAAGACTAGCATGATATAACTTGAGATAATTGGTTACAACATCATTGGCATATAGGATTTCAAATCTAGCAAAATAAGGCGATAGTCGTGATAAAAGTTGACATAAAAGAATAGGCATGCAAAATCAAGCCAAATACAAGGATAATGGATCCAATGGTTTTGGTGTACATAATAGCGAATAAACTAAGCAAGTCACACCCTAGGTATGAGATCCAACAAAATGCCAATTTGATGTACAACATGGTTTTCAACTATAGTGTTATGGGCATGAACAATCAAATAGTCTTAGGCAATTAACCACAATGATCATAGTCATGGTCATAGGTAGGAATCTCATAGTTATGAACCATAAGCGATTAAATCACAATAGTCATGGATAATTATCCAAAATAGTTCTAGGCAATAGTCATAGGCAATTAACAGTAATAGTTTCAAGGTCATGGTCATAGACAATGGTTTTATGTTCATAATCATAGGCAATAATTCTCATGGTCATTAGTCATAGGTGATAAGCCACAATTGTCCTTGTCATAGTCATAGGCAATAGTCTTATGTTCACAGTCATAGGCATTGGCATAGTCTTATGTTCACAGTCATAGGCATAAGCATAGTCTTATGTTCACAGTCATAGTCCTTGGCCATTAACAATAGTTTCAACGTCATAGGCATGATAATGTTATAGACATGAATGAGTTTGATTTACAACATGAATAGGCCCAAAGCAATATTCCCAAAAGTCACGATCCAAGATGAACAAGAATAGATATGAATCAAATATCATACATAGGTCCAATTCCAATTTATAACATGTCCATATCAAGTTTATAGTTTTTATCTAAAAGTAACTTGAACTTACAGATCGTGGTCTAAGAAATTTAGATGCAGAAGTCAAGTCTAGAAATTTGTCGTTGAATTGTTGAATCGTTGAATCTTGCTTTGATTGCAGAAGCAAATCCCCCAATATGAAATTCCTAGCCGTAGTCTTCAAGAAAGAATCTTCGCGTTTTAATTTATCTTAATTTAATTTAGAGGAAGAAGAAGAAGCCATGATCGTCAAGAGTTTGTGCAGCATAAGGTTAGAGAAGAATGGTGTAAAGAGAATGAGGCTAGGAGGCTGTTTATATAGGATTAGGCAGACGAATCTGGACAGAAAACGAGATCAGATACATCAGAATGCATCAAGTTCAGAAAATGGGTTCGGGAGGCAGGTCGACCCCTAGGTCGACACTATGGTCGACCTGGTCCCTGGGAGGTCGACACTATGGTCGACCCCCAGGTCGACCTGGTCCTGGGCGGGAAATTTCCCGCCCAGCCTGTTTTGGGTTTTGAATTCGAATTTTCGAGCTGTTTTTAATTCTTAAAATTTCTGAAACTTCGGAGGGTCATATCTCCCTCATACGGACTCCGATTTTCGAAAACTCAGACTCGTTTTCAAGCAGAATTTTGAGATGAACGCAATGGCACAACCCGTTTTCCTTGATTCTTAGTTTAAAAATTAATTCTGCCTTGATTTATGATTTTAACATGTTATTAAAATACGGGTTGTTACATTCTCCCCTCCTTAAAGGATTTCGTCCCCGAAATCTTCAAGTTAAGAAGAATGCATCCTATCATCCATCTACTCAAAACATCATCCACAAGCAATCATTGTCCTTAAAAGATTTCTAATGCTATATGAACATATGCAGAAAGTGTGTGTATATGTTCCTTGTCAAATGTAAATGATCAGGCCGGATTGATCTTCTTAATGCAAAATATGTTTAGTGCCATGAATCCAACATGTATGCAAATTGTCCTAGTCACATAAACGCTATATGTGTGCACAAACATCCATCCATATGCAACATTCACATGATAACACATTCAATTTCATCCACAGCAAGTATAAACACTCTTGCATATGCAATATGAAAATGTGTCTGAGCCGATCTAGTGCCTATTGTGTGTTATGCAACCACAAGCAACCACTTGCAAGCATTTGCAAACATCAACCATAACATGTTTCAATCACATGTTTACATCCAAAAGGGTTCTACCTAAGGTTCTCAAGATAGGATTGAGAAGATAAGCAAGATAAAACAAAGCATCTAGGAGAAGAAGTTAAAGATGTACCCCCAGATGGTCCTGCCTGCGGGGCTTGCCCTTGCTTCTTAGGGCAGTTCTTGCTGATGTGTCTAAGCTCACCACATTGAAAGCACGCACCTATCTTCTTCTTCCTTCTTTTACAATCCTTGATATAATGCCCAACTATACCACATAAGTTGCACTTCCTCTTATCACGTGACTTGTTATTATTGTTATCGTTGTTCTCGCCTCCCTTCTGGAAGTCTTTCTTCTCGTTCTAAGACTCATCCGCCTTAACTTCTTTCTTATCACTCTTACCTCTCCTATGTAACATGTTAACAAGCCTCACAGAAACTATCTCCATCGTACGGAAAACCCTATACGAAGCTAGAAAGAAGATTAGCCGCAGGTAAAACTACTACGACTACAGATGGAGAAAGGAAAAAAGATTCAAACAAGGAAACAAAGGATAGTGCTAATGGCTTTTGGGGAATAGCCATTTCAAAATAAACTTTTCTTGAAAATGCTTCTTTGTAAATGATTTTGAAAATAGTTTCAGAAGGTTTTTAAAAGCTTTTGCCCAGTCTGGTAACCTTCTGCTCTGATACCAAGTGTAACACCCCACCTCCGCTAGGGTCACTCACAAAGGGAATGCACTAGTTTTGGAGGAGCGTTATCGAGGTAAACAATCACAGACTTGTTACAAGACAGAACATAAATAAAACAGCGGAAGATTTAAAAGCTAAATTTCATACTTTCAAAAAGAGTCAAAACCTTTTACATCCAAAGTACCAAATAGTCAAGGTCATTATTTTCCATTACAACAAATCTTGTCTTGCATAAATAAAGAAGCATAATCTTAAAACAACAAAAGTAGCTTAGTTCCCCAAAGGTAGCAGAAAAGCAGCCATAGCATAGCTCAAAATTAAACCATACATGAGCTGAACCGAAAGCAAGCGAAATCCAAGCTAAGTGCTAGAGTTTTCTCCCTGAGAACCTACGGGGGGGGGGGGGGACGAAAGAAAAAGAGGCAAAAGAAAACGGGTCAGTCATAAAGACTGGTAAGTCCTAGTGACTTTTAGCATAAAAACAGGTAAAGGTAACATGACATGTATAAACTAAAAGTAAACGTAAGGATGCTGACAAGATGGGCAAGATAGACTAAGATAACATGATAATTCAAGTGTAATAAAGTATAGCATCACATATTCAAGGTTCGCTGCACCAACTGTACTAGAATCCCAAACCCATGTCTTATATTAATCATGAAATGATCCCTTGGCCCAATATCATGAAATGACCCATTAATAGGTCCAACGGAACGATCCACTAATCGATCGGCTCCCTACAAGTTCTAGCTCGTCGTGTGTCTACGTCGTACGACCCTATCACGAATGTAGTCACCTGTGCTAGGTCCACCATAGGGTGTATCAAGCCCTATGGTGCCAACCACCGACACGAATCAAGCATTCACAGATAAACCTACTGATGCCCAATGCCTGCTTTTTCAACTCCAGATCACGTGCACGACCATAGCCTGCCTGAACCTACACTGGCGCACCAACACAGCCGTCGTTTCGGTCGCTTACAATCAGCCCAGTAATCGTGCCCCACCCTGCCTAGTTTCAGGGTACCGTGATACATCTAGTGGGTTACTGCTGAAATGGACCGCGTAACTAGGGTTTCCGTCCAATAGGTTAAGTGTGGTCATTTAAATTCGTGACTTAACCCTTATCAATCTAGCATGTCAAGTTGGTTAAGTGTTGTCATTCAAATTCGTGACTTAACCCGCCTACGTGTCATGTCAAATTGGCTAAGTGTTGTCGTTCAAGTTCATGCCTTAGCCATACGAATCATGTGTCAAGTTGGTTAAGTGTTGTCTTTCATGTTCATGACTTAACCCTATCATGTGGCATTAATTCATTAATGCACCCCAACCTCTCACATCAGACCTGTTGTTGTGGTCACTGGATATGCCGGGTGGTTCCGGGCAGATTTACACCAAAACTCAGTCTGGCCTCGAGTTTTCAAGTGCGATATGACCAACTACCCACATTGGATCCTATTGTTTATAGTAACTGGATTTGCCGGGCGGTTCCGGGCAGAATCACACTGCAAACTCAACCCAACCTCGAGTTGGCCATTTTCAAGTTCATTCTAGTGTCATGTCCATGCTCAAATTTTCATGTCAAGTTTTCAGGGCAAGTTTCATGTCCACATTCATATTCAAGTTATAACAATGTTCATGTTTCAAGTTTTGCCTATTATCAAGTTCATAATTCATATTCATAACCAATTCATGTTTTGCCTAATCTACCCTAATCGTATTCCCATCGCATGTAAACGTGAATCGATCTATATTACAGGTAAATCCAAATCCCGAAATAAAGGGAATAACATCAAAACTATGATAGGCAAAAAGGACGAACATAAAGCGATAAAAGGGATTACAAGACTAGCATGATATAACTTGAGATAATTGGTTACAACATCACTGGCATATAGGATTTCAAATCTAGCAAAATAAGGCTATAGTCATGATAAAAGTTGACATAAAAGAATAAGCATGTAAAAGAAAGCCAAATACAAGTATAATGGATCCAATGGTTTTGGTGTACATAATAGCGAATAAACTAAGCAAGTCACACCCTAGGTATGAGATCCAACAAAATGACAATTCGGTGTACAACATGGTTTTCAACTATAGTGTTAGGGCATGAACAATCAAATAGTCTTAGGCAATTAAACACAATGATCATAGTCATGGTCATAGGTAGGAATCTCATAGTTATGAACCATAAGCGATTAAATCACAATAGTCATGGATAATTATCCAAAATAGTTCTAGTCAATAGTCATAGGCAATTAACAATAATAGTTTCAAGGTCATGGTCATAGACAATGGTCTTATGTTCATAATCATATGCAATAATTCTCATGGTCATGAGTCATAGGTGATTGGCCACAATTGTCCTTGTCATAGTCATAAGCAATAGTCTTATGTTCACAGTCATAGGCATAGGCATAGTCTTATGTTCACAGTCATAGGCATAAGCATAGTCTTATGTTCATAGTCATAGTCCTTGGCCATTAACAATAGTTTCAACGTCATAGGCATGATAATGTTATAGACATGAAAGAGTTTGATTTACAACATGAATAGGCCCAAAGAAATATTCCCAAAAGTCAAGATCCAAGATGAACAAGAATAGATATGAATCAATTATCATACATAGCTCCAATTCCAATTTATAACATGTCCATATCAAGTTTATAGTTTTTATCTAAAAGTAACTTGAACTTACAGATCGTGGTCTAAGAAATTTAGATGCAGAAGTCAAGTCTAGAAATTTGTCATTGAATTGTTGAATCGTTGAATCTTGCTTTGTTTGCAGAAGCAAATCCCCCAATATGAAATTCCTAGTCGTAGTCTTCAAGAAAGAATCTTCGCATTTTAATTTATCTTAATTTAATTTAGAGGAAGAAGAAGAAGCCATGATCATCAAGAGTTTGTGCAGCATAAGGTTAGAGAAGAATGGTGTAAAGTGAATGAGGCTAGGAGGCTGTTTATATAGGATTAGGCAGACGAATCTAGACAGAAAACGAGATCAGATACATCAGAATGCATCAGGTTCAGAAAATGGGTTCGGGAGGCAGGTCGACCCCCAGGTCGACACTATGGTCGACCCCCAGGTCGACACTATGGTCGACCTGGTCCCTGGGAGGTCGACACTATGGTCGACTCCTAGGTCGACCTGGTCCTGGGCGAGAAATTTCCCGCCCGGCCTGTTTTGGGTTTTGAATTTGAATTTTCGAGCTGTTTTTAATTCTGAAAATTTCTGAAACTTCGGAGGGTCATATCTCCCTTATACGGACTCCGATTTTCGAAAACTCGGACTCGTTTCCAAGTAGAATTTCGAGACGAATGCAATGGCGTAACCTGTTTCCCTTGATTCTTGTTTTAAAAATTAATTCTACCTTGATTTATGATTTTAACATGTTATTAAAATATGGGTTGTTACAAGCAAAGAGAGCCTTTTGGACCTTAAGAGTTGGATTGTCGAAATTTCCGAAACGGGAAGTGATGGTATGTTGAAGGAGAAGGTTGACAGTTCTTGTTTTTGGGCATAAGAAATGATTTTTGAAATCCATTAGAGTACCATCTTCGAAAATCTCGTGAAAGGTTTCCATATTGGTTTCTTCGATAGCAAAAGTTGAAAAATCCGAGCCCACGCTTCTACAATTTAGAATAGTGCCTAAGAGTTCGACATCGAGAACGATTTGAGTTCCTTTGACACTACTCCAAATTTGGCTTTCGTTGCCTTCGTAAAATCCGCGATTGAGATTTGCATAGAACATCTTCACAAGTTTGGGATTACATACTTTGTTGTTATCACGAGAGTCAATTAGACTCAACACTTCATTGTGTTCGAAAAGAGAAACAAGATCATTAGAGGGAAAGTCGCTAAAGATAGCAAAAGCACCCAGGTTATGTAACAACCTGCATATTTAACGATAATATATTTAAACGTTTTATTCAAATATAACGTCGTTAGTCCTTAATCGAGTGTATGACCAAAAAGTTACATTTTTCATACGGATGAATTTGGACTCGAATCCACTTCCATTGATTCTGGATCATCGTTTACAACCTTTTTGACTATAAGCATCTATACCTTTTTAGTTGGGCGAATTTGGTCATTTTCATTTGGTGTATGACCAAAATATCACTTTTTCTATATGGACGAATTTGGACTCGAAACCACTTACATTGAGTCCAAAATGTCTTTTAAGAGTTCGAAAAGTATAAATTTCGATATATTCTGAGCTTCGGAATTTTGGCACCTTGGTTGGGTCTTGGTTGAGCTCACCTAGCTCACCATATAACCCAAAATCCTCCTCCTACTCTTCATTCATTCTCCAAACACTTAGGTAAAATAGAAATGGGGTAAGGGAAAGGGGAATTAAAAATCCCTTAGCCCTAGCTTGATTTTAAGAGACCGATTCTTGTTGAAATCAAGTGCAAATCAAAGAAGAAGCTTAGGTAAGCCTCCTCTTCATCTTCTCCATCTCAATTTCACTTTAATTCATCATATTTCCTATGACCTAATTCTTGGGAGTCATGTTTTTATGATCATAAGTTGTTGATTCTTGAGTTTTGGTTGAAGAGAAAGTGTTCTTGCCTTGTCTACGAGCATCTCATTCATTTTCAGGCTTAAAGATCCTTCATTTATCAAACATTGAGTGAAAGGTGAGTTCTTCATGAACTCACATCTATGCCACAACCCATTGGCTTGTAAAAGTGTAATTTAGTGATTCATTTGAGTTTGCATATGCTAGTGAATTGAGTAGGTTAGTATATGCATTAAGCTAATTGATTAGTTTGATGATTCCCTTGCTTTTTGAGTAATGGAAATCCTATTATGTTCTATGTTCGGATTGTGCATGATATAGGTGAAGTTCTTGTGTGCACACAAGCGCTTATAACTACCCTTTAGCATTTCCAAACCATTGTGCCATAGTTAGAGTTGTATTTGATTTACTTTGATTAGAGAATTTAGTCATCTTGGAGTTTATAATTAAATCATTTCAATCTCATATACGTATACATGTTTGTGCATGTGATTTTTGTAATATGAGTTGATTCGGCGAGCATTTGAGGCCTTACCGACACTTCGGAATCATCATAAACTATCACCCTAGATTCGAGCTCGTCTGAAAGCCATTTGCACCTCATTCCTTAAGCAAAATAGCCTATGTTTCAGCTCAGACGTCTGTTCGGGAGGGGGACAGACGTCTGTCAATGTTTGAGGGGAAAATAAATAATTGCATCAGGTCAGACATCTGTCCAAGCTCTCGGGAAAACAGTTTTCCTGACAATAGATGTCTTTCCTAGAGGCGACAGTCATCTGTTGGCATAAAACTGTTGTTGACCAGTGGAGATGACGGTCAGCAGTTTAGGCCCATTCAGGCTCTTTCCCGGCCGAGTTTCGGCCCAATTCGACTTCGTTTGTGACTTTGCAATTTCTTTGGTTCACAGATTTCTGCATCTCGATTTCAGGAACTTCCGATTGATTCATAGTGAACGAATTTATAATCGATAGTCATGATATATAATTTACGATATTAAAACGTGAATTCTTTGTTCGATCGTCATTTCGATCGCTTTTCCACGGGATTTGCCACTTTCGAAACTATATAAAAAGGTTTTCTAAATTATTAGTAGATATCAAATCTTTTACTAAATGGGTTTTAATTCTACCTCATTATATGAGGTTATTTTCCAAATTGTTTTACTGTCTACTAGTATATGATTTCATAAACCTTTTTCTCATTCATATAAGAAATCTAATTTAACGCCTTAGTAAAAACAAGGACTATGACCCCTCGTGTTTGCTTTGACGGTTAATTATTGGCCTCAACCGATTGAACACCGTGGCAATGATCATCTTGTATTTCTAGTGGAATATACAACTTATTCGTAAATATTCGAGTAAAGCAAGTGGTTATGGGACATGAGCTTAACTCTTATATTTACTTGCTTGGCGTAGTTACACTATATTTGATCTTCGGATCAACCCGACCTCCGGGTCACTTTGATGATCTTTTGATTATCTTGAGGAAATTCAGTTCCATTTTATCATAGGAACTTTGGTTCATTCGTTTACGTCGATGATCTTCGGATTATCTAGAGGAACTTCGGTTCGTTTGTTTATGTCGATGATCTTTAGATCATCTTGAGGAACTTCGATTCCATCTTATCGTAGGAATTTCGGTTCATTTGTTTACGTCGATGATCTTTGGATTGTCTAGAGGAACTTCGGTTCGTTTGTTTATGTCGATGATCTTTAGATCATCTTGAGGAACTTCGGTTCTTTCCTTTACATCAATGATTTTCAGATCATCTTTGCGAGGTCGCGACCCGGGGTCTTCGGACCATCGTAGGAGCTTCAGCTCAACACTATGGCTTATGCCTTAAGATCGCGTCTTACCTTCGATATTGAGTTGGTTGAGTCTTCGGACTCCCATATTCGCATGGTTGAGTCTTCGGACTCCCATATTGATTTTGATGAGCCTTCGGGCTCCCGTCTTGACTTAGGTCTTTCCCTTCTTTGGGATCTTCGAGATTTCTAATTTACTGATTTCTTCAATCTTGTTCTTTATTGACATATGTGTTGTCAATCTCGTATTGATATTAATTTATCAATCTTAGTTTCTTTGTTATCGATATATCCTTATATAGTGTCGAGATTTCTTTGGCATATTTTCTGGACATATCGAGTCTTCACATTTTTCATGTGAACATTATTGTTACTTTATATATGTCATTTTTTATTTAATTATATCTCTATTTCTATATCAGTTTATTATGATGAGTACAGCAAGACTGATCTGTTTATTGTTTATTCTTATAAATAATACTCGGGTCAGACCGAGTATTGCAGGTGCTTCTCCTTAACCGTAGCATGGACTAGGTCCTCCTTTTGGTTAACCACACTAGTTTTAATAGTTTTATCTTTTATCTATTTGAGATAGTGACTCTTATGTGTACATATTTTTTTGTGTGTTGTACATGTATCTTTTATTTTATGATATAGTGGATCTTGCATGACCACTTATATCATGACCTCCACTTTTGTAGTTTTATTCATATCTTTTTCCGCCTTTGTGATATGAATATCTGTGTCTGACTCTGATTTTATTGTTAGGTATTTTATATTGCTTTCCGAATTATATATAGCCACTATATAGTAGATTTGGACTTGATTTAGATGTGTTGGATTTCCTCATGAGATTCAAAAAGTTAGACCATATTATCCGACATATTTAACACTCGTTCAAAGCTAATATACAGACGGTCACTCCTCAACAGCCTTAATCTTCGGGTTAGTTGACACTGTTGTTTGCAATGGCCTTGGCTAACGCGAGTGTAGAGGTGGGGCGTTACACTTGGTACCAGAGCCAAGTTCGGAACAATATAAGATATTATGGCGAGGATCATTGTCCTATGTTTCTTAGGAAATCATGTTTAGGATTTTATTCGAGTCTTAGGACCCATCATATCCTATCTTATATCTTGATCCTTAGTTTGACCAATCAATTTTATTCGAATCTAACATTTGTCCTCTTCTCTATTTTGGAGGAGAAGAATGGTTAGGATTATACTTTGTTTCCTTATTTGTTTTTACTCATCGTTAGTTTGATGTTATAATTAATTTCATTGCCCATATCTGTTGCTATCGGGACGTCTTTAACTTTCTTTGGGTGGTGTTTTAGTAAACATCTTAGCATCATTTAGTTACTTGTTGCATACAAGTAATTCTTGCTTTTTCAGTTGAATAAGGACTTTAATTAGACGTTTTGGCAAAAAAAAGGGGTCGACACTCTTGCGTTTACTTCGGCGGTTAATTTATGTACTTAGATGATTGAAACTTTTTGTATCCTAGTTAGTCACTCAAGTCTTAGCTAAGCAATGATTTTGCACTTCTTCAGTTATCTAGCTCATTTTTATGAAGTGGAAGTTTTTTGTTCTTACTTTCCTATTAGGAACTTTCCAGTTGGGCTTAGTTCGGAAGTGTATCTTCAGGTGCATTGCTGATTTGTCTGAGTCCAAACTTAATGGTTCGTATGACGTGTTCATAGGCTCTTCGACTTACCAATTCCAATGGTTCGTTTGATGTGTTTACAGGCTCATCGACGTCCCGTTATCGTGGAATTCATCTGATGTGTTTACAAGCTCATCGATGATCCAAATTTGCCAGATTGTTGACGTGCACACACTCGTCGACTTTCGTTTTTCACCAGTTCATCTGATGTGTTTACAGGCTCATCGATGATCTGGACGTGATGGTTCATCTGACGTGTCCATAGGCTCATCGACTTACCAATTCCAATGGTTTGTTTGATGTGTTCACAGGCTCATCGACGTCCCATTATCGTGGAATTCATCTGATGTATTTACAGGCTCATCGATGATCCAAACTTGCTGGATTGTTGACGTGCACACGCTCATCGACTTTCTTTTTATTACTAGTTCATCTGATGTGTTTACAGACTCATCGATGATCTGATTTTGTTGGTTGGCATGATGTGTTTACAGGCTCATCGACTTATCAATTTTGAAAGTTTGTCTAACGTGTTTACAGGATCGTCGACTTACCAGTTAAGGTGGTACGCTAATGTGTTTACAGGCTCACCGCGTCCCCTTTTTGCGGATGCATTCGATGAGATTATAGGCTCATTGATTGTCCAAACTTGACAGATCGTTGACATGCACATGCTCATCGACTTTCCCTTTTTAGTGGATTCATTTGATGTGTTCACAGGCTCGTCGATGATCCAAAATTTTCTTGTTGATCGTATTTGATCGCTTTGGTATTAATGGAATTTGTATGCTCTCACTTATTATTGTTTGAGCATCTTTCCATATTTAGATTCTTCTAGAACTCTTTGTGTGAATTCTAGAATTTTAGTGATTCGAGTGTTCATTTGAAAATTTATCTCGAATCCTCTTTCGAAAAATGGTAAGTTATATTTTGCTTATCTATTTTAGTCTCTTGTTTTCGGATTTCGAATTCATTATTTTTGGGATCTCGTGAATATGGACTAAAAAATATTCCAGTTTATTTTGTTAACCTTGATGAATCTAAAATTTTGAAATCATAACCCGACTGGTTTGACCTCATTCTTGTTGATGATATGTTCGTGCATTTGAAAACCAACGTTTTCAAGTTTTACAAAATTCTTCCAACTTCTACCATTTATCATGTTTACATGATTTAGAAGTTGTTTGTGAAATATTAGAGGAAGTGCTAATATTTCAAATTTAAGATTTTGTTGTATATTGGAGACTCACTGATTTCAATTTATTTATTTTTGAAATATTAGAGAACGTGCTAATATTTCCTATTTACGGTATATAACCAAGATTTTATTTCATGATCTTGTTCCCCAACGAGATCGCGCATCCTTTTTTATATAAGGAAATTTTGTAAGCTAGGATACTTTTGAGGAATTGTTAAGTGGATAAAACCTTCTAGCTAAAATGAGATAAGGAATGTTCGACGATTTATTCTTGGTAAATGCTTGGTTATTACTATATGGGTTTTTCCTTAAGTAATTGCGGGGACGCAATTTCTTTAAGGGGGAAGTCTGTAACAACCCGCATATTCAATGATAATATATTAAATGTTTTATTTAAATATAACGTCGTTAATCCTTAATCTAGTGTATGAACAAAAAGTCACATTTTGCATACAGATGAATATGGACACGAAACCACTTCCATTGAGTCTGGATCATCGTTTACAATCTTTTTGACTGTAAGAATCTATACCTTTTGAGTTGGGCGAATTTGGTCATTTTCATTTGGTGTATGATCAAAATATCACTTTTTCTATATGGACGAATTTGGGCTCGATACCACTTCCATTGAGTCCAAAATGTCATTTAGGAGTTCGAAAAGTATAAACTTCAATATATTCCGAGCTTCGGAATTTTGGCACCTTGGTTTGGTCTTGGTTGAGCTAAGCTAGCTCACCATATAACCCCAAATCATCCTCCTACTCTTCATTCATTCTCCAAACACTTAGGGAAAACAGAAATGGGGGAGGGGAAGGAGAAATAAAAATTCCCTTAGCCCTAGCTTGATTTTAAGAGACCGATTCTTGTTGAAATCAAGTGCAAATCAAAGAAGAAGCTTAGGTAAGCCTCCTCTTCATCTTCTCCATCTCAATTCCACTTTAGTTCATCATAATTCCTATGACCTAACTCTTAGGAGTCAGGTTTTTGTGATCATAGGTTGTTGATTCTTGAGTTTTGGTTGAAGAGAAAGTTTTCTTGCCTTGTCTAAGAGCCTCTCATTCGTTTTCAAGCTTAAAGATCCTTCATTTATCAACCATTGAGTGAAAGGTGAGTTCTTCATGAACTCACATCTATGCTACAATCCATTGGCTTGTAAAAGTGTAATTTAGTGATTCATTTGATTTTGCATATGCTAGTGAATTGAGAAGGTTAGTGCATGCATTAAGCTAATTGATTAGTTTGATGATTCCCTTGCTTTTTGAGTAGTGGAAATCCTATTATGTTCTATGTTTGGATTGTGCATGATATAGGTGAATTTCTTGTATGCACACAAGTCCTTATAACTTCCCTTTAGCATTGCCAAACCATTGTGCCATAGTTTGAGTTGTATTTGATTTACTTTGATTAGAGAATTTAGTCGTCTTGGAGTTTATAATCAAATCATTTCAATCTCATATATTTATATATGTTTGTGCATGTGAGTTTTGTGATATGAGTTGATTCGGCGAGCATTTGAGGCCTTATTGACACTTAGGAATCATCATAAACCATCACCATTGATCCGAGCTCGTTCGAGAGTCGTTTGCATCTCATTCCTTAAGCAAAATAGCCCATGTTTTAGCTCAGACGTCTGTCCGGAAGGGGGCAGATGTCTGTTAATGTTTGAGGGGAAAATAAATAATTGCATCAGTTCAGACATTTGACCAAAAATAGTCTAACGTCTGTCCAAGCTCTCGGGAAAACGGGTTTCCTGATAACAGACATCTGTCTTGGAGGCGACGAACGTCTGTTGGCATAAAGCTGCTGTTGATCAGTGGAGACCTCGGTCAACAGTTTAGGCCCATTCAGGCTCTTTCCCGATCGAGTTTCGTCCCGATTCGACTTCATTTGTGACTTTGCAGTTTCTCTGGTTCACAGATTTCTGCATCTCGATTTCAGGAACTTTCGATTGATTCGTGGTGAACGAATTTATAATCGATAGTCATGATATTTAATTTACGTTATTAATACGTGAAATCTTTGTTCTATCGTCATTTCGATCGCTTTTCCATGAGATTTGACACTTTCGAAACTATATAAAAAGGTTTTCTAAATTATTAGTAGATATCAAATATTTTACTAAATGGGTTTTAATTCTACCTCATTATATGAGGTTATTTTACAAATTGTTTTACTATCTACTAGTATATGATTTCATAAACCTTTTTCTCGTTGGTATGAGAAATCTAATTAAACGCCTTAGTAAAAACAAGGACTATGAGCCCTCGTGTTTGCTTTGACGTTTAATTCTTGGACTCGTCCGATTGAACACCGTGGCAATGATCGTCTCGTATTTCTAGTGGAATATACAACTTGTTCGTAAATATTCGAGTAGAGCAAGTGGTTATGGGACATGAGCTTAACTCTTATATTTACTAGCTTAGCGTAGTTACACTATATTTGATCTTTGGATCAACCCAACCTCTGGGTTACTTTGATGATCTTTTGATCATCTTGAGGAACTTTGGTTCCATCTTATCGTAGGAACTCCGATTCATTCGTTTACATTAATGATCTTCAGATTATCTAGAGGAACTTCGGTTTGTTTGTTTATGTCGATGATCTTTAGATCATCTTGAGGAACTTCGGTTCCTTCTTATCATAGGAACTTTGGTTCATTTGTTTACGTCGATGATCTTTGGATTGTCTAGAGGAACTTCAGTTTGTTATTTTATGTCGATGATCTTTAGATCATCTTGAGGAACTTTGGTTCATTCCTTTACATCGATGATTTTCAGATCATCTTTGTGGGGTCGCGACCCGCGGTTTTCGGACCATCGTAGGAGCTTTAGCTCAACAGTATGGCTTATGACTTGATATCGCGTCTCACCTTCGATATTGAGTTGGTTGAATCTTCGGACTCCCGTATTCGCATGGTTGAGTCTTCGGACTCCCATATTGATTTTGATGAGCCTTCGGGCTCCCGTCTTGACTTAGGTCTTTCCCTTCTTTAGGATCTTCGAGATTTCTAATTTATTGATTTCTTCGATCTTGTTTTTATTGACATATGTGATGTCAATCTCGTATTGATATTAATTTATCAATCTTGGTTTCTTTGTTATTGAGATATCCTTACATAGTGTCGAGATTTCTTTGGCATATTTTCTGGACATATCGAGTCTTCACATTTTTCATGTGAACATAATTGTTACTTTATATATGTCATTTTTTTATTTATATCTCTATTTCTATCTCATTTTATTATGATGAGTACAGCTAGACTAATCTGTTTATTCTTATAAATAATACTCGGGTCAGACCGAGTATTGCAGGTGCTTCTCCTTAACCGCAGCATGGACTAGTTCCTCCGTTTGGCTAACCGCACTTGTTTTAGTATTTTATCTTTCATCTATTTGAGATAGTGACTCTTATGTGTACATATTCTTTTGTGTTGTACATGTATCTTTTATTTTATGATATAGTTGATCTTGCATGACCACTTATATTATGACCTCCACTTCTGTAGTTTTATTCATATCTTTTTCCGCCTTTGTGATATGAATATCTGCGTCTAACTCTGATTTTATTGTTATGTATTTTATATTGCTTTCCGAATTATATATTACCTCTGTGTAGTAGATTTGGACTTGATTTAGATGTGTTGGATTTCCTCATGAGATTCAAAAAGTTAGACCATATTATCCGACAAATTTAACACTCGTTCAAAGCTAATGTACAGATGGTCGCTCCTCAGTAGCCTTATTCTTTGGGTTAGTTGACACTGTTGCTTGCAATGGCCTTGGGTGACGCGAGTATAGAGGTGGGGCGTTATAGGTTTCACTTTAGTATTTGCTAAATAGTTACCATAAGTTTTTATGGCCTCTTTGTCATCATGAAGATAGCCTTTGATGGTTTTGGTTATCTTCAATTTTTAAGTTGAACTTAAGGAAGCCATTAAATTGATATTTTTGGAAGAGAATAGATATAAAAAAATATAATTTTGAGTTATGAATGAAAGGTAGAAAGGATATATATATATATAGAAACTGAATAGATATGAATTGATTAGGCACAACTTTTAAGATCAAAAGGACACTTTTTCAGATCTTGGGAGTTAGTGAAAAGATTGGAGGGAAGTTTGAAAGTTTAAACTTTTGAAATTTAAAAATTAAATTTCAAAACTGGTTAGATATGTCGACATAATTGACTTATTTCAAAAGGAAATTGGATTTTTAGTGTTTTGAAATATATTATTGATTTGTATTTCAGGTTTAACAATTTCCTAAAATAATTCTAATCCTAATAAACACTTAAACAATTTTATTTTATTAATTTATTTGTTATTTAATATTATATTATTATTTTGAATTTCCAAATTCAAATTTCTAATTTGAATTCCTAATTTCAAATTTTTGTTTTTAAAGTTTTGAATTCAAACCAAAACAAACAAACAAACAAAGCAACAATTCAACCAAATAAAATCAAAATTTAATTAGTGCGTACCCGGTTTTTTGATCCTTTTCTCCATGATTTTCTGAACTCTGAATTGCCGTAAAGCATATATTCGTATTTCCGGTTTCTGGTTCTTCATCACTTGATGATGTATCTGAATCATCTAATGTTGCTGCGTATGCTTTCTTTCTTTTCCTTGTCAAATTGTTGTTGTCCGTTTGTTGAGTCGATTTATCTGGATATGGACACATTTTCCTTATATGGCCTGGTTTGTTGCAGTTAAAACGTCGTCCATCATTCATTTTCGAATTTCCTTGATTATAACTCTTCCTTCTATATCCTAATATTCTAAAATGATTTGTGATATGCGTTGTTTCTTCATCATCTTCGCTACTCGAGTCAAAATCATTTGTTGTTGTTTTCAGTGCAATAGATTTCTTTTCAGTTGATCTATTTTCTTTTCTTTTATGTAATTGGACTCCATAAGACATCAAATTTCCAATTAACTCTTCAATCTTCATTTCATTGACATCATTTGCTACTTCAATAGCCAAAGTCTTCTGATCCCATTCTGAAGTTAATGAATTTATTATTTTTCTGACTTGATCTACTTCAGAATTAGTTTTTCCAAGTGATGTTAGTAAATGCACTATCTCTTGAAATCTGCAATACATATCTGAAATAGACTCATTCTCGTTCATTTTGAATAATTCAAACTGATTAACTAACATGTCTATCTTAGTCTGTTTAACTTTACTAGTTCCTTCATGAGTAACTTGTAAAGTTCTCCTGATTTCATAAGCAGTCTTACATACTGATACTCTATTAAACTCATTCCTATCTAATGAACAAAATAACATATTCATGGCTTTAGAATTGCTCTGTGCAGCAGCCTTTTTTTCATTAGTCCATTGCGCAAATGCAATTGTGGGTTCAACATATTCATTTTACGTACTATTCCATGTATCTAATCATACTGACTGTAAATAAATTTTCATTCTACATGCCCTATATGAATAATTACTACCATTAAACAATGGTGGTCTAATAGTGAATTGACCCTCTATAAAAGAACTAGTTGCTACCAGTGTTGGTTGCCATTATCACTATTTTCAAAAATCAGATTATGAACTTTTTGAAAGACCTTGCTCAGATACCAATTGTTAGGGAATGCGGAATGATCGTTAACGAAAAACAAACACTAGAGGGGGCGTGAATACTGTTTGTGAGAATTTAAACAAAATCTAAAACTTATGTGAACTACGGGATGAATCAAACACCACAAACACAATCACGGACACAGATTCAAACACAAATACAAAATAAACAGAAATAAAGATGTAAAAAAGGAAAGAACACAACGAATTTTATACTGGTTCGGATTGCTTCTACGTCTAGTCCTACGTAACGCTGGATTGCATAGAGTTTTATTACTGTATCCAAATCCAATTACAACCTCCTTGATTTCACGGCTACAAGGGATACCACTGATTCCAACCTCCTTGATTTCACGGCTACAAGGGATACCACTGATTCTAGCCTCCTTGATTTCACGGCTACAAGGGATACCACCGATTCTAACCTTTACTCAACCCAAACAACTTTTACTCAACCCAAACAACCCTAGAACTCTTCAATCGCCCTTGATTCAGAGAGAGATGGGAAGAGAGTGTAGAGAGAAGAAGTTTGATCAAAATAGAACTGAATTCGACAGAGTATAAATGTAGAAATCATAAAAATGATTAAGAATAATTATATAATGAAAGAAGATGAAAGTGGGGAAGAAGATATGTTTAAAAATTTGGTCTTAACCCCTTTTTATAGAGTGTGAAAGGTTGCAACGGTTCTGAATCGTTTCAAATAGTGAAAAGACACTTCCTTTCAAAATTGAAAAAGTGACAGTTATATGTCGACATGGTGTTTTTGGTATGTTGACATACCCTAGTGTATTTGTATTTTAAAGCATTTTTCATGTGTTTTGATATTAATATAATTCTGGAAATCCTTGAGTAAAAAACTAGTGTTGTAAATTAATATTATATAGTAGAAAAACATATGAAAACATAAATCTAAACTATATAAATATATTTATAAAATTATAACATTATAAGGTTTTAAACTATATAAATATAAAGTATAAGAATATAAATTATAAAATTTAAGCTTGAAAAACAAAGAAGAATAAGAAAGGAAAAAATAGAAAAGATAGAAAAATAAAATAGAGAGGATTGAGGATAGAATTGAAAATCAAAGTTTGAAAATTAGAATTAGAATTTGAATTTGAACCTGGAATGCTATTTAAAGTCTTATAAAATCTAGACTCTATAACTATATTAACCTTGAACTCTTGAAATCTTGAATACTCACGAGTCTTGAAATTTCTCTGATCTTTAAATCTCTATTATCTTTAAAATTGTACAATCTTTAGTGTTATTTCCTGTATATAATTCCAGCATATATATATATATATATATATTCTATACAAAAAGTGTTAGTATATATTTTATAATAAATGATAATTGAAATAAGGTTGTTGTCATCAAAACTCCATTCTCCAATATATATGTCGACATACATATATATATACATGTCGACATATAACTGTCATTTTTTCAAATTTGAAAGGAAGTGTCATTTCACTATTTGTGACGGTACTGAGACGTTGCAACGTTTCACACATTATAAAAATGGGCTGATTTCTAATTTTAATCACTTCTTCTTTTCTAACTTCATTCCCTTTCATTACACCATTATTCTTTATCATTTTTTGATTTCTACACCTATAGTCTGCTGAATTCAATTCTGTTTTGATTAATCTTCTTCTCTCTACACTCTCTACTCATTACTCTTTGAATCAAGTGCTATTGAAGAGTTATAGGGTTATTTGTAATTGTTTGGGTTGTGTGTGAAATCGGTGGTATCCATTGTAGTCGTGAAATCAAGGACGGGTAATTGGTGGTATCCCTTATAGCCGTGAAATCAAGGATGGGTAATTGGTGGTATCCCTTGTAGCCGTAAAATCAAGGAAGGTACACTTGATTAAGTGTGTATGTGGAATAGGTGGGATCCCTTGTAACAATGAAATCAAGAAGGGTTGCAATTGGATGTTGATATAGTAATAAAACTCTTCACAATCCAGCATTATGCGGGACTGGACGTAGGAGCAATTCCGAACCAGTAAAAAATCCGATGTGTTCTTTCCTTTTCTGTACTTTACTTTTGTTTATCTTTGCATTTGTGTCTGAGTTTGTGTCTGTGATTATCTTTGTGGTGTTTGATTCATATAGTAGTTCACTCAAAAACACTATTCACCACCCTCTAGTGTTTGTTTTTCCTTAACGATCCATTCCGCAATCCCTAACAATTGGTATCAGAGCAAGGTCTTTCAAAAAGTTCATAATCTGATTTTGAAAAAATTTAAATGGAAAATTTTGGAATTTCTGTTAACACTAGTGTAAATTCATGCATTGTATTAATGTTGAAAGAATCTGCATATAATCATGTTGAAACGGCATGTGATCTACTGAAATATTGTTCAATTCAGGAAAAGATGTGTTTTGCAAATTCAAAAGTTGAAAAATGGGTAAAGTGGTTGTTGGCAATTCAAATTCTGAAATGGTGGCTTTTGAAAATTCAAATTCTGAAAAGGTGACTGTTGGAAATTCAAATCCTAAACTGGTGTGTTACATGGCTATTGAGAATTCAAATTCTGGAAAGCAACTGTTGGAAATGAAAAAGGATAAATGGATACTGGATAGTGGTTGTTCGTGGCATATGACAGAAAATCCTGAACTACTCAATAATCTGAAATATGAAGATGGTGGAATAGTGAACTTCGGAGATAACTCTAAAGGTTATATTATTGGAATCAGCAATGTCGGTAATTCTGAAACTCCTACTATTTCTGATGTTTTATTAGTTAGGAATTTAAAACACAACTTGCTAAGTATAAGTCAACTTTGCAATAAGGGTTATAAAATAAATTTTGAAAAGGATAAATGTTTAATAGAAGATAGGAATTCAAAAGTAATATTCGAAGGAGATAGAAAGAAACATATCTATATATTGAGTATGAAAATCTACAACGATAACCTATGCCTTATGGCTAATACAAGTGATCCCCAGATCTAGCATAAGAGATTTGGTCATATAAATTTCAAACATATTTCTAGGATTTCTAAGTTAGATTCAATCAGAGGATTACCCGAAATAAAATTTAAAGTTAATAACTTATGCGACGCTTGTCAACTCGGAAAATTAAATAAAATTTCATTTAAATCAAAAGAGGAAATCACTACATCAAAACCATTAGAGTTAATTCACATTGATTTATTTGGTCCATCTCAAGTTCAATCAATAAATCATAATTGGTATGCTTACGTAATAGTCGATGACTTTTCTAGATTTACTTAGACTTTGTTTCTTAAAAATAAAAGTTATGCTTTTGATCAATTTAAAACTTTTTCTAAAAGAATTCAAAATTTATTATCACTAAAAATCAAAACAATATGAAATGATCATGGTGGAGAATTTGAAAATGAAAATTTCGAAAAATATTGTAATAAAAAGGGATAACCCATAATTTTTCAATTTTGAGAACCCCTCAACAAAATGGAGTAGTAGAACGTAAAAATAGGACGATACAAGAGTGTGCGAGAACTATGTTATCCGATAGTAATTTACCAAGGAATTTTTGGGTTAAGGCAGTTGCAACAGCTTGCTATATAATAAATAGAATTTCAATTAGACCTTTAACTCATAAAACCCCATATGAACTTTTGTATGACAAGAAACCAAAAGTATCATATTTTAAAATATTTGGAAGTAAATGTTTTATTCTTAATACTAAAGATAATTTAGACAAGTTTGACTCGAAATCTGATAAAGGGATATTTATTGGATAATCAGAAAGAAGTAAGGCATATAGAGTTTTCAATACTCGAACCAATACCATAGAAGAAACCTTAAACGTATCTTTCGACAAAAACTATAAGAGTACAACTCAAAACAATGAAGATGAATGTGAAAATGAAATTAATGAAATAAATTATGAAGATAATCAACCAAATAAAATAATTAGATTACTTAGAGATCTAACAGTAGAAAACATATTAGGAGATATAGAATTTGTTGTTAGAACTCGTAATCAATTAAATAACAGGAATAATACTGCTTTTATTTCAACTATTGAACCTAAAAATCCAAAGGAAGCATCTTCCGATGATTCATGGATACTTGCTATGCAAGAAGAACTAAATCAGTTTACTAGGAATGATGTATGGGAACTTGTTCCTAGACCAGAGGATAAGACTATAGTAGGAACCAAATGGGTTTATAAAAATAAAATGAATGAACACGGTGAGGTCGTAAGAAATAAGGCACAACTAGTAGCACAAGGTTATACTCAAGAAGAACGAATAGATTACGATGAAACTTTTGCCCCCGTAACAAGACTAGAAGCTATTAGATTTTACTAGCCTTTGTAAACCATAATAAATTCAAATTATATCAAATGGATGTCAAAAGTGCTTTTTCTAAATGGATTTGTTAAAGAAGACGTATATGTAGAGCAACCACCTCTATTTAAAGACGAAAAATTACCAAATCGCGTATATAAGTTGAAGAAAGCATTATATGGATTAAAACAGGCTCCTAAGGCTTGATATGATAGATTAAGAAATTATCTGTTATAATCAAATTTTGAAGAAGGAAAATTAGATAATACTTTGTTCATTAAGAAGAATAAAAAGTATATTCAATTAGTAAAAATATGTGTTGACAATATAATTTTCGGATCGACAAACGATAAGATGAATAAAGTATTTTCAGATATTATGACTTAAGAACTTGAAATGAGTCATATGGGAGAACTAACATTTTTCTAGGATTGCAAATTCGTCAATTAAAGAATTGAATATTTATTAATCAAGAAAATACGCAAAAGATCTAATTAATAAATATGATCTAACAACAACAAATGGGAGACCAACACCTATGGCAACTAATATAACATTAAGTTAAGATGATACATCTAAAGATGTAGATCAAAAACTATATAAAAGAATGATAGGATCGTTATTATATATAATGGCTAGTAGACCAGATATAATGCATAGTGTATGTCATTGTGCAAGATATCAATCACTACCTAAGGAAACACATTTAAAAGCCATAAAATGTATTCTAAGGTATGTAAAACATACATCAGACTTTGGATTATTTTACCCTAAGGATGATTCATTCGATGTAGTTTCTTACCGTGATGCTGACTACGCATGATGTAAATCCGATCATAAAAGTACTAGTGGGGCATGTCACTTATTAGGACATTCACTAGTCTCATGGCTCAGTAAAAAGCAAAATACTGTATATTTGTCAACAACTGAAGCAGAATATCTCTTCTGCTTTGGCTTGTTCATAAGTAATATATATGCAACAAACTCTAACCGATTTTGGATTAAAAATAAATAAATCTCCGATATACTATGATAATACGAGTTCTGTAAATATTTCTAAAAATCCAACTCATCATTCAAGAATTAAACGTATCGATATAAGACATCATTTTCTAAGAGATAATGTAAGTAAAGAGAAAATTTCACTCGAATTTATAAAAACAGATAAACAAGTAGTAGATATATTAACAAAACCACTAAGCGAAGCAACGTTTACTAAATTTAGAAGAGAATTAGGCATATGTTCATTAATTGAGTTAGAATAATTAAATATACTATTATATATAAAAATAACATTAAAAAAATCAGAAAAATAAAATTTAAAACATAAGTATGCCGACATATATTTATGCACATATCGATATATAACTGCCGAAATTTTAAATTTAATTCCCACCAAAAGTTAGTTATTGTCAATTATTTAAAATTCTACTTCGACTTTTCTTCTTCATTTTCATTTCTCTTCTCTGTAAAAATTCTAAACTAAAATATACAATGGCCTCTACTAATTTAACGACCCAAATCAATCCTGATTCGTCCGTTGGACCATCCGAAGGTCCTTTTCAACGAGTTACGCTCTCTCATGTCATTAAAATTGAAGAAAAGATGGAGTATGCTTTGCAAATAATGGATGAAATACAAGTACTTCAAATAAGGATGAGCCAAGAACAAAATAGGCAAGGGAAAGTAAGAAGGAGTCTTCTTAAATTCATAATGGATAATCAGGCTAATCTGATTATCATCGATGATGATAATCAAGCCATGGGAGAGGAGGAAGAACCGGAAGAGGAAGAAGAAATGATGGAGGAAGAAGAAACTCAAGAGCTTCAACAAACAATTATGGAAGAGGATGATAAAGTTGTATGTGTAGGAGAGGTCTTATTCGACCAAAATGGGAATGTGATTGAACAGAATGGGGATTTTTGTCTCCATTATCCGAATTTTCCAATTAACAAATCTCCCATTATTAAGAATAATTAGTATTTAAGGTTTTCTTTTGTTTTTCGTTCTTACGATGTATTGTGCTTGTAAAAATCTGTAATACCATCGCTTGTACAAATTCAAGTTCAATATAATAATTGATTATGTTTAAGTTAAGTAATTAGTTATACATCTTAACATAAAATAATAAGGATATAAAATTAAGGGGGAGTATAAGAATTATTAAAAGGAAAATTTGATTTAGGGGAAGTATTCTACTTTGAATTAGAAGTTACTTAGTTATTTATAGTTTTTTAGTTATACTGTTTAGGGGGAGTAGTTTTAGAATTTCTTTTTGATAATGCCAAAGGGGAAGAAATTATAAAATATAGACATAGTTTATAGGATTCATATAGATAGGTGAGTATTTAAAGGATCATCATCAACAAGTATATATAGGTATGATATTTTATAAACTAAGGTTATCATCATCAAAAAGGGGGAGATTGTTGGAGAATGGAGTTTCGATGACAACAACCTTATTTCAATATTAATTGACTATAAAATATATACTAACACCTCTATCTAGAATATATATACACACACATATGCAGGATTTATATACAGAAAATATTACTGAAGACTGTGCAGTTTAAAGATGTTAGAGATTCAGAATTCAGAGATATTTCAAGACTCATGAGTATTCCAGATTTCAAGTGTTCAAGAGTTCAAGATAAATATAGTTATAGAGTCTAGATTATGTAAGACTCTGAATAGAACTCCAGGTTCAAATTCAAAATAATTTCAAATTCTGTTTTTCAAATTCTATTTCCAAATTCTATCTTCAATTTCTTTCTTCTCTATTTTTATTTTTATTTGATTTTAAACTTAAGTTTTGTAGATTTATACTATATAAGTTTTGTATATTTATATTTTATATACTTTATATTTATATAATTTTAAACTCTATAATTTTATAAATATGTTTATATAGTTTATATTTATGTTTTCATATGATTTTCTACTTCATAATATTCATTTATAACTATATTTTAATTCAAGAATTTCGAGAATTATATATATATCAAAACACTTGAAAAATACTCAATTTCAATTTTGTACATATATATGTCGACATACATATATATACATGTCGACATATAACTGTCATTTTTTTCAAATTTGAAAGGAAGTGTCTTTTCACTATTTGTGACGGTTCTGAGACGTTGCAACCTTTCACACATTATAAAAATCGGCTGATTTCGAATTTTTAATCACTTCTTCTCTAACTTCATTCCCTTTCATTACATCACTATTCTTTATCATTTTCATGATTTCTACACCTATACTCTGCCGAATTCAATTCTGTTTTCATTAATCTTCTTCTCTCTACACTCTCTACTCATTACTCTCTGAATCAAGTGTTATTGAAGAGTTACAGGGTTGTTTGTAATTGTTTAGGTTGTGTGTGAAATCAGTGGTATCCATTGTAGTCGTGAAATCAAGGACAGGTAATCGGTGGTATCCCTTGTAGTCGTGAAATCAAGGAAGGTATACTTGATCAAGTGTGTGTGTGTGTGTGGAATTAGTGGTATCCCTTGTAGCCGTGAAATCAAGGAGGGTTGTAACTGGATATTGATATAGTAATAAAATTCTGCACAATCCAGCGTTGTGTGCGACTGGACGTAGGAGCGATTCCGAACCAGTATAAAATCCGGTGTGTTCTTTCCTTTTATGTACTTTACTTTTGTTTATCTTTGTATTTGTGTTTGATTTTGTGTCTTTGATTGTCTCTATGGTGTTTGATTCATATAGTAGTTCATATAAGTTTTGGATTTTGTTTAAATTCTTAAAATCACTATTCACCCTCCTCTAGTGTTTGTTTTGCCTTAACGATCCATTCCGCGATCCCTAACTTCCAAAACCATCCAACTCTTCTTTGGCTTCGGTGTGTTGCTTGTCCACACGGTCTTCTCAACCTTGAACTATGCCTTAGAATTAGAAGCAAACTCAAGGGCAGTATTGGCATTTTCCTCGGTTGTCCTTGCCCTAACCTCGGCTTCAGCTGGCTTGGCATTTAGATTGGCAACTTCCTTATCGAGTTCAGTTTCCTCTTGCTCGAGGCGAGTGCATGATAGTTTTAATTCAGTGTTTTTAGATGTAACACTCTGACATTGCTTCTTGCGAGTCGCAAATTCTTTGTTATTGGAATCAAGCTCGTTATGAAAGCGTTATTGTAACTCATCGTGCAGTTTCTTATATTTTTCGGCATCGCGCTCTACGAGTGGAAGCTTATCTTGGGCATCCTCACATTCTTTTTCATCACCCTTCCTGGTATACATGTCATGCTTGGATATTTGTTTCTGATTGTTTAAATATATCTGGAGATTCTTTATGACTTCGGATAGTTTCAAGGAAAACTTACAGGCTTCCTTGTACTATTGATCCACGAAGTCTATTTGTTCCATGACGCTATCAGACCAGTTTGCAGGGACTGGTTAAGATTAGGCACAAAATGCATATTCGCAAAGTGATATTCAGGGAAATTCTTCTTTAAGATCATTACTCTTTTGGCAGTGGAGGGGTTAAGTACCACAACTTTCGATGTGGATATATCGAGGGATTTGCACTTAATTGGAACAATAGCTGCATTACCTTTGTCCTTATCCTTGTGTTTAGATTTCTCCTTAGAGTTGGATTGCTTCTTAGAATGCTTGTCCTGGGGCTGTGAGTTTTTTGGAGGAATTGGAGCTGTGGGAATCTTCTTATCCCCTTCACTGTGGCCTTGGTAAGTCTTGTACTTGTTAGGATCTGAGCGAACAAGGGAGAGAAGTGTGAGTATTGGTTATACTTTGATTGATAACGCTTTTTATCATCTCTCCCGCGGTCATCTCTATAAACATGTTCTGCGTAAGAATAAGATTTTGGGAGACTTCTATAGAGCTTTTTGGGGTCGTAGCTTCGATGCGACATCGTCCCTGCAAATCAACACAAACCATTATTAAAAGCAGGAAATAGTATAGCTCTCAAGTGTTGTGACGTGTAGTGTTTGAGTTGTGTGTATCATAAGTGATCCCCCCGACGGACCAGAGCCTGGAGTCTGGCTAGTAGATGTCGTCTTCCCCGTATTGTTAGGTGTTACTTCTTCCTCGGAAGTAGGAAAGAAAGAATCAAAGATGATGTCTTGGGAAGAATATATAGTATTTGGCCAAGGAAGAACACCCAAGCCTTTAAATATAGACATTGATTCCTCTTGGCAGGGATTATGGGCTAGTGACTTAACAGGAGGTGGGGTCCTAGTAAAAGACTACGTCTTTGCAGTAGTTGTATCTTTTGGAGAAAGACTGCTAAGCTCCTACTCAGTTGTCTTTTACAGAAGCTCCTCTGTGAGTATGTTTATTGGAGAGGGAAATTTGAGTACTTCACTAGTCTCTTTTTCAGGAGTTTACACTTTCTCTACCGGTTGGAGTTCATGATCGGAACTCAGAGGGTCTTTGCTTTTTGAGTCCTCCCCAGTCTCATATGACACTATTGTCTTCCCCTCGATTAGGGGCACGCTTAAAATCCCCGCCGATGTCGGTGGAATTTAAGATGGGGCCACATACGCAGGAGCACAGTCTCCACTAAGTCTTATACTTCGCCATGGACTAAGCAAATGATACCGGTGAAGATACTCATCTACTAAGCAACTTTTAACATTTAATAAAACAAGTTAAGCATTCAATAAAACATTCATACGATCTTGATGCACTTGGCCCTGCAATTTCTTTGGATCCGGAACTGGAAGTAGAAAAGAGAGAACCTATAAGCAATGTTAAAGTAAGGAAACCAAGACTTGGAGTTTACAGATTGAAGCCATCTCCTGGCACATCCAGCTTGATGTCGAATGTAGAACCAGTCAGGCATTATATTACCCACATTTCAAAATCCATCAGTGATAATTTTACTTTTAGGTGCAGATTCGAAATAGAGAAATGAGGGAGTCTCAAATTTTCAGTGCTTGAAGTTATAGAAAAAGGTTAATCCTCGTAGGTTGGCTCAAAACCCAGGACTTCCATATATGCAATGTACAAGGTGTACAAGTATGAATACGCTGTCAGGTAAAGCTGCATATGAGCTATTTTCTATTGTCTGAGAAAATCGACGATGAAAGGATGAAACGTAGTGATGCTCCTGACCAAGCACATCTGTCGGCTTATCACTATATATCCCTCTAGGGGATTGTGTGGTCTATCCAAGACATTGTCCGCAACTTAAACCTCATCCCAAGATATTCCATGCTTCAGGCATAATCGTCGAAGTCTTGTCTCATCAGTAGTAGATACCCAAGAGTTATTGGGCTCTTTCAGAAAGACTGCATCGCTAAATGTGTTAGGAGCCCAATTATTACCTACTCCCTTGACCTCCTCGTCCTTAGAAATTCCTTCATCGGAGGATTCTACATCCTTGTGGATATCGACTTCAAATTCCGGATCAGTATCGTCCGAGTTAGAATCTGATGGAAGGATATTTGGTTGACGTTTCTGGAGCTTTGCCTTTCCCAGAGTCAAAGTATCTTGTGGGACACCTTCTAGACATGTTAGTTGTACTATCCAAGAATCCTTAGAGATTAGAGTAAAGTATATGTACCCCCCTGAATGTGTGTGTACTTGTGTGTGCAGTGCAGATGTGGTAAATTGCATAAAAGAAGTGATGAAAGCATCAACATGCATAACAGTGTTACGAAAAGTTAAGTTCTTAAATCCAGGAATTCAAAGTAAGTATGTTATGCTATTTAACTTTGGATTTTGAAAGGCTCTATCCTATCTGTCCATGAGAATGTATGTTATGTTGGTGTTGATGAATCTGATCGAATAGCTCCAAGTCGAGTCAATCCGAGTAGAGAATTTTTGACCCGAGCACCTTCGACTTTCTATGAGCGCTCCTCCATTTTATTCCTAGATCTAACTGGCTAAAACTGCCGGTCAAGTCAGGTGATCGACTCGACCCAGAGAGACCTGACCCATTACAATTCCTCCTTCTCCACTCATCTCACAATTTTTTTTATGACCCACATCCATGGCCTTTCGCGCCTTTGTTCTCCATCATCCATACTCCATCACGTCGAGATTAAGACCGCCACCGATGGCGATCTCAACACCTGACGAAGTAACGATGAACTATGGTGTACCTCACCATACATCGATCACTAATTCCAAATCAAATCAAAGAAAATATTATGATTTCGGGGTTAAATTCATGCACGATTTCGAAGTAAAGCATTGATCGAAGAAATGATGACCCACCTATGAATTAAGATCGGAATTAAGACAAGTTTAGGAGAATTTGGGGTTAGGGTTTGATTGTTCAGAAGGGTTAAGCGGAAAATAAAGTGAAAGGGGAACAAGGAATAATTCGACTTGTATGCTACACAAAACCACCCATTCGAATTCACTGAAAAGACACCTACGCGTTAAACGAAGTCAAACTGGGAGATAAGGGGGCGGTTCGGATCGAGTAATTCAACCTGGAGTAGGATAGACTTTTCGACCTGACCCAAGAAAAAGTAATGAAATGAAAATACGAGGGACATTTACAGTAACTACTTTATGTTCACGGTTATGTATCACATTAATGTGTTTTGATTAAACTTCGATAATCAAAACGAATTATTTGGAATGACTTGTGTATGTGTGTTCATATATGAGAACTGACAGAGTGACATAATTTAAATGGATATCTTTAACTTTTTTGAATTGATAAAGGTATAAGGATTTATCCGTAAAACTGTCTTTGCTCTAGTTGAAGATCTTTAATTTTGAATTATCAATTGCAACAAAGACAATTGTGGGCATAATCTCCTATTTATACATGGTGCATAGGATCACGACTTCGTATAAAGATACGACCTTTGACTGCTATTTATTCAGGAATGGGTAGCTCGACGATTTCAAAGCACATCTCACCTGCGATAAGATGTACATTGGATGGAAAAATGTTAGCTTGCCTTGTGACAAGGCCACCTAAAGTCCAAGTGATCAGGATCACGTGCATTAGATACCAAGAGTCATGCCTATTCAAGAGCCGGAGATTAGGTTGAGTCAAAGACAAACTAAGCTAAACAACTTTCCATCTCCCAGGTCGAACAGAATAAAGAGGCGCTGGGTCGATAGCTTTTGGTTCGAACAGAATAAGGAGACACCGGGTCGTAGACCTTTGGGTCGAATAGACTCGATTCGATCAGACCACGGTTTCGACCCCGCAAAGGATTGCTTCCCACATAATCCACTAAGTCCTATTCAAATGGAGCAACTGACACATGCACACGAACCGAACTTCTCAATTACCCTATAAACCCGGACCGGATGTCACCTAGACAATAGCCATTCCCACTCATATTGCATGGCCGGACCCTATAAATACTCGACCCAAGACACAAAAAAGGACCTTTGACACTTTAATTTCTTGAAACGACCCCTTTGTCTACCATTATGTTTGACCTAAACACATTTTTTGGTGATTGTCGAGTGAATCTTCACATTCTCGAGAGGAATTTGATTGTATTGTGAGTGATTAAAGGTCCCAAATAGTGTAATTATAGTTCTTTATTGAATATAAGAACTTTAAAGTGGACGTAGACTCGTAAACGTTGAAACACTATAAATCTTGCGTGTGTGCTTGTTATTTCTCGTTTTCATTTTATATTTATTCATTAATCCCTACAAATTCTAGTCTATTGGATGTTAGAGCCAATTTTCAGTCAAATAATATAAGTACGAACTTAAGTCATAAACTATGTATAAACTTAAGTAACGATTTATCACAGGACGCATAAATGATTTAAATAAAATAGCATGTTGATTGTGCAGAAGAATATGTAAATGATATCGATAATTAAAAAAATAATAAGATAAATATGTAATTATACATATATCGTTTTATTTGCAAACTAATCTTAATCCAAATTCGAGTATGAAACTTTGAGATATTTACACTAGTCTGAAAAGAATTTACTACTCGATTATTGATGATAAACATTGATAAGAGTTTATGGTTGTGTACTTAAGTTTTTAATTATAGTTGAGGGGTATGTAAGGGAAGATGAGTTTTTGATCAAATAGCCTGGTCATAGTCCATACCTGAGGATCGAGGGGTATTGAAACAAGTTCAGAAATTAAAGTTATGAAATTGAATAGAAGCTAAAATTATATATTGCATAAGAGTGATCGATAAACATCTTACGTGTGTATGTAAAAGAATATTTTACGAAAACATCTTTAGGTTTTCTTTAAGGTAATTTTGAGAATGAAATTCATTTAAGGGAGGAGTAAGCAACGACCCTTAAACTAAACACTCTGATTAGGGATATATATATATATAATATTTTAAATATTCAAATGTAGATTATTTTTGAGTTTGAGTGATAAATAGAAATAATGACTTATTTTGGGAAAATGTTCAGAAAATACTTCCTTTTGGAAAATACTGATAAAATAGCCGAAAACCGTTTTATCAATAAAACTACTTTTAAATCATGAAGATTGCATACACTTTAGATACATACATTTTTCTATAATTAAATAAAAATATGAAATAAAATTATTTATTTTATTTTTGGAAATTAAATGTACTTGTGAATTAATGATAACACAATGTTTAACAGTTGATTAATCGATTTAAATGGAGATGTAATGATCTAATATTAATATAATTATTCAAATAATTAATTTGAAATAATAATAACTCATTTGAATTACGTTATATAGTAATGATAAATCATTTATAATAAATATATAAAGATATATATTTTATTTAAATATATAAGAAAATTGATATTTATCTATCAATATAATATCATTTTTATAAGAATTATCTAATATTAATTTATAATTGAAATCTGATCACTTTATTTAATTAATGTGATTAGAAATTTATTGTTAAATTTTGTTTACATATATGTGTAATTTAAATTAGAAATAAAAATGTAACCAGGATTTAGTTTTTAGGTTATCAATAGTTTAACAAACGGGTGTTATGTTTATTCTATGGTGCACATACATGTACATGTATAGACACGTCACACACACACACACACATATACATACATACATACATATATATATATATATATATATATGTACGTATGTATGTATGTACAAATACATATACCTAAGAAATATCATGATAGTTTCACCTTTCTTCATATTTAAGCTACATAAAAGCAAACTTACCGTCACCGTTTACCTCTTTACACATCTGAACCCATGGCACATTGAGGATTGGATGAGAGAAGTGAAACTTAACGACAAGGGGGGAAACGTGTAGGACATCGAGGCGGTGGTATTTTTGGAATTCCTTAAGAGCTAAAGATTGGAATAAGCTCTACCCTTTTTACTTTCGTTCACAACTTCTTTCATAAATTTCTAAGACTTCTTCACCTTCTCCCTCCTCGAAATCAATAGCTTCCATAGCTCTTTTCCTTCATCTCCTTAATAAATTTTCAAAAAAATATCAAACCAGGTCAAAACACCCTTAGACTTTTCCAGATTCCTTAGTTGATCATTAGAATGTTAGAAAGGCCATCCTCCAATGGCCAAACACTTTGAGGATGAGGAGCAAGTTCTAAGAGCTTCAAGAAAAAGAAAATAGAAGGAAGTGATGTCGAAGTGCCATCGAATTCAATTCAGGAAGCTTCAAAAAAGGTTTGGCGGAGTAGAAAGCATATGTGATAACTCTATTTATATATATTATATATTAAAATACATATATGTTTGGCTACGGTTGTTTGTGATGATTTTAAATCATGTCTGGATTTTGATAATATGGTTGCATGGATGATTAAACAAGCCAATACAAGTTAAAAATCATAAAGAAAATAACTTTATTTTTATAATGAAATGGTATACATGAGACGTTAAACTTATTTAAGATGATATGTTCAATGATTGTTTGTTTTTTTGATCATCAAGTTTGGTTGTTGAAAATAATGTCATATGAATGGTTAAACAACTCATTTAAATACGTGTCGAAAATCATAAAAGAAATCGCTTTCCATTTATGAATAGAATGTATAAATGAGATGTTTAAAGCTCTTTAAAATGGCTTTAAATGTTTTATAAATAACTTACAAACATAAAAATGTGTTTCAATGAAGTTTAAAAAGAAGTTGGAATTTAAGTCAAGTTAGGCGCGTTGCGTAACGGAACTTCCCGGTTTTGTGCCCAAGAAAGTTAAATACATTTATATGATGTACTCAGAGTCAGAATTGTTTAAAATAAGAATTTTCTAAACTCTTATAACTATAGTTGTCAAATAAAAGAAAATTACCAAGAGTTCGTTAAATAGATTTTGAAATACAAGAAGATCAAGTTTTGAAAATAATCGTGGTTTTGCAGTTCTAAATCCAAGAAAAAATTCTTTAAAATTGATATTTTTAATACTTTAAAAATATGCAATAAATTCTACAAATGTTTAAAAATGTCTTAAAAGGAACTTAAGTTATGTGAATGAATTCCCAAATGATAGAAAAATCGTTTTGATTAAGCGAGCATTTAAAATACTATTTTCAATGCTTTGTGGGATGATTTTTAATAACCTTTGAATTATGGACTTAACCTTAACAATCTTTTTCAAATATAAAAGTTTTCAAATGAAAACTAAGTGTTTTAAAGATGATTTAAATATTTTATGATTTATCTAAAAGATTTTAAAAAATGAATTGGAAAAGGCTATCACTAACAAATGTTTTAATTTTTCCTCTAAAAGCTAACCAATAGACGTAGATTTTCTATTCATGAGACCCGGACGTAAGGTCCTTAAATTAAGGAAATGTTTTGGAGCAACTAGTATCCTGGCTCACTGGTATCTTCTCTAAGCGAGGGATAGATAAGGTCAATAAGTCGAAAATTAGTTAAGTATAAAAATTTAAAATTTCTAAATTTAAATAACTTGAATTGCATATAAATAATTGTCTTACTTAGTATAATATTCAGAGGAGGGAATCCATATTACTCTTGTGAATTTAAAAGATGACTCCACCATTATTCAATGGATTGTAAAAGTTATATACGAAAACTGGTATTGAGTAAAATAAATACAATTTCTATGGATCTATCTTACTCAATTACTAATGGATTTAGATTTATCATCTTAGATAACATTGTTTCACTTATAAAAGTGTTATGTTTTGAAAATGAGAAAGCTTTGTTAATATTTAAATATAGGACTGGAATTATTCCAAAAACTAAAAAGGTTTTAAATAACCAAAGGATTTGATAAATGAGGTTTAAATATTTGATATGCCCTTGAAAAGATAAAGGAATAATTTAAAAGAATATATACTTGAAATATATTGGATTTGATAGAAAGATAATTTTATTTGAATGTCATTTGTTAAATACGTATATACTTGACCTTTTTTATCGACGATTGGTTCAAAAAACTAGGAACGCATCTGGATGATTTCGACCACTTTGAACAAAAACATACGCATATGAACGTGAAAGACCACTTAAAGAAAATTATTAGAAGGTTGTCCCATACCTTGCCATATTTGGAAATCAATTCTCCAATAAGAGCCCGCGGTTTTGATTGTATACTATGTATGTAGAGCGTGAGATGCAAGCGTTCTGCTAGATTGCTATTTACTTGATATTAGACATTATTGTAATACCAGAAGAATATATGATTTCAAAAATGTTTTGGGTTATAGTAAGGTAAAAACCGTCCATATTTATGTGTGGATTAGGTCTTACTATTATCCTTTCTTTCGAAAAGATTTTAACTTTAAAATTAAGTTGGATGATACCCATAAACTTAGTGTGTTTTCTCACTTTGGTTCACCAGACTGATCCGTGCGTTTGTAATGCTCGGGTTAGACCGGGTTGTACAGGTTCAGGTTATTGGATGTAGTGAAGAAATGAGCTAGAGAAGTCCATACGTATGATATATATTTATTGCGCTATGCATTGTATATGAGGACATGTTATTATAACTGTCCAAATGTGTTTATGTACTCTGATGATTGTAAGTTTTTTTTAATGCTCTCGGTAAAGATTTATTTCTATATCATATGCTGTTCCGCTGCGATGTGAGATTTTGTGTTTGTGGTTCTTCTTCTTCTATTCTAATATTTCTTTCTTTCTTATCTCACCCTCTATATTCTTCCTATTGGCATCTGAGTTTCCAGTGTATTTTGGGTTGGACTTGGGTTGTTTGGTCAGCTCAAAAAGTACCGGAAGTTCGGGTCGTCACAAGTTAACCGGTCCTTTTTCTACCAGTCGACT
The DNA here is from genome assembly GCA_030737875.1 of Allium sativum. NCBI lineage: Eukaryota > Viridiplantae > Streptophyta > Magnoliopsida > Asparagales > Amaryllidaceae > Allium > Allium sativum. Next base: position 665,467,164 of record CM060924.1, read on the forward strand.
TGTAGGCTAGTTTTTGTATATTTCTGGCTTTTAAAGGCTTATATATATATATTACTTTGTTTTGCACATTCGTGTATACTTGAGGATAGATTTTAACCTAATTATAACATGACTAAATGTGTGTGTGTATATATATAAAACCTTATCTCTATGATATGATTCCCATTGCAACTTCATTCGTTGGCATCGATCAAAATCTTGTTATCCACACCTTGATCATTTACATCTTAGCATGCCACATTGTCAATCCACACTATACCATTGATTTCTGCCAATATATAACCTTTAAGCTCATACATCTCAGAGAAAAGTGTTAAGTAAGAGAATAAATTATCCGCCACCGAACAGATATATATTTAGCAGAGATCAACAAATGTATTACACAATACAATGTCAGACATAATCCATTTACAAGTCCATTCTGGGTTTGAACGAAACCGGAGGCACCTTACTCCTCATCCCATATGTCCAATACAGGAGAGAGGTCCTCGCATATCCGGTCGATCTCCAAGTACGTTTGGATGATCACCACTTATTACCTTGTATCGGGGGATCAGCCCAATCAAGGCATCAATAATCATTCATTCGATGTGAAGATCTCCGGTCTTTAATCACAGTCTTCATATTTTTGACTTTTAGTTCTCATAATAGTTATTCAGAATGGGTTAAACCCGGTCTTTCCAAATAACTCGCGCATCTTATAACCATGTGATATATAAAAATAACACGCATCTCATTCCAGTCCAGAATATTCTTTTATTCAAATATTTATAATCTTTGGGAAAGATTCCCATTAATTTTATCAAAGATAAATTCTTTAAACTTATAGTTTAATCTTCCTTTGGATATCATTTTAAAAATATTCCATTTTATCTTTTCACAACATAAACCAAATTAAGGTTTATCAAACTAGTCAGGATTACCGAGCCTTACCGAAGTAATCATTTATTTTACTATTCCCAATCCCAACCTATTCACCCATGGAGCAAAACTGAAGGTACTCCATATTTAACACCCATAGTGTCATCGATAAATTTAATTACCATTTATCGTTTCAAATCTAATTAAAGATTTAACTATCGCATGGACTAAAACTAGTAGTGCTCTATCTTGATCATTTCTCTTGTTTGATAAATTTAATTATCTCTTTTTATGTTTTAATCTAATTAAAGATTCATTTAAAACTCTAGTTCAGTTTTAATCCCAAAAATCATTATTTATCGATTATTCAACTTCAGGAAATTTATCTCGTCTTTACTTAGGTTAAAGAACAAATGTCATTTAAAACACCACTCACAATAAGCCCAAAATCATCTTCCATTAATTATGGAATCTTCAAGGAAATCTGAACAATTTATAATCGATATAAATTTCCATATCCGACCAATACCATAAGTGGAATAACGGAAAAGGCCCTTTAAATTACATAAATAGTAAATGCCTTCCTTCACAGAAACTCATCTCGATTATTATTAACCGAATTCCATTCAATTCCAATTTAATTAAATAAACTGGAAAACTTCATTAAACCTTAATTAGAAGATTTATTCCATTCATAAATGCGTTTAAAAACGGTATTAATGAAGATACCATTCACAACAAACCCAAATCCAATTTACCATTTCTAAAAATCATTGGATTATTATTCTTGTTATTAACTGATAAAAATATCTTTTATCTTTTCAAATATGGAATTTTTTTCATCCAACATCTTTCCTAATCATTTACTATTAGTTTACATAATTTATTCATATTTTTTTAATTATTTTAATAAGGCCCTTACAGTCGATTTCCATATACGGTCACCGAACTACATTTACAACGACCTTTTTCAAAACTGATTTGGACATATTTTAAAATCTAACCATTCAAACTTAAATCTCATAGATTCATTGGAAAGATCTTTTCGATATAAACCCAACGGTTCCGGATTTAGGAGAATCCGACGGCCGGATTTCCCGTTACATCCATTTCAAGTTAATGGTTTAAATTCGCGAACGGTCGCGGTGCAATACGTTCTATTCAAACCATTTATATATATATACATCGTCGATTTCTATTCAAAAACGTATTTAATAAATCGTTATAAATTCGTTTAGAAACGATTTCAGCTTCCATTACCAATTTAAATTAAACTTGAACATTGCATTTTATTATGATCTCAAAATGATAATATTTTCAAAATGTCATATTTTGAAATTCAATCCTTTCGTTATCCATTATAAAAATAAATAAAATTGATATAGAAATCCGTTTGAGTTAAAATAGTGTTTTCTACTTAATTCGGCTTCATATATTTTTGCGTCCATCCAAAATCGGACATCAAAATCAACTTTTCAATTCTCATTGAATAAATATTCACATTTATTCTGGATTGGAATACAATTTCAACCAATATCCATAAAAATAAATTAATATGGATTACATTCATCATAAACACCCAAAGATAGTTACAAACAACTATCAACATACAAAATGACATCCAGTGTGCATTTTTTTTATATAAGCTTCAATCAAATAATTGACGCTTACATAAATCCGCCAATCAACCGATTAACTGTAATTTCACACGGGGGATATGTGTGAGTATAATATCATCCCAAAACCCGTGTGGGGATTTCAATCAACAACAATTATTTAATGAATAATCACTCGCATATAATGCACACACCGAAATCATAAATAAATAAATACTCAACTACCAAATGCTATTTAAGGCGTCACAAGTGTCCATCCATGGAGTATGAAATGTGAGTGACACATTTTCATACAACGCTTCTAATGTAAGGGACTTGTGAATAGTTCAAGTGTTGAACTCCAAAAGGGGTAATATAACTACATGATGCAATTTCTAACTTGCAACTTAAAATGCATAACTAACTAACTACTCTAACATATTTTTAAGATAGAAGTTCTCACTCTAAATAATTAAGATGGAAATTCTCACCCAAGCTAAACCAAATGTCACGACACTTCTAATGTAGATTTTCTTGTCGTGCGCTCGCCGTTTGTCGTTCTTTGCACTCAAATTCACCTTTATGCCTCTAGAATTTGCATACGACCTCCAATCTGCACCAAACTTTGTCATTAGCACAAAGCGTCATTCCGGACAACTTTTACCTAGTGAACTTTCTTCCCAAAATGCTTTCATTCGCTAGAAATCATGAATTTTCACTCCATATCTGCAAAAATCAAACGTGTTTTTCAAGTAGGTCTAAACTCTAAAATTCGATCTTGATATATCAAAATTGTAGAGAAAAACGAAATCTATAACTTTGGTTTTGAGGAGCCTCGGCCATAAATGCATGGATTGAAAGATATTGAGGAAAGAAGGACATGGGGTTATTTGCAAAACGGGATTTTTAGAAAAAGAGGGGTTTTTGGCCATGGTGTGGCCCATGGACAAGGGGAGGGGCTGCCGGTGGCGCAGCGGCCTGACTGGCCGGTGGGGAGGCGGGGATAGTGGTGGCGGCGGTGGTGATGATTTAGGTTTAGGGTTTGGGTTTGGTAGAGAAAGAGGAGGAGAGAGATGAGAGGAGGAGGAGGAGGGGCTGTCAGCAGCTGAAGGAGGGAGGAGGGGTGCGGCAGCCACATGGAGAGAGGGAGGCCATTTTTGGAGGAAGGAGGAAGAAGAAGAATGTAATAACCCGGAAAATGCGAGCCAATTTAAATTTTTTATTTTGGCAATTTTAATGAATTTTGAATATTTAAAATGAATTATTTTAAATAATATTGACGAGAAATTTATTTTGAATAGAAATAGAAGTATATATTTATTCGAATCGTCGTTAGAATATAAATTTTTATTTTAATTGTAAAAGGAATTGAAAATGGCGCGGTAGTTTGATAATTCGATTTCTAACTTCAAATGAATGTACCGGGTGCAAAATAAACTGGATTTTAGTGAAACCAAAAATATTTGAATGTAATTGAGGATATCTTTCCAACGAATCCTAAAAATCGAAATTTCATAGAGGGGATAAAAAGTTATGTCCAGTTGAAATTTCAGAATAGTTGCTACGGAATTTCGGCCCTTAAAAATAGTCATTTTGCAAACGACCTCGGTTTTCGATGAAATCAATTTTGTTGGATCCGTGATGGCAAGTTATTGCTAGATTTCAAAATTCGTAATTTTCTGAATCAATATGTGAGCGTGGTGAAGTAAAACGTGTTTTCGCAGTTTCAGTTGATTTTAATCGATTAGAAAATGGCCATTTTTCTAACGGTCTCAGAATTCGATGAAATTAGTTTTGTTATTGTCAATACGAAGCTAGAAAATATTTTTCGGGAATTTTTCGAGTTAGTATGTGGCCCTAGTAAATTGAAATGTGCGTTCAAATTCAATATATAGAGTTATATTTTGATTTTGACGAAAACTGATCGAAACAATCGAATCAGCTTACGATATATGTCCCGTTGTGTTCGGAATGGGGGTAATACGCTAGGGATGACAGTCGGTGGGTTCGATTTTGAGGACGAAAATTAAAAGTTACTTTTTGAATTTTAAATAAATTAAATACATAAATTAGGTGGCCCTCCCCTTATCTCTCTCCTCTTCCCCCTTTTCGTTCAAAATAAAAAAAAAAGGGCGACGGGGGGGAACCGCCGCTGCTACTTCATCGCGCCCTCCCCCCTTTTTTTGCGCCCTCCTTCTCCTTCTTCCTCCACGCCACCCCATCCTCCTCTCCCATCCACCTCCTCCACTCGATAATGCCACCCACCAATCACTCCTTCCACCGTGCCGCCAACACCCCTCCGACGCTCCCCCCCTTCGTGCTCCTCCTCCCCCCTTCGTGCTCCTCCACCCTCCGTGCCTGCCGTCGCTCCCCCCCCCCTTCGTGCTCCTCCTTCCCCTCCTCTCGATTCTCCTCCACCCCTCCCCATTCTTTCCCCTTTTCCCTTTTTCTTCCTGCGCCCTAGCCCCCTCGACGAGCAGAAACCGCCGCAAGCCACCACCGGTGAAGCCATGCCCAGTCTCCCCCTTCGACGATCGAAGAAACCCACCCCATACAGCGTAGACCAATGTGAGTTTTTATTTATGGTTTATTTAAATTAGTAAATTTCTGATTTTGCTTTTATATAAATAACATTGGCATTAAAGATATAATCTTTATAATTTAAACGAATTTATAAAGTTATGATTTTTATTTTATAATAAAAATATGATTTTTTTTTTATGTATGTAACGCAATAAAAGAACGAATTTTATACATGTATTGGCTATGTAAAATGATGATTTTTATAATACAAAGACGAGATTTTTATTAGAAAAATATAATTTTTATATTGGTAGAAGATTAAAAATATAATTTTTATATAGTAGAAATAATAAAGATGTGATCTTTACAGAAGTTGACATATAAAAATATGATTTTTATATTATATAGATAATAAAAATTCGACCTTTATTATGTAGGCGGTATAAAAATATAATTTTTATTATATTGCTAGCAAGATAAAAATATAATTTTTATCATGGAAGTAGCGTGTAGAGGAGTGATTTATACATATGTAGCAGTAATATAAAAATAAAATTTTTATATAGAGAATAGCGTGATAAAAGTATAATCTTTATTATATGAACACCGTTGTAAAAATAGAATTTTTATCTATATAGTAGCGGTGTAAAAATAGAATTTTTATCTATATAGTAGCGGTGAAAAAATAGAATTTTTATCTATATAGTAGTAGTATAAAAATGTGATTTTTATATACATGGCAACAATATAAAAATGTGATTTTTATATATGTAGTGAATACGGGCAACGAAAGTGACAAAAGGCGAGCACGACGAAGATTTCTACATATGAAGAGTCGTGGCGTTGGTTTAGCTAGTTGGTGAGAACTTCTCACTTTAAATTTTCTTTTCTAGTTAAAAATATATACTAGGATGCAGATGGTGCTTAGCAGCACCCGACACCCGTCATCCACAGACCATGGATGGCTTGTATGTTTGATTGTTTGTTGTGGTGAAAATTTATTGTGTGTTGTGATATGGAATAAAATATTTATATAGTTAAAAATATTTTATCGTTATAAATATAATTTTTAACGGGTATGTGAATGAATAAAAATCTGTGTTTGTTGATTTGAAACCCCACACGGGTATTGCGATAAGATACGGCATACACTAATCCCAATAATTAGTTGTATGTCGATCGATTGATTGACAGACTGTTATAAGCGTTAGACATCTATATTTGATGCTTATACAGTGTAGTGAACTTTGGATGATGGTTGATTATTTGTCAGTGCTATTATATACATGTGTTGTGTGGAATCTATATAATTAACATTATATGGTAATTGATCGGGCCTCATTCCAATTGGTGAAATAAAGAATATTATAAAATATAGATTCATGTGCTGACAGTACTCATTTGTTGAGATTAGTCATGTGTTGAACGAAATATTTTAACAATAAAATTTACAACTTTATCATATTTTAAGTTAGAAACTAACTGGAAAATAGATAAGATGAGTGGTTTCCTGGGTATTGATCTGATATTGGTTTTGGCCTTCGGGGTTAATACTTAGGGAATCATTCTCTTACTACTTTACGGTTGGAGTCTGATTTAAAAATCAAACGATAGATACCATAATTTTATAAAATATATTAAATAACAAAAATAGTCATGTGTTGACAGTTCTCATGTGCTGAGAGTATTCCTGTGTTGAAAGAAAAATATAGATTCATGTGTTGAATAGAATAAATATTCATTTGTTGAACAGAATAACGAAGTTGTTGAAATATATAAAGTCGTGTTGATTAGAGTTGCGCTATTTTGACGTGAACGATATTTATATCGATTATATTCGCTTTTATAATGAATATAGAAAAGGAAGTGATTTCAAATTATAACATTTTGAAAATATTATCATTTGTATATCGATGATGTGGAATATTCAATTTTGATTCGAAATTGAATATGAAGTTGAAATCGTTTCGAAAACAAATTTAAAATGATTTATAAAATATGATTTAAAAGGAAATCGATGAGATATATATAATATATATATATTATATATAATGGCCTGAATAGAACGCGCCGCGCCGCAGCAGTTCGTGAATTTCGACCATTGACTTCGAATTGACGTTGCGGGAGATCCGACCGTCGGATTCTCCTGAAACTAGAACCGTTGGGTTCATATCGAAAAGAGCTTTCCAATGAATATTAGAAATCTGAAATCTAACGGTTGGATTTGGAATTATGTCAAAATCAAATTTGGAAAAGGTCGCTGTATGTGCAGTTCGATGGCCATTGGTGGAAATCGACTGTACAGGCTTTGATAAAATTATTAATAATAATAATAATTTGTGTAAAATCATAAGAAATGATTTGTGAAGAACTGGGATGAAAAATTTCACATTAGAAAGGATAAAAATAGATTTTTATCGAAATGAACTAGTTTTGAACTAGAATTAAAATCAATATTTTTGAAATAAATAAATTGAATTTGAAGTGGTTTTAAAAATAATCAGAATTTCCAATACGTGAATTGGAATGGATTTGAATCGAAATTATCTTTGGAATATTTCGATGTTGGATTTCGTGATTATACAGATATGGTTGTGGGAATTTGAAAGATATATTTATATCGTTATTCCCAATACGATATTTGTTGGTTTCAGAATTTGATATTGAATATAAGCCGATATATTTTCTATTCAGAGCCTTGTATTTAATATCAAACGAGATTTGGGTTTGTCGTGAATGGTGTCTTCATTAACATTGTTCTTAAGCCCAGTTGAGAAAAAGATTAAATCTTTCTATTTAGATTTAATGAAGTGTACCAATTAAATAATATTAATTGGAATCGAATTTAAATTGGTTTTGGGTTTATCGTGAGCGGTGTTTTGAATAACACATGTTCTTTAACCCGATTAACTATGGGAGGTGATTTTGGATTTATCGTGAATCGTGTTTTAGATGACATTGGTTCTTTAACCCAGTTAAAGGCAGGATGTTGATTTTTGGGAAGATTAAAACTAAGTGGAGTTTTAATGAATCTTTAAATAGATTGAAATGTGAATTGATAATTTAAATTATCAAATCTGAAAAGTGATCGAGAATGGAGTACCACCAGTTTTGTTCCAAAGCGATAGTTAAATTTTTAATTAGATTTGAACGTGAAATGGTAACTAATATTTACCGATAACACCGTGGTGTTAGATACGGAGTATTACCAGTTTTCTCCATAGGATGAATAGGTTGGGATTGGGAAATAAAACAAATAATTACTTCGGTGTAGTTCGCTAATCCCGATTAGTTGGAAAACCATAAAATGATTTGAAATGATATCCAAAGGAAGATTAAAGAATAAATTTAGAAGAAATTATCTTTGATAAAATTAATGGGAACCTTTCCCTAGAAATGTGAAAATTTGAATAAAAGAATATTCCGAATTGGAATGAGGCGTATGTTGTGTTTGTGTAACACGTGTTTATTATATACGCGGGTTATTCGGAAAGGCCGGGTCTATACCCATTCTGAATAACCAATTCGACGATATGTCAAAGATGAAGACGGTGGTGGAAGACCGGAAGTCTTCACATCATTTGGGTGATTACTGATGATCTTGATTGGGCTGTACACCCAAGATGAGGGAATCAGTTGGTGATTGTCCAGACGTACTTAGAGATCGATGGATATGCGAGGAAGATGCCTCCGGTTTCGTTCAGACCCAGAACGAACTTGTAAATGGACTGTGTGTCTGACATTGGATTTTATTCTGTGTTGATTGATCTCTATTAAATATACATCTGTTTGGCGGCGGAGAATTTATTCTCTTGCTTAACGCCCTTCTCTGAGACGTACGAGCTCAGAGGTTGTATATCGATGGACATCAGTCGCATGGAGTGAATTGCCTATGTGGCACGCCTAAGTGGCAAATGATCAAGGCTTCTGTTGAAAAGCAAAGTCTTATGGTTGATGATCAAAGCATGGTCTGTGTGGCGCAGCTTTGTGTATAGCGTGAATTCGCGAGCCTCATACCTCGATATGAGTCAAAAACGGGATATTGACTACAGGGAGAGCACGAGGTTTCTTTCTAGCTAGTGGTGGTGTCAATGCTTAAACTGGCTGACATTTATATACTTTTCACCTGTGTGGTTGTTGGAATGCGAGGCGCCTCGGATATAGGTCTGTTAGGACCGGGAAACGTGTGCTCAGGAATTGCCAATCCTCCAAAGTTAGGTGAGAACCAGCCCAGAAGATCCAAGGATCATAATGGGGTCCTGAGACATTTGCTAGAGTGTCTCGAATCGGAGAGGAGCTTGCCCATTGCCTCGACTCATGACAGAAATCCAATTTCCAATACGTGATATTGCGGTTTTATTTGTAGAACCTAGTATGGCGACATAGTGGTATGGGTCATTCATGCCGCCTATGATTGATATTTATGATTGAAATTGTTTTGACACTATACACTTATAGTAATATCAAAATAATGTGTTTTAAACGTATCAAGCATGCTTTGGCTATTGCAAGGTAAAAACCCTATCCTTCGGCGTGCGTTGCATTGTGTGATGGGACCTGGGTCTTATAATAGCTTCATTTTTCTTTATTTAGCATTGCGCTATTTGTTTTATGCACTGGTGTTCTTGGGAGAAAACCCGTTCCGTGTTTTACAGCGTGGTCCCTTGATTTACCGAACTTTAAAATAAAGATTAATAACTGTTTTAGTTCTCACACTAGTCACCTGACTGACTTGGAGTTTATTGTTTCAACCTAAACTCTGGGTGCCCCTATTTTCCACACGGGCGGCTAGTACTTTTGGTTTTGCAGATTTATATTCACAGGATCCTGATTTACAGCTGGAACGATGCTCGGAAAGCTCTGTATCCGTGTATTACTTTCAGTTGTGTTTTGTATTATTTTTCCACTACTATGTAACTTATTGTAATCTCTGATATTTATCGAATGTATATTTATTCATACTCTGTATATTCTTGTATTCTGATGGAATTGTTGTAATAAACAATGAAATGTTCTTCTGTCTGCGTTCCGATGTGCCTTGTTCTCAATTCAATCCGTGCTTTCCTTCACGGGGAAGTTCGGGTCGTCTAAGTTGGTATCAGAGCTTTGGTTTACAGAGATCGAGAACAAGACACATTAGAACGAAATGAAAGAATTCATCAGAAATTGGATTAGCAATATCCAATTAGAATGACTCGTTAGAGATAGGATCAGTAGTATCCTAGAACGACTGTGAAGAGCATATTTTTCAAATAAAAATTGAAAACAAATCTTGTTTTGAAAATTAAATTCAAGTAGATGTATTTGAATATTTATTTGTATTGAGTTTGGACAATCGAGTATATAAAGATTTCGCGTATACGCGTCATGAACGTATGTTTGAAGTTTTAATATACTGGATAGATATAGAATCATACTCTAGTGGCTCGAAGATGATTCTGATGGTTTAGTACTCGTCATCAGAATTTATCTTCGAGTTCCGAAGGTGTGGTATCTATATATTTCCATTAGACTGGTGCGAGAACCAAAACTAGATAGATTTATTGTTGTGAATTGGCATCAAAAACATAATTTTCTGTATATGTATCAAAATTATAAATTTGAAAAGTTAATCCACTATTTGATTGATGGTTGTGTTGTTTGTTTATTTGTTTGATAATTTTGAACCGTTATGCCAAATGGAACCAAATATTGAACTGTATTGAAAAATGATTGCAAATGCATGCATATACATGTACTTACATTGAACATGTCATAGCAAGGAGTCTAGAGCAGAAGAATAAAATTGTTTGCCCGACAAATAGGTACATGTTTACCATAATTTACTGTTTTGTTTGGGTGATGATGATTTTATGAGCTGATTGGCTAGCCGCTTGGCTTTTTCTTTTTCTTTTGGATTGAAGAAGGCCATGGGAGGCTATATGAAATATCCCAAGTCCCCGGTGCAGGGATGGTTATAGCGAAAAATTTCGGAAATTTAGGGTGTTAGCCAAATTTTTGAAAATTTTGAAAAGTTCCTAGAAACTGAAAAGTTTAAGAACTTAAGCAGTAAAGAAAACAATGGAAGTTGAGTTGATTTCTAAAACAACTTTCAGCTTCGTTCCTTTTCGGGGACGAAAAGTTTTAAGTGGGGGAGATTGTAATAACCCGGAAAATGCGAGCCAATTTAAAAAATTTATTTTGGCAATTTTAATGAATTTTTTTAAATAATATCGACGAGAAATTTATTTTTAATAGAAATAGAAGCATATATTTATTCAAATTGTCGTTAGAATATAAATTTTTATTTTAATTATAAAAGGAATTGAAAATGGCGCGGTAGTTCGATAATTCGATTTCTAACTTCAAATGAATGTACCGGGTGCAAAATAAACCGGATTTTAGTGAAACCAAAAATATTTGAATCTAATTGAGGATATATTTCCAACGAATCCAAAAAATCAAAATTTCATAGTGGGGATAAAAAGTTATGTCCACTTGAAATTTCAGAATAGTCGCTATGGAATTTCGGCCCTTAAAAATAGTCATTTTGCAAACGACCTCGGTTTTCGATGAAATCACTTTTGTTGGATCCGTGATGGCAAGTTATTGCTAGATTTCAAAATTCGTAATTTTATGAATCAATATGTGAGCGTGGCGAAGTAAAACGTGTTTTGGCAGTTTCAGTTGATTTTAATCGACTGGAAAATGGCCATTTTTTTAACGGTCTTAGAATTCGATGAAATTAGTTTTGGTAGGACCGTATCGTCAATACGAAGCTAGAAAATATTTTTCGGGAATTTTTCAAGTTAGTATGTGGCCCCAGTAAATTGAAATGTGCGTTCAAATTCAATATATAGAGTTATATTTTGATTTTGACGAAAACTGATCGAAACGATCGAATCAACTTACGATATTTGTCCCGTTGTGTTCGGAATGGGGGTAATACGCTAGGGACGACAGTCGGTGGGTTCGATTTTGAGGACAAAAATTAAAAGTTACTTTTTGAATTTTAAATAAATTAAATATATAAATTAGGTGGCCCTCCCCTTATCTCTCTCCTCTTCCCCCTTTTCGTTCAGAACAAAAAAAAAGAAAAGAAAAAAGGGGGCGAAGGGGGGAACCGCCGCCGCCACTTCATCGCGGCCCCCCCTTTTTTTGCTGCGCCCTCCTTCTCCTTCTTCCTCCGCGCCGCCCCATCCTCCTCTCCCCTCCGCCTCCTCCACTCGAGAACGCCACCCACCAATCTCTCCTTCCAACGCGCCGCCAACGCCCCTCCGACCTTCGCCTGCCGTCGCTTCCCCCCTCGTGCTCCTCCTTCCCCCTCCTCTCGATTCTCCTCCGTCCCTCCCCGTTCTTTCCCCTTTTCCCTTTTTCTTCCCGCGCCCAAGCCCCCTCGACGAGCAGAAACCGCCGCGAGCCACCACCGGCGAAGCCATGCCCAGTCTCCCCCTTCGACGATCGAAGAAACCCACCCCGTACAGCGTAGACCACTGTGAGTTTTTATTTATGGTTTATTTAAATTAGTAAATTTCGGATTTTGCTTTTATATAAATAACATTGGCATTAAAGATATAATCTTTATAATTTAAACGAATTTATAAAGTTATGATTTTTATTTTATAATAAAAATATGATTTTTTTTATGTATGTAACGCTATAAAAGAACGGTTTTTATACATGTATTGGCAATGTAAAATGATGATTTTTATAATACAAAGACGAGATTTTTATTAGAAAAATATATTTTTTATATTGGTAGAAGATTAAAAATATAATTTTTATATAGTAGAAATAATAAAGATGTGATCTTTATAGAAGTAGAGATATAAAAATATGATATTTATATTATATAGATAATAAAAATTCGACCTTTATTATGTAGGCGGTATAAAAATATAATTTTTATTATATTGCTAGCAAGATAAAAATATAATTTTTATCATGGAAGTAGCATGTAGAGGAGTGATTTATACATATGTAGCAGTAATATAAAAAAATACGATCTTTATATATAAAAATATAGTTTTTATATAGAGAATAGCGTGATAAAAATATAATCTTTATTATATGAACACCGTTGTAAAAATAGAATTTTTATCTATATAGTAGCGGTGTAAAAATAGAATTTTTATCTATATAGTAGTAGTATAAAAATGTTATTTTTATATACATAGCAACAATATAAAAATGTGATTTTTATATATGTAGTGAATACGGGCAACGAAAGTGACAAAAGGTGAGCACGACGAAGATTTCTACATATGAAGAGTCGTGGCGTTGGTTTAGCTAGTTGGTGAGAACTTCTCACTTTAAATTTTCTTTTCTAGTTAAAAATATATACTAGGATGCAGACGGTGATTAGCAGCACCCGACACCCGTCATCCACAGACCATGGATGACTTTTATGTTTGATTGTTTGTTGTGGTGAAAATTTATTGTGTGTTGTGAGATGGAATAAAATATTTATATAGTTAAAAATATTTTATCGTTAAAAATATAATTTTTAATGGGTATGTGAATGAATAAAAATCTTTGTTTGTTGATTTGAAACCCCACACGGGTATTGGGATAAGATACGGCATACACTAATACCAATAATTAGTTGTATGTCGATCGATTGATTGACAGGCTGTTATAAGCGTTAGATATCTATATTTGATGCTTATACAGTGTAGTGCACTTTGGATGATGGTTGATTATTTGTCAGTGCTATTATATACATGTGTTGTGTGGAATCCATATAAATAACATTATATGGTAATTGATCGGGCCTCATTCCAATTGGGGAAATAAAGAATATTATAAAATATAGATTCATGTGTTGACAGTACTCATTTATTGAGATTAGTCATGTGTTGAACGAAATATTTTAACAATAAAATTTACATCTTTATCATATTTTAAGTTAGAAACTATCTGGAAATTAGATAAGATGAGTGATTTCGTGGGTATTGATCTGATATTGGTTTCGGCCTACGGGGTTAATACTTAGGGAATCATTCTCTTACCACTTTATGGTTGGAGTCTGATTTAAAAATCAAACGATAGATACCATAATTTTATAAAATATATTAAATAACAAAAATAGTCATGTGTTGACAGTGCTCATGTGTTGAGAGTATTCATGTGTTGAAAGAAAAATATAGATTTATGTGTTGAATAGAATAAATATTCATTTGTTGAATAGAATAACGAAGTTGTTGAAATATATAAAGCTGTGTTGATTAGAGTTGCGCTATTTTGACGTGAACGATATTTATATTGATTATATTCGCTTTTATAATGAATATAGAAAAGGAAGTGATTTCAAATTATAACATTTTAAAAATATTATCATTTGTATATCGATGATGTGGAATATTCAATTTTGATTCGAAATTGAATATGAAGTTGAAATCGTTTCGAAAACGAATTTAAAACGATTTATAAAATACGATTTAAAAGGAAATCGATGAGATATATATATTATATATATAATGGCCTGAATAGAACGCACCGCGCCGCAGCAGTTCGTGAATTTCGACCATTGACTTCGAATTGACGTTGCGGGAGATCCGACCGTCGGATTCTCCTAAAACCGGAACCGTTGGGTTCGTATCGAAAAGAGCTTTCCAATGAATATTAGAAATCTGAAATCTAACGGTTGGATTTGGAAATATGTCCAAATCAGATTTGGAAAAGGTCGATGTAAGTGCAGTTCGATGGCCATTGGTGGAAATCGACTGTACGGGCTTTGATAAAATTATTAAAAATAATAATAATTTGTGTAAAATCATAAGAAATGATTTGTGAAGAACTGGGATGAAAAATTCCACATTTGAAAGGATAAAAATAGATTTTTATCGAAATGTACTAGTTTTGAACTAGAATTAAAATCAATTTATTTTTGAAATAAATAAATTGAATTTGAAGTGGTTTTAAAAATAATCAGAATTTCCAATACGTGAATTGGAATGGATTTGAATCGAAATTATCTTTAGAATATTTCGATGTTGGATTTCGTGATTATACAGATATGATTGTGGGAATTTGAAAGATATATTTATATCGTTATTCCCAATACAATATTTGTTGGTTTAAGAATTTGATATTGAATATAAGCCGATATGTTTTCTATTCAGAGTCTTGTATTTAATATCAAACGTGATTTGGGTTTGTTGTGAATGGTGTCTTCATTAACATTGTTCTTAAGCCCGGTTGAGAAAAAGATTAAATCTTTCTATTTAGATTTAATGAAGTGTACCAATTTAATAATATTAATAGGTCTGTTAGGACCGGGAAACATGTGCTCAGGAATTGCCAATCCTCCAAAGTTAGGTGAGGACCGGCCTTGAAGATCCAAGGATCATAGTGGGGTCCTGAGACATTTGCTAGAGTGTCTCCAATCGGAGAGGAACTTGCCCCTTGCCTCGACTCATGACGGAAATCCAATTTCCAATACATGATATTGCGGTTTTATTTGTAGAACCTAGTATGGCGACATAGTGGTATGGGTCATTCATGCCGCCTATGATTAATATTTATGATTGAAATTGTTTTGACACTATACACTTATAGTAATATCTAAATAATGTGTTTTAAACGTATCAAGCATGCTTTGGCTATTATAAGGTAAAACCCTATCCTCTGGCTTGCGTTGCATTGTGTGATGGGACCTGGGTCTTATAATAGCTTCATTTTTCTTTATTTAGTATTGCGCTGTTTGTTTTATGCACTGGTGTTCTTGGGAATAAACCCGTTCCGTGTTATATGGCGTGGTCCCTTGATTTACCGAACTTTAAAATAAAGATTAATAACTGTTTTAGTTCTCACACCAGTCACCTGACTGACCTAGAGTTTATTGTTTCAACCTAAACTCTGGGTGCCCCTATTTTCCACACGGGCAGCTAGTAGTTTTGGTTTTGCAGATTTATATTCACAGGATCCTGATTTACAGCTGGAACGATGCTCGGAAAGCTCTGTATTCATGTATTACTTTCAGTTGTGTTTTGTATTATTTTTCCGCTGCTATGTAACTTATTGTAATCCCTGATATTTATCGAATGTATATTTATTCATACTCTGTATATTCTTGTATTCTAATGGAATTGTTGTAATAAACAATGAAATGTTCCTCTGTCTGCGTTCCGATGTGCCTTGTTCTCAATTCAATCCGTGCTTTCCTTCATGGGGAAGTTCGGGTTGTCTCAAAGAAAGTGAAGAAAGAATCAAAGAAAAGTGATTATATGCTCGTTTCTCTTCGAATCTCCCGACTGTAAACGATCTTCGTTTGCCATGGTTTTCGGATACGAAATAGTACACATCAAGACGAGTCCAACGAATCAAGTTTCATCGAATTCCTAGTTCGTTTGACCTTCCGTTTAATTTCTCAAACAGGCTCAAATAATATTCAAAAAATGCGATTTTAGCTTACATTTTCTTCTTGCACGCCCGCGTGCTAACTCTGAAAATTATGGCATTTTGGATTTAACCATTATTTGACGATGTGAATCCGGAAAAAATGTGTTTGCCTCGTACGGCCACATATTGACTCCCTTCGACGCGCATTTTGGAACTCAACAGTGATTTGCCATTATGAATCCAAATTTTTTTATCTCGTCGTATTCTGAGCTTCCTAGAAAAAATTCATTTTTTAAGGGCTGTGTTGATTTTAAAAATCGAATTTAATTTTTTTTCGAAAACAAAGCTTATAAATCTATTTAATAATTTTATTGAGTTTGTTTTAAGTCAAATAAAATATAAAAACTAATTTTAAACTTATTCTCAAATTTTATTTAGCAAAAATAACCAATTTATATTCACAAATTCCTTATAATAGCTTAAATTAAATTTTAAAATTGGTTCTGAAAATCCGGGTTATTACAACCTCCCCCACTTAAAACTTTTTCGTCCTCGAAAAAGAGCGGAGCTGAAAGTTTTTAATGAACCAACTCAAATTTCATTCTTCCTTGAGCTCTTTAACTTTTCAATTTCTAAGAAGGGTGCATTTTTTAAAGGTCCCTATTAACTATTAAAATATAAGAAAATTCCAGCCTTAGAAATTATACAAATTACATCCCTATTTTCAAAATGCGGCATATCAAATTCCGTTTTTGTCCTTTAAACCCTAAAAAATAGTCGTTCTAGAAATCTGTATCATTTCATTAATCGCAGATAAGAAGAAAATTTCAGAATTCAAAGCCGACTTTCATCGTTTTAGTCTCGATCGAAGAAAAATAATCAAAATCGTGGCGATTTCAATAGAAGATTTGCAAAAAATGGCGAGAACAAAGGTAAATTTTTTATTTTCTAATTATAATTTCAACAACTGATAATCTACATATATTATATAATAAACTGTGGATGAATAGGGAATAGTTGCATGATTACATGATTTTATCATTTGGTGCGTGATTGTAAAATTTTATTCAGAATTGTTGCATGATTCTGAAAATTTAATTAGAATTGTTGCATGATTATATGAACTTAGCAGCTAAATTTTGTAGCTATATATTTAGAATAATTTTTTGCAATTTTTCAGTTGAATTAATTTATTGATCATTCGAATAAAATGAATTTAAAAAGAAAAATTGCATGCAATTATGCATGTATTTCTAATAATTTCATAATTGTATGCATGTATTATTTATGTTTGTACATATGTATGCATATATTCATATCATTTGTGTACAGGGATTTATATATTAGAAAAAGTTGCATGTAATCGGGAATTTATACATAATAGTTGCATACAGTAATGAATGTAATCAGAATTTTTGCATTCTCGTAGGCATTTTATCAAAATTGTTAATTGAATGTATGCATTCATCACCTTATTGTCGCATGAATCCATGCAATTAATTTGAACTTTTGAATGCTAGTGTGAATTTATCACTTATTTTTTACATTATTATTTGCATTTATTTGGAGTTGTTGCATGCAAGTGTGCAACTATCAGCAGATTCATGCATAAATGTATGCATTTAATCACAATTGTTGGATGTAATTGTGCAACTATTAACTGATTGTTGAATAATTATACGCATTTATCCAAAACTGTGGCATGTAATTGTGATTTTATTACATAATTGTTGCTTAATTCTATGCATTTATCTATATATGTTTTTATACAGAGAATTTACATCAGTGGAGTGGTGAAAAGGTTGGAAAAGAAGAATTATCATAAACACGGGCAACTTGAATTGGCTAATAAGCCACAACAACGTCATACATAAGTAAATAAATTCAAAATACTTGTATACACGTATATAAATAGTCAGAATATTTGCATACAACTATGCCAATATTCAAAACATTGGCATACTTTTATGCAAATATTGATAATATTTGCATGTTTGTTTGGATGCAGATAATAAAAAAAGTTGCATATTTGTATGCATATATTTAGAATAATTGAATATGCATGTACACACATAATAAGTGCACATTTGTCCGCATGAATTCATAATATTTGCAAACTTGTATGCATAAAATATGAAGACTTGCATACTGTTATGCTGATTTCGTAAATGTTATCATATTAATGCAAATTTTGAGAATGTTTGCATATTTTTATGCATGTGTTCATACTAAATAGAATAATTCTATCAAATTGATAAATTTTTTACAATTTCTGCAGCGTCGATTGTGGAATGTTTGTAATTAATGTAATGAAACAGAGAAGTAAGGACAAACAACTCGACAAAGATGATGAAATATACAAGCCTGATTATGTAAATCTACAATGAGCATTGCTTGCTACTAAAATTCTAAGTTGCAAACTTTACAGTTAGGTTGTAGATGATGACCTAACACAGGCATTCCTGCTTTCAGACGAAAACAAAACTTCTGATTATAATTTTTAAAAATCCTGATTAGATTTTTGTACAAATATGTTGATCGTTTTTCTGTATTCGAACTACTATGACATGATTATGTATTTTCTATACTGAATTACTGTGGAATTTTATGTACTGAATTTAGTTCTTCTATTCTTAAATAATATTATGAATTGTTGCTTTCTTGAATACAGTTATTCATAATAATTGCATGCTTAAATGCAAATATTGTTAAATGTTATGCATATTTGAATTGACAAAATATTCTAGATAATTTCAAGATTAAACAAGGGAACTAATCTTCAAAGTTAAAAGACAATATGCATACACGTTGAACATTTGAATACTTGCATGCACATAATAAGAATAATTGCATACTTGTATGCAACAATTTTGAATACTAGTATACATTTTCAAGTTATAAAGATACTTTCGTACTTGTATGTAGCTACTACGAATTGTTTCATACATTTATGCAACAATGCAAAATACTAGGAAAAAATGATACAAATGTTCATTATAAGTGCACACATGTATGCAACTATACTGAATAATTGCATATATATAAGCCTAAAAAAGTAGCTGTAAAAATCACATAATTTAACATTAAAATACAAAACTAAATTTAAAGCAGAACGTAAATGTTCACAACAGTATACAGTATAACTTTGTTAGAAAAAAATTACAAAAAAAAAAATCTAATAGTCTTTTGAAGAACACGTCCTTTTATTATGACCCAACTTCTGGCACAAACCACATCTAGTAGTCTTCATAAATTCCCATGTAGATTTCAACCTTTTAGAACATGATGGACGACAAGGAATTCTTCTACCCATACACTTGTAACGAACAGGGATTTTCGATCTCGAAAATCGACACCAAACACCATGTCGAACCTTCAAACATCGAAAATACCGGAATGTTAATAGAAAGAAATAAGAGGGTGAGGAAAGAAAGAAATAATAGAATTGAAGACTGAGATGAACCAACATCACGGAATTAGAGTCTCATCTCGCAGCGGAACAAAATAGAATATATCAATAAACTTGGTTGAGAGCTTTGAAATAGAAACTTACAATCATTGGAGTACATCAATACATCTGGATAGTTATAATAATCTGTCCTCATATATAACACACAGCGGAATAATAATGTTAGAACATCATACATCTAAACTTCTTCAGCTCGTCCTTGGATTCCACAACATCCGATAACCTAAACCTGTACAACCCGGTCTAAACCGAGCATTACACATACCGGGTCAGTCTGGTGAACCAGAGTGAGAAAAACTCGCTAAGTTTATAAGATCATACAACTTGGTTTTAAAGTTAAAAATCCTTTCGAAAGAAAAGGATAATCATAAGACCAAATCCACACATAAATACGGATGGTTTTTACCTTACGATAACCTAAAACATTTTGGAAATCAATACTCGTCTGATATAATAATAATGTCTAAATACAAATAAATAACCATCTAGCAGAACGCTTGCATCTCATGCTCCATATATATAGTATACAATCAAAACCACGGGCGCTTATTCGAGATTGGATTCCGACAATGATAAGGTATGGAACCACCTGCCGATAGTGTATCTCTAGAGGCGAATACACTGGGTTCAACAAGAACGTCTTGCAACCCGGCCCACACATGACCGACCACTCATTTCGCTTGAGTGTATCGAATGTATATAACCAACAGATGGGAGCTACCCACCGTTTCCCGAAAAGGGACAACATCGATAGATTAAAGAAGCAAAAGGAATTTCTCTAGATAGGTGATTATACACCCTTATGGGTGCGACCCACATAGCCATGCTGCCTGCCCGATTTTTGTCATTTCCCGGTTGATGAGGCTTGAGGTTATAATTCTCTTTCTTTGAACATCTGGCCACCATTCACTTGGAATGTTGTAATAACCCGGAAATCTGGGCCAATTTTAAATTTTTATTTTGGCTATTTTATTGAATTTTGAATATTTAAAATGAATTATTTTAAATAATAACGATGAGGAATTTATTTGGAATAGAATTCGAATGTATATATTCATTTGAATCGACGATAGAATATAAATATTATTTTAAAATATAAAAGAAATTGAAAATGGTGCGGTAATTCGATAGTTCGATTTCAAAATTCAAATGAATGTACCATGTTTAAAATAAACTAGATTTTAGTGAAACCAAAAATATTTGAATCTAATTGGGAATATCTTTCCAACGAATCCGAAAAATTGAAATTTCATAGCGGGAGTAAAAAGTTATGTCCAGTTGAAAATTCAGAATAGTCACTATGGAATTTCGGCCCTTAAAAATGGCCATTTTGCAAACGACCTCGGTTTTCGACGAAACCACTTTTGTTGGATCCACGATGTCAAATTACTGCTAGGTTTCAAATTTCATAATTTTTCGAATCAATATGTGAGCGTGGCAAAGGAAAACGCGTTTGACCAGTTTCAGTTGATTTTAGTCGACTGGAAAATGGCCATTTTTTAAGCGGTCTCGGAATTTGACGAAACTAGTTTTGTTAGGACCATATCGTCAATACGAAGCTAGAAAATATTTTTTGGAATTTTTAAAAAGTCCGTATGTGGCCCCGGTAAATTGAAATGCGCGTTCAAATTCAATATATAGATTTTGACGGAAACTGATTGAAATAGTCGAATCAGCTTACGATACATATCCCATTGCGTTCGGAATGGGGGTAATTAGCTAGGGATGACAGTCGGTGAGCTCGATTTCGAGTTCAAAATAAAAAGGTACTTTATGGAATTAATTAAATAAATAATATATATTATATTATTTCCCCATCCCTTTATCTCTCCTATACGGTCAACCCTTATTCAAAACAAAAGAAAAAAATAGAAACCTGCTGTGCCCTGGCCCCCGAGCCCCTCAATCTCGCCGTCGACGCCGCTGCCGGAGCTGGCCAACCCCGCGCCGCCGCCCAGCAAGCTCCGCCCCCTTTCTCCGCTCCTGCGACACAGCCCCCCCAATCGAAGAGAATAACCAACCCTAATCCACCACATACCACCGCCTCTAGACCCAATGGCGCCACCGCACCACTTCGATGAACCCCACCACCGCACCACTTCGACGAGCTCCACCCTCCGACGCAGCAATGAGCTCAGCAGCCCCCTCTTCTAAAAATCCAACAGTAAGTTCTCCGATTTTATTCATGAAAAGGTGCAATTTTTATTAATGAAAGTTTATATTTTTATTAAGGTAAAGATTTGATTTTTTTTTAATATGAAGATTTGATTTTTTTTAATTTTATTATGACATAAAGTTCGGATTTTTGGGTTCATAAAAATGGAATTTTCATGAATCTAGAAATGGTATTTTCATGAATCTAAAGATGGTATTTTTATGAACCTCAAAATAGGATTTTTATTAAAGAAAGTTAGGGAATTTTATTAAAGAAAGTTATGATTTTTAGATAAAGAAAGTTAGATTTATATACCGAATAGATTAGATTTTTAACAAAGAAAGGATTAGATTTTTAGTGATGTAAAGAATGAAGTAAAAAGATCGGATTTTTCTATAAAAGAATGAAGTAAAAAGATCGGATTTTTCTATATAAGAATGAAGTAAAAATATCGGATTTTTCTATATTTGAATGAAGTAAAAAGATCGGATTTTTCTATATGTGAATGAAGTAAAAAGATCGGATTTTTCTATATGTGAATAATGTAAGGATATGATTTTTAGTTATGTAAAAATACGATTTCTCTCGTATATATGAAGTGATTTTTTTACATACATAACAATGATATAAAAATGTGATTTTTATTTAGATAGTAACAGAATAAAAATGTGATTTATATTTATGAACAGCGTGGAATGAGAGATTGGAATTTCGGACAAATCTGAGCCGTTCAGAATAGAATGGAGGAGTGGATCCCAAAGGTGAGAACTCCTCACTTTTATTTCTATCTCTAGTTTGAAATACATACTAGGATGCAAACGGTGTTTAGTAGCACCCGACACCCGTCGTCCACAGACCATGGACGGCTTGTATGCTTGTTTGTTTGATTTTGATGTGTATTTGATTGTGTGATGTGGAATGAAATAAAATATTTTATAGTGGAAAATATTTTATAGTTAAAAATATAATTTTTAACATGTATATAAAATAAATATTTATAAACAAATCGGAGATTTGTTTATATACACTGATTTGATTGATATTGATTGGGACGATAAATTTTACACATCGCCCAACCGCACAAATAAAATATGTGTTTGTTGATTTGAAACCCCACACGGGTGTTGGGATAATATTGACGTACACGAATCCCAATTGTTTAATAGTATGTCGACCGATGGGTTGACAGACTGTGTAAGCATTAATTATTGATATTTAATGCTTATGCAGTTGTGTGGTGCACTCTGGATGATGGTTGATTATTTATCGTTGCTATTATATACATGTGTTTTATGGAAATCCATATAATAAACGTTATATGGCAATAGATTGGGCCTCATTCCAATATAGAATATAAATTCATGTGTTGAATAGAAAATAAATTCATGTGTTGAATAAAAGCCATGTTGATTAGATTGACGCCATTTTGACGTGAACGATATTTATGTCGATTTTATTCATTTTATAGTGAATATCGAAAGTGATTTCGAAATCTGATATTTTGAAATGAATTGATTTCGAATTGAAATTGAATAGAAATGAATTGATTTCGAATTGAAATTGAATAAAAATGAATTCGAATTAAATTGAATAGAAAACAAATTCAAATCGAATTGAAATTGAATTGAATAGGAATTCAAATCGAATTGAAATTGAATTGAATAGAATTCAAATCGAATTGAAATTGAATTGAAATCGAATTGAAATTGAAGTGAAATCAAATAGAAATGAATGTATAAAAGGAATTTATAAAGGAAAATTCAATTTTGATTTGAAATTGAATAAGAAGTTGAAATCGTTTTGAAAACGAATTTGAAACGATTTATAAAATATGTTTTAAAAGAAAATCGACGAAATATACATAATATATTATATATATATATATATATATATATATATATAATGGCCTGAATAGAACGAGCCACGCCGCGGCAGTTCGTGAATTTCGACCATTGAGTTCGAATGGACATTACAGGAGATCCGACCGTCGGATTCTACTGAAGCCGGAACCGTTGGGTTCGTATCGAAAAGAGCTTTCCAATGAATATTAGAAATATGAGATCTAACGGTTGGATTTGGAATTATGTCCAAATCAAATTTGGAAAAGGTCGTTGTAAGTGCAGTTCGATGGCCGTTGATGGAAATCGACTGTACGGGCCTTGATAAAATTATTAAAAACAGTAATAATTTGTGTAAAATCATAAGAAATGATTTGGGAAAAATTAGGATGAAAAATTCCATAATTGAAAGGATAAAAATAGATTTTTATCGAAATGAACTAGTTTTGAACTAGAATTATAATTCTATTTATTTTTAAAATAAATACAGTGGATTTGAAATGGTTTTGAAAATAACCAGAATTTCCAATACGTGAATTGGCATGGATTTGAATCGAAATTGTCTTCGGAATATTTCGATGTTGGGTTTTGAGATTATACAGATATTTTTATGGAAATTTAAAAGATATATTTATATCGTTATTTCCAATATGATATTTGTTGGTCGTAGAATTTGATATTGAATATAAGCCGATATATTTTCTATTCAGAGCCTTGTATTTAATATCAAATGTGATTAGGGTTTGTCGTGAACGGTGTCTTCATTAACACTGTTCTTAAACCCAGTTGAGAAAGAGATTAAATCTTTTTATTTAGATTTAATGAAGTGTACCAATTAAATGGTATTTAATTGGAATTGAATTTGAATTGATTTTCGGGTTTATCGTGAACGATGTTTTAAATAATACTTGTTCTTTAACCCGATAATTAATGGAATGTGATTTTGGGTTGTCGTGAATAGTATCTTCGATAATACTGTTCTTAGATCCAACGGAGTTAAGAAAATCAGAAACTAACTGGAGATTAGTTAAGTTGAATGGTTTCTTGGGTATTGATCTGATGTTGGTTTCAGCCTTCGGGGTTAATACTTAGGGAATTGCTCACTTGCTATTTTACAGTTAAAGGCTGATAGAATGGAATGTGATTTTGGGTTTATCGTGAACCGTGTTTTAAATGACCTTGATTCTTTAACCCAGTTAAAGATTAAAACTAAGTGGAGTTTTAATGAATCTTTAATTAGATTGAAAAGATCGAGAATGGAGTATCACCATTTTTGCTCCAGGCGACAGTTAAATCTTTAATTAGATTTGAACGTGAAATGGTAATTGAATTTACCGATAACACCATGGTGTTAGATACGAAGTATTACTAGTTTTACTTCATGGAATGAATAGGTTGGGATTGGGAATTAAAATAAATGATTACTTCGGTGTGGTTCGCTAATCCCGACTAGTTTGAAGTGATATTCAAAGGAAGATTAAAGAATTTATCTTTGAAAAAATTAATGGGAACCTTTCCCTAAGAATGTGAAATTTAGAAACTAACTGTAGGTTGTTAGCTAAGCAGAACGGTTTCCTGGGTATTGATCTGATGTTGGTTTCGGCCTTCGGGGTTAATATTTGAGGAATTATTCTCTTGTTGACTTACGGTTAGTGACTGATGAATTGGAATGAGGCGTATGTTGTGTTTGTGTAACACTTGTTTATTATATACGCGAGTTATTCAGAAAGACCGGGTTTATCCCATTCTGAATAACTGATTCGACGATTAGTCGAAGATGAAGACGATGATTGAAGACCGGAGGTCTTCACATCATTTGGATAATTACTGATGATCTTGATTGGGCCGTACACCCAGGAGGAGGGAATCTGTTAGTGGTCGTCCAGACGTACTTGGAGATCAATGGATATGCGAGGTACAAGGTGCCTTCGGTTTCGTTCAGACCCAGAACGGACTTGTAGATGGACTGTGTGTCTGACATTGGATATCATTCTGTGTGATTGATTGATATCGGTTGCATGGAGTGGTCTGCCTGTGTGGCATACTAAGATGAAAATGATCAAGGCTTCTGTTGAAAAGCAAAGTCTTGTGGTTGATGATCAAAGCACAGCCTGTGTGGCACAGCTTTGTGTAGCGTTAATTCGCGAGCCTCACACCCCGGTTGTGAACCAGAAACGAGAGAGGACTTCAGGGAGGGCATGCGTTTCCTTCTAGATAGAAGTGACGTCAGTGGTTTTACACGCCCTGACGAGTTTGACTTATGTGGTTGTTGCTGTTGCGAGGCGCCTCAGATATATCAGTGACTATGTGAAGCCGATGGAGTCATTCGTTGGCTCATTTACGCCCCCAAAGGGAGGGTAAACGCAGTGGTCAGGCATTTTAATCCACATCGGTAGACCGTCCCTGACGATCCAAGGGCTCACCTGTGTCTGGGTCCTGAGACATGGGCCAGATAGTCTCGAATTGGTAGAGGACTATCTTTTGCCTCGGTTCACAGATTGAAATCCCAACTTCCAATACGTGACTTTGCGGTTTTATTTGACGAGCCTTGTATGGCGACATAGTGGGATGGGGCGCTTATGCCGTCTATGATTGATATTTATGATTGTATATAAAATCAGAAACTAATTGGAAACGAGCTAAGATGGGTGGTTTCCTGGGTATTGGTCTGGTGTTGGTTTCGGCCTTCGGGGTTAATACTTAGGGAATCGTTCTCTTACTAATTTACGGTTGGAGTCTGATTTGAAATCAAAAGATAAAATTTCGCGTATCAAGCATTTTTTGGCTGTTATAAGGTAAAACCCTATCCTCCGGCTTGTGTTGCATTGTGTGATGGGACCTGGGTCTTATAACAGCTTCATTTTTCATTACTTAGCATTGCGTTGTTTGTTTTATGCACTGGTATTCTAGGGAGGAAACCCATTCCGTGTTATACGGCGTGGTCCCTTGATTTACCTAACTTTAAAAACCAATATTAATAACTGTTTTAGTTCTCACACCAGTCACATGACTGACCTGGAGTTTATTGTTTTAACCTAAACTCTGGGTGCCCTTATTTTGACATGGACAGCTAGTAGTTTTGGTTTTGCAGATTTATATTCACAGGAACCTGGTTTACAGCTGGAATGATATCCGGAAAGCTCTGTATCCGTATATCTTTTCTGGTTGTGTATTGAATTATTTTCCGCTGCTATGTAATGTATTGTAATCTCTGATATTTTGGAATGTATTTTATTTGTTTATGCTCTGTATATTCTTGTAATCTGATGGATTGTTGTAATATACAATGAAATGTTCTTCTGTCTGCGTTCTTTTGTGTGTTGTTCTCAAAGTATCCGCTCTTTCCTTACCGGGGAAGTTACGGGTCCTTACATTTGGTATCAGAGCTTTGGTTTACAGAGCTCGGAGAACAAGGCACATTAGAACCAAACGAAAGAACTCATCAGAAATTGGATTAGTAATATCCATGAGAAGGACTCGTTAGAGATGGGACCAGTAGTATCCTAGAACGAGTGTGAAGAGTATATTTTTGAAATATAAAAAGAAATAAAACAAATTTTGTTTTGAAATTTAAATCGTATTGTACGTATTTGAATAATTTATTTTAAATTGATTTGGACAATCTAGTATATGAAGATTTTGCATATACGCCTAGCTAGCGTGTATACGAAGTCCCAAATATTCTGGATAGATATAGAATCACACTCTAGTCGCCCGGAGATGGTTCTGATGATCGCTATAGTTCGAACATCATCAGAATTGGTATTCGAGTTTCGAAAGTGTGATATTTATATATTTTCATAGACTGGTGTGAGAAACAAAATTAGATAGGGCCTATTGTTGTGATTTGGCATCAAAAATGTGATTTTTGACTATAGATCAAAATTATGAACTTGAAAAGCTAATTTACTAGTTGATTGATGGTTGTGTTGTTTGATTATTGTTTGATTAATTAAATGTTGAACCTTTAGCCAAATTGAACCAAATAGTGAATTGTATTGAAAAAATGATCGCATTTGCATACGTATACATGTACTTACATTGAACAGGTCATAGCAAGGAGGCTAGAGCAGATGAATAAAATTGTTTGCCCGACAAATAGGTACATGTTTACCATAATTTACTGTTTTGTTTGGGAAATGATGATTTTATGAGCCGATTGGCTTTTTCTTTTGGATTGAAGAAGGCCATGGGAGGCTATATGAAATATCCCGAAGTCCCCAGTGCAGGGGAGGTTATGGCGAAATTTTTCGAAAATTTAGGGTGTTAGCCAATTTTTCTGAAAGTTTTGAAAAGTTCTTAGAAACTGAAAAGTTGAAGAACTTAAGCCGTAATGAAAACAATGGAAGTTGAGTTGATTAGTGAAACAACTTTCGACTTTGTTCCTTTTCGGGGACGAAAAGTTTTAAGTAGGGGAGATTGTAATAACCCGGAAATCTGGGCCAATTTAAAATTTTAATTTTGGCTATTTTAATGAATTTTCAATATTTAAAATGAATTATTTTAAATAATAACGATGAGGAATTTATTTGGAATAGAATTCGAACGTATATATTCGTTTGAATCGACGATAGAATATAAATATTTATTTTAAACTATAAAAGGAATTGAAAATGGTGCGGTAGTTCGATAGTTCGATTTCAAAATTTAAATGAATGTACCGGGTTCAAAATAAACCGGATTTTAGTGAAACCAAAAATATTTGAATCTAATAGGGAATATCTTTCCAACGAATCTGAAAAATTGAAATTTCATAGCGGGGGTAAAAAGTTATGTCCAGTTGAAAATTCAGAATAGTCGCTATGGAATTTCGGCCCTTAAAAATGGCCATTTTGCAAACGACCTCGGATTTCGACGAAACCACGTTTGTTGGATCTGCAATGTCAAATTATTGCTAGGTTTCAAATTTCATAATTTTTCGAATCAATATGTGAGCATGGAAAAGGAAAACGCGTTTGACCAGTTTCAGTTGATTTTAATCGACTGGAAAATGGGCATTTTTCAAACGGTCTCGGAATTTGACGAAACTAGTTTTGTTAGGACCGTATCGCCAATACGAATCTAGAAAATATTTTTTTGGAATTTTTAAAAAGTTCGTATGTGGCTCCGATAAATTGAAATGCGTGTTCAAATTCAATATATAGAGTTATATTTTGATTTTGACGGAAACTGATCGAAACAGTCGAATCATCTTACGATACATATCTCACTGCGTTCGGAATGGGAGTAATTAGCTAGGGACGACAGTCGATGGGTTCGATTTCGAGTTCGAAATAAAAAGGTACTTTATGGAATTAATTAAATAAATAATATATATTATATTATTTCCCCATCCCTTTATCTCTCCTATACGGTCAACCCTCATTCAAAACAAAAGAAGAAGAAAAATAGAAACCCGTTGTGCCCTGGCCCCCGAGCCCCTCGATCTCGCCGTCGACGCCGCTGCCAGAGCTGGCCAACCCCGCGCCGCCGCCCAGCAAGCTCCGCCCCCCTTTCTCCGCTCCTGCGACACAGCCCCCCCAATCGAAGAGAATAACCAACCCTAATCCGCCACATACCACCGCCTCTTGACCCAATGGCGCCACCGCACCACTTCGATGAACCCCACCACCGCACCACTTCGACGAGCTCCACCCTCCGACGCAGCAATGAGCTTAGCAGCCCCCGCTTCTAAAAATCCAACAGTAAGTTCTCCGATTTTATTCATGAAAAGGTGCAATTTTTATTAATGAAAGTTTATATTTTTATTAAGGTAAAGATTTAATTTTTTTTAACTATAAAGATTTGATTTTTTATTTTATTATGACATAAAGTTCGAATTTTTGGGTTCATAAAAATGGAATTTTCATGAATCTAAAAATGGTATTTTCATGAATCTAAAGACGGTATTTTTATGAACCTCAAAATAGGATTTTTATTAAAGAAAGTTAGGGAATTTTATTAAAGAAAGTTATGTTTTTTAGATAAAGAAAGTTAGATTTATATACCAAATAGATTAGATTTTTAACAAAGAAAGGATTAGATTTTTATTGATGTAAAGAATGAAGTAAAAAGATCGGATTTTTCTATAAAAGAATGAAGTAAAAAGATCGGATTTTTCTATATAAGAATGAAGTAAAAAGATCGGATTTTTCTATATTTGAATGAAGTAAAAAGATCGGATTTTTCTATATGTGAATAATGTAAGGATACGATTTTTAGTTATGTAAAAATATGATTTCTCTCGTATGTATGAAGTGATTTTTTTACATACATAACAATGATATAAAAATGTGATTTTTATTTAGATAGTAACAGAATAAAAATGTGATTTATATTTATGAACAGCGTGGAATGAGAGATTGGAATTTCGGACAAATCTGAGCCGTTCAGAATAGAATGGAGGAGTGGATCCCAAAGGTGAGAACTCCTCACTTTTATTTCTATCTCTAGTTTGAAATACATACTAGGATGCAGACGGTGTTTAGTAGCACCCGACACCCGTCGTCCACAGACCATGGACGGCTTGTATGCTTGTTTGTTTGATTTTGATGTGTAGTTGATTGTGTGATGTGGAATGAAATAAAATATTTTATAGTGGAAAATATTTTATAGTTAAAAATATAATTTTTAACGTGTATATAAAATAAATATTTATAAACAAATCGGAGATTTGTTTATATACACTGATTTGATTGATATTGATTGGGACGATAAATTTTACACATCGCCCAACCGCACAAATAAAATATGTGTTTGTTGATTTGAAACCCCACACGGGTGTTGGGATAATATTGACATACACGAATCCCAATTGTTTAATAGTATGTCGACCAATGGGTTGACAGACTGTGTAAGCATTAATTATTGATATTTAATGCTTATGCAGTTGTGTGGTGCACTCTAGATGATGGTTGATTATTTATCGTTGCTATTATATACATGTGCTTTTTGGAAATCCATATAATAAACGTTATATGGTAATTGATTGGGCCTCATTCCAATATAGAAAATAAATTCATGTGTTGAATAGAAAATAAATTCATGTGTTGAATAAAAGCCGTGTTGATTAGATTGACGCCATTTTGACATGAACGATATTTATGTCGATTTTATTCATTTTATTATGAATATCGAAAGTGATTTCGAAATCTGATATTTTGAAATGAATTGATTTCGAATTGAAATTGAATAGAAATGAATTGATTTCGAATTGAAATTGAATAAAAATGAATTCGAATTAAATTGAATAGAAAACAAATTCAAATCGAATTGAAATTGAATTGAATAGGAATTCAAATCGAATTGAAATTGAATTGAATTGAATTCAAATCGAATTGAAATTGAATTGAATCGAATTGAAATCGAATTGAAATTGAAGTGAAATCAAATAGACATGAATGTAAGAAAGGAATTTATAAAGGAAAATTCAATTTTGATTTTAAATCGAATAAGAAGTTGAAATCGTTTTGAAAACGAATTTGAAACGATTTATAAAATACGTTTTAAAAGGAAATCGACGAAATATATATAATATATGTATTATATATATAATGGCCTGAATAGAACGCGCCGCGCCGCGGCAGTTCGTGAATTTCGACCATTGACTTCGAGTGGACATTACGGGAGATCCGACCATCGGATTCTCCTGAAACCGGAACCGTTGGGTTCATATTGAAAAGAGCTTTCCAATGAATATTAGAAATCTGAGATCTAATAGTTGGATTTGGAATTATGTCCAAATCAAATTTGGAAAAGGTCACTGTAAGTGCAGTTCGATGGCCGTTGATGGAAATCGACTGTACGGGCCTTGATAAAATTATTAAAAATAGTAATAATTTGTGTAAAATCATAAGAAATGATTTGGGAAAAATTGGGATGAAAAACTCCATAATTGAAAGGATAAAAATAGATTTTTATCGAAATGAACTAGTTTTGAACTTGAATTATAATTCTATTTATTTTTAAAATAAATAAAGTGGATTTGAAATAGTTTTGAAAATAACCATAATTTCCAATACGTGAATTGGAATGGATTTGAATCGAAATTGTCTTCGGAATATTTCGATGTTGGGTTTTGAGATTATACAGATATTGTTATGGAAATTTGAAAGATATATTTATATCGTTATTTCCAATACGATATTTGTTGGTCGAAGAATTTGATATTGAATATAAGCCGATATATTTTCTATTCAGAGCCTTGTATTTTAATATCAAATGTGATTTGGGTTTGTCGTGAATGGTGTCTTCATTAACACTGTTCTTAAACCCAGTTGAGAAAGAGATTAAATCTTTTTATTTAGATTTAATGAAGTGTACCAATTAAATGGTATTTAATTGGAATTGAATTTGAATTGATTTTCGGGTTTATCGTGAACGGTGTTTTAAATAATACCTGTTCTTTAACCTGATAATTAATAGAATGTGATTTTTGGTTGTCGTGAACGGTATCTTCAATAATACTGTTCTTAGACACAACGGAGTTAAGAAAATCAAAAACTAACTGGAGATTAGTTAAGTTAAATGGTTTCTTGGGTATTGATCTGATGTTGGTTTCGGCCTTCGGGGTTAATACTTAGGAAATTGCTCACTTACTATTTTACGGTTAAAGGATGATAGAATGGAATGTGATTTTGGGTTTATCGTGAACCGTGTTTTAAATGACATTGATTCTTTAATCCAGTTAAAGATTAAAACTAAGTGGAGTTTTAATGAATCTTTAATTAGATTGAAAAGATCGAGAATGGAGTATCACCAGTTTTGCTCCAGGCGATAGTTAAATCTTTAATTAGGTTTGAACGTGAAATGGTAATTGTATTTACCGATAACACCATGGTGTTAGATATGAAGTACTACCAGTTTTACTTCATGGGATGAATAGGTTGGGATTGGGAATTAAAATAAATGATTACTTCAGTGTGGTTCGTTAATCCCAACTAGTTTGAAGTGATATTCAAAGGAAGATTAAAGAATAAATTTAAAAGAATTTATCTTTGATAAAATTAATGGGAACCTTTCCCTAAGAATGTGAAATTTAGAAACTAACTGTAGGTTAGCTAAGCAGAATGGTTTCCTGGGTATTGATCTGATGTTGGTTTCGGCCTTCGGGGTTAATATTTGGGGAATTATTCTCTTGTCGATTTACGATTAGTGACTGATGAATTGGAATGAGGCGTATGTTGTTTTTGTGTAACACTTGTTTATTATATACGCGAGTTATTCAGAAAGACCGGGTTTATCCTATTCTGAATAACTGATTCGACGATTAGTCGAAGATGAAGACGATGATTGAAGACCGGAGGACTTCACATCGTTTGGATAATTACTGATGATCTTGATTGGGCCGTACACCCAAGAGGAGGGAATCAGTTAGTGGTCGTCCAGATGTACTTGGAGATCAGTGGATATGTGAG
The DNA here is from genome assembly GCA_030737875.1 of Allium sativum. Lineage (NCBI taxonomy): Eukaryota > Viridiplantae > Streptophyta > Magnoliopsida > Asparagales > Amaryllidaceae > Allium > Allium sativum. The sequence goes on from CM060924.1 coordinate 665,500,322, forward strand.
GTACAAGGTGCCTCCGGTTTCGTTCAGACCTAGAACGGACTTGTAGATGGACTGTGTGTCTGACATTGGATATCATTCTGTGAGATTGATGGATATCGGTTGCATGGAGTGGTCTGCCTATGTGGCATGCTAAGATGCAAATGATCAAGGCTTCTGTTGAAAAGCAGAGTCTTGTGGTTGATGATCAAAGCACAGCCTGTGTGGCACAGCTTTGTGTAGCGTTAATTCGCGAGCCTCACACCCCGGTTGTGAACCAGAAACGGGAGAGGACTTCAGGGAGGGCATGCGTTTCCTTCTAGATAGAAGTGGCGTCAGTGGTTTTACATGCCCTGACGAGTTTGACTTATGTGGTTGTTGCTGTTGCGAGGCGCCTCGGATATATCGGTGACTATGTGAAGCCGATGGAGTCATTCGTTGGCTCATTTACGCCCCAAAGGGCGGGGAAACGTAGTGTTCAGGCATTTTAATCCACATCGGTGGACCGGCCCTGACGATCCAAGGGCTCACCTGTGTGTGGGTCCTGAGACATAGGCTAGATTGTCTCGAATCGGTAGAGGACTATCTTTTGCCTCGGTTCACAGATGGAAATCCAACTTCCAATACGTGACTTTGCGGTTTTATTTGTAGAGCTTAGTATGGCGACATAATGGGATGGGGCGCTTATGCCGTCTATGATTGATATTTATGATTGTATATAAAATCAGAAACTAACTGGAAACGAGCTAAGATTGGTGGTTTCCTGGGTATTGGTCTGATGTTGGTTTCGGCCTTCGGGGTTAATACTTAGGGAATCGTTCTCTTACTAATTTACGGTTGGAGTCTGATTAAGAATCAAAAGATAAAATTTCGCGTATCAAGCATTCTTTGGCTGTTATAAGGTAAAACCCTATCCTCCGGCTTGCGTTGCATTGTGTGATGGGACCTGGGTCCTATAACAGCTTCATTTTTCTTTACTTAGCATTGCGATGTTTGTTTTATGCACTGGTATTCTTGGGAGGAAACCCGTTCCGTGTTATACGGCGTGGTCCCTTGATTTACCTAACTTTAAAAACCAATATTAATAACTGTTTTAGTTCTCACACCAGTCACATGACTGACCTGGAGTTTATTGTTTTAACCTAAACTCTGGGTGCCCTTATTTTTGACACGGGCAGCTAGTAGTTTTGGTTTTGCAGATTTATATTCACAGGAACCTGGTTTACAGCTGGAATGATATCCGGAAAGCTCTGTATCCGTATATCTTTTCTAGTTGTGTATTGAATTATTTTCCGCCGCTATGTAATGTATTGTAATCTCTGATATTTTGGAATGTATTTTATTTGTTTATGCTCTGTATATTCTTGTAATCTGATGGATTGTTGTAATATACAATGAAATGTTCTTCTGTCTGCGTTCTTTTGTGTGTTGTTCTCAAAGTATCCGCTCTTTCCTTACCGGGGAAGTTACGGGTCCTTACAAATGCCACATTGTCAGATCCGTCAAATCACTAATTGACGTCCATAAATATACTCTGAGTATAAAAGACGTGCCCCTCTTTGCCACCAACTCGGTATATTTATAAAAATCAACGTACGTGGTTTTTAGGAAATACTCTGTCTGACATTCATCCATACAAGTCATCCAGGAACAGGATGAACCGAAGGTACTCTCCTACTGCATCCAATATAGGAATCACCACATGGATCAATAGCAAGTAGTCCTTGCAATCCGTAGATCCCAATCACGATAGAATCATTGTTAACTCTAGGGATCAGCCAGAGGTATTTAACAATAGTTCTTCTGCTCATGAAGATTTACGATCTTCAATTGCTCCGTCTCGATCAGCATTTTTGTCGTATTCGTATTTATTGGTCGGAATGGTTTTCGAATAAATTCGATCCCGGACTTTCCATACCAACAAAGCATTGGGTATGATTTTGATAGTCGGTTATTTAACTATCAAAATAAACAACCATAAAAGTAAAATAGATCCAGTTGTTCAGAACACAGCATCACTTGGCCTTTAAAAATGATATGTTGGTTGTAATACCAAAAATAATATATTATATTCTCAAATCATTTTATTTATATACTTGGTAAAATATCTTAAGATTCTAACTTTAAATATCATTTAAAACATTTACTAATTATTTTCTTTCATTTGGAAAATCGATTCACTTGTCATCGTAAACAATCATTCCGAAATCTTTCTTGGTTCGTTACCAAAATCGTCGCTTTGCTTTTCAGAATAAAATTCATTCCAAATTTCGTCTTTCTAGTTTGAAAATATCGTTATATTTTCACCAATCGCCTTTCATTTCTTTTATTATGGAAATATCATTTCATATTCTCGAGCTTCTTTAAAATCCCTTTAAGTTTGAAATCCCATTATATATATATATATATATATATATATATATATACCCAAAGTCTTCAAATATGTTACATTAATTTTTTCCTAAATAAATTACTCTAACATCATCACCATTACAACTAATATCATCCTCCGATAATCATGAAGTTATTCAAGTTGGGGTATATTAATTACCTCTCAGACCTTGATCAACAACATTCTTATCTTAAGATAGATATCAGTTGTAATGCCAAAACCCCATATTCATTTCCAATACCCATAATTACCATTCCACTGTTTTATTTAACATACGGCTTTATAATCCTTCTTACTTTTGAAATCTCCTTTTTAAATATATTATTACTAAATTTATTGATTTAGTAAATAATTAATAAAACCTTAACTTTTAAAATTTAAGGTCTTTAAACTATTTATTTCATTATCTGGATTTTTATTACAAATCCTATTACCATATCTTTACCAAATTCGATTACAAATATCTTTTCTTTTTAAACCCTTCAATCATTCCTCTAGGTAATCTTATCCCAATTCTCATCCATTTCACTTAATGTCATCCTCCATTGACGTTAATTTATAATTAACGCTTTAACTTCACATCTCTCTTTATAAACTTGTTTATATAACTCTGGTTTAATATCAAGCCCCTTTTCATCTGGATTTCCTTTACTTAATCCAAATATTAAGTGACATATATTTAAGCTTAGTATTCGCTTAAAATCTTGTTTATAACTATATTCGCCAAACTTGGTTTAGATATGAACCCCTTCATAAACTCCCTTTAAAACTCAATTATATTTCATTATTAACTTACTTAAACGAACTTCATTTAAGAAATAACTCCTTAGATTATTATTAATTAAAATTATAATTTACTTGATCATTAACTAGAATAAATATTAAATTTTCTTTTTAATTCTTAAAAAGTTAAACAATTATTCATTAAATGATTTCATTAGATTAGTCGGCACAAAACTAATTTAATTTAATAACCAGTTTCCGTTGAAACAGTTAGCTTAGTCAATTCTAAAACATGGTTAATTCGTTGATCTACTCTAGCTCATCTTTTCATTAATAAATAATATTATTAATTTAATTAATCTCATTTACTTTGATTATTATTAAAAATAATTAATAATCTATTTCAAAATAATTTATTTTTAATTGTTTCTTAGAACGAATAATCTCACTTATAAATCATTACCTTAATCCTTGCTCACTCGCTTAACAATCTAAGCTTCATTCACAATTACGATGAGGCACGTGCTTCGCACAGGCCAATTTTGGTACAAAATAGTGATTGGTGGTTAAACAAAATATATATAAATATGATTGGTTTATTTATTTTTAATAAACTTATTTTTAAAAATAATATATTTAAACATCTATATTCAGTTATAAATTCATAACTTCATTTCTATAAATCAATCTTTATAAAAACGGTGTATATTTGGCCATCTGCTATAAATTTCTCAACCAATATCACCCATTGGTTAATATTACAACAATGTCGAATTTGAATTCAACAACCAGTAATCAAATCAATGATCTGATCGCATGGGTTAAACAGTTCATATGATGATCATATGCAGATAAATAATCAATTCAACTGATAGCGGCTAATCAATAATAATAATTCAAGCATCCAGTTAACTTAAATACATTTATACTATTATAAACGTAACCAACAAGGTAAGTTACCTCATTTGGAAATCATCGTTAAAAATAACGACATCATTTCATTTAAATTAAACAACGTTTAATTTAAATAAATGATATAACAATATTCAACAACATCCAAACAATCATCAATCAAACAACAATTAGCAAACATGGCATATAAATAATAAATCTGACTTGTAATAATTACAAGTGGGGAAACTGAGTGAGTTAAACTCACCTTTGTTTAATTCTTTGATTAAAACGAGTTGTTTTAATAAAACTAAACGGACGTTTAATCTTATCAAAATTCCGGTAGCTTCCAACGTTGATCAAACCAGCTCTATCCCGTCCCTTTTCCGATATGATCAAAATTCTCCTTTGTTTAATCAAGTCCAATACTGTACGCCAGGGTTACGTGATTTATAAGATTGGAATATAACATATATATATATAATTAAAACATCGGATTATAAACTTAAATTACCTTATTCACAATATCATGATCATGTCTTAAGCACGTTTAGAACTTTTATCAACATATCAAAACTTTCCACACTAGATGTCTTCACTTAAACACTCATCAGAGCGCGGTCCCCTTTCACACAAACACGAAGTCAAGTATCCTCTACCCTACTTTGTTGTGTTCAAAAAAAGAACTAGGCCGCTATTATACTTTTCCCTTTTAACAAATCTCGGCAGCCCACTTCCTCACCTTATACCCATCCGCTACTTTCTTTCGTTTCCAATCCCACCTGCCCTTTTCTTCTCTTCCGCAAACACTCTTCTGCTATTCCTTCCATGCAGTTCTTTACATTGTTCTACCATATATTTTTTTCTTTTTTTTCTTTTTTTTTAGTATGACCCAAACTAAAGAGCCATACTCACGTCCCCATACCGAACCCTATACCAATGCTATATTATTTCCCCGCTCCCCCCGCCAGCATTATGCTTCTTCTTGTTCATACATCCGCTGCCATGTTGGCCTTCCCATGCACTCAACACCAACCCCAAAATAGCACATCCCCGCAACTCAATGCCATGCATACTTCCTCCCCATCCATCTCAACCCCAGACCGCCGCCAGCCTTCACTGAGCACACACAATGCCTCTTTAACCCAGAAGCACCGTCCCACCTCCACCGGTAGCCCTCCGATGTCATGGCAACCTGCAGCCAACCTAGCCTCCTGCTTGCTCCACTAGATCATCCATCCTCTGGTCGAATGTTGCGCACCACCCTCTCAAGAATTGAGCTTACCCATACAACATTTAACATTCCGGACATCAGCTCGCACAACTCCCTGAACTCCCACAACTTGCCATAATCCATTCATGGTTCACTATTTGTTTTTCCTTACATGTTACTTTTGAGAAGATACTGCATTTGCTTAAAATGAAAGCTTTGGTTTTTCGCTTCCCCCCTTTTTTATTTTATTTTACTACTTAGTGTATTTTCTTCACGGCTTTAAGGAACGAATGAAACTCCATTGTATTTATAGGTAATGGATCCGTGCAAAGCAAGGTATGTGGGGAAGGAATATCTCTACAGGTTCAACATGGATAGCTGCGCTTTCCTTTCACTTCATAGAAGGTGATTAAATCTCTGTGTGTACATGATGGGATAAATGGGTTAGACTGAAGTATGCAGTGTATTGTCATGTTTGTGGTTTCACTCCCTTTAGTTTTAAGTATTCATGAGTTTAATCAATTCATTAGCTGGATGTTTTCATGTCTTGTCAAAGGTTGCTACTGTTCTTCCATTTCAGAACTATGACGGAAGCTTGTAGCCTGCGTATGGGACAGAAGTAGAAATGCTAGGGTAGGCACAGAATTTGGGTTTTACAGCGATTTTGATTCTTCCATGTGCAAGCTGAAAAGGAGATGGTAGCCTTTGAGAGGTTAGAGCAGCTATTGTTTTAAGCAAACAGAGGGTAGCTAGCTGTTTTCTTAATTAAAAATACGCATGGGTGAAATTAGGAGTACGTCTCACATTTTAGCTGTATTTCATTTCATTGTCATAGCTACTGTGTATAATAGGGGATGTAGTGTCTCTTCCATTCAGCTGTCATTTCGAAATACACGCGCAAATTCTTTCTTGTAAAGCATTCCAGTATGCACTGAAGTTTCCTATCATAGCAACTATGTGTGATTGTTTCTAGTAGGCTGGTTGATTTGATTTTTAGTTAGGTCTATGCGGTTTGTACATTTCGATAGGCTTAGGGTGGGCATGCTCAATTATATACGGTTCTTTCACCAAAAATGAATATAGGAGATCTTCTACAAGCTACTTAAATCTTAAACAACATACTTGTCGTTGATGTAGATTACTAAACAAACAATCTAAGGCACAAAGCAATAATGGAGAGTTTTCCTTAATCGGTTCTTAGCTTTATTTACCCTGCTAATCCAAAAGTCAAAAAGTTGGCTACAAAGTTTGTAACAGTGGCTTAAAGAGATGAAAGCTCTTTAAGGCTATTGACATGACATCCCACATTATCAAGTTAAATAATAAAACTAGGCCATACTTTATTAGCTGTGGTGTACAATATATAAGCTGCTCATTTTATATTTGTTTAAAACAACATGTCCTGGAAGAGCATGTCTGGTTCTATTGGATGTAACGTATGAATATATGATTTGCTAACTCTAAATTCATGTGCATGATTAAAAATTGTAATCAATTTAGACACCATTCCAACATCGGGGACCAAGCATAGTCCTTAATACATTTTCATGATCATGTACCACGTAGTATTTTAGTTTTGTGCAAATCCGCAAATTTAACACAAAGTTAAATAAAAGAAGATTATTTGTACATATACTGTTCACATATTTAAAGTTATAACCGTCCGTGTGCGCAACACGTGTCACTTATTAGTATATACATATAGTGGTACTTTTTGCACTGATGGGGTAGGCTAGTTATATTCTTAGTAATTATTTACTTGACTAGGAAGTAACTTATTTATTATATTATTATTATTATCATCATATATATCCAAATGAAATAATATACAACTCCAAATATAAACCCATATGTAATTATAAATCCATACTAACATTTTTGAGTTAAACCATATTCAAATTTATCCTTTAATAAATTATTAAATAAACGTTATCGTTTATTAACTAATCCATAGCGACAATTTTGATTTGGACATAACTTACAAACTGAAAATTCGATTTTTCACTTCTATTAGAAAATTATAAACAATTAGATTCAAATTTTTCTTGTTTCATAGAATTTCGACTTAAAATGGATTTTGTACATTCAATTACAGTTCAAAACTAAATTTTACGAACTGCCGCGTCGTTTCATGTTCGTTTTAAATTAAATATAAATATAAATGTTCATTTGTCGTTTAATTAACGAATTATATATTAAAATCCATTAATATTTTAAATTAAAATATTTAAAACAATTTAAATATTCGAATTCAAATAAATGGAAAACCCGGATCGTTACAACACCAATCTGCAAGAACACTATTATACAAAGAGAAAAAATCAACATTAATAAGCCTTATCTACATTAATCAAATAAAATTACATAAACATGTTTATATAATTATAAATAGATTCATACATGTATGCATATAACAGTAATAGTTGCATACTTATATGTAAAATTTCTGAATATTTGCACATATTTTTATACAAAATAGATGCAGAACACTTTTAATATGAATATATTAAGAATATATGCATATTTGTATGCAACTAATCATCCGACACGTAAATAAACATATATTCAAAAAAGCTATATATGTATGCATAAATACAAAATATTTGCATGCGTATACGCAGCAATTCTTAATACATGCAAACCCATGTGTTCTAACAATAATTGCATATTTGTATGCTCATATTCACAATATATGCATATTGTTATACGTATATTCAGAATAGAAGAAAAAAATATGTTGAAAAATTAAATTATACTACTGTACAATCAATAATAATGCACCCATAAAACTTTATACAATAATTACATTACCCGTCAATAAAACTACACAGTTAAACAAATTCAGATTAATGAATCAACAAATATCGATTCAAAAAAGAAATACGTATTCAAAAAATAAAAGATTATTAAAAAGCATAAATTACCTTGAAGAAGAAACATCCATTCTACAAACGAAGGATCGATCCAATTCAATCTCAGAAAAAATTGTCGATTACGGTAAATTTAAGATCGACAGAATTCAAGGTTGAAAAAATTAAGAAGGAAGACTGCGCCGCCATTAACACAGAAATGTATGTTTATGAAAAAATTAAAACCCTAATATGTATTATCGATCACGTTAAGTACGCCGTGAATTTGAAAAAGGGCAATTGTGGAAAAGAAATAGCGGCTATTTAAAAATAGGGATGAAATTTATATGTTTCAAAATAGGAGGATGTGAGCTGAATTAAGTTTGGTTTTAGGGATGTGTGCCTAATTTTTCACTTCTAAGAACTTCTAAATTTCTCTGAAATTTGGCTTACACCCTAAATTTTTGAAAAATTTCTCCATAACCTCCTTTATACGGAGAGGGCCTGAAAAATTTATCGGGCCGTATTAGGCACCCAATAAATCATATATCACATAAAATCAAATGTGAATTATCTATGCTCAAGGGAGATGTGTAAAAAAAAATCATTCCTTGACCCGGTGATGGGAATTAATCATAATTCATGTGTCGTATATAAAACAAGAGAGAAGTGTGTATTTTTATCATCTCCTGACCCGTGTAAGCTTTGTTATTAAATCCTGCAATTCATCGTTATAGGTTATTAATCCCATAATCAATCCTCAGTTCAACCTGTAACAACCTGGAAAATCAGAACCAATTTAAAATTTTTATTTTGGCAATTTTAATGAATTTTGAATATTTAAAAAGATTTATTTTAAATAATAACGACTAGAAATTTATTTTAAATAGAATTAGAACATATAAATTTATTTAAATCGAAGTTAGAATATAAATATTTATTTTAATTATAAAAGGAATAGGAAATGGCACTGCAATTTGAAAATTTGATTTCAAATTTCAAATGAATGTACAGGATTCAAAATAAACCGGATTTTGGCAACCCGTAAATATTTGAATTTTTTTGAAAATATCTTTCTAACGAATCAGAAAAATCCAAATTTCAAAGCGGGAATAAAAAGTTATGTCCAGTTGAAAATTCAGAATAGTCGCTATGGAAATATAGCCCTTAAAAATAGCGATTTTGCAAATGACCTCCATTTTCGGCGAAACCACTTTTGGTTGGATCCGGAATGTCAAATTATTGTTAGATTCCAATTTTCATAATTTTTGGAATCAATATGTGAGCGTGGCAGATTTAAACGTGTTTGGTAATTTCAGTTTGAATTTAATCGACTGGAAAATGACCGTTTTTCAAACGGTTTCCAAATTCGACGAAATTAGTTTTGTTAGGACCGTATCATCAAAACATAGCTAGATTTATTTTTTTGGAATTTTTGGAGTCTGTATGTGGCCCCGATAAATTAAAATGTGTGTTCAATTTAAAAATATATTGATTTATATTTTAATTTTTACGGAAACTGATTGTAACAGCCGAATTGGGTTACAAAACATATCCCATTGTGTTCACAATAGGGGTAATTAGCTTGGGCGACAGTCTTTGGGTTTGATTTGGAATTCGGATTTAAAAGTAACTTTATAGAAAATAAAATAAAATAATTATATAAATTATTATATAAATTCAAAATTCCCCCTATCCTCTCTCTTAGTCAACGCCCCTCCCCATGCATCGTCTAGATCGAAATTAGAAATAAAGAAAAAAAGCGACGGGGGATGAAAACCACGCGCCACCTGCTCCCTCCACCGTCGCCGGCAGGCGATCGCACCCCCCCCCCCCCCCACCCGCTTCGCCTCCGCCGGAAACACCCCCCACCTCTCCGATGTGAAAACCGCACCCCCCTCAAACCCTAATCCCCCTTAATCCGGCGCCCCAGGCGCGCCTTCCCCCAGCCACCCACGACCCTCCTCCGCCCTCCGACCGTCCACCGACCATTGCAGCAAACCCTCCTCCCTCTCCACTTCAATTCGCAGCAAATTCCCTCCCACCCGATGTGAGTTTTTTTGTTTTTGTTTTAGTCTCCTTTGATTTTTATTTTATTTTATAAACTATGATTTTTGTTTATGAAATAAAAAAATGATTTTTGTTTATGAAATAAAAAAATGATTTTTTTATGAAATAAAAAGAAATGATTTTTGTTTATGAAATAAAAAAGAAACGATTTTTGTTTAAGAAATAAAAAGAAATGATTTTTGTTTATGACAGAAAAAGAAATGATTTTTATTTAGGAAATAAAAAGATATGATTTTTATGTTATGAGAAACTATGATTTTGGTTATATAAAAATAAAAGGAATAATCTTTAGTTATGAAAATTTGATTTTTCATGAAGTAAAGATTTGATTTTTAATGAAGTAAAGATTTGATTTTTCATGAAGTAAAGATTCGATTTTTAATGAAGTAAAGATTTGATTTTTCATGAAGTAAAGATTTGATTTTTAATGAAGTAAAGATTTGATTCTTTTTAAATGGAAAAGATGAGATTTTTACATGCGAAAAGATGAGATTTTTAAAGGCGAGAAGATGAGGTTTTTGTATAGAAAAGATTATATTTTTAACATAGAAAAGATTATATTTTTATAAAGGAAAAGATATATTTTTATGATAGGAAAGATATGATTTTTAATTATATAAAAATATGATTTTTAACGATATAAAAATCTGATTTATATATATATATAGCGAAGCGATAAAAATTGAATTTTTACTTATTTGAATGAAGAGATAAAAATATAATTTTGTTATATGAAGTAGCGATATAAAAATATACTTTAAATATATAATCATCATAATAAAAATGTGACTTTTATTATGAATAGCGTGAAAAGGACTGCGTTGGAATTTCAGGCAAATCCAAATGGTTCAGAAATTCAGAATAGAATGGAGGAGTGGATCTCTAAGGTGAGAACTTCTCACTTTAATTCTTATTTTCTAGTTAATATATATACTTGGATGCAGACGGTGCTTAGCAGCACCCGACACATGTCGTGCACGAACCATGGACGACTTGTTTGATTGTATGTTGTTGTGTAAATTGATTGTGATCGTGATGTGAAATAAAATAAAATATTCACGTGTTGAAATAAATATTTTATCGTTAAAAATATAATTTTTAACGTGTATATGAATAAAATAAATATTCATAAACAAATCGGACAATTTGTTTATGTGCATCCATTTAACTGATATTGATTGGGACGATATATTTTACACATCGCCCAACTGCACAAATAATATTCAGTGTTTATTGATTGAAACCCCACACGGGTATTGGGATGATATTTGACGTACACTAATCCCAATTGCTTAGTTGTATGTCAATCGATTGGTTGACAGACTGTTGTAAGCGTTAATTATTTATATTTAACGCTTATGTAGTTGTGTAATGCACTCTGGATGATGGTTGACTGTGGTTGATTATTGTTGTGTACATATGTGTATGAAATCCATATAAATAAAATTATATGATAATTGACTGTGTCTGATTCCAATTTAGAAAAAATGAATATTTTAAAATAACGAATATTTTAAAATAATGAATATTTTAAAATAATATTCAGTAAAAGACAAAATCTGATTTTGATGTCCGATTTAGGATGGATACGAAAATATTTAAATATATAAAGCCGTGTTGATTAGATTAACGCCATTTTGATGCGAACGATATTTATATCGATTTTTTTCATTTTCAAAATGAATATCGAAAAGGAATTGATTTCAAAATCTGATATTTTGAAAATATTATCATTTGTATATTAATGATATGAAATATTCAATTTTGATTTAAAATTGAAAATGAAGTTGGAATCGTTTTTAAAACGATTTATAAATTACTTTTTAAATAGAAATCGACGAAATATATATAATATATATATTATATATATTTAATGGCCTGAATAGAACGCGCCGCGCCGCGACCGTTCGCGAATTTCGACCATTGACTTCGAATTGACGTTACGGGAGATCCGACCGTCAGATTATCCTAAAACCGGAACCGTGGGGTTCGGATCGAAAAGAGCTTTCCAACGAATACAAGAGATTTGAAATCTAACGGTTGGATTTGGAATTATGTCCAAATCAAATTTGGAAAAGGTCCTTGTAAGTGCAGTTCGATGACCATTTATGGAAATCGACTGTACGGGCCTTGATAAAATTATTAAAAATATTAATAATTTGTGTGAAATCATAATAAATGATTTGGAAAGAATTGAGATGAAAAATTCCATATTTGAAAAGATAAAAATATATTTTTATCGAAATGAACTAGTTATGAACTAGAATTATAATCCAATATTTTTAAATAAATAAATTGGATTTGAAACGGTTTTAATATAACCAAAATTTTCCAATATATGAATTGGAATGGATTTGAATCGAAATTATCTTCGGAATATTTCGATATTGGATTCCGTGATTATACGGATATTGTGGAGGAATTTGGAAGATATATATATATATCGTTATTCCAATGCGATATTTGTTGATTTGAGAATTTGATATTGAATATAAGCCGATATATTTTCTATTCAGAACCTTGTATTTAATATCAAATTGGATTTTGGATTTGTCGTGAACGGTATCTTCATTAACGTTGTTCTTAAACCCAAATGAGAAAAGAATATATCTTTTAAATAAGATTAAAAGGAGTTCACCAATTAATTTATATTTAATTGGAATTGAATTGAAATTGGTTTTTGGGTTTATCGTGAACGGTGTTTTAAATAACACTTGTTCTTTAACCTGATTAATAATGGAAAGTGATTTTGGGTTTGTCTTGAATGGTGTCTTAAATAACACTGTTCTTAAACCCCGTGTGAAAAGAATAAATCTTTTAATTGAGATTTAAAGAAGAATTACAAATTAACTGACATTTAATTGGAATTGAAATGGAAAGTGAATTGGGTTTATTGTGAACTGCGTTTTCAATGAGATGGATTTGGGGTTTGTCTTGAATGATATCTTTAAAAATACTGTTCTTAAACCCAATGGAGTTAAGAAAATTTGAAACTAACTGGAGGTTAGCTAAGTTGAATGCTGATGTTGGTTTCGGCCTTCGGGATTAATACTTAGGGAATTGTTCTCTTACTAATTTACGGTTAGTGACTGATGGATGTGATTTTGGGTTTATCGTGAACCGTGTTTTAAATGACATTGGTTCTTTAACCCAGTTAAAGACAGGATACGATTTCCCAAGTTATATAATCATTAATACTGATTTTTGGAAAGATTAAAACTGAATTAGAGTTTTAATGAATCTTTAATTAGGTTGAAATGAGAATTTGATAACTTAAATTATCAAATTTGGGAAAAGATCGAGAATGGAGTATCACCAGTTTTGCTCCAAATGATAGTTAATTCTTTAATTAGATTTGAATGTGAAATGGTAAAACATATTTACCGATAACGCCGTGGTGTTAGATATGGAGTATCACCAGTTTTACTCCATGGGATAAATAGGTTAGGATTGGGAAATAAAATGAATGATTACTTCGGTGTGGTTCGCTAATCCTGACTAGTTTGGAAAACCTTAATATGGTTTGAAATGATATACAAAGGAAGATTAAAGAATAAATTTAAAAGAATATCTTTGATAAAATTAATGGGAACCTTTCCCTAAAAATGTGAATATTTGAATAAACGAATATTCTGGATTGGAATGAGGCGTATGTTGTGTTTTTATAGGACTCGTTTGTTATATACGCGGGTTATTCAGAAAGGTCGGGTTTATACCCATTCCGAATAACTGATTCGACGTAAGTCGATGATGAAGACTGTGGTTGAAGACCGGAGGTCTTCACATCGTTTGGATGATTATTGATGTTTTGATTGGGCTGTACACCCAAGACGAGGTAATAAGTGGTGATCGTCCATACGTACGTGGAGATTGACGGATATGCGAGGGCCTCTCTCATGTATTGGACATATGGGACGAGGAATAAGGTGCCTCCGGTTTCGTTCAGACCCGGAATGAACTTGTAAATGGATGTGTGTCTAACATTAGATTTTATTCCGTGTGATTGATTTCTATTAAATATATATCTGTTTGGCGGCGGAGAATTTATTCACTTGCTTAATGCCCTTCTCTGAGACGTACGAGCTCAGAGGTTATATATTGATGAATATCAGTCGCATGGCATGAATTTCCTGTGGCACATGCTGAGTTGCATGGATCAAGGCTTTTATTGAAAGGCAAAGTCTTGTGGTTGATGATCAAAGCATAGCTTTAATATAGCGCCACTTTGTGTATAGCGTTAATTCGCGAGCTTCACACCCCGGTATAAACCAGAAACGGGATGAAGGACGGCAGGGAGGATAACACGTTTCTTTCTAGATAGAGGTGGTGTCAGCGTTTACAAGCCCTGAAATTTTACTTATGTGGATGATGGAAAGCGAGGCGCCTCAGTTATATCGGTCACTACGGTGTCGATGGATGGTTTGGTCGATATATGACTAGTTTACGCCCCATGGGGCGGGGAAACGTGTGTTCAGGAATAATATTCCACACATATGTGTGGACCGGCCCTGCATTTTCCTAAGGGCTTGACTGAGTACGAGTCTCGAGGCTCGGGCTAGAGAGTTTTGAAGTGGTAAGGACAATCCCTTGCCTTGGTTCATGATGGAAATCCAACTTCCAATACGACATGTGCGGTTTTGATTGTAAACCTATATTTGGCGGCATAGTGGCACGGGACGCTCATGTCGTTTATGATTGATACATTTATATTTGAAGTTGTTTTCTTCACTTATAGTGTATCAAGCTTTATTTGGCTATTATAAGGTAAAACTCTATCCTCCGGCTTGCGTATCATTGTGTGATGGGACCTGGGTCTTATAATAGCTTCATTGTTCTTTATTTAGCATTGCGCTGTTTGTTTCATGCACTGGTATTCTTGGGGGTAAACCCGTTCCGTGTTATATGGCGTGGTCCCTTGATTTACCTAACTTTAAAATCAAACTAATAACTGTTTTAGTTCTCACACCAGTCGCATGACTGACCTGGGGTTTATTGTTTTAACCTAAACTCTAGGTGCCCCTATTTTCCACACGGGCAGCTAGTAGTTTCGGTTTTGCAGATTCATGTTCACAGAATCCTAGTTTACAGCTGCAATGATATTCGAAAAGCTCTGTATCCGTGTGTCTCTTTCAGTTGTGTCTTGTATTATCTTCCGCTGCATTGTAAATGTAAATCTCTGATATTAATGAAATGTATATTATTTGCTTATACTCTGTATATTCTTGTACTCTAATGTAAATTGCTGTAATAAGTAATGAAATGTTCTTCTGTTTGTTTTCTGATTTGTCGTGTTCTCAAATTCAATCTGGGCTTTCCTTTACCGAGAAGTTCGGGTCGTCACACAACCTATAATTCAGTCCTCACCATATAAGCATCTTGCTCGTATGGTAATCCAAACCTCGTTATATAAGCGTCAAATGCTTATATAGAATATGATACGCGATGCCATCTTCAGTAGTATGTTATGTGGTGTGATCCATAATTGATTTGTTACTATTCTATGGCGTATGTTTTAAATTCACACAGAACAACCATCACAACACATCCAAATCACTCACAATTGTTTAATATAATAATAAAATTGTATAACCAACTCATTAAGGTGCACCTGTTTGTCGAGCACGCAATTTATTTCTCTACTCAGCGCTACGCTATTAACCTACTTAATAAATATATGCATATATATACAATTCTAACTAGATTGCAATTCTGTTAAACTTAACTCAATTAAACTAAATAGCAAGTGTTTTCGTATATTCAATGTCCAAAATTGCCAATGGTTTCGTCTAATTTATTTAAATCAGATGTCATAAATAATCAAACAGGAAATCAAACAATCTCGCAAATAATCAATTGATTAGTTAACTTTCTAAACATTTAAATTTTATATATTAAAAAATATATTTACTTAGATTGGATTATATATATAATCACAAATACGTTACTTATAAATGTGTCACTCTCAACTCATTCTAGGGCATTACTAACCACATCTCTAATGAGTTTCTCATTCTAGGATACTGCTGATCCTATCTCTAATGAGTATTCTTAAATAGAATTTTACTAATTCTAACTCTGATGAATTCTTTCATTCGGTTCTAATGTGTCTTGTTCTCAAGCTTTGCAAACCAAACCTCTGATACCACCTTTAGCGAACACGACGCATCGGAACGTAGAATGACAGAACTTTTAATTGCTATTACAACAATTTGCGTCAGATTACAAGAATATATCAGAGTCTGAATAGATATTACACAGTGGAAAAATGCAATATCAGAGAATAAAATACATAGCAACGGAAATAAAAATGTATAAATACAGTGAACAGGGGAAATACATCAACTACCACAACTGAAAGAAATACATGGATACAAAGCTTTTCGAATATAGCTCCAGCTGTAAACCAGGATCTTATTAAATAGAAATCTTCAAAACCAAAACTATTAGTTGCCCATGTGGAAAGTACGGACACTCAGAGTTTAGGCGAAAACAAAAAACTCCAGGTCGGTCATGGGACTGGTGTGAGAACTTAAAATAGTTATTAAATATTTACTTTAGAAGTGGGACAAATCATGGGACCACGCCATATGACACATAATGGGTTTACTCCACATGAATACTCTGGTATAAAACAGTTTGTAAACAATGCAATGCTTTTCGAAAAATGAGGCTATTATAAGATACAGGTCTCATCACACAATGCAACACAAACCAGAGGATAGAGTTTTACCTTATAATAGCCAAACATGCTTGACACGCTTTAAAACAAATCATTTTGCTTTTACTATAAGTGCATAGTGTGGCAAACAACTTCAAATATAAATGTATCAATCATTGATGGCATAGTACCATATCCTACTATGTCGCCGTATAGGTTTACAACTAAAACCGAAAAATGTCGTATTGGAAATTGGATTCCATCATTATTCAAGGAAAGGGATGGCCTCCCTACCGATTCAGATCACCTCTAGCAAGATGACCCAGGAGCACACCTATGGGCAACCCATGGATCCTGCAAGGTCGGTCCATACCTAACATTTGTGGATTAGTTATTCCTGAACATACATTTTCCTATCCTATCGGACCTCCAAAATGGTCAGTACGTCGACCATATAAGCCTTTTAGCCGGCTCTATATCCGAGGCACCTCATAATCCATCATCCGCATAAGTAAAAATGTCTGAGCTCCATACCATGACACAACTTCTAGCTAGAAAGAAACGTATGCACTCCTTGCGTCCTTTATCCCATTTCTAACTTATACCAAGGTGTGAGGCTCACGAATTAACGCTATACACAAAGCTATGCTACTTATACTTGCGCTTTTATCATCATCCACAAGGCCCTGCTTTTCAAAAAACCTTGATTATTTACATCTTAGCATGCCACATTGTCAATCCACACTGTACCATTGATTTCTACCTATATATAACCTCTATGCTCGTACGTCTCAGAGAAGGGTGTTAAGCAAGAGAATAAATTCTCTGCCACTAAACAGATATATATTTAGCAGAGATCAACGAATATAGAACACAATACAATGTCAGGCATAATCCATTTACAAGTCCGTTCTAGGTTTGAACGAAACCAGAGGCACCTTATTCCTCGTCCCATATGTCCAATACAGGAGAGAGGTCCTCGCATATCCGGTCGATCTCCAAGTACGTTTGGATGATCACCACTTATTACCTTGTCTCGGGGGTCAGCCCAATCAAGACATCGGTAATCATTCATTCGATGTGAAGATCTCCGGTCTTTAATCACCGTCTTTGTATCTTTGACTTTTAGTTGTCATAACAGTTATTCAGAATGGGTTAAACCCGGTCTTTCTAAATAACTCGCGCATCTTATAACCACGTAATATTTAAAAATAACAAGCATCTCATTCCAGTCCAAAATATTCTTTTATTCAAATATTCATAATTTTTGGTTAAGATTCCATTAATTTGATCAAAGATATATTCTTTTAAACTTATAGTTTAATCTTCCTTTGGATAACATTTCAAAATATTCCATTTTATCTTTTCACAACATAAACCAAATTAAGGTTTATCGAGCTAGTCAGGATTATCGAGCCTCACCGAAGTAATCGTTTATTTCATTATTCCCAATCCCAACCTATTCATTCCATAGAGCAAAACTGGTAGCACTCCATATTTAACACCCGTAGTGTTATCGATAAATTTAATTACCATTTATCGTTTCAAATCTAATTAAAGATTTAACTATCGCACGGAGTAAAACTGGTAGTACTCCATCTCGATCATTTCTCTTGTTTGATAAATTTAATAATCTCTTTTTATGTTTCAATTTAATTAAAGATTCATTTAAAACTCTAGTTCAATTTTAATCCCAAAAATCATTATTTAACGATTATTCAACTTCTGGAAATTTATCTCGTCTTTACTTGGGTTAAAGAACAAATGTCATTTAAAACACCAATCGCAATAAACCCAAAATCATCTTCCATTAATTATGGAATCTTCATAGAAATCTAAGCAACTTATAATCGATAAAAATTTCCATATCCGACCAATACTATAAGTGGAATAACGGTAAGGCCTTTTAAATTCCATAAATAGTAAACGCCTTCTTTCACAGAAACTCATCTCGATTATTATTAACCGGATTCCATTCAAATCCAATTTAATTAAATAAACTGGAAAACTTCATTAAAACTTAATTAAAAGATTTATTTCATTCGTAACTGGGTTTAAGAACGGTATTAATGAAGATACCATTCACAACAAACCCAAATCCAATTTACCATTTCTAAAAATCATTGGATTATTATTCTTGTTATTAACTAGTTCATTCGGATAAAAATATCTTCTATCTTTTCAAATATGGAATTTTTCATCTAACATCTTTCCAAATCATTTATTATGATTTTACATAATTTATTCATATTTTTTAAATTATTTTAATAAGGCCCTTACAGTCGATTTCCATATATGTCATCGAATTGCATTTACCGCGACCTTTTCCAAAACTGATTTGGACATATTTTAAAATCTAACCATTCAAATTTAAATCTCATATATTCATTGGAAAGATCTTTTCGATATGAAGCCAACGGTTCCGAATTTAGGAGAATCCGAGGGTCGGGTCTCCCGTTACGTCCATTTTAAGTTAATGGTTGAAATTCGCGAACGGCTGTTGTGTGATACATTCTATTCAAACCATTTATATATATATATATACGTATGTATGTATGTATGCATATATATCGTTGATTTCTATTCAAAAACGTATTTTATAAAATGTTATAAATTCATTTAAAAACGATTTCCACTTCCATTACCAATTTAAATTAAACTTGAACATTGCATTTTATTATGATCTCAAAATGATAATATATTCAAAATGTCATATTTTGAAATTCAATTCTTTCAATGTCTATTATAAAAATGAATAAAATCGATATAGAAATCCGTTCGAGTTAAAATAGCGTTTTCTACTTAACTCGGCTTCATATATCTTCGTGTCCATCCAAAATCGGACATCAAAATCAACTTTTCAATTCTCATTGAATATTACATTATAAAAATATTCACATTTATTCCGGATTGGAATACAATTTCAACCAATATCCATATAAATAAATTAATATGGATTACATTCATCATAAATACCCAACGATAGTTGCAAACAACTATCAACATACAAAATGACATGCAGTGTGCATTTTATTTTTTTATATAAGCTTCAATCAAATAATTGACGCTTACATAAATCCGTCAATCAACCGATTAATCGCAATTTCACACAAGGAGATGTGTGAGTATAATATCATCCCAAGACACGTGTGGGGTTTTCAACCAACAACAATTATTTAATGAATAATCACTCGCATATAATGCGCACACCGTAATAATAAATAAATAAATACTCTACTACCAAATGTCATTTAAGGCATCACAAGTGTCCATCCACGTAGTATGAAATGCGAGTGTCACATTTTCATACAATGCTTCGAATGTAAGGGAATTGTGAATAGTTCAAGTGTTGAACTCACCACATGATGCAATTTCTAACTTGCAACTTAAAATGCATAACTAACTAACTACTCTAATATATTTTTAAGATAGAAATTCTCACTCTAAATAATTAAGATGGAAATTCTCACCCAAGCTAAACCAAGCATCACGACATTTCTAATGTAGATTTTCTTGTCGTGCGTTATCCGTTTGTCGTTCTCCGCACTAGAATTCATCTTTCTGCCTCTAGAATTTGCATACGACCTCCAATCTTCACCAAACCTCATCACTAGCACAAACGCGTCATTCCAGACAACTTTTACCTAGTGAACTTTCTTCCAAAAATGCTCCAATTCGCCAGAAATCGCGAATCTTCGGTCCATATTTGCAAACTTCAAACGAGTTTTCTGAGCAGCTCCGAACGCTAAAATTCGATCTTGATATATCAAAATTGTAGAGAAAAACGAGATCTATAATCTTAATTTTGAGGAGCCTCGGCCAGAAATGCACGGATTGAAAGATATTGAGGAAAGAAGGACATGAGGTTATTTGCAAAACGGGATTTTTGGAGAAAGTGTTTGTTTAGCCATGGTGGGGCCCACAACCAAGAGGAGGGACTGATGGGCGGCGCAGGGACCCGACTGGCCGGAGGGGAGGCGGGCGTGGTGGTGGCGGCGGCAATGGGGGAGCAGTGGTGGTGATTTAGGGTTTGGGTTTGGTAGAGAAAGAGGAGAGAGAGAGGAGAGAAGGAAGAAGAGGAGGAGGAGGGGATCTGGTGGCTGGAGGAGGGAGGAGGGGTGCGACAGCCACATAGAGAGAGGGAGGCCATCTTTAGAGGAAGGAGGAAGATGAAGAAAGTGAAGAAAGAATCGAACAAAGGTGATTATATGCTCGTTTCTCTTCGAATGGCCCGACTGCAAATGATCTCCGTTTGCCACGGATTTCGAACACGAGATAGTACACGCTAAGACGAGTCAAATGAATCAAGTTTCGTCAAATTCCGAGTTCGTTTGACATTCTGTTTAATTTCACAAAAGACTCAAATAATGTAAAAATGCGATTTTAGCATACATTTTCTTCTTGCACGCCTACATGCTAACTCCAAAAATTATGGCCTTTTGGATTTGACCATTATTTGACGATATGAATCCAAAAAAAAAGTGAAATCGAATTTTAAGATCGTCACAATAATGTTTCTTTATAAACTGACTGCTTGCTTTTAAACAAATGTGTTTGTCTCGCACGGCCACATACTGACTCCATTCGACGCGCATTTTGGAACTCAATAATGATTTGCCATTATGAATCCGAAAAAAAAATTCTCGGCGTATTTTGAGCTTCCTAGCAAAATTTCACTTTTTAATGGCTATGTGTTGATTTTAAAAATAGAATTTTAAAAAATTCAAAAACAAAGCTTATAAATCAATTTAATAATTTTACTGAGTTTGTTTTAAGTCAAATAAAATGTAAAAACTAATTTTAAACTTATTCTCAAATTTTATTTAGCAAAAATAACCAATTTATATTCACAAATTCCTTAGAATAGCATAAATTAAAATTTCTAATTGGCTCTGAAAATCCAGGTTGTTACAGCAATATTGTCGGTTTAAACAGATTAGTCTTTTATCCACATACATAATATGGGCCGCTTTACATTATTACACAATGGTCTTTAATACATATCGGGTTGTTTAACCGATTACACTATTTTAGGATAGTCTTATTTTTGGTATGTTAACATTAGGGAATTGTCTATTTAAACAGCCCCTGTATCTCTCTATTATTTGTACAATTCTGCTATTACAATCAATAATATTTTTCACAACTTTTTCATCAACTTCTAATTTGGCATCAGACCCCGTAGCCGAAAGGCATTATCGATCCTGATCATCTTCAGTTCCACCCAGTCCATAGAGTTGTTTTTTGTTTTTACTCTTGAGTTCTTTGACTCATCATCGGAGTTTTCTCTTGGTACTTAAGGTTATCAGATCCAACGGGATCGTCGTCGGAGTTGTGCCTTGCCTAACAGACGGTAGGCTACATCACCTCCTTCTTACCTAAATTTGTTGGAAGATACACGCGTCTGTAGTCGTCATACTGACGTGCCAAGCAACTTAAGCGGCTACAGCAACGAGACTGTCATGCCAAGCATTGCAACCGGCTTCAGCATCAAGACTGCCATGCCAGCCAGTGATCTTTGTTTCTGCTCCTCGCTGGTTTTCTATTGAATCTGTCTCATTTTCCTCGCTAATCATTGGCTGCAATCTGTAAATGCCTCGCCATGGCTAATGACAACGAAGCTACATCCGCCTTATCTTGCAGCAATGCTACAACATCTTCACCAAGAGTCACAAACCTGATAAAACCAAAAAGACAATTCATCACAACATCATTCAACGAAGACAACTATATATTGTGGAAATATCTAATTGAGATTGCTCTTAAAGGATATGGCTTGCATGACTACATACAAGGAATTGTAGTAATACCCCCAATCATGATAACAGACCAAGAAGGGAACACTATTCTGAATCCTGAACATACAAAATATCAAAAACAAGATAGTTTGTTATCATCATGGCTCCTGTCGTCTGTCAGTTCAAACCTACCGTCACAAATTTTAGGATGCAATTCATCATACGAAATATGGACAATGATAGAGCAGATGTTCAGCTCTCAATCAGCAGCACGTATCATGCAATACAAGAGAGAATTGCAAAATTCAAAAAAGGAAGACATGAGCACAAAGGAATACTTAAGAAAAATAAAAAATTTGTGTGACAGGCTAAGCGCCATTAGACATAAATTAAGTGATAGCGAACAAATATTATTCATCACTAGTGGATTGGATGAAGAGTATGAGTCACTAGTTACGGTTATTGCAACTCAGGAAGCCTTACCTGACTTACAATTCGTTAGATCTACACTTCTCACCCATGAAGGGAGAATAGACCAAGGGAAGGCAACACAAGGAGAATTTTTGCAAATTATACTCCAGCTAAAAACAAGCAAGCTCAAAGGAACAACTCTAACAAGCAAGAACAACAACAACAGGGTCAGTATCAGAGGGGATATCAACCCAAAGAGCATATCGACCTCAAAGAGGCCGTGGAAGAGGCAGATGGAACAACAACAACAATGATGACAACAGGGTAAAGTGTCAAATCTGCCAAAAACTTGGCCACATAGAAAATAAGTGCTATTTTAGGTACAACAGTGACTACAGTGGAACACAATCTAACCAGAACAACTCAACACCAAAAGCTAATATGGCGGTCATAAACAATCAAAATAAAAGTACTGGTGACAAGAGCAAAGGTCAGAACAACAACGAAGACAGGAATGATGAAGTCGATCTAGACGAATGGTACCTAGATTCGGGAGCTACACACCATGTCACAAATAATCTTCAGGACTTAAACATTGGAAGAAAAGGTTACACAGGTATGAAATCACTACCATGGGTAATGGCAACACTTCCTATATCACACATATTGGCAAAGGATCCATACTGGGAAAAACACAACTTATGTTAAACAATTTACTTAAAGTTCCCGTCATTAACAAAAATTTTCTTAGTGTTTCTAAATTTGCTAAAGACAACAACGTTTTCTTTGAATTTCACCTTAATTTTTTCTTTGTTAAGGATATTATAAGTCACGAAGTATTGCTACTAGGTGACCTACATGATACAAATTTTGGAAACTTGGATGGAAACACCTTGAGTAAAGAATTTTGGTGCAACAATGTAGACACCAGTAGCAGTATTAATCATGATAATATTAGCAGTAGCAGTAATAACTGTAATAGCAATAGCAATAATGTAGTAGGTATTAATTATGACAGTATTAGCAGTAGCAATAAGAGTTGTAATAGCAATAACAATAACGTAGTGGAATCTTAGCATGTAACACTTGGGCACCCTAATTTAGATACTGTTAAAACCGTTTGAATAATAATGGCATTTATTTTGAAAGCATACCTGTGAAACACACTTGCACACACTGCCAACTCGGCAAAATCCACAAAATTCCTTTTAACAATTCTGGAATTATATATAACAAGCCACTGGAGCTTGTTGCAGCTGATCTGTGGGGACCATCACCACTAAACTCATATCAAGGCCGTAGGTACTACCTATCTTTTGTTGATGCTTACTCAAGACATACATGGATATATATGCTTAAAAATAAGTCAAAAACATGTAACACAGTCATCTAGTTTATAACCTTTATAGAGAAACATACCAACTACAATGTAAAAATAATACAAACAGATGGTGGGGGAGAGTTTAAGCCACTCACAAATTTTTTCATCAAGAAAGGGATAAAACATAGACTAACATGCCCCACACGTCTGAACAAAACGGTTTGGTCGAAAGAAAACACAGACACATAGTCGACACTGGTTTGACATTGCTATCAAAGGGGGATTACCAATGAAATATTGGAATGAAGCATTCAACACTATTGTGTATCTCATAAACAAATTACCCACAAAAGTATTGTACAATAAAACCCCACATGAAATGATATACAATGAAAAACCAGACTATAATATTCTAAAAGCTTTTGGATGTTTGTGTTTTCCATGTTTAAGGGACTACAATAAACACAAACTTAGTATGAGATCGATCCCGTGCACTTTTATTGTCAAAAAGGCTATAAGTGCCTGGACAAGAATGGTAGAATCTACACATCTTGACACGTTATCTTTGATGAAAATATTTTTCCATATGCAGACAAACAAGCAACAAAGGAATAGAGCAAACAGTGGCAAGAGCTTAAAATCACTAGTGTGCCAATCTTAACAGAACAAATGACATGCAACGACAATGCAGACGGCAGTCCCACACACGTGAATTCCAATGTAACAACTTCTACATCAATAAATTAAAATAACAGTAACACCAATGCAACATACAACATAGATGGTAGGAATGACAATGAAGAGAACAACAACAACACTGACTCAACCAGAATTAGTCTTGATCATAAACCATAAGATATACAAACTGGGCATCACATGGTCACCAGATCAAAAAGGGGGAATTTTCAAACCCAAAATATATAATGTGTCATTCAATGAGGTTGAACTAGGAAGCTACACGCAGGCATCCAAAACAAGAAAAGTGGAAGAAAGCAATGGATATAGAAGATGAAGCACTAATGAAAAATAAAACTTGGAGCTTGGTAACACCACCTACCTATAAAAACATCATAGGGTCTATATGGACGTACAATATATCTATGAACATGGTTTCATATATTGTAATAATATGAATATGCTTACTTATAATCCTTACAATAGGAAATTAAGTTACAACAAACTTAAATCTTCAATTTCGCAATGTTTACCCATAAAATGCTTTGTTTATGGTACTTAAGGACTTACAAGGATAGTTCGGTTATACAAGTTTGAGAAGCTATGATAACTGAAGGAAAACGAGGTACATAAGGACTTACAAAAACATTTTGAATATCGCTGAACTTAATACTACCCTGGTTACTAAAATAATTCCAAACCCAGTCGACAAGTGCTTGATGACCCTAGGTATTTTCTTCACTCTTATTTGAGTTACCACTTTTGACATAAGGATGCACTTAATGATGAATTCTCTCCACACTCCTTACTCTTTTTATGTATAAACCTGTTAAGTATTTTAAAATTAGAATCCAAAATATGCAAATCATTATTGTCCATGAATTAATTTTGATATCAGAAGACGAACTTAAACTACAAGATGAACTTAACCTACAGAATATGACAGAAGGATTCCGTACCTGATACAGGTTGAAAGTGACATTCAGGACACTCGACTTCAACCAGTTTTAACGCAGTTTGTGGCACTCTCATACCCAACACCAATATCCGAACATCCAATGGTACATGCATTATTGAGTCTGACATTGCTGGTACGGGTATTTTTTGAGTTTCAACTACTTTACATTCACCACTTTCGGTGTAGATAACGTAGTTAAATAAATCCGAAAACTTGTCAAGCGGTTAAGAACATTTGGACTGAGCTGCAGACCTCCATCTCGTCAAACGGCTTCTGTCTGCATTTTCATGATGCAAAGAATCATCATCCACAAATCTGATATCATTTTTCCGCAAGCTAAAACTTTTACTGAAGAGTGTTTTCCTTCAATATAGATAGTAGAAGACTATGCCTGTAAACCAAAAAGGAAAAAAGAAACAACACAAACACAGCAAATCTAATCTTCCACTTGCATTCCCCTTTTAAATATAAAGGAAAAGCACCTTCAAATATTCTACCATAATCACCCAGCTATTTCAAAGGCATAAAAATGGCACCATTATATATGGTACAAAAGTGCGATGACAGGAATGAATAAACAGGTTAAAAAAATAGAAGTTTGCATAAAGTCTCTATGTTCTCATTAATTAATTACTATAGTCCAAATGTAATAAAGATTTCTTTTATTAGAAATTGTAAATATATAGCGAAGAAACGAGGCATCTGACCTTTTCTTATTAATAAAGAATCATAACAAAATGTATAATCGATTCTTACATTTTTCATATTTTCAAATAATTAGTGACCAATGTGTGAATATGTGACGTATAAACAGATTAGTTACTTTTCCTATTATTTAAATGTTTCTTCCATTCTCTGCTTGTGTCATCACTGTTCGTACTGAATTATAAACTTCATAGTTTGATTTGTTCATGTGTTTGTACATGCCATAGTCCACACTAAGGTTTATCTTCAATATTTTCAAGGCTTCATGTTAGTTTCGTTTTTAATTTTGTATAGTTACAGAATATTCCATAAAAGAGCATTAAAAAATATATTCAGATAACCTAGAGTCTCCCTAAGATAATCAATTGACCATGCTTTATGACCATATATGGATAAAAATGTAAAATCGTTATTGTGTTTATTTCACTGATGGAGGAAAACGAAATATATTCTAAATTTATTTTGCTTTAGCAGTTCAAAGGAAATATCTATGTCAGCGGCAAAAATCAGAATTAAAATATAGTAGCAAACATGAAAAAAATACTTCAAATGAAAATCGCACTACAACAAAATGACCCTATTACAACGGTGAAACACCGTTGTAATATACTTTTTACAACGGTGGGCAAACCGTCGTGTATTAAGAAGTTGTAATAGACTAATATCTTTTACAACTTTTCTGCACCGTTGCGACACCATTGTGAAATGTATATTTTACAACTGTTTTCCACCGTTGTAGTAATACATATTACAACATTTTTGCACTGTTGTAGTAATACATATTACAACTTTTTTCACCGTTGTAGTAATTCCTACTACAATTAATTATAACAATATGATTTTTGTTTCGTTATACATTACATTTCATATAAAAATAAATATTTATATTGAATAAAATGATACTACTCTGAACTGAAATAATCAATTAAATATTTTATTTCAATATTTGAATTAATACAACAATACATACATTCTCACTAAAAACTGATCACTCAATACACTCAGTTACATACACACTTTCGTATAAATATACATACACACTAACACACATCGAGTCTTTATGCTCCATCATCCAATCCAGTTACCTATCACAGAATTTTACACACGTTAATATAGGATGGTTGATCTTCATAAATTTGCTTCTTACCATCGCAATCCTCATGTAAGAAGAGGGAGAACATATCATAGAGAAGTGTTGCATTGGCAGGGATATTGCAATCCCCTACAAATAAAATGCTTCGATTTCGTAAATATGATACAAATATGAGATTATACAACAGTGTAGGTAACTATAAGAAAGAAATTTGGAAATAACACAATTAAGCTTCACCTTTAAAGCGTCCGGCAGGCTCAGGTCCATATGCTAACAATGGAGGTATCATAAGCTACCTGCATTCTTTTACATGAAATATACCACACATTCTTTTACAACAAAAATCATGAAATATAGTACCTGCATATGACAAAATTCATGAAAATTCATATACTACACATTCTTTTACAACAAAATTCATGAAATATACTACCTGCATATGACAAAAGCTACCTGCATATGACAAAAGCTACCTGCATAGATCCTCCTGAGTTTTTCACAACAAAATTCATGAAATATACTACACAAAAAGCAAATATATATTATTATATATGGAGTGCACCACATTCTTTTACAAAACCAACAGCTACCTGCATATGACAAAAGAACAGGAATACATAAAAATTCAAACTGGCAACAACATTATACCATAAAAAGGAAATTATACCTCTACACTGTCATCTGTTGGATTTTCCAGAAGAATTGTGAGCAATTCCAATACAAGGATTTCATGCGCTACTTGCTGGTTCACAAGATGTGCAATAAATTTAGTAGCAGCAAGCAATTTATCACTTTGTCATGTGCATTAGTGTATGATCCTCATAATGCAAACCAAGATGTGCTTCTAAACCCATATATCTGATTGTATCTAAGCTGTAATTTTTTCTTTATCAGTATCTTGTTTAACAACTAGCTTATTTACACCAATAGTCTCTATTTTTTCTACAATATGGTTTCACTTACCTAAAACTAAACTCAAACAAAATTCATGTTCATCTTGGAGATTAGAAGCAGATGCTAACCATGTTCACTTACAAACTAAACTCAAACAAAACTCAAACAAAATTCATGTTTCACTTACAAATTCATGTTCATCGACAGGAATAGCATCCAAGTAACCCCAAACAGTTTATAATTAGAAACCAACGCAACCAATTTGAAAGAAGAATAATGGTAAGCGAACTTACTTTAGGTCGATGACAGGGCGGTGTTTAATGGAAGTGAAGGCTCGGGTATGGAAAAGGCAGCAGCTTTCGGGCACAGGCGGTCTTCGGGTTTGCGACAGTGACATGGTTCGATTTGCCAAACAGGCGTTGGTGCAGGACAGAGATCTTTGCGAGGCAGAGGAACGGATAATGGAACGACAATAGTTGAAGCAGCAGGTGGTCCGGTTGAACTTGCGAGAGAAAGGATAGCGGGAAAGAAGCAGGAGCGTTGCGATGGAAACAGTGAGCGGTTCGATTGAGGATGGAGGAGGCGTTGGATCTGGAGTAGGTGTTGAACGAAGAGGAGTGGTCAAGGAAAATTCTGGCGGTGCGAATTAGGGCCAAGGATGGAGGAGGCGTCGGATCTGGAGTAGGCCATTAATTTCGAATTGGGGAAAAGATTTGGGGGAATTTTTTTTTTGTCGGCTGATAAAGTATAACGTGAGGAAGTAAAATATTAGGGTTGGCTGCCAAAATTTTCAAGGTGCCGCCACTTCTTCAAACGTTTGATTTTTTCACATTTACGTGATTGGTACTTACTAATTTGATTATATCTTATATTTCAATTGTTTTCAGCACTATACATAATATTATTTCTCATAGAAATCAATTAACAAATTTCAACACTCAATGGATGATGTTGGTTAAGTCGTCTAAATATTCATTTGGATTTTAAGGTTCAATTATCATAAGAAAAAAAGAAAAAAAACGAACTGATTTTTTGAAATTTTGGATATTTTATAAAAATTCTAGTTCACTGATTTTTTTTTAAATTAATTTGTGAAAATTTCAATATTTTATAAGTTTTGTCTTGAAAAATTTAAACTTTTTTTTGAAATATTGGATGCTAAATATAATTATTACCCATAACTATTAAATATTAAATACTAATAATAAGTATTACATTTTAATTATTAAAGATTTCTTATTAATCGTTCGTTATTATAAATTATTTATTAAATATAATCTTAGTTATTAATCTCTTCTTCGTAATTATTAATCTCTACTTCTTAATTATTAAAAGCTATCATTGATTATTCATGATTAGCATTAATTATTATAATTATTAACTATTTTATATTAATTATGTAATATTAACTATATTTTTTAATTATTCTTCTTAATTTCTAAGTATTAAATATTACAGATTGATTATTGATTATTACTTCCTAATTGATTATTAATAGTAATTATTAGTTATTAATTATAAATAATCAATATAAATGTATTAATATTAATTATTAGTTATTAATTATATTAAAATATAGTAATATATATTACAACAGTCAAAAAACAAAAGTTGTCATAGGCTTTTATTACAACGGTCAAAAGAACACAGTTGTTAAAAATAAGTTTATTACAACTTTTCTGGAAAAAAGTTGTAAAAAACATTTATTACAATGGTGCATTTACCACCGTTGTAAAAGTAAAGTTGTAATATGGTGTTTTTGTTGTAGTGGTCCAACATAAGAAAAATTTCTAATATAGTAATTAAACCCAATTGGCAGCATTAATATATGGATTTATGGTATGTAAAATCGAAATATACCCAACCCCAGTTGTGTGCATTCAATGTGTGTTATATAATCAATATTGTTAATGAAACATTATTTTGTATAAGAATAAATGATAACATAGATATTCTGATTCTCTAACCATTCAATGTCATTGGTTAATTAAAATATCAACCACCAACTACGAAAATTTGGCTAAAATCAAATTAGTTGACCAAACGTAATCATATTGATAGTAAAACAGGTAAGGGAATAAACGATTCAAACCTAATCAAATGCAACAACTACACTTTCAAGATGTTCATCCAATGCGACATTCAGGAAACCTAATTATCTGCTTCAAATTGTATTCGGACCTAGTCAAAATAAATAAATAAATAAATAAATAAATAAATAGAGTAATGTCCGAGGATTAAACAAAGAAGTCAAAACGATCTGAAATCAAAAGAGGATCTGAAAGAGGTTGGTTACCATGGGAGTCATTTTTGGTCATTGTGAACAGGAATAAGAAACCCCACCACCATATGAAATCGCATTTTCCACTTCTGTGTTGCTACAGTTCAAAGTCGCACCACCTCATCTTGAATCGTACCTCATCAAAATTTTCCAAACGATGATTTTCACCAAGTAGTACAAAACAATCGAGATAAAATGGATAATCTTCATCGCTGCAGAAAAAAATTAAACTGTGCGATACACGAATTGGGAGTTCGTAGAGAAATAAATTTAAACGAAAGTATAAATTAAATTATCGAAATAAATTACCTGTTACAAATACTTCTAGGCTTGGAGGTTTTGCTTTGTTTTCGATTGAATCGCGAGAGAGAACGAGTTATGAAAGGAGAATTTTGTAGATCCAAGATTATGTGGTTGCGAAGACAAATTTGTATAAGCAATGAGTGATTTAAATTTGGAAAGTCAGATCCGGAAACTCGGATGGAGAAAGAAAACAGTAGGAATTTGGAAACCGGAAATTTTGAGAATGGTTTGGGTGAGAAACGCGATATGTTTGTGCCGAAATTTATTGGCACAGACAATTTGATTTTAACCCTCTTACAGCAGACAAACCTCCTAACGGTCGGTTTGACTAATTCCCCTTTAAATAAATCTTTAAGTCGTCTTCACAAATTCCACTCCCTCCAAGTATATGAAAGCACGATGACACGTCAAAGAATTTGCATCGATTCCTAACCTGCGGCTTAAACCCAAACATCGCTTACTGCTAGAAATGATCAGGTCTCACCAAAATTCTCCAACCGACACTCCTTCAATCAAAAATTTCTTAGATTTTCCAAAAGATACTCAACGCGCGCCTCAGTACTGTCGAACCTTAACTCATAGTAAAAACCGTCGAACACTTCACTCCAACATCGCATGCTACAAAATAGTATATATAGATTTGAAGAGAAATCCTATATGAATTTAATAGGACTAGACTTGTAATTTTTTTGAGAGGCTGACTGGATTTCGAATTTTAAAAAGATCGACAATTGCTTCCCTAAAAGGTGAAAAAGCAAAATATGTTTTAGAGAATAAAATTAAGAAAAGAGAAACTAACATTTACCGTTTATTTCCGCTATAATGTGTTGTATTGTTCTCTAATGGTACGTGTATATATGGTACAGAATTCTGTATTTGAAAACTGTTATATATATTATATTTTATTCCGCTGCGATGTGAAATTCTGCTGTGTTATGTCTGTTTTCTTCTTACCCATCATGATTCGTATTTCTTTGCAATTTGGAGGTTGGACATATGGTATATTTAGTCAATTCGAAAGATACAGATTTGCGGACCGTTACAAACTTACAATGGTATTAGAGTCACTAACAAGTTTCAAAATACACAAAATATTCTATTAAAAATATACACGTAAATTAGCTTTTTATTTTCGAAAATCTTCAAAAATTAGTGTAAAAACAATGAAACTTCAAATTTTAATTCAAAAAAATGCTTTAAAAAGGTTTAAAAAATGCTTTAAAAACAAAAAACAGAACTAAAAAATTACGAAGCAAAGCATATAGGAATAACTATAGATTTTCAAAGAACTATAGATATTAACGTAGTTATAATCATTAATTTTACACTTTTATGCAAATTTTGTTGAATGCTTCAAAATTTTAAATTTACTGTCACACTTATTTAATGTCACATTATTACAAAAAAATCATAAAAAACAATAATATAAATTGCATACAAATGAAAATTAGCTTATTACAAAAAACAAATGCAAATTAAAAAGCAATTTAACAGAAAAATTACAGACATGTCGGTAGTTTTGTGATATAGCAAGACATGTCCGTAAAACACTATGTAAAAAATATATTGGTACTTTTTCATAATAAATGCAGACACTTCCTTTTCTTTTCTAATAATCATCTTCTAATGTTTACAAATTTTTTAAGTAACGGAGAAAAAATTACATAAACCACGTTGTTATAGTTTTAAAGTCCCACTAAACATGAAACTTTAGGCAAGATCGTGCCTTGTAAAAACGTTTTGTTTTAAGGACCCGTCCCTTATTTTCATGAAGAAAATGGTAGGGACAAACGGGGGTAAACAACTGTGCAGTTGAGTGAAAAGCCTAATATAAAACTATTTTCCTGGTGATGGCCTAGTGTTGTGTTTTCAATGTTGGTTACGTGTTTAAAAATTCGTAAGGGCGGCCAGGTGTTTAGTTCGCTGGGCCGGCCCTGAGTATTTATGGGTCTAGTGCGGACCCAAAATTTTGGGCTCTTAATTTTTTTTTTATGAAGTTGAACTTAAGTGAAAATGTGCTTTTTCTACTGTGCATCTCCATTGAGAAAATTGCGTGTTTCAGCAAATTCATAAAGTTTTTACCCACATTTTCAATCTGTCAACTAGATGTCCACACAAGCCACATCTCCATTTTAATATATTGATTGATGTCAACAAAGCATACAATCATATCTACTTTTGCATAGATAAATTACTATCAAGTACACGCATACTGACAAGAAAAAGCAGCTCTAGTAAAGGTAATACAGTTTTTTTTTTGGACCCTCTGACCTAATGGGCCATGTGCGGTCGCACGGCTCGCACTAGGTCAGGACCGGCCCTGTTAGTTCGTAGCACAATGTTCGTTATATCTAGTGTTCATGTTTGTTTACCCATTTCTTGTACTTCGTCTTACAGACCTCTATGCATGTACGAATCGTGAACTGTAAAAAAAGAATCATGCACAAAAATGTGGCATAATCTTAAAAGAATAGTACTATACGTTAATTACCTTATTTGTGAAATCCTAAAAGTACCACTGTTTGGAAAAAAACCATCAAATGAAAATTTAAGATTTTGTTTGGTTGTCCACTTTTAGAATATTTTTAGCTTTTAGTTTTGAAAAATAACGAAAAATTGCTTGATTTACCATTTTGAAATACATATTTGAAAATAGATTTTTTTTTTTTAATGAGTTTAACAAGAATAATTGAAACCCTTTTTTTTTGTTTTGACAATTTTTGACTCAGTCAAAACCCAAAACTCAACCAACTAATAAGCGCCTTTAAATCTTTTTTCAAAATCCTACTTCTGTTTTATGTCCATAAACTCTGAATTAGGCAGTGAAAGCCAAATTGCATTCTTTTCTTCTAATCTTATCTCAAAATCAGGTAATTCACATATTATTTTGTATACCTGGTATTGTAGAACAAAATTTGCTTGCTAGGTCTTTGATTTTGGTTTTATATATAC
Organism: Allium sativum; assembly: GCA_030737875.1. Classification (NCBI taxonomy): domain Eukaryota; kingdom Viridiplantae; phylum Streptophyta; class Magnoliopsida; order Asparagales; family Amaryllidaceae; genus Allium; species Allium sativum. The sequence goes on from CM060924.1 coordinate 665,534,425, forward strand.
GCAAAAATTGCAAATGTTGAACCCTGCTTTTGTTTTTCCAACCGATTTTTTTTTCTATATTAGGCCATGAAGGCCTAATTTTGATCGCCTTCTTCTTTTACGTTGAACCACATCGCAAAAAGTGCATTACATTTGGAATATTATTTTTATGTACTTTGCTAGAGAATATTGTTTACATGACTAATGATTTGATTCGGGAGGGTTAATTTGGTTTACGCTGGAAAATATTGTTTTGGCATGCTATACTATATTTTTCTATGTTCAAACTTTTACCATGCTAGATAATTTACTCAGTACGTGTAATTGTTGAATGATGTGCATACTACCCTTGGCATGTTGGTATATTACTTAGTACTTGTAAATTGTTGCAATATATCAAATTTGATTTATATGCATGATCATACACGTAGCAGGTATGATCTATGTTACTGTAATTGCACAATGATTTTCTTTGCAATATATTCAATAAACCACCTAAAATATTGCATGTTTTTTTAATAATTTGTCAACGTAAATGTAAATATAATCTCCACTACCTTTTATAATTTGGTTTAGGCTAAATAATACAATTTGGTTTTGGCTGTCAACAAGACAATAATTTTCTAATCTAGCCCAAATCATCTTACTAATGCAGTCGATTCAACAATTAAAAACAGTGTGTTGCTAAAAACACTCAGAAATGTGCTTCCTAACACCGTAACTAAACACCACCATCCTTCCGATACACATATGCCTCTGACCACCACGAAATATAAAAATAGGCATCCAACCATACAAAAATAATTTAAGATAAACAACCTCATCTTCTTCATTAGAGCATTGGCTATTCGCGAGATCTTCGTTCGTGTATAAGTTCTCGCTCTTCATTGCTAAGAAATCCAACAGTAATGATTACTAAAATAAGTCCTCGAATTACAATATAATTGAGAATTAGGGTTTAATAAGAATCAATTGGGGAAGAAGAAGATGACAGATCATGTTAGGAAGCAAATTAGGTCGACGTTTATATTTGATCGATTGAGATAAGATGATAAAAAGAAATAGGGTTTATGTTTGAACTAATGGCGGGAGATGGAATACGCTCGGCGGTTAGGGATTGAGTGAAGGAATAAAACTGATGTTAGGAAGTACATTAAATTAATTAATAGTGATTAAATTAAGCATGGTGTTAGGAAGCACATTTCAGGGTGCTTTTAGCAGCACACTTAAAAATATTGAAATCAGCGGATAAGGTCAGTACACTTATAACATGATAATAGCCAAAAATATTTGCTTATTGATTGCATTATAAGTGAAAATTTCATTAAACTGGTCATGGAGTCTAACTTTTTCAATGCCTACAGCGATATTTCCGCATGTAATAAGTGCATTGCAAGATCAACATTGTAAAGATTGAATTATCCTGCCTCATCTACCTTTTTATTTTGCAATTTTCCACTTTCTTTCTAATTAGCATATTCCCACTGTAGATTGATGGAAAAAAGTTGTTCATGTAAATTTTGTTTCTCCAAATAAATTTTATCGGATGGCCCTTAAGACTTATTGTTAGATGCGTATATTTGTCTCTCAATTGAATTTGTGTTGGCTCTGATTTGGCTTTAGCTTGAGATTCTTGATCATTTCAAGATTAACGTTTGAACTTAAATTTTTGATTACTAGTTTTTGTTATTGGCTGGAGAATTTAGTCTAAGCTTTTCCTTGATATTCTTAACCATTTAGACACGATTTGGAATCCAGTGTAATATCTAATTAGAATAGTTTCTACACGATGATTATTGTAGAAATATGCGACTTGTGTGGAAGTGTTTAGACCAGAAACTTAGTCACCCAAATAACAAAGAGATAACTTTGATAGAAAAACAAGATGGATACGCAATCAAACACAAACACGGGATATTCCACCAACCATTCTCTTTATTGATTCACTAAAAATGAATTTTCTTACACCTATTTGGCCAAAATAAACAAATTACAATTGAATCAATAACCTAATTGAGAAAGGGAAAGAATATCTAGATGACTAATATTGTTGGAAAACAAGAACCACGAAGAATGATGACAAACCCTTGATTGACTAATTAAGAGCCTTAATCCCATGCTTTGATCCATTTCTAAAAGTTGCTTCTAGGGAAGAGTGCAAAACCAGGGAAAATATCCAAATTGCTCCTCAGAAATATCACAATTATATTCTAGAAAAAATTGGTCAAAATCAGAAATATCCGGTTAAGACGTCTGACTGGGATAGCCGGACATCTGGCCAAGGTCACTGGAATTCTTTTACTTCCAATGACCAGACATTTGACCAAATAGGTCAGACTTCTGACTTGGGACATTGGATTTTCCAGATTCAGTGACCGGACGTCTGACTTGATTGGTCAAACGTTTGAGTTGTGTCATCAGCTCCTTCTCCCTCTAGTTTGCCATATCTTTCTCCTTCGAGCTCCGAATCTCTCACTGACTTCAACGTATAAGTGATTTAATATCACCAATCACAATACTCCACTTGATATGAATTGATGTCAGCATTCCAACAATCATCAAACAAGTCATATTTAGTTCTCTCACACATCACCAAATTTCAATCAAAACTACATTACAAACTTCACACACCATCTACAAGCGATGCATATCTCACATGAGGTGCACCACACGAGACTGGTCCAAAAAACATTTGTAATACCACAAAGATCTTCATCTTGTCATTGTGGATTTTCTAAATCGACACTCGTCTATCGCTTGCCTTGAGCTTTTTACTGTTAACTATCGATCCCTTGATCATCGTCAACATGAAGACCCCTATCTGAAATTCTTTATCCTTGAATCATTAGCAGTAACCACATTAGCCTCTCCACCTTGCTGTGGAAAAGGTTTTACAACTATCACTCGTGTAACGACCCAGATTTTTCGTCGATTTATTTTAAATATTTAATATAGTTTTAAATATTGAATTTATAATATAAATGGTATTTTATTGGGTTATCGATTAAATAATCAATATACAATCTAATTTGAATATATTGAATAGTTGTTATACGAAAACGTAATATAATTGAATTCAGAATTTAATACTGAATCGAAACACTTCGGTCAATGTAAAGACCCGCAACTTCCCCGTAAGGGAAAGCGTCGGATAGTTCGAGAACAAGCCACAACATAACGCATACATAAGAACATCTCATCGTATATTACAACAATGCATCAGATTACAAGAATATACAGAGTATAAATGAATAAATATTACACAGAAATATCAGAGATTAACAATAAGTTACATAGCAGCGGAAAAATAATACAATACACAACTAGAAGAGATATACGGATACAAAGCTTTCCGGATATCGTTCCAGCTGTAAACCAGGATCCTGTGAATATAAATCTGCAAAACCAAAACTACTAGCTGCCCGTGTCAAAAATAGGGGCACCCAGAGTTTAGGTTAAAACAATAAACTCCAGGTCAGTCATGTGACTGGTGTGAGAACTAAAACAGTTATTAATCTTTATTCTAAATCATTAGGTAAATCAAGGGACCACGCCGTATAACACGGAACGGGTTTCCTCCCAAGAATACCAGTGCATAAAACAAACAGCGCAATGCTAAATAAAGAAAAATGAAGCTGTTATAAGACCCAGGTCCTATCACACAATGCAACGCAAGCCGGGGGATAGGGTTTTCCCTTATAACAGCCAAAGAATGCTTGATACGTTTAAAACAAATCATTTGATACTATAATAAGTGCATATTGTATAAAACAACTTCAAATCATAAGTATCAATCATAGGCGGCATGGGTACCATATATCATGTCGCCATATATAGGTTTACAAATAAAACCGCAAAGTCACGTATTTGGAAATTGGATTTCCGTCTATGAACCGAGGCCAGGGATCGTCCTCTACCGATTCGAGACAATCTAGCCTACCATGTCTCAGGAACAGCCGCAACTGCCCCCTGGATCGTCAGGGCCGGTCCACCGATGTGGATTATTATGCCTGAACAATACGTCTCCCCGCCCTTTGGGGCGCAAACGAGCCAACGAATGACTCCATCGGTTCGAGAACGACCGATCAATCCGAGGCGCCTCGCAACAGCAACAACCACATAAGTCAAACTCGTCAGGGCGTGTAAAACCACTGACGCCACTTTTAGCTAGAAAGAAACGCAAGTCCTCCCTGAGGTCCGTCTCCCGTTTTTGGTTCATACCTGGTGTGAAACACGCGAGGTAAACGTTACACAAAGCTACGCCACAAAGGCCGTGCTTTGATCATCACCACAAGACTTTGCTTTTCAACAGAAGCCTTGATCATTTGCATCTTAGCATGCCACACAGGCAAACCATCCTATGCAACCGATATCAGTCACACAGAATGAAATCCGATGTCAGACACACAGTCCATTTACAAGTCCGTCCTGGGTCTGAACGAAACCGGAGGCACCTAGTACCCCGCATATCCATCGATCTCCAAGTACGTCTGGACGATCACTAACTGTTTCCATCTTCTTGGGTGTACAGCCCAATCAAGATCATCAGTAATTACCCAAAACGACGTGAAGACCTCCGGTCTTCGACCATCGTCTTCATCTTCGACTTATCGTCGTATCAGTTATTCAGAATGGGATAAACCCGGTCTTTCCGAATAACTCGCGTATATATTATAAAAGTGTTACACAAACACAACATACGCCTCATTCCAATTCATTAGTCACTAACCGTAAATTAATCAAGAGAATAATTTCCCAAATATTAACCCCGAAGGCCGAAACCAACATCAGATCAATATCCAGAAAACCATTCTGCTTGGCTAACCGACAGTTAGTTTCTAAATTTCACATTCAAATCTAATTAAAGATTTAACTATCGCCTGGAGCAAAACTGGTGATACTCCATTCTCGATTCTTTTCAATCTAATTAAAGATTCATTAAAACTCCACTTAGTTTTAATCTGTGACTGGGTTAAAGAATCAGTGTCATTTAAAACACGGTTCACGATAAACCCAAAGTCACATCCCATTAATTATCGGGTTAAAGAACAAGTGTTATTTAAAACACTGTTCACGATAAACCCAAAAATCAATATTCATTCAATTCCAATTAAATATTATTTAATTGGTACACTTCATCAAATCTAAATCAAAAGATTTAATCTTTTCTCAACTGGGTTCAAGAACAGTGTTAGTGAAGACACCATTCACGACAAACCCAAATCACATTCATTAATTATCGGGTTAAAGAACAAGTGTTATTTAAAACACTGTTCACGATAAACCCAAAAATCAATATTCATTCAATTCCAATTAAATATTATTTAATTGGTACACTTCATTAAATCTAAATAAAAAGATTTAATCATTTCTCAACTGGGTTCAAGAACAGTGTTAGTGAAGACACCATTCACGACAAACCCAAATCACATTCATTAATTATCGGGTTAAAGAACAAGTGTTATTTAAAACACTGTTCACGATAAACCCAAAAATCTACATCGATTCAATTCCAATTAAATATTATTTAATTGGTACACTTCATTAAATCTAAATAAAAAGATTTAATCTTTTCTCAACTGGGTTCAAGAACAGTGTTAGTGAAGACACCATTCACGACAAACCCAAATCACATTCGATATTCAATACAAGGCTCTGAATAGAAAATATATCGGCTTATATTCAATATCGAATTCTACGACTAACAAATGTCGTATTGGAAATAACGATATAAATATATATCTTTCAAATTTCCATAACCACACCTGTATAATCACGAATTCCAACATCGAAATATTCCGAAGACAATTTCGATTCAAATCCACTCCAATGCAATCATTGGAAATTTTGGTTATTTTCAAAACCCTTTTCAAATTCAATTTATTTATTTAAAAATAAATAGAATTATAATTCTAGTTCAAAACTAGTTCATTTCGATAAAAATCTATTTTTATCTTTTCAAATATGGAGTTTTTCATCCCAAACTTTCACAAATCATTTCTTATGATTTTACACAAATTATTACTATTTTTAATAATTTTATCAAGGCCCGTACAGTCGATTTCCAACAACGGCCATCGAACTGCACTTACAGCGACCTTTTTCGAATTTGATTTGGACGTATCTCCAAATCCAACCGTTAGATTTCAAATTTCTAACATTCATTAGAAAGCTCTTTTCGATACGAACCCAACGGTTCCGGTTTTAGGAGAATCCGACGGTCGGATCTCCCGCAATGTCCGTTTGAAATAAATGGTCGAAATTCACGAACTGCCGCGGCGCGGCGCGTTCTATTCAGGCCATTATATTATATATATAATATATATAATATATACTTCGTCGATTTCTATTTAAAACGAATTATATAAATAGTTTTAAATTCGTTTCAAAAGCAATTTCAACCTCCTTTTCAATTCAAATCAAAATTGAATTCTTCTTTATAAATTCGTTTCAAAATTCATTTCTATTCAATTCAAATTTCAATTCAATTTGAATCCATTTCAATTCGTTTTCAATTCAATTCTTTTCGAAATCGTTTTCAATTCAATTCATTTCGAAATCGTTTTCAATTCAATTCATTTCGAAATCGTTTTCAATGCAATTCATTTCGAAATCGTTTTATTTTCAATTCATTTCGAAATCGTTTTATTCAATTCATTTCAAAATATTTGATTTCAATTCATTTCAAAATATTCGATTTCGAAATCACTTTTCAATATTCATTTTAAAATGAATAAAATCGATATAAATATCGTTCACGTCAAAATGGCGTCAATCTAATCCTCACGGCTTCACATATTTCTATTTTCAAATATTCTATTTCAAATATTTCTATTTCAAATATTTCTATTTCAAATATTTCTTTTTTTTTTTTTTTTTGAAACTGGAATGAGGCCCAATCAATTACCATATAATGTTAATTATATGGATTTTCTACAACACATGTATATATCAACAACGATGAATAATCAACCATCAACCAAAGTGCACTACACTGTATAAGCATCAAATATAGACATTTAACGCTTATAGCAGCTTGTCAATCAATCGATCGACATATTTAATCAATCAGGATGAGTGAACTTCAAATTTCATCCTAACACCCGTGTGGGGTTTCAAACAATCAAACACATATTTTATTTGTGCAGTTAGGCGATGTGAAAAATTTATCGACCCAATCAACGTCATTCAAATAGGTGTACATAAACAAACCGTCTGGTTTGTAAATGAATATTTATTTATTCACATTCACGTTAAAAATTATATTTTTAACGATAACACATTTTATTTTAACATATGAATTTCTATTCAGTTCATTCGTTAAATAAAATGCTATTTTTATTTTTTTTTTTCTAACTTATTTTAGAAAATTTCGGCGGCATAACGGCACGATACTAGAAACGGGACAAGGCCTAGCCTTATCCCCGGTCTAGTGAAGGCCCACGCCATTCACACATCAATCAAATCAATTCGTTATGCAAACCACAAACTTTGAAGTAAGGATCTAACCTAGCCTTACTCCTTCGCCTTATAACGGCGCACGTCTAATCCTAACCAATTTATCGATTCGATTTTTCACACCACAAACCACATTCAAACCAATATCGCAATCAATCACCAAACAGTCAAACAAACAAGTCCATGGTCTGTGGACGATTGTGTCGGGTGCTACTAAGCACCGTCTGCATCCTAGTATATATATATAACTAGAAATAAAATAGAAAGGTGAGAAATTCTCACTTTTAGCTATCCAACCATCTCGACTCTTCTTTTGCAGAAGTCTTCGTCGTTTCGCCTTTTTGTCACCTTCGTTGCCCAAGGCCACTATATATATAAAAACGAATTTTTATTTCAAAGTTCAATATATAAAAATCGAATTTTTATTTCAAAGTTCAATATATAAAAATCGAATTTTTATTTCAAAGTTCAATATATAAAAATCGAATTTTTATTTCAAAGTTCAATATATAAAAATCGAATTTTTATTTCAAAGTTCAATATATAAAAATCGAATTTTTATTTCAAAGTTCAATACTTAAAAATCGAATTTTTATTTCAAAGTTCAATACTTAAAAATCGAATTTTTATTTCAAAGTTCAATACTTAAAAATCGAATTTTTATTTCAAAGTTCAATACTTAAAAATCGAATTTTTATTTCAAAGTTCAATACTTAAAAATCGAATTTTTATTTCAAAGTTCAATACTTAAAAATCGAATTTTTATTCCGCTAATATATAGACAATAATCTCATTTCAAAAATATTGATTTCGCCTTTATAAAAATAAAGTTTTCACCATTTTAAATTAAAGTCTTCACCTTTTTAAATTAAAAGTTTTCACCATTTTAAATTAAAGTCTTCACCTTTTTAAATTAAAAGTTTTCACCTTTTTAAATTAAAAGTTTTCACCTTTTTAAATTAAAAGTTTTCACCTTTCAAAAATCAGTTTCAAATTACTTTTAAAATTTTGATTTTATATTTTCCTTAAATCAGTTTTAAAATGAATACAAATCAGTTTTTAAAATGAATAAAAATCAGTTTTTAAAATGAATAAAAATCAGTTTTAAAATGAATACAAATCAGTTTTTAAATGCTTTAAAGAATTAAAATAAAAACGAAATTAAGAAAAAAACTTACTGTTATTGTACGAAGAGGGAGGAGGAGGGGTGGAGCGGCTTCCAGTGCGGTGGCGCGGGGGGGGGGGGGGGGGGGATGAAGGGGTTGCGTCGGCTATTTCGAGGGGGAAAGGGGACTGCGGAGGAGAGGGGGGTTCGATCGGGGGTTGCGGCTAGTGGGAGGAAGCGGCGCCGGAGGTTGACTTGGGGGAGGGTTGTCGCGCCAGTGGCGGCGCGCTGAGAGGAGGGCGGCGGCGGAAGTTCGACGATGTCTGGGGTTTTTTTTTTTTTTCTTTTTTATCCTTTACAGAAGAATGATCGGGGGGGGGGGCCAAAAGGTTTTAAGGGAGAGAAATTTTTTTTTTTTTTTTTTTAATTTATTTTATCCTAAAGAGTTGACTTTCAAATACGACCTCTAAACGAGGCCCACCGCCTGTCGTCTATAGCGTTCTACCCCCATTCCGAACACAATGGGATATGTATCGCAAGCTGATTCGACTGTTTGAATCAGTTTCCATTAAATTTACATTTAAAACTTTATATTGAATTTTAAACGTACATTTCAAATTACCGGGGTCACATACTAACTAGAAAAATTCCAGAAAAATATTTTCTAGCTTCGTATTGACGATACGGTCCTAACAAAACTAGTTTCGTCGAATTCTGAGACCGTTTGAAAAATGGCCAATTTCCAGTCGATTAAAATCAACTGAAACTGGTCAAACGCGTTTTCCTTTGCCACGCTCACATATTGATTCGAAAAATTATGAAATTTGAAACCTAGCAATAACTTAACATCACGGACCCAACAAAACTGGTTTCGTCGAAATCCGAGGTCATTTGCAAAATGTCCATTTTTAAGGGCCTGAATTCCATAGCGACTATTCAGAATTTTCAACTAGACATATCTTTTGATTCTCGCTACGAAATCTTGATCTTTCGGATTCGTTGGAAAGATATTCACAATTAGATTCCATTATTTTTGGTTTCACTAAAATCCGGATTGTTTTGCACCCGGTACATTCAATTGAAGTTTGAAATCGAATTATCGAACTACCGCGCCATTTTCAATTCTATATAAATAATTATATATAATTATTTATATTCTAACGACGACGCGTATACTATATACGTTCGAATTCTATTCAAAATAAATTTCTCGTCGATATTATTTAAAATAATTCATTTTAAATAATCAAAACTCGCTATAATTGCCAAAATAAAATTTTAAACTGGCCCAGATTTTACGGGTTGTTACAATCTCCCCCACTTAAAACTTTTCGTCCCCGAAAAGGAACAAAGTCGAAAGTGGATTGATTAATCAGCTCTACGCTCGATTCGGCCTCCATTCTCTAACTCTTTAGTTTCTGAGAATTTTCAAAATTTCAAAAATTTGGCTAACACCCTAAATTTTTGAAAAATTTCGCCATAACCTCCCCTGCACCGGGAGCATCGGGGAATTTCAAATAGCTTCCCCGGTCCTTCAGATCTCAAAAAGAAAAAGAAAAAGCCAAGCGGCTAGCCAATAGGCTCACAAAATCATCATCACCCAAACAAAACAGGAAATTATGTAGTAAACATGTACCTATTTGTCGGGCAAACAAATTTTATTCTCTGCTCTAGCCTCCTTGCTATGACCTGTTCAAAGATATATATGTATATGCAAGCAGATGCGACCAATTTTCAATATCGTTCAATATTTGATATAATTAGGCTAAACGGTTCAAAATTATCAAAAAATTAAACAAACAACCCAAACATCAATCAATTAGTGAATTAGAGTTTCAAATTCATAACTTTGATACATAGTCAAAAATCAGATTTTTGATGCCAAATCACAACAAATAAATCTAGCTATATAAGTTTTGGTTCTCACACCAGTCTAATGGAAATATATAGAAAATCACACCTTCGAAACTCGAATACCAATTCTGATGATGTCTAGACTATCATCAGAATCGTCTCCGGGCGACTAGAGTGTGGCTCTATATCTATCCAGTATATTAAAACTTCAAATACACGTGGATCAGACGCATACGCAAAGACTATATATATACTGGACTGTCCAAATTCAATATAAATAGATAATCAGATACGAATAATTGATTTAAATTTTCAAAACAAAATTTGTTTTCATTTGAAAAATATACTCTTCACACTCGTTCTAGGATACTACTGATCCTATCTCTAACGAGTCATCCCCATTGGATATTACCAATCCAACATCTGATGAATTCTTTCGTATGGTTCTAATGTGTCTTGTTCTCTGAGCTTTGTAAACCAAAGCTCTGATACCACGTGTAAAGACCCGCAACTTCCCCGTAAGGGAAAGCGTCGGATAGTTCGAGAACAAGCCACAACATAACGCATACATAAGAACATCTCATCGTATATTACAACAATGCATCAGATTACAAGAATATACAGAGTATAAATGAATAAATATTACACAGAAATATCAGAGATTAACAATAAGTTACATAGCAGCGGAAAAATAATACAATACACAACTAGAAGAGATATACGGATACAAAGCTTTCCGGATATCGTTCCAGCTGTAAACCAGGATCCTGTGAATATAAATCTGCAAAACCAAAACTACTAGCTGCCCGTGTCAAAAATAGGGGCACCCAGAGTTTAGGTTAAAACAATAAACTCCAGGTCAGTCATGTGACTGGTGTGAGAACTAAAACAGTTATTAATCTTTATTCTAAATCATTAGGTAAATCAAGGGACCACGCCGTATAACACGGAACGGGTTTCCTCCCAAGAATACCAGTGCATAAAACAAACAGCGCAATGCTAAATAAAGAAAAATGAAGCTGTTATAAGACCCAGGTCCTATCACACAATGCAACGCAAGCCGGGGGATAGGGTTTTCCCTTATAACAGCCAAAGAATGCTTGATACGTTTAAAACAAATCATTTGATACTATAATAAGTGCATATTGTATAAAACAACTTCAAATCATAAGTATCAATCATAGGCGGCATGGGTACCATATATCATGTCGCCATATATAGGTTTACAAATAAAACCGCAAAGTCACGTATTTGGAAATTGGATTTCCGTCTATGAACCGAGGCCAGGGATCGTCCTCTACCGATTCGAGACAATCTAGCCTACCATGTCTCAGGAACAGCCGCAACTGCCCCCTGGATCGTCAGGGCCGGTCCACCGATGTGGATTATTATGCCTGAACAATACGTCTCCCCGCCCTTTGGGGCGCAAACGAGCCAACGAATGACTCCATCGGTTCGAGAACGACCGATCAATCCGAGGCGCCTCGCAACAGCAACAACCACATAAGTCAAACTCGTCAGGGCGTGTAAAACCACTGACGCCACTTTTAGCTAGAAAGAAACGCAAGTCCTCCCTGAGGTCCGTCTCCCGTTTTTGGTTCATACCTGGTGTGAAACACGCGAGGTAAACGTTACACAAAGCTACGCCACAAAGGCCGTGCTTTGATCATCACCACAAGACTTTGCTTTTCAACAGAAGCCTTGATCATTTGCATCTTAGCATGCCACACAGGCAAACCATCCTATGCAACCGATATCAGTCACACAGAATGAAATCCGATGTCAGACACACAGTCCATTTACAAGTCCGTCCTGGGTCTGAACGAAACCGGAGGCACCTAGTACCCCGCATATCCATCGATCTCCAAGTACGTCTGGACGATCACTAACTGTTTCCATCTTCTTGGGTGTACAGCCCAATCAAGATCATCAGTAATTACCCAAAACGACGTGAAGACCTCCGGTCTTCGACCATCGTCTTCATCTTCGACTTATCGTCGTATCAGTTATTCAGAATGGGATAAACCCGGTCTTTCCGAATAACTCGCGTATATATTATAAAAGTGTTACACAAACACAACATACGCCTCATTCCAATTCATTAGTCACTAACCGTAAATTAATCAAGAGAATAATTTCCCAAATATTAACCCCGAAGGCCGAAACCAACATCAGATCAATATCCAGAAAACCATTCTGCTTGGCTAACCGACAGTTAGTTTCTAAATTTCACATTCAAATCTAATTAAAGATTTAACTATCGCCTGGAGCAAAACTGGTGATACTCCATTCTCGATTCTTTTCAATCTAATTAAAGATTCATTAAAACTCCACTTAGTTTTAATCTGTGACTGGGTTAAAGAATCAGTGTCATTTAAAACACGGTTCACGATAAACCCAAAGTCACATCCCATTAATTATCGGGTTAAAGAACAAGTGTTATTTAAAACACTGTTCACGATAAACCCAAAAATCAATATTCATTCAATTCCAATTAAATATTATTTAATTGGTACACTTCATCAAATCTAAATCAAAAGATTTAATCTTTTCTCAACTGGGTTCAAGAACAGTGTTAGTGAAGACACCATTCACGACAAACCCAAATCACATTCATTAATTATCGGGTTAAAGAACAAGTGTTATTTAAAACACTGTTCACGATAAACCCAAAAATCAATATTCATTCAATTCCAATTAAATATTATTTAATTGGTACACTTCATTAAATCTAAATAAAAAGATTTAATCATTTCTCAACTGGGTTCAAGAACAGTGTTAGTGAAGACACCATTCACGACAAACCCAAATCACATTCATTAATTATCGGGTTAAAGAACAAGTGTTATTTAAAACACTGTTCACGATAAACCCAAAAATCTACATCGATTCAATTCCAATTAAATATTATTTAATTGGTACACTTCATTAAATCTAAATAAAAAGATTTAATCTTTTCTCAACTGGGTTCAAGAACAGTGTTAGTGAAGACACCATTCACGACAAACCCAAATCACATTCGATATTCAATACAAGGCTCTGAATAGAAAATATATCGGCTTATATTCAATATCGAATTCTACGACTAACAAATGTCGTATTGGAAATAACGATATAAATATATATCTTTCAAATTTCCATAACCACACCTGTATAATCACGAATTCCAACATCGAAATATTCCGAAGACAATTTCGATTCAAATCCACTCCAATGCAATCATTGGAAATTTTGGTTATTTTCAAAACCCTTTTCAAATTCAATTTATTTATTTAAAAATAAATAGAATTATAATTCTAGTTCAAAACTAGTTCATTTCGATAAAAATCTATTTTTATCTTTTCAAATATGGAGTTTTTCATCCCAAACTTTCACAAATCATTTCTTATGATTTTACACAAATTATTACTATTTTTAATAATTTTATCAAGGCCCGTACAGTCGATTTCCAACAACGGCCATCGAACTGCACTTACAGCGACCTTTTTCGAATTTGATTTGGACGTATCTCCAAATCCAACCGTTAGATTTCAAATTTCTAACATTCATTAGAAAGCTCTTTTCGATACGAACCCAACGGTTCCGGTTTTAGGAGAATCCGACGGTCGGATCTCCCGCAATGTCCGTTTGAAATAAATGGTCGAAATTCACGAACTGCCGCGGCGCGGCGCGTTCTATTCAGGCCATTATATTATATATATAATATATATAATATATACTTCGTCGATTTCTATTTAAAACGAATTATATAAATAGTTTTAAATTCGTTTCAAAAGCAATTTCAACCTCCTTTTCAATTCAAATCAAAATTGAATTCTTCTTTATAAATTCGTTTCAAAATTCATTTCTATTCAATTCAAATTTCAATTCAATTTGAATCCATTTCAATTCGTTTTCAATTCAATTCTTTTCGAAATCGTTTTCAATTCAATTCATTTCGAAATCGTTTTCAATTCAATTCATTTCGAAATCGTTTTCAATGCAATTCATTTCGAAATCGTTTTATTTTCAATTCATTTCGAAATCGTTTTATTCAATTCATTTCAAAATATTTGATTTCAATTCATTTCAAAATATTCGATTTCGAAATCACTTTTCAATATTCATTTTAAAATGAATAAAATCGATATAAATATCGTTCACGTCAAAATGGCGTCAATCTAATCCTCACGGCTTCACATATTTCTATTTTCAAATATTCTATTTCAAATATTTCTATTTCAAATATTTCTATTTCAAATATTTCTTTTTTTTTTTTTTTTTGAAACTGGAATGAGGCCCAATCAATTACCATATAATGTTAATTATATGGATTTTCTACAACACATGTATATATCAACAACGATGAATAATCAACCATCAACCAAAGTGCACTACACTGTATAAGCATCAAATATAGACATTTAACGCTTATAGCAGCTTGTCAATCAATCGATCGACATATTTAATCAATCAGGATGAGTGAACTTCAAATTTCATCCTAACACCCGTGTGGGGTTTCAAACAATCAAACACATATTTTATTTGTGCAGTTAGGCGATGTGAAAAATTTATCGACCCAATCAACGTCATTCAAATAGGTGTACATAAACAAACCGTCTGGTTTGTAAATGAATATTTATTTATTCACATTCACGTTAAAAATTATATTTTTAACGATAACACATTTTATTTTAACATATGAATTTCTATTCAGTTCATTCGTTAAATAAAATGCTATTTTTATTTTTTTTTTTCTAACTTATTTTAGAAAATTTCGGCGGCATAACGGCACGATACTAGAAACGGGACAAGGCCTAGCCTTATCCCCGGTCTAGTGAAGGCCCACGCCATTCACACATCAATCAAATCAATTCGTTATGCAAACCACAAACTTTGAAGTAAGGATCTAACCTAGCCTTACTCCTTCGCCTTATAACGGCGCACGTCTAATCCTAACCAATTTATCGATTCGATTTTTCACACCACAAACCACATTCAAACCAATATCGCAATCAATCACCAAACAGTCAAACAAACAAGTCCATGGTCTGTGGACGATTGTGTCGGGTGCTACTAAGCACCGTCTGCATCCTAGTATATATATATAACTAGAAATAAAATAGAAAGGTGAGAAATTCTCACTTTTAGCTATCCAACCATCTCGACTCTTCTTTTGCAGAAGTCTTCGTCGTTTCGCCTTTTTGTCACCTTCGTTGCCCAAGGCCACTATATATATAAAAACGAATTTTTATTTCAAAGTTCAATATATAAAAATCGAATTTTTATTTCAAAGTTCAATATATAAAAATCGAATTTTTATTTCAAAGTTCAATATATAAAAATCGAATTTTTATTTCAAAGTTCAATATATAAAAATCGAATTTTTATTTCAAAGTTCAATATATAAAAATCGAATTTTTATTTCAAAGTTCAATACTTAAAAATCGAATTTTTATTTCAAAGTTCAATACTTAAAAATCGAATTTTTATTTCAAAGTTCAATACTTAAAAATCGAATTTTTATTTCAAAGTTCAATACTTAAAAATCGAATTTTTATTTCAAAGTTCAATACTTAAAAATCGAATTTTTATTTCAAAGTTCAATACTTAAAAATCGAATTTTTATTCCGCTAATATATAGACAATAATCTCATTTCAAAAATATTGATTTCGCCTTTATAAAAATAAAGTTTTCACCATTTTAAATTAAAGTCTTCACCTTTTTAAATTAAAAGTTTTCACCATTTTAAATTAAAGTCTTCACCTTTTTAAATTAAAAGTTTTCACCTTTTTAAATTAAAAGTTTTCACCTTTTTAAATTAAAAGTTTTCACCTTTCAAAAATCAGTTTCAAATTACTTTTAAAATTTTGATTTTATATTTTCCTTAAATCAGTTTTAAAATGAATACAAATCAGTTTTTAAAATGAATAAAAATCAGTTTTTAAAATGAATAAAAATCAGTTTTAAAATGAATACAAATCAGTTTTTAAATGCTTTAAAGAATTAAAATAAAAACGAAATTAAGAAAAAAACTTACTGTTATTGTACGAAGAGGGAGGAGGAGGGGTGGAGCGGCTTCCAGTGCGGTGGCGCGGGGGGGGGGGGGGGGATGAAGGGGTTGCGTCGGCTATTTCGAGGGGGAAAGGGGACTGCGGAGGAGAGGGGGGTTCGATCGGGGGTTGCGGCTAGTGGGAGGAAGCGGCGCCGGAGGTTGACTTGGGGGAGGGTTGTCGCGCCAGTGGCGGCGCGCTGAGAGGAGGGCGGCGGCGGAAGTTCGACGATGTCTGGGGTTTTTTTTTTTTTTCTTTTTTATCCTTTACAGAAGAATGATCGGGGGGGGGGGCCAAAAGGTTTTAAGGGAGAGAAATTTTTTTTTTTTTTTTTTTAATTTATTTTATCCTAAAGAGTTGACTTTCAAATACGACCTCTAAACGAGGCCCACCGCCTGTCGTCTATAGCGTTCTACCCCCATTCCGAACACAATGGGATATGTATCGCAAGCTGATTCGACTGTTTGAATCAGTTTCCATTAAATTTACATTTAAAACTTTATATTGAATTTTAAACGTACATTTCAAATTACCGGGGTCACATACTAACTAGAAAAATTCCAGAAAAATATTTTCTAGCTTCGTATTGACGATACGGTCCTAACAAAACTAGTTTCGTCGAATTCTGAGACCGTTTGAAAAATGGCCAATTTCCAGTCGATTAAAATCAACTGAAACTGGTCAAACGCGTTTTCCTTTGCCACGCTCACATATTGATTCGAAAAATTATGAAATTTGAAACCTAGCAATAACTTAACATCACGGACCCAACAAAACTGGTTTCGTCGAAATCCGAGGTCATTTGCAAAATGTCCATTTTTAAGGGCCTGAATTCCATAGCGACTATTCAGAATTTTCAACTAGACATATCTTTTGATTCTCGCTACGAAATCTTGATCTTTCGGATTCGTTGGAAAGATATTCACAATTAGATTCCATTATTTTTGGTTTCACTAAAATCCGGATTGTTTTGCACCCGGTACATTCAATTGAAGTTTGAAATCGAATTATCGAACTACCGCGCCATTTTCAATTCTATATAAATAATTATATATAATTATTTATATTCTAACGACGACGCGTATACTATATACGTTCGAATTCTATTCAAAATAAATTTCTCGTCGATATTATTTAAAATAATTCATTTTAAATAATCAAAACTCGCTATAATTGCCAAAATAAAATTTTAAACTGGCCCAGATTTTACGGGTTGTTACAGTCAATTAATATAAATTCTAGGTTGAATTAAAACGATAATAATAATTTATTATCGATGGAATTAAATGTTGAAATCTATTTATAGTTTAAATCGAATTTAAATTAAAGTGTTAGTTTAAAATTGTTCTCTTCTATACAGTCGAACTTAATTTCAGAACTCGTCCCGTTAAGTTCAGGGTAACGAATAACGCTGAGAATGCCATTCGATGCGATTAAAAAGCGGTTCAAAATGTTAAGTATGGACCAAAAGATATTTTAGAGTATTTTATTTTGTAAAAATCATTTCAAAGTTTAAATCAAATGTTCCTCAGCCGACCTATCCTTCACGCAGACCTCCACCCCCAGCGCAGACCTATAATGTTTTTCTCGAGCCACAAATTCTGCTTCCCAGCTTCGTTGCAAAGTAAAGCACAATTTTAATGTCGAGTACGAATTGTCTCCTTCCCACTATTATATATATCGTAACTTTCCTTTGGCAATTTCCATTCCTCAGCAAAATCAAAATCGAGTGAAAAACCCCGTAGCCTATACCTCTGAAATCGATTTCAAAATCCTAGAATAAAATCGAAGTTGGAATTCATCTT
This sequence comes from Allium sativum, assembly GCA_030737875.1. NCBI lineage: Eukaryota > Viridiplantae > Streptophyta > Magnoliopsida > Asparagales > Amaryllidaceae > Allium > Allium sativum. The sequence continues at coordinate 665,552,659 of CM060924.1, forward strand.
CGCGATTTGAAATCCGAGCCCTTGAAGACTCGATGCTCATAAACTAGGAGGGGTGCAGATTTCGAGTTCTGCTGTAGCTCGACATCACGGGCAAGACGATTCGAGGTTAGGGTTCAGGTGATTTGGACTCGCGATGGTGATCGTCGGGGATGGCAGTAGATTACGAAGCGCGTCTAGGGTTCGGTGCTGTAGTGATTGAGGAGTTCGACTGTAAATATGTGAGGGGACTGTCGTGTTCAAAAATCGAAAGTCCGAGTTCGATTTTGAGGCAAATGATAGGCGAGTGGGGTTCTGGGCTAAGCACGATGTTGGTAGGAGAGCATGAGGCCTGATGGATGCTGGAGGAGTGCTGCCAACGCTGGGAAGTTCAGAATTGGCCTCGTTCAGGCGACTGAGTGGAATTCGAATTTGATTTGGCTGTAGAGCCAAGACCCTATTCAAAAGGGATTAAGGTAATTTTTATTTTTTTTAAATAATACAGGAAATTAATTTATACAATTGGTAATCTATTTAAAGTGAAACTATTTATGAATTAGTTTGATTCCTCTCAATGCTCATAAATAAATAAAAATGGGAAGAAAATAATAATTAAAATTTGTTATTCAAATAATCATAACATATACATATATTTGTGTTTAAAGATATGTAGGTTAGTTTAATTTTAAATTTCAGTTAATAACCATTTAAAAGAAGGGAAAAAATATAGGAAAGTTATTTATTCATTTAAATAGTTAATTTAAATGTTTAATCAATAAATTCAAATTGATTATCATAGGTGAGATGAATTCAGTTGAGATAGTTCGAATAGATGCATAGCTGTGAAATATGGAAATAAACAGGATATTCAACAACTGCAAATTCTGGTGAGTAAATCTCACTCACCTTTTATTTATTTTTATTTCGTTAAAAATAATTGTTGCTGCTTGTTTGAATGTTTCTGCTTGTTTTATATATATTAGTTATTTAGGCTATTATATATATATTGGGTTGATTGATTGGTTGGATTCCCGCAGTCTCATTAGCGGATGCCCGCAGTTTCATAGCGGATGATTACCCTATACGCCCCACGCTATGATTAGTGGATGACCTTCTATACCGCGATATTCTGTCACGAAGCAGAATGGGTATTATTTATGTGCTAACATCTGTGGATGCAGGAAAACAGGTTGGAGAAATCCAACTGGATTCCTCAAAATTTATTATCTGTTTGTTATTGGGTTGCATATATATTGTTATATATGATGTGTTAGAAAAATAAATAATTCGTTGCTTCGTGTGTTTAAATATCACTGGGCTTAAGTAATGATATTTAAAAATATCATGGAAGGATATTTGGGATTTAAAAAGGAAAAAATTCTATTTTTAAATAGAATTTGAATTTTAAATGGAATAAAAATATAAAACTTGTCTTTGAAAAATAAAACAAGTAGTTTCTTTTTAAACGAAGTTATAAATAGTTCTTTTATAACGAAGTTATAAATGAAGTGAAAAGGATTATCATTTGATAATTCAGAAATAGAAATACTAGCGTGAAATTGGAATTTGAAATGAAATTTCAAAATAGGATGTGAAAAGAAATTTTTAAATATATATAACTCAAATGAAATTTGAGTATAACATTTGAATAGTAGAATTAGAAAAAAAGAGTTTAAATATTTGAAGTTAAAAAGGAGATTGAATATTAGAAATCCAAATAGAAGTTCAAATAGAATTTGAATAGACGAAATTAGAATGGAAAATAGAATTTGAATTCAAGAAATTAAAATAAAAATTTGAATTCAAAGGAATTCGAATAAAGAAATTCAAATAGAGATTTGAATGTAGAATTTCAAAATAGAATTTGAAATGAACTTTGAAAATAGGATTTTCAAAGTAGAATTGGAAATAGAATTTCAAATAGAATTTAAAATAGTATTTCAAAAATAGGGAATCCAAATGGTTTTGAAATAGAATTTGAATTCAAAGGAATTCAAATGGGATTGGAATAAAGGCAATTAAAAATGGAATTTAAATATGGATTTGAATATAGCAATTCAAATAGAATTTGAATAAATGAATTTGAATATAGAATTGCAAGGTAGAATTGTAATGAAATTTGGAATTTAGAATTAAAAGAAGAATTGAATATAAACTTCAAATATATTCGAAATAGAGTTGAATATATTATTCAAAGGGAATTGAAATAGGAAATGAATAGAGATTTCAAATGAAATTCAAATATGAAATTTGAATAGAGATTTGAAATGGAAATTCAAGTATTGAATTTGAATATGGAATTGAAATAGAAATTCAAGTATTGAATTTGAATATAAAATAGAAAAGAAATTTTCTATAGAATTGAATATAGAAATTGAAATAGAAATTGAATAAAGGAAATTTAGACATAGAATTCCAATAGAAAAGGAATTGGAATTTGAATATAGAATTCAAATAAAAGTGAGATTGGAATTTGAATCAAGGAATTCAAATAGAGTTAAAAAGGGAGTTGAATTCATTTTAAACGAAGTTTAACGTTTATATTTATAAATATAATTAAAACGAACTCGCCGCAGCGCTGCAGTTCGTAAATTGGCGATTCGAACTTCAATTGAGTATACAGAACGCAATTGAAGTCGAAATTCTTTGAAATAAGAAACGTCAGGACCGATTTGATAATAGCTTTCTGATGAAGGAGAAAAATCTGAATTTCGACGTATAGATTTTGAGTTATGTCAAAAATCAAATTTTCAGAAAAACAGCGCCAGAACTATTTAAAAACCATAACGGTTTATTTCCTTTATAAAAGGATTTTAAACAAATAAAATCCGAATTTCTATTTAGAAAATCTCAGATTTGAGTTATAAAATATATGTGAACTCAGGTGAAGTAAATGAATATGATTTTTGAAACAGAAACCAGATTTTTTGATTTATTGAATAAAATTAACTAAATTTAATAGAAATTAGTTAATGAGTTTTTCGAAGGGATATTGGGGTTTGAATAAGTGAATTCGATTTGAAAATATATATTCGGAATCAAAAAGGAAACTAGAATTGAAATTGAAACGAAATTTGGTTATGAGCAAGTTAAATATTTTGTTTGAAAATGCTATGTTCAAACAAAGAAGTGAAATAGGCAAAAAGGGCTAATTAAAGAATAATTGAGCGAAACTGAATTCAAACAATTCAAAATTGAATTCAAACGAATGGATTGAGTTGAATTGAATTGGAAACAGGTGAACAGGTGTTAAACAGATATGGGATGAAGTATATGAAGATTTTAATTTGTGTGCCCAACAAAAAGGTACATGTTTAATTCATATATGAGATTTTATGCGCCGTATCGGCAGGCCGCTTGGCTTTTTCCTTTTTCTTTTGATTGAGGAAGATACCGGGAAGCTATTTGAAATTTCCCGATGCTCCCGATACAGGGGAGGTTATGGCGAATTTTTCCGGAAATTTAAGGAGTTAGAATATTTTTAAGAAATTTGACAATTAGAAATCTATATATCGATATATATAGAATTCGATAAGGAAACGAAATAAAAAATAGCGTAAAGGGCCAAGATTGATTATTGAAATATTTGGTAAACAAATATTGATAAGGAAATGGAAAAGAGATTTAATTAATGAAATATTAATTAAAGAGCCCAGTGATTTGTTTGATATGGTTGGATGAACACTTGTTTTTATTCGATAGTTAAATCACAGACTATCGAAGTTTTGACCATCGTTGTCAATATGGAGAGACCGGTTGGATTATTATCCGAAGAACCACTCCGTATCGGCATAAGCGTTGCGAACCAAGTATGCTGAATATATTGAAGACGGAGTAAAGTGCAAGGGCTTTTCTATTTATAGAAATAGTGCCTTCGGTTTCGTTCAATCCCAGAACGAACGTAAATGGACGAATGTCTGACATAGTATTTCCAATGATCAAATGGGTTGGTCTGTATGGATATGTATGGTTGCAACGGATTTATCCCTTAGCATAATATCCAGAATATTTGTGCAAACTTAACTAGTGATTAACGGATCTGACAATGTGGCATTCAAAGTGATTGTGTTATCAAGGAATGGTAAGTAATCGTAGCATCAGGCCTCAACAACCGGGAAAGGACAAAAATCGGGCAGGCAGCATGGCTATGTGGGTCGCACCCATTAGGGTGTATAATCACCTATCTAGAGAAATTCCTTTTGTTCTTAATCTATCGATTCTGCCCATTCGGGAAACGGTGGTTTGAGTCCAACCGTTGGTGATATACATTCGATACACTCAAGCGAAATGAGTGGTCGGTCATGTGTGGGCCGGGGTACAAGATGTTCTTGTTGAACCCAGTGTATTCCTCTCTAGAGATACACTAGCGGAAGGTGGTTCCATACCTTGTCATGTTGGAAATCCAATCTCCAATAAGCGCCATGCGGTTTTTGATTTTATAATATATATGTGGAGCGTGAGATGCAAGCGTTCTGCTATTTGGTTATTTACTTGATGTAGACATTATTATAATATCACTAGATTTTCGTATCAAAGTGTTTTGGGTTATAGTAAGGTAAAAACCATCCGTGTTTATGTGTGGGCTGGTCTTACTATTATCTTTTCTTTCGAAAAGAGTTTTGAAAGTTAAACAAGTGGTTGGAGTTTACTCACACCAGTCCCATGACTGACCCAGAGTTTATTTTGTTTTGTTTTCCCTAAACTCTTGGGTGCCCAAATTTGTACGGGCAGTCAAGTAGTCGGGATTTCACAGATTCATTTGAAGGAGCTGGAAGCAGGAGGCTTCACCAGTTAGCTATAGGCTATCATATATTCCGCTGTGGACCTTGTTTGTATCTGGAAACAGGAGTTTATAACTGTTCCAGAAATGACTGTTGTGCTTTGATGATGGTATGTATATAAAGTTACTGATTTGTATTTCAAAAGTTATGTTATATAATATATTTTATTCGTTTCGCTGTGAGTCGTGATCTTCGTTTTTCTTCTATTCTAATACTACTTTCTTCCTATTTCTCACCTTCTAACTTCTTTCTATTAATGGTTCGTATTTCTGTGTTATTTGGGTTGGACGTGTGGTGTATTTAGTCAACTCAGATAGCTCGGATTTGCGGGTCGTTTCAGTTGGTATCAGAGCTTAGGTTGAGCGAACACCTAGGCTTGTGTGGCATGTGCTCATTAGAGATAGGGTCAGTAGTACCCTAGAATGAGTTGAGTGTATATATATACGAGAGAACGTATTTGTAAATTGATATAAAAAGCTGTTTTATATTGTGTTGGCTAGTCTGTTGAGTGGTTTATGAGTTCTGGTCGAATAGTGGGACGCCACAAAGTCGATAGGAATTTATAAACACTTGAACAGAGGATTGAACACGATATTGTTTTTAAATGGGTAAATGAAATAATTTTACCCAAAATTATATTTTGATATAGAAAGAATGATTTTTGAAATCATTATATTATATGGATGTGTTGAATGTTAATATTATAATCAAATACGATTATAGAAATGAAATGGTTATATAGAACCAAACAGAACTTGTATATGAATAAGATATACAATTGAGATGAATCAAAATTGAATTCAGAATCAGAATTAGAATTTTAAATCCTGGGAAGTTTGAAATATTTTTGGAAGTATATTAGAACAATATAGCTTTGTTTTAAAAGGATTTTAAACGGATTTTGAAATAATAAGGCACTGAACTCACTTCAGTGGCTGGGAAATTATTCTGATGATGATTGCAACATCATCAGTGTTCATTTCCGAGTTTCTAAGTGATGAATTGCTACCTTAGAAAAAGTTTTAGATGGAAATTTGTTGAAAGAAAACAAGTGGTTTGAAAATTCAAATGTTTTGTATTTGAAATGAAAATAAATATATGTGTATATTTATGGGATTTCAAAAGAATTTGAAATAAAAACCCAGGGATTTGAATTCTGGAATTGGAACTTAACTTAAGCTAGTAAATGGGTCGAAGTGAATCAATTGACTAGAATCAATTTGGATAAATTGGGGTTGAACCAATATGAATAGAATATGAGTTGGATGTGAATAACTTAATTGCAAATCATTCAGAGTTAAATGAATGAAAGCATTTATAGTGTGTGATATTCAATATGAATGGAAGCCAAAAGTTTGGTAGAATTGAATTTGTTGAAATATGAGGAGTTGAGTTTCAACATAAGTGAATTTTTGCAAAGTAATAGATTTAAACCATTTTTCTTACCTTAGCAATTTCGAGGACGAAATTATTTTAAGGGGGGAAGAATGTAACGACCCAGATTTTTCGTCGATTTATTTTAAATATTTAATATAGTTTTAAATATTGAATTTATAATATAAATGGTATTTTATTGGGTTATCGATTAAATAATCAATATACAATCTAATTTGAATATATTGAATAGTTGTTATACGAAAACGTAATATAATTGAATTCAGAATTTAATACTGAATCGAAACACTTCGGTCAATTAATATAAATTCTAGGTTGAATTAAAACGATAATAATAATTTATTATCGATGGAATTAAATGTTGAAATCTATTTATATTTTAAATCGAATTTAAATTAAAGTGTTAGTTTAAAATTGTTCTCTTCTATACAGTCGAACTTAATTTCAGAACTCGTCCCGTTAAGTTCAGGGTAACGAATAACGCTGAGAATGACATTCGATGCGATTAAAAAGCGGTTCAAAATGTTAAGTATGGACCAAAAGATATTTTAGAGTATTTTATTTTGTAAAAATCATTTCAAAGTTTAAATCAAATGTTCCTCAGCCGACCTATCCTTCACGCAGACCTCCACCTTCCCAGCGCAGACCTATAATGTTTTTCTCAAGCCACAAATTCTGCTTCCCAGCTTCGTTGCAAAGTAAAGCACAATTTTAATGTCGAGTACGAATTGTCTCCTTCCCACTATTATATATATCGTAACTTTCCTTTGGCCATTTCCATTCCTCAGCAAAATCAAAATCGAGTGAAAAACCCCGTAGCCTATACCTCTGAAATCGATTTCAAAATCCTAGAATAAAATCGAAGTTGGAATTCATCTTCGCGATTTGAAATCCGAGCCCTTGAAGACTCGATGCTCATAAACTAGGAGGGATGCAGATTTCGAGTTCTGCTGTAGCTCGACATCACGGGCAAGACGATTCGAGGTTAGGGTTCAGGTGATTTGGACTCGCGATGGTGATCGTCGGGGATGGCAGTAGATTACGAAGCGCGTCTAGGGTTCGGTGCTGTAGTGATTGAGGAGTTCGACTGTAAATATGTGAGGGGACTGTCGTGTTCAAAAATCGAAAGTCCGAGTTCGATTTTGAGGCAAATGATAGGCGAGTGGGGTTCTGGGCTAAGCACGACGTTGGTAGGAGAGCATGAGGCCTGATGGATGCTGGAGGAGTGCTGCCAACGCTGGGAAGTTCAGAATTGGCCTCGTTCAGGCGACTGAGTGGAATTCGAATTTGATTTGGCTGTAGAGCCAAGACCCTATTCAAAAGGGATTAAGGTAATTTTTATTTTTTTTAAATAATACAGGAAATTAATTTATACAATTGGTAATCTATTTAAAGTGAAACTATTTATGAATTAGTTTGATTCCTCTCAATGCTCATAAATAAATAAAAATGGGAAGAAAATAATAATTAAAATTTGTTATTCAAATAATCATAACATATACATATATTTGTGTTTAAAGATATGTAGGTTAGTTTAATTTTAAATTTCAGTTAATAACCATTTAAAAGAAGGGAAAAAATATAGGAAAGTTATTTATTCATTTAAATAGTTAATTTAAATGTTTAATCAATAAATTCAAATTGATTATCATAGGTGAGATGAATTCAGTTGAGATAGTTCGAATAGATGCATAGCTGTGAAATATGGAAATAAACAGGATATTCAACAACTGCAAATTCTGGTGAGTAAATCTCACTCACCTTTTATTTATTTTTATTTCGTTAAAAATAATTGTTGCTGCTTGTTTGAATGTTTCTGCTTGTTTTTTATATATATTAGTTATTTAGGCTATTATATATATATATTGGGTTGATTGATTGGTTGGATTCCCGCAGTCTCATTAGCGGATGCCCGCAGTTTCATAGCGGATGATTACCCTATACGCCCCACGCTATGATTAGTGGATGACCTTCTATACCGCGATATTCTGCCACGAAGCAGAATGGGTATTATTTATGTGCTAACATCTGTGGATGCAGGAAAACAGGTTGGAGAAATCCAACTGGATTCCTCAAAATTTATTATCTGTTTGTTATTGGGTTGCATATATATTGTTATATATGATGTGTTAGAAAAATAAATAATTCGTTGCTTCGTGTGTTTAAATATCACTGGGCTTAAGTAATGATATTTAAAAATATCATGGAAGGATATTTGGGATTTAAAAAGGAAAAAATTCTATTTTTAAATAGAATTTGAATTTTAAATGGAATAAAAATATAAAACTTGTCTTTGAAAAATAAAACAAGTAGTTTCTTTTTAAACGAAGTTATAAATAGTTCTTTTATAACGAAGTTATAAATGAAGTGAAAAGGATTATCATTTGATAATTCAGAAATAGAAATACTAGCGTGAAATTGGAATTTGAAATGAAATTTCAAAATAGGATGTGAAAAGAAATTTTTAAATATATATAACTCAAATGAAATTTGAGTATAACATTTGAATAGTAGAATTAGAAAAAAAGAGTTTAAATATTTGAAGTTAAAAAGGAGATTGAATATTAGAAATCCAAATAGAAGTTCAAATAGAATTTGAATAGACGAAATTAGAATGGAAAATAGAATTTGAATTCAAGAAATTAAAATAAAAATTTGAATTCAAAGGAATTCGAATAAAGAAATTCAAATAGAGATTTGAATGTAGAATTTCAAAATAGAATTTGAAATGAACTTTGAAAATAGGATTTTCAAAGTAGAATTGGAAATAGAATTTCAAATAGGATTTCAAAAATAGGGAATCCAAATGGTTTTGAAATAGAATTTGAATTCAAAGGAATTCAAATGGGATTGGAATAAAGGCAATTAAAAATGGAATTTAAATATGGATTTGAATATAGCAATTCAAATAGAATTTGAATAAATGAATTTGAATATAGAATTGCAAGGTAGAATTGTAATGAAATTTGGAATTTAGAATTCAAAGAAGAATTGAATATAAACTTCAAATATATTCGAAATAGAGTTGAATATATTATTCAAAGGGAATTGAAATAGGAAATGAATAGAGATTTCAAATGAAATTCAAATATGAAATTTGAATAGAGATTTGAAATGGAAATTCAAGTATTGAATTTGAATATGGAATTGAAATAGAAATTCAAGTATTGAATTTGAATATAAAATAGAAAAGAAATTTTCTATAGAATTGAATATAGAAATTGAAATAGAAGTTGAATAAAGGAAATTTAGACATAGAATTCCAATAGAAAAGGAATTGGAATTTGAATATAGAATTCAAATAAAAGTGAGATTGGAATTTGAATCAAGGAATTCAAATAGAGTTAAAAAGGGAGTTGAATTCATTTTAAACGAAGTTTAACGTTTATATTTATAAATATAATTAAAACGAACTCGCCGCAGCGCTGCAGTTCGTAAATTGGCGATTCGAACTTCAATTGAGTATACAGAACGCAATTGAAGTCGAAATTCTTTGAAATAAGAAACGTCAGGACCGATTTGATAATAGCTTTCTGATGAAGGAGAAAAATCTGAATTTCGACGTATAGATTTTGAGTTATGTCAAAAATCAAATTTTCAGAAAAATAGCGCCAGAACTATTTAAAAACCATAACGGTTTATTTCCTTTATAAAAGGATTTTAAACAAATAAAATCCGAATTTCTATTTAGAAAATCTCAGATTTGAGTTATAAAATATATGTGAACTCAGGTGAAGTAAATGAATATGATTTTTGAAACAGAAACCAGATTTTTTGATTTATTGAATAGAATTAACTAAATTTAATAGAAATTAGTTAATGAGTTTTTCGAAGGGATATTGGGGTTTGAATAAGTGAATTCGATTTGAAAATATATATTCGGAATCAAAAAGGAAACTAGAATTGAAATTGAAACGAAATTTGGTTATGAGCAAGTTAAATATTTTGTTTGAAAATGCTATGTTCAAACAAAGAAGTGAAATAGGCAAAAAGGGCTAATTAAAGAATAATTGAGCGAAACTGAATTCAAACAATTCAAAATTGAATTCAAACGAATGGATTGAGTTGAATTGAATTGGAAACAGGTGAACAGGTGTTAAACAGATATGGGATGAAGTATATGAAGATTTTAATTTGTGTGCCCAACAAAAAGGTACATGTTTAATTCATATATGAGATTTTATGCGCCGTATCGGCAGGCCGCTTGGCTTTTTCCTTTTTCTTTTGATTGAGGAAGATACCGGGAAGCTATTTGAAATTTCCCGATGCTCCCGATACAGGGGAGGTTATGGCGAATTTTTCCAGAAATTTAAGGAGTTAGAATATTTTTAAGAAATTTGACAATTAGAAATCTATATATCGATATATATAGAATTCGATAAGGAAACGAAATCAAAAATAGCGTAAAGGGCCAAGATTGATTATTGAAATATTTGGTAAACAAATATTGATAAGGAAATGGAAAAGAGATTTAATTAATGAAATATTAATTAAAGAGCCCAGTGATTTGGTTGATATGGTTGGATGAACACTTGTTTTTATTCGATAGTTAAATCACAGACTATCGAAGTTTTGACCATCGTTGTCAATATGGAGAGACCGGTTGGATTATTATCCGAAGAACCACTCCGTATCGGCATAAGCGTTGCGAACCAAGTATGCTGAATATATTGAAGACAGAGTAAAGTGCAAGGGCTTTTCTATTTATAGAAATAGTGCCTTCGGTTTCGTTCAATCCCAGAACGAACGTAAATGGACGAATGTTTGACAGAGTATTTCCAATGATCAAATGGGTTGGTCTGTATGGATATGTATGGTTGCAACGGATTTATCCCTTAGCATAATATCCAGAATATTTGTGCAAACTTAACTAGTGATTAATGGATCTGACAATGTGGCATTCAAAGTGATTGTGTTATCAAGGAATGGTAAGTAATCGTAGCCTCAGGCCTCAACAACCGGGAAAGGACAAAAATCGGGCAGGCAGCATGGCTATGTGGGTCGCACCCATTAGGGTGTATAATCACCTATCTAGAGAAATTCCTTTTGTTCTTAATCTATCGATTCTGCCCATTCGGGAAACGGTGGTTTGAGTCCAACCGTTGGTGATATACATTCGATACACTCAAGCGAAATGAGTGGTCGGTCATGTGTGGGCCGGGGTACAAGATGTTCTTGTTGAACCCAGTGTATTCCTCTCTAGAGATACACTAGCGGAAGGTGGTTTCATACCTTGTCATGTTGGAAATCCAATCTCCAATAAGCGCCATGCGGTTTTTGATTTTATAATATATATGTGGAGCGTGAGATGCAAGCGTTCTGCTATTTGGTTATTTACTTGACGTAGACATTATTATAATATCACTAGATTTTCGTATCAAAGTGTTTTGGGTTATAGTAAGGTAAAAACCATCCGTGTTTATGTGTGGGCTGGTCTTACTATTATCTTTTCTTTCGAAAAGAGTTTTGAAAGTTAAACAAGTGGTTGGAGTTTACTCACACCAGTCCCATGACTGACCCAGAGTTTATTTTGTTTTGTTTTCCCTAAACTCTTGGGTGCCCAAATTTGTACGGGCAGTCAAGTAGTCGGGATTTCACAGATTCATTTGAAGGAGCTGGAAGCAGGAGGCTTCACCGGTTAGCTATAGGCTATCATATATTCCGCTGTGGACCTTGTTTGTATCTGGAAACAGGAGTTTATAACTGTTCCAGAAATGACTGTTGTGCTCTGATGATGGTATGTATATAAAGTTACTGATTTGTATTTCAAAAGTTATGTTATATAATATATTTTATTCGTTTCGCTGTGAGTCATGATCTTCGTTTTTCTTCTATTCTAATACTACTTTCTTCCTATTTCTCACCTTCTAACTTCTTTCTATTAATGGTTCGTATTTCTGTGTTATTTGGGTTGGACGTGTGGTGTATTTAGTCAACTCAGATAGCTCGGATTTGCGGGTCGTTTCAACTCGCCTCCACTGTCGACTACATAGCCAATCAATCTATAAAGGTTTCCTTCCTCCAATACTCCTCTTATCATAACATGACTACCTTTCTTTACTCTCAAAATTCTACCTTGAGTCTCATAAGTGCAACCACGACAATACAACCAACCGAGAGAAATAAGGTTATGTAAACAAATGAGGACATGTATAACTCCAGAAACTTTCCTAACCACACCATCACGCATACGAAACTGAATAGATCCAATACCACAAACGGGTAGCTCTACTCCATTGGTTGTCGTAATTATGCCGACATTTTTCTCATAAGAGGAAAAACAATTCACATCATGACAAATGTGAAAATTAGATCCCGAATCCATCTCCCTAGGCTTAACTTCAGTGAAGAGGACATCACAAGAAGTATCACTATTGGTACCTTAAGCAAAACCTGCCTGTGCAGCATCACTACAATCACCATGCATGGCCATCTTCATATCCTTTTGATAAGCATGGCATTTTCTATGTGTGTGACCTTTCTTACTGCAATAATGACAAGTGATAGCACCTTTACCACTAGTTTCATTCTTTTTTCAACTTGTATCTTACGACGAGTCCCTAGCCACAGTAGCCTTATTTTGAACAGATTTCAAACCCGATCCTTTTATCCCAAGCTCCTCATTTAAAAAGGCTGCTTCGTAAAGTTTCCAAAGAGATAGCTCCGTTAGCATTGGAATTACTCAATGAAACCACCAGAGTTTCTAGATTTTTGAAAGCAAACTCATCAACAAAAGAGCTGGTAACTAATCATCAAAATTGACCTTCAAATTTTCTGAATGATTTATTACATCTTGAAATTCATTCAACGCTCTACAATAGACTTTTCTTCATCCAATCTCAGTTGCACCAACTTTCGAACTAGAAAAGCCTTACTAGTAGCACTTCTTGCCCCATATAAAGATACCAACTTGTCCTATAAATGCTTTGTGGATCCACAACTACCCGCTAATGCAAAATCAAATCTCCAAAGTACTGATGAATCAAAATAATCGACTTCTTATCCATCTTCTTCCATTTCCGCCATCAATATTGGAGGGCTTCTCCCGTCTCCATCTATAGGATCATGAAGACCATTGGGGTATAGAATATCCTATGTCTTATACTTCCAAGTTCTCGAATTTCTTCCATAAAAAATAATCTTCTTCGAAAAAGAAATCATATCCGACATCATTTTTTTTTCAAGCCCAAAATCACTCTAAGCTTTGCGATGATCTAACTCTGATACTAACTATTGTAAAAATATGTGGCTTTTGCGCAAGCATGTATACTGATAACTTAGTCATCAAAATCACAAAGAGATAACTTTTATAGAAAAACAAAACGAATATACAATAAAAAAACAAACACAAGATATTCCACCGAACCACCTTATTTATGTAATGTCCCGGATTTTTTACAACTAAATAATTCATTTATTTAATTATCTGAATAGTGATTTGGCATTTTGAATGATCTAAATTAAATAATTTAGATTATTTAATAAATGTAAACAATGGCATAATAATATATTTATTTCCGAAATAGTCGGAATATTACTTGAATTTGCAATATTATGCGAATTAGATAATTTATGATATTTAGTTGACTTTATATTCAAGTTATAATAACGAATTTATTTATGAAACGACTTTTGGACGTACTAAATATAATATAATTAGAATTGAGCTCGTAACGTCGCGATAGTCCATAGTTTTACATTTTGAACTTCAACTGAGATATAGAATTCGTTATAAGTCGAAGTTCGTTGAAATAAGAAATGTTCGAATCTATTAAAATATATCTTTCTAATAAAAGTGAAAAATCGAGATTTCATCTTATATATTTTTAATTATGTTTAAATTAAATTTCCAGAAAATCGTTATGAAATCATTTATAAATCGTAATGATTTATTTAATATAATAAAATATTGGTTTCAAATGTAGAAAAGATTTTTAAGATGCATTGTTAGTTTATTTTATAGAATTATTCCGTAATTTTTAATATGGAAAATAAACAACTTTTTGTTTGAAGTATTTTGCGTCTTATATCAGCGTTTTTGGAATTTTACAATATAAGTTATCTTGTCTATTTTATTATAGTTTCGAGATCGTGGCCAATTGCTCAATACAATTGTATTTTTTTCTTGTTTTTAACAACTCATACGTGGATGGAATTTTACGTGTAACACGGTACGCTAAACTTTAAAAAGGTATAAACATATATAACAGCTGCATTACTTGTCTTCTTGCCTTGTACACTCAATGAATTGTCACTATCCTACCCTAGATGCTTCTGCCCTACCCTTCTTTCATTTAATGATATTATATCCTAAAATTTGAAGAAAAAAAGGTTAAAGCAAAATCTACCCTGTCTATCAACATCCGTGAAATTAGGGTTCTTAAATATCAATTAATTAGCGGATGAATTCCCAAAAATTTAGACATTGGTTTCTCTATATAACAGGCAAGCTAAACCCTGTCTTTCATATTTCTTTGTTCAATCTACAATCCATGTTTACTTAAGTTAGAACACACAGTGATCGGTTCTCTCCCGTCTATTGAAACAATAACCAGTTCAACGTTTTTCGTTCTATGGCATCTTATTAGGATTCCAACTGTTCTATTATTCTCACCTACCATTTTATTTTGACCTTCTAGCAGCTATTTCAAGCTTCATCCAATAAAAAAAAAAAAAATCAACCTCCCTTACAAGAATTACCTAATGACTAGTGTATGCGAGCCTTTACACAAAGAAATATGACAAGTTGGCAAGAAGTTATATTCAACTAATAAATTAAAATTAAATGGTAAAGACACAAACTGGTTTAAAAATAGTATATATCCTAGGTAAACCTACCACACATGGCTGGTGAGAAATAAAAGGCTACCCTAGGCTTTGAAACCATGGTGACAAGGAATGTGGTTGTAGGAACTCTACAACGACACATATGAGATTTTATCATTGGGGAAGAAGGATACTGTAGAAGGTGGAGCGGGTGGTAGGGGAATGGGCCAACTCCTAAATGGTGAGGCCCTATACACACACACACACACACACACACACACACATATATATATAGAAGGAAATTTAGTTTTAGATTTAGTTTAGATAATGTATTAGCTTGTAATTTTAATATCTCATCCATACGTGGTTAGAATTACGAACTGTTGGTCACGTTGGAATTGTGTGGACGCAGGCTACGATATGAAGTTTATTTGGAACAATTTGGAGCTCATTTAAATTATTGGTACAATACCATTTGGCAATTCTTATTTTTTTCATCTGCCAACACTTATATGTGTTGTTGACTAGTGACACTAACATGTGTTGCTATAATAAAAAGGTGTCACCAGAAATATGTCAACACTTATTTGTGTTGATCTGCTTGGTCAACCTTTATATTCTGAGGGTAAAATGGTAAGTGCTCACCCATTAACCTAATCGTTGCCTCAATGCTTTCTCCCTAGCACTTATTCCTCTGAAGGCCGCTTCCATAAGCAAATAAAAATAAAAATCCTTTCTTGCACCTCTCTCTAATCTGATAAATTTTTATTTCTCAAATCGGTATTAGTCTCTCAAATCCTCTCTCCACCCGTTTCTCGATCGTGGACTTCGAATTGGGGCTTCTAGGAATCACAGCTTCTAGGAATCACGATAATAGGTAAAAAAAAAATCAATTTCATTTTCGTTGTCTTTGGACTATAGATATGAAATTTTACTGTAGATTTCTGAAATAATAGATGTAGCCTTACTGAATGTACAATAAATATATTATAAAACTCTATATATCAGATCTGATGTCAACCTGTAAGATATTATGAAACTGTCTATAGATAGCCATTCCGAAATATATGTATACATGGCTTGATATCTATTACTTTCGAGTAGGGTGCTATTTAATAATAAATTATACATGATTACACTAAAAGAGTTTCAGTAAATCAACAATTGGTCTCATACATGATTTAAATAAAATATAAATATTTTGCAACATGGAATAATGGTGATGGATGTTAGGAAAATGTTTCTCCCATCCGCTGCTAGGTATAGGAAATGACAGTCAACAAGAAACTCTTCTATGTTTTCCAGTTTCCAAACTTCTGTTTGTACATGTGAGAATCTGAAATACTATAAAATGTTAAACCAGGTAGTGGGAAATATTGTTTTATCTTAGAATTTCATGTACCGTTTACTTTAGCGGTTTAAAATTCCTTCATGAATATGCAGAAATAAGTAAATTTTATGGAGGTTTTAAACTATAACCAAAATTTATATTCTTTTTTTTCCTTTTGCTTTGAGCCTTTCTTACGAATGGTTCATTTTTCATCTTTTGAAAACAAGATGCTTACATGTTTTGTGACATGGATAAGGGAAGTTTGGGGCTTTAGTTGTCGATCTAAAAAAATACCAATTACCTGTTGTAATTCTTGCTTTAGATGTGTAGTTGTGAATGTCTTTTGTCTTGAGTGTAAAAGGAGATGGAGAATTCATTTAATGGATATGGTTATGGATATGCATGGGGTGATGGGTCTACTAAATATGTGAACGTCCTACTAATTTAATAAGGTAATTTTTATTCTAATCCACCATATTAGTAAGTTAATCCATCCTATTTAATAGAATCTTTGACTTTTACTAAAATTTAAATTTTAATCAGTACATCCAAAAAAAAACTGTACGTATTCTCTTCTTCTCAATCTTCTGCGTTTTCTTCTTTTGTGCATTTTCCTCTTCCATGCGTTTTCTTCTTCCTTGCTTTTCCATCGTCTTCTCGGTTCTGGAATCCTAGCATCTAAGTCCAAGCTTAAGCGATAAGCGGAGTAATTCAACATAATAGTAAGTAGTTTTTTTTTTTAAAGTTTATTAATTGTATACAAAATTGTATTTTTTTTTAATATCACCATTGTTAAATATAATTGTAGTTATTTATTTTCGGAATCTTGAAAAATTGATAGAAATATGTCTGAGAAGAGAAGCCGTTTACATCTTGATGAGGGAGATGGTTGTTACAGTACTAAGTAAATCAAGGGTTTTATTTAAGACTGATAAATAATGATGATGATGATGATGAATTGCTAGTTGAAGCCGTGAAAGAAGAAAACAAAAACATAATGGATCATTTAGAACAACCTTCAGACAATCCTGAAAAATCAAATTTTGATATGGTAATCATAATATTATATGCGGTTATTAGACTTGTTACATAACTTAGCTTTATATTTAATATTGTAATATTATTCAGAATAGTGATATGCTACAATTAGATGATCAAATACTTAAATCGTATTGTATATCCGCATTCTGAAATAATAAGGTACAATTTTCAATTTTTTCCCTCTATAAATAATACATGTCTATGTGAGATTGACATGTCGGTATAGTTTGTATAAGAAACATGTTGCATACAGTAGATTTATAATGTGTTTTTTTTACATAATTATCTGGTATGCGATCTTGATTTTAGGCTAGTTGGATTATTATTATTAATCTGATATGAGAATTGTGAAATAACGCAGAATTGTGAAACAAGAAGCACAAAATAGATTGTTAGATATATAATAGGGTGAAATATGTAAGTTAATCCACACGTGGATTAATTTACAAAATAGTTGTGTATTAACTTATTAAAGTAAAATGGTGGATTAACTTATTAAAACCGTGGATTAGAATAAAAATTACCATTTAATAATGATAGTTGCATTTACATTTTTGCTCTATTTTATTCCTAGATTACCCCAAAATTCAAAGTTTTTTCCTCTTTATCTTCTTAAGAACCCTTGCTGCTATAATATTCCAATAACATAACTATAATATTCCAACAACATAATATCCACTTATTTATGCTTGCATCTTTAAATTAGAAGACGAAATGGTATGGTCATGCTTATATCAAATAAAAGTTTGATACATTGAACATGAACTATGCATGATCATTGTTGCTTTGTGCAAATATACGAGTTCATGTGTGATCTTTGTTGCTTTGTGCAAATATATCAGAAATTTGTAGATGGAACCACAACATGGTTTATTTAATTAGTTGAATATATTTGAACATGAAAGAGGTCAATTAGTTGCAGGTGTTTGAAATTTTAGACGGTTAAATATATCCACTTTTAAAACATGGCTTATTTAATTTTTGAGATGCCTGATTCAAATTCCATGAATTTTTAAGTACAGCTTATTCAAATTCCATGCAGGTATTAGTAAACTATTCCAATCCATCTTGAACATGCAATAATTTTGTAGAATAGTTGTTATTTTTTAACAAAAAGAGTTTTCCGCATTTCTGACGATGGTTTCTTATCCGTCCAACTCCACTGTATTACTTACAATAATGTTGGTGATCTGATATAGTCCTCCACCCCTCCCCCTTCCGCTCTTCATCTCCTATTGTACGTTTCTCAGTAATTATAGCTAAGATTTTTTTAACTACACCAGGTTTTATCTTTAGAATTTAAGATAAATGTGGTTTACTGTCCAATTAATATTTCCATGTTAATGTGTAATATCTGCCACCTTTTCCAATTATAGTGGTGGTAAGAGAGCAGTCTGAGTTATGGAGCTTATATCTCAATATGTGGAACAATTTATATTAAAAAACAGCTATCTATATGCTAAAAAAAGCAGCTATCTATGTTACCTTTGGGCAATCATTTGTTTTAATGCCATCTTGTGGTTCACGTGCTTGGTGGCGTAGGGTTTGAGAATTAAGGGATTCCTGTAGAGAAAAAGATTTTATTCACATCCTTTTCTTGAGTTTTTTACTTGGAACAATTTTTATTAATGAGATCGGTTTTCTCCTTTAGTTATTCTTTAGGCATGCTCTTGTATTTTAGGAAAATGTTCAACATAGGAAAAAAAATATTATCTATGGACTTTGATTTCATGCACTTGTTTGTATTTTGTTGATTCTTATAGCTTTTACCCCTTTTCTCTGGGAGTTGTCTCCTAAGGTTTAAGTTTTGATGGAAAAAGAGGCTAGGCCCTTGCTTTTCCTTAAGATACACGACTTTCTTTGATATATGATTTTTTAAAGATAACTAGAAATCTATAAGGTAGAAAGTTATAGGTTTTTTAAAGATACACAAGAAAGAAGAGTCACATAATTTTCTTTGATAAAACATAAACAAAAGTTTTTTCCTAAAAAAAATCTTTTTACTTATTGTACTTGTGGAAGTAACAAGAGTCTCGCCTATTGGAACAAGTAACTAGAGATGGGATTACAATCCTAATAGATGACATTGGCACAACCAGAGTATGGAATATGCACTACTAGTGCTTATTTCTTCCATTTTATTCATATATGACTTTTTCAGCATTAAGTTTCATAGAGGCAGAAGCTCATGGTATGTACCCAACTTTTGTTTCTTATACCTGACAAGGTTCTAGTCGTAAAACAAAAGCTGATGGTATACATTAGAGGACATAGGTCAGAATGGGTTTGCGAAAGTAATCCATATATGTTGCCTGGGTATTGATTAAATCATTAGTTAATTTATTCTTATTATATATATAATAAATGGTTTGAGTTTGCGCAGCGGACTTTGTAAGATCAAACAATCTTTAGGAAGGGGATTTCATATTGATATATTCCAATGTCAGAACAAAAGCAGAAAATACGGTTCTCAATGCTTTAATCCAATTCGTGCTTCCATCTTATAAAAAAATCCCGATCTTATCATGAAATAAAATCCATTGACCTCATGGTAATTCATTTATATTTCCTGTATATTTTTCTATTTACTTAAAATTCTGCTCAGATTAAGGATTTTTTTATTTTTATTCATCCATTTCTGTAAGGTATGCTTGATTTTCAATAATTAGGTATGCTTTGGTTTCTTTTTGGTTAAGGATTTTTTTGTTTTTGTTCATCATGCTTTCTTTTCAATTGTTAGGCATGCTTTTATGTTAGCTCTCTGTTTCTAATTTCTTCTCTACACCATAGTTATTGGGTTGGTTGGGTTAATTATAGCCTTGGCTTAAATCTTCTAGTGTAACAAAATAAATTTTTAGCCAAGTGTAGTATCTTATCCATGGTTCTGAATTCTTGTCGGTGCCCCGGGATTCCGGCCATTTCGGTCCGGTTCCAACGGTGACCAGACCGGAATTTGGCCAGAATTCCGTTTTGGAAATTGTTACGGTAAAAAGCCAAAAAACCTAACAATGATTCATAATTTACCTAGAAAATTTTACCGTAACAACGACAACGAAAGAATCAAACAACGAAAATGTAACTACATAATAATACAAATTAGTCATTTATGATTTTGCCTAAGAGCTAGCGAATTTAAGCATGGTAGAGAGAAATCGAGCGCGACGAAGGGGAAGCCCAAGCTTGAGGGAGAAAACCCAATAGGATGAAGGAGAAACCAGGAAGAAATTCTATTGAGAGGGAGATCAATTTTGGGGGAAATAATGAAATTTGGGCTAATTGCTGAAAAGGAGTTCAATAAATTGAAGTATCGTGCTACTAATCAAGTGTACAGGCTGCTGCTTGGTGAGGCTACTATACGAGCTGCTTAGTGGGTTGGATGGGCATACTTGCATTTACTTTTGCTATATTACACCTAATAGTACAGAAATTATAATGTTTGTAAATATACAGTGTAACGTCCCGGAAAAAGTCGATCTTGGTTATCTGATATACAACACATATCGAACATCCAAGGATCGAAAATACCGGTAGTTAATGAAAGAAATTAGAGGGTGAGGATAGATAAGATAGAAACTTAGAATAGAAGAAGAAGAAGAACATACAACATCAGAGTAAACACGAATCTCACAGCGGAACGAATAAATATATTTCATAACATAACTTTGAAATATAAATCTGTACTTGAATATATATATATATATATATATATATATATCATTTCCAAAGTACAACACTTACAACACAGCGGAAAAACCCTAGCCATATAATTCTGAAGCCTCCTGCTCTAGCTCTTCAAGTATCTGTAAATCACGACTACTTGACTTCCCGTACAAAATTGGGCACCCAAGAGTTTAGGGAAAACTAAACAAAATAAACTCCGGTTCAGTCATGTGACTGGTGTGAGTAAACTCAAATTATTTGATTTAACTTTCAAAATCCTTTTGAAACAAAGGATAATCATAAGACCGATCCACACATAAACACGGATGGTTTTTACCTTACGATACTCCAAATCATTAGTAAAACAATATTATTCTGATATTATAATAATGTCTAACACAAGTAATATCAATCTAGTAGAAATGCTTGCATCTAACGTTCTACATATATAATATACAATCAAAACCGCAGGCTCTTATTTGGGGAATGGATTCCAACTATGACAAGGTATGGATCCACCTTCCGCTCAGTGTACTTTAGAAAAGATACACTGGAGTTCAACAAGAACATCTTGCAACTCGGCCACACATGACCGACCACTCATTTCGCTTGAGTGTATCGAATATATTATCACTTTACAGTTGGTAAACCAACATAACCATTCCCCGGAGAAACAGAATTGAAAGAAGTAACAAATATGAATATTCTCTAGATGGTGACAATATACCCTACTTGGTTGCGAATCACTTAGCCATGCTGCCTGCCTGATTTATGTCATTTCCCAGTTGATGAGGCTTGAGGTCAAAACGTATCTTATAACAGATCACTCCTCCATTTACTTCGATTGCCACATTGTCATACCCGTCAAATCACAAAATGATTTCCCCAAAAATACCATAGGTATAAGCTAAGAGAAACGAATTCCTCCGCCACCAATGTAAATACGTTTGTAACGATCAACTTACGCGATCTACCAGATATACTCTGTCAGACATTCGTCCATTCAAATTGTCCTGGGACTGGACAAACCGAAGGCACTATTCCATACATCCATCCTAGGCAATCTCTACCTAGGACTTATACAACAACCCTTGCACTTTACTCCTTCTTCAATTATCTTTGGCATATATGATTCCGCAACACTTATGCCAATACGGAGTGGTTCTTTGGATAAGAATCCAACCAGTCTCCCCGTATTGACGACGAAAAATGGTCAAAACTTTGACAGTCTGTGATTTAACTATCAAAGAAAAACACGTGTGCAAACAACGATATTATTTCCAGATGGAAATTATATCGATCAATCATCATTTAACATTTATCTCTTTAGTTCATTAATTTACTTATCTCCTATTTCCATATATTCTAAATTCTGATTTTCTATTATCAGAAAACATTTCTGATTCTTATTTGGAAAACATTTCCAAAACCCCTTCACTGGATTTAAACTGATGTTTAAATCAAACATCGCCATGCCAACTCAAACCATTTCACTCATTAACCAAATTATCTTATCCATCCTTCACTATCAAACCTTACCATTCCTTAGTTAAGAAGGAAGTCAATCAAGTTGGGGTATAATTACCTCTCAGACCTTAACTGAACAACGTTTTAACTTCGAAATAGTCAAAGTTTATCTTTTAAATCTTTAACAAACTTAATTACGTAACTCTCTTTCGAATAAATCTCTATTCGATAACTCTATTCAATTAACACTATTCGATTAACTCTAATCGATTTACTCTTATCAGTTAGCTCTGTTTGATTAACTCAATTCTATTAACTCTATTTGACTAACTCTATTGGATTAACTCTATTTGATTAACTCTATTCAATTAACTCTAACTAATTTACTCTTATCAATTAACTCCTTTCGAATAAACTATATTCGATTAATTCCTTTCGAATTACTAATATTCGATTAACTCCTTTCGAATAACTAATATTCGATAACTCCTTCCGAATAACTAATATTAGATAATTTATTTCAAATAACTAATATTCGATAATTTCTTTCGAATAACTAATATTCGACAACTCCTTTCGAATAACTAATATTCGATAATTTCTTTCTCTATTCGAATAGACTATATTCGATTAATTCTCTTCTTCGAATTACCTTATTCGATAACTCTTTCTTCGAATAAACTATATTCGAATAACTCTAATCCGACTAACTCTAATTCAATTAACTCTATTCGATATAACAAATATTCGACTAACTCTTGTTCGATTAACTCTATTCGATATAACAAATATTCGACTAACTCTTGTTTGATTAACTCTATTCGATATAACAAATATTCGACTAACTCTTGTTCGATTAACTCTATTCGATATAACATATATTCGACTAACTCTTGTTCGACTAACTCTATTCGATTAACTCTAACTGATTAACTCTAACTGGTTAACTCTAACTGATTAACTCTAACAGGTTAACTCTAACTGGTTAACTCTAACTCTAATCGATTAACTCTAACTCTAATCGATTAACTCCAACTCTAATCGATTAACTCCTCTAACTCATTTTGATTAACACATTTTGATTAACTCCTTTGATTAACTCTACGTCCGTATTCAGTTTCAAATATCGATGTTGAAATCGATTCTTACTTCTCTATATAAGTCCCGACTTATATATTCTATTTATCCAATGATAAATATTTCATTTAATTTATAAAATATTATTTATAAATTAATCTTCTCAATCTATTGGTTACAAAAGATTCTATTTAAAATATTTGCTTTAAACCCATATCATGTTATACCTGTGTGCGAAGCACGGGTCTAAACTTTCCTGATGTAAAATTCTATTCATTTGCCAAATATTTCCTTATATGACATTCTTTTCATTTCCCAATAAATCCCTTTTATAACTCTATTTATTTCCTAAATAAATATTTCCTTTTTATAACTCTATTTATTTTTCTAAATAAATATTTCCTTTTTATAACTCTATTTATAAATGTTTTACCAATATTTCTCTTTCTGTTTTATTTGTAAATGTTTTACAAATATTTCTCTTTCTGTTTTATTTATAAATGTTTTACAAATATTTCTCTTTCTGTTTTATTTGTAAATGTTTTAAAAATATTTCTCTTTCTATTTTATTTTACAAATATTTCCCTTTTATATTTGTTTTACAAATATTTTCCTTTATATTGGTTTTACAAATAATTTCCTTTATAAAATCCCTTGATTTTATAAATATTCCTTTATATAAAATCCTTTGATTTTATAAATATTCTATTTCAATATACAGTTTGAAATCTTCCTTCTATATAAAATCTTTCAATTTTATATAATATTTTATTTTAATATAGTTATTGAAATTTTCCTTTTTCATCCCAGGGTTTTCTTACGGTATTTAAAATACCAAACAACAGTGATCGATATCATTCAATCACACATAATCAACAACAGATTATGTATCACATCATATATCACAATATATGAGACAACAGTATTTTATATATTGAGGAACCCAGTTGGGTCCCTCCAACCTGTTTCCGTGCATCACAGATGTTAAACAATATAATTAACATCAATTTCATTTCACTATGAAACATTCTGCTAAACAGAATCAATATTTGATTAACGATATATATATATATATCGTTATCTATAATTTCAACCAATACATAAGCAATTCAACCAAACAGTTAACACACAGCAATAAACAGATAATTATCAGTTCTAAGAATACGTTATAGAAATATAACTGTTCAGAGTTGGTGAGTTTTACTCACATTGGACGATCATCGTTAATAACGATAACCATTGCTTGATTCAGACGGACAATTTATTTTACTATAAATTGTAACGAGCTCCAATCCACTCCCAGTCAGTTCCAATGTGTAGCCGCCATCCATATGATCCCAACGGATCTGACCGTTCGTAAATCTGACCATGTATGATCAAGATATGATATTTACCAATAAATACACTATTTAGATTTTTAAATTAAACTAAAGGTTATAAAATTATCGGGCCTTAACCTTTTTCCCAACTTACTTCAATACAAAAGCCCGCGTCCTGAATCCTTCTTCCCCAAAATAACATACGCACTCCAGTATTTTCCACAATACCATTGCCACTGCCTTCTTCGACTCGTTCTCCATCAACAATTTCACGAACCACAAAACTGCAACACCTTTATACTCCTCTTCCGATTCTCATCATTTCCACGTCCCCCAATTTGAACTTGACGTCATCGTCCCCGGTGGAACCAACAGCGTTGCGCTGCTTTTCTGGCACGACCGCGAACTACTTCGAGTTCGTATACCCCCAAAATTTGTCGAGCTGCTCCTCTTCGAACCTGGAACCCAAATATGCACTCCCAAACAACTATCGAAGCACCAAATTCAAACCATCATCAACCCTAGCCTTACAGTCGAAATACCCAACCACGGAATGAGCGATCGAACTCGCTAAAACCCATATAGAATTGTAGGGAATCTTCTCAGCAATTCAAAGAAACGAAAGTGGAGAATTTAGGGTTTTTATTTGCATTGTTTGGATTTTATTTTTGATCGAGAGTCTTACTGTGGAGAAAAAGAAGAACGGCGGAATTGGTTTGACTTCTGAATGAAATATTTTAGGTTTAGAGAAGGTAAAGCCTTTTTGTAGATAGGTTTTATATTATAATAATCGATTAAAATATTTAATTTTAATCAGTCGCTCTATGTATTTGTCCTTTAAAAATCTCTATGATCACATACGATACCCAAAAATCATGAAAATGGACATGCAATTACAGTTCGACATTACGGACCCCAACGAAACTGGTTTCGTAGAATTCCGACTCTGTTTGCTCACACAACGTATTTTTAAAGGTCCAATTATCGACTGTTTTCACATTAAAATCCCGTACGACCACATACTAACTTCAAAAATCACGGAAATTGAAATCTAGCAATAATTTAATATTGCGGATCCAACAAAATTAGTTTCGTTGAAAACGAAGTTCGTTTGCAAAACTGGCTATTTTTTAAAGCTCTAAATAACCCTATTAAATATATAAATATATTTAAAAAAAATTAAATTAATTATTTAAAAATAAATATTATTGTAACAACCCGAGTTTTTAACAACGTGTTAAGACAAGAATCAAGGCAGAATTAAATCATAAAATCTGAATTAGGGAAAACGGGTTGCGCCATTGCGTTCGTCTCGGAAAAATACGCGAAATAGAGTCCGAAATTTCGTAAATCGGAGTCCGTATGACCAAGATATGGCCTCGCGAAGTTTCACGAAAAATTCGAAAACGAAAACAGATTCAAATTTCAGAATTCAGAAGAGGCGGGAAAATTTCCCGCCAGACCAGGGGAGGTCGACTGGGGAGTCGACCCAGGGTCGACCTGGGGGTCGACCTGCCTGGTCGGACCCAGGCAGCCTGGTGCACCTGTTTTTCTGTTTGGCTCGGTTTTGGAGGCTTGTGACGATTTTTGAGGGCTTGGATCTATCCTAGGGTTAATCTAACGGCCTAAACTACTCCTAATCTCTATAAAAAGACCCCTAAGCCTACCCTAAACCCTCACAAATCACTCATGCCACGAAGTGCTGCCCAAATCTCCATTGATCATGGCCTCCATCTCCAACTTCAAGAGCCTATGCATTCAAACAAGATCCGAATCAATGGTGCTAGCTTGCTACATCAAATCAAGGGAGTGGATCAACGTTCCTATGGCGTTTTCATGACGGTTCTTCATCAAAGGAGCCACCTTTCTTCGTCAAGATGATGCATGATCCTTTCCTAAGCCTCGCTATGTAAGTTCTAGCTACTTCGAGATGTTAACGGTAGTTTAATCATGGCATGGAATAAAATGTGGTTAAACATGAATGTTATAACCTATGCGAGCCTAGTTTGCTCCTTTAACATGAACATATGACTTTGGGTTATGTTTTAGCGACTAAACCATGCTATTCATGTTGCATTGGACCTAGTTTGCCATGCAAGATTGGACCTTTACTTGTAGTATGATAGCATGAACACTTAGAGCCACTTTGACTTGTGAAATAGTTGCATAAATTGGACTTTGGGGCTTATGCATGTAAATGCATCCAACCCCCTTGTGATATCATGTTTATGTAAGGTCAAATCCCGTTATGATAATATGCAAGTTTGTGGCCAAATTTCCTATGATAATATGCAAGTTTGTGGCCAAATTTCCTACGATAATATGCAAGTTTGTGGCCAAATCCTTTATGACATTATGCATGCTTATGGCCAACCCCTATATGACACTATCATTCATGTTTTAAGGCTAAACCCCCTTATGATACCATGCATGGTTGGAGCCAATCCCTTTTGTGGCATCGTGCATGTTTTGGGGTCTACATGTAGCCATAGTATACCTACTATGTTGACTCGCTTTCACTCAAGTGAAAACACGATTTTGGGGTAGTTAGATAAACATGAACATGACGCGAAATCTTGACTTGAATATGACATGAAAATTTGACTTGAGGTTACATGTGAGCACGACATGTAAGTTGAACCAAAATGGGGGCATGACACGTGGGAAAACATGGAACTTGAACTAGACATGGGTGGGTTGTAAGTGTAATAAGACACTAGACCAAACATGAAAGTGGCCAACTCGAGGTTGGGTTGAGTTTGTAGCATAAATCTACCCAGACCCGCCCGGCTTAACTAGTGGCTACAAACAATAGGATCCAATGTGAGAAGTTGGTCATGTCGCGCTTAAGACCCGATGTTAGACTTGGTTGTGGTGTAAAACTACCCGGACCCGCCCGGCTTAACTAGTAACCACAACAAGGTCTAATGTGAGAGGTTGAGAGTGCATTAATTAAATTAATGCCACATGATAAGGTTAAGTAAAGTTGACTAATGACACTTAACCGATATGACACGAATGGGTAGGTTAAGTGGGACCGGGCTTGATTTCTTAATGACACTTAACCATACAAGACAATTAGGGGATGGGGTTAAGTAATTTACACTTAGCTAATCCGACTTGGTAATTAGATGGGGTTAAGTAATTAAGACTTAACTAATCTAAACACGGTAATTAGATGGGGTTAAGTAATTAAGACTTAACTAATCTAAACACGGTAATTAGATGGGGTTAAGTAACCTATACTTAACTAATCTAAACACGGTAATTCAACGGGGTTAAGTTAAACACTTAACCAATCTAAACTTGGTAATCCAATGAGGTTAAGTAACCAATACTTAACTAATTTAATATGATAATTTAATGGGGTTAAGTAACTTATACTTAACCAATTATACGTGATGATTTGATGAGGTTAAGTAACCTACACTTAACCAATCTAATACGTGGGTCTGGTAGGGTTAAGTCACAAGACCTTTTAAATTAGGCTTAACCATTGTAATAAGATTAGTGGATGGGGTTAAGTTAATCTACACTTAACCAATCCGACTCGACAATCTGATGGGATTAAGATAATCTATGCTTAATTAATCTAACTGAAAATCTGATAGGGTTAAGACAAATAAATACTTAACCAACTTGACTTGATAGGGTTAAGTCATGAGCTTCTTAGTACACTTAACCAACTTGTAGGGCTAAACCTTGAACGTGAGTACTTAGCCAATCTTGACATGATTCGTAGGCGGGTTAAGTCATGAACTTGGATAACAACACTTAACCCATTTGGAAAAACCCTAGATCAGGGGGCTAGGTTGGAAATCGTGGTTAACAAGGATAGCAGGAAGAGAAGCTAAGTGGTAAACCTTAGTTAAGGGTAACTAAGTAATAATTCTTAGCTAAGGACATGAGACTAGTTCATAAAGAGATGAGTAACCGGGTACGGTAGGTCATCGCTTAGTATACGAGGAGGAGCAAGTTATCTGACTTGGATAAAAGCTCCAGCGAACTGGGTGACGAAGCGGAAGCTTCGGGGAACGTGAGGGTACTCTTGGTATCCCTCTGTGAGGTGGCAAGTGGTCCATGAAACCCGGCCTCACAGGGGTTAAGGTCTGCGGTAGAAGAGCCAAGAGTATGCCTTGGTTGCTATGCGAGCGACCTAAAGACTGGGATGGATTAGCGTGGAGTCGACGATACTTGATTTTGCCCCGGGATAGCATGTCGCCGACTACCTACCATCTTTAGTCAATCGTGTACGTACGGAAAGGCAGGGAACTCCTAAAAGACCATATACTAGCTATCGAGTAATGGGTGAGGTTGGCTATTTGGAAGTGGGCATCGATGGGCCTTAGTGTAGTTCTCATACATGATTTTTCTTGGATTGCCTTTCAGTAGTTGAGGGAGGGGTCACGTGGGACCATAGCCACGGGTACAAAAACAGACCTTGATATCTGCATCAGCAGACAACTTAAAGCTCCCGACCGAGTTCCGTATTTCTTGATTTGCCCTGGCACGGGACTCGGATGACACATTGAGGAACATGTGCATCTAGACATGGAAAACGATTCACGATACATATGCGGGGTAAAGGGCGCGGTTGACGGGTGGCATAATCCCTAGTGGCCCTAGGTGGCTGAACCCAAACCGAGACATGAAAACGTTCGTTAGGTAGCATAATCCCTAGTGGTCCTAGGTGGCATAAATCCTAAGTGAACGCGCGATAGTTCATGGTAAGGAATCATAACTAGATCAAGGGTAGCAGTCCAAAATAACCTCAAGGATAAAACTTTTACATGGGAAAGCCCGTATGGCCTACGGCAAAGGACTGAACTTATACATGGAAAGAAACATACGAGTTGGGAAAACCTACATATGCTATATATTAGGTTGACATGGACCATTACATGACATTGGGCAAGGGACATTCATAGTTAACACATGACGCGGGTTGGGATACTAGTACGAGAGGTGTAGAGCAAATATACATGTTAGAACCATGAGAAATATACATGATAGATACCGTGGGATGTTATACAGGATAGATACCTTGGGATAGTATACTTGGTAGAAACTTGACGGTGTGATACCTTGATTTATCATGACACCGTAGTTTATCATGATATCTTAGTTTACCTTGCTACAGTAGTTCAGCTTGTTACCCTGGTTTAGTTTATCTATCTTGTCGTCATCCTTATGTTTACTTTCAGTTTATGCATGTCATGTTACCCTTACCTGTTTTTATACTGGAAGTAGATAGGACTTACCAGTCTTTATGACTGACCCCGTTTTGTTTCGCCCCTTTGTCTTCCGTTCCCCCCAGGTTTCAAGGAGGAAACACTGTTATCTAGTTCGGGCTTCTTCTGCTTGAAGGTCATCACGCATGGCTTGGACTTTTCTTGGCTATGGCTACTTTACTGTTTTACTTGGGGAATAATTTATGAAATGGTTTTATGCTTCTTTATTATTGCAAGACAGGTTTTAATGTATTCTGATGTAAAAGGCTTTAGACCTTATTTTATAAGGTAATGAAATTTGTTTTACTTTCGCTGTTTTATATATATATATATGTTCTGTCTTGTAATATTTCTGTGCATGTTTACCTCGATAATGCTTCACCAAACCAAGTGCATTCCCTTTGTGAGTGACCCTAGCGGAGGTGGGGTGTTACATTTGGTATCAGAGCAGAAGGTTACCAGACTGGGCAAAGGTTTTTAAAACCTTCTGAAAACTATTTGAGAAACCGTTTTACAAAGAAGCATTTTTCAAGAAAAGTTTTTAAAAGGCTATTCCCCAAAGGCCATTAGCATTATCCTTTGATTCCTTAATTGAATCTCCTTTCCTTTCTTTCCTCCATCTGTGGTCACAGTAGTTCTAACTGTGACTAATCTTTGTCTAGCCACGTAGGTGTTTCCCGTACGATGGAGGTGGTTCTCGAGAGACCTGTTGCCGTGGTGCAAGGAAGGATAATAAGAGTAAGGATAAAGGACGCGAGCTTAAGGATAAGCAACTATTGGTATGGCTTAGTCCATCAAGGAGGACAAGTACAAGATCATCGGAGAGGGCAATTATACGTTCCCATTTCTATGGTACCTAAAAGAAATGGTACCATTTCTGGTAAAGGTTTAGTCGTTCTTTTCTATCATCCCGTCCAGACTTTGTCTTGATCTTCGTATCATTTGAGTCTGCTTAGATAGTTGAGTCTCTGCACCTTAGTACTAGCATGGTAAAGGATCCCAGTTTTGTCCCAAAATCTGGTTGGAGAGTTGGTCCATTTCTTCATGACTCGTTTGGATTTGAGAATGACATGTCTCGGCTATGGATGGATTCTAGGGGTAAAGTGGTTATCTAGTAAGGGATACCCTCCTCGGTTTTGAAAAGAGGGTAGTCAGACTCTTGGCTTGCTTTGGTAATACCTTCGAGGTCTCGTGTAACCTTTTGGGTTCTGTCATGGTTAGTTACCTAGAATCTCTTGATGCATTTATCGGAAATCTCTGATCCAATCGAGTAACGTCCGCCAATAAGACGGATGGTTCATTCCGCTTGAGCATGGGTTATAGGAATCACCCTAGTAAGTGCACGTGGTAACATGGATTGACATCGGTAAACGAGATCCAGAATTCACTAGTGAATTTTGGAGAGCTTTCATGAGTACGCAGATATGGTTGAGCCAAGTATACTAGGGAAAGAATAAGTGAAAGTGGAACGAGAGGCGATAGTGAAATGAGTTCCGACTCATACCTTGGAAATAGGAATCAAGGAGCTACGAAATCATGAAGTCAAAGGCGGTCAAGGCACAATGGAATTAAGCTCATGGGAATGCGGCTTAGACGCGCGCATCAAGTCTCTTTTTAAGAGTATATCTTTGATCCTTGGTTCTCCTGTAGAGCTTGCTTGCATGCTACTGCTTGGTGGATATCCTCTCGGTCCTATTTCTGTTAAAAACCCCGTAAGGAGTTTGTCTTGTTTATCTCCTCGATCCTATCTTGGGAACCTTAGATAGAACTCTATGGATGTAAACATGTATTTGAAACATGTTATGATTGATATGGTTGCAAATGGTTGCAAGTGGTTGCTCGTGGATGCGTGAATACACATTAGATACTAGGTTGACGCGGTCACGTTTCATGTTGCATATGTACGAGTATTTATACTTGTTTATGGATGAAATTGAATGTGTTATCATGCGGATGTTGCATATGAATGAATGTTTGTGCACGCATATAGTACTTATATGACTAGGACTATTCGCATACATGTTGGACTCATGGCACTAAACATATTTTGCATTAGAAAGATCATTCAGGCCTGATCATTAGCATTAGCTAAGGAGCATATACACACACGTTTTGCATATGTTCATACGGCATTAGAAATCGTCTAAGGACCATGGTTGCTTGTGGATGATGTTTTGAGTAGATGGATGACGGATGGTAGGATACGTTCTTCCTAACTTGGAGATTTCGGGGACGAAATCCTTAAAGGAGGGGAGAATGTAACAACCCGAGTTTTTAACAACGTGTTAAGACAAGAATCAATGCAGAATTAAATCATAAAATCTGAATCAGGGAAAACGGGTTGCGCCATTGCGTTCGTCTCGGAAAAATACGCGAAATAGAGTCCGAAATTTCGTAAATCGGAGTCCGTATGACCAAGATATGGCCTCGCGAAGTTTCACGAAAAATTCGAAAACGAAAACAGATTCAAATTTCAGAATTCAGAAGAGGCGGGAAAATTTCCCGCTAGACCAGGGGAGGTCGACTGGGGAGTCGACCCCCTGCCAACCAGGTCGATTGGGGAGTCGACCTGCCTGGTCGGACCCAGGCAGCCTGGTGCACCTGTTTTGCTGTTTGGCTCGGTTTCGGAGGCTTGTGACGATTTTTGGGGGCTTGGATCTATCCTAGGGTTAATCTAACGGCCTAAACTACTCCTAATCTCTATAAAAAGACCCCTAAGCCTACCCTAAACCCTCACAAATCACTCATGCCACGAAGTGCTGCCCAAATCTCCATTGATCATGGCCTCCATCTCCAACTTCAAGAGACTATGCATTCAAACAAGATCCGAATCAAAGGTGCTAGCTTGCTACATCAAATCAAGGGAGTGGATCAACGTTCCTATGGAGATTTCATGACGGTTCTTCATTAAAGGAGCCACCTTTCTTCGTCAAGATGATGCGTGATCCTTTCCTAAGCCTCGCTATGTAAGTTCTAGCTACTTCGAGATGCTAACGGTAGTTTAATCATGGCATGGAATAAAATGTGGTTAAACATGAATGTTATAACCTATGCGAGCCTAGTTTGCTCCTTTAACATGAACATATGACTTTGGGTTATGTTTTAGCGACTAAACCATGCTATTCATGTTGCATTGGACCTAGTTTGCCATGCAAGATTGGACCTTTACTTGTAGTATGATAGCATGAACACTTAGAGCCACTTTGACTTGTGAAATAGTTGCATAAATTGGACTTTGGGGCTTATGCATGTAAATGAAACCAACCCCCTTGTGATATCATGTTTATGTAAGGTCAAATCCCGTTATGATAATATGCAAGTTTGTGGCCAAATTTCCTATGATAATATGCAAGTTTGTGGCCAAATTTCCTATGATAATATGCAAGTTTGTGGCCAAATCCTTTATGACATTATGCATGCTTATGGCCAACCCCTATATGACACTATCATTCATGTTTTAAGGCTAAACCCCCTTATGATACCATGCATGGTTGGAGCCAATCCCTTTTGTGGCATCGTGCATGTTTTGGGGTCTACATGTAGCCATAGTATACCTACTATGTTGACTCGCTTTCACTCAAGTGAAAACACGATTTTGGGGTAGTTAGATAAACATGAACATGACGCGAAATCTTGACTTGAATATGACATGAAAACTTGACTTGAGGTTACATGTGAGCACGACATGTAAGTTGAACCAAAATGGGGGCATTACACGTGGGAAAACATGGAACTTGAACTAGACATGGGTGGGTTGTAAGTGTAATAAGACACTAGACCAAACATGAAAGTCGCCAACTCGAGGTTGGGTTGAGTTTGTAGCATAAATCTACCCGGACCCGCCCGGCTTAACTAGTGGCTACAAACAATAGGATCCAATGTGAGAAGTTGGTCATGTCGCGCTTAAGACCCGAGGTTAGACTTGGTTGTGGTGTAAAACTACCCGGACCCGCCCGGCTTAACTAGTAACCACAACAAGGTCTAATGTGAGAGGTTGAGAGTGCATTAATTAAATTAATGCCACATGATAAGGTTAAGTAAAGTTGACTAATGACACTTAACCGATATGACACGAATGGGTAGGTTAAGTGGGACCGGGCTTAATTTCTTAATGACACTTAACCATACAAGACAATTAGGGGATGGGGTTAAGTAATTTACGCTTAGCTAATCCGACTTGGTAATTAGATGGGGTTAAGTAATTAAGACTTAACTAATCTAAACACGGTAATTAGATGGGGTTAAGTAATTAAGACTTAACTAATCTAAACACGGTAATTAGATGGGGTTAAGTAACCTATACTTAACTAATCTAAACACGGTAATTCAACGGGGTTAAGTTAAACACTTAACCAATCTAAACTTGGTAATCCAATGAGGTCAAGTAACCAATACTTAACTAATTTAATATGATAATTTAATGGGGTTAAGTAACTTATACTTAACCAATTATACGTGATGATTTGATGAGGTTAAGTAACCTACACTTAACCAATCTAATACGTGGGTCTGGTAGGGTTAAGTCACAAGACCTTTTAAATTAGGATTAACCATTGTAATACGATCAGTGGATGGGGTTAAGTTAATCTACACTTAACCAATCCGACTCGACAATCTGATGGGATTAAGATAATCTATGCTTAATTAATCTAACGTGATAACCTGATAGGGTTAAGACAAATAAATACTTAACCAACTTGACTTGATAGGGTTAAGTCATGAGCTTCTTAGTACACTTAACCAACTTGTAGGGCTAAACCTTGAACGTGAGTACTTAGTCAATCTTCACATGATTCGTAGGGGGTTAAGTCATGAACTTGGATAACAACACTTAACCCATTTGGCAAAACCCTAGATCAGGGGGCTAGGTTGGAAATCGTGGTTAACAAGGATAGCAGGGAGGAGAAGCTAAGTGGTAAACCTTAGTTAAGGGTAACTAAGTAATAATTCTTAGCTAAGGACATGAGACTAGTTCATAAAGAGATGAGTAACCGGGTACAGTAGGTCATCGCTTAGTATACGAGGAGGAGCAAGTTATCTGACTTGGATAAAAGCTCCAGCGAACTGGGTGACGAAGCGGAAGCTTCGGGGAACGTGAGGGTACTCTTGGTATCCCTCTGTGAGGTGGCAAGTGGTCCATGAAACCTGGCCTCACAGGGGTTAAGGTCTGCGGTAGAAGAGCCAAGAGTATGCCTTGGTTGCTATGCGAGCGACCTAAAGACTGGGATGGATTAGCGTGGAGTCGACGATACTTGATTTTGCCCCGGGATAGCATGTCGCCGACTACCTACCATCTTTAGTCAATCGTGTACGTACGGAAAGGCAGGGAACTCCCAAAAGACCATATACTAGCTATCGAGTTATGTGTGAGGTTGGCTATCTGGAAGTGGGCATCGATGGGCCTTAGTGTAGTTCTCATACATGATTTTTCTTGGATTGCCTTTCAG
The DNA here is from genome assembly GCA_030737875.1 of Allium sativum. NCBI lineage: Eukaryota > Viridiplantae > Streptophyta > Magnoliopsida > Asparagales > Amaryllidaceae > Allium > Allium sativum. The sequence goes on from CM060924.1 coordinate 665,588,149, forward strand.
TAGTTGAGGGAGGGGTCACGTGGGACCATAGCCACGGGTACAAAAACAGACCTTGATATCTGCATCAGCAGACAACTTAAAGCTCCTGACCGAGTTCCGTATTTCTTGATTTGCCCTGGCACGGAACTCGGATGGCACATTGAGGAACATGTGCATCTAGATATGGAAAACGATTCACGATACATACGCGGGGTAAAGGGCGCGGTTGACGGGTGGCATAATCTGTAGTGGCCCTAGGTGGCTGAACCCAAACCGAGACACGAAAACGTTCGTTAGGTAGCATAATCCCTAGTGGTCCTAGGTGGCATAAATCCTAAGTGAATGTGCGATAGTTCATGGTAAGGAAACATAACTATATCAAGGGTAGCAGTCCAAAATAACCTCAAGGATAAAACGTTTACATGGGAAAGCCCATATGGCCTACGACAAAGGACTGAACTTATACATGGAAAGAAACATACGAGTTGGGAAAACCTACATATGCTATATATTAGGTTGACATGGACCATTACATGACATTGGGCAAGGGACATTCATAGTTAACACATGACGCGGGTTGGGATACTAGTACGAGAGGTGCAGAGCAAATATACATGTTAGAACCATGAGAAATATACATGATAGATACCGTGGGATGTTATACAGGATAGATACCTTGGGATAGTGTACTTGGTAGAAACCTGACGGTGTGATACCTTGATTTATCATGACACCGTAGTTTATCATGATATCTTAGTTTACCTTGCTACAGTAGTTCAGCTTGTTACCCTGGTTTAGTTTATCTATCTTGTCGTCATCCTTATGTTTACTTTCAGTTTATGCATGTCATGTTACCTTTACCTGTTTTTATACTGGAAGTAGATAGGACTTACCAGTCTTTATGACTGACCCCGTTTTGTTTCGCCCCTTTGTCTTCTGTTTCCCCCCAGGTTTCAGGGAGGAAACACTGTTATCTAGTTCGGGCTTCTTCTGCTTGAAGGTCATCACGCATGGCTTGGACTTTTCTTGGCTATGGCTACTTTACTGTTTTACTTGGGGAATAATTTATGAAATGGTTTTATGCTTATTTATTATTGCAAGACAGGTTTTAATGTATTCTGATGTAAAAGGCTTTAGACCTTATTTTATAAGGTAATGAAATTTGTTTTACTTCCGCTGTTTTATATATATATATATATGTTCTGTCTTGTAATATTTCTGTGCATGTTTACCTCGATAATGCTTCACCAAACCTAGTGCATTCCCCTTGTGAGTGACCCTAGCGGAGGTGGGGTGTTACAATTATCGTATATATTCACAATAGAATATCATACAGCTCCAATTGGATTTATAACTCGATGTTTCAAACTTCTCAGTTATATCGATATTCGATTTATATATAAAATCCTTTGTAATATAAATATATCGATATACATTATAAAGGAATTCCACAGCGGCTTTTCTAAAATTTGATTTGGACATATCTAAAAATCTTACAAATGAAATCCTGAATTTTCTCTTCCATTTGAAAAATATAGTTCACCAGCTCCCAACGCTTCTTGTTTCACAGAAATCCGATTTAAAACGGCTTCTATAACAACCCGTATTTTAATAACTTGTTAAAACTATAAATCAAGGCAGAATTAATTTTTAAAATAAGAATCAAGGGAAATGGGTTATGCCATTGTATTCGTCTTGGAATTCTGCTTGAAATAGAGTCGGAGTTTGCGTAAAACGGATAATGTACGAAGAAGATATGGACGAACGAAGTTAGGCAGAAAAACCAGAAACCGGCCAGAATGCACTGGCGCACTTGGGAAGTGCGCCAGAAAAAAATTGCACTGACGCACTTGGGAAGTGCGCCCATGCAATTTTTCATTGGCGCACTTGGCAGGTGCGCCCAGGATGAGCAGAAAACCTGCTGGTCAGGCCCTGGCTGGCCTGGTCGGGTTCTGGTCGAATTTCTGAGCTCTGCTGTGTCACTAGGGCTAATTTTCACTTTCTGATTGGCTTCTCTTGAGATGGATGGCCTTGATTAACTCTATCTTCATCGACGGCTATAATTAAATTGAAATTCTATATAAACAGCCTCCTAGCCTCATTCTCTTTACACCATTCTTCTCTAACCTTATGCTGCTCAAACTCTTGATGATCATGGCTTCTTCTTCTTCCTCTAAAATAAATTAAATTAAAATAAATTGTGTAGATTATTTCTTGAAGACTACGGTTAGGAATTTCTTATTGGGGATTTGCTTCTACAATAAAAGCAAGATTCAACGATTCAGCAATTCAACGACTAATTTCTAGACTTGACTTCTCCATCTTTCTTAGACCACGATCTGTAAGTTCCAGTTACTTTTAGATAAAAACTATAAACTTAATATGGCATGTTATAAATTGAATTGATTTATGTATAATTCATATCTATTCTTGTTTTCTTTTTGGATCTTGACTATTGGGAATATTGCCGACGACGTTGAAACTATTATTAATGGCCTAAGACTATGACGGTGAACATAAGACTATGCTTATGCCTATGACTGTGAACATAAGACTATGCCTATGCCTATGACTACACCTATGCCTATGACTGTGAACATAAGACTATGCCTATGACTATGAACATAAGACTATTGCCTATGACTATGACAATTGTGACTAATTACCTAAGATTCATGACCATGAGGTTATTGCGTAGGATTAAAACTTTGAAATCGGATCTAAGCTTGATTTTCTATTTAGACCTTTTCTTTATTTGTCCTTGGATCTTGATTTTGGGGATTTTTCTACTTAAATTAGATCTATCCTTGTTCTTGAAACTAGATTATTATTCAAACCTTTTCATGATCAATAATGTTATCAGATCTATATGCCTGCGATGTTTTAATCAATTTATCCAGTTATATCATGCCTTAAAAATAGATTGATAATAGAATAATTTTGTTTATGTTATATGTGGAATTGAATGATATTGATCTATGCATGTGGTTCTATTTTATTATCATGTTGAATTGGGAGTTAATGAATAAGTCTATTCATATGAACTTGAAGTATAACCCGTCATGACAAGTTGTGTAATTTATCATGTTATGCAAGTTTTAGGTTGTAAAATCATATCACATATGTGACCAAATGTTAGATATACATGTTTATGTGTATATGTTAAACCTATGTCATATTTCAAGTTCAGACTTATTCATATGCTCGTGATTGATTTGCAAGTTCACATATATGTAAGTTGATTTAGTCTATGTTGTAAGTTCACATATATGTATGTAGATTTAGTCTACGTTGCAAGATTCACACCTATGATATTCATGTTGACTATTTTGCAAGTTCACACCTATGATGTTCATATTGACTATGCCGAAAATGGCAAGTTTACACCTATGTCATGTTTATGTTAACGAATTGCTTTATGCCAATTTTGCGTACGTTAAATTAGGCCAAAATTTTAGCCTAATATTATATGTCAAAAATCATGCGGACGAGAAATTAGGCTAAGATTGTTAGCTTAATATTTAGACGGGGTAACGTTGGGAAAAATTGGTAATCATAGGAAGCTTGGCATGAAACTTGCCTTGAAAATTGACAAGAACTTGACATGAATCTTGAACATGGACATGACACTAGAATGAACATGAAAATGGCCAACTCGAGGTTGGATTGAGTTTGCAGTGTAAATCTGCCCGGAACCGCCCGGAAAATCCTGTTACTGCAAACAATAGGATCTAATGTGGGTAGTTGGTCATATCGCGCTTGAAACCCGAGGTCAGACTGAGTTGTGGTGTAAATCTGCCCGGAACCGCTCGGCATATCCAATGACCACAACAACAGGTCTGATGTGAGAGGTTGGGGTGCATTAATGAATTAATGCCACATGACAGGGTTAAGTCATGAACATGTACGACAACACTTAACCAACTTGATACATGATTCGTAGGTGGGTTAAGTCACAAATTTGAATGACAACACTTAACCAACTTGACATGCTAGACTGATAGGGGTTAAGTCACGAATTTAAATGACAACACTTAACCTATTGGAACCCTAGTTAAGCGGTCCGTTTCAGCAGTAACCCACTAGAAGTATCATGGTACCCTGGGACTAGGCAGGGTAGGGCACGATTACTGGGCTGATTGTAAGCGACCAGAACGACGGCTGTGTTGGTGCGCCAGTGTAGGTTCAGGCGGGCTATGGTCGTGCACGTGGTCCGGAGTTGAAAAAGCAGGCATTGGGCATCAGTAGGTTTATCTGTGCATTCTTGATTCGTGTCGGTGGTTGGCACAATAGGGCTTGATACACCCTATGGTGGACCTAGCACAGGTGACTACATTCGTGATAGGGCCGTATGACACAGACACACATGACGAGCTAGAACTTGTAGGGAGCCGATCGAGTAGTGGATCATTCTGTTGGACCCAGTAATGGGTCATTCGTGATATTGGGCCAAGGGACCATTTCATGACTAATATAAGACAGGGGTTGGGATTCTAGTACAGTTGATGCAACGAACCTTGAATACGTGATGCTATACTTGATTTATCATGTTATCTTAGTCTATCTTGCCTATCTTGTCATCATCCGTATGTTTACTTTCAGATTATACATGTCATGTTACCTTTATCTGTTTTTATGCTGAAAGTCACTTAGACTTACCAGTCTTTATGACTGACCCGTTTTCTTTCGCCTCTTTTTCTTTCGTTTCCCCCCCCTCCCCCAGGTTCTTAGGGAGGAAACTCTAGCACTTAGCTTGGATTTCACTTGCTTTTTGATTCAGCTCATGTACGGTTTGATCTTGGGCTATTCTATGGCTGCATTTCTGCTACCTTTGGGGAATTAAGCTACTTTTGATGTTTTAAGTTTATGCTTCTTTATTTATGCAAGACAGAATTTATTGTAATGGAAAATAATGACCTTGGCTACTTGATGTAAAAGGCTTTGACTCTTTTTGAAAATAATGAAATTTATCTCTTGAATCTTTCGTTGTTTTATCTATGTTCTGTCTTGTAATATATCTGTGTTTGTTTACCTCGATAACGCTCCTCCAAAACTAGTGCATTCCCTTTGTGAGTGACCCTAGCGGAGGTAGGGTGTTACATTTGGTACCAGAGCAAAAGGTTACCGGACTGGGCAAAAGTTTTTAAAACCTTCTGAAAACTATTTTCAAAAACCGTTTACAAAGAAGCATTTTTCAAGAAAAGTCTTGTTTTATTTAAAAGGCCATTCCCCAAAAGCCATTAGCACTATCCTTTGTTTCCTTGTTTGAATCCCTTTTCCTTTCTTTTCTCCATCTGTTGCCGTAGTAGTTCCATCTGCGACTAATCTTGTTTTAAGCTTTGTTGGGTTGCCGTGCGATGGAGGTAGCTTTCGAGAAACTTGTCAACGAGCCTAAGGATGAGAAGCTTGTTGATATGGCTTAATACACAAATTAGAAAAAGGTAGAAGCACAATGGAGTTAAGCTCAAGGAAATGTGACTTAGAAGATTGAAGACTAGATACGCGCATCATATCTCTTTAAGAGTATATCCTTGATCCCTCTTTTCCTATAAAGCTTACTTGCATGCTATCTTTTAAGTATACCCTCTCGGTCCTATTCTCATTCCTATTTCGGTTGCAAACCCCATAGGGAGTTTGACTCATCTGTTAGTAATACATGTTAAGGGCTTGAGGGTGTCCGTTGGGTTGACTAAACTTTTTTGGTTTTATAGGATACGGGTTGGTTTTTAGGAAGAGAATCCATCGTGCTTAGTTTTCTAGAAACATATGTATTGGTTGGGTTAAGAAATTCTTTGGGTATCAATCTGATGTTGATTTCGGTCTTCGGGGCAGGGCTTAGAGAGTTCTTCTCCTAATCAGTATATATGTGATGTAGATTTCCAGTTTTGGCATTGCCTAATGGGCACAAAGTTTTTACTCGCTTCTATCATTCGACTATATCTTTAGGTAGAACCCTTTTGGATGTAAACATGTGATTGAAACATGTTATGGTTGATGTTTTCCAATGGTTGCAAGTGGTCGCAAGTGGTTGCTCGTGGTTGCATAACACACATTAGGCACTAGATCGGCTCAGACACATTTTCATATTGCATATGCATGTGTGTTTATACTTATTTATGGATGAAATTGAATGTGTTATCACGTGAATGTTGCATATGGATGAATGTTTGTGCATACATATAGTGTTTATGTGACTAGGACTACTTGCATACATGTTGGATTCATGGCACTAAACATATTTTGCATTAAGAAGGTCAATCAGGCCTAATCATTTGCATTAGATAAGGAGCATATACACACACTTTCTGCATATGTTCATACAACATCAGAATTCTCTTAAGGACAATGGATGCCTGTGATTGATGATTGAGTAGATGGTTGATTGGATGATAGGATGCATTCTTCCTAACTTGAAGATTTCGGGGACGAAATCCTTTAAGGAGGGGAGAATGTAACAACCTGTATTTTAATAACTTGTTAAAACTATAAATCACGGCAGAATTAATTTTTAAAATAAGAATCAAGGGAAACTAGTTACGCTATTGCATTCGTCTCGGAATTCTGCTTGAAATAGAGTCCGGGTTTGCGTAAAACGGATAATGTACGAAGAAGATATGGACGAACGAAATTAGGCAGAAAAACCAGAAACCGGCCAGAATGCACTGGCGCACTTGGGAAGTGCGCCCATGCAATTTTGCATTGGCGCACATGGCAGGTGCGCCCAGGACGAGCAGAAAACCTGCTGGTCAGGCCCTGGCTGGCCTGGTCGGGTTCTGGTCGAATTTCTGAGCTCTGCTGTGTCACTAGGGCTAACTTGTCACTTTCTGATTGGCTTCTCTTCAGATGGATGGCCTTGATTAACTCTAGCTTCATCGACGGCTATAATTAAATTGAAATTCTATATAAACAGCCTCCTAGCCTCATTCTCTTTACACCATTCTTCTCTAACCTTATGCTGCTCAAACTCTTGATGATCATGGCTTCTTCTTCTTCCTCTAAAATAAATTAAATTAAAATAAATCGTGAAGATTATTTCTTGAAGACTACGGCTAGGAATTTCTTATTGGGGATTTGCTTCTACAATCAAAGCAAGATTCAACGATTCAGCAATTCAACAAATAATTTCTAGACTTGACTTCTATATCTTTCTTAGACCACGATCTGTAAGTTCCAGTTACTTTTAGATAAAAACTATAAACTTAATATGGCATGTTATAAATTGGAATTGATTTATGTATAATTCATATCTATTCTTGTTTTCTTTTTGGATCTTGACTATTGGGAATATTGCCGACGACGTTGAAACTATTATTAATGGCCTAAGACTATGACGGTGAACATAAGACTATGCTTATGCCTATGACTGTGAACATAAGACTATGCCTATGACTACGCCTATGCCTATGACTGTGAACATAAGACTATGCCTATGCCTATGACTATGAACATAAGACTATTGCCTATGACTATGACAAGGACAATTGTGACTATTTACCTAAGATTCATGACCATGAGGTTATTGCCTAGGATTATAACTTTGAAATCGGATCTAAGCTTGATTTTCTATTCAGACCTTTTCTTTATTTGTCCTTGGATCTTGATTTTGGGGATTTTTCTACTTAAATTAGATCTATCCTTGTTCTTGAAACTAGATTATTATTCAAACCTTTTCATGATCAATAATGTTATCAGATCTATATGCCTGCGATGTTTTAATCAATTTATTCAGTTATATCATGCCTTAAAAATAGATTGATAATAGAATAATTTTGTTTATGTTATATGTGGAATTGAATGATATTGATCTATGCCTGTGGTTCTATTTTATTATCATGTTGAATTGGGAGTTAATGAATAAGTCTATTCATATGAACTTGAAGTATAACCCGTCATGACAAGTTGTGTAATTTATCATGTTATGCAAGTTTTAGGTTGTAAAATCATATCACATATGTGACCAAATGTTAGATATACATGTTTATGTGTATATGTTAAACCTATGTCATATTTCAAGTTCACACTTATTCATATGCTCGTGATTGATTTGCAAGTTCACATATATGTAAGTTGATTTAGTCTATGTTGCAAGTTCACATATATGTATGTAGATTTAGTCTACGTTGCAAGATTCACACCTATGATATTCATGTTGACTATTTTGCAAGTTCACACCTATGATGTTCATATTGACTATGCCGAAAATGGCAAGTTTACACCTATGTCATGTTTATGTTAATGAATTGCTTTATGCCAATTTTGCGTACGTTAAATTAGGCTAAGCTTTTAGCCTAATATTATATGTCAAAAATCATGTGAACGAGAAATTAGGCTAAGATTGTTAGCCTAATATTTAGACGGGGTAACGTTGGAAAAAATTGGTAATCATAGGAAGCTTGGCATGAAACTTGCCTTGAAACTTGACAAGAACTTGACATGAAACTTGCCTTGAAAACTTGACATGAACTTGACATGAATCTTGAACATGGACATGGCACTAGAATGAACATGAAAATGGCCAACTCGAGGTTGGATTGAGTTTGCAGTGTAAATCTTCCCGAAACCGCCCGGCGAATCCAGTTACTGCAAACAATAGGATCTGATGTGGACGGAAACCCTAGTTAAGCAGTCTGTTTCAGAAGATACCCACTAGATGTATCATGGTACCCTGGGACTAGGCAGGGTGGGGCACGATTACTGGGCTGATTGTAAGCGACCAGAACGACGGCTGTGTTAGTGCGCCAGTGTAGGTTCAGGTGGGCTATGGTCGTGCACGTGGTCCGGAGTTGAAAAAGAAGGCATTGGGCATCAGTAGGTTTATCTGTGCATTCTTGATTCGTGTCGGTGGTTGGCACCATAGGGCTTGATACACCCTATGGTGGACCTAGCACAGGTGACTACATTCGTGATAGGGCCGTATGACACAGACACACATGACGAGCTAAAACTTGTATGAAGCCGATCGAGTAGTGGATCGTTCCGTTGGACCCAGTAATGGGTCATTCGTGATATTGGGCCAAGGGATCATTTCATGACTAATATAAGACATGGGTTGGGATTCTAGTACAGTTGATGCAATGAACCTTGAATACGTGATGCTATACTTGATTTATACTTGATTTATCATGTTATCTCAGTCTATCTTGCTTATCCTGTCATCATCCGTATGTTTACTTTCAGTTCATACATGTCATGTTACCTTTATCTGTTTTTATGATGAAAGTCACTTGGACTTACCAGTCTTTATGACTGACCCATTTTATTTCGCCTCTTTTTCTTTCGTTTCCCCCAGGTTCTCAGGGAGGAAACTCTAGCACTTAGCTTGGATTTCGCTTGCTTTTTGATTCAGCTCATGTACTGTTTGATCTTGGGCTATGCTATGGCAGCATTTCTGCTACCTTTGGGGAATTAAGCTACTTTTGATGTTTTAAGTTTATGCTTCTTTATTTATGCAAGACAGAATTTGTTGTAATGGAAAATAATGACCTTGGCTACTTGATGTAAAAGGCTTTGACTCTTTTTGAAAGTAATGAAATTTATCTCTTGAATCTTCCGCTGTTTTATCTATTCCTATTTTGTAATATATCTGTGTTTGTTTACCTCGATAACGCTCCTCCAAAACTAGTGCATTCCCTTTGTGAGCGACCCTAGCGGAGGTGGGGTGTTACAGCTTCTGTATATTCGTTTAAAGTTCGAATTGCCAAATAGCGAACTGCAACGCCATTTCGAGCTCAATTTTAGTTATAATATAATTGTACGTTCAAACTTCGTTTAAATAATATATTCGTTAATATAATTCAACTCTATACTAGATTATATATATTACAAATTGTCCAGTTCACGTTATATTGTCAATTCACTATTTTTGACTATTTCAGAATTGAATATATTATTTAATTATTATATTAATTAAATATTCACTATTATCTAATTCGACGACCATTTAAATCTCTAAATCATTATTTATATAATTAAATAAATTAATTATAATACCGTAAAAATATGGGTCGCTACATTCTTCCCCCCTTAAAATAATTTCGTCCTCGAAATTGCTAAGGTAGAAAAAAACCTATTGACTGGTTAGAACTTATTTGTTCACTTCTTTACTCCAGTTTCACTAAACCAATTAATTTCAATTAAAATACTAATTTATTTCTATTAACGAAAATTTTCAAAAATCCTGAAAATTTCCTAACACCTTAACTTTTCGATTTTTTTTGCCAACACCTTCTTTGCATTGGTCAATAGCTGAAACTCCAACTCGCCTCTCTGGGACTTCTCCAACCCAAAAGAAAATTAAACAGCCAAGTGGCTTGCTAATTCGGCTCATAAATATCATATCCAATAGAAATATAACCTTGTACCTCTTTGTCGGGCAGATCATTATCTCATTTCCATCTACTGCCAATTCAGCATATACCAATATCATCCCAATCAATTTTCAATCAATATTTGTTGAACACAGCTATTCGCTTATATCCAAACCAAATATCATTTCAAACTCAAGTTTCATTCTCGATTCCAAACTCTTAACTTGATTATCAAATTACACTTCAAATTCGAATCTCACAATCCAATTTTCTTGATATCATTCTAATTCAATTTCAGTTACCACTTAACTAACTTTATTTAAATTACTATTGGCTTTCCTAAATTTCTACTCAATTTGTTTTTAACTTAAACAACCTTCCCCTGGGAAGTTTAAATCACTTAGCTTTTCAAAAATCAAACATCTCTTTTTTTTGGAATTCAAAACAACTTGTTTTCTCAAAACAAATTCAAAATAGTATCTTTGGTAGTAATCCGTCACTTAGAAACTCGAAAATGAACATCGATGATGGTCGACTTCATTATCAGAATTATTTTCCAGCGATCAAAGTGAGTTCAATACTATATTACTTTCAAAACCATTTCTAAACACTTCTATTTTGAAATACATTTCAAAATACCATTCGCAGTGCTTGTAAAACAAATTAAAATCTCCCAGGATTTTATATTTCTCTTATATTCAATCCAAAACCATTTACAACACTTTTCCCAATCTCCAGAACTTTTTAATTTCAATTCTGATTTAATTTCAGATTTAATTCATCTGATTTCACATATTTCACTTATATGAATTCTAATTGGCTATTTATATAACCATTCAATTTATAATCTTACTCGATTATAATAACAACCAATATATCCAATATATTATAATCATTTCAATATAAATCCTTTATATCAAAATATAATTTGGGTAAAATTATTTCATTTACCATCTTTTCAAAACAGACAGTGTCGGTTCATCGTATTCGAGTGTTTATAAATCCTTATCGATATAGTGGATCAAACTGATCGACCAGAATCCATAAACAACTCAACCAATAAATCACCACAATATAAAACCATTTTATATTGAATAACAAATACGTTCACTCGTATATACGCACTCAAACTCAATCTAGGGCATTACTAACCCTATCTCTATTGAGTCACGCCACAGAGCCAAGGTAATAACTTAACCTTAAGCTCTGATACCAACTGTAACGTCCCAGAAAAAGTTGAGTAGGCTTTTCAACCATCCTCTCATCCTCCAAGGCAGAGGGTTACCGTCCCCCCATGGCTTACATTAGTACCCCAACTCCATGCTTTACGGCCAGCCTTTCGACTCGACCAACCCGCTATATTGCAGGAACTGTAGGGGTAAGAGTCTCTCGTTCGCCACCAAACCGCGAAGCGAGAACCCCCTATCAGAGTACCAGTTAAGAAACATGGACTGGTGTGAGTAAACTCAAATTATTTGATTTAATTTCAAAATTCTTTGGAAACAAAGGATAATCATAAGACTGATCCACACATAAACACGGATTGTTTTTACCTTACAATACCCCAAATCATTAGTAAAAAAATATTATTCTGATATTAGAATAATGTCTAACACAACTAATATCAATCTAGTAGAAACGCTTGCATCTAACGTTCTACATATATAATATACAATCAAAACTGCGGGCTCTTATTTGGGGAATGGATTCCAACTATGACAAGGTATGGATCCACCTTCCGCTCAGTGTACTCTAGAAGCGATACACTGGAGTTCAACAAGAACATCTTGCAACTCGGCCACACATGATAGACCACTCATTTTGCTTGAGTGTATCAAATATATTGTCACCTTACAGTTGGTAAACCAACATAACCATTCCCGGGAGATACAGAACTGAAAGAAGTAACAAATATGAATATTCTCTAGATGAATACCCTACTTGGTTGCGAACCACTTAGCCATGCTGCCTGCCTGATTTCTGTCATTTCCCAGTAGATGAGGCTCGAGGTCAAAACGTATCTATTAACAGATCACTCCTCCATTTACTTCGAATGCCACATTGTCATACCCATCAAATCACAAATTGATTTCCCCAAAAATACCACGGGTATAAGCTAAGAGAAACGAATTCCTCCGCCACCAATGTAAATACGTTTGAAACAATCAACTTACGCGATCTACCAGATATACTCTGTCAGACATTCGTCCATTCAAGTTGTCCTGGGACTGGACAAACCGAAGGCACTATTGCGTACATCCATCCTATGGAAACTCTACCTAGGACTTTTACAACAGCCCTTGCACTTTACTTTGTCTTCAATTATCTTTGGCATATATGATTCTGTAACGCTTATGCCAATACGGAGTGGTTCTTTGGATAAGAATCCAATCGGTCTCCCCGTATTGACGATGAAAAATGGTCAAAACTTTGATAGTCTGTGATTTAACTATAAAAAAAACACGTGTGCAAACAACGATATTATTTCTTGATGGAAATTATATCGATCAATCATCATTTAACATTTATCTCTTTAGTTCATTAATTTACTTATCTCCTGTTTCCATATATTCTAAATTCCGATTTTCTATTATTAGAAAACATTTTTGATTCTTATTTGGAAATCATTTCCAAAACCCCTTCACTGGATTTAAACTGATGTTTCAATCAAACATCGCCATGCCAACTCAAACCATTTCACTCATTAACCAAATTCACTTATCCATCCTTCACTATCAAACCTTACCATTCCTTAGTTAAGAAGGAAGTCAATCAAGTTGGGGTATAATTACCTCTCAGACCTTAACTGAACAACGTTTTAACTTCGAAATAGTCAATGTTTCTCTTTTAAATCTTTAACAAACTTCCTTACATAACTCACTTTCGAATAAATCTCTATTCGATAAATCTATTCAATTAACACTATTCGATTAACTCTAATCGATTTACTCTTATCAGTTAGCTCTATTTGATTAACTCAGTTCTATTAACTCTATTTGATTAACTCTATTGGATTAACTTTATTTGATTAACTCTATTCAATTAACTCTAACTAATTTACTCTTATCAATTAACTCCTTTCGAATAAACTATATTCGATTAACTCCTTTCGAATAACTAATATTCGATTAACTCCTTTCAAATAACTAATATTCGATAACTCCTCTCGAATAACTAATATTCGATAATTTCTTTCGAATAACTAATATTCGATAACTCCTTTCGAATAACTAATATTCGGTAATTTCTTTCGAATAACTAATATTCGATAACTCCTTTCGAATAACTAATATTCGATAATTTCTTTCTCTATTCGAATAAACTATATTCGATTAATTCTCTTCTTCGAATGACCTTATTCGATAACTCTTTCTTCAAATAAACTATATTCGAATAACTCTAATCTGACTAACTCTAATTCAATTAACTCTATTCGATTTAACAAATATTCGACTAACTCTTGTTATATTAACTCTATTCGATATAACAAATATTCGACTAACTCTTGTTCGATTAACTCTATTCGATATAACAAATATTCGACTAACTCTTGTTCAATTAACTCTATTCGATTAACTCTAACGGATTAACTCTAGGGTGCGTTTTTTAGAGGTCCCTGTTAAGTTTTAAAATTAGCCTCACATCCGCTCATAGTTTCACATACAAATCCGCCCCCTATTTTTAAAAACCCGCCTCCTAGAATCTTGGATCGGCTCCTCCTTTCACGTCCAGCATGCCCTCTTCGCTTCCTTCTCACGTTCGCTTTTTACAAAAAAAAATGTGCGGCAACCCTTAAAAAAAAAATTCCTAAAATCTGGAAATAATTCCAGAAGTCCATGCAAAGAAGAAAAAAAAACTTACATATATGCATGCAAGTATTGCCAATACTTGCATACATGTATGCAATTATTGCACAACGTAAATTATGCTATATTTTGGTCTGCATATATGTTGCACACTTATATGCATTTTTTGGACCTAAATGCATACTTGGATGCAAATAAAATTCAACTGAGTTACAATACTATGAAAATTTGCATGCATATACGCAATAAATTGAAATTCTTGCATAACAAAATGCATTTAACTGCATTTTACGCTGTTTTTATCCTGTTTGATTTTATTTTTTGCATGTTTTTTATTTTTTTACAGTGAATTTAAGGTCGAATGAATAATTTATCTAAATAATATTTTTTTTATTTTTTTTACTTTATTTATTTATTTATTTCACAACTTTTGAAAAATAGGGACCTAATTTATAATAAGTTTATCATTGGATGTGAGCCTAATTAAGTTTGCTTTTAGGGATGTGAGCCTAATATTCACTTAACTCTAACTGGTTAACTCTAACAAATTAACTCTAACTGGTTAACTCTAACTCTAATCGATTAACTCCAACTCTAATCGATTAACTCCTCTAACTCATTTTGATTAACACATTTTGATTAACTCCTTTGATTAACTCTACGTCCATATTCAGTTTCAAATATCGATGTTGAAATCGATTCTTACTTCTCTATATAAGTCCCGACTTATATATTCTATTTATCCAATGATAAATATTTTATTTTATTTATAAAATATAATTTATAAATTAATCTTCTCAATCTATTGGTTACAACAGATTCTATTTAAAATCTTTGCTTTAAACCCATATCATGTTATTCCCGTGCGCGAAGCACGGTCTAAACTTTCTTGATGTAAAATTCTATTCATTTGCCAAATATTTCCTTATATGACATTATTTTCATTTCCCAATAAATCCCGTTTATAACTCTATTTATTTCCTAAATAAATATTTCCTTTTTATAACTCTATTTATTTTTCTA
This sequence comes from Allium sativum, assembly GCA_030737875.1. Lineage (NCBI taxonomy): Eukaryota > Viridiplantae > Streptophyta > Magnoliopsida > Asparagales > Amaryllidaceae > Allium > Allium sativum. Next base: position 665,603,264 of record CM060924.1, read on the forward strand.
AATAAATATTTCCTTTTTATAACTCTATTTATTTTTCTAAATAAATATTTCCTTTTTATAACTCTATTTATAAATGTTTTAACAATATTTCTCTTTCTGATTTATTTGTAAATGTTTTACAAATATTATTCTTTCTGTTTTGTTTGTAAATATTTTACAAATATTTCTCTTTATGTTTTATTTTACAAATATTTCCCTTTTATATTTGTTTCACAAATATTTTCCTTTTATATTTGTTTTACAAATATTTTCCTTTATATTGGTTTTACAAATAATTTCCTTTATAAAATCCCTTGATTTTATAAATATTCCTTTATATAAAATCCTTTGATTTTTTAAATATTCTATTTCAATATACAGTTTGAAATCTTCCTTCTATATAAAATCTTTCGATTTTATATAATATTTTATTTCAGTATAGTTATTGAAATTTTCCTTTTTCATCCCAGGGTTTTCTTACAGTATTTAAAATACCAAACAACAGTGATCGATATCATTCAAATACACATGATCAACAACAGATTATATATCACATCATATATCACAATATATGAGACAAAACAGTATTTTATATATTGAGGAACCCAGTTGGGTCCCTCCAACCTGTTTCCCTGCATGACAGATGTTAAACAATATAATTAACATCGATTTCATTTCACTATGAAATATTCTGCTAAACAGAATCAATATTTGATTAACGATTTATATATATATATATCATTATCTACAATTTCAACCAATACATAAGCAATTCAACCAAACAGTTAACACACAATAATCAACAGATAATTATTAGTTCTAAGAATACGTTATAGAAATATAACTGTTCAGAGTTGGTGAGTTTTACTCACATTAGACGATCATCGTTAATAACGATAACCATCGCTTGATTCAGACGGACAATTTATTTTAGTATAAATTGTAACTAGCTCCAATCCACTCCCAGTCAGTTCCAATGTGTAGCAGCCGTCCATATAATCCCAACGGAACTGACCGTTCGTAAATCTGACCATGTATGATCAAGATATGATATTTACCTGTAAATACACTATTTAGATTTTTAAATTAAACTAAAGGTTATAAAATTATCGGGCCTTAACCTTTTTCCCAACTTCGGCCCAACTTCAATACAAAAGCCTGCGTCCTGAATCCTTCTTCCCCGAAATAACATATGCACTCCAGTATTTTCCTCAATGCCATTGTCGCTGCCTTCCTCGACTCGTTCTCCATCAACAATTTCACTAACCACAAAACCACCAACACCATTAAACTCCTCTTCCGATTCTCATCATTTCCATGTCCCCCAATTTGAACTTGACGTCATCGTCCCCGGTGGAACCAACAGCATCTCGCTGCTCTTTTGGCACGACCGCGAATTACTTCGAGTTCGTATACCCCCAAAATTTGTCGAGCTGCTCCTCTTCGAACCTGGAACCCAAATATACACTCCAAAACAACTATCGAAGCACCAAATTCAAACCATCATCAACCCTAGCCTTACTATCGAAATACCTAACCACGGAATGAAAGATCGAACTCGCTAAAACCCATATAGAATTGTAGGGAATACTCTCAGCAATTCAAAGAAATGAAAGTGGAGAATTTACGATTTTTATTTGTATTGTTCGGATTTTATTTTTGATCGAGAGTCTTACTGTGGAGAAAAAGAAGAACGACGGAATTGGTTTGACTTCTAAATGAAATATTTTAGGTTTAGAGAAGGTAAATCCTTTTTATAGATAGGTTTTATATTATAATAATCGATTAAAATATTTAATTTTAATCAGTCGCTCTGTGTATTTATCCTTTAAAAATCTCTATGATCACATACGATACCCAAAAATCATGAAAATGGACATGAAGCTACAGTTCGACATTACGGACCCAATGAAACTGGTTTCGTTGAATTCCGACTTCGTTTGCTCACACAACGTATTTTTAAAGGTCCAATTATCGACTGTTTTTCACATTAAAATCCGGTACGGCCACATACTGACTTCAAAAATCACGGAAATTGAAATCTAGCAATAATTTAATATTGCGGATCCAACAAAATTAGTTTCGTCGAAAACGAAGTTCGTTTGCAAAACTGGCTATTTTTTAAAGCTCTAAATATCCCTATTAAATATATAAATATATTTAAAAACAATTAAATTAAATATTTAAAAATAAATATTATGGTATATATTCACAATAGAATATCATGTAGCTCCAATTGGATTTATAACTCGATGTTTCAAAGTTCCCAGTTATATCGATATTCGATTTATATATAAAATCCTTTTATAATATAAATATATCGATATAAATTATAAAGGAATTTCACAGAGACTTTTCTAAAATTTGATTTGGACATATCTAAAAATCTACCCGACAAAATCTTGATTTTTCTCTTCCATTAGAAAAATAGACTTCACTAGCTCCCAACGTTTCTTGTTTCACAGAAATCCGATTTATAACGGCTTTGTATATTCGTTTAAAGTTCGAATTGCTAAATAGCGAACTGCAACGCCATTTCGAGCTCGATTTTAATTATAATATAATTATACGTTCAAACTTCGTTTAAATAATATATTCGTTTATATAATTCAACTCTATACTGGATTATATATATTACAAATTGTCCAGTTCACATTATATTGTCAATTCACTATTTTCGACTATTTCAGAATTAAATATATTATTTAATTATTATATTAATTGAATGTTCGCTATTATTTAATTCAACGACCCTTTAAATCTCTAAATGATTATGTATATAATTAAATTAATTAATTATAATACCGTAGAAATAAGGGTCGTTGCATACATTGTGCAAACATTATTGTACCAATACATACATTCTAATGCGTATTAATTTGTGTATTTATAAACACCTTTGTTATGTACATCTTTATATCAAAACACACATTTTGTATATGACCGAAATAAAATGGAAAGCAAAATTTTAAATCTTGATTATTAATTCATATTTATTTGCATATTTATAAAAACCCGAAATGGAATTATCAAACTAGAAATTAATCGAAATTTCTGAAATTTCCGGAAAAGAACCGAATTTTTAAATTTTCTACATGACCGGAACAAAACCAGAACCGGAATTTCAAACCTTGATTTTATCTTATAATTATAAAATGAAGTATAATAACTGAAACAGATGCATAAAAAAATAGATTTTGTTAAAAAACAATGATGAAAATGTTTATAGTAAGTCCTTTTGATCATGCTTGTGCTACAGGTTTACCCACACAATTTACATCAGGACCCTAATTTTCTTCCTCATCTAAATAATAAGGGACAAGAGTTTCATCACATAGTTGTATTGTAACTACAATAGTGGAAATGAAGGTATTGGAACAAAATCTTCCATTCAGAAACATGGATTTTTTTACTAAGGATATTGACATATGAGCACTACAGCCTTGAAATTGTTGCTCACGGCTATTAGAAGATGTTAATTCATGCAAATAAAAATTACTTGCAATAACTACACGACGGAGAGTTATGGTGATTCAGGTTGCATGAAAAGGAGGGGTTTTGGCTTGTTACACAATGCTTCAAAGTTTAAACTGTAAACAACAAATAATAGAGAATAGTGAGAATAAAATGAACAGTAAAAAAACAGCTACTGGATTTACCTTCTTTAGATAAATCATTGAAGAGTTGTACAAATCTGTAACAAAATAATCTTGATGTAAAAAATATAGATAAACCTAAAATCCTATGCCATTCAGGCCCTAAAATCCCAAAACATATATGTACATTGGTAGTCTTCATTAAACAACATGGGCTCAAGAGATCGAAATATAAAGAAACCACATCAACCAACTTGAAACCCATGTCAGCAGCTATTTCAGCAGCAACAAAACAACGTTTACTTCTTCCTATTTTACTTCCAAGAACACTAATTTTAATCTTCTAAATTGATCTTTCCACACATCAATTCAATTTTATTTTATTTTGGGCAAAGCTCAATTCAATTTTTTTCACACTTATGATCTTTTGATCTCTAGCAAGATCATTACAGTTGAGGTATGTCCAAGTAATCTTGTACATGTAACAAATTTTTGCGTATTTTTTTACAAACGAATAATTCGCTAGCAAGTATTAGTCTTCACACATTATAAATTGATCGCCTTGACCAAATCTTATTATTGGGATTATATATGAACATCTTCTATTAATTTTTTTGACCTATATTACTAAATTGTTCCAGGTGACAAGTGAAGACTCACCAAAAGAATAGTTATATATCTTGTGTTGATGGAACCATTCATGTCTGGAAGATACAACTAAGGTATCATTAATTTTTTCCTTTCAGAAATCTTACGTTGCATTCAATTTATTATTATTTATTTTGGGTTTTTGTACATATAAAAATGCAAACAGAGCCGTTCAGTTTTAAATGCTTATAAATGTACAATAGGAGTTTGAATTGAAATGTTCACATGATGGTACATTGCAAGTACCCAGACTATTTAAAAGCAATAAAACACAACAAATTAAAATAAAAAACAGAAGTACAAGTTTTTTTTTAACTGCTGAAAACTGAAAGTGAACCTACGTGAATCAAGGCATAGAGAGCTGTAAAAACTTCCATTTTGCTACTACATCGGTTTCTTGCCTCTTCTTTATTGCAACAGTATCATATTACTACCAGCACTATCATGCTTTGTTGATGCAACTCCTTTGAAGCAAAAATCGTGAGATAATGTCAAGACAGAGTACAGCTGAAATAACAATCAGTTTGCGCCAAAACTAAGCTGGCTCAGTAAAACCGAGCAGCTCAGTTTTCGCCAAAACTGAATCTCGGCTCGGTTTTCGCGCAAACTGAGCCTAGGCTCAGTAAAAATGAGCGGCTCAGTTTTCGCGCAAACTGAGCCTTGGATCAGCTTTGCAATTCTCTTGTTATTTTTCATTTTTGGAATGATAACTTGTTATTTCTCACCTTTGAAATTTTTTATTTCTGTGAAATTGAGTGCATTTATTTTTTGTAGTCACTTGTAGAGGACGAGGTAAAAAAAATAGAATTTGGAATGTAGTGACAACGGAAAAGAAAACATGCTTGATCCTGACAATGATCCTATCTCCAAAGTTTTTAGTTTTGATAAAAGGAAAAAAAAAAAATTGTCATGCAATTAGCTCCTCTTCTTCCGTAATGCACGTAAAGATGTTGCGAGCTTCAAAAGCAATTTCCGACAAGAAAAAAAAGGATGATTTTCGCCAATGGTCTATGGAATTACAAAATCAAGTTGCAAGTCAAGTAGCGAGAAGTGTCAATCCAAATCAATGATGCTCTTAAATCATTTACTTCATCCTTTCTTACTATGGTGTCGGGATTGCAACATAACGTTAATGGCGGTGTTGTGACGCCTATGACAGAAACCACCTCTAATTTGGATAAATCTACACTGAATGTTGGAATTGCTAATTTGCTTACTCCGTCAAATGATGTTGGATCATCAACAAGGGAAAAACAAATTGTAATGCTATTATCACAAGATTTGAAGAATAATGTAGCAAAAGATCATATTGGAACACAAAACTTTTTTCATTTTAGAGAGATAGTGCAAGGTGTTGAGAAAGTTTTTTGGATAACAGAAGTTTTAGATCCGGAAGCACCAATTTACGATGGTCCTCAAAACGGACATTACAAGCTTTGTGAATTTTCGGATGGAGGCTTTGTGATAGGGTCCACATTTCGCCTTCATAGTATCTAAAATTCTATGTACCTTTAGTAAAATTTGGTATTGTTTTTTTGTAATTTGAACTTGATATTATGGTATTTTGAAATTGGAAGCATTATGTAAAGTGATATTGTTGAATTTGAAACATGGAAGTGTACCAAATACTTTTATTTGAATTGATATTTTGAATTATATATGTGATTGAAAATCATATATACACATTATATACTCATTTATGAATGTTGGCAATTTATGTATACCAACAGTTATAAGTGTTAGTAGGATTATGATACTGACATTTATAAGTGTTACCATATCTTATAGTTCCAACATTTATACATGTTAGCAATGAATATATTTGTAACTCTTATAAGTGTTACCACATCCTATGGTTCCAACATTTATAATTGTTAGCAATGAATATGTTTGTAACTCTTATAAGTGTTAGCAATGAATATGTTTGTGATTCTTATAAGTGTTACCCTATCTTATGGTTCCAACATTCATAAATGTTAGCAATGAATATGTTTGTAACACTTATAAGTGTTACCATAGCTTCTGGTTCCAACATTTATAAGTGTTAGCAATTACTCTGTTTGTAACACTTATAAGTGTAACAAATATGGCTGGACAGTTCCTTACATGCCGTTGGTAACACTTAAAAGTGTTACAGAAATTATTTGTAAAACCTATACTTGTTTGGGAATCCCCTGTTTTGGTGTAGGGGCGGGTGGTAGGGGAATGGGCCAACTTCTAAATGGTGAGGCCCAATATATATATATATATATATATATATATATATACACACATATATACACATATATATATATATATATATAAGGAAATTTAGTTTTAAATTTAATTTAGATAACGTATTAGCTTGTAATTTTAATATCTCATCCATACGTGGTTAGAATTACGAACCGTTTGTCACGTTGCAATTATGTGGACGCAGGCTACAATATGAAGCTGGTTTGGAACCATTTGGAGCTCATTTAAATTTTTGGCAGAATAAAACGTTTGATATAAATCAACAGACATTAATCATTTTTCAATGATTAACTACCAAGGTGAGTAAATTCGCTAACTCTGTCTAGTTTTATAATATTATATACATTATTTAATAATGATAGATAATGATTGAATGTTGTGTGATGGATTTTTGGATGGATTGCAAATAAATTAGTTGGAATAATATGTATAGTTATATATAAAAAATGTTGGTTAAATATTGATTCTATTTATTATGATATCTCTTATTGTTATAAAATTGTTGTTATTTATGTTGATTAACATCTGTGGAAGCAGGGAAAACAGGTTGGAAGAATCCAACTGGATTCTTCAATAATTATATTGTTGTTTTTCATATATTGCATTATATGATGTGACAAATAATCTGTGGTTGATTAGTGTGTTTGGGACGTTGAATAACATTGACCTTGAAATAATTGTTATTTAAATACAGTGAAACATATTGGAAAATAATTTGGGTTTTGAAAGGAAAAAAACTATTTTTAAATAAAAATAGAATTTCGATTGGGGTAGAATAGCATAACTTGTTTAATTATATAAAATAAGTAGTTTGGTTTATAAACGATATTTATAAATGGGATGAAATAATTGTTATTAAATAATTTGGAAATATAAATTCAAGAATGAATAGAAATGGAAATTGGGAATCATTGTCAAAAGAAAAGGATGAAATTCATTTCGATGTTCGAAATGTAAATAGAACTGAAATGAATCCATAGGGATTTATAAATAGAATTTGACGATGTCGAATGTTATAAAATAATTTATTTTTTGGAATTATGTATTATATAATTTAGAATTTGACAAGATAATTAATATTTGACTTGAAACTAATAATTTATAATTGAATATGTAATCGAGATTAAATTATAACTTATAAACGGAGTTTATGGAATGAAATATGAAGTATGAATGTATAAAATAATTAGATAGATGGAATTTTGAACTGTAATGGTATTTAGTATTTAAATCAAGATTTAATTTAATAAAACGAGTCCAGATTTCTATAGAGGAATAATATTCATGTTTTAAAGTGAATAATGGTTTAAAAGAAATTTTTTTGCAGATTAGAATGGTTATAAAGGATATTAGTAAATATTTGAAGCAATAAATTCAAAAGTGAATTTAGAAATTGAGTTGACTTGAAAGAGTGAATTTATTTGGACATTTGGATTGTTAATCGAATAGAGATTATTCGAAAGAGAGTTATAAGTTGAAATTCAATTATATCCAATTCAAGAAGGTACTGTTTACTTTTTGTTTGTAATTTTATTTTAAATAAAGAATCCAAGTATGACACCCCACGTCCGTTAATGTCACTCTTTATCAGAATGCATTAAGTTTCATGAAGCGTTATAGGTAAATAGAAACAGAAACATTACAAGACAGATATAAAACAACAGCGGAATTTAAAACTTTATTAAATAGAAAACATAGTGGTTCAAAATCCAGTTACATCAAAAGTTTGAAATACAGAAAACCCATTACATCTTCTGTCTTATAAATCATCAGAGTACAATAATAGGAAAACCATAGTCCCCAAAATAACCATATCAGAGAAGACATGAAATCAATGCGGTACATCTAAGTAGCTCCAAGCAGAATGAAAGAGAGAATCCTAATTGTAACAACTGGGAATTTCGCTCGATCCGAATCGATCGCTAAAATGACCAAGACCGTTCGAAACCCCTGATTGTTTTGAGAACACGACAAATTGGAACACAAACAGAAGAACATTTCATTGCTATTACAGCAATTTCCATCAGAGTATGAATAAATATTACACATTGATAAATATCAGAGATTTAAATTACATTTAAATACATAGCAGCGGAAAAATAATACAAAACATAACTGAAAGAAATACGAAGATACAGAGATTTCCAAATATCTCTTCTGCTATAAACTAGGATCCTGTGAATATAAATCTGCAAAACCAAAACTACTAGCTGCCCGTGTGGAAAATAGGGGCACCCAGAGTTTAGGTTAAAACAATAAACTCCAGGTCAGTCATGTGACTGGTGTGAGAACTAAAACAGTTATTTAAAACTTTACTTTAAAAGAGAGTAATTCAAGGGACCATGCCATATAATACGGAACGGGTTTCCTCCCAAGAATACTGGTGCATAGAATAAACAACGCAATGCCTTTTGGAAAAATGAAGCTATTATAAGACCCAGGTCCCCTCACACAATGTAACGCAAGCCAGAGGGTAGGGTTTCCCTTATAATAGCCAAATAATGCTTGATACGTTTAAAGCAAATCATTTGATACTATTATAAGTGTATAGTGTCAAAACAACTTCAATCATAAGTATCAATCATAGACGGCATAAGTGCCTCATGCCACTATGTCGCCATACTAGTTCTACAATTAAAACCGCAAAGGTCGTATTGGAAATTGGATTTCCATCATGAATCGAGGCAAGGGGCAAGCTCCTCTCCATTCAAGACACTCTAGAAAATGTCTCAGGACCACACACAACGATCCTGGATCTTCAGGGCCGGTCCTCTCTTACTTTTGAGGATTGGCAATTCCTGAACACACGTTTCCCGGTCCTTTCAGACCTATATCCGAGGCGCCTCGCATCCAACAACAACACAGGTATAAAATATATAAATGTCAGGGTTGGTAGGTCACTGACATCACCCATAGCTAGAAAGTAACGCCGTGCTCTCCCTGCAGTCACTATCCCATTTTTGACTCATACCGAAGTGTGAGGCTCGCGAATTAACGCTATACACAAAGCTGTGCCACATAGGCCGTGCTTTGTTCATCAAGCACAAGACTTTTCTTTTCAACAGAAGCCTTGATCATCTGCCACACAGGCAATTCATGCCATGCGATTGATATCCATCAATCAATATACAACCTCTGAGCTCGTACGTCTCAGAGAATGGCGTTAAGCAAGAGAATAAATTCTCCGCCGCCAAACAGATATATATTTAATAGAAATCAACCACATAGAATAAAATCCAGTGTCAGACACACAGTCCATTTACAAGTTCGTTCTAGGTCTGAACGAAACCGGAGGAACCTTATTCCTCGCATATCCATCGATCTCCAAGTACGTCTGGACGATCACCAACCGATTCCCTCCTCTTGGGTGTACAGCCCAATCAAGATCATCAGTAATCATCCAAACGATGTGAAGACCTCCGGTCTTCAACCACCGTCTTAATCTTCGACTTATCGTCGAATATGTTATTCAGAATGGGAAAAAACCCGGCCTTTTCGAATAACTCGCGTATATAATAAACAAGTGCTACACAAACACAACATACGCCTCATTCCAATTCAGAATATTCTTTTACTCAAATATTCACATTCTTAGGGAAAGGTTCCCATTAATTTTATCAAAGATAAATTCTTCTAAAGTTATTCTTTAATCTTCCTTTGGATATCATTTCAAACCATGTTAAGGTTTTCCAAACTAGTTGGGATTAGCGAACCACATCGAAGTAATCATTTATTTTATTTCACAATCCCAACCTATTCATCCCATGGAGCAAAACTGGTAATACTCCATATCTAACACCACGGTGTTATCGGTAAATATTAATTACCATTTCACGTTCAAATCTAATCAAAGATTTAACTATCACTTTGGATCAAAACTGGTTGTAACGACCCGGGTTTTCCAGTTATTTGAATTCGAATATTTAAATTGGTTTAAATATTTATTTGGAAATATGAATAGATTTAATACTGAATTCATTTATAAAACAAAGAATAAATGTTTATATTTATATTTAATATAAAACGAACTCGAAAATGCGCGGTAGTTCGTAAAATTGAATTTCAACTTCAATTGATTATACCGAATCCATGTTAAGTCGAATTTCGTCGAAACAAGAAGCGTCTGAATCTAATTGATAATAATTTTCTAGTGAAGCAGAAAAATCGAGATTTCATCGTGTATATTGTGAGATATGGCCTAATCAAAATTTAAAATAGTCGCTGTAGAATCGTTTATGGACCGTAACGGTTTATTCGATATAACTAGATATCGGTTTCGAATTTAGACAAGATTCTTTTGAGGCGCAGTGATAATTTAATTTTTAGAATTTTACTGTAATTTTTAATTAATTAAATATGCAACTTTTTATTTGGAGTGTTTTGCACCCTGTATCAGCATTTTGAGGTTTCACAATAAAAGCTAACCTACCGATATTATTATATTATTGAGATCGTGGCACCTCGCTCGATACGATGATACATTTATTTCTGTCGATAGCAAATCGTATGCGGACGGAGTCATATGTAGCGGTAGTGATGTAAAATTTAAATCTACCTTGATAAACCTTTCGAAATACACACCCAGGCCCAACCAAAATGAGATCCTTGCGCATGCCTAGCCGCACGCCTAATTTACGTATCGTCCCCATCATCTGAAGCACACACATAAATCAAAATCACAAACTTATCTTTTCTTTTCTCTATGCACATCTAACCTAAAATCTACCCACATCGTAGCATGTACCTCACTTACGTGATGGCCAAGGAGTTATGCCTTCACTATTTCCTTCCCTCCCCAGATTGTACCGCTGTAAATATTTCACTTCAGCTACTCTATCCTAGCGCCTATCTAAGAGACAATACATGCAACTAAGACATGTACTGAATGATTAGCAAATAAATAAAGCCATCAATCTCTACTGAAAGGAAATGAACATACACTGCTATGGGAAGTAGGACACAGTCACACAGCGTCATGCACATGACTGTACTATACATGTCCCGCTGTCTGAATGAATAGTAACACAGGCATCCCCAAACACCCTGTTTCCTTCATACTGCATATGCCCAGTCTTTCCATGTTGGCTGAATTAGGTACAGACCTATGCACATGCATGAAAATAAACAAAACTGATTGCGGCACATGCCATTACATGCCTAAAGCCTACCAACGTCACCCTGTTTTGAATAGAAAACACATGCAAATCGATTTAAATGCAGGGCTACCCTATACCCCTAAAACCCATATGTTTCGTGGCCACCAAGCTACCTTACACTATAAATACTTGGCTTTACCGATGCTCAGCAAACCAAAAATGAAAACAGAACCTCCCACAGGAAAAAAAACAGAACGCATGGGAAGGAGGCGTGGTGAATGGAAGGGCAGTTGGCGGCAGACAGTGGCTCTCCGATGGTCGAAGTTTGACGCAGCAATAAGGAGAAAAATATGGAAAGAAAATGTTAAACAGTAGTGGATATGGGATGCATCATGCATTGGATGGTTTCTGGAGTCATTAACGTGTGAAGGGGAGGTAGAATTAAAAGGGTAGGCGGGCTGTTTTGGTGTTAGGGGCCTTCGGGCTTTAGCTTTATAATAAAAGAAGAGAAAAAAAACGAAAGAGATGGAGAGAAATGGAAATGCGGATGAGTATGGAGGGAAGGAGTATCATGTAGCAGGCGTGAAGGATTGTGTTACATGCAAACTTAGCAGTGTAGCAGGGAGAAGAGAAAGGGGAAGGGCCAGGCGCAGTTTTTTTATGGGTTTCGGCCCATCGTTTAAAAAAAAAAGGTGTTGAAGCTTACGAAAGTGATGGAAAATGGTTAGAAGAAAGTGGGAACTGGAAGAGAATTTTGTTGCGAAAAGAAGAAGGTTAAGAAGGGGGTGACGTGGAGCTGTTTGGGCTTGGGTATAAAATAAAAAAGGAAGAAGAAAAAGAAGTCCGAAGGATCAACCGCTTAGGAGTGAGCTGCTACATGTATGAAAGAATGGACGGGCAGAAGAATAGTTCGGCAATTTGTTATGAACATGGGTGACTTTTGAGAATGGTTTTCAGAAGGCCTGTGCCACTCGTTCTTTTCGGTAAGGCCTGTTCATATTTAAAATATAATAAAATTAAATAAAAAAACTTATATAATGATATTAGTTAAACATCTCAACCGTATGTTATCAGATTTAAACGCGGACAGTTTCACTAGAATCATATCGAAAAGGGGCAATGTGATGGAGCGAGTTTGGTCAACACCGACAGCTACCAGAATCCTTGATAAAATTGAACGTTGTTTAGTTTTATCTGAGCAGATTGTTTTATCGACAAACAAAATCAAGGTGAGTTAAACTAACTCAGTTTCCCAACTTATAATTTTTATAAGTCGGGTTTATTTATTTATATGCCATGTTTGCTAATTGTTGGTTGATTTGATTGTTGTGATGCTGTTAAACATGGTTATATCGATTATTTAAATTAAAACGTTGTTTAATTTAAGTGAAACAACATCGTTATTTTTAACGATGGTCTCCAAACAAGGTAACTTACCTTGTTGGTTACGTTTATAATATAAACGTATTTGATTGAATTGTATGCTTGAACTGATGTTAGTAGTTGACCGTTATCAGTTAAATTTATTGTCATCATCACGTGAACTGTTGAACCCATATGATTAGATTATTGAATTGGTTATTGATTGTTGAACCCAAAATTCAACATTTGTTTGGTTATTAACCAATAAGTGATATTGGTTGAGGAATTTACAGCAGATGGCCAAATATGCAAACTATTTTATAAAGAGGAATTTACCGTCGAGTGAAATCGACAGAATGAAGTTATGAAATTTATTTTATAACTGAATATAGATTATAAGTATATTATTTTAATTGGGTTTACAAAAAGGGAGAATTAAACCAACCACATATGGTTGTTTTTAATCATTATTTTTATATCAAAATCTGTCGTGTGCGAAGCACGTGCCTCTCTTTAACTTTTAAATGACTTATAAGCAAGTAAGCAAGTATTAATGTGGCGACTAGTAACTAAGATAAATTGTTTAATGACACGATAAAAAGGAGGTTTTATTGAATTTATTATTATTTAATAATCAAATGGGGATATTTAAATAAGAAGACGAATCGAGTTTTGATTAACGAGTTAATCAGGTTAGAGTTGACCAAGTCAACCATGTTAACAAAAATGATTTATTTAATTAATCAATTTATTCAATGGAAATATTTATTGGTTAAGTAAACCATTTTTAAATAGTGATATTTAACTATCATTTATTCAAAAATCAAAGTAAAGACATGGGATTCAAAGGAGAAATGGAAGTTTATGAAACGATAAGACTTATTAGAATAAAATGATATTTTAAAGTAAATTATATTAATGATAATACAAGTTCAATTTATATTATGGTTTAAAGCAAATTCTTATTTAAGATTTTTTTTAATCGGATTTGTAAATCCAAGATTTTGTGAAGTTATAAACCCAAAAGTTTACCGTACATATATTAATGGAAGAAGAGTCGAGGTATGAAACAAAAGAATTGGAACTAAGTGATCTTCTAAATATTGAACTGACGAAGGTTTGAAATGGAATCAAAACTGAAACTCAAGTTTGAATTTAAGTGGCGAGGTGAGTTAAAAAGATGGGATTTAAATACGCTATATTAAAGGAGAGGTGAGTTTCCATCAAGGTATAACCAAATGAGATTTTTTTGATATTGGGAATGAAATATCAGTTTCTAGTATTACGACTGATATTATCTTAAGATACGAACGTTGTTGATCAAGGTTTGAGAGGTAATTAAATACCCCAACTTGAACGACTTCGGGGTTATCGGAGGATGGTATTAGTTGTGATGGTAATGATGTTAGTGAAATTTATTTGAAAAGCAATAGTGTAACGTGAAATAAAGGAATTACAAGGGGCTTGAGAATACGAAGTGATATTTTGAAATAAAAGGAATAAAAGGAGTTTTGGGAAGTATAACGATATGTTCAAAAGTAACAAGATGAAAGGTAAAGTGAGTTTATTCCAAAGGTATAAGTGATGATTATTTTGTTAATAATGAGACAAAAGGAAATTTAGCAAGGATTGTTTTACGATGATGAGTTGAATCAACTCTGTATTTATAGATAATAAGTAATGTGATAACAAATGTATTGAAATGGTAAATTAATGGAAAATTAGATATTTTTCCAAGTATATTAATACAATGATTTGTGGATATTAATCTATCAAAACTGATATATTTTAAATGGCCAAGTGATGCTGTATGAAAAACCAAATTGATCTATTTATTTTTATGGTTGTTTATTTTGATAGTTAAATAACCGACTATCAAAAATTTGGCCCAACGTTATTGGTACGGAAAGACCGGGATCGAATTTATATTCGAAAACCATTCCAACCAATGAATACGAAAACGTAGAAGATGTTGGTCGAGATGGAGCAAGTGAAGACCGTAAATCTTCATGAATGGAAGGACTATTGTTGGGTTTCTCTAGCTGATCCCTAGAGATATTTTGACAATGATTCTGTCAAGAGTGAAATCTACGGATTGCAAGGACTGCTCGCTACTGATCTATAGGGTGATTCCTTGGATGCGGTAGGAGGGTGCCTTCGGTTCATCCTATTCCTGGATGATGTGTATGGACGATGTGAACGGTGGCCAGATGTTTCAAAAGTCGATTATAACCTCAAGCCTCATCAACCGGGAAATGACAAAAATCGGGCAGACAGCATGGCTATGTGGGTCGCTGCCATTAGGGTGTATAATCACCTATCTAGAGAAAATCCTTTTGCTTCTTTAATCTATCGATGCTGTCCCTTTTCGGGAGAGACGGTGGGTCGCACCCAACCGTTGGTGATATACATTCGATACACTCAAGCGAAATGAGTGGTCGGTCATGTGAGGGCCGGGTTGCAAGACGTTCTTGTTGAACCCAGTGTATTTGCCTCTAGAGATACACTATCGACAGGTGGTCCCATACCTTGTCATAGTCGGAATCCAATTTCCAATAAGCGCCCGCGGTTTTGATTGTATACTATATATGTGGAGCATGAGATGCAAGCGTTCCATTAGATTGATATTTACTTGTATTTAGACATTATTATAATATCAGAAAGGATATTGATTTCAAAAATGTTTTGGGTCATCGTAAGGTAAAAACCGTCTGTGTTTATGTGTGGATTTGGTCTTACTATTATCCTTTCTTTCAAAAGATTTTAAATTTAAAATCAAATTGGATGATCCCCTTAATACTGTGCAAGTTTTTCTCACTCTGGTTCACCAGACTGACCCGGTGTTTCGTAAATGCTCGGTTTAGACCGTGGTGTACAGGTTCAGGTTACCAGATGTTGTGAAGTCCAAAGACGAGTTGGAAGTGTTCAGACGTATGATACTATCTATTATTATTCCGCTGTATGATGTATGTGAAGACAGATTATTATAACTGTCCAAGTGTATTGATGTACTCTGATGATTGTAAGTTTTTATTTTAAAGCTCTCTATAAAGTTTATTTATAAATTATATTTTGTTCCGCTGCGATGTGAGACTTTGTGTTGTGATGATTCTTCTCATTCTTCTATTCTAACTTTCTTTCTTTCTTATCTCACCCTCTAACTTCTTTCTTATAGCTTTCTGGGGTTTTCGGTACTTGAGTTTTGGACAAGAGATGGGTTAGTGTCAAGATTCAAGTGTCGAAATTCCCGAGTCGCTATAGTTGGTATCAGAGCAATGGTTTAGGAATAACCTTGGTTCTGCGGCGTATCTCGATAGAGATGGGGTAGTAACACCCTGGATCGAGTTGAGTGTATATATACGAGAGCGTATTTGTAAATTTTATATAAAAATGTTTTGTATTGTGTTGTTTGATCAGTTCAAGTTGGACTGACAAATTGATACAATATTGTTTTATAAAAAGGGTAAATGGAATAATTTACCTAAATATATTTTCGTATATGAAAAGAAATAATTTTTCTCAATTATTGAGATATTGGTTGGATGATTAATTTGAATTTAATTCAAACTGGATTTGAATCGTTTAATTTAACCAAAATAGGGATTAAGACCTGATCTTGAATTTGAAAAGGTTCAATATAACTAGTAGAATTTGTAAATAAGAATTAAAATATGAAATCATACAAATCAGAATTTTACTTAAATATGGATGATTTGCTTGTATTGATTGTGCTTTGCTTTGTTTGCTAAATGTTAGATTTGTTGGATATAAAATTCATCGATAGTGGAATGAATTAGCAGCTAAGAAATAAATCCCAATAATGAACTCAAATAAGATCACATATGAAATGAAAACCGAGTAATAAATTTTAGTATAATTGATCTACATAGAAATCGAATAAGATATAAATCTAAAATAATTTGACCCTGTATCTATTATTGGTATCAGATATGGAGTTAAGTGCAGGATTGGGAAGAGGAGAAAGAGCTGCTAGTTGTTTTGCCTCGCGTTAGAATATTGGTTGCCCGACAAATAGGTAAGCCTTCAATTATTGATTTTGGTGGTTTGTTTTATACCCCTGAGTTGGGTAGCCACTTGGCTTTGATTTCTTTTGATCGATGGGAAGCCCGAAAGGCGAGTTGTAGTTGTTTGGATCGAACAGTACAGAAGAGGTGCTGACGAATTTTTCGGAAAATTTTAAACTTAGAAATTATTTTGATAATGTTTTAATGCTAATTATTTTGAAAATAATTGAGTTTGAATCATTCTTCTTTACTTAGCAATTTCGAGGACGAAATTTATTTAAGGGGGGAAGAATGTAACGACCCGGGTTTTCCAGTTATTTGAATTCGAATATTTAAACTGGTTTAAATATTTATTTGGAAATATGAATAGATTTAATATTTAATTCATTTATAAAACGAAGAATAAACGTTTATATTTATATTTAATATAAAACGAATTGAAAATGCGCGGTAGTTCGTAAAATTGAATTTCAACTTCAATTGATTATATCGAATCCATGTTAAGTCGGATTTCGTCGAAACAAGAAGCGTCTGAATCCAATTGATAATAATTTTCTAGTGAAGCAGAAAAATCGAGATTTCATCGTGTATATTGTGAGATATGGCCTAATCAAAATTTAAAATAGTCGCTGTAGAATCGTTTATGGACCGTAACGGTTTATTCGATATAACTAGATATCGGTTTCAAATTTAGACAAGATTCTTTTGAGGCGCAGTGATAATTTAATTTTTAGAATTTTACTGTAATTTTTAATTAATTAAATATGCAACTTTTTATTTGGAGTATTTTGCACCCTGTGTCAGCATTTTGAGGTTTCACAATATAAGCTAACCTACCGATATTATATATTTTTGAGATCGTGGCACCTTGCTCGATACGACGATACATTTATTTCTATCGATAGCAAATCGTATGCGGACGGAGTCATATGTAGCAGTAGTGATGTAAAATTTAAATCTACCTTAAAAACCTTTCGAAATACACACCCAGGCCCAACCAAAATGAGATCCTTGCACATGCCTAGCCGCACGCCTAATTTACGTATCGTCCCCGTCATCTGAAGCACACACATAAATCGAAATCACAGACTTATCTTTTCTTTTCTCTGTGCACATCTAACCTAAAATCTACCCACATCGTAGCATGTACCTTGTGATGGCCAAGGAGTTCTTCCTTCACTATTTCCTTCCCTCCCCAGATTGTACCGCTGTAAATATTTCACCTCAGCTACTCTATCCTAGCGCCTATCTAAGAGACAATACATGCAACTAAGACATGTACTGAATGATTAGCAAATAAATAAAGCCATCAATCTCTACTGAAAGGAAATGAACATACACTGCTATGGGAAGTAGGACACAGTCACACAGCGTCATGCACATGACTGTACCATACATGTCCCGCTGTCTGAATGAATAGTAACACAGGCATCCCCAAACACCCTGTTTCCTTCATACTGCATATTCCCAGTCTTTCCATGCGGGCTGAATTAGGTACAGACCTATGCACATGCATGAAAATAAACAAAACTGATTGCGGCACATGCCATTACATGCCTAAAGCCTACCAACGTCACCCTTTTTTGAATAGAAAACACATGCAAATCGATTTAAACGCAGGGCTACCCTATACCCCTAAAACCCATATGTTTCGTGGCCACCAAGCTGCCTTACACTATAAATACTCGGCTTCACCGATGCTCAGCAAACCAAAAATGAAAACAGAACCTCCCATAGGAAAAAAAAAACAGAACGCATGGGAAGGAGGCGTGGTGAATGGAAGGGCAGTTGGCGGTAGACAGTGGCTCTCCGATGGTCGAAGTTTGACGCAGCAATAAGGAGAAAAAGATGGAAAAAAAATGTTAAACAGTAGTGGAGATGGGATGCATCATGCATGGGATGGTTTCTGGAGTCATTAACGTGTGAAGGGGAGGTAGAATTAAAAGGGTAGGCGGGCTGTTTTGGTGTCAGGGGCCTTCGGGCTTTAGCTTTATAATAAAAGAAGAGAAAAAAAAAACGAAAGAGATGGGAAGAAATGGAAATGCGGATGAGTATGGAGGGAAGGAGTATCATGTAGCAGGCATGAAGGACCGTGTTACATGCAAACTTAGCAGTGTAGCAGGGAGAAGAGAACGGGGAAGGGCCAGGCACAGTTCTTTTATGGGTTTCGGCCCATCGTTTAAAAAAAAAAAGTTGCTGAAGCTTACGAAAGTGATGGAAAATGGTTAGAAGAAAGTGGGAAATGGAAGAAAAGTTTGTTGCGAAAAGAAGAAGGTTAAGAAGGGGGTGACGTGGAGCTGTTTGGGCTTGGGTATAAAATAAAAAAGGAAGAAGAAAAAGAAGTCCGAAGGATCAGCCGCTTAGGAGTGAGTTGCTACAAGTATGAAAGAATGGACGGGCATGTTCTAGAAGAATAGTTCGGCAATTTGTTATGAACATGGGTGACTTTTGAGAATGGTTTTCAGAAGGCATGTGCCACTCGTTCTTTTCGGTAAGGCCTGTTCATATTTAAAATATAATAAAATTAAATAAAAAAAACTTATATAATGATATTAGTTAAACATCTCAACCGTATATTATCAGATTTAAACGCGGACAGTTTCACTAGAATCATATCGAAAAGGGGCAATGTGATGGAGCGAGTTTGGTCAACACCGACAGCTACCGGAATCCTTGATAAAATTGAACGTTGTTTAGTTTTATCTGAGCAGATTGTTTTATCGACAAACGAAATCAAGGTGAGTTAAACTCACTCAGTTTCCCAACTTATAATTTTTATAAGTCGGGTTTATTTATTTATATGCCATGTTTGCTAATTGTTGGTTGATTTGATTGTTGTGATGCTGTTAAACATGGTTATACCGATTATATAAATTAAAACGTTGTTTAATTTAAGTGAAACAACATCGTTATTTTTAACGATGGTCTCCAAACAAGGTAACTTACCTTGTTGGTTACGTTTATAATATAAACGTATTTGATTGAATTGTATGCTTGAACTAATGTTAGTAGTTGACCGTTATCAGTTAAATTTATTGTAATCAACACGTGAACTGTTGAACCCATATGATTAGATTATTGAATTGGTTATTGATTGTTGAACCCAAAATTCAACATTTGTTTGGTTATTAACCAATAAGTGATATTGGTTGAGGAATTTACAGCAGATGGCCAAATATACAAACTATTTTATAAAGAGGAATTTACCGTCGAGTGAAATCGACAGAATAAAGTTATGAAATTCATTTTATAACTGAAAATAGATTATAAATATATTATTTTAATTGGGTTTACAAAAAGGGATAATTAAACCACATATGGTTGTTTTTAATCATTATTTTTATATCAAAATCCGTCGTGTGCGAAGCACGTGCCTCTCTTTAACTTTTAAATGACTTATAAGCAAGTAAGAAAGTATTAATGTGGCGACTAGTAACTAAGATAAATTGTTTCATGACACAATAAAAAGGAGATTTTATTGAATTTATTATTAAATAATAATCAAATGGGGATATTTAAATAAGAAGAGGAATCGAGTTTTGATTAACGAGTTAATCAGGTTAGAGTTGACCAAGTCAACCATGTTAACAAAAATGATTTATTTAATTAATCAATTTATTCAATGGAAATATTTATTGGTTAAGTAAACCATTTTTAAATAGTGATATTTAACTATCATTTATTCAAAAATCAAAGTAAAGACATGGGATTCAAAGGAGAAATGGAAGTTTATGAAACGATAAGACTTATTAAAATAAAATGATATTTTAAAGTAAATTATATTAATGATAATACAAGTTCAATTTATATTATGGTTTAAAGAAAATTCTTATTTAAGATTTTATTTAATCGGATTTGTAAATCCAAGATTTTGTGAAGTTATAAACCCAAAAGTTTACCGTACATATATTAATGGAAGAAGAGTCGAGGTATGAAACAAAAGAATTGGAACTAAGTGATCTTCTAAATATTGAACTGACGAAGGTTTGAAATGGAATCAAAACTGAAACTCAAGTTTGAATTTAAGTGGCGAGGTGAGTTAAAAAGATGGGATTTAAATACGCTATATTAAAGGAGAGGTGAGTTTCCATCAAGGTATAACCAAATGAGGTTTTTTTGATATTGGGAAAGAAATATCAGTTTCTAGTATTACGACTGATATTATCTTAAGATACGAACGTTGTTGATCAAGGTTTGAGAGGTAATTAAATACCCCAACTTGAACGACTTCGGGGTTATCGGAGGATGGAATTAGTTGTGATGGTAATGATGTTAGTGAAATTCATTTGAAAAGCAATAGTGTAACGTGAAATAAAGGAATTACAAGGGGCTTGAGAATACGAAGTGATATTTTGAAATAAAAGGAATAAATGGAGTTTTGGGAAGTATAACGATATGTTCAAAAGTAACAAGATGAAAGGTAAAGTGAGTTTATTCCAAAGGTATAAGTGATGATTATTTTGTTAATAATGAGACAAAAGGAAATTTAGCAAGGATTGTTTTACGATGATGAGTTGAATCAACTCTATATTTATAGATAATAAGTAATGTGATAACAAATGTATTGAAATGGTAAATTAATGGAAAATTAGATATTTTTCCAAGTATATTAATACAATGATTTGTGGATATTAATATATCAAAACTGATATATTTTAAATGGCCAAGTGATGCTGTATGAAAAACCAAATTGATCTATTTATTTTTATGGTTGTTTATTTTGATAGTTAAATAACCGACTATCAAAAATTTGGCCCAACGTTATTGGTACGGAAAGACCGGGATCGAATTTATATTCGAAAACCATTCCAACCAATGAATACGAAAACGTAGAAGATGTTGGTCGAGATGGAGCAAGTGAAGACCGTAAATCTTCATGAATGGAAGGACTATTATTGGGTTTCTCTAGCTGATCCCTAGAGATATTTTGACAATGATTCTGTCAAGAGTGAAATCTACGGATTGCAAGGACTGCTCGCTACTGATCTATAGGGTGATTCCTTGGATGCGGTAGGAGGGTGCCTTCGGTTCATCCTGTTCCTGGATGACGTGTATGGACGATGTGAACGGTGGCCAGATGTTTCAAAAGTCGATTATAACCTCAAGCCTCATCAACCGGGAAATGACAAAAATCGGGCAGACAGCATGGCTATGTGGGTCGCTCCCATTAGGGTGTATAATCACCTATCTAGAGAAAATCATTTTGCTTCTTTAATCTATCGATGTTGTCCCTTTTCGGGAGAGACGGTGGGTCGCACCCAACCGTTGGTGATATACATTCGATACACTCAAGCGAAATGAGTGGTCGGTCATGTGAGGGTCGGTTTGCAAGACGTTCTTGTTGAACCCAGTGTATTCGCCTCTAGAGATACACTATCGACAGGTGGTCCCATACCTTGTCATAGTCGGAATCCAATTTCCAATAAGCGCCCGCGGTTTTGATTGTATACTATATATGTGGAGCGTGAGATGCAAGCGTTCCATTAGATTGATATTTACTTGTATTTAGACATTATTATAATATCAGAAAGGATATTGATTTCAAAAATGTTTTGGGTCATCGAAAGGTAAAAACCATCTGTGTTTATGTGTGGATTTGGTCTTACGATTATCCTTTCTTTCAAAAGATTTTAACTTTAAAATCAAATTGGATGATCCCCTTAATACTATGCGAGTTTTTCTCACTCTGGTTCACCAGACTGACCCGGTGTTTTGTAAATGCTCGGGTTAGACCGGGGTGTACAGGTTCAGGTTACCAGATGCTGTGAAGTCCAAAGACGAGTTGGAAGTGTTCTGACGTATGATACTATCTAGTATTATTCCGCTGTATGATGTATGTGAAGACAGATTATTATAACTATCCAAGTGTATTGATGTACTCTGATGATTGTAAGTTTTTATTTCAAAGCTCTCTATAAAGTTTATTTATAAATTATATTTTGTTCCGCTGCGATGTGAGACTCTGTGTTGTGATGATTCTTCTCATTCTTCTATTCTAACTTTCTTTCTTTCTTATCTCACCCTCTAACTTCTTTCTTATAGCTTTCTGGGGTTTTCGGTACTTGAGTTTTGGACAGGAGATGGGTTAGTGTCAAGATTCAAGAGTCGAAATTCTCGGGTCGCTACACTGGTGATACTCCATTCTCGGTCACTTTAATCTAATTAAAGATTCATTAAAACTCCACTTAGTTTTAATCTTCCCAAAAATCAATATCCTTTCCTTAACTGGGTTAAAGAATCAATGTCATCTAAAATACGGTTCACGATAAACCCAAAATCACATTCCATTGTTAATCAGGTTAAAGAACATGTGGTATTCAAAACACCGCTCACAATAAACCCAAAACCCAATTTAAATTCAATTCCAATTAAATACTAATTAACTGGACAATTTGACTAAATCTTAATTAAAAGATTTATTCTTTTCTAAACTGGGTTCAAGAACAGTGTTATTTAAGACACCATTCACGACGAACCCAAAATCCCATTTGATATTAAATACAAGGCTCTGAATAGAAAATATATCGGCTTATATTCAATATAAAATTCTTAAACCAACAAATATCGTATTGGAAATAACGATATAAATATATCTTTCAAATTTCCACAACCACATCTGTATAATCACGAAATCCAACATCGAAATATTCCGAAGATAATTTCGATTCAAATCCATTCCAATATGTATATTGGAAATTCTGATTATTTTTAAAACCACTTCAAATCTAGTTAAAAACTAGTTCATTTCAATAAAAATATATTTTAATCTTTTCAAATATGGAATTTTTCATCCCAGTTCTTTCCAATTCATATATTATGATTTTACACAAATTATTAATATTTTTAATAATTTTATCAAGGCCCGTACGGTTGGTTTTCAATAACAGCCACCGAACTGCACTTACAACGACCTTTTCCAAATTTGATTTGGACATAATTCCAAATCCAACTGTTAGATTTCAAATTTTTAATATTCATTGGAAAGTTCTTTTCGATATCAACCCAACGGTTCCGGTTTCAGGAGAATCCGACGGTCGGATCTCCCGCAACGTAAATTCGAAGTCAATGGTCGAAATTCGCGAACTGCCGCGGCGCGACGCGTTCTATTCAGGTCATTTAATATATATAATATATATTATATATATTTCATCGATTTCAATTCTAAACATATTTTATAATTCGCTTAAATTCGTTTTCAAAACAATTTCAACTTCATATTCAATTTTAAATCAAAATTGAATATTCCATATCATTAATATATAAATGATAAATATTTCAAAACGTTATATTTTGAAATCACTTTCTTTTCTATATTCATTAGAAAAATGAATATAATCGATATAAATATCGTTCGCGTTAAAATGGCGCAAATCTAATCAACACGGCTTTATATATTTCAATAACCTCGTTATTCTATTCAACAAGTGAATATTTTCTTCAACCCATGAATATATACTTTATTCAACACATGAATATATACTTTATTCAACACATGAATATTTATTATTTCTTATTTACAATAAAGATGTGAAATTTATTTTACAAATATTTCATTCAACACATGAATATTTTCAACACATGAATGGTTTCAACACATGAGTATTGTCAACACATGACTTTTTATTCTATTCAACACATGAATCTTTATTTTATAATATTCTTTAGTTTCCAAATTGGAATAAGGCCCAATCAATTACCATATAATGTTAATTATATGGAGTCCATACAACACATGTATATAATAGCAACGATAAATAATCAACCATCATCCAAAGTGCACTACCCAACTGTCTGTCAACCTATCGATTGACATACAACTAAACAATCAGGATTAGTGTACATCAAATATCATCCCAATACCCGTGTGGGGTTTCAGTCAACAAACACTTATTTTTATTTGTGTAGTCAGGCGATGGGTAAAATTTATCGTCCCAATCAATTTCCTTCAAATGGGTGTACATAAACAAACCGTCCGATTTGAAAATGAATATTTATTTATTCACATTCACGTTAAATTTATATTTTTAATGATAAATAAATAATTTATTTCAACAGATGAATATATTTCCATTCATTTCACATCACAATCATTTTTCACCACACAACAAAATCAAACAAGTCGTCTATGGTCTGTGGACAACGGGTGTCGGGTGCTGCTAAGCACCGTCTGCATTCTAGTATATAATTTTAACTAGAAAACAAGAATTAAAGTGAGTAGTTCTCACCGAGAAGCTAAACCAAACGCCGCGACTCTTCATATGTAGGAAATCTTCGTCATGTTTCCAACGCAGTCTGTTTCACGAAGTTGATATTAAAAATCACATTTTTAATAACGATTTCCATACATAAAAATCATATTTTTATGTTCTCTACATATATAAAAATCGAATTTTTATCTTCACTTCATATATATAAAAATTGAATTTTTATCTTCACTTCACATATATAAAAATCGAATTTTTATTATCTTCACTTCACATATATATAAATCGAATTTTTATCTTCACTTCATATATATAAAAATCGAATTTTTATCTTTCTTATACATAAATAAAAATCCTTTCTTCATATAAAAATCTCACATTTCTCTAATTAAAAAAATGAAACCTTTCTTGAATTAAAAATGAAATATTTCTCATGTTAAATGTCATAACTTTACGTTATTAAAAATCTAACCTTTACATAATGAAAAATCTAATCTTTACATAAGGAAAATCTAATCTTCTAGCACTAAAAATTTCAACCTTTTTGTAATTAAAAACCGTATTTTTATGTTATTAAAAATCATAATGTTTGTAAAAGAAAATATCCTAAGTTAGAAAGAAAAAAGAAGAAAACATTTACTGTATTTTTATCCTGTTCGTGGTCGGAGGGCGAGTAGGAGGAGGTGGGGGCTCACGGTGGATCTGGAGAGCGTCTGTCACAGGAGGGGTTTGGGGCTTTAGGGGCGGCACCATGGTGACAGGGGGGCTCGCGGTCTTCGTCCTTAGAGAAGGAGAGAGAGGCAGAAGTGTGTGGCAGCGCGGCGTGCCTGAAGGGGGGCTCACGCGATTTCCGTCAGCCCCCCTTTTTTTTCTTATCTTATTTCGATCGAAGAATTGGTTTGGGGGAGGGAGGGTATAAACGAGGGTATATATTATATTTTTTTATTTAATTTTAAATAGTACCTTTTTATTTTGAACTCGAAATCAAACCCACTGACTGTTGCCCATAGTTAATTACCCCCATTCCGAACACAATGGGATATGTATCGTAAGCCAGTTTGGTTGTTTCGATCGATTTTCGTCAAAATCAAAATATAAATCTATATATTGAATTTGAACGCGCATTTCAATCTACCGGGGCCACATACAGACTCTATAAATTCCCGAAAAATATTTTCTAGATTCATATTGACGATATGGTCCTAACAAAACTAATTTCGTCAAATTCTGAGAACGTTTGAAAAATGGCTATTTTCTAGTCGATCAAAATTGAGTGAAACTGTTAAAACACGTTTAACTTCGCCACGCTCACACATTGATTCAGAAAATTACGAATTTTGGAATCTAGCAATAACTTGACATCCCAGTTCCAACAAAAGTGGTTTCATCAAAATCTGAGGTCGTTTGCAAAATTGCTATTTTTAAGGGCCAAAATTCCATAGCGACTATTCTGAATTTTCAACTGGACATAACTTTTTATTCCCGCTATGAAATTTTGATTTTTCGGATTCGTTGGAAAGATATTTTCTAATAGATTCAAATATTTTTGGTTTTGTTAAAATTCGGTTTATGTTGAATCATGTACATTCATTTGAAATTTGAAATCGAATTTTCGAACTACCGCACCATTTTCAATTCCTTTTATATTTAAAATAAAATATTTATATTCTAACGATGATCTATATAAATATATACTTTCTATTTCTATTCAAAATAAATTTATCGTCGTTATTATTTAAAATAATCCATTTTAAATATTCAAAGTTCATTAAATTCGCCAAAATAAAAATTTTAAATTGGTCCGGATTTCTGGGTTATTACAATCTCCCCTACTTAAAACTTTTCATCCCCAAAAAGGAACGAAGCTGAAAGTTGTTTTACAAACCAACTCAACTTTCATTATTTTCATTATGGCTTAAGTTCTTCAAATTTTCAATTTCTAAGAACTTTTCAAATTGTTCAAAAATTTGGCTAACACCCTAAATTTTCAAAAAAATTCGCCATAACCTCCTCTGCACGGGAGCACCGGGAAAACCCCAAAATTGCCATACAGGCCTCTCCAATCCAAAAAGAAAAAGAAACAGGCAAGCGGCTAGCCAATCGGCTCATAAAATCATCAAATCCCCAAGAAATACAATAACCATGTACCTATTTGTTGGACAAAAATTTTTATTCTTCTGCTCTAGCCTCCTTGCTATGACCTGTTCAGTGGATATACATGTATATGCATGCAATTGTAATCAATTTTCAATTCAGTTCTAAATTTGGTTCCATTAGGCTAAATGGTTCAAAATTTTAATTAATCAAAACAATAATTAAACAACACAATCAACAATCAATTAGTGGATTAATGTTTCAAATTCATAATTTTTATATATATATAAAAAAATCATGTTTTTGATGCCAAATCACAACAATAAACCCTATCTAGTTTTGGTTCTCACACCAGTCTAATGGAAATATATAGATATCTCACTTTCGAAGCTCGAACATAAATGCTGATGATGTTTCGAACCACCATCAGAACATCTCCATGCTACTAGAGTGCGATTCTATATCTATCAGTATATTAAAACTTTGAATATACGTTCATGACGCGTATATGCAAAATCTTTATATACTCGATTGTCCAAATTCAATACAAATAAAATATTCAAATATATATACTTGAATTTAACTTTCAAAACAAAATTTGTTTTCAATTCTTATTTTAAAAATAACCCTCTTTCGACTCGCTCTAGGATACTACTGATCCCATCTCTAACGAGTCATTCCTATTGGACATTACTTGTCCAATCTCTGATGAATTCTTTCGTTTGGTTCTAATGTGTCTTATTCTCAAGCTCTGTAAACCAAAGCTCTGATACCAAACGTAACAACTGGGAATTTCGCTCGATCCGAATCGATCGCTAAACTGACCAAGACCGTTTGAAATCCCTGATTGTTTTGAGAACATGACAAATTGGAACACAAACAGAAGAACATTTCATTTCTATTACAATAATTTCCATCAGGATACAAGAATATACAGAGTATGAATTAATATTACACATTGATAAATAGCAGAGATTTAAATTACATTTAAATACATAGCAGCGGAAAAATAATACAAAACATAACTGAAAGAAATACGTGGATACAGAGCTTTCTGAAAATCACTTCAGCTATAAACCAGGATCATGTGAATATAAATCTTCAAAACCAAAACTACTAGCTGCCCGTGTGGAAAATAGGGGCACCCAGAGTTTAGGTTAAAACAATAAACTCTAGGTCAGTCATGCGACTGGTGTGAGAACTAAAACAGTTATTTAAAACTTTACTTTAAAAGAGAGTAATTCAAGGGACCACGCCATATAACATGGAACGGGTTTCCTCCCAAGAATACTGGTGCATAGAATAAACAACGCAATGCCTTTTGGAAAAATGAAGCTATTATAAGACCCAGGTCCCATCACATAATGCAACGCAAGCCAGAGGATAGGGTTTTCCCTTATAATAGCCAAATAATGGTTGATACGTTTAAAACAAATCATTTGATACTATTATAAGTGTACAGCGTCAAAACAACTTCAATCATAAGTATCAATCATAGACGGCATAAGTGCCTCATACCACTATGTCGCCATACTAGTTCTACAATTAAAACCGCAAAGGTCGTATTGGAAATTGGATTTCCATCATCAGTCGAGGCAAGGGGAAAGCTCCTCTCCGTTCGAGACACTCTAGCAAAAGTCTCAGGACCACATACAGCGATCCTGGATCTTCAGGGCCGGTCCTCTCTTACTTTTGAGGATTGGCAATTCCTGAACACACGTTTCCCGGTCCTTTCAGATCTATACCCGAGGCTCGTCGCATCCAATAACCACATAGGTAAAAAGTATATAAATGTCAGGGCTGGTAGGTCACTGACATCACCCATAACTGGAAAGAAACGTCGTGCTCTCCCTGCAGTCACTATCCCGTTTTTGACTCATACCGAGGTGTGAGGCTCGCGAATTAACACTATACACAAAGCTGTGCCACATAGGCCGTGCTTTGATCATCAACCACAAGACTTTGCTTTTCAACAGAAGCCTTGATCATCTGCCATTTAGGCATGCCGCACAGGCAATTCATGCCATGCGATTAATATCCATCAATATACAATCTCTGAGCTCGTACGTCCCAGAGAAGGGCGTTGAGCAAGAGAATAAATTCTCCGCCGCAAAATAGATATATATTTAATAGAAATCAATCACACAGAATAAAATCCAATGTCAGACACACAGTCCATTTACTAGTTCGTTCTGGGTCCGAACGAAACCGGAGGGACCTTATTCCTCGCATATCCATCGATCTCCAAGTACGTCTGGAAGATCACCAACTAATTCCCTCCTCTTGGGTGTACATCCCAATCAAGATCATCAGTAATCATCCAAACGATGTGAAGACCTCCGGTCTTCAACCACCGTCTTCATCTTCGACTTATCGTCGAATCAGTTATTCAGAATGGGTATAAACCCGGCCTTTCCGAATAACTCGCGTATATAATAAACAAGTGCTACACAAACACAACATACGCCTCATTCCAATTCAGAATATTCTTTTATTCAAATATTCACATTCTTAGGGAAATGTTCCCATTAATTTTATCAAAGATAAATTCTTCTAAATTTATTCTTTAATCTTCCTTTGGATATTATTTCAAACCATGTTAAGATTTTCCAAACTAGTTGGGATTAGCGAACCACACCGAAGTAATCATTTATTTTATTTCCCAATCCCAACCTATTCATCCCATGGAGCAAAACTGGTAATACCCCATATCTAACACCACGGTGTTATCGGTAAATATTAATTACCATTTTACGTTCAAATCTAATCAAAGATTTAACTATCGCTTTGGAGCAAAACTGGTGATACTCCATTCTCAATCACTTTAATCTAATTAAAGATTATTAAAACTCCACTTAGTTTTAATCTTCCCAAAAATCAATATCCTGTCTTTAACTGGGTTAAAGAATCAATGTCATCTAAAACACGGTTCACGATAAACCCAAAATCACATTCCATTGTTAATCGCGTTAAAGAACAGGTGTTATTAAAAACACCGCTCACAATAAACCCAAATTCCAATTAAATACTAATTAACTAGACAATTTCACTAAATATTAATTAAAAGATTTATTCTTTTCTAAACTGGGTTCAAAAACAGTGTTATTTAAGACACCATTCACGACGAACCCAAAATCCCATTTGATATTAAATACAAGGCTCTGAATAGAAAATATATCTGCTTATATTCAATATCAAATTCTGAAACCAACAAATATCGTATTGGAAATAACGATATAAATATATCTTTCAAATTTCCACAATCGTATCTGTATAATCACGAAATCCGACATCGAAATATTCCGAAGATAATTTCGATTCAAATCCATTCCAATTCGTATATTGGAAATTCTGATTATTTTTAAAACCACTTCAAATCTAGTTCAAAACTAGTTCATTTCGATAAAAATATATTTTTATCTTTTCAAATATGGAAATTTTCATCCCAGTTCTTTACAATTCATATATTATGATTTTACACAAATTATTTATATTTTTAATAATTTTATCAAGGCCCGTACAGTTAGTTTTCAACAACGGCCACCGAACTGCACTTACAGCGACCTTTTCCAAATTTGATTTGGACATAATTCCAAATCCAACCGTTAGAATTCAAATTCTAATATTCTTTGGAAAGCTCTTTTCGATATGAACCCGACGGTTTCGGTTTCAGGAGAATCCGACAGACGGATCCCCCGCAACGTCAATTCGAAGTCAATGGTCGAAATACGCGAACTACCGCGGCGTGACGCGTTCTATTCAGGTCATTTAATATATATAATATATACATTATATATTTCGTCGATTTCAATTCTAAACGTATTTTATAATTCGCTTAAATTTGTTTTCAAAACAATTTCAACTTCATATTCAATTTTAAATCAAAATTGAATGTTCCATATCATTAATATATAAATGATAAATATTTCAAAACGTTATATTTTGAAATCACTTTCTTATCTATATTCATTATAAAAATGAATATAATCGATATAAATATCGTTCACGTCAAAATGGCGCAAATCTAATCAACACGGCTTTATATATTTCAATAACCTCGTTATTCTATTCAACAAATGAATATTTTCTTCAACCCATGAATATATACTTTATTCAACATATGAATATATACTTTATTCAACACATGAATATTTATTATTTCTTACTTACAATAAAGATGTGAATTTTATTGTACAAATATTTCATTCAACACATGAATATTTTCAACACATGAATGGTTTCAACACATGAATATTCTCAACACATAAGTATTGTCAACACATGACTTTTTATTCTATTCAACACATGAATCTTTATTTTATAATATTCTTTATTTTCCAAATTGGAATGGGACCTAATCAATTACCATATAATGTTAATTATATGGATTCCATACAACACATGTATATAATAGCAAAGATAAATAATCAACCATCATCCAAAGTGCACTACACAACTGTCATTCAACCTATCGATTGACATACAACTAAACAATCGGGATTAGTGTGCATCAAATATCATCCCAATACCCGTGTGAGGTTTCAGTCGACAAAAACATATTTTTATTTGTGCAATTGGGCGATGTGTAAAATTTATCGTCCCAATCAATATCCTTCAAAGGGGTGTACGTAAACAAACCGTCCAATTTGTAAATAAATATTTATTTATTCACATTCACATTAAATTTATATTTTTAACGATAAGTAATTTATTTCAACACATGAGTAACATCACAATCAATTTTCACCACACAACAAAATCAAATAAGTCATCTATGGTCTGTGGACAACGGGTGTCGGGTACTACTAAGCCCCGTCTGCATCCTAGTATACAATTTTAACTAGAAAACAAGAATTAAAGTGAGAAGTTCTCACCGAGAAGCTAAACCAAACGCCGCGACTCTTCATATATATGAAATCTTCGTCATGTTTCCAACGCAGTCTGTTTCACGAAGTTGATATTAAAAATCACATTTTTAATAACGCTTTCCATACATAAAAATCATATTTTTATGTTCTCTACATATATAAAAATCGAATTTTTATCTTCATTTCATATATATATATATAAATTGAACTTTTATCTTCACTTCATATATATATAAATCAAATTTTTATCTTCACTTCATATATATAAAAATTAAATTTTTATCTTTCTTAAACATAAATAAAAATCCTTTCTTCATATAAAAATCTCACCTTTCTCTAATTAAAAAAATGAAATCTTTCTCTAATTAAAAATGAAATCTTTCTCATGTTAAAAATCATAACTTTATGTTATTAAAAATCTAACCTTTACATAATGAAAAATCTAATCTTTACATAAGGAAAATCTAATCTTTACATAAGGAAAATCTAATCTTTTAGCACTGAAAATTTCAACCTTTTTATAATTAAAACCGTATTTTTATGTTATTAAAAATCATAATGTTTGTAAAAGAAAATATCATAAGTTAGAAAGAAAAAAGAAGAAAACACTTACTGTATTTTTATCCTGTTCGTGGTCGGAGGGCGAGTAGGAGGAGGTGGGGGGCTCGTGGTGGCTCTGGAGAGCGCCAGTCGCAGGAGGGGGTCGGGGCTTCAGGGGCGGCGCCATGGTTACAGGGGGTCTCGCGGTCTTCGTCCTTGGAGGAGGAGAGAGGGGCAGAAGTGTGTGGTGGCACGGCGCGCTTAGAGGGCGGGCTCACGCGATTTCCGTCAGTCCCTTTTTTTTCTTATCTGATTTCGATCGAAGAATTGGTTTGGGGGAGGGAGGGTATAAACGAGAGTATATATTATTATTTTTTTATTATTTAATTTCAAAAAGTACCTTTTTATTTTGAAATCAAACCCACCGACTGTTGCTCCTAGCTAATTACCCCCATTCCGAACACAATGGGATATGTATCGTAAGCCAGTTTGGTTGTTTCGATCAGTTTTCGTCAAAATCAAAATATAAATCTATATATTGAATTGAACGCGCATTTCAATCTATTGGGGCCACATACAGACTATAAAAATTACCGAAAAATATTTTCTAGATTCGTATTGACGATACGGTCCTAACAAAACTAATTTCGTCAAATGCTGAGACCGTTTGAAAAATGGCTATTTTCTGGTCGATCAAAATTGACTGAAACTGATAAAACACGTTTAACTTCGCCACGCTCACACATTGATTCAGAAAATTATGAGTTTTGGAATCTAGCAATAACTTGACATCCCGGATCCGACAAAAGTGATTTCATCGAAAACCGAGGTCATTTGCAAAATTTCTATTTTAAAGGGCCAGAATTCCATAACGACTATTCTGAATTTTCAACTGGACATAACTTTTTATTCCCGCTATGAAATTTTGATTTTTCGGATTCGTTGGAAAGATATTTTTCAAATAGATTCAAATATTTTTTGTTTCTCTAAAATCCGGTTTATTTTGAATCCTGTACATTTATTTGAAATTTGAAATCGAATTTTCGAACTACCGCGCCATTTTCAATTCCTTTTATATTTAAAATAAAATATTTATATTCTAACGACGAAGTATATAAATATATACTTTCTATTTCTATTCAAAATAAATTTCTCGTCGTTATTATTTAAAATAATCCATTTTAAATATTCAAAATTCATTTAATTCGCCAAAATAAAAATTTTAAATTGGTCCGGATTTCCTGGTTATTACACTAATCAAGCCTGAGTATTCTCATCCTGAGAACCTAAGGGGGAGGGGGAAAGGAAGAGAGAGAAAACAAAACAAAACGAGTCAGACATAATGTCTGGCG
This sequence comes from Allium sativum, assembly GCA_030737875.1. NCBI lineage: Eukaryota > Viridiplantae > Streptophyta > Magnoliopsida > Asparagales > Amaryllidaceae > Allium > Allium sativum. The sequence continues at coordinate 665,637,263 of CM060924.1, forward strand.
AGTCCAGTTACTTTTAGCATATAAATATGTAAAAGCATCATGACAGGCATATAAACTAAATGAGAGAGATAATAGTATTATAAGGCAGGTATAACAGGATAACAGAATTGGATATATTACGCTACTTAAGTACTTTTCTCTGCACCAATACTAGTATAACAGAAACAAGATGATCCCAATAAAAATATAATGGTAGTTTTAGGTGCACTCTAGTAGCGGGTTTAACCCCAAACAGAATTATCCGGTACCTAAACAAAAATAACGGGTGTTAACCCAAACAGAAATATAGTTACCCCAGAGAAACGGATAGGACTAGATGTACCATAATTACTACCCCCCATTCGATCGGCTCCCTATCCCGTAAATACCCTATGTCGGCCCCACAGTAGGGTGTATTACTTCCTAAAGTGGCAACCTACGGAAGGACACAGACCTATTTACTGGTGCTACAACGACTTATTTTCCCAGAGCAAGCCATATTCATGCACGCACATGAGTTCATTGGAACTTGCTTGTACACACCTCCTCATAGATGAACCTCCTGCAATCAGCTCAGTAAGCGTGCCCTGATCCTTACCTAGTGTGGGGTCCCCCTTTAATACCAGAATGGATTACTGACTAATATGGGTCCCACACAACAGATGACACAAGCCAACCCTTATAGATCTTGTGTCCCCAATTAACTAGGATTTTGACATGTTATGCCTAACAGATTTAACAGATTCGCATAACACCCTACAGATTTATAGGTTAAACTTTACAAGTTAGCGGGTCCATATAACCCCAACAAATGTAACATGTTAAGTCTTCTAGATAAATAGGTTCGTATAACCCCCACAGATTTAACAGGTTTACTTAACCCCACAGATTTAACAGGTTTACTTAACCACATAAATTTAACGAGTTTACTTAACCCCACAGATTTAATGGGTTTCCTGATTTACATATTGCATAGTTTATAATTAAGTAAACTTATCTTATTTCATAAGTTATCCCCTTCCTCTATCGTTTATTATAACCTAATTTATAGTTACCACTTGTCCTTAGGACAAGCCTACCTATTATCTTTCCTTTAAAATATTTGGGTTTATTCATAATAGGTTATTATCATTCCATGTTTATGTATATTAAGGCACCAGACCCCTCACATTAAGTTGGTCACTTGTGGATGCGGGATTTGCCAGGCGGTTCCGGGCAGGCTTCTACCACAAGTTGAACTTAACCTCGTGTCCCCGTGCTGTTATTCCCAATTTCTTAATTATAATAATTGTGTTGACAATCTTTTCAGCCTAATAATCCTATTTGGTCCATACTCAGGTTCATCATAGGTTTCCCAATTACAGTATTCAATTTCAATGGATTAAACGGGCTTCAAAGATTCTTTACAGTTCCATTAACATGTTTCGCTTAATCTTAAATTAAGCCTACGGATTAATGTGCCCCAAACAACAAGTCATAATGTACAATTTAAATCATGCCCTATTTTTAGTCCAATTTCACAATATAGTTTATGTCCCCAAATTCCAATCGTGATTCAAAGTACAAGTTATTCCCCTAAATTACCATTTCCAATCATATCCAATTTAACCCAATTTCGTTCATACGCATATTTTGCGATATCGGCCTAGGCTCGAAGGTAGTCTAGCTATAAAAATAAAAAGGGAACAAGAGAGAGAAGAACAGAATAGGCATAAAACTAAAAGTAATAGAAATGGGCATATGATAACAGAAATAGGCATATAAGAACAAATCTGATGAACAGAAATAGGCATATAAGAATAGATCTGATGAACATGTAATAACAGGACTGATAAGTCATATGTTTAGATCCAGATTTATAAACATGTCAGAATTACTTGTTAAATGTTTATATCTAAAAATAACATGAACTCATAGAGACTGGATCTAAAGAACAGAGAACAATTAGACTGAAGCTGTAGAAAAAATTCTTAAATGCATATAAGCCATTGTTGAAGAAAATAGGCTAATTCAATCTAAGATGGAGCAGTATCTCATTGTCTCCAGTTGTTTTGGTGTGTAAAACCAATAGAAATGGGGTCCTATTTATAGCCTAAAGACAACGAACCAAGCAAAGAAATCAATCCACATTCAAAAACAAGAATCTGTCCAGATCCATAAAGGGGTCGATCCCCCCTTTACTTTGTTGACCCCGGGGTTAACCTCTATAATGGGTTGGTTCCGCTTCTAGCCTTCCCGCTTTGTTGTTTTGAATTTTTTTTGAATACTTTGATATGTTTGTATATATATAGCTCTCTTGTGAGTACACAAACTTCTAGGCTTAATAACTTCTTCATACGATGTCTGTTTCACGCAAACTCGGAGTCTATCTTAAGCAGAATTCTGAGACAAACGCAATGGCGCAGTCTGTTTTACTTAACTCCCAATATTTAATTAAGTATTCCTTAGTTTATCATTATAGTGTTCTTTAAAATTATAGGGTGTTACATTCTCCCCTACTTAAAGGATTTCGTCCCCGAAATCTCCAAATTAAGAAGAATTTATATCCTAACATCCATAATCCATCTACTCATCCACCAATCACAAGCATCCATTATCCTTAAAAGATTTCTAATGCTTATATGAACATATGAAAAGGTGTGTGTATATGTCCCTATACTAATGCGAAAGATCAGGCGGCCTACACATTCAGTTGACCTCCTTAACACAATGTATGTTAGTGCCATGAATCCAACATGTATGCAAATAATCCTACTATAACATGTAAGTTCTATATGTGTGTGCAATCATTTATCCAAATGTAACATCCACACGATGATACATCCACTTTCATCCATTAAAAGAAGAAGAATATGCACATGCATCCATATGTCGTATCAGAGTGATTGAGTCGATCTAGTGCCTAATGTTTGTGTGTATGCATCCACGAGCAACCCTAGCAAACACTTTCATCCTCTTGCATCCATCGAACATAACATGTCTCAACACATGTTTACATCCATAAGATTTCTACCTAAAGGTCGAAGATTCGATCGATAGGACACACACGAATGACAGAAGCAAGTATGAATAAAAGCTTGGAAAAAGAAGTTAAGAACATAGTCCTGAAAATGAAAGGGTATGAAGCGTGATTCTTGTCTTCAGTCTCCCAAGTTGTATCCTCACTGTCTTCTCCCCATTGCACTTTTATTAACTTAACCTCCCTGTTGCGCAGTTTCTTAACCTCTGATCCAAGTTTACGGGTTGGATCTCGTCTAATTGTCGCCTCCCATTCTATCTTTACCTCCTCAAGCATTCTCGGCTCAACTACCTCTGTTGTATCATGCAGACACTTCCGTAAATAAGAAATGTGGAAAAACATCACCAATACCCACACATAAGCGAAGCGAGTTGTACGCCTTAGTTGCAAAGACGACCGGAGCACCCCATTCTGATATGCTTCACCTAAAAAAACACCTTTTCAAGTAGCACCCCTACTTGCATGCTGAGCTCCCTCCTTTCCCTAGGAGCCATGTGGTGCATAGGTAATGCGACTGGCTTCACATTATATACTAAGTATATCCGAAAATCAATCTCGCGCCTCGGAGGTAAGTCCCTAACCTCCTTGAAAACATTTGGATACTCACAAACTACATGTATAAATCGCAAAGCATCGACAGAAGCATCAAGTGATTCTAGGAAACTAAGCATGACAGACCCCCTTGGGTCACTAGAAATCTCGAGAATCCTCCCGCGGAAAGTCAGAAGCTAACGATCCTCCTCTCACAATCCAGAATGGTACCATACATAGCTAGCTAATCCATCCCTAGAATCAGACAGTATCCCATGAAACCAAGTACATATGCGTCGTGCTCAAACTCGACGCCTCAAGACAGATATCCTAAAACCCCGACAAATGATAGACAGATGAGTCGTGCCCCCAATGGGGTTTGAGATAGTAACGGGATCAGAAACAATACTAGTACTAAGGTGTAGAGACTCAACCACTGAATTGGATATAAAAGAGTAAGAAGCACCAGAATCAAAAAGAGTCCTAACTAGAAGATTGGAAAGAGAAATCAAACCTTCAACAGAAACTTTCCTACCTCTATCTGGTACACTGGCCTCGAGCGCATGCACCTGCCCTCCAGAAGATCCTTTCCTTTGGCCCTGTTTGTTAATCCCTAAAAATTCCATATGCACATTGAGCAAAGGAGGCGGAACGGGCGCCATCAGGGTCGGTCGTGCATAATGCTATCTAAGGCGCTTAAATGACTCACAACCGACAGGATGCAACCGCACAGAGCCAGATCCAAATGACAAACCCAAGTCAAGTCAACCAGTACAACCAAAGATGATGACGCAATATCAAATGAGAGATGCGGCCCAAAAAAGGATAGAGACCGCATATCCTATAAAGTCGCTCACTACTTTCCTGTCAAAAGACCAAGCCTGAAACGAAGCTGCAATACGAGCACTTGCAACATCATATGTGACCATATCTCTAATAAAAGTTGGACACGAATCGTGACTTAGATGCAGGAGTCAAGGTCGATCGTTTAAACATAGAAGCAAAGCAAATCGCCCACTTAACATAAGCGGGAGCGACCTTGTAGCATAGCTTTAGGGACAAGCAACGCCATACAAAGGCAGCCAAAAGACGAGCGCCCTTGAGTTAATAAGAACGGTCGCGCAAGGAACATAGGAGAATGTCACACCCCACCTCCGTTAAGGTCACTCACAAAGGGAATGCCTTAACTTTGGTGGAGCATTTTAGTAAACAGAACAGAAACTTACAAGACAGATAAAACAGTACTTGAAAATTTTTAACTTTATTATAGCGGAAACAGAAATCAATATGGTTACATCCTTTCAAATCTCAGAATTCAAGTACAAAATATCAATCTTTTACAAAAGCCTTCAAAATGCATGGTTTAAAATCATAATCCCCATAGAACGGAAGCTATATAGAGCCAAGCCATACTTTAAGCACTTCAAGCAAAGAGAAATCCGGATCAAGCTAAAGTATTCCCTCCTTGGATAACCTGGGGGGGAAACGGAAGAAAGGAGGCGAAACAACAAGGGTCAAACAAAAAGTCTGGCAAGTCCAGTGACTTTCAGCATATGAACAGATAATAATAATATGACATGAACATAAAACTGGATGAGAGATAACTGTAACAGGTGTAGCAGATATAACAGAAGAACAGAATGACATAAACTATTGCTTTACACTCCTCTGCACTAATACTAGTATAACAGAATTAGGTGTCACCCTAATGTCTAAACTGAAGCAGGAACGGGTACAGAATAATTTAACAGAAACAGAATGCTAATAATGGGCCTTTACTACCCGATCAGAAACAGACAGAAGCAGAAACAGATTAATCCCTACGGAAACAGAATGTAGAATTAAGTGTACACTAGTAATGGGCCTTTACCACCCGAACAGACGGTACCACACAGAAACAGACAGGTGTTACCACCCAACAGAAACAGACGGTACCAACAGAAACAGACAGAACTAAGTGTACCCTAACACCCTACCCCAAGCGATCGACTCCCTAATACATAAATATCCTGTGTCAGCCCCACAGTAGGGTGTATCACTCCCTATAGTGACAACCAATTGGCATAAACCTATTTACAGATGTCACGGCGTCTTACATCCTCAGAGGCAGACCGGGATCCATTCACGCACATGACCCGGTTGGAACGCACCATCAACACCCCTCGCCATTATCAGAACGAACCGCTTATAATTAGTTCAGTAAGCGTGCCCGGACCCTACCTACTGTTGGGTCAAAGTTTTGATACCAGAAAGGGTTACTGACTAATATGGGTCCCAAACAACAGATGACACAAGTAATTCCCCTCCTAACCTTGTATCCCCAGACTAACAGATCTCAGATTAACTTGTTTACAAGTTCAGACATACAGAATTCAGATTTACTAGTTCACAGATTAGGTTAACAAGTTTTCAGACTAACAGATCAGATATACAGGTTTTTCTGATTTGTCTAACTTTGTATTGGGCCTACATATTCATGGACGGGTTTACTACACCTATTAAACCAGTTGGTTTAACCCTATTTCCCCCAATACGTTTTAGACGTTATTCTTATCTTAGATTTGCTTTAATTAATTATTAATGCCCAGACCTCTCACATTAGGTCGCTAGCTTGTGGCCGCTGGATGGGCCGGGCGGTTCCGGGTAGACTTCTGCCACAAGCCAGACCTAACCTCGTGTCTTAAGCAGGTTATGACTAACTTCTCACATTAGAACCTATTGTTTGCGGCCACTGGATGTGCCGGGCGGTTCCGGGCAGAATTACGCCGCAAACTCATTCTAACCTCGAGTTAGTCACGTTTATCTTTTCGGCCAATTTATTAATAATTTACCGTTTATGCGCACGCCCAATATATATGCCAATTCAGATTATATCAATAACAGGATGATTATATCAACACAGCAGATAACAGATTTTAGCAGATAACAAATTTTCCAGATTATACGACTTAACGGATTTAACAGATTTAGCAACTTAGCAGATTTTGGCATATAACAGGTTAGGCATTTAAACAAATAAATTTAACAGATTTAGACATTTTCAACAGACTTAGCAAATGACAGATTTGGCAGATGAACAAATCTAGCAGACTAGGCAGTAGAGCAGAACTAGCAGTTTAAGCAATATAACAGAACTAGCAGATTGGGCAATGTAACACAACTAGCAAATTAGGCAAATATAACAAATTTACTTATTTCTTTAAAGTTTCATACCTTGCCTAATTATAAACCTTGCCTAAGTTCACGTGCATAAATAATAGTCTTGATTCACAATATTATCATATACCCTATGTTTGTATTAAATTTACATAGCACAGATTATGGTCATGAATTTACCATATATCATATGTTCCAAATTTTTATTAAACTTGCATAGTACAGAAGATCCATATAATTTATACCAAATATAGCCATAGATTACCATGCATGTCATATATCCCAAAGGTCCCTTACTTAGGTGTTTATTTACACTAATAGATATCCTACTTTCATGTAAATCTTTATACCTAGGCCATATTCTCTTTATCCCAAATCATGTGTTCCATACAGTCTATATTTATGTTCAATTATATACCTTTTTATGTCATGTCCACAAATCATATGTTCAATACCTTTTTATGTTATAAATATAACATGTCCAATCATATGTCTCAGATTCATGTTCTAGCTACAGTCCATGTTCTTTCCTCAAATTAGTCACCTATTGGTCATGCCCAATTTATGCATCATTCATTTTACTGTCCCAAACATTTTAGCGCATGTTAATCTCTTATGAGATTGGCTCAGGCTCGTGGTAGCCTGGCTATAGAACAGAAAGAGGAAAGAGGTACAGAATAAGATAAATCAAATCAGAACAGATATAACCTCAGATTCAGATTTAGAATTCATGTCACAATCAAAATTAACGTTTATAGCGGAGAATAACTGTACTTGCCTTGATTGGATTAAAGAAAGAACTTTAGTTATTGCAGAAGCTTTTATCTCAAATTTGAATTGAATTGTTTAGGTTGATGTTGATTAGCTTCTAGTTTTGATTCCAGCAGAGCAGCGATGCCATTTTTATTTTTATTAGAACAGAGGCAGAGAAGAAGCAGAATAGAATTGTGTACAGAGAAGGTTGGGTTTGGGGCTGTTTAAATAGGTTTAGGCAGACGAATCTAGACAGAAAACGAGACCAGATACATAAGAACGCACCCAGGCAGAAAATCAGATTCGGGAGGCAGGTCGTCCCCCAGGTCGACACTAGGGTCGACTCTAGGGTCGACCCCCTGGGGGCAGGTCGACTCTAGGGTCGACCCCCTGGGGCAGGTCGACTCTAGGGTCGACCCCCTGGGGGCAGGTCGACTCTAGGGTCGACTCCCCAGTCGACCTGGTCCGTGCCGTTTAATTTTTTTCCTGAACTTTGGGAGGCCATAACTTGGTCATATGGACTCCGATTTACGAAATTTCGGACTCTATTTCGCGTATTTTTCCGAGACAAACGCAATGGCACAGCCTGTTTCCCTTGATTCTGATTTTTTTTTATTTATACTCAGATTTGTAATTCTTAAGTTCACAGAAAATACGGGGTGTTACATTCTCCCCTCCTTAAAGGATTTCGTCCCCGAAATCTTCAAGTTAAGAAGAATGTGTCCTACCATCCAATCACTCATCTACTCAGTCATCATCCACAAGCATCTATTGTCCTTAGAAATTTATAGTGCTGTATGACCATTTGCAAAAGTGTGTGTATATGTTCCTTATCTAATGCAAAGATCAGGCGGTCTACTGATTCAGTTGACCTCCTTAATGCGAATTATGTCAGTGCCATGAGTCCAATATGTATGCAATTTTCCTATTTGATACATATCATTTCTATATGAGTGCACAACCATCCACTCATATGCAACATCCATGTGCTGATTCAACCATTTTGCATCCATAAAAATTTAAAATGCTCACACATCCATATGCAGTATGAGAGTGTTTTCGAGCCGATCTAGTGCCTAGTGTGTGTATATGCGTCCACGAGCAACCACTAGCAACCACTTGCATCCACTTGCAACCATCAAACATAACATGTCTCAAACACATGTTTACACCCATTAGTTTCTACCTAAAGTTCAAAGATTCGATCGATAAGATACAGTTGAATGATGGAAGCGAGTACAGATAGAACAAAAAACTTGATTCCCATTAGACATGGGTCCTAAGTATCGGCCCCGAAGACCGAAACCAACATCAAATTGACACTCAGAGGATTTCCCTCTTTAAACAATGTCAAAACTGGAAATCTTATCATAAGTATTCAGATATTTACAGACTACTGGTACAGATCAGGTTCCCTAATGATTCTTCGGAAGCTAAGCATGATAAAATCATATCCCATAAAAACTCAGAGTGTATGCGTCATACTTGACGTCTAACACAAATATCCCTCAAACCCTAATCTCAAACAGATGAGCCATAACCCTTATGGGTCTGCGTCTACAGCGGAATTTAGAAATAATACTAGTATTAAAGTGCAGAGTATCGATTACAAAATCAAAATACCAGAATCAGAAAAAGTCTTAACTCCATAATCAGATAAAGAAATTAAACCTACTATAGAAATTTTCCTATTTCTATTCTAGCCACTAGCCTCAAGAGTGTTTGCCTGCCCTCCTTGCCCTCGTCTCTTCAGGCAGTCCCTAGTGAAGTGCCCCATCTCTCCACAGTTGAAGCAAGTACCTTTCCTTTTTCTGCAATCCTTGTTCAGATGAGTCGAGCTCCCACAAGTAAAGCACTTTTTCCCCTTCTTATCTTCAGTCTTTTCATCCTTCTTTTGTGTTTCCTTTTTGGGCCCCGCTTTCTTATTCTATGGTTCTTCCTTCTTTGTCTCTTTCGGGCCCTTGTCTTCCTCGTGCAGTAGTGCCATGTCCACCAATTTCTCGTAAGTTGCTCCCATGGGTACATGGGTCATGGCTAGGCTGTGCAGTGGCTCGTTCAATCCTTTAACAAAGCGGAGAACCTTTTTATGCAGAGTGTTAACTAAATCCAATCCGAACCTAGCTAGTTGGTTGAACTGGTTGACGTATTCCTTGACCATCATACTTCCTTGCTTAAGAGATAAGAACTTCTCCAGTTGTAAACTCCGTTCAGCTTGCGAGAGAAATTTTGTCTCAAACCTTGTTCTGAAATCCATCCATGTCTCAACCAGCCTCTCGGCGTTAGTGACTTCCCACCAGTAGGAAGCTTCGTCTTTGAGCAGCCACACCGCCAACTGTACCTTCTGCCTATCGTCCACCTCGAAGATAACGAATAGATCCTCGGTTTCTTTGAGCCAATTCCTCACTTCTACGAATGAATCAGTTCCTTTGAAATCCTTACCACCCATGGCCCTAAAATCTCTATAGATCTTTGAGAAAGAAATTACACGAGGAGGGGGTAGGGGATCATTTGCTGGACCTGCAGCGGCGGTCCTAGCCTCAAGATATTGACGAAACCATCCAGGTACATGAACACCCTCTGGTATCTCAGATGCTTCAGACATGCTGAAACGAAAAAGGAAAGGTTCAATACAAAAAGGACTGAAAGAAAGATATATGGCTCTCGGGGATTATGTTTTTCAAAATAAGCTTTATTTTTGAAAATACTTCCTTTCAAAACCTTTTTGAAAATAGTTTTCAAAACTTTTTTTTTTATAAAATCTGGTAACCTTCAGCTCTGATACCAAGTGTCACACCCCACCTCCGTTAAGGTCACTCACAAAGGGAATGCCTTAACTTTGGTGGAGCATTTTAGTAAACAGAACAGAAACTTACAAGACAGATAAAACAGTACTTGAAATTTTTTAACTTTATTATAGCGGAAACAGAAATCAATATGGTTACATCCTTTCAAATCTCAGAATTCAAGCACAAAATATCAGTCTTGTACAAAAGCCTTCAAAATGCATGGTTTAAAATCATAATCCCCATAGAACGGAAGCTATACAGAGCCAAGCCATTTTTTAAGCACTTCAAGCAAAGAGAAATCCGGATCAAGCTAAAGTATTCCCTCCTTGGATAACCTGGGGGGGGGAAACGGAAGAAAGGAGGCGAAACAACAAGAGTCAGACAAAAAGTCTGGCAAGTCCAGTGACTTTCAGCATATGAACATATAATAATAATATGACATGAACATAAAACTGGATGAGAGATAATTGTAACAGGTGTAGCAGATATAACAGAAGAACAGAATGACATAAACTATTACTTTACACTCCTCTGCACTAATACTAGTATAACAGAATTAGGTGTCACCCTAATGTCTAAACTGAAGCAGGAACGGGTACAGAATAATTTAACAGAAACAAAATGCTAATAATGGGCCTTTACTACCCGATCAGAAACAGACAGAAGCAGAAACAGATTAATCCCTACGGAAACAGAATGTAGAATTAGGTATACACTAGTAATGGGCCTTTACCACCCGAACAAACGGTACCACACAAAAACAGACATGTGTTACCACCCAACAGAAACAGACGGTACCAACAGAAACAGACAGAACTAAGTGTACCCTAACACCCTACCCCAAGCGATCGGCTCCCTAATACATAAATATCCTGTGTCGGCCCCACAGTAGGGTGTATCACTCCCTAAAGTGACAACCAATTGGCACAGACCTATTTACAGATGTCACGGCGTCTTACATCCTCAGAGGCAGACCAGGATCCATGCACGCACATGACCTGGTTGGGACGCACCATCAACACCCCTCGCCATTATCAGAATGAACTGCTTATAATTAGTTCAGTAAGCGTGCCCGGACCCTACCTACTGTTGGGTCAAAGTTTTGATACCAGAAAGGGTTACTGACTAATATGGGTCCCAAACAACAGATGACCCAAGTAATTCCCCTCATAACCTTGTATCCCCAGACTAACAGATCTCAGATTAACTTGTTTACAAGTTCAGACATACAGAATTCAGATTTACTAGTTCATAGATTAGGTTAACAAGTTTTCAGACTAACAGATCAAATATACAGGTTTTTCTGATTTGTCTAACTTTGTATTGGGCCTACAGATTCATGGACGGGTTTACTACACCTATTAATCCAGTTGGTTTAACCCTATTTCCCCCAATACGTTTTAGACATCATTCTTATCTTAGATTTGCATTAATTAATTATTAATACCCAGACCTCTCACATTAGGTCGCTAGCTTGTGGCCGCAGGATGGGCCGGGCGGTTCCAGGCAGACTTCTGCCACAAGCCAGACCTAACCTCGTGTCTTAAGCAGGTTATGACTAACTTCTCACATTAGAACCTATTGTTTGCGGCCACTGGATGTGCCGGGCGGTTCCGGGCAGAATTACGCCGCAAACTCATTAGTGTCACACCCCACCTCCGTTAAGGTCACTCACAAAGGGAATGCCTTAACTTTGGTGGAGCATTTTAGTAAACAGAATAGAAACTTACAAGACAGATAAAACAGTACTTGAAAATTTTTAACTTTATTATAGCGTAAACAGAAATCAATATGGTTACATCCTTTCAAATCTCAGAATTCAAGTACAAAATATCAGTCTTGTACAAAAGCCTTCAAAATGCATGGTTTAAAATCATAATCCCCATAGAACGGAAGCTATACAGAGCCAAGCCATACTTTAAGCACTTCAAGCAAAGAGAAATCCGGATCAAGCTAAAGTATTCCCTCCTTGGATAACCTGGGGGGGGGGGAAACGGAAGAAAGGAGGCGAAACAACAAGGGTCAGACAAAAAGTCTGGCAAGTCCAGTGACTTTCAGCATATGAACAGATAATAATAATATGACATGAACATAAAACTGGATGAGAGATAACTGTAACAGGTGTAGCAGATATAACAGAAGAACAGAATGACATAAACTATTGCTTTACACTCCTCTGCACTAATACTAGTATAACAGAATTAGGTGTCACCCTAATGTCTAAACTGAAGCAGGAACGGGTACAAAATAATTTAACAGAAACAGAATGCTAATAATGGGCCTTTACTACCCGATCAGAAACAGACAGAAGCAGAAACAGATTAATCCCTACAGAAATAGAATGTAGAATTAGGTGTACACTAGTAATGGGCCTTTACCACCCGAACAGACGGTACCACACAGAAACAGAGAGGTGTTACCACCCAACAGAAACAGACGGTACCAACAGAAACAGACAGAACTAAGTGTACCCTAACACCCTACCCCAAGCGATCGGCTCCCTAATACATAAATATCCTGTGTCGGCCCCACAGTAGGGTGTATCACTCCCTAAAGTGACAACCAATTGGCACAGACCTATTTACAGATGTCACGGCGTCTTACATCCTCAGAGGCAGACCGGGATCCATGCACGCACATGACCCGGTTGGAACGCACCATCAACACCCCTCGCCATTATCAGAATGAACCGCTTATAATTAGTTCAGTAAGCGTGCCCGGACCCTACCTACTGTTGGGTCAAAGTTTTGATACCAGAAAGGGTTACTGACTAATATGGGTCCCAAACAACAGATGACACAAGTAATTCCCCTCCTAACCTTGTATCCCCAGACTAACAGATCTCAGATTAACTTGTTTACAAGTTCAGACATACAGAATTCAGATTTACTAGTTCACAGATTAGGTTAACAAGTTTTCAGACTAACAGATCAGATATACAGGTTTTTCAGATTTGTCTAACTTTGTATTGGGCCTACAGATTCATGGACGGGTTTACTACACCTATTAATCCAGTTGGTTTAACCCTATTTCCCCCAATACGTTTTAGACGTCATTCTTATCTTAGATTTGCATTAATTAATTATTAATGCCCAGACCTCTCACATTAGGTCGCTAACTTGTGGCCGCTGGATGGGTCGGCGGTTCCGGGCAGACTTCTGCCACAAGCCAGACCTAACCTCATGTCTTAAGCAGGTTATGACTAACATCTCACATTAGAACCTATTGTTTGCGGCCACTGGATGTGCCGGGCGGTTCCGGGCAGAATTACGCCGCAAACTCATTAGTGTCACACCCCACCTCCGTTAAGGTCACTCACAAAGGGAATGGCTTAACTTTGGTGGAGCATTTTAGTAAACAGAACAGAAACTTACAAGACAGATAAAATAGTACTTGAAAAATTTTAACTTTATTATAGCGGAAACAGAAATCAATATGGTTACATCCTTTCAAATCTCAGAATTCAAGTACAAAATATCAGTCTTGTACAAAAGCCTTCAAAATGCATGGTTTAAAATCATAATCCCCATAGAAGGGAAGCTATACATAGCCAAGCCATACTTTAAGCACTTCAAGCAAAGAGAAATCCGGATCATGCTAAAGTATTCCCTCCTTGGATAACCTGGGGGGAACGGAAGAAAGGAGGCGAAACAACAAGGGTCAGACAAAAAGTCTAGCAAGTCCAGTGACTTTCAGCATATGAACAGATAATAATAATATGACATGAACATAAAACTGGATGAGAGATAACTGTAACAGGTGTAGCAGATATAACAGAAGAACAGAATGACATAAACTATTGCTTTACACTCCTCTGCACTAATACTAGTATAACAGAATTAGGTGTCACCCTAATGTCTAAACTGAAGCAGGAACGGGTACAGAATAATTTAACAGAAACAGAATGCTAATAATGGGCCTTTACTACCCGATCAGAAACAGACAGAAGCAGAAACAGATTAATCCCTACGAAAACAGAATGTAGAATTAGGTGTACACAAGTAATGGGCCTTTACCACCCAAACAGACGGTACCACACAGAAACAGACAGGTGTTACCACCCAATAGAAACAGACGGTACCAACAGAAACAGACAGAACTAAGTGTACCCTAACACCCTACCCCAAGCGATCGGCTCCGTAATACATAAATATCCTGTGTCGGCCCCACAGTAGGGTTTATCACTCCCTAAAGTGACAACCAATTGGCACAGACCTATTTACAGATGTCACGGCGTCTTACCTCCTCAGAGGCAGACCGGGATCCATGCACGCACATGACCCGGTTGGAACGCACCATCAACACCCCTCGCCATTATCAGAATGAACCGCTTATAATTAGTTCAGTAAGCGTGCCCGGACCCTACCTACTGTTGGGTCAAAGTTTTGATACCAGAAAGGGTTACTGACTAATATGGGTCCCAAACAACAGATGACACAAGTAATTCCCCTCCTAACCTTGTATCCCCAGACTAACAGATCTCAGATTAACTTGTTTACAAGTTCAGACATACAGAATTCAGATTTACTAGTTCACAGATTAGGTTAACAAGTTTTCAGACTAACAGATCAGATATACAGGTTTTTCAGATTTGTCTAACTTTGTATTGGGCCTACAGATTCATGGACGGGTTTACTACACCTATTAATCCAGTTGGTTTAACCCTATTTCCCCCAATACGTTTTAGACGTCATTCTTATCTTAGATATGCATTAATTAATTATTAATGCCCAGACCTCTCACATTAGGTCGCTAGCTTGTGGCCGCTGGATGGGCCAGGCGGTTCCGGGCAGACTTCTGCCACAAGCCAGACCTAACCTCGTGTCTTAAGCAGGTTATGACTAACTTCTCACATTAGAACCTATTGTTTGCGGCCACTGGATGTGCCGGGCGGTTCCGGGCAGAATTACGCCGTAAACTCATTCTAACCTCGAGTTAGTCACGTTAATCTTTGTGGCCAATTAATTAATAATTTACCGTTTATGCGCACGCCCAATATATATGCCAATTCCGATTATATCAATAACAGTATGATTATATCAACACAGCAGATAACAGATTTTAGCAGATAACAGATTTTCCAGATTATATGACTTAACGGATTTAACAGATTTAGCAACTTAGCAGATTTTGGCATATAATAGGTTAGGCATTTAAACAAATAAATTTAACAGATTTAGGCATTTTCAACAGACTTCGCAAATGACAGATTTGGCAGATGAACAAATCTAGCAGACAAGGCAGTAGAGCAGAACTAGCAGTTTAAGCAATATAACAGAACTAGCAGATTAGGCAATGTAACACAACTAGCAAATTAGGCAAATATAACAAATTTACTTATTTCTTTAAAGTTTCATACCTTGCCTAATTATAAACCTTGCCTAAGTTCACGTGCATAAATAATAGTCTTGATTCACAATATTATCATATACCCTATGTTTGTATTAAATTTACATAGCATAGATTATGGTCATGAATTTACCATATATCATATGTTCCAAATTTTTATTAAACTTGCATAGTACAGAAGATCCATATAATTTATACCAAATATAGCCATTACTATGCATGTCATATATCCCAAAGGTCCCTTACTTAGGTGTTTATTTACGCTAATAGATATCCTACTTTCATGTAAATCTTTATACCTAGGCCATATTCTCTTTATCCCAAATCATGTGTTCCATACAGTCTATATTTATGTTCAATTATATACCTTTTTATGTCATGTCCACAAATCATATGTTCAATACCTTTTTATGTTATAAATATAACATGTCCAATCATATGTCTCAGATTCATGTTCTAGATACAGTCCATGTTCTTTCCTCAAATTAGTCACCTATTGGTCATGCCCAATTTATGCATCATTCATTTTACTGTCCCAAACATTTTAGCGCATGTTAATCTCTTATGAGATTGGCTCAGGCTCGTGGTAGCCTGGCTATAGAACAGAAAGAGGAAAGAGGTACAGAATAAGATAAATCAAATCAGAACAGATATAACCTCAGATTCAGATTTAGAATTCATGTCACAATCAAAATTAATGTTTATAGCGGAGAATAACTGTACTTGCCTTGATTGGATTAAAGAAAGAACTTTAGTTGTTGCAGAATTGTTGCAGAAGCTTTTATCTCAAATTTGAATTGAATTGTTTAGGTTGATGTTGATTAGCTTCTAGTTTTGATTCCAGCAGAGTAGCGACGGCATTTTTATTTTTACTAGAACAGAGGCAGAGAAGAAGCAGAATAGAATTGTGTGCAGAGAAGGCTGGGTTTGGGGCTGTTTAAATAGGTTTAGGCAGACGAATCTAGACAGAAAACGAGACCAGATACATCAGAACGCACCCAGGCAGAAAAGCATATTCGGGAGGCATGTCGACCCCCAGGTCGACCCTAGGGTCGACTCTAGGGTCGACCCCCGGGGGCAGGTCGACTCTAGGGTGGACTCTAGGGTCGACCCCCTGGGGCAGGTCGACTCTAGGGTCGACCCCCTGGGGGCAGGTCGACTCTAGGGTCGACTCCCCAGTCGACCTGGTCTGTGCTGTTTAAATTTTTTTCTGAACTTTGGGAGGCCATAACTTGGTCATATGGACTCTGATTTACGAAATTTCGGACTCTATTTCGCGTATTTTTTCGAGACGAACGCAATGGCATAGCCCGTTTCCCTTGATTCTGATTTTATATTTTAATTATACTCAGATTTGTAATTCTTAAGTTCATAGAAAATACGGGGTGTTACAGAGAACCAGGTCCAGTCCCGCGTCCCACTATTATAAAAGTTTCCAAGTTTTCAAAGCATTCATACCCATAGGAATGCCCGCACCTATGGATCCACTCAACCACTTAAGGCGCTCGCTCTACTAAGTCGCTCGTGCATGACAACCAAATACAGATCTGGACAACTGGTTACAGCTAGCCAATGGCATGATTGTAATTAATAGAATGAGCGATCCATAACCTGCATCAACGGATTTTAGGTCATTTCCCAAGGGGAGCTCACCTATAAATACACCGTGGCTATTAGCATAAAGAGGGGGGATCTAGGAGACCACAAAGTGCTGCCAAATTCTATCCTCAACCACTGATTCAGCCATGGCGTCAAGAACAATCTCATGACCATGGAAGACGGCTCCATTCTCTTTCTCAATCATCCATCTACTCTCTTCCTTCTCAAATTTTACCATTCTCTTGTGTAATCTCAAGGTTAAAGTATATAAACGAGGGTATATTCAGTGAATATAAAGATGTATGAAAAGAGAGAGTTGATATATTTTGTAATCCTCATTATAAGATTGAAACTCACCTTCACAGTGGACGTAGGCCTAGTTAACGGCTGAACCACTCTAAATCTCGCCTCTACTTTATGTTTCTTGCATTTTTTTCATTTCTAATTGCTGATTAAACACGGTCTCATTTAGATCTTACCAAGTTGGTGAAGTACAGCTTGGTACCTTGGGTGCTTAAACCATTTTCGGTGTAAACACTGCCCTTGCTTCTTCGGGCACTCCCTAGTATAGTGTCTGATTTCACCACAGTTGAAGCAAGCATTCTTCCTTATTCTGCAGTCTTTGACCAAGTGACCCACGTTCCTGCAACCATGACATTTCTTTTTGCCTTGAGCTTTGTCGTTCTTTCCGCCCTCTTGTTGTTGTTCTTTCTTAGGCCACACTTTCTTGTTTTGCGGCTCATCAGATTTAGCCTCCTTTTTTTCATCCTCACCATCCTCGTGCATCAATGCCATATCAACCAGTCTCTCAAAAGAAATCCCCATCGGAATGTGAGATAATGCCAATGCTTGAAGAGGCTGATTTAATCCTCTCACAAACCTTAAAGCCTTCTTGTGTGGGGTGTTCACAAGCTTCAGACCAAACCTTTCTAATTGATTGAACTTATTTACATATTCTTTAACTGACAAGCTCCCTTGCTTAAGTGCTAGAAATCTCTCCATCTGCATACTCTCTTCTGCCTGAGAGAGGAACTTCATCTTGAATATCTGTCGAAAATCATCCCAAGTGTCGACTAGACGTTCTTCCTGCGTCACTTCCCACCAGAATGAAGCCTCATCTTTCAGCTGCCATATGGCCAACTGAATCTTTCTACGGTCTTCAACCTCGAAAATCCCGAACAAATCATCCATCTCCTTGAGCCAATTCCTTGCTTCTACAAAAGTATCTATTCCTCGGAATGGCTTTCCTCCCATAGCACAGAAATCCTTGCATATCTAAGAGAAATTATCCGCTTATGGAGGAGGAGGAACGGCAACTGCAGTTGGGAGAGGGGCATTTGCTTGGCCTTCGGCAAGAGCCATAGCCTCAAGATACCTATGGAACCAAGCTGGTATCTGTACGCTCTCGGGAATATTAGGTTCCCCAGACATGCTGAAAAGAAAAGGGATCCAAACAGAGAATCAAGAGATATTTCATATGGCTTTGGGGAATATGTTTTTCAAAAACAGACTTTTCCTTGAAAATACTTTCTTTTAAAACTTTTTTGAAAACAATTTTCAAATCTTCTATCCGATCGAGCAACCTTCACCTCTGATATCAAATGTGACACCCCATGTCCGTTAATGTCACTCTTTGTCAGAATGCATTAAGTTTCGTGAAGCGTTATAGGTAAACAGAAACAAAAACAAAAACATCACAAGATATATATAAAATAATAGAGTAATTTAAACATTATTAAACAGAAAACATAATGGTTCAAAATCCAGTTACATCATAGGTCTGAAATACAGAAAACCCATTACAACTTCTGTCTTGTACTAAAATCATCAGATTACAATAATATAAAAAGCATAGTCCCCAAAATACCCATATCAGAGATAATATGAAATCAAAGCGGTACATCTAAGCAGCTCGAAGAAGAATGAAAGAGAGAATCCTAATCAAGCCTGAGTATTCCCACCCTGAGAACCTGGGGGGAAGGAAGAGAGAGAAAAGGAAACAAAACGGGTCAGACATAAAGTCTGGCGAGTCCAGTTACTTTTAACATATAAATAAGTAAAAGCATTATGATAGGCATATAAACTAAATGAGATAGAGTCATAAGGCAGGTATAACAGGATAAACAGGATAACAGAACTGGATATATTGCGCTTCTTATGTACTTTTCTCTGCACCAATACTAGTATAACAGAAACAAGATGATCCCATTAAAAATATAATGGTTGTTTTAGGTGTACTATAGTAACGGGTTTTACCCCTAACAGAATTATCCGGTACCTAAACAAAAATAACAGGTGTTAACCGAAACATAAATACAGGTACCCCACAGAAACAGAGAGGACTAGATGTACCCTAATTATTACCCCCCCAATCGATCGACTCCCTATCCCGTAAAAACCCTGTATCGGCCCCACAGTAGGGTGTATTACTTTCTAAAGTGGCAACCTACAGAAGGACACAGACCTATTTACTGGTGCTACAGCGACTTATTTTCCCAGGGTAAGTCGTACTCATGCACGCACATGAGTCCGTTGGAACGCGCCAGTACACACCTCCTCCTAGATGAACCTCTTACAATCAGCTCAGTAAGCGTGCCCTGACCCCTATCTAGTGCGGGGTCCCCGTTTAATACCAGAATGGGTTACTGACTAATATGGGTCGCTCACAACAGATGACACAAGCCAACGCTAATATATCTTGTGTCCCCAATTAACTAGGATTTTGACAAGTTACGCCTAACAGATTTAACAGATTCGCATAACCCCTACAGATTTACAGGTTAAACTTTACAAATTAATGGGTCTATATAACCTCAATAGGTGTAACAGGTTAAGTCTTCTAGATTAATAGGTTTGTATAACCCCCACAGAGGTTTACTTAACCCCATAAATTTAACAGGTTTACATAAACCCACATATTTAACGCGTTTACTTAACCTTATAGATTTAACGGGTTTACTTAATGCCACAGATTTAATGGGTTTCCAGATTAACAGATTACATAGTTTATAATTAAGTACAACTTATCTTATTTCATAAGTTATCCCCTTCCTCTATCATTTATTATAACCTAAGTTATAATTACCACTTGTCCTTTGGACAAGCCCACCTATTATCTTTCCTTTTTTCCATTCAGGTTTATTGATAATACATTATCATCATTCCCCGTTTATGTATATTAATGCACCGGACCCCTCACATTAAGTTGGCCACTTGTGGATGCTGAATTTGTCGGGCGGTTCCACGCAGGCTTCTACCATAAGTTGAACTTAGCCTCGTGTCCCTGTGCCGTTATTACCAATTTCTTAATTACCGTAATTGTGTTAACAATCTTTTTGGCCTAATAATCCTATTTGGGCCATTCTCAGGTTCATCATAGGTTTTTCAATTACGGTATTCAATTTAAGCGGATTAAGTAGGCTTCACAGATTCTTTACAGTTACATTAACACGTTTCGCTTAATCTTAAATTAAGCCTGCAGATTTATATGTCCCGAACCACAAGTCATAATTTATAGTATATATATCATGCCCCAATTTTTAGTCCAATTTCACAATATAGTTTATGCCCCCAATTCCAATCGTGATTCATAGTACTAGTCATCCCCCTAAATTACAATTTCCATTCATTTCCAATTTAACCAAATTTCGTTCATACGCATATTTCAGCGATATCGGCCTAGGCTCGAAGGTAATCTGTCTATAAAAACAAAAAGGGAATGAGAGAGAGAGAAGAACAGAATAGGCATAAAACCAAAAGTAATAGAAATGGGCATATGATAGAAGAAATAGGCATATAAGAACAGATATGATGAATAGAAATAGGCATATAATAACAGATCTGATGAACATGTAATAACAGGACTGATAAGGCGTAGGTTTAAATCCAAATTTATAAACATGTCAAAATTACTTGTTAAATGTTTATATCTAAAAATAACATGAACTCACAGAGACTGGATCTAAAGAAAAGAGAACTGTAACGACCAGCATTTTTCAGCGATATAATTAATTTATTTATTGATTTAAATAATGGTTTGGTTATTTAAAATGACCAGAATTAAATAATATTGAATATTTAATTAAAATAAATAATATAATAATATATTTAATTTTTGAAATAGTCAGAAATAGTGGAATTCACAATATGGTGTGAACTGGATCATCTGTGATATTTAATTCAGTTTAGAATTGAATTAGAATAAGGAATATATTATTTGCACGACAGTTTGAACGTATAATTATATTATAATTAAAATCGAGCTTGAAATGGCGCGGCAGTTCGTAAATTGGCGATTCGAACTTTAAACGAGTATACAGAAGCCGTTTTAAATCGGATTTCTGTGAAACAGGAAATGTTGGGGGCTGGTGAAGTATATTTTTCTAGTGGAAGAAAAAAATCGGGATTTCGTCGTGTAGATTTTGATTTACGTCCAAATCAAATTTTAGAAAAATCGCTGTGGCTTTCCTTTATAATTTATAATGATTTATTTATATTATAAAAGGATTTTTAATATAAATCGAATATCGATAGAGCTGGAAATTTTGAAATATCGAGTTATAAATCCCAGTGGAGCTGTATGGTATTCCACTGTGAATATATACGATAATATTTATTTTTAAATATTAAATTTAAATGTTTTTAAATATATTTATATATTTAAATGGTCTATTTTGAGGTTAAAAATAGCTACTTTTGCAAACGAGCTCAGTTTTCGACGAAACCAATTTTGCTGGATTCGTAATGTCAAATTATTGCTAGATTTTAAATTCCGTGATTTTTGAAGTCAATATGTGGCCGTACGAGATTTTAATCTGAAATACCTTCGATAAATTGACCTTTGGAAATACGCTGTGTGAGCAAACGGAGTCGGAATTCGACGAAACCAGTTTCGTTGGGTCCGCAATGTCAAACTGTAGCTGCATGTCCATTTCCGTGATTTTTGGGTATCGTGGGTGATCACAGGGATTTTTAAACAGCGTTTACAAGTAGCGATATGATAATAATAAATAAAATAATCGAATAAAAATATATTAAAACCTCTCTATAAATTACCCTCATTCCTCTCTAACCCTAAACCAGTTTTGCTGAAACCAGAAACCGGCCTCCACCTTCCTTTTCTCTAAACGTGAGAAATATCCTCTTCTAAAATCAAGAATAAATCAAAGGAATTTCTAAAAATCCTTATATATATATTTTCGAAATCCTCATGAGATTCCCTTCCAATCTATACCCATTTGAATGGGTGCGATGCAAATTCCTGGTTCGCTAGTTTTCTCAGCACGACTTAGGGTTCGAAATTCGGGGAGATCCATGAGGTGTTAGCTCGTTTTGATGTTGTATTGAGGGTTGGCGGATCGAATAGAGCATGTATACAAAATTTGGGGATTTTTGGGGTTAAAAGGTGTCGATCGTTTACAGCAACCGTGCGTTGCCTGAAGTCTGTCGTAAGGAGCAAGATGGGTGCGAGGTTCGTGGATTTGTGATGAAGATGTATTGATTTCAGAGAGGAGTTTTGTGGTATGATCGATTTGGTTTTGTGGGTCGATGAAGAAGTTAAGGGGATGGGAAGGCGCAACAATGGAGGAGGAAGAAAATGTCTGGAGTTCGTGAATCAGCGGGAGGAAGAAAGGGTGGAGTGGTCTGGGTATTGGAGAATGGGGTGGGCTTGCTTTAAAATGGTGAAGCCCATTTTATACTTAATTCAAATTAAATAGGAATTTAATTAGTGTATAAGCTTCTAAATTTAATAACTTATTTATACATGATCAGAATTGAGCAAAACAAGATCCGTTGGGATCGTACGGACGATGGCTACACCATGGAACTAACCGGAGGTGAATTAGAGCTCGTTTGGATTTATGGTGAAATTAAACGTTGGAATCAAATCAATGACCGATAACTGTCATATAACGACAAACCGAACAAGGTGAGTAAATCTCACTAACTCTGCTCAATTTATATTTTTATAAAATATTTTTAGAATTTATAAATAATGGTTGTTTG
This sequence comes from Allium sativum, assembly GCA_030737875.1. NCBI lineage: Eukaryota > Viridiplantae > Streptophyta > Magnoliopsida > Asparagales > Amaryllidaceae > Allium > Allium sativum. Next base: position 665,660,441 of record CM060924.1, read on the forward strand.
CTGTGTGTTGGTTGTTTGGTTGAACTGCTAGTCAGTTGATTGAAAATTTCGATAACGATATATACATAAATCGTAATCGAAATTTGATTCTGTTTATCAAAATATTTTACATTCGTGTTTTTTTCATGTTGACTGACATCTGTGGATGCAGGGAAACAGGTCGGAGGAACCCAACTGAGTTCCTCAACATTTGTTTTACTGTTTCTCATATATTGTGACATATGATGTGATAAAAATCAGTTGTTGATTTTGTGTGTTGATTTTGGTTATTTGGTAACTTTAAATACCAAAGGAAATAACTGGGATGTGGAAAGAGGAATTTCAAACTATAAGTTGAAATAAAATATCGTATAAAATCAAGGATTTTATATAAAAAGGAAAATTTGAAGTGGTTATAGAATTGGGGAGGTGTATAAAATCAAAGAGTTAAAAAGGGTATAAAAAGGGAATTATTTGCAAAATATTTATAAGTAAAATAGAAAGGCAAACATTTGTAAAACATTTACAAATGGGGTTGGAAAGAAAATATTTGTAAAACATTCTGCAAATAGAATTTAAAGGGGAATAGTTGTAAAATATTTACGAATAGATTAAAAAGGAAATATTTATTTAGAAAATAAATGAGTTATATATAAAAGAAATATTTATATGAAATAAATATAGACAAATAGAAAATGGAATATTTGTAAATCGAATAGAGTTAGTCGAATAGAGTAAATCAAATATTGGTTATTTAATTAGAGTTAATCGAATATTAGTTATTCGAATAAAGAGATGACCAGATAATGTAAATGGAACATAGTTAATCAAATTAGGATTTAATGGAATATTTGTTATTCAATTAGAGTTGATCAAATATAGTTTTTAGAGATAGAGTTAGTCAAATATAATTATTTAGGAAGCGTTGTCATTTCGTACAACCACTAGCGTAATTCGCAGGGATGCAGATAGCCTACGGCGGTCGGATGTTTCCTAAGGGAATCAGGCGTAACCATTGTGATCGCTACGATCTAGAGTCAAGCTAATGGAGTTAAGTCTCATATTAGTTAATCGATAGGAGTTAATCAAGTCGAGTTAGTCAAGTTAGAGTTGAGTTAAATAAGTCGAGTTAGTTAAGTTAGAGTTATCAGTTAGAGTTAATCAGTTAGAGTAACCAACTAGAGTTAATAAGTTAGAGTTAACCGGTTATGGTTAATCAATTAGAGTTGATCGATTGGAGTTAAATAGAATTAGAGTTATTCAAATGGAGTTAATCCAGTTCGAGCTACTCGAGTATTAGTTAATTGAATAGAGTTAGTAAAAAGGAATTAATCGAATATCACCTATTCGAAGTAGAGTTATTGTACATAGTTTATTTGAGAGGTGAGTTAAATTGAATACAAGTTATGCGAAGGAGATAGTTAATCGAATATAGTTTATTCGAAAGAAAGATAAATCGAATATAGTTATTCAAAAAAGAGGTAAATCGAATATAGTTATTCGAAAGGGAGTTGTTAAAGATTTAGAGGATGAACTTTGTCTATTTCGAGGTTAACGACGTTGTTCAGTTAAGGTATGAGAGGTAATTATACCCCAACTTGATTGGCCTCATTTTTAACTAAGGAGTAGTTAAGGTTCGATAGTGAAGATTTGATTAAAGTGAATTTAGTTAGTGAGTGAAATGGCTTGAATGGGCAATGCGATGTTTTATTTAAACATCAGTTTAAATTCGATAAGGAAGTTTGGAAATGTTTTCCTAAATAAGAACCAGAAACTTTTTCTAAATTTAGAAAATAAGAATTTACAAAGATATAGAAATGGGGAAAATGGATAAATTAAAGATAATTTAGCATAAAGAGATCAGTTTTGGATGATGATTGATCGATAGAATCTCCATCTGGAAATAATATCGTTGTTTGCGCACCTGTTTTTCTTTGATAGTTAAATCACTGACTATCAAAGTTTTTGACCATTTTTCCGTCGCCAATACAGAGAGACCGGGATCAGATTCATTATCTGAAAACCACTCTATATGGACGTTAGCGTTGCGATCAAATGTGATGAAGATAGTTGAGGACGGTGTTATGCAAGGGCAATCCTGTTTACAGAATAGTGCCTTCGGTTTGTCCAGTCCCAGGACTAACATGAATGGACGAATGTCTGACAAAGTATATCAAACAGATTGCGTAAGTTGATCTCTTCAAACGTACTTACGTTTGGTGGCGGAGGAATTCGTTTCTCTTAGCTTTATACCCGTGGTATTTTTGGGGAAATCAATTTGTGATTTGATGGGTATGACGATGTGGCATTCAAAGTGAATGGTGGTCAAGTGTTTTCAAAAGATGCGTATTGACCTCAGCCCTCATCAACCGGGAAATGACAGAAATCGGGCAGGCAGCATGGCTATGTGGGTCGCTCCCATTAGGGTGTATATCACCTATCTAGAGAAAATCCATTTCATTCTATTGTCTATTTCGATGTTGTCCCTTTTCGGGAAGACGGTGGGTAGCTCCCAACCGTTGGTGGTATACATTCGATACACTCAAGCGAAATGAGTGGTCGGTCATGTGAGGGCCGGGTTGCAAGATGTTCTTGTTGAACCCAGTGTATTTGCCTCTAGAGATACACTATCGGCAGGTGGTCCCATACCTTGTCAAGGTCGGAATCCAATTTCCAATAAGAGCCCGCGGTTTTTGTTTGTATACTATATATGTGGAACATGAGATGCCAGCGTTCTGCTAGATTGTTAATTACTTGTGATTAGACATTATTATAATATTAGAAAAGTACCAATTTCCAAAATTGTTTTGGGTTATCGTAAGGTAAAAACCGTCCGTGTTTATGTGTGGATCGGTCTTACGATTATCTTTTCTTTTGAAAAGGATTTTGAAAAGTTAAACCGATGATTTGAGTTTACTCACACCAGTCCCATGACTGACCCAGAGTTTATTTTGTTTTGTTTTCCCTAAACTCTTGGGTGCCCAAATTTGTACGGGCAGTCAAGTAGTTCGGGTCTTTACAGATATACCTGGAGGAGCTTGAAGCAGGAGGCTTCCAGATTATATAACTATTGTTTATTTCCACTGTGATGTAAGTGTTGTATTCTAATATACAAATACAGCTTTATGTTTCAATGTATGTTGTATATTATATTTTATTCGTTCCGCTGTGAGATTCGTATTACTCTGATTGTGTTGTTCTTCTTCTTCTATTCTAATTTTCTATCTTATCTATTCTCACCATCTAACTTCTTTCTATTAATGATCTGGAATGTTCGATGCCTGAATAATTAACATGGGTTTTATGTTGATTTTCTGGGTTGAAAATCCCAAGTCGTTACAGTGGTATCAGAGCTGAAGGTTAAGTGATTACCTTGGCTCTGTGGCGTGACTCAGTAGAGATGGGGTTAGTAACACCCTAGATTGAGTTGAGTATATATATATGAGTGAACGTATTTGTAGATTGAATAAAAATTGTTTTATATTGTATATATATATTGTGGAGATTTATTGGTTGAGTAGTCTGTGAATTCTGGTCGATCAGTTTGATCCACTGTATCGATAGGGATTACCAAACACTTGAATGCGATAAACCAAAATAGTATGTTTTGAAAGAGGGTAAATGAGATAGTTTTACCCAAAGTATATTTCGATATAAAGAAAATATTTATATCCGAATTATTATAGTATGTTGGATGTGTTGGTTGATTATAAGTAAAATGGTTATGTAAATAACCAAAAAGAACTCGTGTAAAGGTAATATATTAAAAGCGGATTAATTAAATCTAAATTAAATTAGAATTGGAATCAAAATTCTGAAAACAGGGAGAAGTGTTTGTAAATGGATTTGAATTGAATATAAGAAAATTTTAAATTCCTGGGAGATTTTAAATTGTTTACAAGTATCGTGAATGATATTTTGAAAAAGATTTCAAATTGAAAATGTTTAGATATGGTTTTGAAAGTGATATTGTATTAAACTCACTTCGATAACTGGGAAATGACTCTGATGATGCTGGCCACATCATCAGTGTTCATTTTCGAGTTGTTAGTGACGGATTACTACCAAAGAGGGTGTTTTTGAATTGTTTTAAGAAAAAGGAGGTTGTTTGAATCCTAAAAAGGGATATTTGACATTTGAAAGAGCTAAGCTGTTTAAAATTTCCCAGGAAGATAGTATGAATTAAAAACAAATTTTAAAGAAAATTGGCGAAAGATAATTGAAATTGAATTAAAACCAGAAATGGAAATCAAATAGAAATTTGGGAATGCAAACTGGAATTGAATAAAAACTAGTAAGGGAAAATTGAATTGAAATAGAACGATATCGAATAAAGTTAAAGTTGTGAGTTATGGATTTGTGTAAATATATTGGACGGGTATGTAAGAATTGAAATTGGTAATGGATTTTGAGATTGAGAATGAGATTTGGTTTGATAATAGGATGATTGGATTTGAGAACAGATGATTGGAAATCGTTTGGGATGACTTTGGTATATGCTGAATTGGCAGTAGAATAAAAGGATGTAATGATATGCCCGACAAAAAGGTACATGTTTATTTTTATGGATTTGGTGATTTATGGGCCGATTTGGCAAGCCGCTTGGCTATTTGATTTTCTTTTGGATTGGAAAAGGCCTAGAGAGGCGAGTTGGAGTTTGAACTATTGACCGGTACAAAGGAGGTATTGGCGAAATTTTTCGAAAATTTCGGGTGTTAGAAAATTTTTCAGAAATTTTGAAAATTTTCGTTAGTAGGAATAAATTAATAATTAAATTGAAAGAAATTAATTCAGTTGAAACTGAAGTTAAAAGTGAACGAACAATTTTTAACCCAATTAATAGGGTCTGTTTCCTACCTTAGCAATTTCGAGGACGAAATTATTTTAAGGGGGGAAGAATGTAACGACCAGCATTTTTCAACGATATAATTAATTTATTTAATGATTTAAATAATGGTTTGGTTATTTAAAATGATCAGAATTAAATAATATTGAATATTTAATTAAAATAAATAATATAATAATATATTTAATTTCTGAAATAGTCAGAAATAGTGGAATTCACAATATGGTGTGAACTGGATCATCTGTGATATTTAATTCAGTTTAGAATTGAATTAGAATAATGAATATATTATTTGCACGACAGTTTGAACGTATAATTATATTATAATTAAAATCGAACTTGAAATGGCGCGGCAGTTCGTAAATTGGCGATTCGAACTTTAAACGAGTATACAGAAGCCGTTTTAAATCGGATTTCTGTGAAACAAGAAACGTTGGGGGCTGGTGAAGTATATTTTTCTAGTGGAAGAAAAAATCGGGATTTCGTCATGTAGATTTTGATTTACGTCCAAATCAAATTGTAGAAAAGTCGTTGTGGAATTCCTTTATAATTTATAATGTTTTATTTATATTATGAAAGGATTTTTAATATAAATCGAATATCGATAGAACTGGAAATTTTGAAATATCGAGTTATAAATCCCAGTGGAGCTGTATGGTATTCCATTATGAATATATACGATAATATTTATTTTTAAATATTAAATTTAAATGTTTTTAAATATATTTATATATTTAAATGGTCTATTTTGAGCTTTAAAAATAGCTACTTTTGCAAACGAGCTCAGTTTTCGACGAAACCAATTTTGTTGGATTCGTAATGTCAAATTATTGATAGATTTTAAATTCCGTGATTTTTGAAGTCAATATGTGGCCGTACGAGATTTTAATGTGAAATACCTTCGATAAATTGACATTTGGAAATACGCTGTGTGAGCAAACGGAGTCGGAATTCGACGAAACCAGTTTCGTTGGGTCCGCAATGTCAAACTGTAGCAGCATGTCCATTTCCGTGATTTTTGGGGATCGTGGGTGATCACAGGGATTTTTAAACAGCGTTTACAAGCAGCGATACGATAATAATAAATAAAATAATCGAATAAAAATATATTAAAACCTCTCTATAAATTACCCTCATTCCTCTCTAACCCTAAACCAGTTTTGCTGAAACTAGAAACTGGCCTCCACCTTCCTTTTCTCTAAACGTGAGAAATATCCTCTTCTAAAATCAAGAATAAATCAAAGGAATTTCTAAAAATCCTTATATATATTTTCGAAATCCTCATGAGATTCCCTTCCAATCTGTACCCATTTGAATGGGTGCGATGCAAATTCTTGGTTCGCTCGTTTTCTCAGCGCGACTTAGGGTTCGAAATTCGGGGAGATCCATGAGGTGTTAGCTCGTTTTGATGTTGTATTGAGGTTAGCGGATCAAATAGAGCATGTATACAAAATTTGGGGATTTTTGGGGTTAAAAGGTGTCGATCGTTTAGAGCAACCGTGCGTTGCCTGAAGTCTGTCGCAAGGAGCAAGATGGGTGCGAGCTTCGTGGATTTGTGATGAAGATGTATTGATTTCAGAGAAGAGTTTTGTGGTATGATCGATTTGGTGTTCTGTGGGTCAATGAAGAAGTTAAGGGCATGGAAGGCGCATGTGACGATCCCAAAACCCCATGACACGGTGTTAAGGATAATCATTGGAATATAACACATTAATCATCATTAGCAGATCACAGATAATAGCATAAACAGAAAATAGAATAATTTACACACATATGACAGCGGAATCATATAGATATCATCACATCAGAGAAGCACAGTACAGGATACAACTTAGTGCATAATGATACATAATCAGTCACCATCGCCTGAGGCGGAATCATACATAAAGAGTACACAAAAGGGAATATCAGTCTACATCGCCAATGGCGGAATCATAATATAGATACAATAATGGCGGAGAAAATCCAAGTCAGCACAGTGTAGTCAAGCCTCGCCATGAGCCAAAAGATGCGTCAGAAACCTGTAACTAGGCTGCCCGTGTGAAAATGAGGGCACCCGAATTTGCAAGGTGAAACAAACTACGAGTCAGTCATGGGACTGGTATGAGAAATCTATTCAACTTATTAACAACAATAATAAGGCAAACCAAAGGACCACGCCACTTTCGCGGAACGGGTTTACTCCAATGAGTGCTAGTGCATGAAATAAAGTAAATGATTAAATCAACGCAATGCTTTTTATAAAATGAAGCCATTATAAGACTCAGGTCCCATCACACAATGCAACGCAAGCCGGAGGATAGAGTTTTTACCTTATAACGGCCAAAGATGCTTCATACGAATAAAACAAAGGTGTTCGATATTATTACTAGTGCATATATGTTTCAAAAGCAATTCAATCATAAATATCAATCCTAGGCGGCATAGCTACCATCTACTATGTCGCCATACTAGTAATACAATCACATCCGCATATTTCGTATTGGAAATTGGATTCCTTCATGAGTCGAGGCAAGGGGCAAGCTCCTCTCCGTTCGAGACACTCTAGCAAATGCCTCGGGACCGCACATAGCAATCCCCTGGATCCTCCAAGGCCGGTCCTCTCTTACTTTTGAGGATTAGTTATTCCTGAACACACGTTTCCTGGTCCTTACAGACCTATAATCGAGGCGCCTCGTATTCCAACAACCACACAGGTGAAAAGTAGATATAAATGTCAGGGCTGGGAGGTCGCTGACACCACCATAGCTAGAAAGAAACGTCGTGCACTCCTTGGGTCCTTCTCCCGTTTTTGACTCATACCGGGGTGTGAGGCTCGCGAATTCACGTTATACACAAAATTACGTCACACAGACCATGCTTTGATCATCAACCACAAGACTTTGCTTTGCAACAGAAGCCTTGATCATATGCCACTTAGGCGTGCCACACAGGCAATCCACTTCATGCGACTGATTTCTGTCAATACATAACCTCTGAGCTCGTACGTCTCAGAGAAGGGCGTTAAGCAAGAGAATAAATTCTCCACCGCCAAACAGATATATATTTAACAGAGATCAATCAACACAGAACAAAATCCAATGTCAGACACACAGTCCATTTACAAGTCCGTTCTGGGTCTGAACGAAACCGGAGGCACCAATTCCTCGCATATCCGTACAATCAACAGTATGTGTGGACGGCTACTACTTCAATTCCTTCATGGTAGCTACTCCAATCACGAGCATCAGTAGCGCCCATCCATCCAATGTGGAGATCGTCGGTCTTCAGCCGTCTTTGACTCTTCGACTTCTCAACGTCGATCGATTATTTGAAATGAGATAAACTCGGCCTTTTCAAATAACCCACGTATATTTAGATTTTCAAATCAGTCAATCACATGGTTGGACTATTCAACAATCACATTTCAGTTATTTAGTTATAATTTTCATGTCAAATACATTCAACCATCACATATCAAGCAAACACAACAAAATTGGTTTATTTCCACTCTATATCGTCCATAATATTTTATAACGATATATCGCCATTTTTATTTGATTCAAAACGGCCATATTTAATTAAACGACGTTTCAGGACGTGTCGATGCACTGGCGCTGCTTTTCACTAATTTTGTTTTACACATACATGAAAATTTAACCGTTGGATCTTCACAAATTTTACATCATTAGGAAGGTCATTTCAAAACGAATCCAACGGTTTCAGTTTTGGGAAAATCCGACGGTCGGATCTTCCACACTAACCATTTGAAGTTACGATTTCAATTTACGAACTGCAGCGTCGTTATTCGATTTAATTTAATTATATATATATAATCGTTTCTGGCGCTGTTTTTCTTCAGTTTTGAATTAAACATTCCAGACAATCCAACCGTCGGATCTTCACAAAGTTGGTGCCGTTGGAAAGATATTTCCAAGGCGAACCCAAGGTTGAGGCTTCGGGAAAATCCAATGGTCGGATTTCCCGCACCAGTCGTTTGAAATCACTGTTTCAAAACATGAACTACACGGCCACGTTTCGTTTTTATTCTATTTATATTTATATATTTATATAAATATAGTTCATTCAAAAATTCCTATATCGTTTCCACTTCAATTATTTCACTAACGCCTTTAAAATTTGGAAAATTTCGCCATAACCTCCTTTGTACGGGAGGGTCTGGGAAAATTCCCAAATAGCCACACGGGCGTCTCATATCAAAAAGAAAAAGAAAAAGCCAAGCGGCTAGCCAACAGGCTCATAAAATCATCACCCAAACAAAGCGGTAAATGTGTACCTATTTGTCGGCCACAAAATTCTATTTCTCTTCTCTAGCCCCTTTTGCTTTAACCTGTTCAATAGATATGCATGTACATATATACAATTTCTAACATTTATCATTTTCCATTCAATTTCATATTTGATTTGCTTTGGTTTAAAAACACCATTCATTCTAATGTTGCATGCATAAGCTAAAATCATATCATTAGCTAGTTAATGTATATTTCAACTCATGCACGTTTATTTGAACAAGCGGCTATTTTTAACACTTCACATTTCAAAGATGATAATTTTGGCGAACTAAAATAGATTTCAACACATGACTATTTTATTTAGTTCCTATGCATGTTAAAAATAATATTTCTATCACAAATATTTATTTCAACGTCCGCATATCTTTAGCATATCACACATATGATAAAAATGATATTTTCATCATTTAAAATATTTATTCGACAAATAGATGTTTCAACACTTCATAGTTTCAATAAAAATGTAATTTTTATTGTTTGGTCTTTTTATTCAACACATGAACTTTTCCACTACACACACTTCTCAACAAATGAGTATCTCCACACATGGACATTTTATTTATGTTGTTCATATTAGATTTTTATGATTGAAATTCATATACATATAAAAATGTGATTTTTATTGTTTAAACACTTCACTCATTCACAAATGAATTTAATTTTCACACAACACTTTTCAACACATGAATATTTCCACACGTGGATATAGTTTCAATATATGACTTTGATTTCAACGCATGAAAATAATTTCAACATATGAAAATAATTCTAACACACAAAGATTATTCAAAATTTCGGCAGCATAACGGCAGGGTAGTTAAAACCGGCACCGTCCCTAATACGGCTCCTCGCTCTACCTTAAAACCTCGTGGTTTTTGACAATGTGGATTCATGCATCTAATTCGCACGCAGGCGACATGTTTATTTTTATTTCCACAAATATTTCCAATTCATTTCAATCACCAATGGGTATTTTTCAACCACAACCAAACAATATCAACCACAAACAATTATTCAACCATTCGTATTTTTCATCCAATATTTCACACCAATTCACCACAATAAATATCGTCCATGGTTTGTGGACGAGGGGAGTATATATATATATATATAATTGATATATTTCACTTGCATTTCAACACATATATCAATTATTCTAGGCATGTAAAATTCATACTTCGCTTATATAGCTTACACTACGCATGTACATGAGGTATACAACACGTATGTAATTTATATTTCGCTTATATAAATTATACACGACATTTTCCATTCAATTTCACGTTATTTTAGATTTCTCACCTTGGTTTTCTGAGCACTAAAAATCGATACGATGTCAGAAAAATCCGCGGCTTCTTCTATTGGGTAGAGAGCTTCCTTGCGGTCTCGATGTTTCCTGTTTCATCGAATTTCGTCAACAAACCAAAAAGATATGATTTTTCAAAGCATAAAGATCAAAGAAAACTCACTTTCACAAAGCTTCGAAACTAGGTTTACAGTTTTTGTGAAATCAGTGGCACGTGGGGACGATCGGGGGTGCTGACGTGGAAGAGGGAAGAGAGGGCTTTAAATCGGTGGTGGTTTGGTGGCGTTCGGTGGTCGGTGGCGTTCAGGGCGGCGGCGGGAAGTGCTCGACTTCCTGGCGTCGATACGGGCGGAGGAGGCGACTGTAAGGGCGGTGGTGGGGTCGGATTTGAAGAGGAGGAGGAGGCGCGTCGAGGTAGGGGGTGGCGCAGGCTGGAATCGCCTGAGGCGGCGGCGATGGAGGAGAGAGGGTAGGGAGCGGTTTTCGCCGTTGAACGGGGGGGTTATTAAATTTTTAAATAGTGTTTTCTCAAACGAACTCCTTTTTAAACCCAATGACTGTCGCCCCTAGCTAAATACTCCCATTCCGGACACAATGGGATATGTTTCGTAGGCCAATTCGACTGTTACAGTCAGTTATTTTTCAAATTAAAGTATAAAACATATAATTTTTAACTCTGAACGCACATTTCAATTTGCCAGGGCCACAAACTGATTCGAAAAATTCCAGAAAAATAAATCTAGCTATGTTTTGACGCTACGGTCCCAACAAAACTAGTTTCGTCGAATTCTGAGGTCGTTTGAAAAATGGCCATTTTCTGGTCGATCCAATTTAACAGAAATCGACCAAACACATTTTCTTTTGCCACGCTCACATACTAGCTTCAAAAATTATGAAATTTGAAACCTAGCAATAGTTTAACATCCTGGACCCAACAAAAGTCGTTTCGTCGAATTCCGAGGTCGTATGCAAAATATCAATTTTCCAGGGCTATATACTCTATATACCGACCCTTCTGAAAATTCATTCGGCCATAACTTTTGATTCCCGTTATGAAACTTCGATTTTTCAGATTCGTTGGAAAGGTATTGACTAACAGATTTAAATATTTTTGGTTTCGCTAAAATCCGTTATATTTTCCACCCTGCATAGTCGGTCAAAGTTTGAATTCAAATTTTCAAACTGACTCACTATTTCTATTTCACTATTTTATTGAAATATTCTATTTCAATTGTTCAAATTCCTTTGAAATAACCAATTTAAAAATTTTAAATTGGCTCGTATTTTCCGGGTTATTACAGCGCAACAATGGAGGAGGAAGAAAATGTCTGGAGTTCGTGAATCAGCGGGAGGAAGAAAGGGTGGAGCGGTCTGGGTACTTGAGAATGGGGTGGGCCGGCTTTAAAATGGTGAAGCCCATTTTATACTTAAATCAAATTAAATAGGAATTTAATTATTGTATAAGCTTCTAAACTTAATAACTAATTTATACATGATCAGAATTGAGCGAAACAAGATCCGTTGGGATCGTACGGACGGTGGCTACACCATGGAACTGACCGGAGGTGAATTAGAACTCGTTTGGATTTATGGTGAAATTAAACGTCGGAATCAAATCAATGACCGATAATTGTCATTTAACGACAAACGGAACAAGGTGAGTAAATCTCACTAACTCTGCTCAATTTATATTTTTATAAAATATTTCTAGAATTTATAAATAATGGTTGTTTGCTGTGTGTTGGCTGTTTGGTTGAACTGCTAGTCAGTTGATTGAAAATTTCGATAACGATATATATATATATAAATCGTAATCGAATTTTGATTCTGTTTATCAAAATATTTTACATTCGTGTTTTTTTTATGTTGACTGACATCTGTGGATGCAGGGAAACAGGTCGGAGGAACCCAACTGAGTTCCTCAACATTTGTTTTACTGTTTCTCATATATTGTGACATATGATGTGATAAAAATCAGTTGTTGATTTGGTGTGTTGATTGTGGTCATTTGGTAACTTTAAATACCAAAGGAAATAACTGGGATGTGGAAAGAGGAATTTCAAACTATAAGTTGAAATAAAATATCGTATAAAATCAAGGATTTTATATAAAAAGGAAAATTTGAAGTGGTTATAGAATTGGGGAGGTGTATAAAATCAAAGAGTTAAAAAGGGTATAAATAGGGAATTATTTGTAAAATATTTACAAATAAAATAGAAAGGAAAACATTTGTAAAACATTTACAAATGCGGTTGGAAAGAGAATATTTGTAAAACATTCTGCAAATAGAATTTAAAGGGGAATTGTTGTAAAATATTTACGAATAGATTAAAAAGGAAATATTTATTTAGAAAATAAATGGAGTTATATATAAAAGAAATATTTATATGAAATAAATATAGACAAATAGAAAATGGAATATCTGCAAATCGAATAGAGTTAGTCGAATAGAGTATATCGAATATTGGTTATTTAATTAGAGTTAATCGAATATTAGTTATTCGAATAAAGAGATGACCAGATAGAGTAAATGGAACATAGTTAATCAAATTAGGATTTAATGGAATATTTGTTATTCAATTAGAGTTGTTCAAATATAGTTGTTAGAGATAGAGTTAGTCAAATATAATTATTCAGGAAGCGTTGTCATTTCGTACAACCGCTAGCGTAATTTGCAGGGCTGCAGATAGCCTACGGCGGTCGGATGTTTCCTGAGGGAATCAGGCGTAACCATTGTGATCGCTGCGATCAAGAGTCAAGCTAATGGAGTTAAGTCTCATATTAGTTAATCGATAGGAGTTAATCAAGTCGAGTTAGTCAAGTTAGAGTTGAGTTAAATAAGTCGAGTTAGTTAAGTTAGAGTTATCAGTTAGAGTTAATCAGTTAGAGTAATCAACTAGAGTTAATAAGTTAGAGTTAACTAGTTATGGTTAATCAATTAGAGTTAATCGATTGGAGTTAAATAGAATTAGAGTTATTCAAATGGAGTTAATCCAGTTCGAGCTACTCAAGTATTAGTTAATTGAATAGAGTTAGTAAAAAGGAATTAATCGAATATCACCTATTCGAAGTAGAGTTATCGCACATAGTTTATTCGAGATGTGAGTTAAATTGAATACAAGTTATGCGAAGGAGATAGTTAATCGAATATAGTTTATTTGAAAGAAAGATATATCGAATATGGTTATTCGAAAAAGAGTTAAATCGAATATAGTATTTCGAAAGGGAGTGGTTAAAGATTTAGAAGATAAACTTTGTCTATTTCGAGGTTAACGACGTTGTTCAGTTAAGGTATGAGAGGTAATTATACCCCAACTTGATTGGCCTCGTTTTTAACTAAGGAGTAGTTAAGGTTCGGTAGTTAAGATTTGATTAAAGTGAATTTAGTTAGTGAGTGAAATGGCTTGAATGGGCAAAGCAATGTTTTATTTAAACATTAGTTTAAATTCGATAAGGAATTTTGGAAATGTTTTCCCAAATAAGAACCAGAAACGTTTTCTAAATTTAGAAAATAAGAATTTACAAAGATATAGAAATGGGGAAAATGGATAAATTAAAGATAATTTAACATAAAGAGATTAGTTTTGGATGATGATTGATCGATAGAATTTCCATCTGGAAATAATATCGTTGTTTGCACACCTGTTTTTCTTTGATAGTTAAATCACCGACTATCGAAGTTTTTGACCATTTTTCCGTCGTCAATACGGAGAGACCGGGATCAGATTCATTATCTGAAAACCACTCTGTATGGACATTAGAGTTGCGATCAAATGTGATGAAGATAGTTGAAGACGGAGTTATGCAAGGGCTATCCTGTTTACAGAATAGTGCCTTCAGTTTGTCCAGTCCCAGGACAAACGTGAATGGGCGAATGTCTGACAAAGTATATCTAACGGATTGCGTAAGTTGATCTCTTCGAACGTACTTACGTTTGGTGGTGGAAGAATTCGTTTCTCTTAGCTTTATACCCGTGGTATTTTTGGGGAAATCAATGTGTGATTTGACGGGTATGACGATGTGGCATTCAAAGTGAATGGTGGTCAAGTGTTTTCAAAAGTTACGTATTGACCTCAGGCCTCATCAAACGGGAAATGACAGAAATTGGGCAGGCAGCATGGCTATGTGGGTCGCTCCCATTAGGGTGTATATCACCTATCTAGAGAAAATTCATTTCATTCTATTGTCTATTTCGATGCTGTCCCTTTTCGGGAAGACGGTGGGTAGCTCCCAACCGTTGGTGGTATACATTCGATACACTCAAGCGAAATGAGTCGTCGGTCATGTGAGGGCCGGGTTGCAAGATGTTCTTGTTGAACCCAGTGTATTTGCCTCTAGAGATACACTATCGGCAGGTGGTCCCATACCTTGTCAAGGTCGGAATCCAATTTCCAATAAGAGCCCGCGGTTTTTGTTTGTATACTATATATGTGGAATGTGAGATGCAATCGTTCTGATAGATTGTTAATTACTTGTGATTAGACATTATTATAATATCAGAAAAGTACCAATTTCCAAAACTGTTTTGGGTTAACGTAAGGTAAAAACCGTCCGTGTTTATGTGTGGATCGGTCTTATGATTATCTTTTCTTTTGAAAAGTATTTTGAAAAGTTAAACTGATGATTTGAGTTTACTCACACCAGTCCCATGACTGACCCAGAGTTTATTTTGTTTTGTTTTCCCTAAACTCTTGGGTGCCCAAATTTGTACGGGCAGTCAAGTAGTTCAGGTCTTTACAGATATACCTGGAGGAGCTTGAAGCAGGAGGCTTCCGGATTATATAGCTATTGTTTATTTCCGCTGTGATGTAAGTGTTGTATTCTAATATACAAATTCAGCTTTATGTTTCAAAGTATGTTGTATATTATATTTTATTCGTTCCGCTGTGAGATTTGTATTACTCTGATTGTGTTGTTATTCTTCTTCTATTCTAATTTTCTATCTTATCTATTCTCACCCTCTAATTTCTTTCTATTAATGATCTGGAATGTTCGATGCCTGAATAGTTAACATGGGTTTTATGTTGATTTTCTGGGTCGAAAATCCCAGGTCGTTACAAGAACAATTAGACTTAAGCCGTAGAAGAAATTCTTGAATGCGTATAAGTGTTGTTCTAGGAAATAGTCTAATTCAATCTAAGCTGGGGAAGCATTTCATTGTCTCCATTGTTTTTGGTGTGTAAAATCAATAGAAATAGGGTCCTATTTATAGCCTAAAGCCAACAAACCAAACCAGAAATCAGTCCACGTTTGAAAACAAGAATCTGCCCAAATCCATATAGGGGTCGACCCCCATTTACCGTGTCAACCCCGGGGTCGACCCATGGGTCAACCCCAAACACCCTGAGTCGACCCCGGGGTCGACCCTTAGAATGGGTTGCATCCGCTTCTGGCCTTCCTGCTTTGTTGTTTTGATTTTTTTTTGAATACTTTGATATGTTTGTATATATATATAATTCTCTTGTGCATATACAAACTTCTAGGCTTAATAACTTCTTCATATGATATCCATTTCACACAGACTCGAAGTATATCTTAAGCAAAATTCCGAGACGAACGTAATAGCTCAGTCCATTTTACTTAATTCTCAATATTTAATTAAGTATTCCTTACTTTATCATTACAGTGTTCTTTAAAATTACAGGGTGTTACACCAAGTTATACTTTGAATTTAAATATTTTGGAAGTAGGTATTATAACGTTATCGTTGTGATCAACATTTATATAACGTTCGTTTAAATTTATATAAACGGATTTTGGAATTTTTTTCCAAATATAACCAAAGATGTTTTCTAAGTGTAGAAAATGAAATGATTTCTGTTAATAAGAAGTTAAGAATGAAGTTAAAAAAAATTGAAACTGACTAGAGATCAATCAAGTTGAATGGCTTCTTGAGTAGGGGTGAGCATTCGGTCGGTTCGGTTGGTTTGGAGCTAAAAAAGCTCAAACCGAATTAAAACCGAAATTTTTTCAAACCGAACCGAACCGAACCAAATTAATTTCGGTTAATTCGGTCGATAACCGATTTAACCGAACTTGAAGGATGTATTATTATACAAACGATGGATTCACTCAAAGTAAAACATAAATTCACGTTTGGAGAATTTTTATACAGTATATTTTATGTTTATGATAAAATTTGATCTATTTGTGATAAAAGTATTTGTATTACATAACTAAACTAATTATTTAAAGTACTACAATATCATCAAATTTGATAACAAATTAAAAGTTCGGTTAATTCGGTTAAACCGATAACCAAATAAAATTATTTTACAAATCGAATTCAAACCGATTTAGTTTTAAAACCGAACTGAACCGACCGAAATGAACCGGTTTGGTCGGTTAATTCGGTTTGAACCGAATATTGCTCACCCCTATTCTTGAGTATCGATCTGATGTTGGTTTCAGCCTTCAGGGTTTATAATTAGGGAGTTGTTTTCTTGCTAGTTTATAGGGATTAATGAATGTGAAAGAATAGTAATGCGCAAATAAGGATTTATGAATATGTGGAAGGGTTTTCCGATGTTAGTAAGAAATATTTTCTAGAATATAGAAAATAAATAGTTTAAGATAAATGGAAATGTTTTTCCAAGAATCGTGAAAGGTTAAACGAGTTGAAGAAATATTTGGGGAAAAATAATGAAGAGAGATTGGGGAATAAATAAATTAGTGATAAATTAATCTAAAGGGGTTTAATGTTGAACGGTGATCTATCGGTAGAATTTCCCTTTGTAATAAGATCGTTGTTTATATGGATGTTTTTCCTTTGATAGT
Source organism: Allium sativum (assembly GCA_030737875.1). Taxonomy (NCBI): domain Eukaryota; kingdom Viridiplantae; phylum Streptophyta; class Magnoliopsida; order Asparagales; family Amaryllidaceae; genus Allium; species Allium sativum. The sequence continues at coordinate 665,677,641 of CM060924.1, forward strand.
TAAATAACCGACTATCAAAGTTTTTGACCATTTTTCCATTGTCAATACGGAGAGATTAGGATATTATTTAATATCTGAAAACCACTCCGTATGGGAAATAGCTTTGTAAATAGAATATGTTGAAGATAATTGAAGATGGAGTTTATTCAAGTGTTGTTCTGGTGATCCTATGCAAAAAATTCCTAAGATTGATTTACAGAATAGTGCCTTTGGTTTATCCAGTCTTAGGACAACTTGTATGAACGAATGTCTGACAGAGTATATCCAATAAATCGTGTGAGTTGATCTTTTCAAACTTATTTACGTTGGTGGCGAAGGAACTCATTTTTCTTAGCTTTATACCCGTGGTATTTTTAGGGAAATCAATTTGTGATATTAAAGGCATGATAATGTGACATTCAATGTGAATGAAGATGTAATTTTTCTTAGGGTAGTTATGGCCTTAAGCCTATTCAATCGGGAAATGGCATAAAATCGGGTAGGTCGCATGGCTAAGTGGGTCTCTCCCAATTAGGGTATATTGTCACCATCTAGAGAAATTTCAATTTGTTCTTCTTTCGCTTCTGTATGTCCCTGGAATATGGTGGGCCCAAATCGTAGGGTGATAATATATTCGGAACATTCAAGCAAAGTGAGTGGCCGGTCATGTTTAGCCAGTGTTGCAAGATGTTCTTCTTGAATCCTAGTATATTTTCTCTAGAGGTACACTGTCAGAAGGTGGTCCCATACCTTGCCATAGTTAGAATCCATTCCCCAATAAGCGACTGTGGTTTTGATTGTATACTATTATGTGCAGTGTGAGATGCAAGCGTTCTGCTAGATTGCTATTTACTTGTTGTTAGACACTATTATAATATCAGAAGAATATTGTTTTAAAGAATGTTTTGGGTTATTATAAGGTAAAAACCATCCGTATTTAAGTGTGGATTGGTCTTACGACTATCCTTTGTTTTGTAAAGGATTTTTAAAAGTTGAACCAATGGTTGGAGTTTACTCACACCAGTCCCATGACTGACCTAGAGTTTTTTTTTGTTTTATTTTACCCTAAACTCCTAGGTTTGGGCAATCAAATAGTCGGGATTTTACAGATACACTTGGAAGAACTTGGAGCAGGAGGCTTCAATATTAGATATATATATATATATATATATATATATATATATATATATATATATATATAGAGAGAGAGAGAGAGTTATCTCTGCACTGATGTTATTGTTGTACTCTGAAATGGTATGTATATACAGTTATAAGTTTGTATTTCAAAGATTCTATTTTATTATATATTTTACTCGTTTGCCTGTGATATTTGTGTTTATTCTCATTATGTTCTATTGTGATCTTCTTCTTCTCCAATTCTAACTTTCTTTCTTTCCGTTTCCCACCCTCTAACTTCTTTCTATTGATGATTTGGTATTTCCGATGTTTGAATAGTCAACATTGTGTTTTGTGTTGATTTTCAAGGTCGAAAATCCTGGTTTTTTTATAGTGGTATCAGAGCTGAAGCTAAGTGATTACCTTGGATCTGCGGCGTAACTCAATAAAGATGGGGTTAGTAATACCCTAGATTGAGCTTGATTGTATGTAAACGAGAGAACGTATTTGTAGCATGTATAAAAATGGTTTTACATTGTGGAGATTTGTTGGTTGAGTGGCTTATGAATTCTGGTCGACGGTGGGGCACCACAATGTCGATATGGGTTTCTAAACACTCGAGTGCGATAAACCGACACAATATGTTTTGAAAAGAGGGAAAATGAAATAATTTTACGCAAAATATATTTTGATATAAAAGAAAGATTAATATTAGAAATAATAAATATATTGGATGTATTGGTTGTAATTATAATCGAATAAGATTATAATTGAGATGATTATAAATAACCAATTAGAATTCATATAAGTATAGTACATAAAATCAGATGGATTGAATATAAATCCAAAACATAAATGGAATTAAAATCCTGAAAACTCGGGAAGGTGTTTGAAAATGAATTTTGAATTAAATATATGGAAATTTTAAGAACTTGGGTGAATTTGGAAATATTTTTCAAGCATTTATATTATGAAGTAATTTCAAAATGAAAGTGTTTAAAAATAAGTTTTAAAAGTAATACAGTATTGAACTCACTTTAGTCGATGGAAAATAATTCTGATGGTGATCCAGACATCATCGATGTTCATTTTCGAATTTCTAAGTGACGCATTGTTGTATATAACGGTGTTGTATACACAATTATATGATTTTTGTTTGATGATAACAAACAAATATATTTTATAAATGTGTTTGTTACTGTACTGTTCTATATTTACATCACAGACAGGAATGTAATATTTATATTTAAATAAAATACATCTGTACAGAAAATCAAATATTTACTGTATTTTATTTAAAATATAAATATTATATTTCTAACATTCAAACAGTACATCTATTTTAACTCCACTATTTAATCACTTCACATATTTGTACTTATAAATAAACAGAATAGAATAGACAAGTCTTTTTGACAACAATGAAATAATATTTTTATTTCAAATAGATTTTGTTTATTACAAATAATCAGTACAATCACTTTTTCATATACATTAGCTCCTCACTATAACACTCATACATTCTCTCAGTTTGCACTTCATATATACAATTTCATTTACACAGATTCGTACATTTACACAGACACACTGACACACTTCTTATTTTCACTGTCTTTTATCTTTTGTCTTCACAGCTTTCTGCATTCAGTCCAGTCTTCATACCTGTCATATACAGAAACACACACAGAGTACACTGCAATAGAAATAAAAACTGAATACATGCAGATTTAAATTTTATTTTTGAAATTTTATTTGCCTCAGTTTTCTGGTGTGTTTCTCATCATTTTTCTGACTTGATCTGATTTGTTAATCCAATTGTGTCTAGACAGTTTATATATAGTATAGGGACAGAAAAATAGTCTGATGGCTGCATGTACACACGTGCATGCATATACACGTGTGCACCGCCTCGTCGATCAGTGTGCAACTGAGGAGTAGTCACGTGGACCGTCTCGACTCAGTGCAAAATGAAAATCAGTACACAAAAGTTCAAGAGTCGATCAACAAAATCAAAACAACATGTGAACTCAAGACAAAATGGTGCAGATTCAAGTGCAAGGGGCAGAGCAGTATGGTAAATGATCAAGCATATGGTTCAGCTCAATCGTGCAAGGCTACAGCAAATGGCCGAGCTCAAATACATGTCATATTAAGGTTCAGGAATTGATCACAAACAGCAATGCAAGACAAAGTCACAAAGGGAGCAACATGTTAACTGAAATCATGGGACAGTGGTGTGCAAATGTGATGCACAACAAACAAACATGGTACAGCTTTTCAAATCAACAAAAGTGGTGATACAAATACATGACAAAGCAGGACAAACTTGTGTGTGCACAAGTGTAGGTTCAGGTTCAAGCTAAGAAATGGATCATGGAAAATTCAAATGGAGCTCATGTGGACATATACAGTACAAAACTCAAAGGGGCCGAGCTGATGTGTCAACCTTCATGATGTGTACACAGCATCAACTTGGTTCAAATTCATTACTGCTCTTAGAAATCAGTGTGCACATTTTTTTAGGTGCAACCAGGAGTGAAATGATGCGAGCATATAGAACCATATTTATGTGCAGTTAACATGAACTAGTGGATGATGCATATACATGGTTCAGCATAATGGATGCAAGTTATCAAAGAGTGGTGCAACAGTATGGTCAATGTACAACATCAAGTTGAACTAAACAAGTCACAAGCACAAGTCTACTCGGGGGTACAAACAAATCATGTAAAGCATCAGTTTAAAAACTCAAGAGAAATTCAAGTAAATACTGTTCTTTTCTCAAGGCATGTCAAGGGTGTGTGAAAGCAGCATCATACAAATACGATCAGGCATGTGTACAAGTTTGACAGAGCTCAAAAATGGTTCAGCAAACACTCAACAAACAATCAACATGTAACATGATCGAGCCATTTATGTTCATATCAAAAAAGGTCAACATGAGTTCAGCAGTATTCAAGCTACAACAAAAGAGGTAAAAGCATGGTGAAACATTCTAGGATTAATACACTGACATCGATGAAGTATGGGAGAAAATAGTTCAGGTGAATCAAATGGTGAAGCACAAGTGTGCTAGTGATTCACAGTCTCAAGTATGACCAGAGGCGTGCAAACTAAATGTATATGCAAGTGAAGCATATTGTGTACAAACTTGTGTATACAATGGTCAACCAGAAGAAATCAATTAGCACAAACTACAGATCAGAAATGGCAAAGTCTTTGAAAGGAAAATGTTCTATTTTTTATTGGGGTATGTCAAAGTTAGCATAAATGTTGTTTACAAATCAATCTCCAGAAACAATTCAGGTTTCAGATTGGACAAGTACAAATTGCAATCTAAATCTCTTTGGCAATATATGTTGATAAACATGGAAACAAAACCACACGCATGATTTCAGGAATAAATCAATTCAGAGTTTTCAAATTTTAAACCGTGCAAAGGAAATACAAGGGACAATGTTTTTTTCTAGAAATGGAATGATTAATGGCCAGCAATTTTTTTTTAATGATTTCCAGAAATGTTTTTTCCAATCATGCAAGGGATCAAAATTTTTTTCCTGTTTTGGCAAGTGATTGTCCACGATATGTTTAATGAGTCAATCACACAAATCAGGCAAGGAAGTTACAGAGAAACCAAAAGAGGAAATCAAGGCAATATTGTTTTTCAATCGAAGAATTCAAAAGGGGATAGCACGCATTCAGATCAAATCATTTAATTGAAATCAGAGATTTTATAGGAGTTTTCTATACCCTATATTAGTTACACAAAATTCATCATCGGCTGATATAGGAAAAATCCAACCCAACATTTCAGATCGAAAGAAATCAACATCGAAATCACGAGCACGAAGAAAAATCAAACAAGAATTTACTCACAGGATTTTCAATCGAAAGCCAATCTATTCCCAAATCATAGAGAAGCAAGTCACAAGTTGTCGAAGCCATCAAAGATTTATTTTCTCACAAGCAATCGATCACGATTTGGATTGGAAATCAGAAACCCTTGTTTTCAATCGCAGCCGCCATATTTTTTTCAGAGCAAAAGGAGATCGGACCAAAGAAATTACAAATGGGTCGGCTATGTGAAAGGGGGCTAAGCCATGTTTAAAAGAGGATGACCCCTTTACTTTAAATCCTAGGGTTTTTTTTTTGTGTCTTTGTTTTTACTTTGTTCTGTAAAACAAACCCGATCAGTTTCTAGAGTTCTGTAAAAATCTAGGAAAACTCAGTCAGGGTGTTGATTGTCAGTTTCAGTGTCTGTAAATTCTGGGTTACGGATTATGGAATTGTAATTCGGGAAAATATGATCGAGAGGATATCGATCAGTCTATGGTTTTGAGCGTAGGGTTAGAATAGGAGCAGGGTTTGCGAGTGTACATGGTCTTGTATGCGGGAACTGTTCTATCACCTAGTAGAAACCTTAGAAATGCAGCAGTAGGCAGGGTTTTGCCGAAGCTGGGTATATCTGTGTGTGATTTATTTTCTGTAGTTCTGTTTCTGCTATAGTATGTGATCTGTTTATTATTATATATCTCGTTAAAATTTTAATTCAGTTAAAAACTGTGATAAACCCTATTCACCCCCCTCTAGGGTTAATCTAGATCCAACAAGTGGCATAAGAGCAGATTTTCTGTTAACTCTAGAGCAATGGTGATTCCTAGTTGTCAGTCCATAGAGAGTCAGTCCAGTCACATTCCAAATATTTTGATGGTACAGATTTTTTGAACTGGAAATCCAAAATGGAATTTTATTTAAAATATGTTAATATTAAATGTTGGGATGTTGTTATCAATGGGTTTAACAGTGTAGATATTAATTTCAATGCTCATGTTATGAAAATTATATTTGATTATCTTAGTACTGAACAGTTTTATCTTATCTGCCATTGTTTATCTGCACAGGAAATTTGGGATACTCTCAATACAAAGTATGGAGGATCTGACAACCACAGGTCAAAACCCCAGAATGTCAACTCTGATTTAGATCTATGCTTGACAAGTCATATAGATGAAAATTCAGATGAAACAATTAGTGAAGACTCAACATACAACAAAATAGAAAATTTCTCATATGAAGATCTGGTTTAATTTTGTGTTGATTTAACCAAATATGTTGATAAACTCAAACTGAAAAATAAATCTTTGAAATCTAGGAATCATGAGTTGACTAGCAAAATTAACTGTTTGGAATCAAAATTGTCAAATGTCATGAAATTTAAAAATTCTGATAGTGAAAATTGTTTGAAATCAAAAACTGATCTCGTTCATCTCAATAATAATATTCAAAGGCTTGAAGAAGAAATTCTGATTTTAAAAGATAACGAGATTGAGTTGAAAGAGTCAAACAATTCTTTGCAAAAAGAATTTATTAATTTTAAAACCATGAAAAATTCCAAACATGAAATTGCTGGAAAAAAAGTTTGTTGAAAAGTGATTTGATTTTAAATGAGCTTGAAAAAGAGATTGAAAATTTCCAGAAGCTTGAATTTGAAAAGCAAATTAAATTTGAATCTGAAATCTTCGAATCCAAGACCAAAATCAAATTACTTGAATCTGAAAATTTGGTTTTGAAACAATATGACGTTGAAAGAAAGATCACAGGTAACTGTTGTTCAGATTTAATAAAAGAGAACGGTGATCTTAAATTCAAAATTCAACGACTAGAGTTTACTATGACTAAATTTTCTAATGGGGAAAAATCGTTGAATATGCTGTTACAAAACCAAGTTTCTATTGGAAATAAATCTGGTCTTGGCTTCGGGAAAAATGATGTTTTTAGAAAACAAAATTCAAATGATTTGAAAAATCCCTCAAACTGCTTTGAAAAGAATCGATTTGAAAATCTGAACTCTGATAATCGCAAAGGATTTTTGAATCAAAATCGTAATGTGAAATTGTTTTATAATAATCCATTTAGACATTCTTGGATCTCGAAAAGAAATAAAAAAACTTGGACTAAATTTAAACAGATTTGGGTTCCAAAGGGTACGAAGATAAATTCTGATGGGTTGCTATTCAAACAAGTTTGGGTACCCAAAGATGTGAACAAAACTATGAGTGGTTTTACAAATTTTGTTAGACCACTCGATCCCCTAAACTGTTAGGTACCTGAGGAGGCTGAGGAGCTGCTGTGCAAAAAGAGAAACTGAATTCAAACTGCTTCATATTATGAAATCATTCACAGCTTCTTAGCCAAGTCTGTTGAGTTAGAGATTCTGATTTTCATTAGATTCTGGTATGATCTCTAAACTCACCTTTGTAAATATTCTCTGTTTTTCTTTTCTTTGTTTATTTCTCCTTCTATCCCTTCTGTTTATTTTTTCTTTGTTTTCTTTTGTTTTGATTTGGCATTGTCATACCTTTGTAACTTATTAGGCTTCATTAACTTCGTATTGCAGAATTCATATTCTTTCTGGAAATTTGCTTCATTTCTATAAAACTCTGATGTGTTTAATCATGTCCAGATCTTGAATTTATTTTTGTAAATACCTACAATTGATTTGAAGTTTGTTTTCTGATTCTCTGAATTCATAACAGTGTTGATGTATTCTTTTCATATCTTGAACACTGTTAATTTGAATTCTAAATTTTTGAAGATCTGAATAATTAATGAAATTTCACACTCTTAAGCTATTTTGAGTTTCTTCCAATTAATTTTGGAAGCGCTTAAAATGTTATACTCATTACAGCACACTGCTATTTATCAATTGTGAAAATTTCATTGATTTTTGGATTGGCTTGGAAATTAATCTGTCATAAACCTCAGTGATACATCTTGAAAACCATCATTACTCATGATCATTATGGCTAGAATTTGTTTGTTTGAAATCATCTGAAATTATTGATATTTTGAATAATCACATACCTCCTAAATTTGAAATTATCAACCTCGTGTGACCGATTCATTATATTCCAAAACTTGACATCGATTCAAGTGATTTCAAATAAATTATTCTATTTTTCTGGATCATGAATACCATTCAAAATTGATATAGATGATCTGAAATTTCTTTTAGGCTTATCAGAATTTTTGTGAAAATTTGATTTGAAAATCAAGTCTTAAAAATCACTGTTATCTCATGATAATTTGATTTGAATATCTGTTTGTTTAAAATCATCGGTTCATGAATCATCTTGTGTGACCAACATCTCGTCAAGTCTGATTTGAAACTGTTTCTGTTATGCTGCTCTGATACCGCTTTTCAAAGAACTGCCTGTTTTAACCTGTCTGTTGCTTGGCTAATTTGTTATACTGTCTGCTTGGTCTTTAAATTTCTGCTGACTGTGATATCTTGGTTTGTCCCCGGTATCTTTGTGATTAAAATTTATTAATAGAGACACCAAGTGGTATCAGAAGTGCCTTATATTTGTTTCAACCATCTGTACTTAGATTCTAATCTTCACCTTGTATAGATCCACACACTTTTTTTTGCCTTATACAAATTTTTCCCTCTTGTCCGGTATAGCTCTTCATATTCCTTTTGTAATTGTTTTTTTCTTCAATTTTAAAATTATTTATTAATTTTTCATTCAGAAACTGAAATCAATATCCAAATAGTACTGTATTTATAATTCATCAAAATTATTATCAGACTTTGAGATTGTGATGAATTGTGACTGCAGTATATTTCACAATAAGAGGAGATTTTATTTAAATATTTTCATGATGGTTGAATATTTATTATAATATCTTTAAACTGGCAATTATTTCACGACCATCTCCTTTATCTATCACTTGTCTGCCATCCATCATGATTTTATATTAATGTGGAGAGTTTATTTTTTTTTAAATCATCTTGTTTTAAAATAGTGAAAATTATTTGTGATAGAAATGGGACTATATTAGTATTCAGAATTAGTGATAATTGAAAATTATCAATAATCCTGGTACAATCGAGCTTATCTCATAATATAATTAATTTAGAAATCTATTTCACAATCCAATTCTGTACCTACCACATTTCTATCATCCATATTGGTTTCATATACCGAGGAGTTTTTCCATTATAATGCTGAAAATAATAAATATAATTAATATATAAGAGTGTCTCTAACCTCATTTAAAAATCCAAGCTCTGGTTATGCATGGTTATGAGACGTTATAATTTAAACTGCGACTGATCCCATTTAAAAATCCAAGCTCTGGTTATGCGTGGTCAGTGTGCTCTTAAATAATAATAATAAAAAAGGAAATAAAGTGCTAAAAATAGAAATTAATCTGAAATTCTCCTTAGTGTGTAAAAACTAGCCTATCAATCCATCTTTCTAATCTGTGAAATGTGTTGAAATATTATGACGTATTATGATTTGTTGATTGATAGATATTGGGATTTGAGATTATTCAATATTGTCACTTAAATTGAATTATAAATTATAGTCCAAATCCATCACTGTTTTTGTGCTTTATTTTTTATAAAAATCCTTTGAAAATAATTGGAAATGAATTGTTTTTAAAACTCTCTCCATTTTATATAAAATTCATCGTATATTCGTCATTCTCTACAATGTGAAATATGCCACCTGTTTTTGGATTATTATGATTTTTGTTTGATTGATTGAAATTTATGATGATCGTTCTTCCTCTTAAGCTGAAATTATATTTTTAGTCAATTTTAATTTGTATTTTAAAATCTGTATCCTTTTGATGATAACAAAAGGGGGAAATGGGTTAGATTTTGATTTATGAGTGAATATTTTATAAATATTTTTACTTTCGAAAATTCATTATCATCCAGTTCAATTCACTCATGCACAGTTATAGGGGGAGTTTTCTGTTGTAGGGGGAGCTAAAAAATAGGGGGAGTTCATTTTTCACTGTAAAACACATTTGTTGGATTCAAAATCTTATATTTGTTTGTCATCATCAAAAGGGGGAGATTGTTGTATATAACGGTGTTGTATACACAATTATATGATTTTTGTTTGATGATAACAACCAAATATATTTTATAAATGTGTTTGTTACTGTACTGTTCTATATTTACATCACAGACAGGAATGTAATATTTATATTTAAATAAAATACATCTGTACAGAAATTCAAATATTTACTGTATTTTATTTAAAATATAAATATTATATTTCTAACATTCAAACAGTACATCTATTTTAACTCCACTATTTAATCACTTCACATATTTGTACTTATAAATAAACAGAATAGAATAGACAAGTCTGTTTGACAACAATGAAATAATATTTTTATTTCAAACAGATTTTGTTTATTACAAATAATCAGTACAATCACTTTTTCATATACATTAGCTCCTCACTATAACACTCATACATTCACTCAGTTTGCACTTCATATATACGATTTCATTTACATAGATTCATATACATTTACACAGACACACTGACACTCTTCTTATTTTCACTATCTTCTGTCTTTTATCTTTTGTCTTCACAACTTTCTGCATTCAGTCCAGTCTTCATACCTGTCATATACAGAAACACACACAGAGTACACTGCAATAGAAATAAAAACTGAATACATGCAGATTTAAATTTTATTTTTGAAATTTTATTTGCCTCAGTTTTCTGGTGTGTTTCTCGTCATTTTTCTGACTTGATCTGATTTGTTAATCCAATTGTGTCTAGACAGTTTATATATAGTATAGGGACAGAAAAATAGTCTGATGGCTGCATGTACACACATGCATGCATATACACGTGTGCACCGCCTCGTCGATCAGTGTGCAACTGAGGAGTAGTCACGTGGACCGTCTCGATTCAGTGCAAAATGAAAATCAGTACACAAAAGTTCAAGAGTCGATCAACAAAATCAAAACAGCATGTGAACTCAAGACAAAATGGTGCAGATTCAAGTGCAAGGGGCAGAGCAGTATGGTAAATGATCAAGCATATGGTTCAGCTCAATCGTGCATGGCAGCAGCAAATGGCCGAGCTCAAATACATGTCATATTAAGGTTCAGGAATTGATCACAAACAACAATGCAAGACAAAGTCACAAATGGAGTAGCATGTTAACTGAAATCATGGGACAGTGGTGTGCAAATGTGATGCACAACAAACAAACATGGTACGGCTTTTCAAATCAACAAAAGTGGTGATACAAATACATGACAAAGCAGGACAAACTTGTGTGAGCACAAGTGTAGGTTCAGGTTCAAGCTAAGCAATGGATCATGGAAAATTCAAATGGAGCTCATGTGGACATATACAGTACAAAACTCAAAGGGGCCGAGCTGATGTGTCAACCTTCATGATGTGTACACAGCATCAACTTGGTTCAAATTCATTACTGCTCTTGGAAATCAGTGTGCACATTTTTTTTAGGTGCAACCAGTAGTGAAATGATGCAAGCATATAGGATCATATTTATGTGCAGTTAACATGAACTAGTGGATGATGCATATACATGGTTCAGCATAATGGATGCAAGTTATCAAAGAGTGGTGCAACAGTATGGTCAATGTACAGCATCAAGTTGAACTAAACAAGTCACAAGCACAAGTCTGCTCGGGGGTACAAACAAATCATGTAAAGCATCAGTTTAAAAACTCAAGAGAAATTCAAGTAAATACTATTCTTATCTCAAGGCATGTCAAGGGTGTGTGAAAGCAGCATCATACAAATACAATCAGGCATGTGTAAAAGTTTGACAGAGCTCAAAAATGGTTCAGCAAACACTCAACAAACAATCAACATGAAACATGATCGAGCCATTTATGTTCATATCAAAAAGGGTCAACATGAGTTCAGCAGTATTCAAGCTACAGCAAAGAGGTAAAAGCATGGTGAAACATTCTAGGATTAATACACTGACATCGATGAAGTATGGGAGAAAATAGTTCAGGTGTATCAAATGGTGAAGCACACGTGTGTTAGTGATTCACGGTCTCAAGTATGACCAGAGGTGTGCAAACTAAATGTATATGCAAGTGAAGCATATTGTGTACAAACATGTGTATACAATGGTCAACCAGAAGAAATCAATTAGCACAAACTACAGATCATAAATGGCAAAGTCTATGAAAGGAAAATGTTCTATTTTTTATTGGGGTATGTCAAAGTTGGCATAAATGTTGTTTACAAATCAATCTCCAGAACCAATTCAGGTTTCAGATTGGACAAGTACAAATTGCAATCTAAATCTCTTTGGCAATATATGTTGATAAACATGGAAACAAAACCACACGCATGATTTCAGGAATAAATCAATTCAGAGTTTTCAAATTTTAAACCGTGCAAAGGAAATACAAGGGACAATGTTTTTTTCTAGATATGGAATGATTAATGGCCAGCAATTTTTTTTTAATGATTTCCAGAAATGTTTTTTCCAGTCATGCAAGGGATCACAAATTTTTTCCTGTTTTTCGCAAGTGATTGTCCACGATATGTTTGATGAGTCAATCACACAAATCACGCAAGGAAGTTACAGAGAAACCAAAAGAGGAAATGAAGGCAATATTTTTCTTTTTCAATCGAAGAATTCAAAAGGGGATAGCACGCATTCAGATCAAATCATTTAATTGAAATCAGAGATTTTATAGGAGTTTTCTATACCCTATATTAGTTACACCAAATTCATCATCGGCTGATATAAGAAAAATCCAACACAACATTTCAGATCGAAAGAAATCAACATCGAAATCACGAGCACAAAGAAAAATCAAACAAGAATTTAATCACAGGATTTTCGATCGAAAGCCAATCCAATTCCCAAATCATAGAGAAGCAAGCCACAAGTTGTCGAAGCCATCAGAGATTTATTTTCTCACAAGAAATCGATCACGATTTGGATTGGAAATCGGAAACCCTAGTTTTCAATCGCAGCCACCATATTTTTTTTCAGAGCAAAAGGAGATCAGACCAAAGAAATTACAAATGGGCCAGCTATGTGAAACGGGGCTAAGCCATGTTTTAAAGGGGATGACCCCTTTACTTTAAATCCTAGGGTTTTTTTTGTTTTTTTTGTGTCTTTGTTTTTACTTTGTTCTGTAAAACAAACCTGATCAGTTTCTAGAGTTCTGTAAAAATCTAGGAAAACTCAGTCAGGGTGTTGACTGTCAGTTTCAAAGTCTGTAAAATCTGGGTTACGGATTAAGGAATTGTAATTCGGGAAAATATGATCGAGAGGATATCGATCAGTCTATGGTTTTGAGCGTAGGGTTAGAATAGGAGCATGGTTTGCGAGTGTACATGGTCTTGTATGCGGGAACTGTTCTATCACCTAGTAGAAACCTTAGAAATGCAGCAGTAGGTAGGGTTTTGCCGAAGCTGGGTATATCTATGTGTGATTTATTTTCTGCATTTCTGTTTCTGCTATAGTCTGTGATCTGTTTATTATTATATATCTCGTTAGAATTTTAATTCAGTTAAAAACTGTGATAAACCCTATTCACCCCCCATCTAGGGTTAATCTAGATCCAACACGCTTTACTACTAAAGATATTGTTTTCGAATTGTTTTGAGAAAGCAAGTTGTTTTGAATCCTGAAAACGGAAGTTGATTTTTGAAAAGCGAAGTTGTTTAAAAAAACTCTTTAGAAGAGATTATTTTGAATTAAAAACAAGTATCCAAGATGAATTTATTATAATGGAATAAAATTTAACTTAAGGATGTTAAATTAGAGTCTGGAAAAGAAAATTGAAATTTAACTGAAACCAGTTAAGTGGAAACCAAATTGAATAAAAATAATATTGAAATAAAAATCAAATTTGGAGTTTTGGAATCAAGATAACTATTTTGAGAAATTAATTAGTAAATGGAATGTAGGAATAAAACTTAATTTGGTTGAGCAATTAGACTTGTGAGATAGGATTTCTAAATTGAATTGGATTGTTGAGTATGAATCTAGAATTGAGAATGGAACCAGAGTTTGAAATAGAATTTGGTTAGGGTATAAGAGGATTATTAGTTTGGGGATGAATTGATTGGAGGTCAATTGTAACGACCCACATTCTACGCATTGGAGGATCGTAGAATATTTATTTTATTCTCATACGAAGTCGTATGGACGTGTAACTTTGGGAGATGACTATTGGGGTCATTTCCCATGTTCATGATTTTTGCTGAATTTTAAATGACCATTTTACCCTTGGCGAATCTTGTTTCACATATAATTTTTGATTGGTAAGGAGTTTTGACCTGAAACCACTTCCATTGGATTTAGATGATGGTTTACCTTTCCATAGAGTTTGTCACATTAATCAAACGGACTTACCATTTGGGAGGTATGGCTGAAATAAGGTTTGGAAGGTGAAAAATAGCTTAACTGGGCTTAATAAGGTAATTAGTGGATGGACCCATAACCCATTTCGGGATTAGGGTTATGAGGAGGCTAAAATCAGTTAGTAAATCATCTTATTTCATTTCTTAGCTACCACTTTCATTTCTCTAACTCTAGCAATGGCCTTCACCTTCTAAACTACCTCCTAGTCACTTTCTAATCCAATGTTAAGCAAATCTACGTAAAATCAAGGCGGATTGGCATCAAATCAGAGTTAGGGCTGCTGTGTTGCATAAGAATTCGACCCAAATCAGGGGATTTTCAGATCTAAGATTTTATTTGTAGCTAAGGTGAGTGATTTGCACTTTTATTCACTAATTACGGCTAATTAGGGGTGATTAGTGATAACTAGTGAAATTATGCATGATAAAAATTCTGGAAAAATATGTAAAAATTCTTAAATATTATTTTAGGGCTCTGATAGAAATTTGGGTTAATTTGGATATGTTTTGCTAATCCTATCAATAGTTATGGTTAAACATGATTAAGGGGAAAACCATGGGTTTTGGGTATGTTCGATCCATATATACATGATTATTCATCGTTTTTGGTGTTTATGGTTGATTATACATGTTGTTGTTACTGTTTGGAATATTTTGTGATTGTCTAGAACTGTTTGATTGGTCAAAAACGTTGTCGTGTGGCGTAAACAGTTGCTGGAAAGAAGAGCAGGAAGCTGGATTGGATCAGGCTCGGGACCTCCGAACTGACCCGCTCGTGACCCCCGAACCGACTCCATCTCTGACCCGACTTGTGAATGAAGATCACGAACCACCTGTACCACTCATAAAGCACCCGAACCAATGGCATCACCGAACCGCCTGGATGGAGCTGCCACGAGCCGCCCCCTCCAATCTGATACACCACGAAACGATGCTTGGAGGAGCCACGAACTGGTAGAAGGATGCAACCTGATCCAAACCGGATCAGTTATCACAAACCGAACCGAATAGAGGAGCCTAGAGCCCGAACCACCACGACCTGATGGAGGACCTATGAACCGGAGGGTTACTCATGACCCGAACCCAAATGATGATCACGAACCGAGATGATCACCAAAACCCGATATGCAAAGGAAATCCAAATGGGAAGTGATTACTTAGGATCCAGATGGGAACCAACAAGTTAACTTCATGAGTTGGACTTTGCTGCGGGACGTGTGCAAAGAAGTTATCGATATCTATAGCTTTAGTTCACTACTAAGAGACAGATTAGTGGCTATGGATCAGCGCAATGAGACCGTTAAGATTCCCAAGGGCCAGTGATCATAGCATGACTATGAGCCAGTGCAGTGGAGTTGTCATGGCTTCATGGGGGCAAAGTGGACATAGCAAAGGATTAGTGGCTATGGATCAGTGCAATGAGGTCATTATGACCCCAAGGGGAAATTGATCGTAGCAAAGGATTTGGTGGTCAAAGTGGTGGATATCATATACTTTACGCACTGAGTGAGAGATGTGAGGTTGATTGCTATGTTTGATGTTTGCTATCACCATGACATACACACTTCCATTTTACACTTTATGTTAGCGTTATCTTAGAGTACTGTACATCTTGTTGTGCTAACTCTTTGGATGCAGGTCAAGGTTCAGGTATGATTATTTATACCTGTTATTGTTCTGTTTTGCTGTTGTCGCTCATACCAAACTTTGTCTGACCTAGAGTTTTATGTCTCTTCTTATTACTATGGGTGCTCCTAAACGAGCGGACTAGAGACAGGTTAGGTGGTATGCACGAGTAGCTGTCCGGAGATGAGTAGGAGGCTTCTACGTACTATTTACATGTATTCTCCCTGTGTTGTTGTTGGTCACTGATTTGGGCATTAGTAGTGTACCTTTTCTATTTTTCTTTAGAGATAGTGTTTTTAAGTTGTAATAATGATGGTTTGGATCATAAGCTGTATTTTGGATTCCACTGCTATTGTGGTTTATTTTTTCAGCTTATGCACTGTCTAGCCTGTTTTATGTCAAGTTATATTATTACTATATTTTATTCCATGCACTATGAGATATACTACAGGTTCTTTGGTGATTCATAGTTTCAAATCCCATTTTCCTTTGACTACTATCTCGTGCTAGTCGGGCATTGGCAGAGCGCATTTTGAGGAAATGTCGGTTGGCATGGGGCGGGCCGTCAAACTTGGTATCAGAGTTCTAGATTGCATAGTTAACCTACGGAAGACATCAGGGAGAGATAGTATACGTAGATGAGAGCGCGTATTTGTGATATTTTGGTTTTCAAAAACTATGTATATATACTACTAGTATATCTAAGGATGAAGTTGCACTGCACTGGCACCACTAAGAAGATGGTTAATCGTTTTCTCTTTACAGATTGAACGATGAGCCGATATACGAGGAGTACGGGTTCGGGGGCCAATTATAGGAATGTCCCTGATATGAGGATGATGTTTACTACCTTTATGCGAGAGATGCTTAGGGATGTTCAGGGAGCTATTCCTAATGCTGCTAACGGTGGTGGTGCAGCGGTGCAGGCGCCTAGGGACATTTCGCCAAGCTTAAGTAGGATTATACTAGTCTTGGTGGGAAGCCGTTCCACGAAACGGAATCGGCTACAGATGTTCAAGATTGGCTCGATAGCTGTGAGCACATCTTCGTGGACTTAGGGATCGATGATGCAATGAAAAGGAAATTAGCATCGCATCAACTTCAAGGACGGGCTATGAATTGGTGGAATGCTATTAAAGCAGCTAATCCTGAGGATCAAGTTACTTGGAATCAGTTTAAGACTCGCTTTAGTGACAAGTTTATCCCAGCTGCTCAGAAATCAGAATTGTTTAGGAAATTTTTGGAACTTAAGAAGAATGGTAGGGCAGTCTCAGAATATATTGCTGAAATCGATACTTTATTGAAGTATGGATTATCCATTATCGATACTGCTGAGAAGAAGAATGGGAAGTTCATAACTGGCTTAGACGTGTACTTGGGGGAAAGACTTATAAAGCACATCGATGAGACATTTGAGTCTATTATGGGAAAGGCATTGAGATCTGAGAGCTTTTACCCTAAGTCAAAGGATGAGGTTGCTATTACATTAGCATGGGAGCCAAAGCCGCAGGCAAACGGTGGAGGCAATGATAGTTCACAGAATAAGAGGAAGCAGAACCAAGCTATGGTCAGAAGAAGAATAATAAGATATTGAGTGCTATAGTTTTGGCAAGAAGGGACACTATGCCAAAGATTGTCGAGCAAAGCCAGCGGACAGAAAGTGCTTCAATTGCGGCCAAGTGGGACATCACAAGGATAAATGTCCATGAAAGCATTTGCTATTAATGTTGTTCCTTCTTCATTGAATGCCCCAACTGCTGCGTAGAAGGGAAAGATTGTCGTTATTCAAGGTATGCTTTTTGTATGTTCCTGTTCGAATATTATTTGATACCGGGGCTTCCTATTCCTTCATATCTAGTGACATGGTAGATAGGTTGGCATTGGAACCTGTGATTGTCGATAGACCTTTAGTTGTGACGAACCGGATCAGTGGTTCGACTAGCCTTAGTATAATTTGTCGTAATTTGGTCTTATCGAGTCATGGATGTATAATTGCTTGTGATTGCTTTGATTTGGGCTTTACTGTGTTTGGCATTATTTTGGGAGTCGAGTGGCTCCAAAGGTATGGGTGGTGGTGGACTGTGAGGGGTCTTCGGTGACCATTAGAGCAAATGATGGGCGGAGGGTACTGTTTGGTTGCCTACCTCATGATGGGGTGATGGCTAGTTTTCTAAATTCCCTCGACATACTGCATGATGAGTTGTCAGATGTGCCTATTGCGGGCGAGTATCCGGACATCTTCGGGGAAGTGACCGGACTCCCACCACACCGAGAGATCGAGTTCCATATTGATTTAGTGAAAGATGCCAGACCTATAGTGTTGCCTCTTCGTCGTATGGCTCCAAGGGAGCAGCGAGAGCTTGGAGTGCAAGTAAGCGATCTTTTGAAGAAGTGATTTATCCGAGAAGTGTTTCAGAGTGGGGAGCACCAGTTGTATTCACACTAAGGCCGATGGTTCCCTTCGTTTATGTGTAGACTACCGTGAGCTGAACTAGGTGACGAGGAAGAATAAGTATCCTCTTCCACGGATAGATTATTTGTTTGATCGGTTGAATGGAGCGAGAGTGTTCTCCCAACTAGATCTCGCGATAGGTTTTCATCAGCTCCGAGTGGCAGCTAAGAGTATAGCTAAAACAACATATTGGACACCGTCTGGATCCTATGAGTGGTTGGTCGTGCCATTCGGGCTGACCAATGCACCAGCGTATTTTGTGGATCTTATGAATATGATATTCAGGGATCAACTGAATAAGTTTTTTCTTGTGTTCGTGGACAATATCTTAGTCTATTAGAGGACGGAGGAAGAACACAGGGAACATTTGAGGATAGTGATGGAGGTGTTTAGGAAACACCGATTGAAAGCAAAATTTTCTAAGTGTCACTTCTGGAGGAGGGAAGTGAGATTCTTGGGCCATGTTGTTTCAAAGGATGGTATTGCCGTGGATCCTGCAATGGTGGCTACAGTGCAAGATTGGTCTACGCCCAAGAATGCAACGGACATGAGAAGTTTCTTGGGGTTAGCTGGATACTATCGTAAGTTTATCCAAGACTTCTCCAAGATAGCAGCACCGTTAACTCAGTTGACCAAAAAGAATCCAGATTTTGTTTGGGACGAAAGGCGTGAGAACGCATTTAAGAGCCTAAAGGAGAAGTTAACGTGTGCGTTAGTGTTGTTTATTCCTAAAGGGAATGAAGAGATGATGGTATACACGGATGCTTGTGGTACCGGACTAGGTGCTGTACTGATGCAAGGAGGTAGGGTTATAGCTTATGATAGTCGGCAACTGAAACTACATGAGAAAAGATATACTACCCATGATTTGGAATTGGTAGCAATTGTGTTCGCATTAAAGAGGTGGAGACATTATCTCTTGGGAGAAAGATTTGGATTGTTTACCGATCATATGTCATTAAAGTATCTTTTCTCTTAGAAGGATTTAAATCTTCGTCAATAGAGATGGTTAGAGTTCTTGGCTTCATATGATTTAAATATCGCATATACACCCGGGAAGGGCAATGCAGTGGCTGATGCATTGAGTAGGAGACATTCTAGTTTGGGGGC
This sequence comes from Allium sativum, assembly GCA_030737875.1. Taxonomy (NCBI): domain Eukaryota; kingdom Viridiplantae; phylum Streptophyta; class Magnoliopsida; order Asparagales; family Amaryllidaceae; genus Allium; species Allium sativum. The sequence continues at coordinate 665,697,120 of CM060924.1, forward strand.
TATGTTCCTGAAATGGAAGCAATCGGAGTATATCGCAGGATATGGTTTCAGACCTAAGTGTGAATTAGAACCAGAAATGTTAGCAAGTTTGGCGATCAGACCCACTTTGATTGAGCGGATTGGTTCCAGTCAGAGGGACGATCCTAACCTATTAGAAATCATCTCCATGATAGAGACGGGTATCGATAGTGAGGAGATAAACAAGTAAAAACTTGATAGAGAAGGATGGCTTCGAAAGAATGGTAGACTAGTTATACCCAATGTTAATGGATTGAGAGATGAAGTGCTCAGAGAGTTTCATCACTCGAAACTAACTATACACCCCTGCGGTAACAAAATGTATCGAGAAATAAAGCAGACCTACAACTGGAAAGGGATGAAGAGAGACTTCGAGAAGTTTATATCCAAGTGCATGAACTGTCAGTTAGTTAAAGCCAAGCAAAAGAAGCCTAGTGGTTTGTTACAACCATTAGAAATTCCCGAATGGAAATGGGAGCAAGTCTCAATGGATTTCATTGATGGTTTACCAAGAACTAGATCGGGTAATGATAGTATTTCGGTGATTGTGGATCGACTGACCAAAAGTGCAAGTTTTATATCGGTCAAGTCGAACAGAATGACAGCTAAGTTGGCGGAACTATATATGAAGTGGGTAGTGAGATTTCATGGAGTAACTAAGGGCATTGTGAGTGATCGAGATCCATTATTCACTAGTAGGTTTTGGAAGAGCTTACAAGAGGCTTTAGGGTCAGAGTTACATCTCAGTACCGCGTACCATCCTCAAACCGATGGTCAAACGGAGAGGGTGAATCGTGTGTTAGAGGATCTCTTGAGAGCTTGTGTACTGGATTTTGGAGGATCATGGGGTGACCATTCACATCTGGTCGAATTCGCATATAATAATAGTTATCATTCCAGTATTAGTATGGCTCCATTTGAAGCTTTGTACGGAATACCGTGCCACTCACCATCATGTTGGTTGGAGACCGATGAGAAATTTATGCTTGGGCCAGATTTAATAAGACAAACTTCTGATAAGATCAAGGTTATTCAACAGCGAATGAAGGCTGCCCAAGATAGGAAGAAGAGTTATACTAATAAAAGATGAAGAGATTTGAAATTTTACGTTGGCGACTTGGTATTCATCAAGATTTCTCTATTGAAGGATGTGATTCGATTTGGCCGAAAAGGAAAGTTGGCACCAAGGTTTGTTGGTCCATTCCCAGTTCTCGAACAAGTTGGGAATTTGGCATATAAAGTTGGATTGCCTGACAAGATGGAGGGAGTTCACAACGTATTTCATGTTTCCCAGTTAAGGAAGTTCGTGCACGATTCTAATATGACTGTTTCACCAGATCAGTTGGATGATATCGAAGTAGAACCCGAGGTGGTTAGGAACCGTAGACTGATTCGTATTGTCGGGTACGATACAAAGCGACTTCGGAGGAAGACGGTGAAACTAGTGAAAGTCCAACGGGGTGATAATGAAAAAGACAGTACTTGAGAAATAGAAGAGAACATCAGGAAGTCGCATCCAGAACTCTTTGCCTGGTAAGATTTTAATAGTGATAATTATTCCCTTGCTAGTAAACCGCATGCTAGGATTGGCTTATTGTGATATCATGTATGTTTGTTTGTTTGCAAATGGTTGGTAGGCATGCGGGATCCATTGTATATTTTCTTAGTTAAGGAATTTCGAGGGCGAAATTTCTTAAGGGGGGGAGAGCGTGACGACCCACATTCTATGTATCAGAGGATCATAGAATATTTATTTTATTCTTATACGAAGTCGTATGGTCATGTAACTTTGGGAGACGACTATTGGGGTCATTTCCTATGTTCATGATTTTTCCCAAATTTTAAATGACCGTTTTACCCCTGGCGAATCTTGTTTCTCCTATAACTTTTGATTGGTAAGGGGTTTTGACCTAAAACCACTTCCATTGGATTCAGATGATGGTTTAACTTTCCGTAGAGTGGTTACACTAATCAAACGGGCTTACCGTTTGGGAGGTATGGCTGAAATAAGGTATGGAGGGTGAAAACAGCTTAATTGTGCTTAATAGGGTAATTAGTGGATGAGCCTATAACACATTTCAGGATTAGGGTTATGGGGAGGCTGAAATCAGTTAGTAAACCATCTTATTTCATTTCTCTAACCCAAGCAATGGACTTCGGCTTCTAAACTACCTCCTAATCACTTTCTAATCTAATATTAAGCAAATCTAAATCAAATCAAGGCGGGTTGGCATCAAATCAGAGTTAGGGCTGCTGTGTTGCACAGGAATCGACCCAAATTAGTGGATTTTCAGATCTAAGATTTTATTTGTCGTTAAGGTGAGTGATTTGCACTTTTATTCACTAATTACGGCTAATTAGGTGTGATTAGTGATAATTAGTGAAATTATGCATGATAAAAACTCTGGAAAAATATGTAAAAATTCTTAAATATTATTTTAGAGCTCTGATAGAAATTTGGGTTAATTCAGATATGTTTTGCTAATCCTATCATTAGTGTGGTTAAACAATATTAAGGGGAAAACCATGAGTTTTGGGTATGTTTGATCCATATACACATGATTTTTCATCGCTTTGGTGTTTATGGTTGATTATACATGTTGCTATTACTGTTTCGAATGTTTTGTGATTGTCTAGAACTGTTAGGTTGGTTAAAAACGTTGTCATGTAGCGTAAACAGTTACTGGAAAGAAGAGCATGAAGCTGGACCGGATCGGGCTTGTGACCTCCGAACCGACCCGCTCGTGAACCCCGAACCGACTGCATCTCCGACCTGGCTCATGAATGAAGATCACGAACAACCTGCACCACTCACAAAGCACCCGAACTGATGGCATCACCGAACCGCCTGGATGGAGCTGCCACGAACCGCCCCCTCCGATCCGATACACCACGAAACGATGCTTGAAGGAGCCACGAACTGGTGGAAGGATGTAATCCGATCCAAACCGGATCGGTGATCACAAACTGAACCAAATGGAGGAGCCTAGAGTCCGAACCGCCATGACGTGATGGAGGACCCACGAACCGGAGGGGTATTCACGGCATGAACCCAAATGATGATCACGAACCGAGATGATGACCAAAACCCGAGATGCAAAGGAAGTCCAAATGGGAAGTGATTACTTAGGATCCAGATGGGAACCAACAAGTTAACTTCATGAGTTGGATTTTGCTGCGGGACATGTGCAAAGGAGTTATCGATATCTATAGCTTTAGTTCACCATTGAGAGAGAGATTAGTGGTTATGGATCAGCATAATGGGAGCGTTAAGATTCCCAAGGGCAAGTGATCGTAGCATGGCTATGAGCCAGTGCAGTTGAGTCGTCATGACTCCATGGGGGCAAAGTGGACATAGCAAAGGATTAGTGGCTATGGATCAGTGCAATGGGGTCATTATGACCCCAAGGGCAAAGTGATCGTAGCAAATTATTTGGTGATCAAAGTGGTGGATATCGTATACTTTACACACTGAGTGAGAGATGTGAGGTTGATTTCTATGTTTGATGTTTGCTATCACCATGACATGCACACACCCATTTTACACTTTATGTTAGTGTTACCTTAGAGTACTGTACATCTTATTGTGCTAACTCTTTGGTTGCGGGTCCAGGTTCAGGTATGATTATTTATACCTGTTATTGTTCTGTTTTGCTACTATCGCTCATACCATACTTTTGTCTGACCTAGAGTTTTATGTCTCTTCTTATTACTCTGGGTGCTCCTAAATGAGCAGACTAGAGATAGGTTAGGTGTTATACATGAGTAGCTGTCCGGAGACGAGTTGGAGGCTTCCCCGTACTATTTACATATATTCTCCTTGTGTTGTTGCTGGTCACTGCTTTGGGCATTAGTAGTGTACCTTTTCTACTTTTCTTTAGAGACAGTATTTTGAAGTTGTAATAATGATGATTTGGATCATAAGCTGTATTTTGGATTCCGCTACTATGATGGTTTAGTTTTTCAGCTTATGCACTGTCTAGCCTGTTTTATGTCAAGTTATATTATCATTATATTTTATTCCATGCGCTGTGAGATATACTACAGGTTCTTTGGTGATTCATTGTAACGACCCAGAATTTTCAGCCCCGAAAATCGACATAAATACATTCCCATATTTCATGCCGATCCTCCAAATCACCGAGAACACTGGAACGTTTATGGAAAGAAGTTAGAGGGTGAGATAAGAGAGAAAGAAATATTTGAATAGAAGAAGAAGAAGAATTGACATAACACAGAGTCTTACATCGCAGTAGAACAAAATATACTATAGAAATAAATTTTTATTGAGAGCTTTATATAAAACTTACAATCATCAGAGTACATTAACACACCTGGACAGTTATAATAATCTGCCTTTATATAACACAGCGGAATAACACTAAATAGGTCTGGAGTTCTCCAGCATGCCTTTCGTAATGTCCAAAAACCTGAACCTGCAAACCGGCCAACCCAAGCATTACAAATACCGGGTCGGTCTTGGGAACCAGAGTGAGATAAACTCGCACAGTATTAAGGGTAAATCATCCAATCCTGGTTTTTAAGTTCAAAATCTTTTCAAAGAAAAAGGATAATCTTAAGACCAAATCCACACATAAACGTGGACGGTTTTTACCTTACGATAACCCAAAACAGTTTTGAAACCTATATCTTTTCTGATATTATAATAATGTCTAGATACAAGTAAATAACAATCTAGTGGAACGCTTGCATCTCACGCTCCACATATATAGTATACAATCAAAAACCACAGGCGCTTATTGGAGATTGAATTCCAACTATGACAAGGTATGGGACCACCTACCGATTGTGTATCCCTAGAAGCGAATACACTGGGTTCAACAAGAACGTCTTACAACCCGGCCCACACATGACCGACCACTCATTTCGCTTGAGCGTATCGAATGTATATCACCAACGGTTGGGATCAGCAACCGTTTCCCGAAAAGGGACAGCATCGATAGATTGAAGAACAAAAGGAATTTCTCTAAATAGGTGATTATACACCCTAATGGGAGCGACCCACATAGCCATGCTGCCTACCCGATTTTTTGTCATTTCCCGGTTGTGAGGCTTGAGGTTTGAATTTACCCTGAGAATATCTGGCCATCATTTTCTTTGAATGCCACATCGTCAGATCCATCAAATCACTAATTGACGTCCACAAAAACACTTTGCAGCTAATAGAAGTACGTTTGTAAAAATCAATGTACGCGATTCTTAGGAAATACTCTGTCAGACATTCGTCCATATAAGTCATCCAGGAACAGGATGAACCGAAGACACCCTCCTACTGCATCCTAGGAATCACCCTACAGATCAGTAGCGAGAAGTCCTTGCAATCCGTAGATTTCAATCACGACAGAATCACTGTTGAAATATCTCCGGCCTTTAAACCAGAGAAATCCAAACAGTAGTTCTTCCGCTCATGAAGATCAACGGTCTTCCATTTCTCCACCTTCAATAATCTTCGTCCACGTATTCGTAGGTCAGAATGGTTTTCGAATATAAAATTCGATCCCGGTCTTTCCGTATCAATGGTCGTATGGGTCAGGTTTGAAAGTCAGTGATTTAACTATCAAATAAATAATCGTGAGAATAACATGAGTTTACCAGTTCAGTACCAACACTACATGGCCTCTTTAATTAAAACGATTAACGATAGTAAATCTTAAACCTTTAAATATCTCAAAATTTCAAATATAACTTATTTGACGTAAGGTTATTATTTCAACTATTTCGCTTTCATATTTAAGAAAATATTCTATAATCATATTCAATTCTTTATTCTACCATCGTTTCAAACCCATTTACTATTTATTTCTTATTAACCATCTTGGAAAAACGACTCATCTCATTTCAAGTAAAACAACGTTATGAAATCTCCTTTATTTTATCACTTGAATATAATAACCTTTAATATACTTTTAGTATAAACCATTCGCAAAACTTAACGTTTCAATTTCCTTTTATCTCGAAAACACCATTTTAACATCCCACCATTTCCTTTTCATTTATTTCACTTTGGACATTTATATATATATATATATATATATATATATATATGCCAAATCCTCCCACTTCCATTACTTGGGAAAAATCTCATTATATATTCTCGACCCCCTTTTATTGACATTCCATTATTATTTCTCATATGGAAATAATAAATTATATTTTTTATCCACCTTCCCATTACAAACTAATATCACCCTCAGATAATCCCGAAGTCGTTCAAGTTGGGTATTTATTTACCTCTCAGACCTTGATCAACAACGTTCCTATCTTTAGATGGACATTAGTTGTAATTCAAAAACCGAACTTTATTCAAATACCAAACACACCTCATTTAACTATTTATTTTACTCTATACACATCTTACCTTTGAAATCCTTGTTCTCGATTTCAAATATTATTTCTTAATCCATTGATCACGAATTTACTTACTAAATATCTCATTTCCATTTTTTCTTCTTTAAACAATACATTTTGTTGCTCGAACTTTTTGTCAATCCAAAACATGACTACCACATTAACCGATTCCAAATAATTCTTTATTTAATATAATTAACTTAAATAATTTCTTTTGATTATCTCTCAAAACGATTATTCAAAAACTAAAACATTAAGTTAATTTCCACTTATTCGCTCACAAATCTGATAAATATCAGAAATTTCCTTTATAAAATCAATATTAAGCTCGATTCACAAATAATAAATATTTTTTCTTTTTACAAACTTTAATTCAAAATAATAGATTTGAAAATCTATTTTCAGTTATAAATAAATTTTATAACTTTATCTCGTCGATTTACCTGACGGTAGATCGATATTTATAAAAACGGTTAATTCATAGGCCATGTACTGCCAATCACTCAACCAATAGTACCCATTGGTTTAAACCGAACAAATGGTGAATTTCAGGTCAATATTCAACCATCTAATCAAAACAATTCAATAATGGTTTCATGACAATTCAATATCAACCACAACAATCAATCAAAACAATTCATTTATTAAAACTCATTTATTTTATAAACGTGACCAATAAGGTAACTTACCTCAATTGGAACCAATCATTAAAAATAACGATTTGGATTTCACTGAATTTAAACGACGTTTAATTTCATCAGTTCAAACGATATGTGAATATATATCATCAACCAGTCAAAACATTAGCAACCATAGCACACAAAAAAAAACCAACTTATAAAATATAAGTGGGGAGAACTGAGTGAGTTTAACTCACCTTTGTTTGATTCTGTCGTTGAATCAGCTCGTTTCAGTCAAATTAAACGACATTTATTTTAACTGAAAATTCCAGCTGTTGTCTGCCTTGCTCGGTTCCCTTCCATCACGTAGTACTTATCTTCATGGTTCCGGTGTTTTTCGTTTCGTTGAATTCTGATTACGTGAGTTTCCGAAATAAATATTTAAAGTTTACAAAATTTTAAACAAAATAAACTTTAATTAAACAAAATTGGGCCTTACCTTTCTTGTTCGTTCAGCCCAACGCTAAAAAAATCCGGCCTGCCTAATCTTTTATACCCTAAAACCATCGGCTCCCTTTCATTCCTCAAACAAATCCATCGCCTCCCAAAAGAAAAAGAACGAAAACCCTCCACCCATGAAAATTCGCTCCTCTTCCATCGCTTCCATCCCTGACCACCGTGACACCCCACTGTTACCACCTTGCATCGGCCTCATCCTCAGTTGCTCCACCACCCACATAACGAGACCGAAGACCGAACCCTAGGTCCTTAGTTTGAGCAACCCGTCGTTACAATAGATAAGTAATCTCATTTTAAATTTCTCTATTCATTTTTGCTTTGATTTCCTTATGGTTTCGAATTGGTTTATTCCAAAACTGTGTTGATCTTGTTTAGAACACACCGTGTATTTATATTAGTGGGTGATAGAGATAGAATCGATGTCAAAATCGATTGTAATTTCATAGGTTTATACTATTTATGTGCTTCGATCGTAGGTGCTTCTCTCTTTTCGTTTTCAGCCATGTGAGATATGGCCGAACTGTTTGTAATGGACTTGGTTTGCGTGTGATATTTGACAGTGAAAATGTGGACTTTATGTTGGATTTCATGTACTTGTTTGCTTAGATCCATGTACGAAGATCGAACTGTTTATACATAGATTTGGTGAACTGTTAATTCGTATAGTCAATTCAGCTATTAAAATTTCAGATTTCTTTCCTGTTTGAAATCTTTGTTCAGCTTTATAGATTTGAGGCATAAGGGGCTATATATACTTAGCTGTATAGCTATTCCTTAGCTGATTTGAATTATGCTATGTGCCTATAGCAGAACAACTTTTATATGAGATTTTCTGAATATATAAAGACATATTATCCGTTTTGATTATGTAAATTTATTGTATAAATTTATAGCTGTTTTCCAATTGATGGTATGCATGTATATGGTTTCCTGTAGCTATTCCTATTACTGATCTCTAGATATAGTTTTACTGTTTCAATGGAGACATTGTGTACTGCCGTCCTATTTAGCTTCTGTAGCTGTTGTATCTTACTGTATCATGTGGTATTCTCCTGATTTGGAAATCTTTCAACTTTATAAATATCTATACATATTTTCTAGCTACTCATAGCTTTTTTTCCTCTTCGTTTTCAGATCAAATCTACTGGTGATGAAGACATGATGCTGCGAGGAGATTTTGTCTTAGATTTTCCATGTGCCATTGGATTATTTACTTCATTTCATTTAGGATTTTGAACTGCGAAATGTATCTTGTATATCAACCATAAGATTTCGATTGTATAAAATAGATGTTCATATAAAATTGCAGATTTGGTGTAAAGATTTGGTTGTAATAGCTATTCATCTTTGCGGATTTTCTATTGTATTGTCTTCTCATTTGTCAATGTAGTTGTTTAATGTTAATGATTTGTCTAAACATAATAATCCAGCTAAAGACTTAGGTGCAAAGGTTATTGATTTAACATTTCAGAAATTTAGAATCTGCATCTGGATGCAAGATCCTATTATTTCTACTGGTGTTTCTCAAATATATCATAGTTTTGATTAGTTTGTATTGAAATTTACAGAGAAGGATGTCTATACTGTTATAAGCAGGAACTTATATTTCACATTTATTTTTAGCTTATTTTGGTTTATATAAGAAGATCGTAGTGGTTAAATTACAATCGTAACGAAGATGTTTTGGAATCTCCCAGCAACTCATTTTACTGATTATTAATATACTTATTATGTCACTGAAAAAGCACCAAAGTTGAGATCAGCGCGCCATACTGCAAAATGAAATAACATGTATAGCTTTATTGAGTATTGAAAACATAGGAATGTTTTAGTTGTTAATCATCGAATATATTAAAGCAAAATACCGTATAACTACAAATAAGTCTAAGATGGATTTCAAAACCGCCAATCAGAATTACGGTTAAATGATATCAAGAAAATATATATAAATCCTTATTTAATTTATTAAATAAACGTTATCGTTTTATAACGATTTCCATAGCGACTATTTTAAAATTTGAACTGGACATAACTAATAAATCATAACACGAAATCTCGAATTTTCTCTTTCATATGGAAAATATAATCAAATCTATTCCAACATTTCTAGTTTCACAAAATTCCGACTTAAAACGGATCTTGTATATTCAGTTGAAGTTCAGAATGAAATTTACGAACTACCGTGCCATTTCTAGTTCGTTTTATAATATACTTATAAATTAAACGTTCTAACGTCGTTTTAATAATGAATATATTTATATAATTCAATATAAACCATATTTAAACCACTTTAAATCGCTCGTTCACATTATACAGCAAATTCAACATTTTCCCAACATCCCGAAATTAAAATATTATTATATTATTAATGTAATTTAAATATTCAAATTAAAATGGTCAAATCCCATTATTTAAACTCAAATCAATAATTTAAATAAATAAGATATTTCAAATAAGTGGTCAAAAAATACGGGATATTACATTCATAGTTTCAAATCCCTTTTTCCTTTGACGATCGTCTCGTGCTAGTCAAGCATTGACACATCGCATTTCGAGGAAATGTCGGCTGGCGCGGGGCGGGACGTCACATCAATTAGCGATAGATTGGTATATGCTAATGTGATAGCAAATGGAAGAGATACAGCTGAATGCCAGACAAAAAGGTGCAAGTTTATATTATAATTAAGTATGAGATTTATGAGCCTATTTAGCAAGCCGCTTTGTTATTTGATTTTCTATTCAATTTGAGAAGGCCTAGAGAAGCGAGTTGTAGTTGTACTGATTGAGCCGTGCAAAGGAGACGCTGGTGAAATTTTTCAAAAATTAAAGATGTTAGAATTTTTTTGAATTTTTTTGAATGAATTAATATTTTGATTAAAATTAGTTGGATCTTTTGAAGCAAAAGTAAAACAAAAGATTTTAGCCTAGTTAATATGCTTGGAAGCATTTTTTTTCTACCTTAGTAAGTTCGAGGATGAAATTTTTTTTTAAGTGGGGAGGAATGTAATATCCCAGATTTTTTATGACTGAATAATTCATTTATTTTATTATTTGAATAGTGATTTGGCACTTTGGATGATTTGAACTAAATAATTTTGATTATTTAATGAATATATACAATGGGATAATAATATATTTATTTTCGAAATAGTCAGAATATTAGTTGAATTTGCAATATTGTGTGAATTAGATAATTTAAGATATTTAGTTGAGTTTATAATCGAGTTATAATAACAAATTTATATTTGAAACGACGTTTGGACATATTAATTAAAATATAATTATAATCGAGCTCGTAACGTTGCGGTAGTTCATAGTTTTACGTTCTGAACTTTAATTGAGTATATAGAATTTGATATAAATCGAAATTCGTTGAAACAAGAAACATTCGAATCTATTGAACTATATCTTTTTAATGAAGTGAAAAATCGAGATTTCATCTTATAGATTTTTAATTATGTCTAAATCAAAGTTTCAGAAAATCGATATGGAATTGTTTATAAACCACAATGATTTATTTAATATAATAAAATATTGGTTTCAATTGTAGAAAAGATTTTTAAGACGTATTGTTAATATATTTTGTAGAATTATTCCATAATTTTTATTTGGAAAATAAACAATATTTTTTTTGAAGTATTTTGCGTCTTATATCAGCGTGTTTGGAATTTTACAATATAAGTTATTTTGCCTATTTTATTATAGTTTTGAGATCGTGAAAAATTGCTCGATACAACTGTATTTTTATTCTTATCTGTAATGGCACATACGTGGATAGGATTTTATGAGTAACAAGGTACGCTAAACTTTAAAAATAACATATATAACAGATGCATTACTTAACCTCTTGCCTTGTACGCTCAATGAATTGTTACCATCATACCCCACTAATGCTTCTGCCCTACTCTTCTTTTATTTAAAGATGTTGTACCATAAAATTTTAAGAAAAAAAACGTTAAATCGAAATTTACCCTGTATATCAACATCCGTGAAATTAGGGTTTTTAAATATCATGAAATTAGTGGATGAATTCCCAAAAATTTAGACATCGATTTCTCTATATAACAGGCAAGGTGAGTCCTGTCTTTCATATTTCTTTGTTCAATCTACAATTCCCTTTTTACTCTAGTTAGAACACATAGTGAGCGATGCTCTCCCGTCTATTGAAGCAATAGCCAGTTCAACATTTTTCGTTCTACGGCATCTTATTAGGATTCCAGTTGTTCTATTATTCTGACCTACCATTTTATTTTGATGTTCTAGCGGCTATTTCAAGCTTCATCCAATAAAAAAAATTCAACGTCCTTTACCAAAATTACCTGATGGCGAGTGTATGCAATCCTTTACACAAAGAAATATGACAATTTGGCAAGAAGTTATATTCAAACTAATAAAATCATAATTAAATAGTAGAGACACAAACTGGTTTAAAAATAGCACATATCCTAGATAAACCTACCGCACATGGCTGGTGAGAGATAAAAGGCTACCCTAGGCTCTTAAACCGTGGAGACCAAGTAATGTGTAAATGCAGACCGACACTGTGTTTTCCAGCTATCCTATGCCTACATACCGTGCATGCCAAGGAGTTCAGCTCTTTAAATACATGAAGACTTCGTTTCTGTTTTTCTCTTCTAAATGCTGCAGCCTTTCATGGCTTTTAAAAATCGAAACAAAATTTATAACTCCATAAAAATCATGGAAAAATTATTCATGAAATACTTATGAGGAGTGCTTCGAATTAATAATGGTTTAGAGGGGGTGCGAAGCTCCTTTGGTACGATCGACTGTTAACAACTGTGGCTAGGGTTGACCTCCGTTGCTGATAGGGAAGGAGTTGGACGGAATGGAGGGTGCCGCAATGATAACAAGGTGTAGGCGCAGGCTCTAACATGTTTTGGTGGTTTTTTATATAAAAAAAATCGATGTCCAATGTGCATCGCAGTAGGGAGCTAGACGACGTGTTTTGGGTGGATGATTTAAGCACGATGATTTTGCTATGGAATTGAAGAGCCTGCGAAGGAGATTGAAATGTGGGTGGTTTCATGCGAAAACGTGGAAGATAAGGGAGATATGTGGTTGTAGGAACTCAACAATAGCACGTTGGAGATTTTTTCATTGGGGAAAAAGGATACTGTAGAAGGTGAAGCGGGTGATCGAAGAATGGGCCGCTTCTACATGGTGAGGCCCAATATACATATATATAAAAAGGAAATTTAGTTTTAAATTTAATTTAGATGATGTATTAGCTTGTATTTAATATCTCGTCCATACGTGGTCGGAATTATAAACCGTTTGTCACGTTGGAATTGTGTGGACGCAGGCTACAATATGAAGCTGGTTTTGGAAACATTTGGACCTCATTCAAATTTATAAAAGAATAAAATGCCTAATATAAATCAACTGACATTAATCGTTTTTCAACGATCAACGACCAAGGTGGGTAAACTCACTAACTCTGTCTAGTTTTATAATATTATAAACATTATTCAATATTGACAGATAATGACTGATTGATGTGTGAGGGTTGTTTGGATGGATGTCAAATAAATTGGTTGGAATAATATATATAGTTATATATATAAATCGTTGGTTAAATATTGATTCTATTTATTATGATATCTCCTTTGTTATAAAATTGTTGTTATTTGTGTTGATTAACAGCTGTGGATGCAGGGAAAACAAGTTGGAGGAATCCAACTCCTCAACAATTATATTGTTGTTTTCCATATATTGCATCATATGATGCAAATAAACTGCGGTTGATTAGTGCGTTTTGGACGTTGAATAACATTGACCCTGAAATAATTGGTATTTAAATACCGTGAAAATATATTGGAAAATACTTTGGGTTTTGAAAGGAAAATTATATTTTTAAATAAAAATTGAATTCCGATTGGGCTAGAATATAATAACTTGTTTAATTATATAAAATAAGTAGTTTGGTTTATAAACGATATTTAAAAATGGGATGAAATACTTGTTATTAAATAATTTGGAAATATAAATTCAAGAATGAATATAAAAGAAAAATGGGAATCGTTTTCAAAAGAAAACGACGAAATTTATTTCGATGTTCGAAATGTAAATAGAATTGAAATGAATCCATAAGGATTTATAATAAGAATTTGACGATGTCAAATGTTATAAAAGTAAATTATTTTTAGAAATTACATGTTATATAATTTAGATTTTAACAAGATAGTTAAGATTTGATTTGAAACAAATAATTTATAATCGAATATGTAATCGTGATTAAGTTATAACTTATAAATCGAGTTTATGGAATGAAATATAAAGTATGAATCTATAGAATAACTAGATAGATGGAATTTTAAACTATAAAGGTATTTAGTATTTAAATCAAGATTTAATTTAATAAGACGAGTCCAGATTTCTATATAGGAATAATATTCATGTTTTAAAGTGAATAATGGTTTAAAAGCAAATGTTTGGCAAATCAGAATGGTTATAAAGGATATTGGTAACTATCTGAAGTCGTAAACTCAAAAGTGAATTTATAAATTAAGTTGACATGAAATAGTGAATTTATTCCGACGTTCGAAACGTTAATCGAATAGAGATTATTCGAAAGAGAGTTATAAGTTGAAATTCAATTATATCGAATTCAAGAAGGTATCATTTACTTTCCGTTTGTAATTAAGATTTAATTAATATTATTTATTTAATTTAAATAAAGAATCCAAGTTATATTTTAAATTTAAATACTTTGGAAGCATTTATTATCACGATATTGTTATAATCAATGTTTATACAACGTTCATTTAAATCTATATAAATGGATTTTGGAATGGTTTTTTTCCAAATATAGCCAAAGGTGTTTTCTAAGTGTAGAAAATGAAATGATTTCTATTAGTAAGAAGTTAAGAATAAAGTTGAGAAAATTAGAAACTGAATGGAGATTCGTCAAGTTGAATGGCTTCTTGAGTATCGATCCGATGTTAGTTTCATCCTTCGGCGTTGATACTTACGGAGTTGTCCCTTACTAGTTTACGGTTATGGACTAATGAATGTGGAAGAATAGTGATGCACAAATAAGAATTTGTGAATATATGGAAATGTTTTTCGATGTTAATAAGAAATATTTTGTGGAATATAGAAAATAAATAGATTTAGATAAATGGAAATATTTTTCCAAGAATCGTGAGAGGTTAAACGAGTTGAAGAAATATTTGGGTAAATATATGGAAGAGAGATTGGGGAATGAATAAATTAGTGACAAATTAATTTAAAGGGGCTTAATGTTGATTGGTGATTTATTGGTATAATTTCCCTTTGAAATAGGATCGTTGTTTATATGGATGTTTTCCTTTGATAGTTAAATAACCGGCTACCAAAGCTTTTGATCATTTTTTCGTTTTCAATACATAGATATTGGGATCAGATTTATTATCAGAAAACCACTCCGTATGGGCATTAGCTTTGTAAATAAAATATGCTGAAGAGAATTGAAGATGGAGTTTATGCAAGGGTTGTTCTGGCGATCCTAGATAGAAATTTCCAAAGATGGATTTACAGAATAGCGCCTTTGGTTTGTCCGGTCCCAACTTGTATGGACGAATGTCTGATAAAGTATATCCAATTGATCGCATGAGTTGATCTCTTCAAACGTATTTATGTTGGTAGCGGAAGAATTCGTTTTTCTTAGCTTTATACCTATGGTATTTTTGGGGAATCAATTTGTGATTTGGAAGGCATGACGATTTGACATTCGACGTAAATGAAGATGTGATTTGTCTTAGGGTAGTTATGACCTCAAGCCTCTTTAACCAATGGCATTAAATAGGGTAGGTTGCATAGCTAAGTGGGTCTCTCCCAATTAGAGTATATTGTCACCATCTAGAGAAATTTCAATTTGTTCTTTCGCTTTTGTATCTCCCGGGAATACGGTGGGCCCAAACCGTAAGGTGACAATATAGTCATGTTTAGCCAGTGTTGCAAGATGTTCTTGTTGAATCCTAGTATATTTTCTCTAAAGGTACACTCTTGGAAGATGATCCCATACATTGTCATAGTTGGAATCCATTTCCCAATAAGCGCCTGGAGTTTTGATTGTATATGTGGAGTTTGAGATGCAAGTGTTCCACTAGATTTCTATTTACTTGTTGTTAGACACTATTATAATATCAAAAGAATATTGTTTTAAAGAATGTTTTAGGCTGTCGTAAGGTAAAAACCATCCGTATATATTTGTGGATCGGTCTTATGATTATCCTTTCTTTTGAAAAGGATTTTTACAAGTTAAACCAAATTATTAGAATTTACTTACACCAGTCCCATGATTGACCCAGATTTTTTTTAACCCTAAACTCTTGGGTGCCCAAATTTGTACGGGCATTCACGTTAGTCGGGATTTTACAGATACATCTGGAGGAGCTTGAAGCATGAGGCTTTAGTATTAGATATATATAGAGAGAGAGAAAGAGTTATTTCCGCAGTGATGTTATGCGTTGTACTCTGAAATGGTACGTATATACAGTTATAAGTTTGTATTTGAACGATTATGTTTTATTATATATTTTATTCGTTTCGCTATGAGATACGTGTTTATTCTCATTCTGTTTTGTTGTGATCTTCTTCTTGTCATATTCTAACTTTCTTTCTATTTCTCACCCTCTAACTTCTTTCTATTAATGATATGGTATTTCCGATGCTTGGATAGTCGACATTGTGTTTTGGTGTCGATTTTCAAAATTTGAAATCCTAGTTCGTTACAATTTATTGATTCAGTAAAAAATGAATTTATTTACATGTATTGGAATGAGCCAAAAAAATAACAATTTACAGCTAAATCAATAACCTAATTGAGAAAGGGAAAGAATATCTAGATGTCTAATATTGCTAGAGAAGAATAACCATGAAGAATAATAGCAAATACTAGAACAACCAATTAGGAGTCTTAGTCCCGTGCTTTAATCCAATTCTGAAACCTACTTATATGAAGAGTAAAAAACCTAGGTAACTGTAACAACCTGCATTTTCAGAACCAATTTAAAATTTTTATTTTAGCTATTTTAATGGATTTTGAATATTTAAAATGATTTATTTTAAATAAAAACGGCTAAAATTTATTTAAATCGAAGTTAGAACATATAAATTTAAAATTTAATTAAAACGAACTTGTAATGGTGCGGTAGTTTGAAAATTTGGTTTTAAACTTTAATTGAATATACAGAATTCAATATGAATCGGATTTCGGTAAAACAAGAAACGTTGGAATATTTTGAAATGTAAATTTTTGATGAATGTAGGAAACTAATATTTCACTTCATAAATTGAGAGTAATGACCAAATTAAAATTCAGAATGGTCGCTATGGAATTTAATTATATTTTCATGATATCATGTATGGCCCAAAAAGTCACATTTTGCATACGGATGAATTTGGACTCTAAATCACTTCCATTGAGTTCAAAATGTCGTTTGTGACTCCGAAAAGTATAGCTTTGATATATTCGAGATTCGGAATTATGGCATTTTGGTTGGGTTTTGGGTTAGTCAAACATAGTCCTTAAAAAGTAAAATTTTGTTAGGAAGCTCAGAATTCGACAAGACCAATTTTGTTAGATTCATAATTACAAATCATTGTTGAGTTCCAAAATTCGCGTCGAACGGAGTCAGTATGTGGTCGTGCGAAGTAAAACCATTTGTTCAAAAACAGGTAGTCATTTTACAAAGGAACATTATTGATACGACCTCAGAATTCGATTCCGTCTTTTTTTTGGATTCGTATCATCAAATAATGCTTAAATCCAAAAGGCCATTATTTTTGGAGTTGCCATTCGAGCGTACAAGAAGAAAAGTTATGCTAAAATCGCATTTATTGAGCATTATTAGAGCCTGTTTGAGAAATTAAATGGAAGGTTAAACGAACTTGGAATTCGACGAAACTTGTTTCGCTGGACTCATCTTGACGTCTACTATCTCATATCCGAAATCCACGGCAATTGGAGATCGTTTTCATTCGGACGGTAACCGGGGAAACTAGCATATAACTACTTTTCCTCTTTTTCTATTTTATTATTTTCCTCTTTCCTCTTCCTCCTTCTTCATCCAAAAATGGGTTCCTCCTCCCTCAAGAGGGTTGCCGCCCCTTCCTCCTCCACTACCATCACCGTAGTCCTCCCTCCTCCTCTTCCTCCTCTCCTCTCTCTCCTCCTTCCCTCTTCCAATTCTAAAAAACCCTACACCTAAACACCACCACCATTCCGGGCCCACCACCCGCACCCTTCCGCTGCCTAGTCAAGCCTACGCCGCCCCCTCAGCCCAACTCCGGCCGTGGGCTCCATTTCACCCAAACACTCATTTTCTCCAAAATTTCCGTTTTGCAAATAACACCCTGTCACTATTTCGCCAATAACTCCCAAACCATGCGTTTCTAGCCAAAACTCCACACTTTCAAAGTTGTAGAGAACGATTTTCTCTTCGAATTGGATATATGAAAGTCAAAATTTGGAGTCCGGAGCTGTCTGGAAAACGCGTCCAAAGTACCTGCATCTACTGCTGTTTTTCGCGATTTCCGGCGAATTGGTGCATTTTTGGAAGAAAGCCCCCTAAGCAAAAGTTGTCCGGAACGACGCGTTTGTACAAGAAAAAGAGTATGGTGAAGTTTAGAGGTTGTATGAAGAAGTTAGAATCAGAATGGCAAATTCGAAGGGTGAAAGCGACAAAAGGCGCGCGCGACGAGCAAATCATCAACAAAAGAATGACGGAGTGGAAACCAATGGTGAGAACTCCTTCTCACTCATATTATTTTATAGTTATTATATCATAGGTTGCAGACGGGGCTTAGTAGCTCCTGACACAATTTTATTGTACAAACCATGGATGTTTGTTTGGATTGAATTATGATAAAATTGACTATATTGTGGTTATTGAATGCATTGTGGTTTTGTGATTGATTAGATTGGTTGTGTATGGCACGAGCCAGTATCAAGAGAAGGATAATACTAGACATTATACCGGTTCTAATATCGCGCCGTTATAATCGAAATTTTCTGAAATAAACTATAAAAAATTTATTCATGTGTTGAATAAAATGTTTGAACAATAAAAATATCATTTTTATTGAATGTATGAACTATATAAAATAGTCAAGTGTTGAAGTAAATATTTTATCGTTAAAATTATAATTTTTAGCGTATATATGATTGACATAAAATTCTCCTGGAATGAAAATAAATATTCATTTACAAATCGGACGATTTGTTTATGTACACCCATTTAACTGAAATTGATTGGGACGATAAATTTTATACATCGCCCAACTGCACAAATAATATTCAGTATGTATTGGTTGAAACCCCACACGGGTATTGGGATGATATTTGGCATACACTAATCCCAATTGTTTAGTTGTATGTCAATCGATTGGTTGACAGACTGTAGTAAGCGTTAATTATTTGTATTTAATGCTTATGCAGTTGTGTAATGCACTCTGGATGATGGATGATTGTGTATCATTATTGTTATGTACATGCAATGTATGAAATTGACAAAAATAACATTATATGGTAATTGATTGGGTCTGATTCTAATTTAGGAATAACGAATATTTTAAAACAATATTAAGTGAAGGATTAAAATGTGAATTTGATGTCCGATTTTGGATGGACACGAAAATATTGAAATATGTGAAGCCGTGTTGATTAAATTTGCGCCATGTTACCGCGAATGATATTTATATCGATTTTATTAATTTTTATAATGAATATCGAAAAAGGAAATGATTTCAAAATCAGATATTTTGAAAATATTATCATTTAAATATTGTAATGATATGGAGTATTCAATTTTGATTTAAAATTTAAATGAAAGTGGGAATCGTTTTTAAAATGAATTTATAAAATACGTTTTGAACGAAATAAATATTATGTATATATATATATATATGGTTTGAATAGAACGTTTCGCGCCGCGACCATTCGCGAATTTCACTCATTGACTTTGAATTGACATTACGGGAGATCCGACCGTCGGATTCTTCTAAAACCAGAACCATTGGGTTCGTATCGAAAATAACTTTCCAATGAATATAAGAGATTTGAAATCTAACAGTTGGATTTGGAATTATGTTCAAATCAAATTTGGAAAAGGTCGCTATGGAGGCAGTTCAGTGGTCGTTATTCGAAACTGACTGTACGGGTCTTGATAAAATTATTAAAATATTAATAAATTGTGTAAAAGCATAATAAATGATTTGGAAAGATTTTGGATGAAAAATTCCATATTTGAAAGGACAAAATATATTTTTATCAAAATGAACTAGTTATTAACTAGAAAGATAATCCAACATTTTTAAATAAATAAATTGGATTTGTGAATGGTTTTAATCTAACCAGAATTTTCCAATGTATAAATTGGAGTGGATTTGAATAGAAATCATCTTCAGAATATTTCAATATTGAATTCTGTGATTATATGGATATTGTGGAGGAATTTGGAAGATAGATATATATCGTTATTCCCCATACGATATGTGTTGGTTTCAGAATTTGATATTGAATGTAAGCCGATATAATTTCTGTTTAGAGCCTTATATTTAATATCAAATTGGATTTTGGGTTTGTCGTGAATGGTGTCTTCAGTAACACTATCTTAAAACCCGTGGGAAAGGAATAAATCTTTTAATTAAGATGATTAGAGTTTCTAGTTATATTTAGTAATTGGAATAAAAAGGAATGTGAATTGGGTTTATTGTGAACTGTGTTTTTAACGACATACGTTCTTTAACCCGATTAACAATGAAATGTGATTTGAAATATATAAATCTTTTAGTAAGATTTAATGGAAATTTTCCAAAGTAAAGTTTTCCAATTTAATAAAATAAATTGGAAGGAATTCGATTTGGTAATAATCGAAGTGAGCTTCTGTGGAGGAAGACTGTTAATATATATGGAATTTAGGAGGCTTTGTCGTTATTCCATTTATATTATTATTCAGTAATGGAAATTGATATCGATTTTATATTGATTTGTTTTCCGTGAAGATTCCATAGTTAATGGAATATTATTTTGGGTTTATCATGAACTATGTTTTAAATGACATTGGTTCTTTAACCTAGTTAAAGACAGGATTACAAGTCTAACATTATATTTTGGGTTTATTCTCTTGCTTAACACTTTTCTCTGAGACGTATGAGCTTAGAGGTTATATATTGGCAAAAAACTGTGGTACGGTGTAGATTGTCGATGTGGCATGTTTGGGTTTCCAAAGTCAAATAATCATTAAATAATGATTGTGATTAAAACTAAGTGAAGTTTTAATGAATCTCTAATTAGATTGAAATGAGAATGTGATAATATAAATTATCAAATTTGTGAAATGATCGAGAATGGAGTACCACCAGTTTTGCTCCAAGCTGTAGTTAAATCTTTAATTAGATTTGAACGTGAAATGGTAAATAAATTTTACTGATAACACCATGGTGTTAGATATGGAGTACTACCAGTTTTGCTCCATGGGATGAATAGGTTGGGATTGGGAAATAAATGATTTCTTCGGTAAGGTTCGCTAATCCCGACTAGTTTGGAAAACCTTAATTTGGTTTAATTGTGAAAAGAATATTTGAATAAAAGAATATTCTAGTTTGGAATGAGGCGTCTATTGTGTTTTTGTAGCACTTGTTTATGAGATATGTGAATTACTCGGAAAGGTCGGGTTTATACCCATTCTGAATAATTGATTCGACGATAAGTCAACGATGAAGACGCTGGTTGAAGACCGGAGATCTTCCCATCTTTTTGATGATTACTGATGTCTTGATTGGGCTATACACCTAGGACAAGGTAGTAAGTGGTGATCGTCCAGACGTACCTAGAGATCGATGTGATATGCGAGGACCTCTCTCCTGTATTGGACATATGGGACGAGGAATAAGGCGCCTTCGGTTTTGTTCAGACCCAGAACGAACTTGTAAATGGATGTATGTCTGACATTGGATTTCATTCTGTGTTGATTGATTTCTATTAAATATTTATTAGTTTGGCGGCAAAGAATTTATTCTCTAGCTTAACGCCCTTCTCTGAGACGTATGAGCTTAGAGGTTATGTATTGATGGATATCAGTCGCATGGCAGGGATTGTCAGTGTGACATGCTGAGATGCAGTGATCAAGGCTTCTGTTGAAAAGCAGAGTCTTGTGGTTGATGATCAAAGCACGGATTTAAATAGCATAGCTTTGTGTATAGCTTTAATTCGCGGGTCTCACACCTGATATGACTCAAAAACAGGATCGAACTATAGGGAGTTCACGACGTTTCTTTCTAGCTATGGGTGGTTTCATGGTATGGAGCCCAGATATTTATATTTTTTTACCTATGTGGATGATGGATTGCGAGGTGCCTCAGATATATCAGTCACTACGGGGCCGATGGATAGGTCTGATAGGACCGGGAAACGTGTGTTCAGGAATAACTAATCCTCAAATGTAAGGGAGGACCAACCCTAAAGCACCAAAGGTTCACTGCGGGGGATACTGAGGCATTTGCTAGAGTGTCTCGAATCGGTGAGGAGCCATCCCTTGCCTCGACTCATAGATGGAATCTAACTTCCAATATGTGACTTTTTGGTTTTAGTTGTAAACCTATATGGCGGCATAGTGGCATGAGACACTCATGTTGTCTATGATTGATACATTTATATTTGAAGTTGTTTTTGACACTATACACTTCTAATAGTATCAAAATGATTTGTTTTAAAATGTACCAAGCATGTTTGGCTATTATAAGGGAAAACTCTATCCTTCGGCTTGCATCGCATTGTGTGATGGAACCTGAGTCTTATAATAGCTTCATTTTTCGAAAAGCATTACACTGTTTCTAAATTGTATTATGCACTAGTATTCTTGGGAGAAAACCCGTTCTGAGTTTTACAGCGTGGTCCCTTGATTTACTAAATTTTTAAAGTAAAGTTTTAAATAACTGTTTTAGTTCTCATACTAGTCCCATGACTGACTTGGAGTTTATTGTTTTAACCTAAACTCTGGGTGCCCCTATTTTCTACACGGGTAGCTAGTAGTTTTGGTTTTGTGGATTTCTATTTTACAGGATCCTGGTTTACAGCTGGAGCTATATTTGGAAAGCTTTGTATCCGTGTATTTCTTTCGGTTGTACTTGTTAATGTATTTCTGCTACGCATTGTATTAATTTTCCGCTGCTTTGTAATCTAATCTCTGATATTTTTCTGATGTATATTATTTATTCATACTTTGTTATACTCTTGTACTATGATGTAAATTGTTGTAACAGCAATGAAATGTTCTTCTGTTTGTGTTGTGATTGGTCTTGTCCTCAACTCAATCCGCTATTTCCCTTCTCTCCGGAGATCGGGGTATTTTGGATCATTATAGTTTGGTATCAGAGCTTTGGTTTACAAAACTAGAAAACAAGACACATTAGAACCGAATGAAAGAGTTCATCAGAGATAGGATCAGTAGCATCCTATAAGAATGACTCGTTAGAAATAGGGTTAGTGATACCCTAGAAGGAGTTCGAAGAGTATTATTTATAACAAAAAAATTAATTTTGAAAATTATACCTTATTATACGTATTTGAATATTTTATTTTATATTGGATTCGGACAATCGAGTATATTGATTTTGCATATACATGTCATGAACGTATATTCGAATTCTCAAATATACTGGATAGATATAGAATCACACTCTAGTCGCTCGGGGATGATTCTAGTGATGTCTGGACATCATCAGTATTTATGTTCGAGTTTCGAAAGTGGGATATCTATATATTTCCAATCGACTGGTGTGAGAACCAAAAATATAGGTAAGATTTATTGTTTTTGATTTGACACTGAAATATGATTTTTGAGTATATATAGAAAAGCTATGTATTGAAAAGCTAATCAATTAATTGATTGCTGGTTGTGTTGTTTGATTATTAGTTCAATTAATAAAAATATTGGAATGATAATTAATTTAACCCATAAAAGAATGAATGATAAGTAAAGACAAATCGAATCAAATATTGAATTGAATTGAAAATTGATTGGAATTGCTTATATGTACATGCATATACAATGAACAGGTCATAGCAAGGAAGCTAAGAAGAGGAATGAAATTGTATCCCCGATAAATAGGTACATGTTTACTATATTCATTGGGTTTAATGATTTTATGAGCCGGTTGGGTTTTTTCTTTTTGGATGATGAGGGCCCTGTGAGGCAAATTGCGGTTTTAAAGGTCTCGCCGTACAAAGGAGCTTATGGAGAATAGGGTGTTAGCCAAATTTTTGAGAAATTAGAAAATTTTTAGAAACTAAAAAGTTAAAGAATGAAAGCCAGAAGAAAAGTTGATTTGGTTAGTTAAACAACTTTCAGCTCCGTTCCTTTTCGAGGATGAAAAGATTTTAAGTGGAGGAGATTGTAACAACCTGGATTTTCAGAACCAATTTAAAAATTTTATTTTAGCTATTTTAATGGATTTTGAAAATTAAAAATGATTTATTTTAAATACTAACGACTAAAATTTATTAAATCAAAGTTAGAACGTATAAATTTAAAATTTAATTAAAATGAACTCGTAATGGCATGGTAGTTTGAAAATTCGGTTTTAAATTTTAATTGAATATACAGAATTCAATATGAATCAAATTTCAGTAAAACAAGAAACATTGGAATATTTTGAAATGTAATTTTCTAAAGAAATGTAAGAAACTGATATTTCACTTCATAAATTGATAGTAATGACCAAATAAAAATTCAGAATGGTCGCTTTGGAATTTAATTATATTTTCATTATATTATGTATGGCCCAAAAAGTCAAATTTTGCATGCGGATGAATTTGGACTCGAAAATACTTCCACTGAGTTCAAAATGCCGTTTGCGACGCCGAAAAGTATAAGCTTTGATATATTCAGAGATTCGGAATTGTGGCATTTTGGTTAAGTTTTGGGTTAGTCAAATATAGCCCTTAAAAAGTGAAATTTTGCTAGGAATCTCAGAATTCGACGAGACTAATTTTGTCGGACTCATAATGACAAATCATTGTTGAGTACCAAAATGCTCATCGAACGGAGTCAGTATGTGGCCATGCGAAGCAAAACCATTTGTTCAAAAATAGGTAGTCATTTTACAAAGGAACATTATTGATACGACCTCAGAATTCGATTCCGCCTTTTTTTTGGATTCGTATCGTCAAATAATGCTTAAATCCAAAAGGCTATTATTTTTGGAGTTGCCATTCGGGCGTACAAGAAGAAAAGGTAAGCTAAAATCACATTTGTTGAGCAATATTTGAGCCTGTTTGAGAAATTAAATGGAAGGTCAAACGAACTCGAAATTAGACAAAACTTGTTTCGTTGGATTCGTCTTGACGTCTACTATCTCATGTCTGAAATCCGCGGTAATTGAAGATCATTGGGGTTCAGAATATAACCGGGGAAACTAGCATATAATCACTTTTCCTCCTTTTCTATTTCACTATTTTCCTCCTTCCTCTTCCTCCTTCATCCAAAAATGGGTTCTTGCACCCCCAAGAGGGCTGCCGCCCCTTCCTCTTCCCCTACCACTGTCGTCGTCCTCCCTCCTCCTGCCTCCTCCTCCTCTCTCTCCTCTTTCCCTCTTCAATTTTCAAAAACCCTACACCTAAACACCACCACCACTCCGGGCCCCACCACCACCACCCGCGCCCTTCCGCCGCCCAGTCAGGCCTGCGCCGCCCCCACTTAGCCCAACTCCGGCCATGGGCCCCATTTCACCCAAAATCCCATTTTCTCCAAAAAATCTTGTTTTGCAAATAACACCCTATCACTATTTCGCCGATAATTTCCAAACCGTGCATTTCTAGCCAAAACTCCACAATGTCAAAATTGTAGAGAATGATTTTCTCTTTGATTTGGACATATGAAAGTCAAATTTTGGAGTCCAGAGCTGTCCGAAAAACGCATCCAAAATCCGTGGATCAGCTGCTCTTTTTCGCGATTTCTGGCGAATTGGTGCATTTTCGGAAGAAAGCCCCCTTGGAAAAAGTTGTCTTTAATGACGCGTTTGTGCTAAAATAAGAGTTTGGTGAAGTTTGGAGGTCATATGAAGAAGTTAGAATCAGAATGGCAAATTCGGAGGGTGAAAGCGACAAAAGACGCGCGCAACGAGCAAATCATCAACAAAAGAATGACAAAGTGGAAAACAATGGTGAGAACTCCTCACTCAAATTATTTTATAGTTATTATATCATAGGTTGCAGATGGGGCTTAGCAGCTCCTGACACTATTTTATTGTACAAACCATGGATGTTTGTTTGGATTGAATTGTGGTAAAATTGACTGTATTGTGGTTATTGAATGCATTGTGGTTTTGTGATTGATTGGATTGGTTGTGTATGGTGCGAGCCAGTATCAGGAGAGGGATAAGCTAGATATTATTCCGGTTCTAATATCGTGCCATCATGATGCCGAAATTTTCTAAAATGAACTATAAAAAAAAAATATTCATGCGTTGAACAAAATGTTTGAACAATAAAATATCATTTTTATTGAATGTATGAACTATATAAAATAGTCAGGTGTTGAAATAAATATTTTATCATTAAAAATATAATTTTTAGCATATATATGAACGACATAAAATTCTCCTGGAATGAAAATAAATATTCATTTACAAATTGGACGATTTGTTTATGTACACCCATTTAACTAACATTGATTGGGACGATAAATTTTACAAATCGCCCAACTGCACAAATAATATTCAGTATATGTTGGTTGAAACCCCACACGGGTATTGGGATGATATTTGGCGTACACTAATCCCAATTGTTTACTTGTATGTCAATCGATTGGTTGACAGACTGTAGTAAGCGTTAATTATTTATATTTAATGCTTATGCAATTGTGTAATGCACTCTACACGATGGACGATTGTGTGCCATTATTGTTATGTACATGCAATGTATGAAATCCATATAAATAACATTATATGGTAATTGACTGGGTCTGGTTCTAATTCAGGAATAACGAATATTTTAAAACAATATTCAGTGAAAGACTAAAATGTGAATTTGATGTCCGATTTTGGATGGACACGAAAATATTGAAATATGTGAAGTCGTGTTGATTAAATTTGCGCCATGTTAACGCGAACGATATTTATATCGATTTTATTCATTTTTATAATGAATATCAAAAAAGGAAATGATTTCCAAATCAGATATTTTGAAAATATTATCATTTAAATATTGTAATGACAAGGAGTATTCTGTTTTGATTTAAAATTGAAATGAAAGTGGGAATCGTTTTTGAAACGAGTATATAAAATATATGTTGAATGAAATATATATTTTATGTATATTATATATATAAATGGTTTGAAAAGAACGTTTCGCACCGCGACTGTTCGCGAATTTCAACCATTGACTTCGAATTGACATTATGGGAGATCTGACCGACGGATTCTCCTAAAACTGAACCGTTGGGTTCGTATCGAAAAGAGCTTTCAAACAAATATAAGAGATTTGGAATCTAACAGTTGGATTTGGAATTATATCCAAATCAAATTTGGAAAAGGTCGCTATGGATGTAGTTCGGTGGCCGTTATTGGAAACCGACTGTACGGGCCTTGATAAAATTATTAAAAATATTAATAAATTGTGTAAAATCATAATAAATGATTTGGAAAGTTTTTGGATGAAAAATCCATATTTGAGAGGATAAAATATATTTTTATCAAAATGAACTAATTATTAACTAGAAAGATAATTCAACATTTTTAAATAAATAAATTGGATTTGTGAATGGTTTTAATTTAATTAGAGTTTTCCAATGTATAAATTGGAATGGATTTGAATAGAAATCATCTTCGGAATATTTCGATATTGAATTCCGTGATTATACGGATATTGTGGAGAAATATGGAAGATAGATAGATATATATCGTTATTCCCTATGCGATATGTGTTGGTTTCAGAATTTGATATTGAATGTAAGCCAATATAATTTCTGTTTAGAGTCTTATATTTAATATTAAATTTGATTTTGGGTTTGTCGTGAATGGTGTCTTCAGTAACACTGTTCTTAAACCTCATGGGAAAGGAACAAATCTTTTAATTAAGATGATTAGAGTTTCCAATTATATTTAGTAATTGAAATAAAATGGAATGTGAATTGGGTTTATTGTGAACTGTGTTTTTAACGACATTCATGTTTTTTCCCGATTAACAAGGAAATATGATTTGGAATATATAAATCTTTTAGTAAGATTTAATGTAAATTTCCAAAGTAAAGCTTTCCAATTTAATAAAATAAATTGGAATGGAATGGAATTTGATTTGGTAATAATCGAAGTGAGCTTCTATGGAGGAAGACTGTTAATATATATTAAATTTAAGAGGCTTTGTTGTTATTCCATTTATATTATTAGTCGGATACGGAAATTGATATCGATTATATATTGATTTGTTTTCCATGAAGATTCCATTGTTAACCGAATATGATTTTGGGTTTAACGTGAACAGTGTTTTAAATGACATTGGTTCTTTAACCCAGTTAAAGACAAGATTACATGTCTAACATTGTATTTTGAACTATATTGTTGATCTCTGCTAAATATATATCTGTTTGATGGCGGGAAATTTATTCTCTTGCTTAACCCCCTTCTCTGAGATGTATGAGCTTAGAGGTTATATATTGGCAGAAATCTGTGGTACAGTGTAGATTGTCGATGTGGCATGTTTGGGTTTCCAAAGTTAAATAATCATTAAATAATGATTGTTGGAAGAATAAAACTAAGTGAAGTTTAAATGAATCTCTAATTAGATTTAAATGAGAATGTGATAATTTAAATTATCAAATTTTTGAAATGATCGAGAATGGAGTACCACCAGTTTTGCTCTAAGCAGTAGTTAAATCTTTAATTAGATTTGAACGTGAAATGTTAATTAAATTTTACTGATAACACTGTGGTGCTAGATATGAAGTACTACCAGTTTTACTCCATGGGATGAATAAGTTGGGACTGGGAAATAAAATAAATGATTACTTTGATAATAAGTGGTTATCGTCCAGACGTACTTGGGGATCGACGTGAAATGCGAGGACCTCTCTCCGGTATTGGACATATGGGATGCGGAATAAGGTGCCTCCGATTTCGTTTAGATCCTGAACGAACTTGTAAATGGATGTGAGTCTGACATTGGATTTCACTCTGTGTTGATTGATTTCTATTAAATATATATCTGTTTGGCAGCGGAGAATTATTCTCTTGCTTAACAACCTTCTCTGAGACATATGAGCTTAGGGGTTATATATTGATGGATATCAGTCGCATGGCATAGTTTGTAAGTTTGGCATGCTAAGTTGCAGTGATCAAGGCTTCGATTGAAAAGCAGAGTCTTGTGGTTGATGATCAAAGCACAACTTTAAATATCATAGTTTTGTGTATAACGTTAATTCGCGGGCCTCACTCGGTATGAGTCAAAAATGGGATCAGACTACAGGGAGTGCACGACGTTTCTTTCTAGCTATGGGTGGTGTAACGACCCGCATTCTACGCATCAGGGGATCGTAAAATATTTATTTCTTTCTCATGCAAAGTCGTATAGCCATGAACTTTGGGAGATGACTATTGGGGTTATTTCCCATGTTCATGATTTTTGCCGATTTTTAAATGATTATTTTGCCCCTAACCGATCTTGTTTCGACCATAATTTTTGAATGGTAAGGAGTTTTGATCTAAAACCACTTCCATTAGATCCGGATGATGGTCTACCTTTCCGTAGAGTGGTCATATTAGTCAAACGGACTCACCGGTTGGGAGATATGGCTGAAACAAGGTTTAGAAGGTGAAAAACAGCTTAACCGGGCCTAATTAGGGTGATTAGCAAGAGGGCCCATCACCCATTTCGGGATTAGGGTTATGGGGAGGCTGAGAACAGTACGAAAATGATCTATTTTCATTTTCTCAGCCGCCTAAAACATTTCCCTAAACCTAACAATGGCCTCCAACACCCAAATCAACTTCTAATCACCATTTAATCAAGTTTTAGCCTAATATACATCTAATCAAGGCAATTTAGCATCAATTTGGGAATAGAGCTGCTGTGCTGCATAGAGATTCAACCTTAATCGTAGGTATTTTCAGATCTAAGTTTTATTTATGACTAAGGTGAGTGATTTGCATAGTTTCTCACTAATTACGGTTGATTAGTGTTAATTAGTGAAATTATAACTCAGAAAAACATGGAAAAATTTGTAAAATTCTAAAATATTATTTTAGGGCTCTGATAGAAATTTGGGCTAATTTGGATAAGTTTTGCTAATTCTATCATTAGATTTGCTTAAACAGGCTTAAGGGGAAAACGTGTGTTTTTTGGTATGTTTGATCCATATGGACATGTTAAATTGTTGTTTTGATATTTATTGTTGATTCTCTATGTTTCTATGACTGTATGGTATTCTTTGTGATTGATTAGAAAAGTTGGAATGGTCGAAAACGCCATCGTAAGGTGTAAAACAGTCGCTGGAAAAGTTGCAGGAAATGTGCAGGGTTTCGGATCGGATCGGATATAGGGCTCGGTTCGGATAGGAGGACCGGGCAAGGGATTTGATTCGTATCGGAACATAGCACTAGGGAAGGCTTGGCAAAAAGGAAGGCCACTTGCAAAGAGTTGGAGTTGGGCTGAGGATCGGGTCGGAATGGAACGTGGGAGCGGATCGGAGTAAGCAAGCTGGAGCAGGAGGGACGAACGGAACCAAGAAGCAAAGCACCGAACCGAACCGAACCGCATGGAGGAAGTGAACCCAAACTGAACCGAAGGAGGGGAATTAATCTGAACTGAATGGGGAGCCTGAGCACTACATACTGGATAGACCGAACCGAACCGAGTTTGGGCCTCTACCTTTACTATGCGACGACTCTTCTGAAGACCAACTCCAATTCGACCAAAACTCGAGATGCAAAGGTAGTCCAAATGGGAAGTAGAACTCAGGATCCAAATGGGAACCAATGAGTTAACTTCATGATTGGACTTTGCTGCGGGACGTGTGCTAAGGAGTTGTTGATGTCCATAGCTTTGATTCACCACCGAGAGACGATTGTTAGGCTACAGATCAGTGTAGTGGGGTAGTTATTACTCCACAGGGAAGAGTGATCGTAGCATGGCTATGGGACAGTGCAGTGGAGTTGTCATGACTTCATGGGGGCAGAGTGGACATAGCAAGGACTAGTGGTGTAACGACCCTGAATTTTGGGGCCAAGTTAAAATTTATTTTAAGTGATTTTAAATGAGTTTTGATATTTAAAATAATCTATTTTAAATAATAAGGATCACAAATTTGGTTCAAATCGAAGTTAGAATGAATAAATTAATTTTAAATATAAAAAGAGCTAGAAATGGCGCGGTAGTTTGAAAAGTCAAACTTGAACTTTGACTAACCATACAGGATGCAAAATTTAACGGATTTTAGTAAAACCAAAAATGTTAGAATCTATTTAAAAATATCTTTCCAACGAATCCGAAAAATCGAAATTTCATAGCGGAAATCAAAAGTTATGGCTAATTCAATTTTTAGAAAGGTCGGTGGGTAATTTGCATAGGACAAAAATGCTACTTTTCACATATGTAGGAATTTGAACTTGAAACCACTTCCATTGGTTTCAGAATGACGTTTCTGCATTGAAAAACAGTAAACACTTATATGTTTCGAGTTTCAGAAAATATTTGTTTAAAAATGTATTTTTAATATTAAAAATATTCGCCTTGAAAATAGCCATTTTTCAAAAAGTCTCAGAATCGAACGAAATAAATTTTGTTGGGTTCGTATCATCAAAACAAAGCTAAAAATGATTTTTTGGTAATTTTTAGAATTAATATATAATTATAATTGATTTTTCAGTGTAAACGGACAATTTTTGACTTTAAAAATTCATTAAAAATTCAAACTGTCTCAGAATTGAACGAAACGAATTTTGTTGTGATCGTATCGACATAAGAAAGCCAAAAATATTTTTTCCGAATTTTTCTGACTTCGTATGTGGCCCCGGCAAAATTATATTTACGTTCGAATTTAAAATAAAAGAATTATTTTAAATAAAAGAAAACCAGTCTGTAACTTCAGAATTGGACCATGGGGATAGCGCCATCGCGTTCAGAAGACATCAAAACATTAAGTTCGACAGTCGTTGAGCGCGAATCGGAGGTCGTATGTGAAGACGGTATTTTCTTGAATTAAATAATTAATTAAATAATTAAAATAAAACCCTAAATACTAGTATATATACCCGTATACAGTACGTATACTCCTTCTTCTTCCTCTCGTTGAAGCCGCCGTGAAACCCATAGAGCATCAAATTTCAAACTCACTTTTCTCCCTCGTCTCTTAACGAAATTCAACATACCATATACCGTTTCGAAGCTCTTTTCGAGATCTTCGATTTGGTACCAATCTCCGCCTCCCCCGTGCCCTGTAGCGCCGCCACCATCGCCGCAAAGATCCGCCGGTCGCAGCCACGCCGGGCCCACCACGTTCGACCGAGCTCCACCCCCTTCTGGCCGTGCAAAGATCTCTCCAAGGCGGTCATTCTCCAAAAAACCGCACCCAAAACCGTTCAGTAAATCAAAAGTTATCGCGATTTGAAGTTTTGAACAAATTCTGAAATTGAGGTATGCTTCAGATTTTGTCACGCTTTTAAGCGTGGCAGAAGCAGTTGTTAAAAGTCTGTTTGATTTAAAACATCAATAACTTATGCATATGAACACCGATTCTGAAAATTTCAGATCCGATGGAACCGTGACTTCGAATACAACTTTAATACAGAGCAATTGGGAACAAACTTTAATCTAATTGAGGTGAGAATCCTATTTATTTTATTTAAGTAATTATATTTTAATTATGGATGTTCGCATTCATAATCATATATGTTTGTGAATCTGCTATGATATAAACTGTATGTGAATCTGCTATGACTTAATCTGTATGCGTATGCTATGTCAAAACCCACTGTATGTTGAGATGTTACAATATAAAAATTATAAATTAAAATCGTTCATGTATGTTGTGTGACATGTTTATATGTTAAATGTTAACATATCAAAATTGTTCATTGTATGTTATATTAACATTTTTATATATTAAAAATAGAAAATGTTGGGAATGTTCATCGTAGGATAAAAGTGACATTTTTGTCAATATTAAAATAAGAAATGGTTCATGTATGTTGTAAAGTGACATTTTTGTCAATCTTAAAAAAAGAAATTGTTCATGTATGTTGTAGAATGAACACCGTATGTAAAATGACATTTTTGTCAATATCAAAATAAGAAAATGAACACCGTATGTAAATTGACACTTTTGTCAATATCAAAATAAGAAAATGAACACCGTATGTAAATTGACACTTTTGTCAATATCAAAATAAGAAAATGAACACCGTATGTAAATTGACACTTTTGTCAATATCAAAATAAGAAAATGAACACCGTATGTAAATTGACACTTTTGTCAATATCAAAATAAGAAAATGAACACCGTATGTAAATTGACACTTTTGTCAATATCAAAATAAGAAAATGAACACCGTATGTAAATTGACACTTTTGTCAATATCAAAATAAGAAAATTAGCACCGTATGTTGAATGAACAAATTTGTGTATTTATAAAATAGAATTGGTCGTTATATGTGAATGATTATATTTTGTTCATTTATAAAATAAGAAAGCACTATATGTTAAAGAATGATATTTTGTGTCATTAACAAAATAGAATTTGTCGCTATGTTAAAGAATGATATTTTGTGTCATTAACAAAATAGAATTTGTCGCTATGTTAAAGAATGATATTTTGTGTCATTAACAAAATAGAATTTGTCGCTATGTTAAAGAATGATATTTTGTGTCATTAACAAAATAGAATTTGTCGCTATGTTAAAGAATGATATTTTGTGTCATTAACAAAATAGAATTTGTCGCTATGTTAAAGAATGATATTTTGTGTCATTAACAAAATAGAATTTGTCGCTATGTTAAAGAATGATATTTTGTGTCATTAACAAAATAGAATTTGTCGCTATGTTAAAGAATGATATTTTGTGTCATTAACAAAATAGAATTTGTCGCTATGTTAAAGAATTATATTTTGTGTCATTAACAAAATAGAATTTGTCGCTATATGTAATGAATATTTTTTGTTCATTATTAAAAATAGCATAGTATGTTAATGAACTATGTTTTTGTTCAAAATAGAAAAAATGCGTTTTATGCATTGCATATTATTTTTGTCAAAATAGAAAAAGTGCGTTTTATGCATTGCATATTATTTTTGTCAAAATAGAAAAAATGCGTTTTATGCATTGCATATTATTTTTGTCAAAATAGAAAAAGTGCGTTTTATGCATTGCATATTATTTTTGTCAAAATAGAAAAAGTGCGTTTTATGCATTGCATATTATTTTTGTTATAAAATAGAAAAAGTGCATTGTATGCATAGCATATTATTTTTGTCAAAATAGAAAAAGTGCGTTTTATGCATTGCATATTATTTTTGTCAAAATAGAAAAAGTGCGTTTTATGCATTGCATATTATTTTTGTTATAAAATAGGAAAAAATGCATTGTATGCATAGCATATTATTTTTGTCAAAATAGAAGAAAAAATGCATTGTATGCAAATAATATTTTGTCAAGTTAGAACGTTATATAGAAGTGCATTGTATGAATATAATATTTTGTCATGTTAGAAATAGAAATGCATTGCATAACATATTATTTTGTCATGTTAGAGAAATAGAAATGCATTGTATGAAACTATTATTTTGTTACGTTAGAAAATAATAAATGCATTGTAGGTAAAAGAATATTTTTGTTATGTTAAAATAAGACATGCATTGTATGGAAAATAATATTTTGTCATGTCAACAATATAGAAAATGCATGTCATGTAAATATACATTATTTATAATGTTTATTAAAAGAGAATTTGTATTGTAAGATAATAAGCATTATTTATAATGTAAATAAAAAAAGGAGAATTCACCCCGTAGGAAGAATTAACATTTATTTTATGTTAAATAAGAGAGATGAAACTATGTGCAGGAATTAACATTATTTTAATGTTGAAAAAAAAAAATGAAACTGTATGTAAGAATTAACATTATTTTTAATGTTAAATAAAAAGAAATGAAATGGAGGAAAAGATTTACATTATTTATAATGTATAAAGAGAGTTTACACCATGGAAAAATGTTCATTGTTCATAATGAAATAGGGAAAAGAAATAATGGGAATGAAGTTTTATAATTTACATTTTTAAATGTGAATTATAAAGTATAAAATGAAAATAAAATAAAAAGAACAATTCACCGCCTAATTATGAAATACATTTTCATGTAAGTTAAAGAAGTTAAAGGATAAAGAAAAGGCAGATGTAAGTAAGGACGATGAGTTAAACGAGCTAATGTATATATATATATTTATATATATTTATATATATGTATATAGTTAAAATATAACGAATCGAGCGCAGTAGTTCGTGTTTTGAAATCGAACTTTTAAACGAATATACCGGAAGATCCGACCGTCGGATTTTCCCAAAACTGAAACCGTTAGGACCGTCTTAGAAAAATCTTTCCAACGATATATGCTACGCTAAAATCCAACGGTTAGATTTTGAGGAAAGTGAATAACAAAATTGATTGAAAACAGCGCCAAGGTCGCCCTTGACCTGAAGCGTCGTTAAATAAGGAAATTAATTATATTAAATAATTTAGGCAAGAATTAATCGTTATAAAATAAAATAACGTTATGAAATATGTTTTTCTCAAAATATATGAATGCGAGATTATTTGGAAAGTCCGGGTTAATCCCATTCCAAATGATCGTACGATTCCAAGAATTCAAGTATGAAGACGGCGCATGAAGACCGTAAATCTCCCCTCGAAGGGACAACGATCAAGGCTCTGAATTGGTTTGCTCCCAATTCAAGGGTCGGGGTAATTGCCCAAACGTACGTGTTGATTTCACGGGTTTGACCCTAGTTCAGACCTAGAGCATGGGTATAAATGGATAGTGTGTCTGACATCGTACCCCACAAAATATTATGTTGTTGATATTCAGTTAATATATAAACGATTGGTGGTAGAGAATTTATTCTCTACTTAACACCCGTTTATATAGTGACGGAAGATCAATAGTACGGTATGGAGTGACGGTGTGGCATACTAAGATGCAATGATCAGGGTTTCTTGTTGAAAAGCAGAACCTTGTGGTATGAAGAACATGACTTCACGAGCCCCACAAACCGGTAGAGTCTAAAAAGGGGGAAGGGAACGCAGGGAAAGTAGCACGTTTCTTTCTAGTTAGTGGTCATTTTACTTTTGGAGGATGATGAAATGAGGCGCCTCGGATAGGTCCTATAGGACCGGGGAACGTGTGCTTAGGAATTGCCAATCCTCTAAGCTGTATGTGAGGACCGGCCCTGCAGGATCCAAGGGTTAACTGCGGGTAATCCTGAGACGTTAACAGAGCGTCTCGAATCGGTATGGAGTCCTCCCTAGCCTGGACTCATGATGGAAACCCAAATTTCCAATACGACCCCGACGGATTTGATTGTATTACTAGTATTGGAGGCATAATATATGGTACCTATGCTTCCTAGGATTAATACATTGCTTTGAATTGTTTTAAAACATATACACTAATAATAGTATTAGTTACGTATTTGGCGTATTTAGCATGTTTAACCACCATAAGGTAAAACTCTATCCTCTTGGTGTGCGTTGCATTGTGTGATGGGACCTGAGTCTTATGGTGGTTCCATTTTTCAAAAGACATTGCGTTGTTGACGACTTATTTAATCATTTATTACGATACCTTAAATTATGCACGGCAGTCCCTTAGAGTAAACCCGTTCCGCGTTAGCGGCGTGGTCTTTTGGATTTGCCTTATTTTTATTAGTATAAGTTATTTAAGAATTCTCACACCAGTCCCACGACTGACCCATAGTTTGTTTCACCTTTTTTGCAAACTTGGGTGCCCTCTCTTCTACACGGGCAGCCAAGTAGACAGGTTCATTCTTTGCTTGGAGTTTTCTTTGAAGCTGCTTATTTTCTCTCTCTTGGATTCTGCTTGGGAGAAGAGGTGATGACTTGGAGCTTGAAGACTTTTTGTTTCTATTGGCATCTTTTCTTTTCTTTTTAGACATCAAACTTATTTCTTTTCTGCAAACTTGTTGTAATAATCTTAGTTCTGTGACTGTGGAATTTCTGTGATTGATGACATTATATTTTTCCGCTGCTATAATGTTATTACTCTAGGAATCTCCTTTGCTATATTGTATCTGTGTTCTGTTTTATTGTATTTATGTTGTATTCCAAAAATGATTTCTCCTGCTTTCACCCGTGGAAGTTTGGGGGATGTCACAGTTGGTATCAGAGCTTTGGTTTACAAAGCGGAGTACAACATATCTATAATAATTCGTTTACATAGAATCACTATATTCTATGGCGAACAGTTCATGAGATACATAATAGCCAGTCACTTTATCGTCATCTTTTCATTCATCCTTCGATCTTTTAGAATCACCTTTTCTGTTGTTTTGACTCTTTCCTTGATCATACGTTCGAAGAAGACTAAGAGAAGTGGCGATGCTCAAGTGGCCCATGTGTATAAAGGAGCGAAAGGACCAACTTCTTCAGTAGCAGCTTTTACTGAAGGAGGAGGAATGCCTGACGTTATAGACGGTACCATCTCTGTTAAAAACATTCTCTGTGTTTATTCTTCCTCTTCTCCTCTTCTATTTTTCTTTTTCCTTTTCGGGGACGAAAAGTTTTTAAGTGGGGGAGACTGTAACGACCCTGAATTTTGGGGCCAAGTTAAAATTTATTTTAAGTGATTTTAAATGAGTTTTGATATTTAAAATAATCTATTTTAAATAATAAGGATCACAAATTTGGTTCAAATCGAAGTTAGAATGAATAAATTAATTTTAAATATAAAAAGAGCTAGAAATGGCGCGGTAGTTTGAAAAGTCAAACTTGAACTTTGACTAACCATACAGGATGCAAAATTTAACGGATTTTAGTAAAACCAAAAATGTTAGAATCTATTTAAAAATATCTTTCCAACGAATCCGAAAAATCGAAATTTCATAGCGGAAATCAAAAGTTATGGCTAATTCAATTTTTAGAAAGGTCGGTGGGTAATTTGCATAGGACAAAAATGCTACTTTTCACATATGTAGGAATTTGAACTTGAAACCACTTCCATTGGTTTCAGAATGACGTTTCTGCATTGAAAAACAGTAAACACTTATATGTTTCGAGTTTCAGAAAATATTTGTTTAAAAATGTATTTTTAATATTAAAAATATTCGCCTTGAAAATAGCCATTTTTCAAAAAGTCTCAGAATCGAACGAAATAAATTTTGTTGGGTTCGTATCATCAAAACAAAGCTAAAAATGATTTTTTGGTAATTTTTAGAATTAATATATAATTATAATTGATTTTTCAGTGTAAACGGACAATTTTTGACTTTAAAAATTCATTAAAAATTCAAACTGTCTCAGAATTGAACGAAACGAATTTTGTTGTGATCGTATCGACATAAGAAAGCCAAAAATATTTTTTCCGAATTTTTCTGACTTCGTATGTGGCCCCGGCAAAATTATATTTACGTTCGAATTTAAAATAAAAGAATTATTTTAAATAAAAGAAAACCAGTCTGTAACTTCAGAATTGGACCATGGGGATAGCGCCATCGCGTTCAGAAGACATCAAAACATTAAGTTCGACAGTCGTTGAGCGCGAATCGGAGGTCGTATGTGAAGACGGTATTTTCTTGAATTAAATAATTAATTAAATAATTAAAATAAAACCCTAAATACTAGTATATATACCCGTATACAGTACGTATACTCCTTCTTCTTCCTCTTGTTGAAGCCGCCGTGAAACCCATAGAGCATCAAATTTCAAACTCACTTTTCTCCC
Source organism: Allium sativum (assembly GCA_030737875.1). NCBI lineage: Eukaryota > Viridiplantae > Streptophyta > Magnoliopsida > Asparagales > Amaryllidaceae > Allium > Allium sativum. The sequence goes on from CM060924.1 coordinate 665,735,595, forward strand.
TCGTCTCTTAACGAAATTCAACATACCATATACCGTTTCGAAGCTCTTTTCGAGATCTTCGATTTGGTACCAATCTCCGCCTCCCCCGTGCCCTGTAGCGCCGCCACCATCGCCGCAAAGATCCGCCGGTCGCAGCCACGCCGGGCCCACCACGTTCGACCGAGCTCCACCCCCTTCTGGCCGTGCAAAGATCTCTCCAAGGCGGTCATTCTCCAAAAAACCGCACCCAAAACCGTTCAGTAAATCAAAAGTTATCGCGATTTGAAGTTTTGAACAAATTCTGAAATTAAGGTATGCTTCAGATTTTGTCACGCTTTTAAGCGTGGCAGAAGCAGTTGTTAAAAGTCTGTTTGATTTAAAACATCAATAACTTATGCATATGAACACCGATTCTGAAAATTTCAGATCCGATGGAACCGTGACTTCGAATACAACTTTAATACAGAGCAATTGGGAACAAACTTTAATCTAATTGAGGTGAGAATCCTATTTATTTTATTTAAGTAATTATATTTTAATTATGGATGTTCGCATTCATAATCATATATGTTTGTGAATCTGCTATGATATAAACTGTATGTGAATCTGCTATGACTTAATCTGTATGCGTATGCTATGTCAAAACCCACTGTATGTTGAGATGTTACAATATAAAAATTATAAATTAAAATCGTTCATGTATGTTGTGTGACATGTTTATATGTTAAATGTTAACATATCAAAATTGTTCATTGTATGTTATATTAACATTTTTATATATTAAAAATAGAAAATGTTGGGAATGTTCATCGTAGGATAAAAGTGACATTTTTGTCAATATTAAAATAAGAAATGGTTCATGTATGTTGTAAAGTGACATTTTTGTCAATCTTAAAAAAAGAAATTGTTCATGTATGTTGTAGAATGAACACCGTATGTAAAATGACATTTTTGTCAATATCAAAATAAGAAAATGAACACCGTATGTAAATTGACACTTTTGTCAATATCAAAATAAGAAAATGAACACCGTATGTAAATTGACACTTTTGTCAATATCAAAATAAGAAAATGAACACCGTATGTAAATTGACACTTTTGTCAATATCAAAATAAGAAAATGAACACCGTATGTAAATTGACACTTTTGTCAATATCAAAATAAGAAAATGAACACCGTATGTAAATTGACACTTTTGTCAATATCAAAATAAGAAAATTAGCACCGTATGTTGAATGAACAAATTTGTGTATTTATAAAATAGAATTGGTCGTTATATGTGAATGATTATATTTTGTTCATTTATAAAATAAGAAAGCACTATATGTTAAAGAATGATATTTTGTGTCATTAACAAAATAGAATTTGTCGCTATGTTAAAGAATGATATTTTGTGTCATTAACAAAATAGAATTTGTCGCTATGTTAAAGAATCATATTTTGTGTCATTAACAAAATAGAATTTGTCGCTATGTTAAAGAATGATATTTTGTGTCATTAACAAAATAGAATTTGTCGCTATGTTAAAGAATGATATTTTGTGTCATTAACAAAATAGAATTTGTCGCTATGTTAAAGAATGATATTTTGTGTCATTAACAAAATAGAATTTGTCGCTATGTTAAAGAATGATATTTTGTGTCATTAACAAAATAGAATTTGTCGCTATGTTAAAGAATGATATTTTGTGTCATTAACAAAATAGAATTTGTCGCTATGTTAAAGAATGATATTTTGTGTCATTAACAAAATAGAATTTGTCGCTATGTTAAAGAATGATATTTTGTGTCATTAACAAAATAGAATTTGTCGCTATGTTAAAGAATGATATTTTGTGTCATTAACAAAATAGAATTTGTCGCTATGTTAAAGAATGATATTTTGTGTCATTAACAAAATAGAATTTGTCGCTATGTTAAAGAATTATATTTTGTGTCATTAACAAAATAGAATTTGTCGCTATGTTAAAGAATTATATTTTGTGTCATTAACAAAATAGAATTTGTCGCTATATGTAATGAATATTTTTTGTTCATTATTAAAAATAGCATAGTATGTTAATGAACTATATTTTTGTTCAAAATAGAAAAAATGCGTTTTATGCATTGCATATTATTTTTGTCAAAATAGAAAAAGTGCGTTTTATGCATTGCATATTATTTTTGTCAAAATAGAAAAAATGCGTTTTATGCATTGCATATTATTTTTGTCAAAATAGAAAAAGTGCGTTTTATGCATTGCATATTATTTTTGTCAAAATAGAAAAAGTGCGTTTTATGCATTGCATATTATTTTTGTTATAAAATAGAAAAAGTGCATTGTATGCATAGCATATTATTTTTGTCAAAATAGAAAAAGTGCGTTTTATGCATTGCATATTATTTTTGTCAAAATAGAAAAAGTGCGTTTTATGCATTGCATATTATTTTTGTTATAAAATAGGAAAAAATGCATTGTATGCATAGCATATTATTTTTGTCAAAATAGAAGAAAAAATGCATTGTATGCAAATGATATTTTGTCAAGTTAGAACGTTATATAGAAGTGCATTGTATGAATATAATATTTTGTCATGTTAGAAATAGAAATGCATTGCATAACATATTATTTTGTCATGTTAGAGAAATAGAAATGCATTGTATGAAACTATTATTTTGTTACGTTAGAAAATAATAAATGCATTGTAGGTAAAAGAATATTTTTGTTATGTTAAAATAAGACATGCATTGTATGGAAAATAATATTTTGTCATGTCAACAATATAGAAAATGCATGTCATGTAAATATACATTATTTATAATGTTTATTAAAAGAGAATTTGTATTGTAAGATAATAAGCATTATTTATAATATAAATAAGAAAAGGAGAATTCACCCCGTAGGAAGAATTAACATTTATTTTATGTTAAATAAGAGAGATGAAACTATGTGCAGGAATTAACATTATTTTAATGTTGAAAAAAAAAATGAAACTGTATGTAAGAATTAACATTATTTTTAATGTTAAATAAAAAGAAATGAAATGGAGGAAAAGATTTACATTATTTATAATGTATAAAGAGAGTTTACACCATGGAAAAATGTTCATTGTTCATAATGAAATAGGGAAAAGAAATAATGGGAATGAAGTTTTATAATTTACATTTTTAAATGTGAATTATAAAGTATAAAATGAAAATAAAATAAAAAGAACAATTCACCGCCTAATTATGAAATACATTTTCATGTAAGTTAAAGAAGTTAAAGGATAAAGAAAAGGCAGATGTAAGTAAGGACGATGAGTTAAACGAGCTAATGTATATATATATATTTATATATATTTATATATATATATAGTTAAAATATAACGAATCGAGCGCAGTAGTTCGTGTTTTGAAATCGAACTTTTAAACGAATATACCGGAAGATCCGACCGTCGGATTTTCCCAAAACTGAAACCGTTAGGACCGTCTTAGAAAAATCTTTCCAACGATATATGCTACGCTAAAATCCAACGGTTAGATTTTGAGGAAAGTGAATAACAAAATTGATTGAAAACAGCGCCAAGGTCGCCCTTGACCTGAAGCGTCGTTAAATAAGGAAATTAATTATATTAAATAATTTAGGCAAGAATTAATCGTTATAAAATAAAATAACGTTATGAAATATGTTTTTCTCAAAATATATGAATGCGAGATTATTTGGAAAGTCCGGGTTAATCCCATTCCAAATGATCGTACGATTCCAAGAATTCAAGTATGAAGACGGCGCATGAAGACCGTAAATCTCCCCTCGAAGGGACAACGATCAAGACTCTGAATTGGTTTGCTCCCAATTCAAGGGTCGGGGTAATTGCCCAAACGTACGTGTTGATTTCACGGGTTTGACCCTAGTTCAGACCTAGAGCATGGGTATAAATGGATAGTGTGTCTGACATCGTACCCCACAAAATATTATGTTGTTGATATTCAGTTAATATATAAACGATTGGTGGTAGAGAATTTATTCTCTACTTAACACCCGTTTATATAGTGACGGAAGATCAATAGTACGGTATGGAGTGACGGTGTGGCATACTAAGATGCAATGATCAGGGTTTCTTGTTGAAAAGCAGAACCTTGTGGTATGAAGAACATGACTTCACGAGCCCCACAAACCGGTAGAGTCTAAAAAGGGGGAAGGGAACGCAGGGAAAGTAGCACGTTTCTTTCTAGTTAGTAGTCATTTTACTTTTGGAGGATGATGAAATGAGGCGCCTCGGATAGGTCCTATAGGACCGGGGAACGTGTGCTTAGGAATTGCCAATCCTCTAAGCTGTATGTGAGTACCGGCCCTGCAGGATCCAAGGGTTAACTGCGGGTAATCCTGAGACGTTAATTAGAGCGTCTCGAATCGGTATGGAGTCCTCCCTAGCCTGGACTCATGATGGAAACCCAAATTTCCAATACGACCCCGACGGATTTGATTGTATTACTAGTATTGGAGGCATAATATATGGTACCTATGCTTCCTAGGATTAATACATTGCTTTGAATTGTTTTAAAACATATACACTAATAATAGTATTAGTTACGTATTTGGCGTATTTAGCATGTTTAACCACCATAAGGTAAAACTCTATCCTCTTGGTGTGCGTTGCATTGTGTGATGGGACCTGAGTCTTATGGTGGTTCCATTTTTCAAAAGACATTGCGTTGTTGACGACTTATTTAATCATTTATTACGATACCTTAAATTATGCACGGCAGTCCCTTAGAGTAAACCCGTTCCGCGTTAGCGGCGTGGTCTTTTGGATTTGCCTTATTTTTATTAGTATAAGTTATTTAAGAATTCTCACACCAGTCCCACGACTGACCCATAGTTTGTTTCACCTTTTTTGCAAACTTGGGTGCCCTCTCTTCTACACGGGCAGCCAAGTAGACAGGTTCATTCTTTGCTTGGAGTTTTCTTTGAAGCTGCTTATTTTCTCTCTCTTGGATTCTGCTTGGGAGAAGAGGTGATGACTTGGAGCTTGAAGACTTTTTGTTTCTATTGGCATCTTTTCTTTTCTTTTTAGACATCAAACTTATTTCTTTTCTGCAAACTTGTTGTAATAATCTTAGTTCTGTGACTGTGGAATTTCTGTGATTGATGACATTATATTTTTCCGCTGCTATAATGTTATTACTCTAGGAATCTCCTTTGCTATATTGTATCTGTGTTCTGTTTTATTGTATTTATGTTGTATTCCAAAAATGATTTCTCCTGCTTTCACCCGTGGAAGTTTGGGGGATGTCACAAGTGGCTATGGATCAGTGCAGTGGTGTCGTCAAGACTCCTTGGGGCAGAGTGATCATACCAAGGATTTGGGTGATCAAAGCGGTGGATACCGTATGCTTTACGCACTGAGTGAGAGATGTGAGGATGGTTGCTATGCTTGATTATTTGATATCACTATGACATGCACACCCATTCCCCCGTACATTTACACCATATGTTAGTGTCACCTTAAAGTATTATACTTCTTGTTGTGCTAACTCTTTGGTTGCAGGTCCAGGTTCAGGTATGGTTTAGTATACCTGTTATTGTTCTGTTTTACTGCTTATCGCTCATACCAGACTTTTGTCTGACCCAGATTTTTATGTCTCTTCTTATTACTCTGGATGCTCTTAAACGGGCAGACTAGAGGCAGGTTAGCTGGTTATGCACGAGTAGCTAATTCGGAGACGAGTAGGAGCCTTCCACGTATGATATATGTAGATATTCTCCCTGTATCGTTGCTGGTCACTACTTTGGGCATTAGTAGTGTACCTTTCTTATTTTGCTTTAGAGACAATTTGAAAAGTTGTAATAGTGATGATGTGGAACATAAGCTGTATTTTGAATTTTCCACTGCTATCATGGTTTAGTTTTTAGCTTATGTACTGTCTCTCCTGTTTTATGTCGAGTATGTTATTATTATATTTTATTCCATGCGTTGTGAGACATTCTACAGGTTCCTTGCTAGTTCAAATTCCCTTCTTTTCCTTTCTTTGGTGACCGTCCCGTGCTGATTGGACATCGGCACAACGCACTTTTATTGGAAATGTCGGCTGGTGCGGGGCGGGCTGTCACATTTGGTATCAGAGCCAGGTTGCGTAGTTAACCTAGGGAAAGAAACCAGGGAGAGATAGTACGTATATGAGAGCGTTTATTTGTTATATTTTGGTTTTCAAAAGTTGCATATATATACTATTAGTACATTTAAGGATGAAGTCGCATAGCACTGGCACCACTGAAGAGATGGTTAATCGTTTTCTCCTTACAGAATGAACGATGAGCCGATATACTAGGGTTACTGGTAGCGGAGCTAGTAATGGGAATGCTCCTGATATGAGGACGATGTTTACTGACTTCATGAGAGAGATGCTTAGAAATGTGCAAGGAGCAGTTCCCAATGCTGCAAATGGTGGTGGTGCAGCGGTGCATGCGCCTAGAGCCGATTTCGCCAAGCTTTGCAAGGATTACACTAGTCTTGGTGGGAAGCCGTTCCATGGAACGGAATCGTCTACAGAAGTTCAGGATTGGTTTGAAAACTGTGAGCGTATCTTCTAAGACTTGGGTATCGAGGATGCGACGAAGAGAAAGCTAGCATCCCGTCAGCTGCAAGGACGGGCGGTGAATTGGTGGATTGCTATTAAGGTAGCTACTCCAGAGGATCAAGTTACATGGGATCAGTTTAAGGCCCGATTCAGTGAAAAATTTATCCCAGCTGCTCAAAAATCAGAATTGTTTAGGAAGTTCTTGGAACTTAAGAAAAACGGTAGAGCAGTCTCGGAGTATATTGCTGAGTTCGATACTTCATCGAAGTATGGATTATCCCTTATCGACCCTTCCGAGAAGAAGAATGAGAAGTTCATAATAGTCTTAGATCAGTACTTGGGGGAAAGGCTTATTAACCACATCGATGAGATGTTTGAATTGATTGTGGGAAAAGCATTGAGGTCAGAAAGCCTTTATCCTAAACCTAAGACTGAAGTCGCTGTTGCATCTGTAGAGGGGCCAAAGCCGCAAGCAAGCGGTGGAGGCAAGGATAATTCTCAGAATAAAAGGAAGTAGAGATAGAACCAAGCTAAGGATGGTCAGAAAAAGAGCAAGAAAGATGTTGAATGCTTTAGCTGTGGCAAGAAGGGCCATTATGCTAAAGAATATTGAGCAAAGCTAGCGGACAGGAAGTGCTTCAACTGTGGCCAAGTGGGACATCACAAGGATAAGTGTCCGCAGCCACCTAAAGAAAAGCAGATTGTGAAAGCATATGCTCTTAATGTTGTTCCTTCTTCGTCGGATGCCCCAACGCAGCGGAGAAAGGAAAGAATGTTGTCATTCAAGGTATGCTTTCTGTTTATGATGTTCCTGTTCGAGTACTGTTTGATACTGGGGCTTTCCGTTCCTTCATATCTAGTTACCTGGTAGATAGGTTGGGATTGGAACCCGAGATAGTCGATAGACCTTTAGCGGTGACGAACGCGATAAGTGGTTCGACTAGCCTTAGCATGATTTGTCGTAATGTAGTCTTATCGAGTCATGGATGCATGTTTGTTTATGATTGCTTTGTTTTGGGCTTTACTGGGTTTGGCGTTATTTTGGGAGTCGATTGGCTCCAAAGGTACAAGGTGGTGATAGACTGTGAGGGCTTTTTGGTGACAGTTAGAGCGGATGATGGGCGGAGGGTAGTGTTTGGTAGTCTACCTAGTGATGGGGTAATGGCTATTTTTCTAAATTCCCTCGATATCCCGCATGATGAGTTGTCAGATGTGCCCGTGGCTGGCCAGTATCCGGACGTCTTCGAGGAAGTGACCGGACTTCCACCACACCGAGAGATTGAGTTTCATATTGATTTAGTGAAAGATGCCAGACCTACAGTGATGCCACTTCGTCGTATATCGCCAAGGGAGCAGCGATAGCTCGGGGTAAAAGTAAGCGATCTTTTGAAGAAGGGATTTATCAGAAGAAGTGTTTCTGAGTGGGGAGCACCAGTTGTGTTTGCTACCAAGGCCGATGGTTCCCTTCGATTATGTGTACTACCGCTAGTTGAATAAGATGACGAGGAAGAATAAGTATCCTCTACCGCAGATAGATGATTTGTTTGATCAGTTGAGTGGCGAGAGAGTGTTCTCCCAGTTGGATCTCGCGACAGGGTTTCATCAGCTTAGGGTGGAAGCTGAGAGTATAGCTAAAATGGCCTTTCGGACGCCGTCTGGATTCTATGAGTGGTTGGTCATGCCATTCGGGTTGACCAATGCACCAGCATATTTTGTGGGTCTTATGAATAGAGTATTCCGAGATCAATTGAATAAGTTTGTTCTTGTGTTCATAGATGATATCTTGGTTTATTCGAGGATAGAGGAGGAACACAAGGAACATTTAAGGATAGTAATGGAGGTGTTGAGAAAACACCAATTGAAAGCAAAGTTTTCTAAGTGTCACTTATGGAGGAGGGAAGTGAGATTATTGGGCCATGTTGTTTCAGAGAATGGTATTGCCGTGGACCCTGCGAAGGTGGATACGGTACAAGACTAGTCTACGCCCAAGAGTGCAACAGACGTAAGAAGTTTCTTGGGATTGGCTGGATATTATCGTAAGTTTATCCAAGACTTCTCCAAGATAGCGGCAACATTGACTCAGTTGACCAAGAAAAACCAAGCTTTTGTTTGGGACGAAAAGTGCGAGAATGCATTTAAGAGCCTAAAGGAAAAGTTGATGTGCACGGCAGTGTTAGTCATTCCTAAAGGGAATGAAGAGATGACGGTATACACAGATGCATGTGGTACCGGGCTAGGTGCTGTATTGATGCAAGGAGGTAGGGTTGTAGCTTACGCTAGTCGACAACTAAAACCGTATGAGAAAAGATATCCTACCCATGATTTGGAATTGGCAGCGATCGTGTTCGCGCTGAAGATGTGGAGACATTTTCTCTTGGGAGAAAGATTCGAGTTGTTTACTGATCATAAGTCGTTAAAGTACCTTTTCTCCCAGAAGGATCTAAATCTCCGACAACAGAGATGGTTAGAATTCTTGGCTTCCTATGATTTTGATATTGCATATACACCAGGAAAGGGCAATGCGGTAGCTGATGCATTGAGTAGGAGACATGCCAATTTAGGGGCTATGTTTCTAGAATGGAAGCAACTAGATTATATTGCAGGGTATGATTTCAGACCAAAGTGCGAATTGGATCCAGAGACGCTAGCAAGTTTGACGATCAGACCCACTTTGATTGAGTGGATTGGTTCCAGTCAGAGGGACGATCCTAACCTATTGGAAATTATCTCAAAGTTAGAGATGGGAATCGACAAAGAGATGAACAAATATGGCTTGATCGAGATGGATGGCTTCGAAAGAATGGTAGACTGGTTGTACCCAATGTCAATGAATTGAGAGATGAAGTGCTTAGAGAACGTCATCACTAGAAACTGACTATGCACCCCGGTGGTAATAAAATGTATCGAGACATGAAGCAGACCTACTACTGGGATGGGATGAAAAGAGACGTTGGGAAGTCTATATCCAAGTGCATGAATTGCCAGTTAGTTAAAGCTGAGCAAAAGAAACCTAGTGGTTTGTTGCAACTATTGGAAATTCCAGAATGGAAATGGGAACAAGTCTCAATGGATTTCATTGATGGGTTACCAAGGACTAGGTCGGGCCATGATAGCATTTGGGTAATTGTGGACCGATTGACCAAGAGTGCAAGATTTATACCTATCAAGTCGAATAGAACGACAACTAAGTTAGCGGAACTATATATGAAGTGGGTAGTGAGATTTCATGGAGTACCTAAAAGCATTGTAAGTGATCGAGACTCGTTGTTTACTAATGGGTTTTGGAAGAGCTTACAAGAGGCTCTAGAGTCAAAACTATATCTCAGTACCGCATCATCCTCAAACTGATGGTCAAACGGAGAGGGTGAATCGTATATTAGAAGACCTCTTCAGAGCATGCATATTGGATTTTGGTGGATCATGGGATGACCATTTCCATCTAGTAGAGTTTGCATATAATAATAGTTATTAGTCCAGTATTGGTATAGCTCCATATGAAGCTTTGTACGGAAGCCTGTGAAACTCACCGTCATGTTGGTTAGAAACCGATGAGAAATTTGAGCTTAGGCCAGATGTGATAAGAGAAACCTCAGATAAGATCAAGGTTATCCAGCAGCGAATTGTGTTTCCTTAGAGTATTGTACATCTTGTTGTACTAGCTCTTTGGTTGCAGGTCCAGGTTCAGGTATGATTTAGTATACCTGTTATCGTTCTGTTTTGTTGCGTATCGCTCATACCAGACTTTTGTCTGGCCCAGAGTTTTATGTCTCTTCTTATTACTCTGGGTGCTCTTAAACGGGCAGACTAGAGACGAGTTAGCTGGTTATGCACGAGTAGTTGATCCGGAGATGAGCAGGAGGCTTCCACGTATGATATATATAGATATTCTCCTTGTGTCACTGCTGGTCACTATTTTGGGCATTAGTAGTGTACCTTTCTTATTTTGCTTTAGAGACAGTTTGAAAAGTTGTAATAGTGATGATGTGGAACATAAGCTGTAATTTGAATTTTCCGCTGCTATCATGGTTTAGCTTTCAACTTATGTATTGTCTTGCCTATTTTATGTCAAGTATGTTATTATTATATTTTATTCCATGCACTGTGAGACATTCTACAGGTTCCTTGCTAGTTCAAATTCCCTTCTTTTCCTTTCTTTGGCTACCGTCCTATGCTAGTTGGACATCGGCACAACGCACTTTTATTGGAAATGTCGGCTGGTGCGGGGCGGGCTGTTCTAGGTGGTGTCATGGTATGGAGCCCAGACATTTATATTTTTTACCCATGTGGATGATGGATTGCGAGGTGCCTCGGATTTATCGGTCACTATGAGGCCGATGGATAGGCCCGATAGGACCGGGAAACGTGTGTTCAGGAATAACTAATCCTCAAACGTAAGGGAGGACCAGCCCTGAAGCATCCAAGAGTTCACTTCAAGGGATCCTGAAGCATTTTCTAGAGTGTCTTGAATCGGTGAGAAGCCATCCCTTGGCTCAAGACATAGATGGAATCCAACTTCCAATACGTGACTTTTCGGTTTTAGTTGTAAACCTATATGGCGGCATAGTGGCATGGGAAGATGATGTCGTCTATGATTGATACATTTATATTTGAAGTTGTTTTTGACACTATACACTTATAATAGTATCAAAATGATTTGTTTTAAAACGTACCAAGCATGTTTGGCTATTATAAGGGAAAACTCTATCCTCTGGCTTGCATTGCATTGTATGTTGGGACCTGAGTCTTATAATAGCTTCATTTTTCGAAAAGCCTTGCCTTGTTTATAAACTGTATTATGCACTAGTATTCTTGGGAGAAAACCCGTTCCGTGTTTTACGGCATGGTCCGTTTATTTACTAAATTTTTAAAGTAAAGTTTTAAATGACTGTTTTAGTTCTCACACCAGTCCCATGACTGACCTGGAGTTTATTGTTTTAACCTAAACTCTGGGTTCCCCTATTTTCTACACGGGCAGCTAGTAGTTTTGGTTTTGCAGAGTTCTATTTTACAGGATCCTGGTTTACAGCTGGAGCTATGTTCGGAAAGCTTTGTATCCGTATATTTCTTTCGGTTGTACTTGTTAATGTATTTCCACTACGCATTGTATTAATTTTCCGCTACTGTGTAATTTAATCTCTGATTTTTTTTGATGTATATTATTTATTCATACTCTGTTATATTCTTGTACTTTGATGTAAATTGTTGTAACAGCAATGAACTGTTCTTCTGTTTGTGTTCTGATTGGTCTTGTCCTCAACTCACTCCGCTATTTCCCATCTCTTCGCAGATCGGCGAATTTCGGATCGTTATAGTAATTATCTAAATTTCCCCTCAAAAATTTCACAAATACTTTGGAAAAACTCAATCAACACAAGAAATATCTAGCTCAAACATCTGGCAGGGGTGGCCATACGTATGGCAAAGGTCATTGGAATTTTTTACTTCAAAGTGACTAGACGTCTGTCCAATTGGTTCAGACGTCTAACCTGGTCATTAGATTTTCCAGATCCAGTGACTGGACGTATGATCTGATTGGCCAGATGTCTAAGCTATGTAATCAACTCCTCCTCCCTTTGATTTGCCATATGTTACTCCTCCGAGCTTTGAATCTCTCGTTGTCTTGAACAAATATTTGTTTTAACATTACCAATCACCAAAATAATATGCATGTATATTTCCTGTCCAAATTATATCTTGGCTCTAGCTTGTGTTTTTGCTATGACATTGATTTTTAGTTGCTACACATCGTTGTGTTGTGCCTATTGATTCAATAATGCACCTGTGAGTTTCTTGCTGTGTTTGTGTTTGACTTTGCACCAGTTTAAATCTTGCCATTTTGTAACCATTGCAATTTGTGAACTATTGTTACACTGGCCTTGCATTAAATATTATAGTAAATGGATAAAAACTACAATCTCAATCACGTATATTAATAAAAAAAACATGACTGAAATACCGTAATAAATAAATAAATTTTATATTAGATAAAATATATGAATTGTATAGTAGCCAACTTAATGCATTAAATAAATATCAGCTTACTGCATAAGACAATATACAATGGCTTTATGCATTAACATAATTTCAATTCACTGCATTCTTTGGTACCTTTTTTATGCATACTAAGGCATTTATGTGGATGCTTTCATTTGCACCAGACTATAGTTACTTCAACTGTGTTCTTTAGCCATTTAACTATGTTTCTCATGCTTGCTGCCCCATTCTGTATCCAATTGATTATCCAGTTATCTTATCTGCTTAAGTGTTATTCTTCTCTTGCCTTACATATGTGTGTTACTCTTTTCTATGCATCATGTTCTTGCTCTCTTTTTTCAAAAAAATATTATGTATAAGTGCTAGCTCTATTTTAGAGAGTTTGGACAACACTCTAATTTCGAGGACCTGTCTGATAGGTATCAGATAAAAAAATTGTGCATAGGTACTAGCTCTATTTCAGAGGACCTGTCACTTTTCTTTTTGCTGTAGTTAGCTCGGCCTCTAATATTGCATGAGCGAGTGTAATTCACAATCACTCATGGGAAACTATTCCTAGCATTTGCCATGTTTATTACCTCCTCGGTTTTTTACTTCCTTAACCTGTATGTTTATTACCTACTTTAGCAATAAATGTTGTTATGTTATATAATAAAACAAACATATGTTAAATAAGAAGCCATTAGAGAGAATAGAAAAGATAGGGGAGAGACTTTGATTTCTATCACTTCAAGTGTATCTCATTTCTATTACATTGGCTTTTTTATATAAAGGCTTTGGAGCTGATGTTAGACTTATTCCCATAATGTGGGATTAAATAGAATATGACAAGAGCATATTCACTCATATATATTACAACACTCCCCCTTGAATATGCGTCTTCAAAATCTTGAATGCTCTGCTAACTTGAAGTTGTCCCTTTTAAAACATATATGATGATTGCCCCCCCTTATTATTACCTTGCTTGCACATATCCGTTCAGTCGATACAAATATTATCTATTGCCTTCAAAAATCTATCAGGAAAACCCAATGGGAAAACCCTTGAACGAGAAAAAGAGTACAATGTCTGACATTATGAATATCATATTAAAATGATATTTCTTAAAGGAGTTTGATGCTTCTGGATCAAAACAATGCCTCATTAAAAACCATTTTGTGAAAAACCCTATGGGAAAAATCATAAACAAGGTAACAAGTGCAAATTTATTTCATCTTTAGGTAACATGTTTTACAATGTTACCGTAAGGGTTGATACTTCAGGATCAAGATAATGCCTCATTAAAAACCTTTCTAACAAAAACCCAGTGGGAAAAATATTAGTGAAGGAAAAGAGTACATTATAGCATATTTTTATATGCTCCCCCTTATTTATAACTCAGTATTCAATTAGTTTATTGATGTAGTCGACGCATACCAATTTTGTGCATCATCTTCTTGAATGTTGATTTTGAAATTGCCTTTGAGAACAGATCTACCCGCTTTTCTTGAACTGGATTTGTTTCTCCTCATTCTTGTTATCCTTTCATTCATGTGTGAAGAGAAATTTAGAAGAAATTTGCTCCATTCTGTCACCCTTGATATAATTCACTTGAATCTGAGCCATGCAAACTGCCTTGTCTTCTTTATAAATAATAGTTTACTGCATCAAAAGATGTTTGATACTTCTGGATCAAAATGTTGCCTCGTCAAAACCTTACTAAGAAAAACCCGATGGGAAAAATCTTAGTGAAGGAAAAAGAGTACAATATACAATGCATATTTACTACGTCAAAAGTAGTATGATACTTCTGGATCAATGTAATACCTCGTTAAAACCTTAATAAGAAAAACCCAGTGGGAAAAGTCTTAAATAAGGAAAAAGAGTACGTTATAACTTATTTTTGTATGTTACCTTTGGGTTGATACTTCTGGGTCATGACCCATGCCTCATTAAAACCTTGCTAAGAAAACCCAGTGGGAAAACTTAGTTAAGGAAAAAGAGTGCATTATATCACACTTATGGATGCTCCCCCTGATTTAATAATTTGCTCTGAATTCGTATATTCTTTCAATAACTCAAATTTCTTGCAAATACTTCTTAATGAAGTTTTTCTTTTAAAACTTCGTGTGCATTTCCATGCTTCAGGCATGTTTTCTTATTTAAAACACCTTCCTTTTGTGATTTGTATGTTACTAATATTCATTTATGAGTACATTTCAGATGCTTATAATTTTCTGTTTCAATCGAACTAGCATGTTGCAATACATATTTGATGAATAAGGCACCTTTCGTTACTAAGCAGGAAGTAATCTACTCATCTTGAAGTATATCAAGATTTTCATTACAACAATACTAGGAGAGTGAAGTATATCAAGATTTTTACTACAAAAACACTAAGCAGGAAGTAATCTACTCACCTTGAAGTATATCAAGATTTCCACAATAATACTTAGAAGAATGTTGTAATCTATCATCCATGTTCTTGGTATTCTTTATAATAACAAATGTTATTTATGTTCCTCAGGAACTTATATATTATAATAATTTTTGCATATCGCAACTACCACTTCAATGGATAATAAGAGTTTCATTACAACAATTCTTGAAAGCAGGAAGTGATCAACTCATCATGAATTATTTCAAGATTTTCATCACAACTATACTTAAAAGAATGTTGTATTCTACATTTCTTGCTCTTTATCACTACCAAAGTTATTTAAATTCTTATGGAATTTGTATACTTTCATCGTTTATACCTTCAGGGTATTGTAAGCGTTTTAAACACTTTAATCAATTCAATTATCTCTGAAAATACAATGCTCATAGCACTTAACAAGTTGTTGGCACTCTATGGTGCTTCAGTAAATTTCATGTGCTTTTGTCATTATAAATATTTCTATTTTTATCTTATGAACTACAGGTTCATATCTTATGGACTATGGGTCCATATGTCTTATTTAGGAGAATTTCATGATGGCTAATCATGTTTCTCTCTAGTATGGGATTTTTAATCCATTTATAAATATAAGCGCATTTTTATTTATTAACTTATCATCGTTGATTATTTCGTGTCGGTTCTATACATGATTTATTGAGATCTCAAAAAATTATCATGCTTTAGGTACCTAAACCACTTATGGTGTTATTTTGACAATCATCTCATGGGTTTCTTTCAAAGCACCCTTAAGTGTTTCTTCAGGAACACTCACCTTCTTTATTTTGCATCTTTATGACTTACTCCAAAAATATTTTGAACTAACTTTTATACCACATTTTCAGCTGGGATTTACACCTTTTGATCCTTTGGGGATTAAAATGTATATTGGAGAAAGTCTACTAGGGACATAATTGATAATTTATGCAAGTTACTTAATACTTTGCATAATTCTATACGTTAGCAAATATTTAACATCGATGATTCCTTTATCCTCTCTCTCAATGTTGACAAACATTGTCACTTTAAATAATAAACCTACTTTGGATTCATTTTTGATCCATTATAGCATCATAGCTAGCAAATACATTAGATGTATTTCAATTGTAGGAGGATAATGCTCTTATTAGTTGTTAAGACACATTCATATTGTATTTCTTATTCCCTTTTAATGATTTAATGACTTGGATGAATTTTCTATCATTTGAATATGCACATGACTTTAGGTCATTCAATATTGATGTAAATCGAATTTCTGAAATATAAAATAATATATGCATAATTTATAATATGAGCTCATGACAACTTCAGGTTGTTAATTAAATATTCGCATATATGTGTATATACGTGCGTCCACGTATTACATATGTAATTGATTTGCATATTCTCTCTCATTCAAGTTATTGATTTTAGAACAAATTGTTTATAATGTTCCAATCATTAATTTTTTCTTATCAAGCAATGTCAACGTGAATCTTAAAGATCGTTTCATAATATCCAAAATATCTGATTTGGAACTGTATTAAACTTCTGGTTCAAATGAAATATATGAACAACTTCGAGTTGTTAATCCATATTGAACTTCTGGTTCAAATAATATATAAACAATATCAAGTTTGTTAAACTGTGTTGAACTTCTGGTTCAACTGCATTGAACTTTTGGTTCCACTGTATTGAACTTCTAGTTCAAATAAAATATATAAACAACTTCAAGTTATTAAAATTTATTCTTTAACATACTATGTAAATATAAATATATAAGCAAGATACGACTCATTTTGAAAATTTTGAAATCTTTGGATATCAATTTTATTAATGTTATTATTTCACACAGTTTCAATAAAGCTTCAAGCTTTTAAATTATGAAGTATTTCAAGTTCATTGATTAAGGAAGTTCAAGTTCCTATGCATATATATAAACATACACATTATATCTAGTTTATTAATTTATGACGAACTTCTGGTTCTCAACCTTTTAACATACTTCTAATTTAAAAGATTTTACATTCTTACTAATTGTCAAGATTTCAGACTGTAAACTTCATCAATTTTTATTTTTTCATAATCCAAAAGTTCAGGTCTCATATCTGATTTATACAAATACTTCCATTACATTGGATATTACTTGCCAAATACATCAAATAATAATACATATGTCTATTCTTTTTCCAAATACAAACATACATCATTTAACTTATAATAACTAATGCTTTTAACACATTTATAATAATATGGCAATACAATATATATTACCATAACGGTACATTTAATGCATTTTATTATAAAAATAACGGAAATAACCATTATACGGTCTAAATATATGAATCAAATAAATAAATTTTACTTAAATCAACATAATAAAATTTGGATCTAGCTACAGTATTGGTCAATGACAAAACTGAAATAAACAACTTATAGTTGTACTGCATTCCCAATAATCATATTTTCTAAAATACCGTATATATGCATAATGTCTAATCGAGAATTGAGTAAAAGCGCATAATTATAGAACCGAGATTTTACATTCTTAATATGAATAATTTCATAAACTTGCAGATTTATACATAAATTTCACAACATAAAAATTACATGTTTTAGGTTCAAATTATACAATCCATATAAAAATCTTTTATATCATTCTTTTTATATCAGAATTATCTCTTATCATTATAGAAATTGCAGGTTCTAAATTTTCGATTTTTATAACAAAATTTGCTTCTTCATACACTTCAGGTGTGCTAAATTAAGAGCAATATTTAAATCTTAGCTTATGATCTTCGAGATGCATATTTTCTTTAGTCATTAAATTTGCATTATCATCTTTCACATTTGCATATGAACTTCAGGTTCTTCATTTGCATATAAACTTCAGGTTCCTCATTTTCATATGAACTTCAGGTCCCTCATTTGTATATAAACTTCAGGTTCCTCATTTGCATATGAACTTCAGGTTCCTTAGAAAAAAAATTGCATATGAACTTTTTCTACAAATTTTTTTATCAATTTTAATTGTAGAAATCTCTTCTGGAGATATTTTATTATTTTCAAATAAACAGATATCTTCAAGAGATATTTTACCATTTCCGAATATACAAATATCCTCAAAAGTTATTTTGTTATCACCGCTTCTGGGATGAACTTATCTCCTCCAGAGATAAATACATACAAACTATTGAAATGTCATATCAATATACAAAAATACATATCAAACCTTAAATGTAGTAACAAAATTAGGTTCATTAAATAAAAATAAGATTCAAGAGAGAAAAGAAATCGCTACTTCTAGAGTGTATGATATTCTTCAGGGAACATATCTTTTATATATGTAATTGCAATGCAACAAAAAAAAATCTAACATATCTTCTAGGATGTTGGATTTGATATATAAAATTAAATCTCTAGAACATCTTTTCAAGAGATTAATATGCATATTATATCTTCAAGATATTCATTTAATATAAACTGTACATGAAAGGTGTCAGTTAGATGAAACCCATTTAGAGATTTTCTATTGAATCCAATGTTATTGTCACATATTATAATGTGTGTGTCTTTTTAACTTCATTTGGAAGTAAAGTCTTTTTATGGCACAACATTTAAGAAAGATTCGGGCTTCAAATTTTTTTTCTTCAACATATGAACTTCAGGTTCATATTATTTCAGATTCCAAAGAATTAATATACTTTATGATTCTTCATTTGTTTATTTTTCATATTTCACTTTTGGTGAAAGATCAATATTAGATCTAAAATTAATACGATCTTCTAGATACGTATTATATTTACATTTGTTTCTCTAAGAAACAATGCAACATTTCTTCCGGAAATATGAATTATGTAACAAAATCAAATTAAATTCAATGAATTTATCTTAATAAAGAAGACCAAAATTTGTCGAATCAAAAAAAAAATCACTACAATCATCATCTCATTTCTAAATCATGTAGGGATCTCAAATGTATATAATTTGAGTATAATTTTGAGATCAATGGTTTGATTACATCAAAAAAAGAATCAAATATAAAATAGAGTGAGATCTGAAATATGATTAACAAAATAAGTATCAGATCTCAAGGTGTAGATCTATATGAGTTCTACAATTATAAGGCAAAAAAAAAATCTAGAAGATAACACAATAGATTTAGATCTAGAATGAGATGAGATCTAACAAAAATGGAGATTTGAAAATTCAAATTAATTAGATCAGAAAAATAACCTATCGTTTTGAGATCTATAATTAGATCGGTTAGAGTACCGTTTTGAGATCTATAATTAGATCGATTAGAACCATCGTGTTGATAACGTGTTATAAAATAAAACAAAACATATGCTAGAAAAGAAGCCATTAGAGAGAACAGAAAAGATAGGGGAGATACTTTTATTTCTATCGCTTCAAGTGTATTTCATTTCTATTACATTGGCTCCTTTATATAAAGGCTTTAGAGCTGATGTTAGACTTATTCCCTTGATGTCGGACTAAATAGAATATGACAAGAGTATATTTACTCATATATATTACAACAAGTTACATATAAAGTGGCATTAAATACCAGACTACTTAACTAGAAACCATCATTCTCCTTGCATAATCATATACCATGCTGCAAAACTTTGGGTCAAATAAAAAATATGCATCCAATGCTCGCCATTAAAAATCGAGTGAAAGGTCTTTTCTCAGACGGTGTAATTCACCTCAAAGTTGTGTAGTTAAATTTGGATCAAACGGTACTGCGAATAAAATGATCTACATACAACTTACATACTTATTCAATTGGTTTCTTTCATAAATCTTCCAAAATTTCTTTTTGTTCACATTTATTTTATATCATAATGAAATTCCCTATAATTTGTCCTTAAATTCAAAAACTCATCTTCAAAACATTACTTTTAATACTCAAGCTCACAGAAATTCATTTTAAAGTTATTCTATGCTTACGTTCATTATAAACATTTTATGAAGCAAACTTATGTTTACTATCTACTTCAAAATTAAGCCGTGTTTGTATATCATTATTCTATAATCCAAGAGTATATAAACAAATTTCGATTTTTTGAATCATGTTTGCTTCAGAAAATTCAGATTTAGATCCCAAGTTAATTCTTGGAACTTAAAATAGAGTCAACTAATTCAACGTCTTCCCTAGTCAGTTTGATAAGTCATTGAGAATAATGAGATGCTAGTATCCAAAATCAGTCCTAGAGTCTACTTTTTCTTAGACACCGCTAAGGTAAGTGTATTTATTTTATTAGCCAACTTCATAACTTCATATAATATTTCACTTTTAATGTTACAAAACAAAAGACAGAGTTTAATAAAACTAAGGTAATTAAACCTTCATATCAAATTATTTTAAAAAAATTAAAACTTTATTTGTTAACCTACCTTAATCAAATTTTGTTGTTATTTTGAAACTTAAAAGACAAAACTCTAGGACTTATTTCAAAATCATTTGAAGTGACATAATATTTCTAAACTATTGAAAAATATACATATAGCTCGAGCAATTCCAAAATGATGCTAGCTAAATATTACTAAACAGTATCACATATCCCTTTACAATAGAGGTAAACACTCAAGAGAAGTGTTTACCATCCGAAGACGCCACTTATCCATTTTAAATAGTGGAATTTAGGTTGAAAGGATTCTTTTTATATGATAATTAGTTTTAAGGACAACACTTCTAAATAATAATTTTTAAGGACATTTTTACAGGAAAAAGTTTTTTTATTTTTTTCGAGTTATACATGAAAATGATAAATTAATTTATCATTATTCTTATATAATTGAAAATGATAAATACATTTATATTTTTCTGGAAAATTATCCTTAAAATTAATTTTTCAGAAGTGTTTTCCTTAAAATTTATTACTTTGACATATAGGCACTTCGAGTGAAAATCCCTATCTAAAAGATGGTTGTGTAGTTATGAAAATTTTGCAACTAAGCCTATTTAACTGTAATTGCATATTTGGAACCAGTTGCATGAAGGTACAACTGTTTAACTTTAACCATAGATTGTTATAGCCAGGTGAATCATTGTGCTTGCCAGTACTTTCTTATTTTCCATATAAAAACTTTTTTGTTTGCTTGCATGAACTTATTTCTTTCCTCGATATTTTGTTGTTCACTTTGTATTATTGCAGAAATTAATTGTTTTTTTTAAGGTTGAACTTGCACTCTGCACTTGCCCTTTTGTATTTCGTCTTGTTGCACCATATTCATTTTTGCTGCATTTGTATTTCTTGATTCTACCTAGTTACATCCACGATGCCCAACCTAGTTCCTTTGAATGACTTGTGTAACGATCCATATTTTATTAAGAAATATTTAATGGATATTAAATATTTAGAACGAATAATTTTAATAATTAACAACTTAAATTTTGTTTAATTTAGCGTTTGAACGTATAATTTATAATATAATTAAAAACGAGCTCATGGCGACGCGATAGTTCATAATATTATGTTTTGAACGTTAAATGAAAATACGGAATTAAATATAAGTCAGAATTCGTTGAAACAAGAAACGTTAGAATCTATTTAACTATGTCTTTCTAACGAAGGTGAAAAATTGAGATTTCGTCGTATAAATCGTGAGTTATGTCCAAATCAAAATTTCAAAAAATTGCTATGAAATCGATTATTAATTATAACAATTTATTAAATAAAAGGATTTATTATAAAATTGGATATTGATTTCACTTGGATTTTGAAAACATCGAGTTATATACCCAAGTATGCTTATTTTGGAATTATGTGATATTTTGTTTGGATATATCCAACAATATTTATTTAGTATTATTTATTCGAGTCGTTTTTGAATTTATTTACATTATATTGGTTTTATTTAAGCCTTAAAAATAGCCATTTTTCAAACAATCTCTATTTTTTATGAAATTGATTTTATTGAATCCGTAATAATTAATTGTTTCTAGATTTAAAATTTGTGCCAACCGAAAATAGTATGTGAATGTGCGAAATTTAAATGTGAACCATTCGATAATATGACTTTAAAATAACGCTCTGTGAGCAAATAGAATCAGAATTCGATGAAACAATTTTTGTTGGGTTCGTAATGTCAAACTATAGTTGCATGTCCATTTTTGTCGATATCGGGTATCGTATATGATCATACGAATTTTTAATTAATGAATACAAGTAGAGATTGAATAAAATTAATAAAAAATAAAAAGTCAAATATAAAAATATTTTTCCTCCCTTATAAAAAATCTTGAACACTTATTAACCCTAACTAATTTCTTTCGGAGTCAAATTCTTCGCACCCGCCATGTTCTTTTCCTTCTCAAACACAAGTCATGACAATCAAAAAATTCATGGAAATTGAAATAAATCTTTAGAAATTCCAAAACTTGTTTATTTGGATTTAGCATGCATTTATCTTCAACCCCATATAATTTTGCTTAGTTCGAACCGGTTTTTGTTTGTTGGCATGGCTCGACAGTGGATTAGGGTTCACATTTGTGGAAATTTGAAGCATGAATTCGTAATTAAATAATTAATTATAATGTTAATGACCGTTATGTATAATAATTTGTAAAATTAATAACTTTTTCGTACTTGATCAGAATCTGACAAAACAAGATCTGTTAGGATCGTATGGATGAAGGCTACGCGAATTGGTTTGAAGCGATTTGGAGCTAATGGGAATTTTTGATTGAATTAAACAGTTGTTTAATTTAATTAAAATCCAAATTGTTATTCCAACGAATCATCGAGAAATGTGAGAACTCCCTCAATTTATTTATAAGTTACTATATTTATATCTAAAAATGTACCGATTGCCTATAATTGCAATGTTTGCTTCGTGGTTGACGGATGATATTTACAGGTATTATTATTAATATTATTGAACTGCGAATATAAGTGTTGACGAAACACTTATATTATAACTATTGGTTGATGGATGGTAGTTGATATGGATGTGTTTATATTGTTGACACAAAGAAAATTTATACCTTGAATATAAAATAATTTAGGAATTGATCGAGTTTCATTTCATTGGAATTTTAAATGAAATATATTCATTTAAATGAAATTTGAAAGGAAAATTAAAATTGGATTTTTAAATCCGAAACAATTTGAAAATGAAGTTGATATGGTTTCAAACAACTATTTAAAAAATTAAAATAGATTTGAATTAAACTTGTTTTATTTCAAATCAGATTTTGAATAGTAAATTCAAAAAGTGAATTTGAGTTAGGTATATAAATGACTTTTTAACTCGAATGGATTTTCCCGTTGATCTTATTTATTTTTATAATGGATGACAGAAATATTTGGATTTTAAAATAGTATATTTTGAAAAATATTATTATTTCAATATTATAATAACAAAGAGCATTCAATTTTGATTTAAAATTGAATTGGAGACTGAAATCATTTTAAAACGAGTTTATAATGTTTTATACAATACATCTGATTTTATCTAGATGGGTTGATTTAAAATAATAATATGGTTACGTATCGCACAATGACCGTTCGCTAATTTCGACCATTGACTTCAAATTGACGTACTAGAAGATCCAACTGTCGGATTTTCCCAAAACGAAAAATGTTTTGTTCGAAATGAAAACATCTTTCAAATGACATATAAAGTTTTAAAATCCAACAGTTAAATTTTGAGAAAAGTTCAAATTAAATTTGAAGAAAAACAATGTTATTGTCGTTAGTGACCAGAAACTGGTTTTTAATGAATTGAGTTATTTTTAAATGATTAGAAATATGGAAAAATTATGATAAATCATAATAAGTGATTTAAAAGTGGTTTGGACTAAATATATTTAGTTTTAAATAATATAAAGCTATTTTGTGAAAATTAGATATTTTTATAAAAGTGATTAAAACGTTTTGAAGTTAATAAGTACTTAACCAAATTAAGCTTTTCCAATGTATGAATTTAATTAGATTTGAATGGAAATAATCTTTGGATATATCGATATTGGATTCTGTAGTCATACAGATACTGTTTGAGGAACTTGGAAGAAATAAATATCGTTATCCCCTATACGGTATCTGTTGATTTCAGAATTTGATGTTGAATATAAGTCGATATGATTTCCATTTAGAGCCTTATATTTGATATCAATCTAATTTTGGGTTTGTCGTGAATGACGTCTTGAATAACGTTGTTCTTGAAACCTATTATGATTAAGAAATTATTGGATCAAAGAGTAATGACCAATCTTTTAATTAAGATTAATAAAAAAATTCCAAAGTCAAGTTTTCCAATTAATGAATTAAATTGGAATTGAATGCAAACCAATATAGTGATAATCGAGATAGGCCTCCATGGATGAAGACCTTTAATATTTAAATAATTTAAACGACTTTGTCATTATTTCGCTTATAGTATTAGTCCGATACGGAAATTTATATCGATTGTGAGCTGGTATGATTTCCGTAAAAAAATCCATTTCTAATGGAAGTATGATTTTAGATTTATCGTGGATGATGTTTTAAATAACATTTTTTCTTTAAACTATTTAAAGGAACGATGATTTTTCATGTTAGAGTTTTAATAAATCTTTCAACAAAGATTTAAATGAACGAAATGGAGATTAAAACTAAGTTATAGTTTTAATAAGTTTTCAACAAAGATTTGAATGAACGAATGGAGATCAAAACTAAGTTAGAGTTTTAATAAAATTTTCAGCAAAGATTTGAATGAATGAAATGGAGATTAAAACTAAGTTAGAGTTTTAACGAATCTTTAATTAGATTTGAAATAAAAGAAGGTAATAAAACTTACTGAAACAAGAGGGGTGTAAGATATGGAGTACCACTAATTTTGCTCCATGGAATGAATAGGATGGGAATAGGATAATGATATGAGAGATTACCTTTTTGTAAGGTTTGATAATCCCCATAAGGCTTATAAACCTTGATTTGAGTTAAGTTTGTGAAAAGAGATTATACATTCTTTTGAAATGATTTCCAAGGAAAGATTTAAATAAAAACTTCAAAGAATATAAATCTTTAATAAGATTTAAGGGAGTAATTCCCAATGTAAAGAATGATTTGAGAAAAATGAATATTCAGAAATGGAATGAGACTTATGATACATTTATATATCACTTGATTTTAAAGATGAGATAGTTATTTCAGAATGACTAGGTTTCGACTCATTCTGAATTATTATACAACGAGTATTAAACATACTAAAGACGGTGATTGAAGACCGGCGATCTTCACATCGTTTGGATTATTGCTGATGTCTCGATTGTGGTGTATAACCTAAAATGAGGTTATAAATGGCAGTCGTTGAGACGTACTTGGATATTTTTTGGATTTACAAGGGCCTCTCTCCTTTATTAGATGAGAAATAGGGTGCCTTTGGTTTCGTTCAGACCCATAATGAACTTGTAAATGGTTCTGTGTCTGACGTTGTATTTTACAACATAACCGATTGGTTTCTATTGATGTTATATCAGTTGGTGGCGGGAAATTTTTTCCCTTAGCTTAACACCCTCCTCTAAGACTTTCGTACTCAGAGAGTTATATATTAATAGACACCGATTATATATTATGAATTGACAATTTGGTATGTTGTGAATGATCATGGCTGATATAGCGTAGCTTTATGTCGAAACGTGACTTCGACAAGCCTCACACCCCAGTATGGTGGTAAACTAATGGTTAAGTCAGTATAACTTCCAAGTTGAGAATGAACAACCTAGGGGTTGAGAATAAACAACTTTTAGGGTTGCTGGATTCGGTTGACCGAATGATTTAGGTATTGGTAGATCCACCCCTAAAAGGATAGATTATAGTAGTGTTCGACCTTGGACTAAAGCCACGGGGCGTGATACTCGATTCGAGGATGTAGTGTGGATGTGTATTACAGCGCTAACCAATGCATGGACTTAACCGTGGAGATACACC
Organism: Allium sativum; assembly: GCA_030737875.1. NCBI lineage: Eukaryota > Viridiplantae > Streptophyta > Magnoliopsida > Asparagales > Amaryllidaceae > Allium > Allium sativum. The sequence continues at coordinate 665,761,425 of CM060924.1, forward strand.
TACCACGATAGATCTTTCGAATCAAGAACCATCATAGTTGGAATCCAACTTCCAATACGAGCTTTGCGTTTTCAGTTGTAAACATATATGGCAACATAATGGTATGGGGCATTATGCCATCTAAGGTTGATACATTTATTTGTGAAAATGATTTCCACACTATGCACCAGTGGTAATAAAAGAGAATTTTCATGTATTAAGCATGTTTGGCTATTATAAGATAAAACTATATCCTTCGGTTTGCGTTGCATTGTGTGATGGGACTTGAGTCTTATACTAGCTTAATTATTCAAAAAGCATTGCAATTTGTTTATGATTGGTATTCATGTGAAGGAAACCCATTATGTGTTATACAGCGTGATCCCTGATTTTCCTAACTTTAAAATAATGTAAAATAACTATTTTATTCTCACACCGGTCCCATGACTGACATGGACTTTATTGTTTCCCACCTAAACTCTGGGTGCCCATAATTTCCACACGGTGAGCTAGTAGTTTTGGTTTGCAGATATTTTGTAGAGCAGATGTTGGATTAAAGCTTAAGCTGTGTCTAGAACATTTTATTTCTTCCGTTGAGAGTTTATGTTTTTCCGCTATGCGATGTATTTATTAGTATACTTTGACGTAAGCTGTGCTTTGTTGTAAAAGTTATTGTAATGATAATGAATTTTTTTTGTTTAATTCTTATTAGTTCTAACCCCAAACGATACGTCTTGTTGATCAATTTAAGTCGGTTTAACCATCGATTCCAACTGGGTAGAACGGGACATCACAACTTGTCAGTGCATGTCTTGTGTGCATTTTTTTACATGTTGCACGAGGTTGCATTTTGTGCTACTGTGCATGTAGCTGACTGGCTTTCGTTTAGCTATAAGTCGGCTTGACCTTGCATATTGCAGGTTTGCTTGTGCACATTTTTGACATATCAGGTGCCTGTTTCAAAATATGAAAAGAATAAATACCAATTGAATGAGGAAATGTTGAGATAGTGAATTGAATTTGAGTGAGTGATTATATTTGGGAGTGATTGTACTTGGGAGTGCATTGTATACTTGTATACAATATCGTAAAAATGATATTGTGTATGAGATTTGTATTGAAAATATTGTTGGATCTACTATTATCTTATACCATTGAATTAAATTATCTGTCAATACAAAAGTTTTGTTTGCTTCAATCTATGATTCTGTATAAGTATTGACACTATTACACCCACCAACACACACACATACACACACACACACAATATATTAACTATTATATTTTATGATAACAACACATGTTCAAATCTTAGTCCCATAAGCACGTTAAGCACACAATCTATGGGAGATCCTTCCATCAATAACTATGTAAAAAGATATAATTGGGCACTAACATCCCAATGTCGTAACATATTTTACCATCTACATAATTCAGATACTAAGTTAAAAAATCATGCTTGCTTATATTAGAGCTCATACGAGTATCCATTAATGGCGGGCTTAACCACCTCACCATCATAGCAAATAGGCTATATAGAAGATTTCTAATGAATGAAGTCTTAAATATTTCAATAGACACAGAAAAAACTTTCAAACCTAAATTATCGCTCGTCAAAAAGTGAAAGTCTAAAGGGTAAAAATTATTGCGTTTACCATCTAGCCAACGGGGACAAGCCTGACAAATGTTAAAAGCTATTTATGTCGTTAAGAATATTATTAGTAAGCACGAACTTTTTGAATTTATTTTATTAAAAACTAGTCTTTACATCTTGTCCTGATACAACATTTGATTTTATCATTTTTAAAATCAAGAAAGATCTTATGCTAAATTCAAAATTTTCAACAAATTAATGTGATATATCTTTTATACTTCAACAAACACAACCTTAATCCAAAATAAAGAAAAAATTTAGTGTTCTCTTAAATGCTCTTTATCTTTGGAAGGCACTTACTTAGTTTTGACTTTCTCAACCTCCCTCGGATTTTAGAACAACTCTCTATAGTAACTTCAGGTATTATCCTTAGAATTCTTGAGATTTAAATATTGCCTTCATCAATTGCCTTTTCTAACATGTTTATACTTAGTGTAGTGAACTACCATTCAGACAACTAAATATGACACTTAATAATACATCATGAGTATTCCTGTGTCGATCGTTTAGTCGTTCGAAAAACAGTTTATTTAGGGAAAAAGAAAGAAGATGAAAAATAGAATCTCACAGTGGAATGAAAATCTATAATATAACTATAATATTTACACAAATAAAGACCTTAAATCTTATACATATATCAAAGAACTAATCTATCAATCGGTCTAGATAATTGTAACAACTTGTCCTTACAACAAAGGAGAATAGAATAACAGACATAGCAGTAAATAACGAAATATACGAGAATACGTCTTGGCCCTTCATCTCCTCTTCCGAAGCTGCAAAGCAAATTGAATCTAAACTAACCTGAAAATATACTAAATCTGACCTAAGTATTATAATAAAATAACACCCAAGATCAGTCAGGTAAACCAGCGTGAGAAAACTTAAATCAGAGGTTATTTATTTCTTTATCTTATAAATGTTTAAAATTAAAGGTGCCTTTTAAGACTACGCCACACATAAACATGGATATGTTTTTACCTTGCGATAACAAAAAACTTTCTATTACAAATTCAATGATATTATAATAATGACTAGAATCCACAAGTAATGAGACACCCCACCCCCATTAAGGTCACTCACAAAGGGAATGCCTTAATTTTAGTGGAGCGTTTATTGTGTATAGAACAGAAAAGTAAACAAGACAGATAAATATATTGGTACATGGAAAATAAAAACCACTTTTATTGCAGCGGAGAAATAGTTTGGTTACATCACATCAAAAACCAACTACAAAACCAAATTTATTTATTATCCATCTTGACAAATAAGTTCTGAGTACATAAAATAAAAGACATAACCCCAACATAAAATAACCATAAATAAGATAGGCTGAACTTTACTTCAGAAATCCAAGCAACTTCCAAAAGAAAGAGATAAAGCTGTCCAAATCAAGCTCCACTAGTACTAGTCCCACCCTGAGCACATGGGGGGAAAGGAAGAAAAGAGGTGGAAACAAAGGGGGTCAGACATAAAGTCTAGCGAGTGCAATAACTTTAACAATATAATCATTAAGTAACTAGGATAAGGCATAAGCTGGAAAATAAGGAAATGACTGTGAACAATGGGCATGACAGAGCAAACAAAGGAAATAAGATGAACAAAGATAACGTTAAAGGCGCACCTAATCACTATAAAATAATTACTACATTGCACCACACCAAACACCCTAAAAGATGATCCCGCCTACAAAACTTAATAATGATAATGGTAGCTTCGTGTACCCCTAGCTGCCTTCATAGGTGTCGTCTGCCCCTATCTCCACTAGGTGTACCCACTACCCCCGTTCGATTGGCTCCCTAACTCGTAGATACCCGTGCTAGCCCCACAGTGGGGTGTATCACTCCCCAAAGTGGCAACCCGATACCACCAAAAATGCATGGCTTATATCTACACGATGCAACAAAGTCTTACCTACCAGCCCGGGGCCACACACGCACATGACCCCATTGGACTTGCGTTGCCACCACTAACCCGTTTTGACCTCTTACAATCAAACCCAGTACTCGTGTCCCTTCCTTGACTTGGGTCGAGCCCACAAAGATACTTAATGGGTTACTGGTTTGAAAAGGTCCCCCATGCATGACACAAGCTTTCCACCTATGCTTGGTCCCCTCTAAGGTTTTCCCCACTTAACCCCATTCGTATTCATGTTTTCTTACATGTTTCAATCTTGGTTAAGTGCATCTAATCGTATTTCACATACCACCCAAGGCACCCTCTTAATTTCACATGCCACCCAAGGCACCCACTTAACCCCCCATGTCCCACCACATGTTTATCTGGTTAAGTGTTTCTTAATTCATTAAAACCGTAACCTTGTAAAGACCTCCCACATTAGACTGGCATTTGTGGTTGCTGGATTTGTCGGGCGGGTCCAGGCAGTCTTACACCACAAACGAGCCTAACCTCGTGTCTTTATAACTATTACGCATTTAATTCATGCCTTTGACCTCTCACATTAGACTGGCAGTTGTGGCTGCTAGATTTGCCGGGCGGGTCCGGGCAGTCTTACACCACAAAAGAGTCTAACCTCGTGCCTCAGGCGGTTAATTATTACATATCTTTATTTAACCCCAAAGTGGATTAATATCCCTATTCAAACTTGTCAATAAATTCCAAATATACTTATGTCCATAATTATCACCTAAATTATGTCTATTTATTTCAGGTATAACAAATTTTACCAATTATTGCCTCAAATTAATTGTATGCCTTTTAAGGCCATTACATGCCAATTCTCTATATGAGTATATTCAATATTTCCCCCATCATCCCCACATTGTTCGTTCGCTTATCATGACATATATATATATATATATTAGACTAGCAATTAGTTTATTCACATAAAAGGGAAGAACATCGCAAATTTGCATAACACACAAATTGGATCTAACTTACAAATAAGGATTACAACATATCTAGCATAAACTTGGTATTGTCATGAATCTAAACATAGACCTAAAGGTGTGAACTTGCAGGTATGAACATAGTTTTCACCCAAACTTTCATAGGTCATAGTCACAAACTTGCATAAAACTATGTATGTCATAGATCTAAATCTAAAGGTGTAAACATGCATATATGTGGATCCAATTCCTACCTAAACTTGCATATAGTCATTTTAGTTGGTTCACATGTAAACTTGTGTACAATTCACATAGAAACTAGCATATAATCTACACCAAAACTTGCATATAAAATAATGTCAAACATGAATCAAGTTAAACATAGGTGATTTGGCATATACAAAGGGATCCACAAAAACTATCATTACGAACAACTAGCATATATTCACAAAATATCACATTTTTCCAATGTTTCACATACATAGCCATATAACCCAAATTATAACTCAAACTAATTAACTTGTTAATTATCTTATTAAAGAAATCGAACTCACCACTCAAAGAAGGTCTTGAGTTCTGGGATCTGTGTTCTGAAATTGATTTAGCTCGCCTTTGAAGTAGGCAAATTTGTTGTTGTAGTTGTTATAGACTTGAGTTGAATTGAGTTGATTAGCTTTACTTTTCCTCTAGTTGATGGAGGCTACTCTAGGTTGCAGGGTGATAGCATGACGGCCATGGTTCTAATTTCGATTAGGTTTTAGGGTTTGAGTCTACATGTGTTTATATAGAGATTAGGATTAATTTAGGCCATGCGATCAACCTAGAATCAATCAAGACCATTCAGTCAAGATAGGGTGACACCTCAGCCCCAATGACTCAGCACTGAGTCACAAAATTGTCATTTTTCAAATCTGCCCCGAGGGGGGGTCGGTCGACCCCCAGGTCGACCTATAGGGTAGGTCGACACAAAGGTCGACCCCCTGGTCGACCTGGCCTTGGGCGGGAAATTTCCTGCCCTGCCCAGTTCTAAGTCTGAATTCGTTTTTGAATTTTCTGGAAACTTCCGACAGCCATAACTTCTTCATATGAAGTCCAATTTACGCAAACTCGGACTCTATCTCAACCTGAATTCTGAGGCGAACATAATGGAATAATCCATTTCCCTCGATTCTCACATTTAAAATTAATTATTCCTCAATTCGTTAGTCTATGTTAACAGAAAACACGGGGTGTTACATTGAAATGACCCGAAATCCCCCTTACGGGAAATCACGGATTGATAGAGAACGAGACACAAAAGAATGCAGACAGAAGAACATTTCACTGTATATTACAACAATTCCATCGGAATACAAGAATATACAGAGTACGAATAAATGAAATACATTCTATAAATATCAGAGATTACAATACATTACATAGCAGCGGAAAATAATACAAAATACAACTGAAGAAGATACACGGATACAAACCTTTCCAGATATCGTTCCAGCTGTAAACCAGGATCCTGTGAACATAAATCTGCAAAACCAAAACTACTAGTTGCCCGTGTCAAAATAAGGGCACCCAGAGTTTAGGTTAAAACAATAAACTCCAGGTCAGTCATGGGACTTGTGTGAGAACTAAAACAGTTATAAATCTTTATTTTTAAAGTTAAGTAAATCAAGGGACCACGCCGTATAACACGGAACGGGTTTCCTCCCAAGAATACCAGTGCAAAAACAACAGCGCAATGCTAAATAAAAAACAATGAAGCTATTATAAGACCCAGGTCCCATCACACAATGCAACGCAAGCCGGAGGATAGGGTTTTTACCTTATAATAGCCAAAAATGCTTGATACGTTTAAAACAAATCATTTGATACTATTATAAGTGCATAGTGTATAAAACAACTTCAAATCATAAGTATCAATCATGGACGGCATAAGCGCCCCATCCCACTATGTCGCCATACTAGGCTCTACAATCAAAACCGCAAAGTCGCGTATTTGGAAATTCGATTTCCTTCTGTGAACCGAGGCAAAAGATAGTCCTCACCGATTCGAGACTGTCTAGCCCGAGTCTCAGGACCCAGACACAGGTGAGTCCTTGGATCGTCAGGGTCGGTCCACCGATGTGGATTAAAATGCCTGAACATTGCGTTTCCCCACCCTTTGGGGCGTAAATGAGCCAACGAATGACTGCATCGGACCTGGATCGTCCGATCAAACCGAGGCACCTCGCAAAAACAACAACCACATAAGTCAAACTCGTCAGGGCGTGTAAAACCACTGACGCCACTTCTAGCTAGAAGGAAACGCAGGCCCTCCCTGATGTCCTCTCCCGTTTCTGGTTCACAACCGGGGTGTGAGGCTCGCGAATTCACGCTACACAAAGCGATGCCACAAAGGCCGTGCTTTGATCATCAACCACAAGACTTTGCTTTTCAACAGAAGCCTTGATCATTTGCCACTTAGGCATGCCAAACAGGCAATTCACTCCATGCGATTGATATCCATCAATATATAACCCCTGAGCTCGTACGTCTCAGAGAAGGGCGTTAAGCAAGACAATAAACCCTCCGCCGCCAAATAGATATATATATATATATATTTAATAGAAATCAATCACACAGACTAAAACCAATGTCAGACACACAGTCCATTTACAAGTTCGTTCTGGGTCTGAACGAAACTGGAGGCACCTAGTACCCCGCATATCCATCGATCTCCAAGTACGACTGGACGATCACTAACTGACTCCCTCCTCTTAGGTGTACGGCCCAATCAAGTTCATCAGTAATCACCCAAACGACGTGAAGACCTCCGGCCTTCGACCACCGTCTTCATCCTCGACATCACGTCGAATCAGTTATTCAGAATGGGATAAACCCGGTCTTTCTGAATAACTCGTGTATATAATAAACAAATGTTACACAAACACAACATATGCCTCATTCCAATTCATCAGTCACTGACCGTAAATTGGTAAGGGAACAATTCCCCAAATATTAACCCCGAAGGCCGAAACCAACATCAGATCAATACCCAGGAAACCATCCTTCTTAGCTAACCTACAGTTAGTTTCTAAATTTCACATTCTTAGGGAAAGAATCCCATTAATTTTATCAAAGATAAATTCTTTAAATTTATTCTTTAATCTTCTTTTGAATATCAATTCAAACTAGTCGGGATTAGCGAACCACACCGAAGTAATCATTTATTCTATTTCCCAATCCCAACCTATTCATCCCATGAAGTTAGGGATGGAAAAAAAATCCGTACCCGCGGTTATCCGTGGGTAAAATCCGTCATGGATATGAAACGGATAGTTAAATGGGTATCCGTGGGTAAAATAAACGGGTATTTTTAATATCCGTTAATTAATGGGGCGGGTACGGATAGTAAGATATCCATGTCCGTGGGTACCCGTGCCCGCATTGAATGTGTTTTATTATCAATAGTCAATTGAAAAAACACATTATTGTTGGCTGTTCGGTATTTGTGTGCATGCTTTTACTCAACAATTTATAAATCACTGTTGATATTTTGATGGATACTTGTGTTGTTGACTCTTCTTTTCTGAATGTTGGTTTAAATATGTATTGGTATTTTGAAGTTAGCATTTGAGCATTGGTCTAATTTGTTATTTTACCAAATGTACTTTTGAATAATTTCAATAAACGACTAAAAAATAATTTGAATAAATATAATGGATACCCACGAATACCCGCCATTATCTGCAACCCGTTTAAAACCCGTTTAACGGGTACCCGCGTGGGTATGGGGCGGGCACGGGGCAAAAAATCAGCCAACGGGGCGGGTGATGGGGTCGTACTACCCGCACCCGCCCCGCCCCATTGCCATCCCTAGATGAAGTAAAACTGGTAATACTTCATATCTAAAACAACGGTGTTATCGGTAAATTCAATTACCATTTCACGCTCAAATCTAATTAAAGATTTAACTATCGCCTAGAGTAAAACTGGTAATACTCCATTCTCGATCTTTTCAATCTAATTAAAGATTCATTAAAACACCACTTAGTTTTAATCTTTGACAGGGTTAAAGAATCAGTGTCATTTAAAACACGGTTCACGATAAACCCCAAAATCACATCACATTTCAATCAGTCCCTAACCTTAAATTAGCAAGTGAGCAATTCCCTAAGTATTAACCCCGAAGATCGAAACCAACATCAGATCAATACCACAGAAACCATTCAACTTAACTAATCTCCAGTTAGTTTCTGATTTTCTTAACTCCTTTTGGGTCTAAGAACAGTATTATTGAAGATACCGTTCACGACAACCCTAAACCACATTCCATTAATTATCGAGTTAAAGAACAAGTGTTATTTAAAACACTATTCACGATAAACCCAAAAATCAATACCAATTCAATTCCAATTAAATATTATTTAACTGGTACACTTCATTAAATCTAAATAAAAGATTTAATCTTTTTCTCAACTGGATTTAAGAACAGTGTTAATGAAGACACCATTCACGACAAACCCAAATCACATTTGATATTAAATACAAGGCTCTGAATAGAAAATATATCGGCTTATATTCAATATCAAATTCTATGATCAACAAATATCGTATTGGAAATAACGATATAAATATATCTTTCAAAGTTCCATAACAACATCTGTATAATCACGAAATCCAACCTCGAAATATTCCAAAGAAAATTTCGATTCAAATCCATTCCAATTCAATTACTGGAAATTCTGGTTACTTTTAAAACCCTTGTCAAATTCAATTTATTTATTTAAAAATAAATAGAATTATAATTTTAGTTCAAAACTAGTTCATTTCGATAAAAATCTATTTTTATCTTTTCAAATATGGAGTTTTTCATCCCGATTCTTCACAAATCATTTCTTATGATTTTACACAAATTATTAATATTTTTAATAATTTTATCAAGGCCCGTACAGTCGATTTCCACCAACGACCATCGAACTGCACTTACAACGACCTTTTCCAAATTTGATTTGGACATAATTCCAAATCCAACCGTTAGTTTTCTAATTTCTAATATTCGTTAGAAAGCTCTTTTCGATACGAACCCAACGGTTCCGGTTTTAGGAGAATCCGACGGTCGGATCTCCTGCAATATCCATTCGAAGTCAATGGTTGAAATTCGCGAACTGCCGCGGCGCGGCGCGCTCTATTCAGGCCATTATATATATATATATATATATAATATATATATATATTATATATATATCGTCGATTTCCTTTCAAAACGTATTTTAAAAACCGTTTTAAATTCGTTTTCAAAACGATTTCAACTTCCTTTTCAAATTCAAATCAAGATTGAATTTTTCAATATAAATTCGTTTTAATTTCATTTCAAATCGATTTCAATTCAATTTCAATTCGATTTGAATTCTATTCAATTCAATTTTAATTCGATTTGAATTCTATTCAATTCAATTTTAATTCGATTTGAATTCTATTCAATTTTAATTCGATTTGAATTCTATTTAATTCAATTTTAATTCGATTTGAATTCTGTTCAATTCAATTTTAATTCGATTTGAATTCTATTCAATTCAATTCGAATTTCAAATCGTTTCAAAATATCAGAATTTGAAATCACTTCCTTTTCTATATCCATTATAAAAATGAATAAAATAGATATAAATATCGTTCACGTCAAAATGGCATCAATCTAATTAACACGGCTTCATATATTTCTATTTTCAAATATTCTAGTTCAAATATTTCTTTTCAAATATTTCTATTCAAATATTTCTATTCAAATATTGGAATGAGGCCTAATCAATTACCATATAATGTTAATTATATGGATTTTCTACAATACATGTATAAAATAAAAAGGATAAATAATCAACCATCATCCAGAGTGCACCACTCAACTGCATAAGCATTAAATATAAATAATTAACGCTTACACAATCTGTCAATCCATCAATTGACATACAACTAAACAATCGGGATTAGTGTACGTCAAATATCATCCCAATACCCGTGTGGGGTTTCAAATCAACAAACACAGATTTTATTTGTGCAGTTGGGCGATGTGTAAAATTTATCATCCCAATCAATATCAGTCAAATGTGTATATAAACAAATTGTCCGATTTGTTTATATTTATTTCATTTTAAATACACGTTAAAAATTCTATTTTCAACTATAAAATATTTTTAACCATATAAATATTTTATTTCATTTCACATCACATCACACAATCAACTACACATCAAAATCAAACAAACAAGCATACAAGCCGTCCATGGTCTGTGGACGACGGGTGTCGGGTGCTACTAAGCACCGTCTGCATCCTAGTATATATTTCAACTAGAAAACAAATAAAAATAAAAGTGAGGAGTTCTCACCAACTAGCTAAACCGAACGCCACGACTCTTCAAATGTAGAAGTCTTCGCCGTTCCTTTTTTCATTACTTTCATCATCCGTAATCACTACATATATAAAAATCGAATTTTTACTTCGCTATTCAATATATAAAAAATCGAATTTTTACTTCGCTATTCATTATACAAAAATTGTATTTTTACCCTTTCTATTTTATAAAAATTATATTTTTAAATAAACAAAGATGGTATTTTTATCTAAACAAAGATTACATTTTTATTCAAACAAAGATTACATTTTTATTCTCCACTATATAAATAAAAATCAAACCTTTATATTGTTAAAAATCTCTTCTTTCTTCATATAAAAACTAAACTTCCCTCAACTAAAAATCCTAACTTTTCTCAACTAAAAATTATTACTTCACATAAAAAAAATCAAAACTTTATCATGATGTTCTCACCCTAAAAACCCCACTTTTATTTCCATGAACACACTAAAAAATCTTTTTAATTCTTTTCCTATATAGAAACATAATCTTTATATTTTTTAAAAAAACAAATTACATAAAAATAAATACATAAAGACTCACCGCAATTTCTCATCGTCGAAGAAACCCAAATCTATGTAGCAATGAGCATCAACGGTCGGTTGAAAAAGGGGGTTTTCTTCATCGCTTCGAATTGGAAATGAGGGGGGCTGAGGGGCTGCAGGTTCGCCGGAGACAGGAGGGGGTGCGCAGCGGACCTGGGTTGGTGGCGTGAGTTGGTGGGTGCAGGTTTGGGGGTATCGGTGGCTGTTTTGGGCGTCGGGGGGTGAGGTTTTTGAAGAGGGAGACGGGGAGAGAGATCGAAGCAGAAGGGGGAAGGGCGGCAGTGGCGCGCCAGCCACCAGCGGTGGCGGAGGAGGCGTTGACTTCTAGGAGCGACTTTTTTTTATTTTCTGTAATTGGCGACGGGTAGAAGGAGTGGGAGAGAGAAAGTATAGAGAGGGGGATTTAAAGTATATATTATATAATTATTTTATTATTTAATTCATTAATTTGTTGACTTTACATTCAAACACGAAATCAAACCCAACAACTGTCGCCCCTAGGTAATTACCCCCATTCCGAACACAATGGGATATGTTTCGCAAGCCAACTAGGCTGTTTCGATCAGTTTTCGTTAAAATCAACATATACATCTATATATTGAATTTGAACGCACATTTCAATTTACCAGGGCCACATACGGACTCTAAAAATTCCCGAAAAATATTTTCTAGCTTCGTATTAACGATACGGTCCTAACAAAACTAATTTCGTCGAATTCTGAGACCATCTAAAAAATGGTCATTTTCCAGTCGATTAAAATCAACTGAAACTGGTCAAACGCGTTTTCCTTTGCCACGCTCACATATTGATTCGAAAAATTACAAATTTTGGAATCTAGAAATAACTTGACATCCCGGATCCAACAAAAGTGGTTTCGTCGAAAATCGAGGTCGTTTGCAAAACGGCTATTTTTAAGGGCCAGAATTCCATAGCGACTATTCTGAATTTTCAACTGGACGTATCTTTTGATTCCCACCATGAAATTTTGATTTTTCGGATTCGTTGGAAAGATGTTCTAAAATAGATTCTATTATTTTTGGTTATACTAAAATCCGGTTTATTTTGCACCCGGTACGTCCATTTGAATTTTGAAATCGAATTATCGAACTACCACGCCATTTTCAATTCCTTTTATATTTTAAAATAAATATTTATATTCTATCGTCGAGCTATATAAATATATATGTTTTAATTCCATTCAAACTAAATTTTTCGTCGTTACTATTTAAAATAAACTATTTTAAATAATCAAAATTCGCTAAAATAGCCAAAATAAAAATTTTAAATTGGCTCAGATTTCCGGGTTATTACAATCTCCCTCACTTAAAACTTTTCGTCCCCGAAAAGGAACGAAGCCGAAAGTTGTTTAATAAATCAACTCAACTTTCACTACGGCTTAAGTTCTTCAACTTTTCAGTTTCTAAGAACCTTTAAAAATTTTCAAAAATTTGGCTAACACCCTAAATTTTTGAAAAATTTCGCCGTTACCTCCCCTGCACCGGGGACTTCGGGATATTTCATATAGCCTCCCATGGCCTTCTTCAATCCAAAAGAAAAAGAAAAAGCCAAGCGGCTAGCCAATCGGCTCATAAAATCATCTTCACCCAAACAAAACAGTAAATTATGGTAAACATGTACCTATTTGTTGGGCAAACAATTTTATTCTTCTGCTCTAGCCACCTTGCTATGACCTGTTCAATGTAAGTACATGCATATGCAAGCAAACGCGACTAATTTTCAATACAATTCACTTTTTGGTTCAATTTGGCTAAAAGTTAAAATTTTAATTAATCAAGCCATAATCAAACAACACAACCATCAATCAATTAGTTGATTATCATTTCAAATTCATAACTTTGATACATAATCAAAAAATCACATTTTTGATGCCAAATCACAACAATAGGCCCTATCTAATTTCGGTTCTCACACCAGTCTAATGGAAATATATAGACATCACACTTTCGAAACTCGAACACAAGTGCTGATGATGACATGCCATCATCAGAACCATCTCCGGGCGACTAGAATGTGGTTCTATATCTATCTAGTATATTAAAACTTCAAATACACGCGGATCAGACGTATACACAAAGTCTTTATATACTTGATTGTCCAAATTCAATATAAAATAAATAATTAAATACGAATAATTGATTTAAATTTTTCAAAACAAAAATTGTTTTCAATTTTAAAAATATACTTCTCACACTCGTTCTAGGATACTACTGATCCTATCTCTAACGAGTTATCCCCATTGGATATTACTACTCCAATTTCTGATGAATTCTTTCGTATGGCTCTAATGTGACTTGTTCTCTGAGCTTTGTAAACCAAAGCTCTGATACCAAAATGAAACAACCCGAAATCCCCCTTACGGGAAATCATGGATTGAGTAGAGAACGAGACACAAAAGAACGCAGACAAAAGAACATTTCATTGTATATTACAACAATTCCATTAGTATACAAGAATATATAGAGTATGAATAAATGAAATACATTCGATAAATATCAGAGATTACAATACATTACATAGCAGCGGAAAATAATACAAAATACAACTGAAGAAGATACACGGATACAAAGCTTTCCGGATATCGTTCCAGCTGCAAACCAGGATCCTGTGAATATAAATCTGCAAAACCAAAACTACTAGCTGCCCGTGTCAAAATAAGGGCACCCAGAGTTTAGGTTAAAACAATAAACTCTAGGTCAGTCATGGGACTGGTGTGAGAACTAAAATAGTTATTAATCTTTATTTTTAAAGTTAGATAAATCAAGGGACCACACCGTATAACACGGAACGGGTTTCCTCCCAAGAATACCAGTGCAAAAACAACAGCGCAATGCTAAATAAAGAACAATAAAGCTATTATAAGACCCAGGTCCCATCACACAATGCAACGCAAGCCGGAGGATAGGGTTTTTACCTTATAATAGCCAAAAATGCTTGATACGTTTAAAACAAATCATTTGATACTATTATAAGTGCATAGTGTATAAAACAACTTCAAATCATAAGTATCAATCATAGATGGCATAAGCGCCCCCATCCCACTATGTCGCCATACTAGGATATACAATCAAAATCGTAAAGTCACGTATTTGGAAATTCGATTTCCTTTTGTGAACCGAGGCAAAAGATAGTCCTCACCGATTCGAGACTGTCTAGCCCGAGTCTCAGGACCTAGACACAGGTGAGCCCTTGGATCGTCAGGGCCGGTCCACCGATGTGGATTAAAATGCCTGAACACTGCGTTTCCCCACCCTTTGGGGCGTAAATGAGCCAACGAATGACTCCATCGGACCCGGATCGTCCGATCAAACCGAGGCGCCTCGCAACAGCAACAACCACATAAGTCAAACTCGTCAGGGCGTGTAAAACCACTGATGCCACTTCTAGCTAGAAGGAAACGCATGCCCTCCCTGATGTCCTCTCCCGTTTCTTGTTCACAACCGGGGTGTGAGGCTCACGAATTCACGCTACACAAAGCGATGCCACAAAGGCCGTGCTTTGATCATCAACCACAAGACTTTGCTTTTCAACAGAAGCCTTGATCATTTGCCACTTAGCCATGCCACACAGGCAATTCACTCCATGCGATTGATATCCATCAATATATAACCCCTAAGCTCGTACGTCTCAGAGAAGGGCGTTAAGAAAGAGAATAAACTCTCCGCCGCCAAACAGATATATATTTAATAGAAATCAATCACACAGACTAAAATCCAATGTCAAACACACAGTCCATTTACAAGTTCGTTCTGGGTCTGAACGAAACCGGAGGCACCTAGTACCCCGCATATCCATCGATCTCCAAGTACATCTGGACGATCACTAACTGATTCCCTCCTCTTGGGTGTAGGACCAATCAAGATCATCAGTAATCACCCAAACGACGTGAAGACCTCCGGTCTTCGACCACCGTCTTCATCGTCGACATCACGTCGAATCAGTTATTCAGAATGGGATAAACCCGGTCTTTCTGAATAACTTGCATATATAATAAACAAGTGTTACACAAACACAACATACGCCTCATTCCAATTCAACAGTCACTGAACGTAAATTAGAAAGGGAACAATTCCCCAAATATTAACCCCGAAGGCCGAAACCAACATCAGATCAATACCCAGGAAACCATCCTTCTTAGCTAACCTACAGTTAGTTTCAAAATTTCACATTCTTAGGGAAAGGTTGTGACGGCCTGCCCCGCACCAACCGACATTTCCTCTAAAGGTGCGCTGTACACATGTCCAGTTAGCACGGAACGGGTCGTCAGAAGGAAAGAGAAGAAGGAAATGAACTAACAAAGAACCTGTAGAATGTCTCACAGCGCATAGGATAAAATATAATAATAACATACATGACATAAAACAGGTGAGACAGTGCATAAGCTGAAACAACAAACATAGCAGTGGAAAATGTAAGTACAGCTTATGATCCAAAGTTAAACATTATTACAACTTTTCAAACTGTCTCAAAAGCAAAAGAAAGATAAAGGAGGTACACTACTAATGCCCAAGTAGCGACCACCAACGACAAAGGGAGAATATCTATATATATCATACGTGGAAGCCTCCTGCTCGCCTCCGAATCAGCTACTCGCGCATCACCAGCTAACCTGTCTCTAGTCTGCTCGTGTGAGCACCCAGAGTAATAAGAGGAGACATAAAACTCTGGGTCAGACATAAAGCCTGGTATGAGCGATAAGCATCTAAACAGAACGATAACAGTAGACTAAAACATACCTGAACCTGGACCTACAACCAAAGAGTTAGCACTATATACTGTACAACACTCTAAGGTGCCATATCAAATGGTGTAAAGATGCGGAGGTGGGGGTGTGCATGTCATAGTGATGGCAAATAATCAAACATAGCAACCATCCTCACATCTCTCACTCAGTGCGTCAAGCATACGATATTCACCACTTCGATCACCCAACATACCTTGCTACGATCACTTTGCCCCATGAATTCATAAATGGCTTCACTGCACTGATAACGTAGCCACTAATCCTTCGCTATGTCCACTTGCCCCATGGAGTTATTCACCCCATCTGCGCTGGCTCATAGCCTTACCAATCCTTTACTATGTCCACTTGCCCCATGGAGTTATTCACCCCATCTGCGCTGGCTCATAGTCTTACTACGCATCACTTTGCCCCTCAAGTCATAATGACTCTACTGCACTGATAACGTAGTCTTGCTACCATCACCTTGCCCCTCCGAGTCATAATGACACTACTGCACTGATAAGTAGCCCATCATCCATTTTTAGTGGTGAATTGAAGTTATGAACGTCGACAACTCCTTAGCACACGTCCCGCAGGAAAGCCCAACCATGAAGTGAACTCATCGGTTCTCAATTGGATCCTGAGCTCTAACTTCCCATATTGGACTACCTTTGCATCTCGGGTTATTGGTCAAGACTGGGTCGGGTCGGGTTTCGCTGCTAGCCATCGGTTCGGGTCAGGTCCCTTACGTTGCGTCGGTTCATGGTCTTCCTCTGGTAACGGTTCGGTTTGGGATTCACTACATCGCGTCGGTTTGGGTCGGGTGTCCCACTTCAGGTCGGGTTGGGTTGCCATCTCCCCTCCAATTCATGCTCCCGCTCCGATCAGCTCCCTCTTTCCTCATATGCTCCGATCCGATCCCCTCTTTTAGCCGATCCAATCCCAGTTCAATTAGCATGGCCTTCCTTTTTGCCAGGTTTCTCAAGTGTCAAGTTCCGATCCGATCGAATCCCTTGCCCAGTTCAACTTATCCGATCCGAACCCCCATATCCGATCTGATCCGAAAACCTACACTGTTTCCTGAACCTTTTCCATCAAGTGTTTTACGCCATTCGACGAAGTTTTCGACCATTCTAACTATTGAAATCAATCACAAAGCATATCATACAGTCATAGCAACATGCATAATCAACCACAAACATCAAAACATCAATATGATAGGTTAAAATGGATCAAACATACCCAAAACCACATATTTCCCCTTAAGCATGTTTAGGTGAAACTAATGATAGGATTAGCAAAACTCAACCAAATTAACCCAAATTCATATCAGAGGTCTAAAACATCCTTTAAGAATTTATGAACATTTTTCCAGAATTTTATCATGTTTAAATTCGCTAATTAACACTAATTACCCTTAATTAGCCATAATTAGTGAGGAACTATGCAAATCACTCACCTTAGCCACAAATAAACTAAAATCTGAAATAAATCTCTGATTTGATGCAAATCCCAATGCTAAACAGCAGCTCCAATGTTGATTTGGTGTAGATTTCCCTTGATTTGATGTTGCTAAGCTTAATCCTTGATCAAAAGATGATTTGGAGGTGATTTAGAGGTTGGAGGTCATTTTCAGGGTTTCTTGGAGATAAGTGAAGGCTAGAAAACTGAAATGGAATGATTCTCTAACTCATTTCAGCCTCCCCATAAGCCTAATCCCGAAATGGGTTATGGGCCTATTCACTAATCACCCTATTTGGCCCGGTTTAAGTAGTTTTTCACCTTCAAAACCTTAATTCGGCCATATCTCCCAAACGGTAAGTCCGTTTGGCTATTATGACCATTCTACGGAAAGGTAAACTATCAAACGAATCTAATGAAAGTGGTTTCAGATCAAAATTCCTTTCCAGTCAAAAGTTATGGCCAAAACAGTACCAACTAGGGGTAAATGGTCATTTAAAAATCGACAAAAATTATGAACATGGGAAATGACTCTAATAGATGTTTCCCAAAGTTACATGACCATACGACTTCATATGGGAAAGAAATAAATATTCTACGATCCTCCGATGCGTAGAATGCGGTTTGTTACATTCTCTCCCCCCCCCCCCTTAAGAAATTTCGCCCCCGAAATTCCATAACCAAAATACACAAAAGGGTCCCGCATGCCTATCAATCATAAAACAACAATCAAACATACAAAATAAGCAAACAAGTTTATCCTAGCATGCGGAATAACTAAATTACGAAGTAAATCTTACCAGGCAAAGAGTTCTGGGTATGTCTTCCTAATGCTCTCCTCTGTCTCCCAAGTACAGTCACTCTCGTCCTCGCCCCACTGAACCTTGACTAGCTTCACCGCCTTCCTTCGAAGTTGCTTCGTATCGTGCCCCACAATACGAATCGGCTTGTGGTTCCCAACCGCCTCGGGTTCTACTTCGAAGTCCTCTAACTGATCAGGTGAAATAGTCATATCTGAGTCGTGAATGAACTTCCTTAATTGGGAAACATGAAATACATTGTGAACTTGCGCCATCTTCTCTGGTAAGCCAACTCTATACGCCAAATTCCCGACTAGTTCAAGAACAGGGAATGGGCCAACAAATCTTGGTGCTAACTTGCCTCTCCTGCCAAATCGTATCACGCTCTTCAACGGAGAAATCTTGACAAACACCAAGTCACCAACGGAGAATTTTAAGTCTCTTCTCCTTTTATCAGCATAAATCTTCTGCCTATCTTGGGCAGCCTTTATTCGTTGTTGAATGGTTTTAATCTTATCTGACGTTTCCCTCACCACATCTGGTCCAAGCATAAACTTCTCTCCAGTCTCTATCCAACATGATGGTGAGTTGCACGGTCCTCCGTACAAAGCCTCATATGGAGCCATACCGATACTGGATTAGTAGTATTATTATATGCAAACTCTACTAGATGCAAATGGTCATCCCATGATCCACCAAAATCCAATATATAAGCTCTCAAGAAATCTTCCAATATACGATTCACCCTCTCCGTCTGACCGTCGGTCTGAGGATGATATGCGGTACTGAGATGTAATTCTGACCCTAGAGCCTCTTGTAAGCTCTTCCAAAACCCACTAGTAAACAACGGGTCTCGGTCACTCACAATGCTTTTGGGTACTCCATGAAATCTCACTACCCACTTCATATACAATTCTGCCAACTTGGCTGCCGTTCTGGTCGATTTGACTGGTATAAATCTTGCGCTCTTAGTCAATCGATCCACAATTACCCAAATGCTATCATATCCCGATCTAGTCCTTGGTAAACCATCGATGAAATACATCGAGACTTGCTCCTATTTCCATTTGGGAATTTCTAATGGTTGCAATAAACCACTAGGCTTCCTTTGCTCGGCTTTAACTAGCTGGCAATTCATGTATTTGGATATAAACTTCCCAACGTCTCTTTTCATCCCTTCCCAGTAGTATGTATGCTTCATGTCTCGATACATTTTACCACCGGGATGTATAGTCAGTTTTGAGTGATGACATTCTCTAAGCACTTCATCTCTCAAACCATTCACGTTGGGTACAACTAGTCTTCCATTCTTTCTAAGCCATCCATCATGATCAAGCCCATACAAATTCATCTCCTCTCCATCGATGTTCATCTCTAACTTGGAGATGATTTCTAATAGATTAGGATCGTCCCTCTGGCTGGAACCAATCCGCTCTATCAAAGTGGGTCTGATCGCCAAACTAGCTAGCATGACTGGATCCAATTCGCACTTTGGTCTGAAATCAAACCCCGCGATATACTCCAGTTGCTTCCATTCAAGAAACATTGCCCCTAAACTGGCATGTCTCCTACTTAAGGCATCGGCTACCGCATTACCCTTCCTAGGTGTGTATGCGATATCAAAATCGTACGAAGCCAAGAACTCTAACCATCTCTGCTGACGGAGATTCAGATCTTTCTGAGAGAAGAGATACTTTAACGATTTATGATCGGTAAACAACTCAAATATTTCTCCCAAGAGATAGTGTCTCCACATCTTCAGCGCAAATACGATCGCTGCTAGTTCCAAATCATGGGTAGGATACTTCTTCTCATGCGGCTTCAGCTGCCGAATAGCATAAGCTACAACCCTACCTCTTTGCATCAATACAACACCTAGACCGGTACCACAAGCATCCGTGTATACCGTCATCTCTTCATTCCCCTTAGGAATGACTAATATTGGCTCACGTGTCAACTTCTCTTTTAGACTCTTGAATGCATTCTCACACACTCCGTCCCAGACGAAGGACTGATTCTTCTTAGTCAACTGAGTCAACGGTGTTGCTATCTTGGAGAAGTCCTGGATAAACTTACGATAATATCCAGCTAACCCCAAGAAACTTCTTACATCTGTTGCATTCTTGGGCGTAGGCCAATCCTGTACCGTAGCCACCTTCGCAGGGTCCACGGCTATACCACTCTCTGAAACAAAATGACCCAAGAATCTCACTTCCCTTCTCCAAAAATGACACTTAGAGAATTTCGCTTTCAATTGGTGTTTCCTCAACACCTCCATCACTATCCTCAAGTGTCCCTTGTGTTCCTCCTCTGTCCTTGAGTAAACAAGGATATCGTCTACAAACAGAAGAACAAACTTATTCAACTGATCTCTGAATACTCAATTCATAAGATCCACAAAGTAGGCTGGTGCATTGGTCAACCCAAATGGCATGACCAACCACTCATAAAATCCAGACGGCGTCCTAAATTTCGTTTTCAAAACACTCTCATCCGCTACTCGTAGCTGATGAAATCCTGTCGCGAGATCCAACTAGGAGAACACTCTTGCTCCTTCCAGCTGATCAAACAAATCATCTATCCACGGTAGAGGATACTTATTCTTCCTCGTTACCTTATTCAACTCGCGATAGTCCACACACAAACGAAGGGAACCATCTGCCTTAGTGGCAAACACCACCGGTGCTCCCCACTCGGAGACACTTCTTCTAACAAAAGATTGTTGACTTGCACTCCGAGCTCTCTCTGCTCCCTTTCTTACATACGACGAAGTGGCATCACTATAGGTCTGGCATCTTTCACTAAATCAATACGGAACTCAATCTCTCAGTGTGGTGGAAGCCCGGTCACCTCCTCGAAGACGTCCGGATGCGGGCCAACCACGGGCACATCTGACAGCTCATCCTGCGGGATGTCGAGGGAATTTACAAAACTAGCCATAACCCCGTCACTAAGTAGACTACCAAACACTCCCCTCCGCCCATCATCCGCCCTAACTGTCACCAAAAAGCCCTCACAGTCTACCACCACCCCGTATCTTTGGAGCCAATCGACTCCCAATATAATGCCATACCCAGTAAAGCCCAAAATAAAGCAATCACAAACAAACATACATCCATGACTCGATAAGACCAAATTCCTGCAAATCATACTAAGGCTAGTCGAACCACCAATCAGGTTCGTCACAACCAACGGTCTATCGACTATCTCGGGTTCCAGTCCCAACCTATCTACCAGGTCACTAGATATGAAGGAACGGGAAGCCGCAGTATCAAACAAAACTCGAACTGGTACATCATAAATAGAAAGCATACCTTGAATAACAACATTCTTTCCTTTCTCCGCCACAGTTGGGGCATTTGACGAAGAAGGAACAACATCAATAGCATATGCTTTCACAATCTGCTTCTCCTTAAGAGGTTGCGGACACTTATCCTTGAAATGTCCCACTTGACCACAGTTGAAGCACTTCTTATCCGCTGGCTTGGCCCGACAATCTTTGGTATAATGGCCCTTCTTACCACAGCTGAAGCACTCAACATCATTCTTGTTCTTTTTCTGGCCACCCTTAGATTGGTCCTGCTTCCTCTTATTCTGAGAGTTATTCTTGCCTCCACCGCCTGCTTGCGGCTTTGGCCCTTCTGCAGATGCAACCTCAGCCTTTGACTTAGGGTAAAGACTCTCTGATCTCAAAGCTTTCCCCATAATCGATTTCAAAGTCTCATCGATGTGGTTGATAAGCCTTTCCCCCAAGTATCCATCCAAACCAGTAATGAACTTCTCGTTCTTCTTCTCAGGAGTATCGATAAGAGATAGTCCATACTTCGACAAAGTGTCGAACTCAGCAATATAGTCTGAGACCGCCCTACCATTTTGCTTGAGTTCCAAGAATATCTTAAATAGCACTGACTTCTGGGCAGCTGGAATAAACTACTCGCTAAAGCGAGCCTTGCACTGATCCCAAGTAACCTGATCTTCTGGAGTAGCTGTTCTAATGGCATTCCACCAATTCATCGCTCGCCCTTGCAGCTGACAAGACGCTAGCCTCCTCTTCATCGCATCCTCAAGACCCATGTTGTCGAAGATACGATCACAGCTATCCATCCAATCCTGAACATCTGTGGCCGACTCCGTTCCGTGGAACGGCTTCCGACCAAGGTTAGTGTAATCCTTGCACAACTTGGCGAATTCGACCCTAGGCGCCTGCACTACTGGACCAACACAAATTCCTGGATTGGGAACTGCCCCTTGCACCTCTCTAAGCATGTCTCTCATGAGGTCAGTAAACATCGCCCTCATGTCAGCAGCATTCCCATGGTTGGTCCCTCTACCAGCACCCCTCGTGTCTCGACTCATTGTCAATCTGAAAAAAGGGAACGATTAACGACCCCATAGTGGTGCTAGTGCAGTACGACTTCATTCTTATACTACTAATGGTATATATATAGCTTTGAAAACCAAAGTAATCACAAATACGCGCTCTCGTATACGTACTATCTCTCCCTAGTGCCTTTCCCTAGGTTAACTACGCAACATAGAACTCTGATACCAAATGTGACGGCCCACCCCGCACCAACCGACATTTCCTCCAAAGGTGCGCTGTATACATGTCCAGTTAGCACGGAACGGGTTGTCAGAAGGAAAGAGAAGAAGGAAATGAACTAACAAAGAACCTGTAGAATGTCTCACAGCACATAGGATAAAATATAATAATAACATACTTGACATAAAACAGGTGAGACAGCGCATAAGCTGAAACAACTAACATAGCAACGGAAAATGTAAGTACAGCTTATGATCCAAAGTTAAACATTATTACAACTTTTCAAACTGTCTCAAAAGCAAAAGCAAGATAATGGAGGTACACTACTAATGCCCAAGTAGCGACCACCAACGACACAGGGAGAATATCTATATATATCATACGTGGAAGTGTTAGCCTACTTTGTGACCAGGCTACCCAAAGCAAAAATCATGTTGACACACCTCTGGGTAAATGTTGTCTCATATGGAATCTCTGGATAACATCGCTCTCTGGCATTGGAAGCATCGTCAGAAGACACAAGGCAGTTTGGTCAAAATCACAACATCAGTATAAACTGGACCGAAACCCCTATTAAATGACCTCATTTGGATCTACTTACCTCATACACTTGTAGCCCTTTGAATTAGCTTCAGTTTGAGATTTGGTTTGGCTCAATCGGCCTTACGATTTGAAAGTTATGCTCGTTTTCGTGAATGGGTGTAATCTAGCATCAAAGACTCAGGCCATTGCATCGGATCGCTCCCATCAGCTCGCCCTCGATCGGATCGCCCCCCTCGGATCACCCCTCACGCGTCACGATCCGACTCGTCACCACCCTGCTCGCTCCCTCCGACCACGACCCATTCGTGGTGCGTACCGTGACCACGATCCAATCCCATTACCACGATCCGACCACCGAACCTGCAGATAAGAGCACTGTTTTGACCTATTCTTAAGGCTATTCCTGCTCCTACTTTCATGGATCGCCTGCCACGTGTCCTACCACGACCCAGTCCTCCCAGGAGCTTTCCTACAGCTATAAATACACCTTCAGATGGCATTTTCAGGCGACTTTTGGCATCTCAACATCCATGGCTGCCATGGCCAACACTTCTCCATGAATAACCACTATCTTCCTCAATAAATTCAATGGATTCGGAGAGAATTATTCATTGAATTCAAGTGATTGAAAGACAATATTCATTGTAATTGTAATCTATGAGTGAAATGAGAAAATATGAAGTGGACGTAGGCTCGTTAACGCCGAACCACTATAAAAATCTCGTTGTCTTGCTTTTTTCTCTATTTTTCAGTTGTTTCTTCATATCCTATGCTCAAAATACGATGATTTGGGTGTTAGGACCATTTTTTGGTCTAACAGGAAGCCTCCTGCTCGCCTCTGAATCAGCTACTCGTGCATCACCAGCTAACCTGTCTCTAGTCTGCTCGTGTGAGCACCCAGAGTAATAAGAGGAGACATAAAACTCTGGGTCAGACATAAAGCCTGGTATGAGCAATAAGCATCTAAACAGAACAATAACAGGTAGACTAAAACATACCTGAACCTGTACCTGCAACCAAAGAGTTAGCACTACATACTGTACAACACTCTAAGGTGCCATATCAAATGGTGTAAAGATACGGAGGTGGGGGTGTGCATGTCATAGTGATGGCAAATAATCAAACATAGCAACCATCCTCACATCTCTCACTCAGTACGTCAAGCATACGATTTTCACCACTTCGATCACCCAACATACCTTGCTACAATCACTTTGCCCCATGAAGTCATAAATGGCTTCATTGCACTGATAACATAGCAACTAATCCTTCGCTATGTCCACTTGCCCCATGGAGTTATTCACCCCATCTGCGCTGGCTCATAGCCTTACCAATCCTTTACTATGTCCACTTGCCCCATGGAGTTATTCACCCCATCTGTGCTGGCTCATAGTCTTACTACGCATCACTTTGCCCCTCAAGTCATAATGACTCTACTGCACTGATAACGTAGTCTTGCTACCATTACCTTGCCCCTCGAGTCATAATGACTCTACTGCACTGATAAGTAGCCCATCATCCATTTTTAGTGGTGAATCGAAGTTATGAACGTCGACAACTCCTTAGCACACGTGCCGCAGCAAAGCCCAACCATGAAGTGAACTCATCGGTTCCTAATTGGATCCTGAGCTCTAACTTCCCATATTGGACTACCTTTGCATCTTGGGTTATTGGTCAAGACTGGGTCGGGTCGGGTTTCGCTGCTAGCCATCGGTTCGGGTTGGGTCCCCTACGTTGCGTCGGTTTATTGTCTTCCTCTAGTAACGGTTCGATTCAGGATTCACTTCATCGCGTCGGTTCGGGTCGGGTGTCCCACTTCAGGTCGGGTCGGGTTGCCATCTCCCCTCCAATTCGTGCTCCCGCTCCGATCAGCTCCCTCTTTCCTCATATGCTCCGATCCGATCCCCTCTTTTAGCCGATCCGATCCCAGTTCAATTAGCATGGCCTTCCTTTTTGCCAGGTTTCTCAGGTGTCAAGTTCCGATCCGATCGAATCCCTTGCCCAGTTCAACTTATCCGATCTGAGCCCCGATATCCGATCCGATCCGAAAACCTGCACTGTTTCATGAAACTTTTCCAGCAAGTGTTTTACGCCATTCGACGACGTTTTCGACCATTCTAACTATTGAAATCAATCACAAAGCATATCATACAGTCATAGCAACATGCATAATCAACCACAAACATCAAAACATCAATATGATAGGTTAAAATGGATCAAACATACCCAAAACCTCATATTTCCCCTTAAGCATGTTTAGGTGAAACTAATGATAAGATTAGCAAAACTTAACCAAATTAACCCAAATTCATATCAGAGGTCTAAAACATCATTTAAGAATTTACGAACATTTTTCCAGAATTTTATCATGTTTAAATTCGCTAATTAACACTAATTACCCTTAATTAGGTATAATTAGTGAGAAACTATGCAAATCACTCGCCTTAGCCACAAATAAACTAAAATCTGAAATAAATCTCTGATTTGATGCAAATCCCAATGCTAAACAGCAGCTCCAATGTTGATTTGGTGTACATTTCCCTTGATTTGATGTTGCTAAGCTTAATCCTTGATCAAAAGATGATTTGGAGGTGATTTAGAGGTTGGAGGCCATTTTTAGGGTTTCTTGGAGATAAGTGGAGGCTAGAAAACTGAAATGGAATGATTCTCTAACTCATTTCAGCCTCCCCATAACCCTAATCCCGAAATGGGTTATGGGCCTATTCACTAATCACCCTATTTGGCCCGGTTTAAATAGTTTTTCACCTTCAAAACCTTAATTCAGCCATATCTCCCAAACGGTAAGTCCGTTTGGCTATTATGACCATTCTACGGAAAGGTAAACCATCAAACGAATCTAATGGAAGTGGTTTCAGGTCAAAATTCCTTTCTAGTCAAAAGTTATGTCCAAAACAGTACCAACTAGGGGTAAAATGGTCATTTAAAAATCGACAAAAAATATGAACATGGGAAATGACTCTAATAGATGTTTCCCAAAGTTACATGACCATACGACTTCATATGGGAAAGAAATAAACATTCTACGATCCTCCGATGCGTAGAATGCGGGTTGTTACAAAGGTTCCCATTAATTTTATCAAAGATAAATTCTTTAAATTTATTCTTTAATCTTCTTTTGAATATCAATTCAAACTAGTCGGGATTAGCGAACCACACCAAATTAATCATTTATTCTATTTACCAATCCCAACTTATTCATCCCATGAAGTGAAACTGGTAATACTTCATATCTAACTCCACGGTGTTATCGGTAAATTCAATTACCATTTCACGCTCAAATCTAATTAAAGATTTAACTATCGCCTGGAGCAAAACTGGTTATACTCCATTCTCGATCTTTTCAATCTAATTAAAGATTCATTAAAACTCCACTTAGTTTTAATCTTTGACTGGGTTAAAGAATCAGTGTCATTTAAAACATGGTTCACAATAAACCCCAAAATCACATCACATTTCAATCAGTCCCTAACCATAAATTAGCAAGTGAGCAATTCCCTAAGTATTAACCCCGAAGGCCGAAACCAACATCAGATCAATACCCCAGAAACCATTCAACTTAACTAATCTCCAGTTAGTTTCTGATTTTCTTAACTCCTTTCGGGTCTAAGAACAGTATTATTGAAGATACCGTTCACGACAACCCAAAACCACATTCCATTAATTATCTGGTTAAAGAACAAGTGTTATCTAAAACACTGCTCACGATAAACCCAAAAATCAATACCAATTCAATTCCAATTAAATATTATTTAATTGATACACCTCATTAAATCTAAATAAAAGATTTAATCATTTTCTCAACTGGGTTTAAGAACAGTGTTAATGAAGACACCACTCACGACAAACCCAAATCACATTTGATATTAAATACAAGGATCTGAATAGAAGATATATCGGCTTATATTCAATATCAAATTCTACGATCAACAAATATCGTATTGGAAATAACGATATAAATATATTTTTCAAATTTCCATAACAACATCTGTATAATCACGAAATCCAACCTCGAAATATTCCAAAGACAATTTCGATTCAAATCCATTCCAATTCAATTACTGGAAATTCTGGTTACTTTTAAAACCCTTGTCAAATTCAATTTATTTATTTAAAAATAAATAGAATTATAATTTTAGTTCAAAACTAGTTCATTTCGATAAAAATCTATTTTTATCTTTTCAAATATGGAGTTTTTCATCCCGATTCTTCACAAATCATTTCTTATGACTTTACACAAATTATTAATATTTTTAATAATTTTATCAAGGCCCGTACAGTCGATTTCCACCAACGGCCATTGAACTGCACTTACAGCGACCTTTTCCAAATTTGATTTGGACATAATTCCAAATCCAACTGTTAGATTTCTAATTTCTAATATTCGTTAGAAAGCTCTTTTCGATACGAACCCAACAGTTCCGGTTTTAGGAGAATCCGACGGTCGGATCTCCTGCAATATCCATTCGAAGTCAATGGTCGAAATTCGCGAACTGCCGCGGCGCGGCGCGCTCTATTCAGGCCATTATATATATATTATATATTATATATATATCGTCAATTTCCTTTCAAAACGTATTTTAAAAACCGTTTTAAATTCGTTTTCAAAACGATTTCAATTTCCTTTTCAAATTCAAATCAAGATTGAATTTTTCAATATAAATTCGTTTTAATTTCATTTCAAATCGATTTCAATTCAATTTCAATTCGATTTGAATTCTATTCAATTCAATTTTAATTCGATTTGAATTCTATTCAATTCAATTTTAATTCGATTTGAATTCTATTCAATTCAATTCGAATTTCAAATCGTTTCAAAATATCAGAATTTGAAATCACTTCCTTTTCTATATCCATTATAAAAATAAATAAAATCGAAATAAATATCGTTCACGTCAAAATGGCGTCAATCTAATTAACACGGCTTCATATATTTCTATTTTCAAATATTCTAGTTCAAATATTTCTTTTCAAATATTTCGATTCAAATATTTCTATTCAAATATTGGAATGAGGCCTAATCAATTACCATATAATGTTAATTATATGGATTTTCTACAATACATGTATAAAATAAAAAGGATAAATAATCAACCATCATCCAGAGTGCACCACTCAACTGCATAAGCATTAAATATAAATAATTAATGCTTACACAGTCTGTCAATCCATCAATTGACATACAACTAAACAATCGGGATTAGTGTACGTCAAATATCAACCCAATACCCGTGTGGGGTTTCAAATCAACAAACACAGATTTTATTTGTGCAGTTGGGCGATGTGTAAAATTTATCATCCCAATCAATATCAAACAAATGTGTGTATATAAAAAAATTATCGGATTTGTTTATATTTTTTTCATTTTAAATACACGTTAAAAATTCTATTTTCAACTATAAAATATTTTTAACCATATAAATATTTTATTTCATTTCACATCACATCACATAATCAACTACACATCAAAATCAAACAAACAAGCATACAAGCCGTCCATGGTCTGTGGACGACGGGTGTCGGGTGCTACTAAACACCGTCTGCATCCTAGTATATATTTCAACTAGAAAACAAATAATAATAAAAGTGAGGAGTTCTCACCAACTAGCTAAACCGAACGCCACGACTCTTCAAATGTAGAAGTCTTCGCCGTTCCTTCTTTCATCACTTTCATCATCCGTAATCACTACATATATAAAAATCGAATTTTTACTTCGCTATTCAATAAATAAAAAATCGAATTTTTACTTCGCTATTCACTATATAAAAATCGTATTTTTATCCTTTCTATTTTATAAAAATTATATTTTTAAATAAACAAAGATGGTATTTTTATCTAAACAAAGATTATACTTTTATTCAAACAAAGATTACATTTTTATTCTCTACTATATAAATAAAAATCAAACCTTTATGTTGTTAAAAATCTCTTCTTTCTTCATATAAAAACTAAACTTCCCTCAACTAAAAATCCTAACTTTTCTCAACTAAAATTTTTAACTTCACATAAAAAAAATCAAAACTTTATCATGATGTTCTCACCCAAAAAACCCCACTTTTATTTCTATGAACACACTATAAAAATCTTTTTAATTCTTTTCCTATATAGAAACATAATCTTTATATTTTTTAAAAAACTAATTACATTAAAATAAATACGTAAAGACTCACCGCAATTTCTCGTCGTCGAAGAAACCCAAATCTATGTAGCAATGAGCATCAACGGTCGATTGAAAAAGGGAGTTTTCTTCATTGCTTCGAATTGGAAATGAGGGGGGCTGAGGGGCTGCAGGTTCACCGGAGACAGGAGGGGGGGGGGGGTGCAGCGGACCTGGGTTGGCGGCGTGAGGTGGTGGGTGCGGGTTTGAGGGTATCGGTGGCTGTTTTGGGCGTCGGGGAGTTTGGGGGGTGAGGTTTTTGGAGAGGGAGACGGGGAGAGAGATCGGAGCAGAAGGGGAAAGGGCGGCATTGGCGCGCCAGCCACCAGCGACGGCGGAGGAGGCGTTGACTTCGAGGAGCGACGTTTTTTTTCTTTTTCTTTTCTGTAATTGTCGACAGGTTGAAGGAGTGGGAGAGAGAAAGTATAGAGAGGGGGGTTTTTAAGTATATATTATATAATTATTTTATTATTTAATTCATTAATTTATTGACTTTACATTCAAACATGAAATCAAACCCAATGACTGTCGCCCCTAGGTAATTACCCTCATTCCGAACACAATGGGATATGTTTCGCAAGCCAATTTGGCTGTTTCGATCAGTTTTCGTTAAAATCAACATATACATCTACATATTGAATTTGAACGCACATTTCAATTTACCAGGGCCACATACGGACTCTAAAAATTCCCGAATTTTTTTTAGCTTCGTATTGACGATATGGTCCTAACAAAACTAATTTCATCGAATTCTGAGGTCGTTTGAAAAATGGCCATTTTCCAATCGCTTAAAATCAACTAAAACTGGTCAAACGCGTTTTCCTTTGCCACGCTCACATATTGATTCGAAAAATTACGAATTTTGGAATCTAGCAATAACTTGACATCCCGGATCCAAAAAAAGTGGTTTCATCGAAAACCGAGGTCGTTTGCAAAATGGCTATTTTTAAGGGCCAGAATTCCATAGCGACTATTCTGAATTTTCAACTGGATGTATCTTTTGATTCCCGCTATGGAATTTTGATTTTTCGGATTCGTTGGAAAGATATTCTCAAATAGATTCTATTATTTTTTGTTTCACTAAAATCCGGTTTATTTTGCACCCGGTACATTCATTTGAATTTTGAAATCAAATTATCGAATTACCACGCCATTTTCAATTCCTTTTATATTTTAAAATAAATATTTATATTCTATCGTCGAACTATATAAATATATACGTTTTAATTCCATTCAAACTAAATTTTTCGTCATTACTATTTAAAATAATCTATTTTAAATAATCAAAATTCGCTAAAATAGCCAAAATACAAATTTTAAATTGGCTCGGATTTCCGGGTTATTACATACATTCTCCCCTCCTTAAAGGATTTCGACCCCGAAATCTTAAAGTTACGAAGAATACATATCCTACCATCCAATCGTCCATCTACTCAACCGTCAAACACAGGCATCCATTGTCCTTAAAAGACTTCTAATGCTTTCATGTTTATATGCACAGTGTGTGTACATGTCTGTATCTAATGCAAAATCAGGCGGTCTACTGATTAAGTTGACCTCCTTAATACAGATTATGATAGTGCCATGCGTCCAATATGTATGCAAAAGATCCCTAATGATACATATAATTTCTACACGCATGCGCAACCATTCATCCGAATGCAGCATCCATATGATAAGACAACCATTATACATCCATTAATTTAAATAAGCACACTTTTATATGCAGTATGAAAGTGATTGAGCCGATCTAGTGCCTAATGTGTGTGTATATGCATCCACGAGCAACCACCAGCAAACACTTGCATCCATCAATCATAACATGTTTCAAATACATGTTTACATCCATTGGCCTCTACCTAAGGATAAAGAATATGACCGAGAAGATACACTAAAAAGGTAGATACAAGCTAGAATAAACTTAAGGAAAAAGAGATCAAAGATGTACCCTCAAAAAGAAAAGGGTAGGCTGCACGTATTTTGGCCTCAGTCTCCCAAGTCGCGTCTTCCTCGGCGTCGCTCCATTGAACTTTGACAAGCTTAACTTCACGGTTGCGTAGCTTTTTAACTTCCATCCCCAAGATACGAGTTGGAACTCTCCTCACAGTCGCTTCTCGTTCTACTTCGACTTCCTCTAGTATGCTTGGGTCCACAACTTCCGCCGACTCATGTAAGCACTTTCGTAGCTGAGAGACATGAAAAACGTTATGAACTCCAGCCAGTTTTTCAGGCAGCTCTACTCTATAGGCCATTGTCCCAATCCTTTCGATGATAGGAAATGGTCCTACGAATCGTGGTGCCAACTTTCCTACGGACCCAAAGCGGATGACATTCCTCAAAGGAGATACTTTAAGGAACTCGTTATCCCCAACTTCAAACTCAAGGTCGGTCCTTCTCTTGTCTGCGTAGGATTTCTGTCTATTTTGGGCAGTCTTCATTCTCCTTCGTATCAAGTCCACTTTCTCTGAAGTCTCTCTAATCATGTCTGACCCAAGTATAAGTTTATCTGTGGACTCCCACCAACAAGTTGGTGATCGACATGGCCTTCCATATAAAGCTTCGAAGGGTGCGATGTCTATAGTGGCTTGGTAGCTATTGTTATAAGCGAATTCCACCAAAGGGAGATGATCCTCCCAAGATCCTCCAAAGTCAAGAAGGCATAGTCTCAAAAGATCTTCCAGTACTCTATTCACCCTTTGCGTCTGACCATCGGTTTGAGGGTGATAGGCTGTGCTTAAACATAGCTATGTGCCTACGGCCTCTTGCAAACTCCTCTAGAACTCGCTTATAAAGATAGGGTCTCGATCACTCACTATGCTGGAGGGTATCTCCATGGAGTCGAACTATCTCCTTAAGATAAATGGAGGCTAAAGACGAGGCGGTCCTCCTACTTTTGACAGGTATAAAATGAGTGCTTTTCGTGAGCCTGTCCACTATTACCCAAATACCATTATTGCCCCTTCTTGACCGATGCAACCCATCAACAAAGTCCATCGAGATGCTTTCCCATTTCCATTGCGGAACTTCTAGAGGATGAAGCAAACCACCAGGCTTCTTCTGCTCCGCCTTGACTTGCTGGCATATCATGCATTTCAAAATAAATTCAGCTACATCCCTCTTCATGCCATTCCAAAAGAAAACTCTTTTGATATCTTTATACATCTTGTCTCCACCGGGGTGTATGGTCATCTTGGAATGGTGTGCTTCTTCCAGAACCATCTTTACCAAATCTCTTGCTTGCGGGGCGCATAGTCTTCCATCCCGTCTCAACCAACCCTTATCATCGATGAAGTGCCTATTGAGGTGACTACAAGTCTCTCCACTAATCAGCTTATTTATCACATCAACTAGCTGAGGGTCTTCACGTTGCGCGGTTCCTATTAAGTCCAACAAAGTAGGCCGCACCTCTAGCATTGCCATCAAGCCAGTCACATAATCAGCAGAGGGTCTAAAATCAAAATTGGCTATGTACTTCAAACTTTGCCTTTCCTCAAAGAGAGGACTTAAGGTCAGCTTCTTTCTACTTAGGGCGTCTGCTACTACATTGCCCTTTCCAGGAGTATAGGAGATCTCAAAGTCGTATGAGGAGAGAAACTCCATCCATCTTTGCTGCCTTAGATTGAGGTCTTTCTGCAAGAAAAGGTACTTCAACGATTTATGGTCAGTATACAATTCAAATTTCTCACCTAAGAGATAGTGGCGCTAAGACTTAAGCGCAAAAACGATGGATGCTAACTCTAGATCGTGGTTAGGTAGTTTTTCTCATGCACTTTCAACTGCCTTCCACCATAAGCTACTACCTTCCTGTAACAACCCGTATTTTCAATAACCTGTTGTAACATAAATCGAGGCAGAATTTAATTCTAAAATCTGAATTAAGGGAAACGGGCTATGCCATTGCGTTCGTCTCGGAAAAATACGCGAAATAGAGTCCGAGTTTTCGAAAATCGGAGTCCGTATGACCCAGTTAAGGCCCATTGAAGTTTTCAGAAATTTCTCTGTTAAAAACAGATTTAAATTTCAAATTAAAAACAAGGATTAGGGCTAATTGGCGTCAGGCGGGAAAACTCCCGCCAGGACCCCCATGTCGACAGGCATGTCGACAGGGGTCTTAGGGTGTCGATTGCCCTGTCGACACGGGGTGGCCAGGCAATTTTGCCTGGCGCAACATTTTGATTTGGATTTGGTCTTGTGGCTTGGTTCTAGAGAATTCCTAAATCTGACGGGCCTAAACTAACCTAGGGTTAATCCTAGGGCTAAAAACACTCTAATCTTCTATAAATAAGCCCCTAATCCTACCCTAAAACCTCATTATTCAATCTAGCAACCAAACTATGTCAAATTGAATTCTCAAATGGCCTCCACCTAAGAACCCTAGCCTCCACCCTCTTCTAAAATCATTTCTATGAAGGTTTTGATGTTCATACAAGCATTTCTAAGTTGTATGAATGATCATTAGCTTGCATACATCATCAAGTTGCAAGCTTTAATTGCTAAAGCTAGAGTTTTGGGATTTTTTGTTAATTGGAGCTTTGTTTTGGGTTTTTATATGCTTGCATAAAGGGCTTTTCAATCTTTATTAGTGGATTTGTGTCTTCATAATATTTGTAAGCCTTCTTACCTTCATTTTAGAAACTCTAAAGTTAATATGTGATGAAAGTTGGGATTTATGCATGTTTATTAAGTTATGCATGCTTATGCGAGTTCACTATGCTATGTTATGCATGTTTATTAAGTTATGCATGCTTATGCGAGTTTACTATGCTATGTTACACATGTTTGATAAGTTATGCATGCTTATGCGAGTTCACTATGCCATGATTTGCAAGTTTAACAAGTTATGCATGTTTATGCAAGTTCACTAAGTCATGATTTGCAAGTTTAACAAGTTATGCATGTTTATGCAAGTTCACTAAGTCATGATTTGCAAGTTTAACAAGTTATGCATGCTTATGCAAGTTCACTAAGTCATGATTTGCAAGTTTAACAAGTTATGCATGTTTATGCAAGTTCACTAAGTCATGATTTGCAAGTTTAACAAGTTATGCATGTTTATGCAAGTTCACTATGCTAAGTTATGCAAGTCCAAACATGTTATGCATGCTTATTATGATATGTAAGATTTGTCATGTATGTTGTGCCAAGTTCCCTCTTTCTATCCTGTATGCGTTATGACGAATATGTAAGCGATAGAATGACGTTGGGGGGGGGGGGGGTTTGGGTAAAACTTAAAATACATGAAAATATAAGATTGGGAATTTACCTATTAAGTTAGGTCTACCCCTTGGGAATTTACCTATTAAGTTAGGTCTACCCAAGTATTTGTTAAACTTGTAACTATGGTTTGAAATAAAGTGGACATGACACTTAGAAAACATGTGTGGCCAACTCGAGGTTGGGTTGAGTTTGTAGCGTAAACCTACCCGGAACCGACCGGCTTAACTAGTTGCTACAAACAATAGGACCCAATGTGAGAAGTTGGTCATGTGTACCTGGGACCCGAGGTTAGACCAAGTTGTGGTGTAAAGCTACCCGGACCCGCCCGGCTTAACTAGTAACCGCAACAAAGTCTAATGTGAGAGGTTAAGGTACAATTAAATTAATGCCTCATGATTAGGGTTAAGTCATGGCCCACTAATACTTAACCAATTTTGGGGATACGAGGGATTAAATGGGGTTAAGTGGTGAACTATTGGTTACACTTAGCTAATTTAATCCATGATTAGTGAGGGGTTAAACCACACTTAACCCTCTTAGAAAACCCTAGCAACGTGGTCTGTTCCAGCAGTAATCCCAGTTTGGTATCATTCACAACCCTAGAGGCTAGGCTAGGGCGGGGCACGATTACTGGACTGATGTAAGCGACCAAAGCGACGGCTAAGTGGTACAGCGGGGCGGGTCCAGGTGGGCTACGGACGTGCACGTAGTTCGGTGTTGGACAAACTCGAGGCACGGGTACCAGTAGGTTTAGACTGTGCATTATTGCTTAGGTGTCTGGGGTTGACACCCGAGGGCTTGATACACCCAAAGGTGGACCCAGCACAGTCTGACTACAACCATATGTGGGCCGTATGGACACCAACACTTGACGTGTTAGGTTTATAGGGAGCCGATCGACTAGACCGTTGGGCTGGACCTTGTATTAAGGTCACCTCATGCTATTGGGCCAAAGTTTGGGCTAAGGGATCAATACCCGTTATGTTAGTTTGTTAGTACACTGTGGTGCAAAGCTTAATCTTCTTTATGTGATGACACCTTTATCTATTGCTAATGTATTCATCTCAGTTTCCATCATGATGTTAGCTTTATTAGTTTATAGACTGATCGTAGTAGGGCTTACCAGTCTTTTTGACTGACCTGTTTTCTTTCTCTTCTTTTCTTCCGTTTCCCCCCCTCCAGGTTCTCAGGGAGGGAACAGTGGTGCTTAGCTTGGATCGCTTGCTTGTTCGCTGGATAGCTCATGTATGTCTGGACATTGAGCTTGCTATGGTTTATCACTTTTATTTTTGGGGATAGCACTATGTATTTCAGTATTTCTGTTTATGTTGTACTAGACATATTTATTTTGGCAGATGACTTTATGATGTACTAGACTTGTTTTGAGATGGTTTGAGATATTCCGTTGTTTTATTCTCACTTACTCTGTTTTACATATATATTTATGTTCTTGTTCTGCCTTGATATATCATTATGCATGCTTACCCAGTTCTAACGCCCCCCAGAAGCTAGTGCCCCCGAAAGAGTGACCCTAGCGGAGGTGGGGTGTTACAAATTTGGTATCAGAGCATATGGTTTACGAGAAAGAACAAAAAGTTTTTAAAAGACTTTTGAAAAACTATTTTCAAAACAAGTATAAAGTATTTTCCAAAGAAAAGTCTAGTATTTTAAAAGGGCTATTCCCCAAAAAGCCATTAGTGTTATCCTTCGTTCCCTTGACCTAATCTTATCTTATCCTTCGTTTTAGTATGGCCGAGGATCTTGCCATCCCGGATGGAGTAAATGTGCCACTCTGGTATAGGAGGCTTCTAGAAGCTAGGGCGGCAGCCGGCCCCGCAAACCCTACTCCCACTCCTCCTCCTGTAGTTGAGAATCCTCTCCCTAATGTCCCTCCTCCGGTGGTTCCTGTTCCCCCTCCTCCAGCAGTTAATATTCCTCCTCCCGTTGCTAATGTTCCTCCCCCTCCTGTTGCTGAGGCTCCTCTTCCTCCTCCTCCCCCTCAGCATCCTCAGGTTGAGTTCACGAAGGTTTGTAAAGACTTCAAGGCGATGGGAGGCAAGAATTTCCTAGGCACGGAATCTTTTGTTGAAGCTAGGAATTGGCTGAAAGACACTGAGGACTTGTTTGCTATCTTTGGGATTGATGACGAGAGGAAGATCTTATTGACAGTGTGGCTTTTGAAGGATGAAGCGGCCTATTGGTGGGAAGTCACCAATCGGACGAGGCCCGTTGAGACTTAGGCCGATTTGAGGGCTAGATTTGTGACCAAGTTTCTATCTTCTGCTGAGGCGAATTTACAGATGGAGAAGTTCATTGCATTAAAGCAAGGTGATATGTCTGTCAAGGAGTATGTGAACAAGTTTAATCAGCTGGCCCGTTTTGGTTTGGATATGGTGAACACTCCTGAGAAGAAGGCTCTTCGATTTGCTAGAGGGTTGAATGAGCCGCTGCAGGGCTTGGCGATGTCACATATTCCGCATGGAGCTACTTTTGAGAGTTTGGTCAATATGGCTCTACTTCAGGGAGATGGAAAGAAAGAGGTCAAGACGAGTGATACTCAAGCAAAGAAGACTGATTCTCAAGGCAAAGGCAATCAAGGTGGTCAAAGCAGCCAGGGGAATCAGGGCAAGAACAAGAAGGGGAACAACAACAACAAAGGCAAGGGAAAGTGCAATTACTGTGGTGTGCCTGGACACTTTGCTAAGGATTGTAGGAAGAAGAAAAGGAAGCTTATTGGTGGATGTTTTTCCTGTGGTGAGGCTGGACACTTCAGCAAGGAGTGCCCGAAGAAGAAAGGACAGGCTGGACCTTCAGGAGGGCAAGTTCATGCTCTCAATACCGCTCCAGTTCCCGACCGAGGTAGTGTTTCTGTTGAGAACCTTGTTTATGTTTCCGATCTTCCAGTTCGTACCTTGTTTGATTCTGGTGCATCACATAGCTTTATTTCATCTGATCTTGTTGATAGCTTGCACCTTAGTACTAGCTTAGTGGATGATCCCGTTTGTGTTTCGAATCCCATTGGGGGTTCTGCTCATCTATCTATGATATGTGAGGATCTGAGGATCTCTATACTCAGTGTAGAGTTCTTGTGTAGTGCGTATGTTCTTGGTTTCAGGGGATACGGATTGATATTGGGCATGGATTGGCTGTCCCGATATGGAGCCATTCTTGATTATGAGCATAGGGTTGTGAGGCTTGTGACTCGCCTTGGCAACACGTTAGAGATTTCATGCAATCCGAAGAATCCCGTCATGTTATGCTATCTTGAATCTCTCGACTCGTCAGAGGAAGCCCTTCAGTCTGTAAGGGTGGTCCGAGATTATCCAGATGTTTTTGAAGAAGTTAAGGGGTTGCCCCCGAAACGAGAGATTGATTTTCGCATTTATCTGGTGGATAATGCTAAGCCTGTTTCTTTGCCCGTTCGGCATATGGCTCCGCGTGAGAGACGGGAGCTGAGCAAGCAAGTGAAAGAATTGCTTGAGAAGAACTTCATCAGAAGAAGTATATCCGAATGGGGAGCGCCTGTGGTGTTTGCTACTAAGGCAGATGGTTCTCTTCGACTCTGTGTGGATTATAGAGAATTGAATAAGCTGACCAAGAAGAACAGACACCCGTTACCAAGGATCGATGATCTCTTTGACCAGCTTGTTGGTGCTTCTGTTTTCTCTCAGCTCGATCTTGCTACCGGATTTCATTAGCTCAGAGTGGCTGAAGATAGTATAGACAAGACTGCATTCAGAACTCCAGATGGATTCTTTGAATGGCTTGTTATGCCGTTCGGTTTGACGAATGCACCCGCGTACTTCGTGGACCTGATGAGTAGGGTGTTTCGGGAGTTCTTGAATAAGTTTGTCGTGGTCTTTGTGGATGATATTCTGGTCTTCTCCAAGGATGAAGAAGAGCACGCGAGGCATCTGGTAGAGGTGATGGATACGCTCAGAGCACACCAGTTAAAGGCCAAGTTCTCCAAGTGCCACTTTTGGAGAAGGGAAGTTAGATTCCTTGGGCATATCGTATCCAAGCAAGGCTTAGCGGTGGATCCCGCTAAGGTGGTTGCAGTTCAGGATTGGAAGACTCCAAGGAATGCAACCGAGGTGAGAAGCTTTCTGGGTCTTGCGGGTTTTTACCGGAAGTTCATCAAGGACTTCGCAAAGATATCCGCTCCTCTTACTAAGTTGACGAAGAAGAACTTAGTTTTTGCTTGGGATATGGACTGTGAGCTTGCTTTTCAAAGACTCAAGAGAGCCCTTACCTCAGCACCAGTTCTAGCTTTACCGGATGGTGGTAAGATATTTACCGTGTACATTGATGCTTGTGGCACGGGATTGGGCGCCGTTCTGATGCAAGAGGGCAGAGTTATATGTTTTGGTGGGAGGCAACTTAAGGTGCATGAGAAGAATTATCCCACTCATGATCTAGAGCTGGCGGCAATAGTATATGCACTCAAGGCTTGGCGTCATTATCTTCTGGGAGAGAGATTTGAGTTGTATACTGATCATAAGTCTTTGAAGTATCTCTTTTCGCAGAAGGATCTAAACTTGAGGCAGCAGAGATGGATGGAATTCTTGGCTTCCTATGATTTTGATATAGTCTATACCCCTGGCAAGGGAATGTTGTAGCGGATGCGTTGAGTAGAAAAAGGTTGACACTAAGTCCTCTATTTGTTGAGATGAAGAATTTAGAGTTCT
Source organism: Allium sativum (assembly GCA_030737875.1). Lineage (NCBI taxonomy): Eukaryota > Viridiplantae > Streptophyta > Magnoliopsida > Asparagales > Amaryllidaceae > Allium > Allium sativum. Next base: position 665,801,005 of record CM060924.1, read on the forward strand.
TGGCAACCTTTGATTTTTCTTTGACAGTTGAGTCGATGACCGGTTCCTTGGCATCTCTAGAGCTCAGGCCTACCCTTCTGGATCAAGTTGGGGCTTCGCAGAAGGAAGACCCTCAGATAATTGAGATCATGGATAAGCTGATTCGAGGGGAGACATCTAGTCACCTTGCTCGATATTCTATAGATGATAAGGGTTGGCTGAGGAGAGACGGAAGGCTTTGTGTTCCGATGGTAGAAGATTTGGTGAGGAAAGTTCTTGATGAAGCACATCGCTCCAAGTTGACTATACATCCAGGCGGTGATAAGATGTATAATGATATGAAGCGCATCTTCTTCTGGCCTGGAATGAAGAAAGATGTGGCAGAGTTTGTCTCCCGATGTGTTGTTTGTCAGAGAGTAAAAGCCGAGTCGAAGAAGCCCGGTGGGCTATTGCATCCCCTAGAGGTCCCGCTATGGAAGTGGGAGAGTATTTCTATGGACTTTATTGATGGGCTTCCAAGGTCAAGGAAGGGGAATACGAGTATATGGGTCATTGTAGATAGGCTTACAAAGAGTGCTCATTTCATTCCGGTGAAGAGCAAAAGGACCGCATCTGGACTAGCATCAGTATATCTTCGTGAGATAGTACGACTACATGGAGTCCCTTCCAGCATAGTCAGTGACCGAGACCCCATCTTTACTAGTCAGTTCTGGAACAGTTTGCAGGAAGCTATGGGCACGAGGTTGAACCTGAGTACGGCCTATCACCCACAAACGGACGGTCAGACAGAAAGAGTGAATAGGGTACTTGAGGACTTGTTGAGGCTTTGCATTCTGGACTTCGGTGGTACTTGGGAAGACCACCTTCCTCTTGTTGAGTTTGCATATAATAACAGTTATCAGGCAAGCATAGGGATGGCACCATTTGAAGCTTTATATGGGAGGCCGTGCAAGTCACCTACATGTTGGTGGGAGACTACAGATAAGCTTATACTTGGACCTGACATGATTAGGGATACATCCGAGAAGGTCGAGTTGATTAGAAGACGGATGAAGGCGGCCCAAGACCGACAGAAATCCTATGCTGATAAGCGGAGATCCGATTTGGAGTTTGATGTTGGGGACATGGTTTTCGTAAAGGTTTCTCCTTTGCGGAATGTGGTCCGATTTGGAGCTGTTGGGAAATTAGCACCGAGATTTGTTGGACCCTTCCCTATCATAGAGAGAATTGGGAAGATGGCTTATAAAGTGCAATTACCCGAGAAGCTGTCCGGAGTGCATAATGTCTTTCATGTCTCGCATCTCCGAAAGTGCCTACATGAGTCCGCTGAGGTGGTTGAACCTAGCATTCTTGAAGATGTGGAAGTAGAGAAAGAGGCAACTTTGAGGAGAGCTCCGATTCGTATCTTGGGGACGGAGACCAAGAAGCTAAGGAATCGAGAGGTCAGGTTGGTGAAGGTTCAATGGGGTGAAGCCGAAGAAGACGCAACTTGGGAAACCGAGGAGAAGATGCGTGGGCTTTATCCATTCCTTTTTGAGGGTACACTCTCAATCTCTTTCCTTTGTTAGTATATCTTTCTCTTTGCTATCCATGTTTATCTAGTTATCGTGCTAATCTTGTCATGAGAACCTTAGGTAGAAACCTTTTGGATGAAACATGTGTTTGAGACATGTTATGTTCGATGGTTGCAAGTGGTTGCAAGTGTTTGCAAGTGGTTACTCGTGGATGCATGATACACATTAGGCACTAGATCGGCTCACACACTCCTCATATTGCATGTGCATGAGTGTTTATGCTTATTCTTGGATGAAATTTGTATGCAATCACATGGATGTTGCATATGGATGTATGATTGAGCACGCATGTAGATATTATACATTATGTTAGGGATTTGCATACATATGGATACATTTCACTAACATATTTTGCATTGATCTTTGCATTAGATAAGTACATATACACACACTTTTGCATATGTTCATACAACATTTAGAATCTTTTAAGGACAATGATTGCTCGTGGATGATGCTTTGAGTAGATGGATGATTGGATGGTAGGATACGTTCTTCCTAACTTGAAGATTTCGGGGACGAAATCCTTTAAGGAGGGGAGAATGTAACAACCCGTATTTTCAATAACCTGTTGTAACACAAATCGAGGCAGAATTTAATTCTAAAATCTGAATCAAGGGAAACGGGCTATGCCATTGCGTTCGTCTCGGAAAAATACGCGAAATAGAGTCCGAGTTTTCGAAAATCGGAGTCCGTATGACCCAGTTAAGGCCCATTGAAGTTTTCAGAAATTTCTATGTTAAAAACAGATTTAAATTTCAAATTAAAAACAAGGATTAGGGCTAATTGGCGTCAGGCGGGAAAACTCCCGCCAGGACCCTCATGTCGACAGGCATGTCGACAGGGGTCTTAGGGTGTCGACTGCCCTGTCGACAGCCCTGTCGACACGGGGTGGCCAGGCAGTTTTGCCTGGCGCACCATTTTGATTTGGGCTTGGTCTTGTGGCTTGGTTCTAGAGAATTCCTAAATCTGACGGGCCTAAACTAACCTAGGGTTAATCCTAGGGCTAAAAACACTCTAATCTTCTATAAATAAGCCCCTAATCCTACCCTAAAACCTCATTATTCAATCTAGCAACCAAACTATGTCAAATTGAATTCTCAAATGGCCTCCACCTAAGAACCCTAGCCTCCACCCTCTTCTAAAATCATTTCTATGAAGGTTTTGATGTTCATACAAGCATTTCTAAGTTGTATGAATGATCATTAGCTTGCATACATCATCAAGTTGCAAGCTTTAATTGCTAAAGCTAGAGTTTTGGGATTTTTTGTTAATTGGAGCTTTGTTTTGGGTTTTTATATGCTTGCATAAAGGGCTTTTCAATCTTTATTAGTGGATTTGTGTCTTCATAATATTTGTAAGCCCTCTTACCTTCATTTTAGAAACTCTAAAGTTAATATGTGATGAAAGTTGGGATTTATGCATGTTTATTAAGTTATGCATGCTTATGCGAGTTCACTATGCTATGTTATGCATGTTTATTAAGCTATGCATGCTTATGCGAGTTTACTATGCTATGTTACACATGTTTGATAAGTTATGCATGCTTATGCAAGTTCACTATGCCATGATTTGCAAGTTTAACAAGTTATGCATGTTTATGCAAGTTCACTAAGTCATGATTTGCAAGTTTAACAAGTTATGCATGTTTATGCAAGTTCACTAAGTCATGATTTGCAAGTTTAACAAGTTATGCATGCTTATGCAAGTTCACTAAGTCATGATTTGCAAGTTTAACAAGTTATGCATGTTTATGCAAGTTCACTAAGTCATGATTTGCAAGTTTAACAAGTTATGCATGTTTATGCAAGTTCACTATGCTAAGTTATGCAAGTCCAAACATGTTATGCATGCTTATTATGATATGTAAGATTTGTCATGTATGTTGTGCCAAGTTCCCTCTTTCTATCCTTTATGCGTTATGACGAATATGTAAGCGATAGAATGACGTTGGGGGGGGGGGGGGGTTTGGGTAAAACTTAAAATACATGAAAATATAAGATTGGGAATTTACCTATTAAGTTAGGTCTACCCCTTGGGAATTTACCTATTAAGTTAGGTCTACCCAAGTATTTGTTAAACTTGTAACTATGGTTTGAAATAAAGTGGACATGACACTTAGAAAACATGTGTGGCCAACTCGAGGTTGGGTTGAGTTTGTAGCGTAAACCTACCCGGAACCGACCGGCTTAACTAGTTGCTACAAACAATAGGACCCAATGTGAGAAGTTGGTCATGTGTACCTGGGACCCGAGGTTAGACCAAGTTGTGGTGTAAAGCTACCCGGACCCGCCCGGCTTAACTAGTAACCGCAACAAAGTCTAATGTGAGAGGTTAAGGTACAATTAAATTAATGCCTCATGATTAGGGTTAAGTCATGGCCCACTAATACTTAACCAATTTTGGGGATACGAGGGATTAAATGGGGTTAAGTGGTGAACTGTTGGTTACACTTAGCTAATTTAATCCATGATTAGTGAGGGGTTAAACCACACTTAACCCTCTTAGAAAACCCTAGCAACATGGTCTGTTCCAGCAGTAATCCCAGTTTGGTATCATTCACAACCCTAGAGGCTAGGCTAGGGCGGGGCACGATTACTGGACTGATGTAAGCGACCAAAGCGACGGCTGAGTGGTACAGCGGTGCGGGTCCAGGCGGGCTACGGACGTGCACGTAGTTCGGTGTTGGACAAACTCGAGGCACAGGTACCAGTAGGTTTAGACTGTGCATTATTGCTTAGGTGTCTGGGGTTGACACCCGAGGGCTTGATACACCCAAAGGTGGACCCAGCACAGTCTGACTACAACCATATGTGGGCCGTATGGACACCAACACTTGACGTGTTAGGTTTATAGGGAGCCGATCGACTAGACCGTTGGGCTGGACCTTGTATTAAGGTCACCTCATGCTATTGGGCCAAAGTTTGGGCTAAGGGATCAATACCCGTTATGTTAGTTTGCTAGTACACTGTGGTGCAAAGCTTAATCTTCTTTATGTGATGACACCTTTATCTATTGCTAATGTATTCATCTCAGTTTCCATCATGATGTTAGCTTTATTAGTTTATAGACTGATCGTAGTAGGGCTTACCAGTCTTTTTGACTGACCTGTTTTCTTTCGCTTCTTTTCTTCCGTTCCCCCCCCCCCCAGGTTCTCAGGGAGGGAACAGTAGTGCTTAGCTTGGATCGCTTGCTTGTTCGCTGGATAGCTCATGTATGTCTGGACATTGAGCTCGCTATGGTTTATCACTTTTATTTTTGGGGATAGCACTATGTATTTCAGTATTTCTGTTTATGTTGTACTAGACATATTTATTTTGGCAGATGACTTTATGATGTACTAGACTTGTTTTGAGATGGTTTGAGATATTCCGCTGTTTTATTCTCACTTACTCTGTTTTACATATATATTTATGTTCCTGTTCTGCCTTGATATATCATTATGCATGCTTACCCAGTTCTAACGCCCCCCAGAAGCTAGTGCCCCCGAAAGAGTGACCCTAGCGGAGGTGGGGTGTTACACTTCCCTCTTGCATCAAAACAGCGCCTAGTCCCGTACCGCATACATCTGTGTATACCGTAAACATCTTGCTCCCATTTGGTAATGTCAAAACTGGGGCTGTTGTCAGAGCCCTCTTCAATCGTTGGAAAGCAACTTCGCAATCCAAATCCCAAGTGAAAGTCAGGTTCTTCTTTGTTAACCTTATAAGTGGAGCTGAGATTTTCGCAAAGTCTTTAATGAACTTGCGATAAAAGCCTGTTAGTCCAAGAAAACTTCGGACTTCGGTTGCATTCTTTGGAACCCTCCAATCCTGGACCGCAACTACTTTTGCGGGGTCCACAGCTAACCCTTCTTTGGACACCACATGCCCAAGAAATCTTACTTCTTCCCTCCAGAAGTGGCACTTGGAGAATTTTGCTTTTAACTATGTGCACGGAGAGTATCCATGACTTCCCTTAAATGCAAAGCATGCTCTTCCTCATTCTTCGAGAAAATCAGAATATCATCTACGAAGACCACCACGAATTTATTGAGAAATTCCCGGAACACTCTATTCATCAAATCGACGAAATAAGCAGGTGCGTTTGTCAAGCCGAAAGGCATGACGAGCCATTCGAAGAAACCGTCCGGGGTTCTGAACGCGGTCTTATCAATGCTATCTTTAGCCACTCTTAGCTGATGAAATCTGGTAGCCAGACCTAATTGGGAGAAAACTGTTGCACCTACAAGCTAATCGAACAAATCGTCTATTCTTGGAAGTGGGTGCCTATTCTTCTTGGTCAGCTTGTTTAGCTCCCTATAATCAACGCATAGGCGAAGTGAACCGTCTGCTTTTGTTGCAAACACCACAGAAGCACCCCATTCAAAAATACTCCGCCTTATAAACCCTTTTTCTAGCAGCTCCTTAACTTGCTTGCTAAGCTCCTTCTCTCCCTTGGAGCCATGTGCCAAACGGGTAAAGCAACGGGTTTTGTGTTATCAACTAGATATATGCGGAAGTCTATCTCCCGCTTCGGAGGTAAGCCCTCTACTTCCTCAAAGACATCTGAGTATTCACGGACCACTCTAACTGACTGCAAATTCTCAACAGACACGTCAAGCGATTCTAGATAACTTAGCATAACAGAATTCATGGGATTACAAGAGATTTCGAGAGCGTTGCCCAAGCGAGTCATAAGCCTAACCTCTCTCTTTTCACAATCTAGGACGGCTCCATTACTGGATAACCAATCCATGCCCAAAATTAACCCATAGCCCGTGAAGCCTAAAACATAAGCATCACATCTAAACCCAACGCTAAGTATAGAAATTTCCAAATCTAGACAAATCATCGACAAATAGGCTGAGCCCCCAATTGGATTTGAACCAACTAAGGGATCCTCTACTATATTGGTGTTTAGGTGCAGTGACTCAACTAAAGCAGTAGGTATAAAAGAGTGTGATGCACCAGAATCAAAGAGTGTGCGAACAGGATGATCAAAAAGATAAACTAAACTTTCAACGGAAATCGCTCTACCTCATTCTTGCAGCGGTGGGGCCACGAGAGCCTGGACCTGCACCCTTGCCTGCCCTGGTGCCATGAGAGCCTGAATCTGCCCTCCAGAGGTAAGCCATGCCCTCTGCCCTTTCATTGGGCAGTCCTTAATCAGATGTCCTGCCTCGCCATAGTGGAAACAACTAGTCTTCTTCTTCTTCCGACAGTCTTTGCTCAGATGGCCTGGTGTCCCACAGTTAAAGCATCTTTTCTTTCCCTTGCCATTGTTGTCTTTACCACCCTTCTTGTTCTGCTGTTGCTGTTGTGGATTCTTTTGATCCCCTTTCTTCTCAGGTGCCTTATTAGCATTGGCGCCTTTCTCCTCTTCATGCATAAGCACCATGTCAACTAGTCTCTCAAAGGTGGCCCCCATAGGGATGTGGGTCATAGCTAACCCATGTAGCAACTCGTTCTAACCCTTAACAAATCTCAAGGTCTTCTTTTCGGGTGTATTCACCAAGTCCAAGCCAAATCTCGCCAACTGATTGAACTTGTTGATGTACTCTTTCACTGATAGATTTCCCTGCCTCAATGCCAAAAACCTTTCCATGTATAGATTCTCTTTGGCCCGTGAGAGAAACTTTGCCTCAAACCTACACCTGAAATCTGGCCATGTATCAATTGGACGCTCTCCAATAGTGACCTCCCACCAAAACGAGGCTTTATCCTTAATTATCCAGGCAGCTAACTGGACCTTTCTTCCATCTTCTATCTCAAAGATTCCAAATAATTCTTCCACATCCTTTAGCCGATTTCGAGCTTCAACAAACGTCTCCGACCAGTGAAAAGGTTTTCCGCCCATTGCTCGAAAGTCCATGCATATCTTTGCGAAAGTATCAACACGGAGGGGGGGGGGGGAGGAGGAGCATTTTTTGGGCCTGCGACATTGGCCCTAGCTTCCAGATACCTTCTAAACCATCCTGGTATCGGTATCCCCTCCGGTATCTCAGGAACTCCATACATGCTGAAAAGAAAATGAAGAGATTCAAATGGAGAATTCGAAAGAAAGATATATGGCTCTTGGGGGTTATGTTTTTAAAATAAACTTTTCTCTTAAAAATACTTTCGTTAAAACATATTTTCGAAAGTATTTCTTTATAAAATGTTTTTTGAAAAATAGTTTTTCAAAATATCTTATCTGTTCTGGTAACCTTCAGCTCTGATACCACGTGAGACACGCTGCCTCCATTAAGGTCACTCACAAAGGGAATGCCTTAATTTTGGTGGAGCGTTTATTGTGCATAGAACAGATAAGTAAACAAGATAGATAAATATATTGGTACTTGGAAAATAAAAACCACTTTTATTGCAGTGGAGAAATAGTTTGGTTACATCACATCAAAAACCAACTACAAAACCAAATACACTTATTATCCATCTTGACAAATAAGTTCTGAGTACATAAAATAATAGACATAACCCCAACTTAAAATAGCCATAAATAAGATAAGCTGAACTTTACTTCAGAAATCCAAGCAACTTCCAAAAGAAAGAGATAAAGCTGACTAAATCAAGCTCCACTAGTACTAGTCCCACCCTGAGCACCTTGGGGGAGGAAAGGAAGAAAAGAGGTGGAAACAAAGAGGGTCAGACATAAAGTCTGACGAGTGCAATAACTTTAACAATATAATCATTAAGTAACTAGGATAAGGCATAAGCTGGAAAATAAGGAAATAACTGTGAACAATGGGCATGACAGATCAAAGAATGGAAATAAGATGAACAAAGATAACATTAAAGGCGCACCTAATCACTATAAGATAATTACTACATTGCACCACACCAAACACCCTAAAAGTTGATCCCGCCTATAAAACTTAATAATGATAATGGTAGTTTTGTGTACCTATAGCTGCCTTCATAAGTGTCGTCTACCCCTATCTCCACTAGGTGTACCCACTACCCCCATTCGATCGGCTCCCTAACTCGTAGATACCTGTGCTGGCCCCACAGTGGGGTGTATCACTCCCCAAAGTGGCAACCCGATACCACCAAAAATGCACGGCTTATATCTACACGATGCAACAAAGTCTTACCTACCAGCCCGGGGCCACACACGCACATGACCCCGTTGGACTTGCGTTGCCACCGCTAACCCATTTTGACCTCTTACAATCAAACCCAGTACGCGTGTCCCGTCCTCGACTTGGGTCGAGCCCACAAAGATACTTAATGGGTTACTGGTTTGAAAAGGGCCCCCATGCATGACACAAGCTTTCCACCTATGCTTGGTCCCCTCTAAGGTTTTCCCCACTTAACCCCATTCTTATTCATGTCTTCTTACATGTTTCAACCTTGGTTAAGTGCATCTAATCATATTTCACATGCCACCCAAGGCACCCTCTTAATTTCACATGCCACCCAAGGCACCCACTTAACTCCCATGTCCCACCACATGTTTATCTGGTTAAGTGTTTCTTAATTCATTAAAACTGTAACCTTGTAAATAACTCCCACATTAGACTGGCATTTGTGGCTGCTGGATTTGCCGGGCGGGTCCGGGCAGTCTTACACCACAAACGAGCCTAACCTCGTGTCTTTAAAACTGTTACGCATTTAATTCATGCCTTTGACTTCTCACATTAGACTGGAAGTTGTGGCTGCTGGATTTGCCGGGCGAGTCCGGGCAGTCTTACACCACAAAAGGGTCTAACCTCGTGTCTTAAGCAGTTAATTATTACATATCTTTATTTAAACCCAAAGTGGATTAACATCCCTATTCAAACTTGTCGATAAATTCCAAATATACTTATGTCCATAATTGTCACCTAAATTATGTCTATTTATTTCAGGTATAACACATTTTACCAATTATTGCCTCAAATTAATTGTATGCCTTTTAAGGCCATTACATGTCAATTCTCAATATGAGTATATTCAACATTTCCCCCATCGTCCCCACGTTGTTCGTTCGCTTATCATGACACACACACACACACACACACACATATATATATATATATATATATATATATATATTAGACTAGCAATTAGTCTATTCACATAAATGGGAAGAACATCGCAAATTTGCATAACACACAAATTGGATCTAACTTACAAATAAGGATTACAACATATCTAGCTTAAACTTGGTATTGTCATGATTCTAAACATAGACCTAAAGGTGTGAACTTGCAGGTATGAACATAGTTTTCTCCCAAACTTGCATAGGTCATAGTCACAAACTTGCATAAAACTATGTATGTCATAGATCTAAATCTAAAGGTGTAAACATGCATATATGTGGATCCAATTCCTACCAAAACTTGCATATAGTCATTTTACTTGGTTCACATGTAAACTTGTGTACAATTCACATAGAAACTGGCTTATAATCTACACCCAAACTTGCATATAAAATGATTTCAAACATGAATCAAGTTGAACATAGGTGATTTGGCATATACAAAGGGATCCACAAAAACTATCATTATGAACAACTAGCATATATTCACAAAGTATCACATTTTTCCAATGTTTCACATGCATAGCCATATAACTCAAATTATAACTCAACCTAATTAACTTGTTAATTATCTTATTAAAGAAATTGAACTCACAACTCAAAGAAGGTCTTGAGTTCTGGGATCTGTGTTTTGAAATTGATTTAGCTCGCCTTTGAAGTAGACGAATTTGTTATTATAGTTGTTATAGACTTGAGTTGAAATGAGTTGATTAGCTTTACTTTTCCTCTAGTTGATGGCGGCTACTCTAGGTTGCGGGGTGATAGCATGACGACCATGGTTCTAATTTTGATTAGGTTTTAGGGTTTGAGTCTACATGTGTTTATATAGAGATTAGGATTAATTTAGGCCATCCGATCAACCTAGAATCAATCAAGACCATCCAGTCAAGATAGGGTGACACCTCAGCCCTAATGACTCAGCACTGAGTCACAAAATCGTCATCTTTCAGATCTGCCCGGGGGGCAGGTCGACCCCCAGGTCGACCTATAGGGTAGGTCGACACTAAGGTCGACCCCCTGGTTGACCTGGCCTTGGGTGGGAAATTTCCCGCCCTGCCCAGTTCTGAGTCTGAATTCGTTTTTGAATTTAAATTCGAATTTTCTGGAAACTTCCGACAGCCATAACTTCTTCATACGAAGTCCAATTTGCCCAAACTCGGACTCTGTCTCAACCAGAATTCCAAGACGAACACAATGGCGTAACCCATTTCCCTCGATTCTCACATTTAAAATTAATTATTCCTCAATTAGTTAGTTTATGTTAACAGAAAACACGGGGTTTTACAAGTAAATATATCAAAATAGTTGTAATTCTTGCATCTTAACGTTCCAACAAATAAGTATACAATTAAATTTGAAGGCTCGTATTGGAGGATTCCAAATATGAAAGAGTAAAAGTCTACCCCGGAATCCGTACATCTCTAAGATAAAACGTACAAGAGGATGCATTAATTTGCACCTTAGCAAATCAGGACCGGCCCCACCCCTAAAATGGACATCACCTAATATGATCACCCCGGTTGATAGGCAATAGCGAAAAAAATGCATTACAAAAAAGAAATGAAGTTTTGAGCCACAGTGTCAATAAATACCAACGAGGTGTTGTCGTAATCATTATGGCATCCGGCATCACAAACTATACATGATGATCTCACATAATAAACGAATTCTCATGAATACGTTCATATGGCAAGGTTTAAACATCCGTATCATTCTGTTTTTATTTGAAGGTGGTAGATATGTATACATAATAATAAAGAGTGAATTCATTAAAAGAATTCTCATGCACACATGTTCATATGGCAGGTTTCTACCTTAAAATCTTTGGTTTTCCACTATAAAGAAATTTGGAATATGCGCGTGTGTATATATAGTTATAAAGAATGAATCCATACTCAAATTGAAGAATTCGAATATACCGATCATAGGGAAACATTACTATTTTGGAAAAACCTATTCACAAATTTATTTTATAGAAACAACGTTTTTTAGTTCAGCTGTGTATTGAAAATAAAAAGTGAGAAATTGATAGCAATCACATTTAAGTACCTTACATATGATTATACTTCCGACTGGAAACATCTTCAACAAAACGCATGATTTATGTATGTAGTTTTCCAGTATAGAGTTAACCACAAAAATAAGAGGTACCAACATCCATACAAAGCAAAATTATAAACAACTATATTTCCCAAGTTTGGTTAACAATAAATCGATAATAATATGAGATACAACATACTTTTATGGGTATCAAAACACAATCTATTTGGGGGTTTCTTTTTTTTTCCTCCTTTTTTGTTAACTGGTTTGCTTAATCTTCTTCAGCATGCGGAAATTTGAGTTTGCAATAAGCTTTTTTTTGGACTGGCATGAAGAAGGATGTGGCGGAATTTGTAGTCCGATGTTTGACTTGCCAGCAAGTAAAGGCTGGACAAAGGAAACCTGGCGGATTACTTCAGCCCTTAGATGTCCCACAGTGGAAGTGGGAGAGCATCTCTATGGATTTCATCGGTGGATTTCCCCGATCAAGGAAGGACAATACGAGCATTTGGGGGATAGTAGTTAGACTCACGAAGAGCGCTCGGTTTATTCCTGTCAAGAATAAGAGGATGGCAGCTTGGCTGACATTAGTATACCTTCGAGAAATAATCCGACTTCATGAGGTACCTTCTAGTATAGTAAGCAATCGTGACCCCATCTTCACTAGTGAGTTTTCGAAAAGCTTATAAGAGACATTAGGTACACTACTACGTTTAAGCACGGCATACCACCCTCAGACAGATGGACAGACTGAAAGGGCGAGTAGGGTTCTTGAGGATCTTCTAAGACTACGTATCCAAGATTTCGGAGGGATTTGGGAGGAGCATATCCCATTGGTTAAGTTTGCCTACAACAATAGTTAACAAATGAGCATAGGCATAACACCCTTCGAAGCGTTATATGGATGACCTTGTAGATCGCCGACTTATTGGTAGGAGTCTACGGACAGACTTCTACATGGACCTGAGATGATTCAACATACTTCCGAGAAGATTAATCTTATCTGCCGAAGAATGAAAGCAGCTCAGGACAGATAGAAATCCGATGCCGACAAAAGGAGGACCGATTTTGAATTTGAAGTAGGAGAAATGGTCTTCATTAAAGTATCATCGCTAAGGAGTGTGGTTCGATTTAGCTCAATAGGGAAGTTGGCGCCGAGATTTGTAGGGTCATTTCCTATAGCAGAGAGGATACGTCAAATGGCCTATAGGGTCAAGCTACCGGACAAACCGGTGGGCGTGCATGATGTGTTTCACGTCCCGCATTTGAGGAAATGTCTACATGATACGACAAAGATAGTGCAGCTGAGGACATTTAAAGACGTGGAAGTTGCAAAGGAAGCATCGATAAGAAGAGTTCCTACCCATATCCTTGGATCAGAAATCAAGAAGTTACGCGACAAAGAAATCAGATTGACAAAGGTAAAGTGGGGAGAAGATCTCGAAGATGCAACGTGGGAACCTGAAGATAGGATTCACGCTTTTTATCCTTTTCTTTTTGAACATACGTTCTTGGCTTCTTTTCCAAGCTTTTACTTTTCATTTGCTTCTATCTTTCAAGTATGTTTATCCTATCGTTCGAACCTTCGATCCTTAGGTAGAATCCAATGGTTGAAAACATGTGTTTGAAACATGTTATGATCGATGGTTGCAAGTGGATATAAGTGTTTGCTAGTGGTTACTCGTGGATGCATATACACACACTAGGCACTAGATCGGCGCAAACACTTACATATTGCATATAGATGTGCATGCATTTTAATTTTCTATGGATAAAAATGGGCGAATTATCATGTGGATGTTTCATTTTGATGAATGATTACACACACGTATAGAGTTTTATATGTTATACCAGGATTATTTGCATATATTTTGGATTCATGGCACAACATATATTGCATTAAGGAGTCAACAGAATCAGTCGACCGCCTGATTTTCACATTGATGTAAGCACACATGCACACAACACCTTTGCATATGTTCATACAAGCAATAGAAATTTTTAAGGACAATGAATGCCTGTGGATGATGGATGAGTAAATGGTTGTAAGTGGTTGTTAGGATAATAACTTTCTTCTTAACTTGGAGATTTTGGGGACGAATTCCTTTAAGTAGGGGAGAATGTAACACCCCAAAAATTTAATACACTATAACCATACTTTGAAGATAATAAAATGGGAATTAATTAATTAATTATTCAAAATTGAGTGAAACTGGATCTACCATTGTGTTCGTCTCGGAATTCTGGTTCAAACACCCAAGTTTGCGTAAAACATATAACATACGAAGAAGTTATGAGCATTAGAAGTTTGTATATGTATAAGAGGATTATATTATAAATATAATTCAAAAATATTAAAACTATAAAAATAAGACGAAGTGGGAAAATAACCAGGAATCCAGACCGTTGTGGGATGGCCCACGTTCGGCCTAGGTCGACCCAAGCATGGATGGGTCGACTCATGGGTCGACCCAATGATTCGGTGGGTCGACCCAATGACGATCAGGGTTGGTTCGTTTCTCCGAATCTGCACTTTTTCTGACTAAGTTCGTTGATGACTCAGCTCTACATGTACGGATTTGATTAAAACCCTAGAATCTAAAGGTTGAGGTTGACTCTGTGAATCTATAAATAGGTGGCTTCTGCCATTACAATACACAATTTCTTCATACCTTCTGCCTTTATGTATCTATTCTGAAATAAAAACATATATAATGGGGGAATGCTGCTGAAGCCTGGATCTACAGAGAAAACATTCAAGATTTACATACACAATAAAAGGGATAAAAGTGGACTTTTCTACAACGGCATATAGATTTATATAAGAGATTTAACCTCTTCTTCACCAAGACCCATTATGGATTTCATATTATTTTCAGATCTGACACCAAGAAGTATACCATGACTGTTAAATAAAATTGTGTTAGATTATACAGTGTTTATAAGATATTTTCTATACCTGTTCTTCACTGTTATTCGTCTATGCGGATGTAATAAGTAAACTATATGCTTTTATTGTCAAATAATTAATTAGTTATGTGTATTTATCTTCCTTTTCCCTATTTCTACTATTCTAAGTTTATTTCCAGTCTTGCCTATATGCCTATGTGATTTGATTCCAGTTTATGCTATTCTAAGTTTATTTCCAGTTTATGCTATTCTAAGTTTATTTCCAGTCTTGCCTATAATTAATTAGTTTATGCTATTCTAAGTTTATGCTATTTCTACTATTTTAAGTTTATTTCCAGTTTATGCTAAGCTTAGGCCTTTGAAAGCCTAGGCCATGTCCGACTAGAGTTTCATATAATTAAGAATTGGAATAATAAGAAATGACATGAAAAAGGGGAATTTGGGCATATTATTAAATTGGAGACTGATTTTTGAAAAGGGATAATATGCATAAACCTTTGCATGCTGTAATTTGGGGACATAATTGAGTGAAATAATATGCATATGTATAAACATGTTAGATTTGACCTAATAAAGACATTAAGTAAAAAGGACATGTCAAAATTATGTAAGTACCAGATGTAGGCTAGTAAAATGAATTGCCAGAACAGCCCTTGGATAAACTCCGTCCTCAATTAACTTCATCATATTTGGTTCGCAATGCTAATTCTAATATGGAGTGGTTTACATATAATAAATCTGATCCCGATCTCTCCGTGCTGACAACGGAAAAATGGTCAAAAACTTTGATAGTCAGTTATTTAACTATCAAAGGAAACATCCATACAAACAATGATCTTATTCCCAAATGGAATTTATCGATCAAACTTCAACCAACTTTGAGCTCCTTTAATTTATCATTAAATTATTTATTTCCCAATTTCCCTATGATTTCTTTACCCAATATTATCCCTAACTCACTTATCTTCCCACGATCCCTTGGAAAACATTTCTATTTATTTAAAACTATTTATTTACTATGTTCCAGAAAATATGTGTTATTTAACATCGGAAAACATTTCCACCTCTATTCGCGCATTACTAACCTTACATATCCATTCATCCCTAACTGTAAACTAGTAAGAGAACAATTCTCTAAGCATTAACCCCGAAGGCCGGAACCAACATCAGATCGATACTTAGAAAGTCGTTCAAATTAACTAGTCTCCAATTAGTTTCTAATTCATTTAATCCCATTTCATAATTTCTTATCAAATCATTTCTTACAGAATTCTTGGATTCAGTTTTCGAATCTACTTATTTTACAGAAAATAAGGATTTCAACGATAGCATTATAGTCCCTAATTCCCAAAATATTTAACTTTAAAATTTAACTTCGATTCGATACTTTGAATAAATAAATAATAATTAATTAATCTTTATCTAAAAACGGAAAGTAAATATTACTTTCCTGGATTTGATATAATTGAATTTCAGCTTATAACTTTCTTATGAATAATCTATATTCGATTAACATTCCGAACCTTGGAATAAACTGACCATTTCAGGTTGACTTGGTTTCTAAATTCATATTTGAATTTATCACTTCAAATATTCATCAATTTCCTTTTATAACCCATTTAATTTGCAAAATGTTTGTTTCTAAATCATTATTCGCTTAAAGACGTAAATCTAATTTTTTTTATAGAAAGCTGGACTCATTTTATTAAATCAAATCTTGATTCAAATAATAAATAAATACTGTTACAGTTTAAGAATTCCATTTTATCTTGTTATTTTATAAACTAATGCTTCATATTTTATTTAATAACTCATTTTTGTAAGTTATAACTCATCTGGATTAATATTCGGTAATAAATCCAAATATTTATTATCTCATCAAATTCTGAATTTTCATTATATATAATTCATAGAATAAATTATTTTAATGATATTTGACGCAGTTGAATTCTGAATTCTAATTATAAATCATTATGAATTTATATCGATTATATTTACATTTCGAACATCGAAATAAACTCTATCGCTTTCTTTCCAATCGATTCCCAATCTCCCCATTTTCATTTCACTCTAGAATTCACATTTCCGAATTATCCAATGATAATTATTCTACTTCATTTAATCATTGTTTATAAATCATGCTACCTGTTTTATACAATTAAACAAGTTATTATATCCTAGCCAATCGAAATTTAATTTCTAAAAAAAAAAATTCCCTTTTTAAAACCCCAAACCCTTTTCCAACATATTCGAATATATTTCACGATATTTTAGTACCAATTATTTTAGGTCAATGTTATTCAAACATTCCAAAACACACAACAATCAATCAACGATTATTTGTCACGTCATATGATGCAATATATGAAAAACAACAATATAATTGTTGAGGAATTCAGTTGGATGCCTCCAACCGGTTTCCATGTATCCACAAATGTTAATCAACATAAATATCATTAATTTCATATCAATATGAAATATTAAAATAAATAGAACCAGTATTCAATGAACAATTTATACATATAACGATATTATTATTCAACCGATTAATTAGCAAATCAGCTAAATAATCATCACACACAGCATTCATTCATTTTTATCAATATTAGATTATGTTTATAAAATTATAAAACTGGACAAAGTTAGTGAGTTTACTCACCTTGGTCATTGATCCTTAAATAATGATTAACGGTCGATGATACGTATCAGGCGTTTAAATCTGCCTTAATTTCAAACGAGCTCCGAATGGCTCCAAATCAGCTTCATAGCATAGCCTGGTACCATACGGACCCAACGTGACAAATGCTTCTCAATTCTGTTAACAGATGTCACTATAAATAAATGTTATAATTTAACTACATTAATTGTAATTAATGCGACCACTAATATTTTACTGCTAATTTATGCTTAACCAAATGGGTTAAACTAACGTGTTTCATCTGTGGATACGGTTAAAATTTCAGAACCCGCGAATAAAACAAATTTGTATTGGTACAATATTAATTTTCTAAGTTAACAAACTAACAAATTAAATTAAATTATTAAGTTATAAATTTAATTAACTAGTTAAATAGCTACATAAGTTAACTAATATGTAATCTCACCTATGTGTAAGGCATGTTTCCAATCCAGTGTGCCTCTTTCTTGCGCCAACACAATTTTGACTGTCATGGTTCCATGTATTACTCTCCTAACATACCCACACTTACGTCCATTCACTGGATATATATAATTATACCATTGAAGTGACACTTGTGCCCTGCATCATATTTGCCACGCCAAACGCATGCACACTGTCATTATAACATTTTCATATTCCAGCTTTTCCAGGAAATATAGCCAATTCATTTATTTTTCTTCTTCTTATTTTTTTTCTATTGGGCCTAACCTATTTATTTCCTTAGCCCATATATCCACGTTAAAACCCACAATGAATAATTATGCTCTATCTCCAGATTGAAACGCCTGCTCCATTCGAAAATTCCATGGCCAATTATTTCTCTTTCATGGCTCCTTTCCCACTTTCACTGGTTCAATCAACTAACAATCTTGCTACATGTTGCAATCTTGCTACACCATTATTTCAAAACGATGGACATATACTCCATGAAACCCTGAACCTAGACCGTGCAGTGTTATTTTGAAGCATTGCAAAAGTAAGTTGCACCTATCCAAACATAGATGGAAAGTTCAAGGACTTCATACATACACTTTTTTTTTGAGATTTTAGGATCATCATGTGATCTTCAAAAAAAATCATGGAAGATCTAAAATAAAATAAAAGGTTTCGATTTCTATTTGCAGAGGAAGAAGAGCAACAATGGCGTAGCGTGTAGATTTATATAGTTGTAATTCCTTGATGGCCAAGGAATTCAGCATTGGTAGGTTGGTAGTGCTTTTCCTAGTCTATGATATGAAAATACAGGCATGAGATAGCGTAGATTTGTTGTTTCAACACTAGAAGGTGGAAATGGTACACTGTTGCCTATGATATTAGGTTGGCAGGAATTACTTTGTCTCCACGATATTTTTTTTAGTGTTTACTTGGTCTGCACTGTTTGTTTGATCTACACAGTTTAGCTTAGGTTGGTTGTACGTATTTTTGTACATCTTCTTTGCGTGAGTACCTTGTTGGCATGTGAAGATGATCCTTGCATCGCTAGTAAGCTAAATGTGCAGTTTTTTTTTCTCTGTTTTGATAAGTTAGCGGTTGTAGAATTATTTCTCTCACTTGCTTAATGCATAACGCATCCATTGGGTCTACATGTAACATATGCAGCACTTATTTGGGTAGTTGATAAGATATGTTCTTTACATATATAATGTACCTCAAATAGTTGTAACTCATTGTGCACTTGTAATTTTGCATTTTTATTGATCGGTTGCAGATGCAAGAGGTTTTATTAGGACTAATTTGTTGTATTTCGTATTGAGTTATAATTCCCATGCATCCCTTTTTATAAAACTCCATTCGCACACAATCTGTCATGAACACAAATAAAAATACCGTTGTGTCGAGCGATGTGCCACGACTCCAAAAATATTATAAAATAGACAAGTTAACAAATTTTGTGAAACCCCAAAACACTAGTATAGGGTGTAAAACACTTCAAATAAAAAGTTACTTATTTTCCAAAATAAAATTACAGAAAAATTCTATTAATTTAAATTAAGCATATGTCTCAAAAATCTTATCCAAATTCGAAATCGATATTTAATTATAATTAAATATATCGTTATGGTTTATAAATGTTCGTATAGCGACTATTTGAAAATTTAATTTGGCATAACTTACAATCTATAAACCGGAAACTTGATTTTTCACTTCCATTAGAAAAATACAGTTAATTAAATTCGAACATTTCTTATTTCAAAGAAATCCAACTTATAACAAATCCTATTTACTCAGTTAAAGTTCGAATCGAAATATTATGAATTATCGCGACATTACGAGCTCGATTATAATTAATATTATAACTAATACGTTCAACTGTCATTTAATTAAATATATTTGTTATTATAATTCGAATACAACTAAAATAAATATCATATATTATCCAAATTACACAATATTGCATTTTAACCATTTTTGAACATTCTGGAAATTAAATCTATTATCCCATTCATTATATACTAATTTAAATATTCAAATATTTGAATTCAAACCATTCTGAATTATCAAACCAATATATATAAAATAATTAAGTAAACTAATTATTAAATAGCTAAAATTCTGGGACGTTACATTCCTTCTCCCCTACAAGAATTTCGTCCCCGAAATTACTAAGGTAGGAAAATTGTTATCACCCTATTAACTAGATTAAAAATCATTTGTTTCACCTCTAAATTTCAGTTTCAACTGAAATAATTAAATTTTAATTAAAATATTAATTTATTCTTATTAACGAAAATTTTCAAAAATCTAAAAATTTTCTAACACCTTAGATTTCTGAAATTTTTTGTCAACGTCTCCTTTGCACAGCTCAATCGGTACGACTACAACTCGCCTCTTTAGGCCTTCTCTAATTCAAAAGAAAATCAAATAGCCAAGCGGCTCGCTAAACAGGCTCATAAAATTCTCATACTCAATATAATATAAACTTGTACCTTTTTGTCGGGCATTCACCTCTATCTCTTCCATTTGTTATCATTTCCGCATATACAAATGTATTTCCAATTGATCTCCAATCAAATTATTCTCAAATCCAATCATTCACTTGTACCCAAATCAAATTCCATTCCAAACCCCAGTTCCAAACTTAATTCCAATCTCAATTCCAAATTCTTACTCAACAATCCAATCTCATTTCAGATTATCTCTAATCCAATCCAATTTTAGTTAACTTAGTTTAAGTTAAATTCCAATTTATTTATTCACTCTTACCATATAATCTATTTAACTTCATATGTTAAATTTAATTTCAAAATTCAAACTCCTGGGTTTTATTTAAATTAGTTTGAAATCATGTGTACTTACATATAGCAATTCAAAATATTTGAATTTATGAACCACTTATTTCCTCAAAACAATTCAAATCAAAATCTTTGGTAGTAATCCATCACTTAGAAACCTGAAAATGAACACTGATGATGTGGACGTCATCATCAAAATTATTTTCTAGTTATCTAAGTGAGTTCAATACTATATAACTTCAAAAACTTATTTTCAAACAATTACGTTTTGAAATTACTTTAAAATATTTTTCAAAATGTTTGGAAAACATTTTCAAATTTACCCAGGATCTTAAAATTTCCATAATCCAAAACCAAATACAACACCTTTCCAATTTTCCATAGTTTTAATCTTAATTATGGTTTAAATCTAGTTTTAATTCATTTGAATTTATATATCACTCCTATATGAATTCTAATTGGTTATTTATAACCATCTCAATTATAATCTGACTCGATTATAATAACAACTAACACATCCAATATATATTAATTCCAATATATATACTTCTATATATCAAACAAATTTTTGGTAAAATTATTTCATTTACCCTTTTTCAAAACATATCGTGTCGATTCATCGTATTCGAGTGTTTAGAAATCCCTACTGATATTGTGGTGCCCCACTATCGACTAAAATTCGTAAGCCACTCAATCGATAAATCTCCACAATACAAAACCATTTTTGATTAAATTTACAAATACGTTCACTCGTGTATATACAATCAAACTCAATCTAGGGTATTACTAACCCCATCTCTATTGAATTATGCCATAGAGACAAGTTAAACACTTAACCTTCAGCTCTGATACCACTATAACGACCCAAAGATTTTCGATCCCGAGAATCGACATCAAACACGATGTTGATTATTTAAACATCGAAAATACCTGATCATTAATAGAAAGAAGTTTGAGGGTGAGAAATAGAAAGAAAGAAAAGAATAGAAGAAGAAGACAATAGAACAGGATCATAGTAAACACGAATCTCACAGAGGAACGAATAAAATATATTATATAACATAACTTTGAAATACAAAACTATAAATGTATACACATACCGTTATCACATAACATCACAGCGGAAATAAAATCTATATATAACTAATGTTGAAGCCTCCTGCTCCGAGCTCCGCCAAGTGTATCTGTAAAATCCTAACTACTTGATTGCCCGTACAAATTAGGGCACCCAAGAGTTTAGGGTAAAACAAAACAAAACAAAATTCTATGTGACGACTTGGAATTTCGGTACCTTTGGAGTTGACCAAAATAACACCAGTCCAACCTAAAATGCACTAGAAACCCAGATGCCAATAGAAAGAAGTTAGAGGATGAGATAAGAAAAAAAATATTAGAATAGAAGAAGAAGGAGAAGAACCAACACATGATTAGAGTCTCACATCGCAGCAAAACAAATTATAATAGAAAAATAAATCTTTACTGAGAGCTTAAAAATACTTACAATTATCAGAGTACATTAACACATCTGGACAGTTATAATATCTATCCTCATATACAATCACACAACAGAAACACAACTAGATATCATACATCTGGACTCTTCCAGCTCATCTCTTTACTGCATCCGATAATCTGAACCTGTACACCTCGGTCTAACCCAAGCATGACAAGCGCACGAATCAGTCTAGTGAACCAGAGTGAGAAAATACACTAAGTGTATGGGTAACGTCCTACTTGATTTTAAAGTTAAAACCTTTACGAAAGAAAAGCATAATAGTAAGACCAAATCCACACATAAATACGAACAGTTTTTGTAACACCCCACACCCGCTATGGTCACTCGCTAAGGGAATGCCATAACATCGGTGGAGTATTTTAAGTGAATATAGAACAGAAAAATTACAACAAGACAGATATAAGTAATACTTGAAAATCTTAAAACATCATTTCATTGCAGTGGAAAGTAAAACATGTTTGGTTACATCACAAAACCACAATAAGAGTCAAGTACAAAATATCCATCCTGATAAATAAAAGTACATAATCCCAATACATGAACTGATAGCCATAAAAGAAAGGGTAAGCTGAGCTCTACATCTATGGTCCAAGCTCCAAAAGAGAATAAAGTAGCCTGATCTAAGCCCACTCGTACCGGGCCCACTCTGATAACCTGAGGGTTGGGAAAAAGATAAAAACAACGGGGTCAGACATAAGTCTGAGTGAGTCCTATAACCCTAACAATACAACCATTAAAGTAATTAGGGTATGACATAAACAAGGTACGGTACCTCTAGGGATAATGAATACACTAAGTAGCCAACTAAACACCGGATGTACTACGATAACCGAAAAGACACATTTATCCACCCAAGGATAATTTCTAGCTTACACCACCCCAGATCTACCCACCCAAGGGTAATTCCTACACTGCACCACACCAGTTCTACCAACCAAGGGTAATTCCTAATTAAAGGTTGATCCCACTAAGTGTACTTAGTAATTTTTACCCGGTAGTTTCTTGTACCCCTACACAGGTGCCGTCTGCCCCTATCTTTACTAGGTGTACCCACTACCCCCAAGCGATCGGCTCCCTACCGTAGATACCCGTGCTGGTCCCACAAAAGGGGGTGTATCATTCCCCAAAGTGGCTACCAGATAATATCACTGTGCACGGCTTTATATCTACACGATGCAACAACGACTTACCAACCAGCCCGGGTCCACACACGCATATGAAACCCGTTGATCCTGCGTTGCCACCGCTAACCCGTTTTGGCCACTTATAGTCAAGCTCAATATGCGTGTCCCGTCACTCGACTTGAGTCGAGCCCACAAAGATACGTTTGGGATATTGGTTGAAATGGGCCCCCACAAGCTACTACTTAAGCTTGCTATTTTTATCTAGTGCATCCCACTTAACCCCTTTTTATAATCATGCCCCCTTACATGTTAAGATTTGGTTAAGTCATCAATCATATTTCAATTGCCACTAAGGGCACCCACTAGATTTCCACATGCCACCCAAAGCACTTACTTAACCCTTCACCCATGTTTTAATTACATGTTCCACTTTGGTTAAGTATTCTAATCGTATTTTCTATTGCCACCCAAGGCAACCCACTAGTTTCCTCATGCCACCCGAGGCACCCCCACTAGTTACTACATGCCACCCAAGGAACCCACTTAACCCTCATGTCCCACTACATGCTAATTTGGTTAAGTGTTTCTTAATTAATTAAGACCGTGATCCTCATAAAGACCTCCCACATTAGACTATCTTTTATGACCGCTGGTTAAGCCGGTTGGGTCCGGGCAGCCTTATGTCATAACCGAGTCTAACCTCGTGTCTTTACGTTAATCACGTATTTAGTTTGTGCCTAAGACCTCTCACATTGGGCTAACATTTGTAGCAACTGGTTAAGCCGGTTGGGTCCGGGCAGTTTTACACTACAAATGAGTCCAACCTCGTGTCTTAGTCGATTAATTACACCTAATTAATCACCCCCACATTAATTATCCCTAATTAATATCAAGTTTTTCATAACATGGGTAGACCTAACTCAATAGGTAAATTCCCATGGGGTAGACCTAACTCAATAGGTAAATTCCCACTTATGCTTATTCATTTTATGGTATGCTTAATCATACCCAATCATATTTTTATTAACATATTTACCAACCCCATCGTTCCCCACGTAAATCGTTCTCCTTTCACGACATAATAAAGGGAAAGATCCATCATAAATATCATGGGTTTAGCATATAACTTTGTCATGGGTTAAGAGGATGTCAACTTGCATATATGAGCATATATTAACCCAACTACATTTAACCCAAACTTGCACATTATCATACACATGATTTGCATAACATGTTGCATATGAGCTTGCATATTATCATACACATATCTTGCATAACATGTTGAACTTGCATGTAAGCATTCTCATAACTTGCATAACATGTTAAACATGCATTTAAGCATACACATACCTTGCATAAGCATTCACATACTTGCATAAGCATTCACATACTTGCATAAGCATGCATAACTTGCATATCACATTAAACTTGCATTTAAGCATATACATAACTTGCATAACATCATGCACATAACTTGCATACTCTCATAAACATAACTTGCATATGAACTTGTATAACAACATGCACATAACTTACATAACATCATGCACATAACTTGCATAACATATTGAGCTTGCATATAAGCATACACATGACTTGCATAACATGTTGAACTTGCATATATGACTTGCATCTTAAAGGAGGGTAAACATGCATAGCATATAAAGGTGTCATCTTGCATATGTATGCATCACATTTTAAAAGGGTAAACTTGCATGTCATGATTTATGCATAATACCAACCACTTAGCATGCATAAAACCCAATACTTAGCATGCATACAATCAAATACTTAGCATGCATAAAATCAAATACTTAGCATGCATAACACCAAATACTTAGCATGCATAAAATCACATGCATAACTTGCATTTCATGTTACATATAACTTGCATATACTCTCACATATAGTTTGCATAACATGTTACATATGCATAAATGTTCAACATAATGTTTTGCATCATAAAACATGGAATTAAACGTGCATGTAGCATAAAACTTGCCAAACACATAACATACAATATACTAAACTTGCATAAACATATTTATCCACAAACATAGCCATGTCTTATCATATCCTACCATAATCAATTTAACAATTGATTATTAAAGCTATAGGAACTCACCAAAACCAAGATTAGCAAACTTATGAAGTAAAACTAGTTGCCAAATATGAAGAAGAAGATGATTAGCTTGCAACTCTCTTCATTGATTTGTGGAGGCCATGATCAAGTTTCATTTTGCCATAGTTTAGTTACAAGATCTAATTATGAATGAATTAGGGTAGGGTTAGGGTCTTATTTATAGGATTAGGTAGTGTTTTAGGCCCTTAGATTAACCCTAGGTTAGATTAGGTCCGTTAGATTTAGGAAATCTCTAGAACCCAGCCCAAGACTCAACCAAAAACCAGATCTGGTGCACCCAGATCAACAGGGCCGACACCCTGTGTCGACAGGCAAGTCAACAGGGCAGTCGACACCCCTGTCGACATGGCTAGGGCGGGAATTTTTCCCGCCTGGCCCCCACTAGCCCCAATTCGAAATCTGATTTTAAATATTTAATTCTGTTTTTATCTTAAATTTTCTGCCAACTTCATTGGGCCATAACTGGGCCATACGGACTCCGATTCTCGAAAACTCGGACTCTATTTCGCGTATTTTTCCGAGACGAACGCAATAACGCAGCCCGTTACCCCCAATTCCCACATCTGAGATTATTTATCCTGTAATTAGTGAATTTTAGTATTAACTAAAATTCGGGGTGTTACATTCTCCCCTCCTTAAAGGATTTCGTCCCCGAAATCTCTAAGCTAAGGAGAATGCATATCCTACCATCCAAACAACCATCTACTCAAATCATCAACCACTGGCATCCATTGTCCTTAAACAGTTTCTAATGATGTATGAGCATATGCAAACAGTGTGTGTATATGTTCCCTATCTAATGTATGAACATATGCAAACCATGATAGTGCCATGAATCCATTATGTATGCGAGAAAACCCTATCGACACATACAATATCTACATGAGTGCACAACCATTCACCAAAATGCCTCATCCATGTGATAACACAACCATTATACATCCATAAATATATTTTCCTACACACAATTTTATGCAATATGCAATATGAAGTGACTGAGCCGATCTAGTGCCTAGAGTGTGTGTATATGCATCCACGAGCAACCACTAGCAAACACTTGCATCCACTTGCATCCATTAACCATAACATGTCTCAAACACATGTTTCAACCATAGGTTTACCCTATCTAAAGGTCAAAGGTACCAATGAGAGGACATACTACAGATAAGATAAGTACTAGTCAAACGATAAAGGAGAAATTAAAAGACATATCCTAAAAAGGAATAGGTATAATGAACGCATCTTCTCTTCCGTCTCTAAGGTAGCGTTGCTCTCATCTTCTCCCCATTGCACTTTGATTAGTTGAACCTCTCAACTCCTCAACTTCCTAGTCTCTGACCCAAGGATGCGAGTAGGAGCTCGTCGAATCGTCTCATCACGCTCTATCTCTACTTCTTTAAGCCAGCTCGGCTCTATCACCTCAGCGGTCTCATGTAGGAACTTCCTCAATGTGACATATGGAATATATCATATACACCATCAAGTCTGTCGGGCAACTCCACTCTATATGCCATCCGTCCAATTCTTTCCTTAATGGGAAATGGCCCTACGAACCTTGGTGCTAACTTTCCAACAGATCCAAAGTGAACCACATTCCGTAATGGAGATATCTTGATAAAAAGCATGTCCTAATATCAAACTCAAGCTCTGTTCTCCTCTTGTCCGCATAAGACTTCTGTTTATCTTGCGTCGCTTTCATCCTTCTTTGAATCAAATCAATCTTTTCTCGAAGTCTTTCTAACCTTATCAGCCCAAGCAAGATCTCATCCGTAGATTCCTACCAACGTGTAGGTGATCGACAAGGCCTTCCATAAGGAGCTTCGAAAGGAGCCATACCAATACTGGACTGAAAGCTGTTATTATATGCGAACCTCACCAATGGAAGATGCTCTTCCCATGTACCTCCAAAATCTAAGATACAAAGCCTCAAAAGGTCTTCTAGAACACAATTCACCCTCTCGGTCTGGCCGTTCGTTTGAGGATGATATGCGGTACGCAAACACAACTGAGTCCCTACCGCCTCTTGCAAACTCTTCCAAAACTCTCTAGTGAAGATAGGATCTCGATCACTCACTATGCTAGAGGGTACCCCATGCAATCGAACTATCTCTCGAAGATATACAGAAGCTAGCCATGGAGCAGTCCTCTTACTCTTCACAGGTATGAAATGGGCGCTCTTAGAAAGTCTGTCTACCACCACCCAAATTCCCGTATTACCCTTTCTTGATCTGGGTAACCCGTCAATAAAATCCATCAAGACGCTATCCCCCTTCCATTGTGGAACTTCCAATGGGTGAAGCAACCCACCTGGTTTCTTTTGCTCCGCCTTCACTTGTTGGCACACCAAGCATCGAGCGACATATTCGGCCACATCTTTCTTCATACCGGCCCAGAAGAAAACCCTCTTCATGTCTTGGTACATCTTGTCCCCACCGGGATGAATGGTCATCTTAGAACGGTGTGCATCATCAAGAATAACCCTCCTCAAACCCTCGCCTTACGGTACACAAATTATACCGTCTCTACGTAAGCACCCCCTATCGTCTAGGGTGTACCTACTCAAATGGCTGGACGACTCCCCCTTATGAGCTTCCCCACCGACTCAACCAACTGTGGGTCGTCCCTCTGTGCTCTTCCAATCCGCCCCAAAAGAGTAGGTCTAACCTCCAAGGAGGCTAGCTAACCGGGTACAAAGTCAACGGAAGGTCTAAAGTCAAACTTAGAAATAAACTCTAAGCTCCGTCGTTCAACGAACAATGAACTCAAGGACAACCTTTTTCTACTTAAGGCGTCCGCTACCATGTTACCCTTACTCATAGGATGCTAAGGATCCCATCCACTTTTGTTGTCCTAAGACTATGCGCTCGAAGAGTCTCCAACACTTCCCTAAGATGTAGGGCATGCTCTTCTCCACCAGGATATCATCCAAAATTATCACAACTGTCTCCCACGCAGACCACCCTAGTCGAATTCGGCATCCCCCAAATGCAAGCCCCAAAGGCCTAAACCAATATCAGACAAACACCCAAGGGATACCTCCTTCGAATTCAGACGACCTACGTGAGATGATACTAATAAAAATGGCTAAATAATTAAGCCCTTGACCAATTTTGGATGTCCTCCCCAGTCTCGCTCCAAAACCACCGTTTTCCCATAACTGGCTTTGCTCACCCCATTGAGCACATACGAAAACTTATTTTGCTCCTAGAAAAGACCCAGATGTCATCCACAAAGACCATCACGAACTTATTTAGGTACTCCCTGAACACCCTTCTCATCAAATCAACAAAGTATGCGGGGGCGTTCGTCAAACCGAATGGCATCACCAGCCACTCCTAAAAAAAAACATCCGGAGTCCTAAGGGTAGTCTTTTCTATGCAATCCTCAGCCACTCTCAACTGATGAACTTCCGTGGCTGAGTCCTACTACAAAAATACTGAGGCGCCAGCCAACTGATCAAAGAGATCATCAATCCTCGGCAATGGGTTCCCATTCTTCTTTGTGAGTTTATTTAGTTCTCTTTAGCCTACACAAAGTCTGAGGGACACATCCGCCTTCGTGACAAAAACTACTGGAGCACCTCACTCCGATATACTTCGTCTTATGAACCCCTTCTCAAGCAAATCGCCTACTTACTTATGGAGTTCCCTCCTCTCACGAGGAGCCATGTGGCACACTGGCCAAGGTACTGGTTTAGCCTTACCCACCAGATATATTTGGAAGTCAATTTCCCGTTCCGGAGGTAAGCCCTTCACCTCCTTATACACATCCGGGTATTCCCGGACCGCTCTAACAGATCACAAATTCTAGACCGATGTGTCAAGCGATTCTAGATAACTTAGCATAACAGATTCTATGGGATTACAAAAGATCTCGAGAGTGTTACCCAAGCGGGTCATACGCCTAACAACTCTCTCCCTTCAAAATCAAGAACGGCACCTTTACTGGATAACCAGTCCATGCCCAAAACTAGCCCATAGCCCGTGAAGCCCAACAAGCATCACATCTAAACTCAACGCTAAGTATAGAAACTTTCAAACCCAAACACATCATGGAGCCCAATTGGGTTTGAAACAACTAAGGGATCATCTACCAAACTGGTGTCTAAGTGCAGTGACTCAACTAACAATGATGAGATAAACGAACTCGATGCGTCAGAATCAAATAAAGTTCGAATTGGATGATAAAGAAATCCAACCTCCAATCTAGACGGTCTTATCCCCATCTGGTACCCTAGTCGCGAGGGAATACAACTACCCTCCAGAAGATTCCATATCTTGCCCTTGCTTCTTTGGACAATCCTAATAAGGTGTCATATTCCTCTCAAAAGGATAACCACTTGCCTTCTTCTTCCCTATTCCCCACTCGTAACTTCCCACCAATGAGGTTTCATCCTTCATTAGCCAAACAACTATTTGAGCCTTCCTCCCATCGTCTATCCAATAGATACCTACCAGTCCTCCTCCTTCTTGAACCAACTTCTAATCCGACTAACGTCTAAGTCCCATGAAGTGGTTTTCCATCCTTATCTATCTTAGAAAGATCATCTATACGCGGAGGGGAAACTCAAAATGAGAGAAAGGAAGAGATTCAAAATGGAGAATTCGAAAGATAAAGATATGGCTATTGGGGATTATTCTTTTCTTTCAAAAACTTTTCTCTTAAAAGACATGTTTTTTGAAAATACTCCTTTCCAAAAATATTCTTAGAAAATAGTTTTTCTAAAAAATTTATCTGTTCCGGTAACCTTAAGCTCTGATACCACGTGTAACACCCCACACCCGCTATGGTCACTCGCTAAGGGAATGCCATAACATCGGTGGAGTATTTTAAGTGAATATAGAACAGAAAAATTACAACAAGACAGATATAAGTAATACTTGAAAATCTTAAAACATCATTTCATTGCAGTGGAAAGTAAAACATGTTTGGTTACATCACAAAACCACAATAAGAGTCAAGTACAAAATATCCATCCTGATAAATAAAAGTACATAATCCCAATACATGAACTGATAGCCATAAAAGAAAGGGTAAGCTGAGCTCTACATCTATGGTCCAAGCTCCAAAAGAGAATAAAGTAGCCTGATCTAAGCCCACTCGTACCGGGCCCACTCTGATAACCTGAGGGTTGGGAAAAAGATAAAAACAACGGGGTCAGACATAAGTCTGAGTGAGTCCTATAACCCTAACAATACAACCATTAAAGTAATTAGGGTATGACATAAACAAGGTACGGTACCTCTGGGGATAATGACTACACTAAGTAGCCAACTAAACACCGGATGTACTACGATAACCGAAAAGACACATTTATCCACCCAAGGATAATTTCTAGCTTACACCACCCCAGATCTACCCACCCAAGGGTAATTCCTACACTGCACCACACCAGTTCTACCAACCAAGGGTAATTCCTAATTAAAGGTTGATCCCACTAAGTGTACTTAGTAATTTTTACCCGGTAGTTTCTTGTACCCCTACACAGGTGCCGTCTGCCCCTATCTTTACTAGGTGTACCCACTACCCCCAAGCGATCGGCTCCCTACCGTAGATACCCGTGCTGGTCCCACAAAAGGGGGTGTATCATTCCCCAAAGTGGCTACCAGATAATATCACTGTGCACGGCTTTATATCTACACGATGCAACAACGACTTACCAACCAGCCCGGGTCCACACACGCATATGAAACCCGTTGATCCTGCGTTGCCACCGCTAACCCGTTTTGGCCACTTATAGTCAAGCTCAATATGCGTGTCCCGTCACTCGACTTGAGTCGAGCCCACAAAGATACGTTTGGGATATTGGTTGAAATGGGCCCCCACAAGCTACTACTTAAGCTTGCTATTTTTATCTAGTGCATCCCACTTAACCCCTTTTTATAATCATGCCCCCTTACATGTTAAGATTTGGTTAAGTCATCAATCATATTTCAATTGCCACTAAGGGCACCCACTAGATTTCCACATGCCACCCAAAGCACTTACTTAACCCTTCACCCATGTTTTAATTACATGTTCCACTTTGGTTAAGTATTCTAATCGTATTTTCTATTGCCACCCAAGGCAACCCACTAGTTTCCTCATGCCACCCGAGGCACCCCCACTAGTTACTACATGCCACCCAAGGCACCCACTTAACCCTCATGTCCCACTACATGCTAATTTGGTTAAGTGTTTCTTAATTAATTAAGACCGTGATCCTCATAAAGACCTCCCACATTAGACTATCTTTTATGACCGCTGGTTAAGCCGGTTGGGTCCGGGCAGCCTTATGTCATAACCGAGTCTAACCTCGTGTCTTTACGTTAATCACGTATTTAGTTTGTGCCTAAGACCTCTCACATTGGGCTAACATTTGTAGCAACTGGTTAAGCCGGTTGGGTCCGGGCAGTTTTACACTACAAATGAGTCCAACCTCGTGTCTTAGTCGATTAATTACACCTAATTAATCACCCCCACATTAATTATCCCTAATTAATATCAAGTTTTTCATAACATGGGTAGACCTAACTCAATAGGTAAATTCCCATGGGGTAGACCTAACTCAATAGGTAAATTCCCACTTATGCTTATTCATTTTATGGTATGCTTAATCATACCCAATCATATTTTTATTAACATATTTACCAACCCCATCGTTCCCCACGTAAATCGTTCTCCTTTCACGACATAATAAAGGGAAAGATCCATCATAAATATCATGGGTTTAGCATATAACTTTGTCATGGGTTAAGAGGATGTCAACTTGCATATATGAGCATATATTAACCCAACTACATTTAACCCAAACTTGCACATTATTATACACATGATTTGCATAACATGTTGCATATGAGCTTGCATATTATCATACACATATCTTGCATAACATGTTGAACTTGCATGTAAGCATTCTCATAACTTGCATAACATGTTAAACATGCATTTAAGCATACACATACCTTGCATAAGCATTCACATACTTGCATAAGCATTCACATACTTGCATAAGCATGCATAACTTGCATATCACATTAAACTTGCATTTAAGCATATACATAACTTGCATAACATCATGCACATAACTTGCATAATCTCATAAACATAACTTGCATATGAACTTGTATAACAACATGCACATAACTTACATAACATCATGCACATAACTTGCATAACATATTGAGCTTGCATATAAGCATACACATGACTTGCATAACATGTTGAACTTGCATATATGACTTGCATCTTAAAGGAGGGTAAACATGCATAGCATATAAAGGTGTCATCTTGCATATGTATGCATCACATTTTAAAAGGGTAAACTTGCATGTCATGATTTATGCATAATACCAACCACTTAGCATGCATAAAACCCAATACTTAGCATGCATACAATCAAATACTTAGCATGCATAAAATCAAATACTTAGCATGCATAACACCAAATACTTAGCATGCATAAAATCACATGCATAACTTGCATATCATGTTACATATAACTTGCATATACTCTCACATATAGTTTGCATAACATGTTACATATGCATAAATGTTCAACATAATGTTTTGCATCATAAAACATGGAATTAAACTTGCATGTAGCATAAAACTTGCCAAACACATAACATACAATATACTAAACTTGCATAAACATATTTATCCACAAACATAGCCATGTCTTATCATATCCTACCATAATCAATTTAACAATTGATTATTAAAGCTATAGGAACTCACCAAAACCAAGATTAGCAAACTTATGAAGTAAAACTAGTTGCCAAATATGAAGAAGAAGATGATTAGCTTGCAACTCTCTTCATTGATTTGTGGAGGCCATGATCAAGTTTCATTTTGCCATAGTTTAGTTACAAGATCTAATTATGAATGAATTAGGGTAGGGTTAGGGTCTTAATTATAGGATTAGGTAGTGTTTTAGGCCCTTAGATTAACCCTAGGTTAGATTAGGTCCGTTAGATTTAGGAAATCTCTAGAACCCAGCCCAAGACTCAACCAAAAACCAGATCTGGTGCACCCAGATCAACAGGGCCGACACCCTGTGTCGACAGGCAAGTCGACAGGGCAGTCGACACCCCTGTCGACAGCCCTGTCGACATGGCTAGGGCGGGAATTTTTCCCGCCTGGCCCCCGCTGGCCCCAATTCGAAATCTGATTTTAAATATTTAATTCTGTTTTTATCTTAAATTTTCTGCCAACTTCATTGGGCCATAACTGGGCCATACGGACTCCGATTCTCGAAAACTCGGACTCTATTTCGCGTATTTTTCCGAGATGAACGCAATAACGCAGCCCGTTACCCCCAATTCCCACATCTGAGATTATTTATCCTGTAATTAGTGAATTTTAGTATTAACTAAAATTCGGGGTGTTACAGTTTTTACCATACTATGACCCAAAACATTTTGAAATGATGTATCGTCTAGTATTAGAATAATGTCTAATATCAAGTAAATAGCAATCTAGCAGAACACTTGCATCTAACACTCTACATACATAGTATACAATCAAAACCGCGGGAGCTTATTGGAGAATGGATTTCCAACTATGGCAAGGTATGGGACCACCTTTCGATAATGTACCTCTAGAGATGAATACATTGGGGATTCAACAAGAACATCCTGCAATCCCGGCTAAACATGACTGGCCCCTCACTTCACTTGAGAGTACCGAATATACCATTACCACGGTTGGGGGCCAGCCAACCGAATCGATAGCATGCATAAATAAAGGGACAACCGAAGGCATTTTTTTCTCTTGATCAGGTAATGATATACCCTATTGATGGGTGCGACCCACATAGCCATGCAACCTACTCGATTTTATACCATTTCCTGGTTGATGAGGCTTGAGGTCAAAATTTATTAATTAATTAACTAATCTTTTTATATATTCTTTTCTTTGAGAACATCTAGCCATCATCACTTTGAATGCCACATCGTCAGATCCGTAAAATCACTAATTGACATCCACAAATATACTCTGGGTATAAAAGAAGTGCCCCTCTTTGCTACCGACTTGGTATATTTGAAAAAAAATCAATGTACGGAGTTTTTAGGAAATACTCTGTCAGACAGTCGTCCATATAAGTCGTCTAGGAATAGGATGAACCGAAGGCACCCTCCTACTGCATCCTTGAATTACACTATGGATCAGTAGCAAGAAGTCCTTTCAAAATTGTAAAATCTCAACCATGATCGAATCACGTCAGAATACCTCTGCGTTGCAACACAGATAATATTCGACAAGTAACCCTTTCGCTTATGAAGATCCACGGTCTTCAATTGCTCCATCTTCTATCCTCAACATTATGTTTTTGTTGGTCGGAATGGTTTTTGAACATAAATTCGATCCCGGTCTTTCCGTACTAACAATCGTATAGGTCAGGTTTGATAGTCAGTGATTTAACTATCAAATAACAATCGTGTACATAAAACGAGTTCACTGATTCAGTACTTGGCATTAATTAGCCTTTACTTAAAATCAATTAACGAATGTTAATTTAAAACTCTTTAAAATATTTCGATGTTACGAATATCGCTTTTCATTTCTTATTCTTAAATTAATTTTAAAAATATTTTAATTTAATACTTAGGAAAAATCCTATAATCATATCCAATTTCCTATTCTATTATCATTTTCACAACATTTTCTATATCATTACTCATTAGCTATAATTGGGAAAATTAATTCATCTTATCATTCGTAAAATAACATTACAAAATCTCTTTTGTTTCATTATTTGGAAACACAACCAATCCTTATTCTTTTAGAATACACCCATTTCAAAACATCATTTTTCATTTCCTTTTAACTTGAAAATATCTTCATAATTTCTCAATCTCCTTTTATTCCTTTTACTTCAGGAATATAATTATATACGTATATATATATATCCTCAAATCTCTCCATTTCCGTTACTTTGGAAATTGCATTTTATATTATCAAATCTTGTCATTTCCGTTACTTTGGAAATCTCTTTATATTCTCAAATGTCGCAATTTACGTTGCGTTATTATTTCTCATCTGGAAATGTTCTTAACCACTTTTCCATTACAAACTAATATCGTTCTCAGGTAATCCTGAAGTCATTCAAGTTGGGGTATTTATTTACCTCTCAGACCTTGATCAACAACGTTCTTATCTTAAGATAGATACAAGTTGTAATTCGAAAATCGATATTTATTCAAATATCAACCAATCTCAGTAACCACTTTATTTAAAATATGATTTATAAAACCTTCTTACTTTTTAAAAATACCTTGTTTAAATACAACTTATAATTACTTAATATATTGATTAAATCACTTATTAACCTTAACTTCTTTCAAAGAATTCATTCTATAACTAGAATTTATTGTTACTAATCCCATTTTAAAATCCTTTACCAAATTCACCTACAAATTTTTTCTGTTATCATTCCTTTTTGGAAATCTCATTTCTATTCTAACACTTTTACTTAATTCCATTATTAAGTATCGCCAGTTCAAATCATGCTTTGACTTCTCATTTCCTTTCATAAACTTTGTTATAAAATCTCAGGTTAAACCCTTTTTTATCTCGTTTTTTCTTTTACTTAATTCAAATATTAAGTAAACATTTATTTTAAGCCATCGTTTTCACTTAAAGAATCTCCTTTTATAACTTTATTATAAAACTCAAGTTCAATATAGAACTCAATTATAAGCTCTTTTCAAAACTCATCCATATTCCATTTCAAAAATCGGTTAATTAATTAAATGTATTTCATTTAAGAAGCAATTACATAAATGATTAAAATAATATTTTACTTCATTATTCTAGAATTAGTATTATATTTCTTTTTAAATCTTATTCTAGTTAAACAAATATATTCTAAATTATTTCATTTCTAATTGGCACAAACTAATTCAATTAAATAAACAGTTTCAATTAAAACAATTAACTTGGTCAACTCTAAAACATGATTAACTCGTTGATCAACTTTAACTCGTCTCTTCATTTAAATTAATTAATAAATTAATTTAAATAACCTCACTAAAATTAATAAATTAATTTAAATAAACATCATTTACTTCGATTAATATTGAATAATTAAATAATTAATCCCATTTTAATTGTTTCTTAAAAATAATTAAACTCTGTTATAAATTGTTTAATAATATAGATGAGGCATGTGCTTCGCACACGGCTGATTTTCTGTATAAAAATGGTGATTGGTAGTTAAAACAATCAACATATATGTGTTAGGTTTATTTCCCTTTTATAAACTTTATTTTAAATAATATATTTAAAAATCCATATTCAGTTATAAAACAAATTTCATAACTTCATTTTTTTATCGATCTACCTGACGGTAAATCCATATTTCAAAACGATTGATTTATGGGCCAACTGCTGCCAATTATTCAACCAATACTACCCATTGGTTAAAACAAAACAATTTGTTGAATTTCAGGTCAACGGTCAACAATTGAATCAATCATCCAAACAGATGGGTTTAAATAGTTCATATAATGATAATATGAAATTAACATCTAATATATTTGAGAAATCCGGTTCGATTCCTCCAACATGTTCTTCTCTGCATCTAAATGGGTTACTTCACGTAATATCATTCAATTAAATTTTATCGATTTAATTCTAAAATAGTAAGATAACAGCAATTTAATATCACCCAATTTATTTAATACTAACAAACAATTCAGACAATTCAATAATTCATTAAATTAAACACGGTTATTTTATAACCGCGAACCAACAAGGTAAGTTACCTCTTTTGGAGAAATAATCGTTAAAACGATTGGTTTTCATTTAAATTTAACTAACATGCAATTCAATCAATTCGGACAATATATATGTAAACAGTCAATACACAACAAACAATTAGCAATTATAGCACACAAGATAAAAAGAAACCCAATTTACATAAAATATAAGTGGGAATAACTGAGTGGGTAAAATCACCTTGAGTTGATTATCTCATTAAACGATTCATTTTAGTCAAATTAAACAAGCGTTTAATTTTACTAAAATTTTAGCTGCTTCTATCTTCGACCAGATCAGTTCCATTTCATAGTGCTCTTTAATATGGTTTCAACACTTCCGATGGCGTCAAATTCTGTTAATATATACATTGGTTATAACTTAAATGAGTAAGCATCTTAAACTAAAATAAGTAATTCTTCGATTAATAATTAGTTTATGCTAATTGGCCACACATTAATTGCTTGGTTTAAAATAATATCGCCCGATCCAAATGGTTATTGCATCATGTGTTCAAGTTGCTACTTCCTTTCCTGTAACCAAATTCATGTTTTCTAGTTTATAATATTTATTAGATTAACTTACTATAATTAGAATGCCTTAAATATTTTAATCTTAAACTTAATTACGTTGAAAATAAAGGGGTCGATACTTCTGTTAATTCATCACACAATAACTGCTCCAACTATTCATTGTTCTTTTAATCTCTTCCCAGTATTGTTCCCAGGCAGAAGCTAATGTCTCTCCAGTCCAAACACGGTCCTAATTAAAACAAATAACCCACGGCCACTTTAATTAACATTTTAATATCTTAATTAGGTTAATTAAATTAAAATTACATTGGTTGAGAGAATATACATCACGGCCGAATTGTTTTCTCCCTTCCGTCTTCTGTTTCCCGTTTTACCCATACTTCTGCCATCCCAAGTTCACCCACCGAGCCTCCGTCCTTCAGCTCACCGACGATCAGATGCCACCCCTCAGTTCACCTAGGTCCCCTCATCCACCGTCGTGAGTTCCAGGCAACTCGATGTCGTGATCCCTCTCTAATTTACCAAAATTCGCAATGCCTTGAAGCTAAAATTTCGGTCATCTTGGCAAGCGTCAACCCATCACCACCGTTGGATATGACGACCTCTCCTAGCCGAGTATTTTTGTAGTTAGGAGTTGGGAGAGAAGATGATCGGATTGGGTGATTTTAGTGGATGAAGGTTGAGTGAATTCAGACCGTATAAACAATGGTGGCGGCGGTTTGATAGGGTTGACCGCACATTGATTTTTAACAAACGTCAAGGGTTTTGCAGAATGGTGTATTTATATAGATTGGGACCAAAATATATTATTTTATAAAATTATTAACTTAATGATGAATTAACATTAAAAACCACCACAAATAATCTCCAAATCGAGATGTAATGCCTAATCCTAGCATAAAAAATATTCCGGACTCAATGGGACAGGTTTGGTTGAATTCTGAGATCGTTTGTGAAAATTCTTTTATAAATATCGATGAAAAATCAAGTGTTTAAAATTCCTGTAATTACAGAAAAACCAATAAATTTGAGGCTTTGACGTTTTACTAGACCTCTTCCTTACGATTCCAATGAAATTTGTTTCGTTAAATTTGGAGTTTGTTTGACCAGTTATTTATTCGTTAAAAGTTACCCGTCTAAATTGTATAAACAATTAAATAGAAATAGAGATGTTTTTGGCCAGCGTAGTCGCATACGATATCGATTTGCCACGAAATTTGATTTTCTTACAATAATTTAACGATATGGTTCCAATGAAACTAATTTCATCGAAAACTGAGACAGTTTGCAAAAATGACTATTTTTAACGCTTATATAATATTGAATATAATATTATATAAAATTCCAAATAATTCAGTAAAATAATAATAAATTATTTTTATCGTGTATATCTGAACAGAATATATATACAAATTCAAATATAAATTATACAACTCAATATTGTCAATTTCGAGTTAAACGATTTAAATTTCCCTTTTAAATATATTAAATAAACATTATAATTTAATAATGATTTCCATAACGACTATTTTAAAAATTGATTTAGACATAACTAACAAATTATAACACGAAATCTGGATTATTCTGTTTCATATGTAAATTATAATCAATTAGATTCAAACGTTTCTTGTTTCACAGAAATCCGACTTATATCGCATCTTGTATATATTCAGTTAAAGTTCAAATCATAAATTTCGAACTATCTCACCATTTCGAGCTCGTTTATAATTTAAATATAAATTAACGTTCAAACTTTGTTTTAATAAACGAAACCAATATTAAAATTGATTAATATGCCACATATAATATTTAAAATAAATAAATTATATTAAATATTTGACTACTAAAAATACGGGACATTACACTCTGGGTCAGTCATGGGACTGATGTGAGTAAATTCTAACCATTTCACTTAACTTTTAAAAATCCTTTTCAAAGAAATGATAATCGTAAGACTGACTCACACATAAACACGGATGGTTTTTACCTTACGATAACTCAAAACATTTTAAAAATCAATACACTTCTGATATTATAATAGTGTCTAATCACAAGTAAATAACAATCTAGTAGAACGCTTGCATCTCACGCTCCACATATATAATATACAATCAAAACCGCGGTCTCTTATTGGTTCCGACTATGACAAGGTATGGAACCACCTTCCGATCAGTGTACTCTAGAGGGGATACACTGGAGTTCAACAAGAACATCTTGCAACTCGGCCTACACATGACCGACCATTCATTTCGCTTGAATGTTCCGAATATATTGTTACCTTATGGTTGGTATACCAACATAACCGTTCCCGGGAGATACATAAGCGAAAAGAAGTAACAAATATGAATATTCTCTAGATGGTGACAATATACCCTAATTGGGTGTGACCCACTTAGCCATGTTGCCTGCCCGACTTTTGTCATTTCCCAGCTGATGAGGCTTGAGGTCATAACGTATCTTTTGGGACACCTGGCCACCATTCACTTTGAATGCCACATCGTCATACCCGCCAACTCACAAATTGATTTCCCCAAAAATACCACGGGTATAAAGCTAAAAGAAACTAATTCATCCGCCACCAAACGTGACTAGTTTGGAGAGATCAGCTTACGCAATCTATTAGATATACTCAGTCAGACATTCGTCCATACATGTTTTCCTAGGACTAGACAAACCGAAGGCACTATTCTATAAATACATCTTAGGCAATTTCTACCTAGCATCGCTAGAACAACCCTTGCATAAACTTCGTCTTCAATTAACTTCATCATATTTGGTTCGTAAAGCTAATGCCCATACGGGGTGGTTTTCAGATAATAAATCTGATCCCGGTCTCTCCATTTTGACAACGGAAAAATGGTCAAAAACTTTGATAGTCGGTTATTTAACTATCAAAGGAAACATCCATACAAACAATGATCTTATTCCCAAATGGAATTTATCGATCAACCATCAACCAACTTTGAGCTCCTTTAATTTATCATTAAGTTATTCATTTCCTAATTTCCCTTCGATCTCTTTACCAAATATTTTCCCCGACTCACTTATCTTCCCACGATCCCTTGAAAACATTTCCATTTATTTAAAACTATTTATTTTCTATATTTCAGAAAATATGCATTATTTAACATTGGAAAACATTTCCACCCCTATTCACGCATTACTAACCTTACATATCCATTCATCCCTAACTGTAAACTAGTAAGAGAACAATTCACTAAGTATTAACCCCGAAGGCCGAAACTAATATCAGATCAATACTTAGAAAGCCATTCAACTTAACTAGTCACCAATCAATTTCTAATTCCTTTAATCCCATTTCTTAATTTCTTATCAAATCATTTCTTACAGAACTCTTGGATTCAGTTTTCGAATCTACTTATTTTACAGAAAATAATGATTTTAACGATAGCATTACAGTCCCTAATTCCCAAAATATTTAACTTTGAAATTTAACGCTGATTCGTTACTTTGAACAAAAAAATAATATTTAATTAATCAATTAATCTTTATCAGAAAACGGAAAGTAAATATTACTTTTCTGGATTTGATATAATTGAATTTCAGCTTATAACCCTCTTACGAATAATCTATATTCGATTAACATTCTGAACCTCGGAATAAACTCACCGTTTCAGGTTAACTTGGTTTCTAAATTCATATTTAAATTTATCACTTCAAATATTCATCAGTTTCCTTTTATAACCCATTTAATCTGCAGAATGCTTACTTCTAGATCATTATTCGCTTTAAAACGTAAATCTTATTTCTTTATAGAAAATTGGACTCATTTTATTACATCAAATATTGATTTAAATAATAAATAAATACCGTTTCAATTTAAGAATTCCATTTTATCTTGTTATTTTATAAATTCATGCTTCATACTTTATTTCATAACTCATTTTTATAAGTTATAACTCATCTGGATTACATATTCGGTATTAAATCCAAATATTTATTATCTCATCAAATTCTGAATTTTCATTATACATAATTCATAAAAATATATTATTTTAATGATATTTGACATAATCGAATTCTAATTATAAATCATTATGAATTTATATCAACTATATTTACATTTTGAACATAGAAATAAACCATATCACTTTCTTTCCAATCGATTCCCAATTTCCCCTTTTTCATTTCACTCTAGAATTCATATTTCTGAATTATCCAATGATAATTATTCTACTTCATCTATTCTTTGTTTATAAATCAAGCTACTTGTTTTATACAATTAAACAAGTTATTATATCCTAGCCAATCGAAATTTAATTTCTAAAAAAAAATAGATATCCCTTTTTAAAACCCCAAATCCTTTTCCAATATATTTGAATACATTTCACGGTATTTTAATACCAATT
Source organism: Allium sativum (assembly GCA_030737875.1). Classification (NCBI taxonomy): domain Eukaryota; kingdom Viridiplantae; phylum Streptophyta; class Magnoliopsida; order Asparagales; family Amaryllidaceae; genus Allium; species Allium sativum. The sequence continues at coordinate 665,842,847 of CM060924.1, forward strand.
ATTTCAAGTCAATGTTATTCAAACATCACAAAACACACAACAATCAATCACCGATTATTTGTCACATCATATGATGCAATATATGAAAAACAACAATATAATTGTTGAGGAATCCAGATGGATTCCTCCAACCTGTTTCCTTGCATCCACAGATGTTAATCGACATTTTCATATCATTATGAAATATTAAAATAAATAGAACCAGTATTCAACGAACAATTTGTATATATAACGACATATATTATTCAACCAATTAATTAGCAAATCAAACAAACAATCATCACACAAAGCATTCATTCATTTTTATCAATATTAAATTACGTTTATAAAAATATAAAACTGGACAGAGTTAGTGAGTTTACTCACATTGGTCATTAATCGTTAAATAATGATTAACGGTTGATGATTCGAATCAGGCGTTTAAATCTGCCTTAATTTCAAACGAGCTCTGAATGGCTCCAAATCAGCTTCATAGTGTAGCCTGGTTCCATACAGACCCAATGTGACAAACGCTTCTCAATTTTGTTAACATATGTCACTATAAATAAATGTTGTAATTTTACTACATTAACCGTAGTTAATGTGACCACTAATATTTTACTGATAATTTACACTTAACCAAACGGGTTAAACTAACGTGTTTCATCTGTGGATACAATTAAAATTTCAGAACCCGTGAATAGAACAAATTTTGTATCGGTACAATGTTTATTTTCTATGTTAACAAACTAACAAATTAAATTAACTTATTAAGTTATAAATTTAGTTAACTAGTTAACTAATATGTAATCTCACCTATGTGTAACGCATGTTTCCAATCCAATGTGCCTCTTTCTTGCGCCAACACAATTTTGACCGTGATGGTACTGTGATGACCCGTAACTTCCCCGGTAAGGAAAGCACGAATTACTTTGAGGACAAGACGAATCAGGACGCAAACAGAAGAACATTTCATTATATATTACAACAATTCCATCAGATTACAAGAATGTACAGAGTATGAATAAATATTATACATTTACTAAATATCAGAGATTACAATAAATTACATAGCAGCGGAAAATAATACAAAACACAACTGAAGGTGATACATGGATACAGAGCTTTCCGGATATCATTCCAGCTGTAAACCAGGTTCCTGTGAATATAAATCTGCAAAACCAAAACTATAGCTGCCCGTGTGGAAAACAGGGGCACCCAGAGTTTAGGTTAAAACAATAAACTCCAGGTCAGTCATGTGACTGGTGTGAGAACTAAAACAGTTATTTAAAACTTTACTTTAAAAGAGAGTAATTCAAGGGACCACGTCGTATAACACGGAACGGGTATTCTCCCAAGAATACTAGTGCATATAACAAAACAGCGCAATGCTTTTTGGAAAAATGAAGCTATTATATGACCCAGGTCCCATCACACAATGCAACGCAAGCCGGAGGATAGGGTTTTACCTTATAATAGCCAAACATGCTTGGTACGTTTAAAAAAAAATCATTTGATACTATTATAAGTTTATAGTGTCAAAACAATTTCAATCATAAATATCAATCCTAGGCGGCATGGGTACCATCTATCATGTCTCCATACTAGGCTCTACAAATAAAACCGCAATATCACGTATTGGAAACTGGATTTCCGTCATGAGTCGAGGCAAGGGGCAAGCTCCTCTCCGTTCGAGACACTCTAGCAAATGTCCCAGGACCACACACAGCAATCCTTGGATCTTCAGGGCCGGTCCTCTCTTACTTTTGAGGATTGGCAATTCCTGAGCACACGTTTCCCAGTCCTAACAGACCTATATCCGAGGAGCCTCGCATCTAACAACCACACAGGTGAAAAGTATATAAATGTCAACCAGTTTGAGCACTGATACCACCACTAGCTAGAAAGAAACGTTGTGCTCTCCCTGCAGTCACTATCCCGTTTTTGACTCATACCGAGGTGTGAGGCTCGCGAATTAACACCATACACAAAGCTGTGCCACACAGGCCGTGCTTTGATCATCAATCACAAGAATTTGCTTTTCAACAGAAGCCTTGATCATCTGCCACTTAGGCGTGCCAAACAAGCAATTCACTCCATGTGACTGATGTCCATCAAATACAACTTCTGAGCTTGTACGTCTCAGAGAAGAGCGTTAAGCAAGAGAATAAATTCTCCGCCGCCAAACAGATGTATATTTAATAGAGATCAATCAACACAGAATAAAATCCAATGTCAGACACACGGTCCATTTACAAGTTCGTTTTGGATCTGAACGAAACCGGAGGCACTTTCCTCGCATATCCATCAATCTCCAAGTATGTTTGGACGATCACCAACTGATTCCCTCCTCTTGGGTGTACATCCCAATCAAGATCATCAGTAATCACCCAAACGATGTGAAGACTTCCGGTCTTCAACCACCGTCTTCATCTTCGACATATTGTCAAATCGGTTATTCAGAATGGGTACAAACCCGGCCTTTCGGAATAACCCTCGTATCTATTAAACAAATGTTACACAAACCCAACATACGCCTCACTCCAATTCAGAATATTCTTTTATTCAAATTTTCGCATTCTTAGGGAAAGGTTCCCATTAATTTTATCAAAGATAAATTCTTCAAAATTTATTCTTTAATCTTCCTTATGACATTATTTCAAACCATATTATGGTTTTCCAACTAGTCGAGATTAGTGAACCACACCGAAGTAATTATTTAATTTATTTCCCAATCCCAACCTATTCATCCCCTGGAGCAAAACTGGTAATACTCCATATCAAACACCACGGTGTTATCGGTAAAATTAATTACCATTTCACGTTCAAATCTAATTAAAGATTTAACTATCGCCTTGGAGAAAAACTGGTGATACTCCATTTTCGGTCACTTTTCAGATTTGATAATTTAAATTATCAATTCACCTTCAATCTAATTAAAGATTCATTAAAACTCCACTTAGTTTTAATCTTCCCACAAATCAATATCCTGTCTTTAACTGGGTTAAAGAACCATTGTCATCTAAAACACGGTTCACGATAAACCCAAAATCACATTCAAATTCAATTCCAATTAAATATTATTTAATTGGTACACTTCATTAAATCTAAATAGAAAGATTTAACCTTTTTCTCAACTGGGCTTAAGAATAGTGTTAATGAAGACACCATTCACGACAAACCCAAATCACGTTTGATATTAAATACAAGGCTCTGAATAGAAAATTTATCGACTTATATTCAATAACAAATTCTACGACCAACAAATATCGTATTGGAAATAACAATATAAATATATCTTTCAAATTTCCACGACCATATCTGTATAATCATGAAATCCAACATCGAAATATTCCAAATATAATTTCGATTCAAACCCATTCCAATTCAATTATTGGAAATTCTGGTTACTTTTAAAACCACTTTCAAATTCAATTTATTTATTTCAAAAATAGATTGATTTTAATTCTAGTTCAAAACTAGTTCATTTCAATAAAAAACAATTTTTATCTTTACAAATGTCGAATTTTTCATCCCGATTCTTCACATATCATTTCTTATGATTTTACACAAATTATTACTATTTTTAATAATTTTATCAAGGCCTGTACAGTCGGTTTTCAATAACGACCACCGAACTGCACTTACAGCGACCTTTTCCAAATTTGATTTGGACATAATTCCAAATCCAACTGTTGGATTTCAAATTTCTAATATTCATTGGAAAGCTCTTTTCGATACGAACCCAATGGTTCCAGTTTTAGGAGAATCCGACGGTCGGATCTCCCGCAACGTCAATTCGAAGTCAATGGTCGAAATTCGTGAACTGCCGCGGCGCGGCGCGTTCTATTCAGGCCATTATATGTAATATATATATATTATATATATATTTCATCAATTTCAATTCAAAACGTGTTTTATAAATCGTTTTAAATTCGTTTTCAAAACAAATTCAACTTCATATTCAATTTCAAATCAAAATTGAATATTTCATATCATTACTATATAAATGACAATATTTTCAAAACGTTATATTTTGAAATCACTTCCTTTTCTATATCTATTATAAAAACGAATATAGTCGATATAAATATCGTTCGCGACAAAATGGCGCATCTCTAATCGACACGGCTTTATATATTTCAATAACTTCGTTATTCTATTCAACAAATGAATATTTATTCCATTCAACACATGAATATGTATTTTTCTTTCAACGCATGAATATGTATTTTTCTTTCAACGCATGAATATATATTTTTCTTTCAGCACATGAATATATATTTTTCTTTCAACACATGAATATATATTTTTCTTTCAACACATGAATATTCTCAACACATGAGCATCGTCAACACATGACTATTTATTCTATTCAACACATAAATCTTTATTTCTATAATATTCTTTTTTTCCCAATTGGAATGAGGCCCAATCAATTATCATATAATGTTAATTGCATGGATTCCATACAACACATGTATATAATAGCAACGATAAATAATCAACCATCATCCAAAGTGCACCACACAACTGCATAAGCATTAAATATAAATAATTAACGCTTACATAGTCTGTCGACCAATCGATCGACATACAACTAAATGACTGGGATTAGTGTATGCCAAATATCATCCCAACACCCGTGTGGGGTTTCAATACACAAATACCGAATATTATTTGTGCAGTTGGGCGATGTATAAAATTTATCACCCCAATCAATATCCTTCAAATAGGTGTACATAAACAAACCGTCCGGTTTGTAAATGAATATTTATTTATTCACATTCGAGTTAAAAATTATATTTTTAACGATAATTAATTTATTTCAACACATGAATATTTTTATTATCTATTTCACGTCAACATCACAAACAAACTTCACAACACATCAAATAAGCATACAAGTCGTCCATGGTCTGTGGACGACGGGTGTCGGATGGTGCTAAGCACCGTCTGCATCCTAGTATATATTTTAACTAGAAAATAGAATTGAAAGTGAGAAGTTCTCACCGACTAGCTAAACCAAACGACACGACTCTTCATATGTAGAAATCTTCGTCGTGCTCGCCTTTTGTCACTTTCATTGTCCGTAGTCACTACATATATAAAAATCCCATTTTTATATTTTTCCTATGTATATAAAAATCACATTTTTATGCCGCTACTATATAGATAAAAATTCTATTTTTATATTGCTACTATATAGATAAAAAATCTATTTTTATATCGCTACTATATAGATAAAAATTCTATTTTTATATCGCTACTATATAGATAAAAATTCTATTTTTATAACGGTGTTCATATAATAAAGATTATATTTTTATATCGTCACTCCTTCCTATATAAAAAATATATTTTTATATCTACTTCTAATATAAAGATCGAATTTTTATATACCTGCTACATATGTAAAAATCACTCCTTTACATCGCTACTTCCATGATAAAAATTATATTTTTATCTTGCTAGCAATATAATAAAAATTATATTTTTATTATTCTACATGAATAAAAATCATATTTTTATATCTCCTACATAATAAAGATCGAATTTTTATAATCTATATAATATAAAAATCATATTTTTACATGGCTACTTCTATAAAGATCACATCTTTATTATTTCTATTATATAAAAATCACATCTTTATTATTTCTACTATATAAAAATCCTATCTTTACATCTCTAAAAATTCTATTTTTTCATAAAAGAAAAATCTAATATTTTCGCTCACCAAAATCTATTCTTTCCGCTAACAAAAATCTTGTCTTTCCTAGTTTAAAAATCAAACCTTCTCTTAAATTTTATAATTCAAAACTTTTATCATATAAAAATTAAAGCTTTGCTAATAAAAAAACTTTCCTTTGCTAATTAAATATCATAACTTTATATTAACAAAAATCAATTCTTTTTATTTATAAAAAAACTAAGAAATCATATTTTTTTTTTAGAATTAAAATCAACTAAGAAAAGAAAAAAACTTACAGTCAAACGAAGAGGAGAGCTATTTCACCATCGTCGGAGGGGGGGTTTCGCTCGACGAGAGGAGGACGGAAAGGAGAAGAGGGGGCGGAGCTGAGGGGGTTTCGCGGATTACGAGGAGGGAGAGGTTTGCTGCATGGGTGCGAGGCTCGCAGGTGAAGGGGTGTCTCGATTTAGGGTTCGCGGCTGTGGGGGTTTTCACGTCGAGGGGAGGGGACATCGGAGGAGAGGAGGGAGGTGAGGGGGTGTCTCAGTGGTGGGCGCGTCACCTGGGCTGCCGCGATGGGGCGGCGGCGGCGGTTCCCCCCGTCGCTCCTTCCCTTTCTTTTTTTATTCTGATTTTATAAATGAACAGGGGGGCTGAAGGTATAGGAGAACGAGTTATTATTTTTCTTATAATTAATTTCAAAAGGCAACTTTTTATTTCGACTTTGAAATCGAACTCACCGACTATCATCCATAGCTAATTACCCCCATTCCGAACACAATGGGATATGTATCGTAGGCTGATTCGACTGTTTCGATCAGTTTTCGTCAAAATCAAAATATAACTCTATACATTGAATTTGAATGCACATTTCAATTTACCAGGGCCACATACTAACTAGAAAAATTCCCGAAAAATATTTTCTAACTTCGTATTGACGATACGGTTCTAACAAAACTAATTTCGTCAAATTCTAAGACCGTTTGAAAAATGGCCATTTTCCAGTCGATTAAAATCAACTGAAACTGGTCAAACGCGTTTTCCTTTGCCACGCTCACATACTGATTCAAAAAATTATGAATTTTGGAACCTAGCAATAATTTGACATCCCGGATCCAACAAAAGTAGTTTCATCGAAAACCGAGGCGTTTGCAAAATTTCCATTTTTAAGGGCCTGAATTCCATAGCGACTATTCTGAATTTTCAACTGGACATATCTTTTGATTCCCGCTATGAAATTTCAATTTTTCGGATTCATTGGAAAGATATTCTCAAATAGATTCAAATATTTTTGGTTTCACTAAAATCCGGTTTATTTTGCACCCGGTACATTCATTTGAAATTTGAAATCGAATTTTCGAACTACCGCGCCGTTTTCAATTCCTTTTATAATTAAAATAAAATATTTATATTCTAATGACGATTTAAATAAATATATACGTTCAAATTCTATTCAAAATAAATTTCTCGTCGCTATTATTTAAAATAATCCATTTTAAATATTGAAAATTCATCAAAACTGCCCAAAAAAAAAAAAAAAAAATTGGCTCGGATTTTCCGGGTTATTACAGGTTCCATGTACCACTCTCCCAACATACCCACTCTTACGTCCATTCACCGGATATATATAATTATACCACTAAAGTAAAACTTGTGCCATGCACCATCTTTGCCACGCCAAACGCATGCACACTGTCATTATCACATTTCCATATGCCAGCTTTTCCAGGAAATGTAGCCAATTCATTTTTTTTCCTTCTTATTTCTTTTTCTTTTCTTTTTTTTATTTGGCCTAACCTATTTATTTCCTCGGCCCATATATCCACGTTATAACCCATGATGAATAATTATTCTCCATCTCCAGATTGAAACTCCTGCTCCATTCAAAAATCCCATGGCCGATTATTTCTCTTTGACGGCTCCTTTCCCACTTTCACTCGTTCAATCAACTAACACCATAAATTTCCTTCTCTATGTAAGAACTCCCCTTCACTTGCTAGAAACGCCACCTCGTGCCTCAACCACAAACATCCCAGTTTTAAACCGAACGAGTCACCGAATGAGTCCTTCCATTTTCCCCCTCCAGATCATGTACATGTTATAATCTCACTACACCATTATTTCAAAACGATGGACATATACTCCATGAAACCCCGAATCAAGACCGCGTAGTGTTATTCTGAAGCATTGCAAAAGTAAATCGCACCTATCCAAACATAGATGGAAAGTTCAAGGACTTCATGCATACACTTTTTTTTTTGAGATTTTAGGATCATCATGTGATCTTTAAAAAAATCACAGAAGATCTAAAATAAAATAAAAGGTTTCGGTTTCCATTTGCAGAGGAAGATGAGCAATAATGGTGCAGAGTGTAGATTTATATAGTTGTAATTCCTTAATGGACAAGGAATTTAGCATAGGTAGGTTGGTAGTTCTTTTCCTAGTCTATGATACGAAAATACAGGCAGGAGATAGCGTAGACTTGTTGTTTCAACACTGGAAGATGGAAATGGTACACTGTTGCCTATGATATTAGGTTGGCAAGAATTACTTTGTCTCCACGACATTTTTTTAGTGTTTACTTGGTCTGCACAGTTTGTGTGATCTACACAGTTTAGCTTAGGTAGGTTGTGAAACACCCCACCTCCGTTAGGGTCACTCTAAAAGGAAATGCCCTAATTTTGGTGGAGGTTTATAAGTACAAGCCACAGAGATACAAGACAGATATAAGAACACATATTTGTAAACAGCGGAATAACAACAAACTTTTATTTCATAAAAGTCAAATACGTGTTACAACAACATCCTTTCCAAAAACATAACACTTCATAATCTGTCTTGAGTACATTATTTTTTTTTTAAAGAAGCATAAATAAAACATAGACAAACTGCCAAAGCCCCATAGTGGATTGTCCAAAGCCATAGTTCAAAACAGGAAAGTCCAAGCAATACATTTCTCTTCTTCAAGCTGGATGTTGAGGTAGGTCAAGCTGCTGTGTTCCCTCCCTGAGGACCTGGGGGGGGGAACGGAAGAAAGAAGACGAAAGAAAAATAGAGTCAGACATAAAGCCTGAGTAAGTCTAGTACTACTTTGTCTATGAATAAAGAACTGGGTATGATAAGTAAAACAGGAAGTGGGCAACCCTATGAACTTGGTTAAGTTATCTAGGGTCGAATATACTATCGTACCCCATGTTAATCTCTGAACCCATATAAACTAGTTTCCAATTTGCACCCCATAATCAGGGTGATGTGATCCATTCAATGATGATCGGCTCCTACTCGCATAGTTACATGTGTCTTACGGCCCCCGATGTCTGTAGTTACCTATGCTGGTCCCACCATGGGGTGTATCAAGTCCCATAGTGGCAACCCGACACAACCTTAGAGTGCAAAGGTATGCTACTGGTGTCCAGTGCTTTATTTTTCTGCGCCGGAGTGCGTGCACGCCCGCACACCGTTAGAACCTACACTGCTACACCACCGCCGTCGATTTGACCTCTTACAATCAGCCCAGTAATCGTGCCCCACCCTGCCTAGTTTCAGGGTATCCTGATACACCTTCTAGGGTTACTGCTGAAAAGGGTCCCTCGTTACTAGGTTTTCTATCTCTAGCCAACATGCTAAGTTGGTTAAGTGTTTCCTAACCTAACCCCACCAGTCCGTTTAGTTTAGCATGTTCCATTTTGATTAAGTCTTTAGTTCACTTAATCCTAACAATCCTGACTCAGCCTTAATTGTCTTATTAAGGCCCTGACCTCTCACATTAGACAGGTATTGTTGTGGCTGCCTGTTGCCGGTTGGTTCCGGGCAGTCTTACGCCACAACTCAGTCTAACCTCGGGTCCTTGCTGGGCTCTATGTTTAACCTCCCACATTGGATAGGTATTGTTGTGACTACTGGACAGCCGGGCGGTTCCGGGCAGGTTTACATCACAACTCAATCCAACCTCGGGTTAAACACCTCGTCTTTTCTACATTTACATATTTTGTCATTCTTCTTTATTTCTTATATGTAAATATTTGCGGCCCATTATTATGTTAATGGTGTAAAGGTTACACCAACCATGGGCCCAACCCATACTTGACTTTGGGCCCTTCTATTTCATATTTTCATTTATTAATTAATTTTTAACCCAACGTTATTTTCCCCCGTTTTACACGTCCGTTTATATATGTTGGGCTTAGCCTTTTAAAGCCCAATTTAGCCATGCGAAAAGGGGAGGCTTATGGCGTATACACAAAGAGGGGAAAGTGAGCGCATGAACTTGCATATGACGTTGGAAAATACATAATAGAAATTGGTGTACTTGCATAGTGGTGACATGTATTTTGGTCATAAAACATAGGTGACATAAATCAAGGCATGTAAACTTGCATAGGTTTAACTACAACATGAACCTATATTCTTATTTAGGCATAATGTCAAACATAAGCATGGCCTAAATACTTCTAGCATAAACATGGCATAAAATACTTCTTGCATAGGCATGGCATATTGTCAAACATAAGCATGGCATAAAATACTTCCAGCATAGGCATGGCATATGGTCAACCATAAGTATGGCATAAATACTTCTAGCATGAACATAGCATAATTCAACTTAATCATGATTTAAGCCTAATCACATAACGATGGTATAAACATACTTATGCATAAATATTTCTAAACATGGTGTTTGCTTTAAACTTGCAAAAAGGGATTTTTGAGTCTAACTTAGCCATGTCTCACATATGTCATCATATAATTCTTGTAAACAAGATAGACTTAATCATAGATTTCAATTATGCCAAATATCATTCATAGCCTAGCCATATTCATAAGTTTTGCAAAAGCATGACTTAATATATGGATTATGGTGTCAAAATTCCAACATAGTTTCATATGAACTATAACAACCAAACTTGTCTCAATTACTTGCAAAATGATTTATGCACAAAAAATATACATCATGACGACATAATAACAAAGCCCAAACTTGCATAAATTTCACTCAACTACATACATGTAGCTTCAACATAGATTACATAATTTGCGCAATATTCCAAACGTATATTTGCATAGAACTACCGCATGTAGTTCTTTATAATGAATAACATAATTTTGCACAAATATGAATTACTTTCATTGCCACAATTCAAGCATATACATCAACACAGTTGTTTATTAATACCAAAGTAATACTCTACTTACAATGGTTGCGGCGAATTCTCTAATTAAGAGATATGATTCCTTTGTTGAATTGATTGGCTTTAGGTTGCTTGAATTGCTTTAGGCTTTAGAACTTTCTTCCTAATTCTCTCTCTAGTTGGCGGCTACTCTTTGTCGTTCCTCAGCAACATGGCGGCTATGTTCTTAATTTGAATGAATAGATTAGGGTTTAGTCTAGGGTTGTTTATATAGAGGTTAGGAATTGATTAGGACCCTTGATGTTGCTAGGTTAGATCATAGCCATTCATTAGGAAGAGAGACCAATAAAAACCCGCCACCTAGCCCTAATGACAAAGCAGACCACAGAAATTCGACCACACACCGACCTGGCCAGCCAGGTTGACTGGGCTCGACCAGGTCGATACCCCTGTCGACAGGGCTGTCGACAGCCCTGTCGACATGGGTAGCCCAGGTCGACAGCCCAGTCGACCTGGGTGGCCCAGGCGGGTGTTCTTCCACCCTGGCCCAATGGGCCCCACTTCGGAATATTTAATTATTTAATTCTGTTTGAATTTTAAATTTAATTCAAAAACTTCCGAAGGCCATATCTTCTTCATACGGACTCCGTTTTTCGAAAACTCGGACTCTATTTCGCGTATTTTTCCGAGACGAACACAATGGCGTATCCCGTTTCCCTTGGTTCTTTAATTTCAGATTAATTATACTTTAATTTGTTACTTTCACAGTTATAGAATTTTCGGGGTGTTACATTCTCCCCCACTTAAAAGGATTTCGTCCCCGAAATCTTCAAGTTAGGAGGAATGTATATCCTAACATCCAATCATCCATCTACTCATCCATCAAACACGAGCATCCATTGTCCTTAAAAGACTTCTAATGCTTCATGATCATATGCGAAGTGTGTGTGTACATGTACTTATCTAATGCAAAATCAGGCGGTCTACTGATTCAGTTGACCTCCTTAATGCGGATTATGTAAGTGCCATGAATCCATCATGTATGCAAATTTTCCTATTCTTGATTCTACATGAGTGCACAATCATTCAATACAAATGCAACATCCACATGACAACACATAAAAATTCAACCACATATGAATGCAAACATATATGCATATGCAATATGAAGTGACTGAGCCGATCTAAAACCTAGATTGTGTGTGTATATGCAACCACGAGCAACCACTAGCAATCACTTGCAACCACTTGCAACCATCATCCATAACATGTTTCAACTACATGTTTTCATCCAAAAAGATTCTATCTAAAAGATACGGTCGAGGAAATATACCTAAAAAGATAGATAAAAGCGCAACTTAAGGAAAGAGGAAAGATCAAGGATGTACCCTCGAACAGAAAAGGGTAGGCAGTACGTATTCTAGCTTCAGTTTCCCAAGTCGCGTCTCCCTCGGCGTCGCTCCACTGAACTTTGACGAGTTTGACTTCGCGGTTGCGTAGCTTCTTCACTTCTGCTCCTAAGATGCGGGTTGGAACTTTTCTTATGGTTGCTTCGCGTTCCACTTCGGCATCTTCGAGTATATTTGGCTCTACCACTTCAGCAGACTCATGTAGACATTTTCGGAGATGTGAAACGTGAAAAACGTTGTGGACTCTAGCCAACTTCTCGGGTAGCTCTAATCTATAAGCCATTTTCCCAATCTTCTCGATAATAGGGAATGGCCCTACGAATCTTGGCGCTAGCTTTCCTGTGGTCCCAAAACGAACAACGTTTCTTAGCGGTGATACCTTGAGAAAAACTCTGTCTCCAACTTCAAATTCAAGGTCGGTCCTCCTCTTATCGGCATAGGACTTTTGTCTGTCTTGGGCCGTCTTCATCCTTCTTCGTATTAAGTCTACTTTCTCTGAGGTCTCTCGGATCATGTCTGGTCCAAGTATGAGCTTATCCGTGGACTCCCACCAACAAGTGGGCGATCGGCACGGTCTTCCATATAAAGCTTCGAAGGGCGCCATTCCGATGGTTGCTTGATAGCTGTTGTTGTAGGCAAATTCCACCAAAGGAAGGTGGTCTTCCCATGTCCCTCCGAAGTCGAGGACGCATAGCCTTAAAAGGTCTTCCAAAACTCTGTTCACTCTCTCTGTTTGGCCGTCGGTTTGGGGATGATAGGCTGTGCTCAAGCATAACTGCGTTCCTACTGCTTCTTGCAGACTCCGCCAAAATTCGCTGGTGAAGATGGGGTCTCGGTCACTAACAATGCTAGATGGTATTCCATGGAGTCGAACGATTTCCTTGAGGTAAAGTGATGCTAGGGATGAGGCAGTTCTTTTACTTTTGACAGGTAAAAAGTGGGCGCTTTTAGTAAGCCTATCCACTATTACCCAAATGCTAGTGTTGCCTCTCCTAGACCTAGGCAGCCCATCGATGAAGTCCATTGAGATGCTATCCCACTTCCACTGCGGGACCTCCAGAGGATGTAGTAGTCCGCCAGGCTTCTTCTGTTCCGCCTTAACCTGTTGGCACACCATACATTTGGAAACGAACTCTGCCACGTCCTTTTTCATGCCGTTCCAAAAGAAAGTCCTTTTTATATCTTTGTACATTTTATCTCCGCCTGGGTGTATCGTCATCTTGGAATGATGCGCTTCCTCGAGAACCTTCTTCACTAAATCGTTTGTCTGTGGGACGCGTAGTCTTCCATCTCGCCTTAGCAAACCCTTATCGTCGATGGAGTATCTGTTGAGGTGACTTGAAGTCTCACCCCTAATTAGCCTATCAATTATTTCCACAAGCTGAGGGTCTTCGCGTTGTGTTGTCCCTACTGAATCCACTAAAGTTGGGCGCACTTCGAGAGATGCTAACAAGCCCGGTATGAAATCGGAGGAGGGCCTAAAGTCGAAACTGGCTATAAACTCTAGGCTTTGTCTTTCAACAAACAACGGGCTTAGGGTCAATTTCTTTCGGCTCAACGCGTCTGCCACTACGTTGCCTTTGCCCGGAGTGTAGGAGATTTCGAAATCGTACGAGGAAAGAAACTCCATCCATCTCTGTTGCCTCAAGTTAAGATCTTTCTGCGAGAAAAGATATTTCAACGATTTATGGTCAGTGTAAAGTTCGAACTTCTCACCTAGGAGATAGTGTCGCCAAGACTTGAGTGCAAAGACGATGGCGGCTAACTCGAGATCGTGGGTTGGGTAGTTCTTTTCGTGCACCTTCAACTGCCTCCCGCCATAAGCTACTACCCTTCCTTCTTGCATTAAGACGGCGCCTAGCCCTGTCCCACATGCATCCGTATAAACAGTGAACATCTTGCTCCCATCTGGCAGCGTCAAAACTGGGGCTGTTGTGAGAGCCCTCTTCAGTCGTTGGAAAGCAAACTCGCAATCCAAATCCCAATTGAATACTAGATTCTTCTTGGTTAATTTCGTGAGCAGAGCTAAAATTTTCGCAAAATCCCTTATGAATTTTCGATAGAAACCTGCTAGTCCTAGAAAGCTTCGGACCTCGGTTGCATTCCTTGGTGTCTTCCAATCCTGTACCGCTACTACCTTAGCAGGGTCCACCGCTAACCCTTGTTTGGATACTATGTGCCCAAGGAACCTCACCTCTTCTCTCCAAAAGTGGCATTTGGAGAACTTGGCTTTTAGTTGATGGACTCGCAAAGTTTCCATGATTGCCCTTAAGTGCTGAGCATGTTCCTCTTCACTCTTTGAGAAGATAAGGATATCATCTACGAAGACCACTACGAATTTGTTGAGGAAATCTCTAAATACCCTACTCATCAGGTCCACGAAGTACGCAGGTGCATTTGTCAAGCCGAAAGGCATGACAAGCCATTCAAAGAAGCCGTCTGGGGTTCTAAACGCCGTTTTATCGATGCTATCTTCAGCCACCCTTAGCTGATGAAAACCGGTTGCTAAATCGAGTTGGGAGAAAACAGACGCTCCTACAAGCTGGTCAAACAAATCGTCAATTCTAGGGAGAGGGTGCCTATTCTTTTTCGTTAGCTTGTTGAGCTCCCTATAGTCAACACATAGACGGAGTGATCCATCCGCCTTTGTAGCGAACACCACCGGAGCGCCCCATTCTGAAATGCTCCTCCTAATGAACCCCTTTTCTAGAAGCTCTTTAATCTGTTTACTGAGCTCTTTCCTTTCTCGTGGAGCCATATGTCTAACGGGCAACGCAACGGGCTTTGCATTATCTACAAGATATATGCGGAAGTCTATTTCCCGCTTCGGAGGCAAGCCCTTCACCTCTTCGAAGACATCCGGATATTCCCGGACCACTCTAACTGATTGCAAATTTTCAACAGAAGCATCTAGCGATTCAAGATAACTAAGCATAACCGCATACGAGGGATTACAAGAAATTTCCAAAGTATTACCGAGCTGGGTTAGGAGCCTAACAACCCTTTTCTCACAATCAAGGATGGCCCCATTACGGGATAGCCAATCCATACCCAAAATCAAACCATACCCCGAAAAGCCCAAAACAAAGGCACTACATAGAAATTCAACACTTAGGATAGAAATTTTCAAATCCAAACAGATCATAGACAAATGAGCTGGGCCCCCAATTGGGTTTGAAACAATTAAGGGGTCCTCTACCATACTAGTTTTTAGGTGCAGAGATTCTACTAAAGCAGACGAGATAAAGGAGTGTGATGCGCCAGAATCAAACAAAGTGCGAACGGGGTGATCATAAAGATAAACTACACTTTCTACAGAAGTATTTATACCTCGCTGTTGCAATGGTGGCACTTCTAGCACATGAACCTGTGCCCCTGGGGTGGATCCAGCGCCCTGCCCCTGTCCTCGTTTCCTTGGGCAGTCCTTAGCCCTGTGGCCTGTCTGACCGCATGAAAAGCACCCACCATTCTCCTTGGCCTTCTTTTTCCGGCAGTCCTTTACTAAGTGCCCCACTTTGCCACAGAAATTGCACTTCCTCTTCTCTTTGTTGCCTTTTCCGCCTTTCTTAAAGTCCGCCTTCTTAGGCTGCAAACCCTCTTTCTTCCCTTGAGAGCTTTCTGCCTTTGTCTCCTTCTTGCCCTTATCCTCTTCATTCAGCAATGCCATTTGCACCAACCTTTCATACGTGGCTCCCATGGGTATATGGGTCATGGCCAAACTGTGTAATGGCTCATTTAACCCCTTGACGAAACGGAGAGCCTTCTTATGCGGGGTGTTGACTAGGTCAAGCCCAAACCTAGCCAGCTCATCGAACTGATTCACATACTCTCTGACAGTCTTGTCTCCTTGCTTAAGAAATAAGAATTTTTCCAACTGCAAACTTCTTTCTGCATCTGAGAGAAACTTAGTCTCAAACCTTGCCCTAAAGTCCTCCCATGTATCCACTGGTCTTTCAGCATTGGTGACTTCCCACCAGTAGGAAGCCTCGCCCTTCAATAGCCACACCGCTAGTTGTACCTTTTGTCTATCTTCTACCTCAAAGATGATGAATAGGTCCTCCGTTTCTTTTAGCCAATTCCTAGCTGCTACGAAGGACTCAGTTCCATGGAAATCCCTTCCTCCCATAGCTTTAAAATCTTTACATATCTTAGCGAATGTGTTTCCCCGTGGAGGAGGTGGAGGAAAAGGTGCTGCTGCGGCTGGATGATTCCCTTCAGCTGGAGGAGGAGGAACGGTAGGACCTGGCTGAGTGGCCCTTGCTTCTAAGAAACGTCTAAACCAACCAGGTATGGGTACCCCTTCAGGCAAGTTAAGTTCTTGGGACATGCTGAAACAAAAAAGGATAGATTCAAAACGAAGGATAAGAGATAATACCTATGGCTTTGGGGAGTGGACTTTGCCTTTTTAGAATAAAATAATATTTTTCTTTTTAAAAATGCTTCTTTAAATTTCCTTTTTGAAAATAATTTTTCAAAACTTTTTATCTTATCTGGTAAACCTATGCTCTGATACCAAGTGAAACACCCCACCTCCGTTAGGGTCACTCTAAAAGGGAATGCCCTAATTTTGGTGGACGTTTATAAGTACAAGTCACAGAGATACAAGACAGATATAAGAACACATATTTGTAAACAGCGGAATAACAACAAACTTTTATTTCATAAAAGTCAAATACGTGTTACAACAACATCCTTTCCAAAAACATAACACTTCATAATCTGTCTTGAGTACATTTTTTTTTTAAAGAAGCATAAATAAAACATAGACAAACTGCCAAAGCCCCATAGTGGATTGTCCAAAGCCATAGTTCAAAACAGGAAAGTCCAAGCAATACATTTCTCTTCTTCAAGCTGGATGTTGAGGTAGGTCAAGCTGCTGTGTTCCCTCCCTGAGGACCTGGGGGGGAAACGGAAGAAAGAAGACGAAAGAAAAATAGAGTCAGACATAAAGCCTGAGTAAGTCTAGTACTACTTTGTCTATGAATAAAGAACTGGGTATGATAAGTAAAACAGGAAGTGGGCAACCCTATGAACTTGGTTAAGTTATCTAGGGTCGAATATACTATCGTACCCCATGTTAATCTCTGAACCCATATAAACTAGTTTCCAATTTGCACCCCATAATCAGGGTGATGTGATCCATTCAATGATGATCGACTCCTACTCGCATAGTTACATGTGTCTTACGGCCCCCGATGTCTGTAGTTACCTATGCTGGTCCCACCATGGGGTGTATCAAGTCCCATAGTGGCAACCCGACACAACCTTAGAGTGCAAAGGTATGCTACTGGTGTCCAGTGCTTTATTTTTCTGCGCCGGAGTGCGTGCACGCCCGCACACCGTTAGAACCTACACTGCTACACCACCGCCGTCGATTTGACCTCTTACAATCAGCCCAGTAATCGTGCCCCACCCTGCCTAGTTTCAGGGTATCCTGATACACCTTCTAGGGTTACTGCTGAAAAGGGTCCCCCGTTACTAGGTTTTCTATCTCTAGCCAACATGCTAAGTTGATTAAGTGTTTCCTAACCTAACCCCACCAGTCCGTTTAGTTTAGCATGTTCCATTTTGATTAAGTCTTTAGTTCACTTAATCCTAACAATCCTGACTCAGCCTTAATTGTCTTATTAAGGCCCTGACCTCTCACATTAGACAGGTATTGTTGTGGCTGCCTGTTGCCGGTTGGTTCCGGGCAGTCTTACGCCACAACTCAGTCTAACCTCGGGTCCTTGCTGGGCTCCATGTTTAACCTCCCACATTGGATAGGTATTGTTGTGACTACTGGACAGCCGGGCGGTTCCGGGCAGGTTTACATCACAACTCAATCCAACCTCGGGTTAAACACCTCGTCTTTTCTACATTTACATATTTTGTCATTCTTCTTTATTTCTTATATGTAAATATTTGCGGCCCATTATTATGTTAATGGTGTAAAGGTTACACCAACCATGGGCCCAACCCATACTTGACTTTGGGCCCTTCTATTTCATATTTTCATTTATTAATTAATTTTTAACCCAACGTTATTTTCCCCCGTTTTACACGTCCGTTTATATATATTGGGCTTAGCCTTTTAAAGCCCAATTTAGCCATGCGAAAAGGGGAGGCTTATGGCGTATACACAAAGAGGGGAAAGTGAGCGCATGAACTTGCATATGACGTTGGAAAATACATAATAGAAATTGGTGTACTTGCATAGTGGTGACATGTATTTTGGTCATAAAACATAGGTGACATAAATCAAGGCATGTAAACTTGCATAGGTTTAACTACAACATGAACATATATTCTTATTTAGGCATAATGTCAAACATAAGCATGGCCTAAATACTTCTAGCATAAACATGGCATAAAATACTTCTTGCATAGGCATGGCATATTGTCAAACATAAGCATGGCATAAAATACTTCCAGCATAGGCATGGCATATGGTCAACCATAAGTATGGCATAAATACTTCTAGCATGAACATAGCATAATTCAACTTAATCATGATTTAAGCCTAATCACATAACGATGGTATAAACATACTTATGCATAAATATTTCTAAACATGGTGTTTGCTTTAAACTTGCAAAAAGGGATTTTTGAGTCTAACTTAGCCATGTCTCACATATGTCATCATATAATTCTTGTAAACAAGATAGACTTAATCATAGATTTCAATTATGCCAAATATCATTCATAGCCTAGCCATATTCATAAGTTTTGCAAAAGCATGACTTAATATATGGATTATGGTGTCAAAATTCCAACATAGTTTCATATGAACTATAACAACCAAACTTGTCTCAATTACTTGCAAAATGATTTATGCACAAAAATATACATCATGACGACATAATAACAAAGCCCAAACTTGCATAAATTTCACTCAACTACATACATGTAGCTTCAACATAGATTACATAATTTGCGCAATATTCCAAACGTATATTTGCATAGAACTACCGCATGTAGTTCTTTATAATGAATAACATAATTTTGCACAAATATGAATTACTTTCATTGCCACAATTCAAGCATACACATCAACACAGTTGTTTATTAATACCAAAGTAATACTCTACTTACAATGGTTGCGGCGAATTCTCTAATTAAGAGATATGATTCCTTTGTTGAATTGATTGGCTTTAGGTTGCTTGAATTGCTTTAGGCTTTAGAACTTTCTTCCTAATTCTCTCTCTAGTTGGCGGCTACTCTTTGTCGTTCCTCAGCAACATGGCGGCTATGTTCTTAATTTGAATGAATAGATTAGGGTTTAGTCTAGGGTTGTTTATATAGAGGTTAGGAATTGATTAGGACCCTTGATGTTGCTAGGTTAGATCATAGCCATTCATTAGGAAGAGAGACCAATAAAAACCCGCCACCTAGCCCTAATGACAAAGCAGACCACAGAAATTCGACCACACACCGACCTGGCCAGCCAGGTTGACTGGGCTCGACCAGGTCGATACCCCTGTCGACAGCCCTGTCGACATGGGTAGCCCAGGTCGACAGCCCAGTCGACCTGGGTGGCCCAGGCGGGTGTTCTTCCACCCTGGCCCAATGGGCCCCACTTCGGAATATTTAATTATTTAATTCTGTTTGAATTTTAAATTTAATTCAAAAACTTCCGAAGGCCATATCTTCTTCATACGGACTCCGTTTTTAGAAAACTCGGACTCTATTTCGCGTATTTTTCCGAGACGAACACAATGGCGTATCCCGTTTCCCTTGGTTCTTTAATTTCAGATTAATTATACTTTAATTTGTTACTTTCACAGTTATAGAATTTTCGGGGTGTTACAGGTTGTACGTATTTTGTACATCTTCTTTGAGTGAGTACCCTGTTAGCATGTGAAGATGATCCTTGCGTCGCTAGTAAGCTAAATGTTCAGTTTTTTCTATTTTGATATGCTAGCGGTTGTAGAATTATTTCTCTCACTTGCTTAATGCATAACGCATCCATTGGGTCTGCATGTAACATATGCGGGACTTATTTGGGTAGTTGATAAGATATGTTCTTTACATACACAATGTACCTTAAATAGTTGTTACTCATTGTGCACTTGTAATTTTGTATTTTATTGGTCTGTTGCAGATGCAATAGGTTTTATTAGGACTAAATTGTTCTATTTCGTATTGAGTTATAAGTTCCGCGTATCCCTTTTTATAAAACTCCATTCGCACACAAGCTGTCACGGACATAAATAAAAATACCGTTATGTCAAGTGATCTGCCACGACTCCAAAAATGTAATAAAATAGACAAGTTAACAAATTTTGTGAAACCCCAAAATATTGGTATAGGGTGTAAAACGCTTCAAATAAAAAGTTACTTATTTTCCAAAATAAAAATTATAGAAAAATTCTATTAATTTAAATTAAGCATACGTCTCAAAAATCTTATCCAAATTCAAAACCAATATTTAATTATAATTAAATATATCGTTATGGTTTATAAACGGTCCCATAGAGACTATTTGAAAATTTAATTTAGGCATAACTTATAATCTATAAACCAAAAACTCGATTTTTCACTTCCACTAGAAAAATACAGTTAATTAGATTCGAACGTTTCTTGTTTCAAAGAAATCCGACTTATAACGAATCCTGTATACTCAGTTAAAGTTCAAATCGAAATATTACGAACTACCGTGACATTACGAGCTCGATTATAATTAATATTATAATTAATATGTTCAACTGTCGTTTAATTAAATATATTTGTTATTATAATTCGAATACAACTAAAATAAATATCATATATTATCCAAATTACACAATACTGCATTTTAACCATTTCCGAACATTTCGGAAATCAAATCTATTATCCCATTCATTATATATTAATTTAAATATTCAAATAATTAAATTCAAACCATTCCGAATTATCAAACCAATATATATATATATAATAATTAAATAAACTAATTATTAAATCGCTAAAATTCCGGGACGTTACATGGTTTGAGAAGAAATATTGAAAGTAATTCTGATCTTCAATCTATTCTTTTTTTAGTTGCACATAATCATGAGGATTATTTGGTTATTTTTTGTTAAGAGAAATCGTAGTAGCTCTACAACAATGCAAGGTCAGATAATGCTTCTTATGGTAGTGATTCTTTTTTTGCTAGTGCCAGTGATTCGAACAATCAATTCAGGCAATTGTTGAAAAGTGATTTGAATCAACCTGTTTTTTCTGGTGTTGGTCAACAATTTCTATAAGGTGTTACTGAATTTATGCTTTATGTGATGATGTATAGTATGAAGACTAGATACAAGCTTAATTTGGTTAAGAATGACAAGGAAAGAGTTACGGCTGTTTTTTCTAAACAAAATTGTAGTTTCAGTATTCGTGCTTCTCTTAAGTTTAATCTTCCTGGATATTTTGTTATAAATAGATTTCAGCCTGAACATACTTGTGGTGTCGGAATTCATGACGTAAACAATCCTATTTTATCCAGTAAATTGATTAAGTTATTAGTTTGTGATCATAATCAAGTTAATTCGTTAATGAAGACGAAGGACATTATTAACTTGTTTCAAACTGAGTACAATGTTATTTCGAAGTATTATTTTGCTTACAGTGGGAAGAGGTTGGCATGAGAAGATTTACATGGAAGCGATGTAATGTCCTATCATCATTTGCTGTCGTTTTGTGATGTTGTTGTTACTACTAATCCTGGGAGTAGAGTTGTTTTGGAGTGAAATGATTCTACACGTCAGTTTGAGAGGGTTTTTATTGGATTTAAAGCTTGTGTATATGGATTTCAATATTGTCTGCCTTTAATTTTTGATGATGCTACTTTTATGAAGGGAAGAGCTCAAGGCTGTTCGATGGCTACTGCTAGAAAAAATAGAAATGAAGGTATGGTGTTATAAAGTTTTGTTTGCATTGATAACAACATTTATGCTGATTATATGTATACATATATGCAATTTTCGTGAATATATGCATACATGTATGCAATTATTTTGAATACGTGCATTCAAGTATGCATATATTATTAATACATGCATGCTAGTATGAAAAAAAAATAAAAATGGATATAATTAAGTATTCTGAATATATGTATACAAGTATGCAAATATTCATAATATATGCGTACCAGTATGTTAATATTCAGAATATATGTATTCAAGTTTGCGTTTATTCTGAAATTAACACTGTATGCCTGTGTTCTGGATATTTTGCATGCAGGTATGCAACTGTTATTAAAATCTGCATACGATTATGCAACTATTTTTAAGTTATGGAAAAATAATTCAGAATGTTTGTGGACATAAATGCAGGTGTTTATAATAGTTGCATATACGGATACAGTTTTTACTGCAAATCTATTTCGTAGTTTTTTTAATATTATTTACTTTTGTTATATATTATTTGTTGTTCTTTTTGCATGTATTTATGCTATTTTTTTTTCTAATTGCTGCTACTGTTTACTTTATTGTTTATTTAATTATATGTTTACTTTTTTTTTAATATGTTTTTTCCCTATAGCAATTGCAATTGTGTCTATAGAAGATGAAGACAATTGGATTTGGTATTATGAACAAATTAAAGAGTTTCATAAAGATGATACTAGAAGATTTGTTTTCATTTCTGATAATCATCCTGGTATTCTTGTTGCTATTCCACAGGTGTTTCCAAATTCAATTCATGGTTCTTGTTTTTATCATTTGACAAACAATTTAAAGGTTGCTCTAAAATATAAATTTTCCAAATCAAATAAGAAGTTGTTGTTGGATATGTTTGCACGAGTTGCTTATGCTTACAATTTGACTGATTTTAATGCTGCATTGAAGAATTTTAGAGATCTTGGTGGATCGACTATGGCAAACTTTTTGAGTGGAATTCCTTTTGTGAAGTTTACTAACGTCTTTTTTGTTGGTTGTCCTTACGGTGAAATGTCATCTAATTGTTCAAAGAGTTTTAACAAGTGAATTTTGGAGGAAAGACATTTACCAATTACTGCTTACTTTGATAAAATTAGATTGAAGTCAATGAAACTTATGTCTGATCATCGTGAAGTTGCTTTTACTTGGAATAATGTTTTATGTCCTGCGAATGAAACTCAGTTAAGAAATCTTCATTTGGAAGGAGCTTTGTGGTTTGCTATCAAATCAAGTGAATGTGTTTTTGAATTTCATTCTCCCATCCATCAATCTGTTGATTTATACAGTCGAATTTGTTCTTGTAATGCATGGCAAATTAATGGATTTTCTTACGTTCATACTGTTAGATGTATTCTAAGTTATGAAAAGTTGAATGTGTACGACTACATTGAAGATTATTTCAAAGTTGGTTGGTTATTTTCGATTACCTTATTCTCATCTAATCAATCTTATTATAAACTTAATGGGTGAAGATGTTCCTGTTGAAGATGCAATTATAGCTCCTCCAAAAGGCAGAAAAATGGCTGGCCATCTATCTTCTTCTAAAATGTTAAAATCTGCAAGTGAATTTACAAAGACTACTAGATGCGATTTGTGCAAGAAGTTGGTTCATAACAAGAGGACATGTTCGTCGAAAGACTATTAGATGTATTTTTGTATTTTATTGTTTTTTTATGATACTTGGTTATACTGTTTACTGTTATTAATTGTTGTGAACGTTAATGTGATGCTTTCAATTTATTTTAGTATTTTAATATTAATATCAATGTGGTTTACAGTTATTTTTTTAGCTTATATGTATGCAAATATTCTGTATAGTTGCATACATGTATGCAATTATTCTAAATATTTGCATACCTCGAGTATGCAACTATCTTGCATAGATGCATACATGTATGAAACAATTTGTAGTAGTTGCATACAGGTACATAAGTAACCTTTAAATCGGGATATTAACATATAGTTATTCTTCATTGTTGCATAGAAGTATGCAACTATTCATATTATTTGCATTCAAATATGAAAATATTCTGCATATACGCATACTCTCTTTTAACCTTGAATATTTGTTCCCGTTTTAAATCTTGAATTCTTTTATTTAATCTGCCAATTCTTCGGTTTTAATTTTGTAATTTATCCCTTAAATCTTTTGCAGTTATATTTGTAACGACCCGGATTTTCGGCGACTTTGGTTATCGACATAACTCGATGTCGATAACCAAAACATCGAAAAATCCTGGTAATTAATGAAAGAAATTAGAGGGTGAGGATAGATAAGATAGAACTAATAGAATATAAGAAGAAGAAGAACATCATCATCAGAGTAAACACGAATCTCACAGCGGAACGAATAAAATATAACATAACTTTTGAAATACAAACAGTTATAAATACAATAGCACTTATCGAGTACAGCACTTACAACACAGTGGAAATAAACTATAGCTATATGATCCAGAAGCCTCGTGCTCCAGCTCTTCAAGTATATCTGTAAATCCCGACTACTTGACTGCCCGTACAAATTCAGGCACCCAAGAGTTTAGGGAAAACAACAAAGTAAACTCCGGGTCAGTCATGGGACTGGTGTGAGTAAAACAGTTTAAACAGGTATATGAACAAGTAAACGATATCTCATAAGACCACGTCGCAGAACGGAACGGGTTTTTCCCTTATGAGAATCTAAAATATCTTTATATCAAAAACCTTTTGATATTATAATAATGTCTATGTACAAATAGATATCAACTAGCAGAAACGCTTTCATCTCACGTTCTACATATATAGTATACAATCAAAATCGCAAACACGTATTGGATAATGGATGTCCAACTATGACAAGGTATGGAACCACCTTCCGATCAGTGTACTCTAGGAACGGTACACTGGAGTTCAACAAGAACATCTTGTAACTCAGCCACACATGACCGACCACTCATTTTGCTTGAGTGTATCGAATGTATATCACCAACGGTTGGGATCAGCAACCGTTCCCGTATATATATGGGACAGCATTGATAGATTTAAGAAACAAATGAATATTCTCTAGATAGGTGATTATACACCCTACTTCGGTGCGACCGACTTAGCCATGCTGCCTGCCCGATTTCTGTCATTTACCGGTTGATGAGGCTAAAAGCTACGCTTTATCATCACATCAGATTCACTTCGAATGCCACATTGTCAAATCCATCGAAAATCACTAATTGACGTCTACAACAGTACATTACGTGTCAGCTAAAAGAAGTTTCCTTCTCCGCTTCCACTCTTGGTACGGTTGAAGAAATCAATGTACGTGACCTTTCTGGAAATACTCTGTCAGACATCCATCTTTATTCACTTAGAATGTCACATCGTCATACCCACCAAATCACAAATTGACTTATCCAAAAATAACACGGGTATACAGCTAAGAGATCCCGATTTTTCTCTTCCACTAGAAAGATATACTACACCAGCTCCACACGTTTCTTGTTTCATAGAAATCCGGCTTAAAACGAATCATGTACATTCAGTTGAAGTTCGAATCGCCAATTTACGAACTGCAGCGCCATTTCAAGCTCGATTTTAATTATATTATAATTATACGTTCAAACTGTCGTCGATTGAATATATTCGTCAATATAATTCAACTCTAAGCTGAATTAAATCCTAGGGATGACCCAGTACACCTTATATTGTGATTCCCAATATTTTTGATTATTTCTGAATTAAATATATTATTCTATTCTTTATTTTAATTAAATATTTACTATAATTTAATTAACGATGATTTAATTCCCTAAATCACTATTTATATAATTAAATAAATTAATTATAATACCTCTGACAATGCGGGTCATTACAATCTTCCCCACTTAAAATAATTTCGTCCTCGAAATTGCTAAGTTAGAGGACGACCCTATCTATTGGAATTCCTAAGATTTGTTTACCCCTTATTTCTGGTTTCAACTGAACCAACTAATATCGATTTCAATATTAATTCCTTCCGACTAACTAAAATTTTCAAAAATTCTGAAAATTTTCTAACACTTTAAATTTTCGGAAAATTTCGCCAACACCTCCTTTGTACTGGTCAATAGCTCAAACTCCAACTCGCCTCTTTGGGCCTTCTTCAACCCAAAAGAAAATCAAAATGCTAAACGGCTTGCCAATTCGGCTCATAAATTCCAAACTCATATAAAATATAAACTTGTACCTTTTTGTTGGGCATATCATTATATCCCTACCATCTGTTATCAACTCGGCATATACAAATGCCATCCCAATCAACACCAACCAAGTTATTCTTAACACAACCATTCGCTTATTTAAGCCGAATTTAATTTCAAATTCGAGTTTCAAATTCCAAACTCTCAACTTATCATTTCAAATCCAGATTATTCTCTAATCACTTCAATTTTTCTTAACCTATCATCTCAAGTTAAATTCTGGTTTATTATTTACTTTTACCATCCCATTCGAATTAACTTCACAAGTTAATTTTTAATTTCTAGAACTTAAATTCCCGGTTTTATTTCAAATCAAATTTGAAATCATAATACCAATTCAAAACCTTTGAATTTCTAAACAACATGTTTTATCAAAACAATTCAAATCAAAATCTCTGGTAGTAATCCACCACTTAGAACTCGAAAATCACACCGATGATACTGCGCAGTCATCATCGGAATTATTTTCCAGCGACCCAAGTGATTTCAATACCATATCATTTCAAAACCCTTACTAAATACATCCATTTTGAAAACATCTCAAAATCTCCTAAGAACTTAAAATTTCCTTATTTTAATTCCAAATCTGATTTAAATTCATATTTAATTCATCTTATTTCATATACTTTACTTATATGATTCTGATTGGTTATATATAACCATTTCACTTTATAATCTCATTCGATTATGATTACAACCAATATATCTAATATATGATAATATATTACATATCCATACTGTGTCGGTCCATCGTATTCAAGTATTTATTAACTCCTACCGATACAGTGGATCAAACTGATCGACCAGAACTCATAAACAACTCAGCCAATGAATCTCCACAATAAAAACCATTTTTATATCAAATACAAATACACACTCATATATATACACTCAAATTCAGTCTAGGATATTACTAATCCCACCTCTACTGAATTACGCCACAGAGCCAAGGTAAATCTTATCCTCGCTCTGATACCAACTGTAATGACCCGGAATTTCGGCAACTTTAGTTATCGACATAAGCTCGATGTCGATAACCAAAACATTGAAAAGTCCTGGTAATTAACGAAAGAGATTAGAGGGTGAGGATAGATAAGATAGAACTAATAGAATATAAGAAGAAGAAGAACATCATCATCAGAGTAAACACGAATCTCACAGCGGAACGAATAAAATATAACATAACTTTTGAAATACAAACAGTTATATATACAATAGCACTTATCAGAGTACAACACTTACAACACAGCGGAAATAAACTATAGCTATATGATCCAGAAGCCTCCTGCTCCAGCTCTTCAAGTATATCTGTAAATCCCGACTACTTGACTGCCCGTACAAATTTAGGCACCCAAGAGTTTAGGGTAAACAACAAAGTAAACTCCGGGTCAGTCATGGGACTGGTGTGAGTAAAACAGTTTAAACAGGTATATGAACAAGTAAACGATATCCCATAAGACCACGCCGCAGAACGGAACGGGTTTTTCCCTTATGAGAATCCAAAATATCTTTATATCAAAAACCTTTTGATATTATAATAATGTCTATGTACAAATTGATATCAACTAGCAGAAACGCTTTCATCTCACGTTCTACATATATAGTATACAATCAAAATCGCAAGCACGTATTGGATAATGGATGTCCAACTATGACAAGGTATGGAACCACCTTCCGATCAGTGTACTATAGGAACGATACACTGGAGTTCAACAAGAACATCCTGTAACTCAGCCACACATGACCGACCACTCATTTTGCTTGAGTGTATCAAATGTATATCACCAATGGTTGGGATCAGCAACCGTTCCCGTATATATATGGGACAACATTGATAGATTTAAGAAACAAATGAATATTCTCTAGATAGGTGATTATACACCCTACTTTGGTGCGACCGACTTAGCCATGCTGCCTGCCCGATTTCTGTTATTTACCGGTTGATGAGGCTAGAAGCTACGCTTTATCATCACATCAGATTCACTTCGAATGCCACATTGTCAGATCCATCAAAAATCACTAATTGACGTCTACAACAGTACATTACGTGTCAGCTAAAAGAAGTTTCCTTCTCCGCTTCCACTCTTGGTACGGTTGAAGAAATCAATGTACGTGACCTTTCTGGAAATACTCTGTCAGACATCCATCTTTATTCACTTAGAATGTCACATCGTCATACCCGCCAAATCACAAATTGACTTATCCAAAAATAACACGGGTATACAACTAAGAGAAACGAATTCCTCCGCCACCAAACATGAATACGTTTGAACAGATCAACTTACGCGATCTATTGGATATACTCTGTCAGACCTTCGTCCATACAAGTTGTCCTGGGACTGGACAAACCGAAGGCACTATTCAGTATATCCATCTTAGTCACTGTTATCTAAGACTTATACAACAGCCCTTGCACTTTACTCCGTCTTCAATTATCTTTGGCATATATGATTCGCAACGCTTATGCCAATACAGAGTGGTTCTTTGGATAATAATCCAACCGGTCTCTCCATATTAACAACGTTAAAATGGTCAAAACTTCGATAGTCTGTGAGTTAACTATCAAAGAAAAACAAGTGTGCAAACAACGATATTATTTCCAGATGGAAATTATATCGAGCAAACATCATTTAACATTAATCTCTTTAGTTCATTTATTTACTTATCTCCTGTTTCCCTATATTCTAAATTCTTATTTTCTTTTATCAGAAAACATTTCTGATTCTCGTTTGGAAAACATTTCCAAAACTCCTTTACGATCAAACCTTACCATTTCTTAGTCAAGAAGGAAGTCACTCAAGTTGGGGTATGATTACCTCTCAGACCTTAACTAAACAACGTTATAACTTCGAAATGGTCAAAGTTTATCTTTTAATCTTTAACAACTTCTTTACGCCTTTCTCGGATTCAATTTTACTAATCCACTTCTATATTTAAAACATTGGTTATAACGATAACGTTATAATCCCTACTTTCGAATTATCTAACTTTAATTATAACTTCTATTCTTATTAGTGAATAATTAACCTAACCCTTATTTATTTATAAATAAATAAATCTCTATTTAAACACTGGAAAGTATAAGTACTTTCCCGAATTCGATATAATCGAATTCGCCGATTAGCTCTCTTCGAGAAATCTCTATTTGATTAACTCTTCTTCGAATAACCTATATTCGATTAACTCCTTCCTTTTGAATATACTATATTTGACTACTCCTTCTCGAATAAACGATATTCGACAATCTCTCTTCGAATAACTAATATTCGATAACTCTTTCTTTTCAAATATCTCATATTTGAAAATCTCACTTTCGAATAAACTATATTCGATAATCTCTTTTCGAATGACTCTTATTCGATAAATCTCACTTCGATCAAACTATAATCGATAACTCCTTTCGATGAAACTAACATCGATAACTCCTTTCGATGAAACTAACATCGATAACTCCTTTCGATGAAACTAACATCGATTAATTTAACTCGACGAACTTAACTCGACTAACTTAACTTGACTCGACTAACTCGACTTACTTGGTTCGACCAATTCGATTCGATTAACCTAGGCTCGACTAACTTGGTTTTATTTAACTCAACTTGATTAACTCCTATTGAATAACTAATATTCGATTTAACTCCATTCGTTTGACTCTAGATCGCAGCGATCACAAATGGTTACACCTGATTCCCTCAGGAAACATCCGACCGCCTTAGGCTATCTGTAGCCCTGCGAATTTCGCTAGCAATCGTACGAGATGGCAACTTACCCAGAATACTATGTTTGACTAACTCTGTCTTAAATAACTGTATTTGATTAACTCTAGTTCGTTTTAACTCTAATCGATTTACTTTAACTGATTTACCTACCTGATTAACTCTAACTGATTAACTCTAACGGGTTAACTCTAACTGGTTAACTCTTACTAATTAACTTGACTGACTTAACCCAACTGGTTAACTCGACTTACTTAACCCAACTGGTTAACTCTACTGAACTGTTTGACTCTACTGAACTGGTTAACTCTACTGAACTGGTTAACTCTACTGAACTGGTTAACTCTACTGGACTGGTTAACTCTACTAGACTGTTTAACTCTAACTGGTTATTCATTACGTTCCTTTTAACAACTTTTATTCATTTTTAAATATTTACTTTTGGTAACGGTTCTTCACTTTAAAAATGATTTTTCCTTTTCAATTTGCCTATATTTATTTCATATAAATATTTCCTTTATAACTTTATTTGTTTCCTACATAAATATTTCCTTTTAACTCTTTATTTATTTTCACAAGTATTTCCTTTATATTTGGTTTCCACAAATATTTCCTTTATATTTGGTTTTTCACAAATATTCCTTTTATATATTCTAACTCCTTAAATTTCCGTGAAAATTCGCCATAACCTCCTTTGTATCGGGAGCATCGGGAAAATCCCCAACCCGCCACACAGGCCTTTCCACTCAAAAGAAAATGTTTTGAAATTATTTTCTTTTTCTATGTTTCTCCTATCTATAAATATTCCAATTTATAAATATTTCTTATTTATAAATATTCGAATTTATACATATCTCTTATTTATGAATATTCCAGTTTATAAATATTTTGTTTTCAATATCACTTTGAAAATCCCCTTATCAACATCCCGTATGTTATGGTATTCAATCATATCAAATCACGATGTTCAACATCGTCCAAGTACATATAATCGCCCACAGATTTTATATCCCATCATATAACAATATATGAAAAATAATAAAATAACTGTTGAGGAATCCAGTCGGATTCCTCCAACCTGTTTCCCTGCATCACAGATCTTAGACAATAGAATAACATCGATTTCACTTCACTGTTAAATATTCTGATAAACAGAATCGACATATAAATATTTAACAGCTTATATATATATATATACACACATATATATATACACATATATATATATAATATTTCTACTAACTGACTAGCAGTTCAATCAATCAACCAACACACAGCAATCAGACAATTTTAACAGTTCTAAAAATACAACGTGAAAATATAAACTGTTCAGAGTTGGTGAGTTTTACTCACATTGGCGCGTTAATCGTTAAATAACGGTTTGCTTTGTTTGACTGCGACGGGCAATTTATTTCGCCATAAATTGTAACAAGCTCGGATTCACTCCCGGTCAGTCTCATTGTGTTGCTCCCGTCCATACGGTCCTAACAGATCCAACCGTTCGAATTTCTGATATCGTATGCAAGAGAAATTATAATTACAAGTATACAATATATAACTAAATTAAATACACTTGGTTTTATAATTTCAAAAGGGCCTTACTTTCTCTTGGCCCACTACCACATAACCAAACCAGACCCGATCCTCCAACCTTCTTCTCCATACACCAAGTCGATCTCCAGTATTCACCCGAACACCACTCCTCAGTTTTCAAACCAAAACCGCCCCTTGATTCTTCCATGAAATCACGTAAGCCAACCACCGTTGAACTCCTCTCCTCTAGTTCACCAATCCCAACACCCTTACTTCCATCTCGCACCCACCTTGGAAAATTCGGTCTCGAGAAACATGTCGTTCCTTAGTAAATCCACCGAACTCCAACACTACAATACTCCACAAAAAAAATCACAATTCGAACAACTTAAGTGCCATAAACCCAAACCCACCCTCCAATTTACCAACGAATGCCTAGATTTACCACAAACTGAAGCCCTAGCTCTTCGCTGAAGACTTTGAGTACCAGGGAACTGACGTCGAACTTAGAAAGAGGGACATGGAACTGAAGCTAAGTTGAAGACAAACCCGAAAATCACCATGCTTTGATTTATTGAATTTATTTGGATTTGTTCTTGGATTTTATTTGATCGAATAAGTTTACTGGAGAAACAAAAAAAGAGCGGCTCATTTTTACTTCTGTTGACTTCTGAGGAATGTAATTAGGTTTAGAAGGATTGGTGTGGTACTTATAGAATTTTTTTAAATAATATTATATTAGTATTTTATAATGATATTTACCTTAACGCTACTTTCATTTGTTGTTAAAAACTCCTGTGGTCACATACAATTAAAAAAAATCACGAAAATTGACATGCAGCTACAGCTCAACATTACGGTCCCAACGAAACTGGTTTCGTTGAATTCCGACTTCGTATGCTCACACAACGTATTTTTAACCGTCAAAATATCGACTGTTTTTCACTCTGAAAATCCGTACGGCCACATACTGACTCTAAAAATCACGAAACTGGAAATCTAACAATAATTTGATGTTGCGGATCCAATAAAACTGGTTTCGTCGAATTCCGACTTCGTTTTCAAAAGTGGCTATTTTTAAAGCTTTGGATGACCCATTTAAATATATAAATATATTTAGATAAAATTAAATTTAATATTTAAAATTAAATATTATCATCTATATTCACAGTGGGATACCATACAGCTCTAGAATATTCCTATATGAATTTCTAACTCGATATTCACTTCTGCGTCAACCCGATGATCGATTTATATTGAATTTCCTTTTTAAAATATAAATAATTCCTTTATAAATTATAAAGGAATTCCACATCGACTTTTCTGAAATTTGATTTGGACGTGAATCAAAATCTACACGACGAAATCCCAATATTTCTCTTCCACTAGAAAGATATACTACACCAGCTCCACACGTTTCTTGTTTCACAGAAATTCGGCTTAAAACGAATCTTGTACATTCAGTTGAAGTTCGAATCGCCAATTTACGAACTGCAGCGCCATTTCAAGCTCGATTTTAATTATATTATATTATACGTTCAAACTGTCGTCGATTGAATATATTCGTCAATATAATTCAACTCTAAGCTGAACTAAATCCTAGGGATGACCCAGTACAACTTATATTGTGATTCCCAATATTTTTTATTATTTCTGAATTAAATATATTATTTAATTTAATTAAATATTCACTATAATTTAATTAACGACGATTTAATTCCCTAAATCACTATTTATATAATTAAATAAATTAATTATAATACCTCTGACAATGCAGGCCATTACAATATTTGTACAGTAAGTATTTTAAAAAAACAACGGCAACATCATCTGTTTGATTAATACTGCAAATATTTGCGGTTATGTAAGCAATTATCTGGAAAAAAATGCATAAATGTATGCAAGTATTCAAAATAAGTTCACACAGAAAATATTTAGAGCATTTGCATATATGTATGCAACTAACTAGAATACTTTCATATAAGTATGAAATTATTCAAATAAGTAAATTTCATAATATTTTCATATACGTATGCAAGTATTATGAATAACTGTACACAAGTAAGCAACATTTCATAATGTCTTGTCAAATCAAAGAACTTAATTCAGAACATAAAATTCTACAGTAATTTAGTTTAGAAACTACATAATCATGTCCCAGTAGTTCGAAAACAGAATATCAGACAATATATTTACAAGAAATGTAAATGTCATCTTTCCCAATTTTAATCAGTCAAGTTTCCATCTGATAGAAGGTAGTTTTGTATCAGGTTATCTGTTGGAGTCCAACTATGTAGTTTGCAATTGAGAATTTCATAAGCAAGAACAGCTCTTTGTAGATAATCAGCTTCAGAAGTGTAAGTTTCATCTTTTTTATCGGGTTCTTTTTTCTCATTTCGTTGTTTCATAATATTCATAACAAACATTGCATGGTCGATTGTGTAAAAATGGTAAAACATCATCAATTAGTCTGGATAATTGTTTTTGGTATGACTAATTTTAATATCTGCATATAAGCATGCAACAACTTTTAATAAATGCACACGAGTATGTAAGTATTTTGAATTCATTTACTTACGTATGGCCTTGTTGTGGGCAATCTGAATATTCAATTGGATTGTGTTTCTGATAATTCTTCTTTTGAAAAAAATTCACCAATGCATTGATGTATCCTCTCTGTTCAACAAAAAAAAAACACATATTTATGTACATAAAACTGTTGCTAATATTTTGGATACCAATTTACATACAATTTTTCTGGCTGATCTTTGTTGGATTCCTTCATGACGTGGTTTATTTGAGTCATAATGAATCCATCTTCTGTCTTCTTTTACAAATTCTAAAAATGATAAATGCTTATCCATCATATGTCATCATTACCATTTAAGTATGCACTTTTGCTGTAAATTTAAGAAATCTACTTAAAGCATATATAGAATTATAGTGCTAGTATTCTATGCAACTAAACTGATTAATTGGATATATGTATGCAAGTTTAGAGAATATTTGCACATATGTATGAAACTGTTAATATTTAATTGCATAGTATTTTTGCAACTAAACAAAATATTTGTATACAAGTATTCAACTATTTTAATGTTTGAATAAATTTATGCAACTATTCTTAATATCAGTATTCATGTTTGCAACTATAAAAAATATATACATACAAATATGCAACTATTTTGAATACCTGCATACATTTGTACAGATTTTCTGAATACTTTGCATCAGTTCTTATTAATTTCATACATTTATGCAGATATTTTCAATTTGTTGTTTCGTATCGAGCAATATTTGAATTCAATATAAAATTTTCAAAATTTGTTTAAATTTTTCAGTAATTTTACCTTAGGCCGTTCACTGTAACAAATTCTTCCAGTTGATTGATTTGATGCTCCTTTAGGTTCTTCACATTTTTATATTTTCTAATTTTCAGTTTTGTTCCTATACGTGTTTCTTTCGATCTTGGTTTGTTGTCATAATCATCTACATCCGCTATTTCTACTTGTTTCATTTTTTTTACCTGCAGCTGAGAATAATATCACATATATTAGCAATGTACTAATGGAAACTAGATATTTTGAACATTATTACCATCATAAATTATTACTATTTTTTATCTTTTTTGCTTTTTTAAATTTTGATGTTCCTACTTCTTTTCCAGCTCCTTCTTCTGGTCTTTATCATGTTCCTTGTCTTGCTCTTGTTCATTCTCGAGGTCTTGGTCTTTCTCCTGCTCTTTTTTGTCTTTTATAGCCTTAATTTTATCATCATCAGTCCTCTCCTCATTATCTATTTTCATATTATTATTCTCATCAATATCTGAATAGATGCACATAAACATGCAACTATTCTGAATAGATGCACACAAGCATGCAACTATTCTGAATAGATGCACACAAGCATGCAATAATTTTTAATAGATGCACCCAAGCATGCAATAATTCACATATATGCAAACAAGCATGCAACTATTTTTTTATAATGTATTGCTTGAAACTAGATATTGTGTACATTATTACCATCAGAAACTATTATTATTTTTTTATCTTTTTTTCTTCTCTAAACTTTGATGTTCGTGCGCCTTCTCCTTCCATTCCATCTCTTGCCCCTTGTTATTATGGTGTTCTTTATCCAGCTCCTTCTGTTCCTTCTCATGCTCCTTGTCCTTTTGCTTTTCCTTTTCCAACTTCTCCTTTCCGTCCTCATTAACTTTAGGAGCTTCATCGACTTTTTCATCATCATTCTTCTCCTCGACATCTATTATTAGTCTTAAAACGTATTGCTCTTGCTCCTTCTTGTCCTTCTCCTGTTCATCTTTCTTCCGCAACTGCTTATCCTGTACATTTTCCTTCTCCTTCTTTTTTTGGTCTTTCGATTTTCCAGCATTATCACTATCATTGTCTACCTCCTCAACAACTTTGTACACATCTTCCTTTTCAGCACCTCGTGAATTGTTGTCATCAACTTCGTCATCATCATCATTCTTCTTCTCAATATCTGCTTACATGTTATCGATCTTATCATCACCTTTGTCTTCATCATGACCTTTGTCATTATCGACTTTATCATTTTTGTCATCATTTTTATCGACCTGGTCATCCTTCTTCTCTTCGTCTTCTTCCTCTCCACTTTCAGTTTCCTCACTATCTTGATCATCATTCATTTCATCATGCTTTTGGTCTTCATCCACTCCACTTTCATCATTATCTTCACTATCTATATTAATCGCACATTGATCAACTTTTAATCTAAGTTGTTCTTCTATAGTATCTTCTGATGATGTGTCAGCCACAAGTTCATCAATTCTTTTTTTTAACCTTAAATTCTCCTCTTTTAGCTACCTATTCTCCAATTTTAATTCTGCTATCAATTCCTTGAAAATTTTCCCTTT
This sequence comes from Allium sativum, assembly GCA_030737875.1. NCBI lineage: Eukaryota > Viridiplantae > Streptophyta > Magnoliopsida > Asparagales > Amaryllidaceae > Allium > Allium sativum. Next base: position 665,879,294 of record CM060924.1, read on the forward strand.
TTTTTATAAAATGCTTCGTATTCTTCATCCTTTTCGACAACTTGTTTGAGAAATTTTCATTTTGTTTCCTTGTAAATCCTGAAAACAAAAGCAACAACCCCTATTTAATTAATACTGCAAATAGTTGCACTTATGTATGCAACTATCTGGAAAAGCTGCATAGATGCATGGAAGTATACGAAAAATATGCAGAAGTTGGCAAATATTCAGAATATTTGCATATATGTATGCATCAATATGCAATTATTCAAAAAAAATTGTAATTCAAATGTTCAACATTTCATATTATTTGCACATAAGTAAACAAGTATTCTGAATATTTTCACACAAGTAAGCAACATTTTTTAATACATGTATAAAGCAAGCAACTATTCCTAATATCTGCATGTATGTATGCAAATATTTTCTATATTTGCATATATTCATGCAGCTATTTTGGAAATTTAATATGATAATTAAAATGATATAGGTTTATATGACTCTTACATTTTTGTATGTGACATTCAATAGCATCGATGGCTTCAGCATTGTTATGTCCCATTTTCCAGCCAATGGGTATATTTCACTGTATTCTGGCTTTGATGTTTTTAAAAAGAAGTTTTTTTCACAAATCCACCACTGCAAAAAAAACATTTGTGAATAAAATGAACAATTATTTAATAAGAAATTTAATAATAAGTTTAAAAATATCCCCATGAACAGTGTCACGCAAGCACTAATCTTGCGTGGTGTCTCATAGTATTTGTCCACTTGGCTAAAGAGATGGTGGTGTATGGTTTTCGGCCAAGATATTATCTTTAATTTTTTTTTTGTCACACACAAAATATGGTAACAACATCCAAGGTAAGGTATAGTTAGGGCTGGATACAAGGAAAGTAGCTGCTAAGTAGAGAAGTAAAAGTTTTACTGTATCATAACAAGCTTCTGCTTACTCTTCTTTAATTGTACAGAAAATCTGTCTCTCTATATTCTTTTTTATTTACTGCAGCTTCATCTTTAAAATGTCTCTCTATGAATGATTTAAATTCTTTATCATTCTTATCTTCCTTTTTCAAATAGCTACTGGTTTTTATCATCTCTCCTTCCATTAGAGCGGCCAATAACTTTGCAACATCTTCTTCTGTAAATGTTAGTATCAAATCCCCAAATTGAAAGTATTTCAAGTTTTTCTTGTAGCTTTTTATTATGATATCTAAAGTGGTAGATTTTTTTGTAGTCTTTGATGGGGAAATGACCCCATCAAATATCATGTTGATTAATCCACCAAGAGGCAATTTTTCAAGATATAATGTATGCTCTCCTGTAAATAGGCCATCAACCTTCATTTTCTCTACCAAATTTACGAATGACTTCAGGTTATTTCTATAAACTTCCTCTTTCTTGGCAATCTTTGGTTGCTCTTCACTTTTCCGTTTTTTCGTTATATGTACGGAAGTTGGTAGTTGTTCCTTAGTAACTAATGTTTTTTTCTTGTTCACTGTCTATTGCATCATCTTCTTCCACCATAGGTCTTTGTAGTAAGAGGTAGAAGATTTTTAATAACATTGATTAAATGTATATAATTATGAAACAATCTGTAATGAACCAAAAATCCGGTCCAATTTGAGTTGACTAAATAACACACGTCCAACCCAAAACTGTATTGGAAATCAGGAAATTAATAGAAAGAAAACAAAGGGCGAGGAAAGATAAGATAGAAACTTAGAATAGAAGAAGAAGAAGAAGAACACAACATCAGAGTAACACAAACCTCATAGCGAAACGAATAACATATAATATATATGACATATCTTTGAAATAAAGGTTTACTTGAATATACATCATTTTCAGAGTACAACACTTACAACACAGCGGAAATAACTATAGCTATATAATCCTGAAGCCTCCTGCTCCAAGCTCTTCTAGGATATCTGTAAATTCCCGACTACTTGACTGCCCATACAAATTTAGGCACCCAAGAGTTTAGGGAAACAAACAAATAAACTCTGGGTCAGTCATGGGACTGGTATGAGTAAAACAGTTTAAAACAGTTTGAGCCATTAAACGATATCTCATAAGACCACGCCGTATAACGGAACGGGTTTTTCCCTTATGAGAATCCAAATATCTTTATATCAAAAACCTTTTGATATTATAATAATGTCTATCAACCACAATATAATAATCATCTAGCAGAAACGCTTTCATCTCACGTTCTACATATATAGTATACAATCAAAACCGCAAGCACGTATTGGGTAATGGATTTCCAACTATGACAAGGTATGGAACCACCTTACGCTAGTGTACCTCTAGAGAGGAATACACTGGGTTCAACAAGAACATCTTGCAACCCGGCCACACATGACCGACCACTCATTTCACTTGAGTGTGTCGAATGTATATCACCAACGGTTGGGATCAGCAACCGTTTCCCGAATGGGACAGTATCGACAATAGATTTTTAGAAGTAAATGAAAATCTAGATCAGGTGATTATACACCCTAATTCGGAGCGACCGACTTAGCCATGCTGCTTGCCCGATTTCTGTCATTTACCAGTTGATGAGGCTAGAAGCTACGCTTTATCATCACACCAGATTCACTTCGAATGTCACTTCGTCAAATCCATCAAATCACCGATTGACATCCTCAACATAACATTATGTGTTAGCTAAAAGAAGTTTCCTTCTCCGCTTCCACTCTTGGTACGGTTGAAGAAATCAATGTACGTGATCGTCTGGAAATACTCTGTCAGACATCCGTCCATACAAGTCATCCAGGAACAGGATGAACCGAAGGTACTATTCAGTATATCCATCTTAGGAACTGTTATCTAAGATTTATACAATAGCCCTTGCACTTTACTTCGTCTTCAATTTTATTTGGCATATATGATTCGCAACGCTTATGCCAATACAGAGTGGTTCTTTGGATAATAATCCAACTGGTCTATCCATATTAACAATGTTAAAATGGTCAAAACTTTGATAGTCTGTGATTTAACTATCAAAGAAAAACACGTGTGCAAACAACGATATTATTTCCAAATGGAAATTCTATCAATCAATCATCATTTAACATATATATATCTATCTATATATATATATATATCCTTATTTTCTACGTTTAGAAAATATACGTTATTAATACTGGAAAACATTTCCATTGTTATTTACATATCACTATCATTTCACTACTATCAGTCCCTGACTGTAAACCAGTAGGAGAACAATTCTCTAAGTATAAACCCCGAAGGCCGAAACCAACATCAGATCGATACTCAGAAAACTATTCAACTTAACTAATCTCTAGTCAGTTTCTAATTTTTCTTAACTCTATTTCTTTAACTCCATTCGATAAATTCTATTTGATTAACTCTAATTGAATAACTCTATTCTGTTTTAACTTTATTTCGAATAACTATATTTGATTTAACTCCTTCGAATATAAACTATATTCGATTAACTACTTCTTGATATACTCTAATCGAATAACTTTATTTGATTAACACTATTCCCTTTTTATAACTCTATTTGTTTTCTAAATATTCTCCTTTATAATATCCTATTAATTTTCTAATAATATTCCTTTATCCTATTCTATTTATTTTAACCAATTAATATTCCCTTTATCTTTTCTATTCATTCTAACAAATAAATATTTCCCTTTTTTTATAATTTATCCTTCGATTTTATAATTATTTCTTTTATAAAAACCCTTTTCCTTTTCTATATAAAATCCATCGATTTTATATAAATAATTCATTTTCAAAATACACTTTGAAAATCCCATTTCCCACATCTAGTATTTCTTATGGTATTTAACACACTATATAACAACGATAAAAATCGTCCAACCACATATAATCTACGTCAGATTATATATCACATCATATATCAAAATATACAAATCACAGTAAAATAAATGTTGAGGAATCCAGTTGGATTCCTCCAACCTGTTTCCCTGCATCACAGATGTTAAACAATATAGATAACATCACTTTCAGTTCCATATGATATATTCTGTTAAACAGAATCAATATAGAAATTTAACTAACTGACTAGCAGTTCAATTAACGGTCAACACACAATCAATCAGACAATTTTTAACAGTTCTAAAAATACAACATGAAATTAAAAACTGTTCAGAGTTAGTGAGATTTTACTTACATTGGCAGTTCATCGTTAAAGAACGATAAACTGTTGTTTGATTTGAATCAAACAATTTATTTCTCCATAAATTCAAACGAGCTCCACTCCACTCCCAGTCAATTCCATTGGGTAGTGTACGTCCATACGATCCCAACGAATCTTGTTTCGCTTGATTCTGATATCGTACTACAAAGTTATAGCATTAACAAACCTATACACTAATTAATTTAAATTAACTTAAATTGATTTTAGTTGGGCCTCACCCCTTTGGCCCATCAGCCCAGACCACCTTTTAGAACCCATACCCGCTACCCTCGTCTCCCACAAACCAGATGCGAGCTCCAGTAAACCCATCCTCGACCATTACCGCGAAAACAAACTTCAACATCTCCTTTGTCTCACCACCATAAATCAAACCGTCTTCACCATGTTGATCCCCATCCAAAACTGCACCACCCTGCTCCCCCGTGGCTCAGCTCGCACATCAAATGGACGTCGCGACAGTCCAGTGCTTCAGGAAAAGATCAACATTTTTAATTTTAGAAAATTCCCAAAAAAAACAATACCGAACCTATTCGATCCTCTAAGTCCAAATACGAACTCGAAAACCAACATTGATCCACCAATTATTCTGAACCGCTCAACCTTATCCCGCGCTGTACAAAATGGGATATTCGAAAAACCGTTCGCATCTAAATCTGAGGGCATCAGTGAGAAGCTCCTTCTTCAGGGATCTCAACGAACCAAGGATTTGATTTTTCTATTGAGTATATGATTTTTTTAAAAAGATTGAAGCTCTTCCTTTTCACGTTTTGAGTCTGCTGCCGGCGGCTTTGAGGGAACGGCTTTATAATGGAGGCAAGACTTTTGTGTGGTTGTAAAGGATGTGTACGTGGCCTCTGTTTTGTCCACTAAAGTAGATATTTTATTTTTATTTTCATTTTATTATTTGTTTCAGCACTCTAAAAATCCGTGTGATCACACACGACACCCAAAAATCACCAAACTGGACATGTAGCTAGAGTTTGACATTACGGTCCCAATGAAACTGGTTTCGTCGAATTCTGACTACGTATGCTCACACAACATATTTTTAACTATCGAAATACTGACTGTTTTTCACTCTAAAAATCCGAACGACCACACAGTGACTCTAAAAATCACGAAACTGGAAATCTAACAACTATTTGACATTGCGGATCCAACGAAACTAGTTTCGTTGAATTCCGACTTCGTTTGCAAAACTGGCTATTTTTAAAGCTCTAGATGACCCATTTAAATATATAAATATATTTAAATATAATTAGATTTAATATTTAAACAAAATATTATTGTCTATATTCACAGTGGTGGAATACCATACAGCTCTAGAATATTCCTATATGAATTTCTAACTTGATATTTCAATCTGGGTCAACCCGATATTCGATTTATATTGAAATTCCTTTTTAAAATATAAATAATTCCTTTATAAATTATAAAGGAATTCCACAGCGACTTTTCTGAAATTTGATTTGGACGTAAATCAAAATCTACACGACGAAATCCCGATTTTTCTCTTCCACTAGAAAGATATACTCCATCAGCTCCACACGTTTCTTGTTTCACTGAAGTCCAGCTTAAAACGAATCATGTACATTCAGTTGAAGTTCGAATCGCCAATTTACGAACTGCAGCGCCATTTCGAGCTCGATTTTAATTATAATATAATTATACGTTCAAACTGTCGTTATTTAAATATTTTCGTTATTCTAATTCAATTCTAAACTGAATTACATCTTTTGAATTTGACCAGTTCACACGATATCGCCATTTCGGCTAATTCTGATTATTTCAGAATTAAATATATATATTTTAATTTATTATTTTAATTAAATATTCACCATTATTTAATTCCATGACCATTTAATTCACTATATCACTATTTCAATAATTAAATAAATTAATTATAATACCTCTACCAATGCGGGTCATTACAATCTTCCCCACTTAAAATAATTTCGTCCTCGAAATTGCTAAGCTAGAAGACGACCCTATCGACTGGTTAAAACTTATATGTTCACTTCTCAACTTCAGTTTCAACTGAACCAATTTAATTTCAATTAAATTATTAATTAATTCTTATCAACGAAAATTTCCAAAGATCCTGAAAATTTTCCAATGCCTTAACTCTTTGAAAATTTTTGCCAGCACCTCCTTTGTACTGGTTAATCGGTCAAACTCCAACTTGCCTCTTTTGGCCATCTCCAACCCAAAAGAAAATCAAACAGCCAAGCGGCTTGCCAAGCGGCTTGCCAATTCGGCTCATCAATCTTATATCCAATAGAAATATAAACTTGTACCTTTTGTCGGCATATCATTTTATCCTTTCCACCTGTTATCAATTCAGCGGATACAAGGGTCATCCCAATCAAATTCCAATCTGCTTTTATCCACAACATAACCATTCGCTTATATCCGAGCCAAAAATTATTTCAACTCGAGTTTCTTCTCGATTCCCAACTCTTAACTTGATTATCACATTACACTTCAAATTTGAATCACACAATCCAATTTGTCTTGATATCATTCTAATTCAACCTCAGTTACCACTTTACTGGCTTTACTTTAATTCAATTTAGCTTTCACAAATTTCTGTTAAATTTGTTTTTAATTCAAACAGTCTTTTCCTGGGAATTTTTAAACAGTTTACTCTTTTCAAAAATCAAATTTTCCTTTTGAACATGTCACTGAGCCCTTAATTAATATTCCATTAGTTAAATCACTTCTCTATTTCTTTATCAATATTTGTTAACCAAATATTTTCAATAACCATATTGGCCTTTTACGTTATTTGGAAAACATTTCCGAATATTGCCTTCCTTTATTTTCTACTTTAGAAAATATATGCTATTTATAATTGGAAAATATTCCAATTACTTATCTCTTTTCCGATCTCGTTTATTTCTATACTTAGGAAATATTCTTTGTTATATTTCCAAGCTTACACTTATTTGGGTTAAAACGGATGTTGTGTAAAACATCATTACGACAACCCAAATACTATATTCGACTAACTCTTATTCAACCTTGATCTTCGAGCCTGAAATCTTACTATTTATTTGTTAATAATGAAATCAATCAAGTTGGGGTATAACTACCTCTCAGACCTTGACTGAATAACATTTATAACGTCAAAACAGATATGACTACTTACTCGAATAATCAATACCATACAACTACTTATTCACTTTTAAACACGTATACGCTTCCTCTTTCCATTCTTACTTGATTTTATTTTTAGTCTTCCTTTTTGATTTTACTATTCTATTTCTAAGTTCGTTTCCTTATCGACTTCTATATATACATATCGATACGTTGGTTTCTAACTATCAAATTATCTTAAAAATACTCTAACTCCTTAAATTCCCGGAAAAATTCGCCATAACCTCCTTTGTACAAGGAGCATCGGGATATTTCAAATAGTCTCCCATGGCCCTCACCAATCCAAAAGAAAAAGAAAAAGCCAAGCGGCTAAGCGATACGGCGCATAAAATCTCATATATGAATTAAATACATACCTTTTCGTCGAGCATTCTATTTATATACCTTCATACCTTATCCATACCTATCTCATGTATATTTATACCTGTCCAATCTATTTTAACTATACCTGATCGTTTTAACTCAATTCATTAATTAATTTGTTAATTAACTCTTTAGTCTATTTCACCTTTTTATTTGTACATGACATGTTCAAATATATTTTAACTTGCTTATTAACTAATTTGAATCCAAATTTCAAATTTAAGTTCTATTTTCGATTTCGAATATCCATTTACAAATCCAATTCACCTTTCAAAGTTCAACTTCAAATTTAAAACTCGATTAACTAATTCCTCTTCGACTTAGTTAATTATATTCAAATTCTATTCAAATTTCACATCACTTCTATTATTCAAATCTATATGTCAAATCCCATTTTGAAATTCAACCCAACTTGTCTTTCCCAAAACAAATTCAAAACAGTATCTCTGGTAGTAATTCGTCACTTACAACTCGAAAATGAATACTGATGATGCAGCTGTCATCATCGGAATCTATTTTCCAGCGATCGAAGTGAGTTCAATACTATAAAACCATTTCTAAACATTTCCACTTTGAAATTCATTTCAAAATATAATTCACACTGCTTGTAAAACAATTTAAAATCTCCCAAGATCTTAAATTTTCCTTATTATTAATCCAAATCCATTTACAAACACTTATCCAATTCTCCAGGGTTTTAATTCAATTTCTGGTTTAAATTTCAGATTTAACTCATCTGATTTCACGTATTTCACTTATATGAATTCTGATTGGTTATTTACATAACCATTTAATTTATAATCTTACTCGATTATAATAACAACCAATATATCCACTATATTAAAATTTTGATATATATATATTCTCTATATCAAGATATACCTTGGGTAAACTTATTTTAATTTACCCTCTTTTCAAAACATATCGTGCCGACCCATCGTATTCGAGTGTTTATAAACTCCTACCGATACAGTGGATCAAACTGATCGACCAGAACTCATAAACGACTCAACCCATGAATCTCCACAATATAAAACAATTTTTATATCAATAAAAAATACGCTCACTCATATATATACATTCAAACTCAATCTAGGGTGTTACTAACCCTATCTCTACTGAGTCACGCTGTAACGACCCGGATTTTTAGTGACTTTGGTTATCGACATAAGCTCGATGTCGATAACCAAAACATCGAAAAATCCCGGTAATTAATGAGAGAAATTAGAGGGTGGGAATAGATAAGATAGAAACTTAGAATAGAAGAAGAAGAAGAACACAACATCAGAGTAACACGAACCTCACAGCGGAACGAATAACATATAATAGATAACATAACTTTGAAATATAACAGTTATGTATACAATAGCACTTATCAGAGTACAGCACTTACAATACAGCGGAACAAAACTCTATATAACTAACGCTGAAGCCTCCTGCTCCAAGCTCTCCAAGTATATCTGTAAAATCCGGAACTACTTGACTGCCCGTACAAATTTAGGCACCCAAGAGTTTAGGTAGAACAAGACAAAATAAACTCCAGGTCAGTCATGGGACTGGTATGAGTAAAACAGTTTAAACAGTTTGAACAAGTAAATGATATCTCATAAGACCACGCCGTATTACGGAACGGGTTTTTCCCTTATGAGAATCCAAAATATTTTTATATCAAAAACCTTTTGATATTATAATAATGTCTATCAACCACAATATAATAACCATCTAGCAGAAACGCTTTCATCTCACGTTCTGCATATAGTATACAATAAAAAACGCAAGCACGTATTGGGTAATGGATTTCCAACTATGACAAGGTATGGAACCACCTTCCGATCAGTGTACTCTAGGAACGATACACTAGAGTTCAACAAGAACATCTTGTAACTCAGCAACACATGACCGACCACTCATTTTGCTTGAGTGTATCGAATGTATATCACCAACTGTTGGGATCAGCAAACGTTCCCGTATATATATGGGACAGCATTGATTGATTTAAGAAACAAATGAATATTCTCTAGATAGGTGATTATACACCCTACTTCGGTGCGACTGACGTAGCCATGCTGCCTGCCCGATTTCTGTCATTTACCGGTTGATGAGGCTAGAAGCTACACTTTATTATTACATCAGATTCACTTCGAATGCCACATTGTCAGATCCATCGAAAATCACTAATTGGCGTCTACAACAGTATGTTACGTGTTAGCTAAAGAAGTTTCCTTCTCCGCTTCCACTCTTGGTATAGTTGAAGAAATCAATGTACGTGACCTTTCTGGAAATAATACTCTGTCAGACATTCATCAACACAAGTCATCCTCATTCACTTAGAATGTCACAACGTCATACCCGCCAAATCACAAATTGATTTATCCAAAAATAACACGGGTATACAGCTTAGAGAAACGAATTCCTCTGCCACCAAACGTGAATATGTTTGAACAGATCAACTTACGCGATCCATTGGATATACTCTGTCAGACATTCATCCATACAAGTTGTCCTGGGACGGGACAAACCGAAGGCAATATTCAGTATATCCATCTTAGTCACTGTTATCTAAGACTTATACAACAGCCCTTGCATTTTACTCCGTCTTCAATTATCTTTGGCATATATGATTCGCAACGCTTATGCCAATACAGAGTGGTTCTTCGGATAATAATCCAACCGGTCTCTCCATATTAACAACGTTAAAATGGTCAAAACTTCGATAGTCTGTAATTTAACTATCAAAGAAAACAAGTGTGCAAACAACGATATTATTTCCAAATGGGAATTATATCGGTAAATCATCAACATATATATATATATATATATATATATATATATATATATTCACATTACCTTATTTTCTATGTTTAGAAAATATATGTTATTAACACTGGAAAAAGTTTTCCATTTGCTTATTTACAAATCACTACTCTTCCCCAACTATCAGACCCAGACTGTGAACTAGTATGAGAACAATTCCCTAAGTATAAATCCCAAAGGTCGAAACCAACATCAGATAGACACTAAGAAAACCATTCAATTTACTAATCTCTAGTCAGTTCTAATTTTACCTAACTCCATTTGATTAACTTTGATTAATTAACTCTAACTGGTCAACCTTAATTAATTAACTCTAATTGGTTTTACTTGGTTTGACTAACTCCATTTATTAACTCGACTGACAAATTCAACTCGATTAACTAAACTAATCACTTTGATTAACTCGACAAATTCACTTTGGTTAACTTAACCAATTCACGTAACTAATTCACTTAGTTTTACTTAACTAATTCACTTTGATTAATCTAACTATTCACTTAACTCCTGTCGAATAAACCATATTCGATAACTCCTCTAACTCTACTCGAATAAACTATATTCGATTAACTCCTTTAATCTATTCGATTTGATAACTCCCCTTTTCGAAAAACCAATATTCGATTAACTCACTTCGAATAACCAATATTCGACTACTCACTTCGAATAACTAATAATTGATAACTCCTTTGAATAAACTATATTCGATAATCTCCTCTCGAATAACTAGATTCGATTAACTTAACTTATTTAACTTAACTTGATTAACTCCTATCGAATGACTAGATTCGATCAACTTAACTTATTTAACTCATCTTGATTAACTCATATCGAATAACTTGATTCGATTTAACTCCATTCGCTTGACTCTAGATCGTAACGATCACAATGGTTATGCCTGATTCCCTTAGGCAACATCCGACCGCCTTAGGCTATTTACAGCCCTGCGAATTACGCTAGCAGTCGTACGAGATGGCAACTTACCCTGAATACTATGTTTGACTAACTCTGTCTCAAATAACTATATTTGATTAACTCTAGTTCGTTTTTAACTCTAATCGATTAACTCTAACTAAGTAACTCTAACTCGATCAACTCGACTTGATTAACTCGACTTACTTAACTCAACTGGTTAACTTGACTTACTTAACTCACTGGTTAACTTGACTTACTTAACTCACTGGTTAACTTGACTTGCTTAACTCACTGGTTAACTTGACTTGCTTAACCCAACTGGTTAACTTGACTTGCTTAACCCAACTAGTTAACTTGACTTACTTAACTCACTGGTTAACTTGACTTACTTAACCCAACTGGTTAACTCTACTGAACTGGTTAACTCTATTCAACTAACTCGACATGACTAACCCCTTTCGAATAGCATATTCGTTTTACTAACTTTTGAATACCATATTCGATTTACTCCCTTCGAATACCATATTCGATTTAGCTCCTTTCGAATACCATATTCGATTTACTTTATTCACTTTATAAAGATTTCCTTTTTAACAACGTTTTACTTATTTGAAAAGATTTACTTTTAAATAACGGTTCTACACTTTAAAATGATTTCCTTTTTATAACGTTTCCTTTTCAATTCTATTTGTAAATGGTTTACAAATATTTCCTTTTCAAACTTATTCTTGAACTATTCTAACTCCTTAAATTCTCTGAAAAATTCGCCATAACCTCCTTTGTAACGGGAGCATCGGGAAAATCCCCAAACCCGCCACACAGGCCTTTCCATTCAAAAAGAAAATTGTTTGTAATTATTTCCTTTTTGAATATCTCCTATTTATAAATATTCCAATTTATAAATATTTCTTAATTATAAATATTCCACTTTATAAATATTTCTTATTTATAAATATTCCACTTTATAAATATTCTATTTTCAATATCACTTTGAAAATCCCCTTATCAACTGTGACGGCCCGCCCCGCACCAGCCGGTATTTCCTCCGAAAGTGCACTGTACACATGTCCGACTAGCACGGAACGGTCGCCAAAGAAAGGAAAGAAGAGAGTGAACAAATCAAGGAACCTGTTGAATGTCTCACGGCGCATGGAATAAAATATAATAATAACATATTTGACATAAAACAGGTGAGACAGTGCATAAGCTGATAACTAAAATCAACATCAACATCAGAGCAGCGGAAATCCACATACAGCTTATTACAATTTTTCAAATTTACTGTCTCTAGACAAAAGAAAGCTAAAGTAGAAGATGCACCACTAATGCCCAAGCAGTGATCTTCAACAACACAGGGAGAATACTACATATATATTACGTGGAAGCCTCCTGCTCGTCTCCGGATCATCTACCCGTGCATCACCAGCTAACCTGTCTCTAGTCTGCTCGTGTGAGCACCCAGAGTAATAAGAGGAGACATAAAACTCTGGGTCAGACATAAAGCCTGGTATGAGCGATAAGCATCTAAACAAAACAATAACAGGTATACTAAACCATACCTGAACCTGGACCTGCAACCAAAGAGTTAGTACCACATACCGTACAGTGCTCTAAGGTGCCATAATAAATAGTGTAAAGAATACGGGGGTGGGGTATGCATGTCATAATGATAGCAAATAAATCATCCATAGCAACCATCCTCACATCTCTCACCCAGTGCGTAAAGCATACGATATCTACCACTTTGGAACACTAGACAAATTGAGGTAACGACGAATCCCGACTTGTAGAAACCCTGTTGTGACCAAGCTAAACACATGGAATCATGACCAAACATTTCAATGACCCACTTCATTGGTCGTAGCCCTTGGTTCTACCGATGCCATAATGGCCCTGAATCCGCCTTCGTACCTCCTACCATAGTGGTCCAAAGCTATAGACATCGACAGCCTCTTGGCACGCGTCCCGCAGCAAAGCCCAACCATGAAGCGAACTCGTTGATTCCCATCTGGATCTAGAGCTCTAACTTCTCATTTGGACTTCCTTTGCATCTCGGGTTTGGTCGAATTGGAGTGGGTCCTCAGAAGAGTTGTCGCGCAGTAGCAGCCCTAGAATTCAGTTCGGTTCGGTAGTCATTACCCTCTTCGGTTCGGTTCGGTAGTCATTACCCTCGTCGGTTCGGTTCGGTAGTCATTACCCTCGTCGGTTCGGTTCGGTAGTCATCACCCTCCTTCCTTGTCATCTTTCCATTCGGTTCGGGTGCCCCTCTGGTTCGGTTCGGTACACCGACCCGATCCCATCCTTTGTCCTAGCCTCTACTTTCCCCGTTCCGACCCTATGCTCCTCATCTTCATCCCATCCGGTGCTCCAGTCCGATCCGATCTGGCCCCCATTGTTCTTCCGATCCGATCCCCTTGTCCACTCCAACTCTAAGTAGATGGCCTTCCTTCTCGCCAAGCATCCTCCAGTGACAAGTTCCAATCCAGTTCGAATTCCCTTGGCCAGTTCACAAATCCGATCCGACCCCTACTCTGATCCGATCCGGTTCGGAACCTGCACATTTCTGCAACTTTCCAGCGAGCTTTCTACGCCATTCGACGGTGTTTTCGACCAATCTAACTATTCTAATCAATCATAAAACATACCATAGAGTCATAGCAACATGTAAGAGCAACCACAAACACCAAACAACAATTCAAATGAATCAAAATGGATCAAAAGTGGCCAAAACCCCACATTTTCCCATACCCCCCCCCTTAATCACGTTTAAGGATATAATTAACAAAACTTAACCAAATCACCCAAATTTTCTAACAGAGGCATAAAACATAATATTCGAATTTATCAACATTTTTCCAAATTTTATTTGTGTATAAATTCACTAATTATCACTAATTACCCTAAATTACCCGTAAATTAGTGAGAAATCATGCAAATCACTCACCTTGGCCACAAAATAAAACACCAAATCTGAAATACTCTCTGTTTGGGTCGAATTCCTATGTATAGCAGCAGCTCCAACCTTGCTTTGTTGCTATTTGGCCTTGCTTTGATGTAGTTTAGGTTTAATCTTCACTAAAAATGTGTTTTGGAGTGGTTTTAGAGGATGGAAGCCATTACTAAGGTCTCAAGAAGATTTGTGGCGGCTCAAAACTGAAATGAAAGTGATTTCCTAACCCTAATCAGTCCTCCTATACCTCTAAACCCGAAATTCCCCTCTGGGCCTAGCTGCTAATCACCCGGTTAAGCCCAATTAAGCTGTTTTACACCATCTGGAACTTGTTTCAGCCATATCTCCCAAACGGTGAGTCCGTTTGGCTAATATGACCACTTTACGGAATTGTAAACCATCATCCAGAGCCAATGGAAGAGGTTTCAGGTCAAAATTCCTTTCCAGTCAAAAGTTATGGCCAAAACAGTGCCAACTAGGGGTAAAATGGTCATTTAAAAATCGAGAAAAATCATGAACATGGGAAATGACCCCAGTAGTCGTCTCCCAAAGTTACATGACCATACGACTTCATATGTGAAAGAAATAAATATCCTATGGTCCCATGATGCGTAGAATACGGGTCGTTACGCTCTCCCCCCTTATGAAATTTCGTCCCCGAAATTCCTTAACCCCAAAACATACAAAAGATCCCGCATGCCTAACAGCCACATACAACAATCAAACATGCAAAATAAGCAAACAAGCCTATCCTAGCATGCGGAAAACTAAATCGAAGTCAAAATCTTACCAGGCAAAGAGTTCTGGATATGTCTTCCTAAGGTTCTCCTCTGTCTCCCAAGTACAATCGTTCTCGTCCTCGCTCCACTGAACCTTGACTAGCTTCACCGCCTTCCTTCGAAGTTGCTTCATATCGTGCTCGACAATACGGGCCGGCTTGCGGTTCCTAACCACCTCGGGTTCTACTTCGAAGTCCTCTAACTGATCAGGTGAAATAGTCATATCTGGGTCATGAACGAACTTCCTTAGTTGGGAAACATGAAATACATTGTGAACTCCCGCCATCTTCTCTGGTAAGTCAACTCTATATGCCAAATTCCCGACTGGTTCAAGAACAGGGAATGGGCCAACAAATCTTGGTACCAACTTGCCTCTCCTGCCAAATCGTATCACGCTCTTTAACGGAGAAATTTTGACAAACACCAAGTCACCAACAGAGAAATTTAAGTCTCTTCTCCTCTTATCAGCATAACTCTTCTGCCTATCTTGGACAGCCTTCATTCGTTGTTGAATGATCTTGATCTTATCCAAAGTTTCCCTCACCACATCTGGTCCAAGCATAAACTTCTCGCCTGTCTCTATCCAACATGATGGTGAGTTGCACGGTCTTCCATACAAAGCTTCATATAGAGCCATACCGATACTGTATTGGTAGTTATTATTATATGCAAACTCTACTAGATGCAAATGGTCATCCCATAATCCACCAAAATCCAATATACATGCCCTCAAGAGATCTTCCAAAATACGATTCACCCTCTCCGTCTGACCGTCGGTCTGAGGATGATATGCGGTACTGAGATGTAACTCTGACCCTATAGCCTCTTGTAAGCTCTTCCAAAACCCACTAGTGAACAACGGGTCTCGGCCACTCACAATGCTTTTAGGTACTCCATGAAATCTCACTACCCACTTCATATACAATTCTGCTAACTTAGCTGCCGTTCTGGTCGATTTGACTGGTATAAATCTTGCACTCTTAGTCAACCGATCCACAATTACCCAAATGCTATCATGTCCCGATCTAGTTCTTGGTAAACCATCGATGAAATCCATCGAGACTTGCTCCCATTTCCATTCGGGAATTTCTAATGGCTGTAACAACCCACTAGGCTTCTTTTGCTCGGCTTTAACTAGCTGGCAATTCATGCATTTGGATATAAACCTCCCAATGTCTCTTTTCATTCCTTCCCAGTAGTAGGTCTGCTTCATATCTCGATACATCTTATTACCACCGGGGTGTATAGCCAGGTTTGAGTGGTGACACTTTCCAAGCACTTCATTTCTCAATCCATCGACATTGGGTACAACAAGTTTTCCATTCTTTCTAAGCCATCCATCTCGATCAAGCCCATACTTGTTGATCTCCTCATCGATACTCATTTCTAATTTGGAGATGATTTCCAATAGGTTAGGATCGTCCCTCTGACTAGAGCCGATCCGCTCAATCAAAGTGGGTCTGATCGTCAAACTTGCTAACATTTCTGGATCCAATTCGCACTTTGGTCTGAAATCAAACCCAGCGATGTACTCCAGTTGCTTCCATTCTAGAAACATAGACCCTAGGCTGGCATGTCTCCTACTCAATGCATCAGCCACCGTATTGCCCTTTCCCGGTGTGTATGCGATGTCAAAATCATAGGAAGCCAAGAATTCTAACCACCTTTCTTGTCGGAGATTTAAATCCTTCTGGGAGAAGAGATACTTCAACGACTTATGATCTGTAAATAGCTCAAATCTTTCTCCCAAGAGATAATGTCTCCACATCTTTAATGCGAACACGATCGCTACCAATTCTAAATCATGGGTAGGGTATCTTCTCTCGTGCGGTTTCAATTGCCGACTTGCATAAGCTACAACCCTACCGCCTTGCATCAATACAGCACCCAGTCCGGTACCACAGGAATCCGTGTATACCGTCATCTCTTCATTCCCCTTAGGAATGACTAACACTGGTGCGCTTGTCAACTTGTCGTTTAGACTCTTGAATGCATTCTCGCACCTTTCATCCCAGACAAAAGCTTGATTCTTCTTGGTCAATCGGGTCAATGGTGCTGCTATCTTGGAGAAACCTTGGATAAACTTACGATAATATCCAGCTAACCCCAAGAAACTTCTTACATCTATTGCATTCTTGGGCGTAGGCCAATCCTGTACCGTAGCCACCTTCGTCGGGTCCACGGCAATACCATTCTCTGATACAACATGGCCCAAAAACCTCACTTCCCTCTTCCAGAAGTGACACTTAGAAAACTTTGCTTTCAATTGGTGTTTTCTCAACGCCTCCATCACTATTCTTAAATGTTCCTTGTGTTCTTTCTCTGTCCTTGAATAGACCAAAATATCATCAATGAACACAAGGACAAACTTATTCAACTGATCTCTGAATACCCTATTCATAAGATCCACAAAATACGTTGGGGCATTGGTCAGCCCGAATGGCATGACCAACCACTCATAAAATCCAGACGGCGTCCGAAATGCCGTTTTGGCTATACTCTCAGCTTCCACTCTAAGCTGATGAAAACCTATCGCGAGATCCAACTGATAAAATATTCTCGCGCCACTCAACTGATCGAACAAATCATCTATCCGCGGTAGAGGATACTTGTTCTTCCTCGTCACTTTATTCAACTCGCGGTAGTCTACACACAAACGAAGGGAACCATCCGCCTTGGTAGCAAACACAACTGGTGCTCCCCATTCAGAAACACTCCTTCTGATAAATCCCTTCTTCAAAAGGTCGCTGACTTGCACCTCGAGCTCTCGCTGCTTCCTTGGTGCCATACGACGAAGTGGCATCACTATAAGTCTGGCATCTTTTACCAAATCAATACGGAACTCAATCTCTCGGTGTGGTGGAAGTCCGGTCACTTCTTCGAAAACATCCGGATACTGGCCAACCACGGGCAAACCTGACAACTCACTATGCGGAATGTCGAGGGAGTTTAGAAAACTAGCCAATACCCCCTCACTGGGTAGACCACCAAACACTATCCTCCGCCCATCATCCGCTCTAGCTGTCACTAAAAAGCCCTCACAGTCTACCACCACCCCGTATCTTCAGAGCCAATCTACTCCCAAAATAATGCCAAACCCAGTAAAGCCCAAAACAAAGCAATCACAAACAAACATGCATCCATGACTCGATAAGACCACATTACGACAAATCATGCTAAGGCTAGTTGAACCACCAATCGGGTTCGTCACTACTAAAGGTCTATCGACAATCTAGGGCTCCAATCCCAACCTATCTACCAGGTCACTAGATATGAAAGAACTGGAAGATCCGATATTAAACAAAACTCTAACAGGAACATCATAAACAGAAAGCATACCTTGAATGACGACATTCTTTCCTTTCTCCGCCGCAGTTGGGGCATTCAACGAAGAAGGAATAGCATTAAGGGCGTAGGCTTTCACTATTTGCTTTTCTTTAGGGGGTTGCGGACACTTGTCCTTGTGATGTCCCATTTGGCCATAGTCAAAGCACTTCCTATCCGCTGGTTTGGCCCGACAATTACTAGCATAATGGCCCTTCTTACCACAGCTGAAGCACTTAACATCTTGCATATTCTTTTTCTTCTGGCCATCCTTAGTCTGATTCTGCTTTCTCTTATTCTGGGAACCACCCTTGCCTCCACCACTTGCTTGTGGCTTCGGCTCATCTGCGGATGCACCCTCGGCCTTCGGGTTAGGGTAGAGACTTTCTGATCTCAATGCTTTCCCAACAATCGATTCAAACGTCTCATCGATGTGGTTAATAAGCCTTTCCCCCAAGTACTGATCCAAACCAGTTATGAATTTCTCATTCTTCTTCTCGGCAGTATCAATAAGAGATAACCCATACTTCGACAAAGTGTCGAATTCAGCAATATACTCCAGACAGCTCTGCCATTCTGCTTGAGCTCCAAGAATTTCTTAAATAGCACTGACTTCTGAGCAGTTGGAATGAACTTCTCGCTAAAGTGAGCTTTAAACTGCTCCCAAGTAATCTGATCTTCAGGAGTAGCTGCCTTTATAGCATTCCACCAATTCATTGCCCGCCCTTGCAGCTGACGGGACGCTAGCTTTCTGTAACACCCGCTAAGGTCACTCGCTAAGGGAATGCCATAACATCGGTGGAGTATTTTAAGTGAATATAGAACAGAAAAATTACAACAAGACAGATGTAAGTAGTACTTGAAAATCTTAAAACATCATTTCATTGCAGCGGAAAGTAAAACATGTTTGGTTACATCACAAAACCATAATAAGAGTCAAGTACAAAATATCCATCCTGATAAATAAAAGTACATAATCCCAATACATGAACTGATAGCCATAAAAGAAAGGGTAAGCTGAGCTCTACACCTATGGTCCAAGCTCCAAAAGAGAATAAAGCAGCCTGATCTAAGCCCACTCGTACCGGGCCCCCTCTGATAACCTGAGGGTTGGGAAAAAGATAAAAACAACGGGGTCAGACATAAGTCTGAGTGAGTCCTATAACCCTAACAATACAACCATTAAAGTAATTAGGGTATGACATAAACAAGGTACGGTACCTCTGGGGATAATGACTACACTAAGTAGCCAACTAAACACCGGATGTGCTACGATAACCGAAAAGTCGCGTTTATCCACCCAAGGATAATTACTAACTTACACCACCCCAGATCTACCCACCCAAGGGTAATTCCTACACTGCACCACACCAGTTCTACCCACCAAGAGTAATTCCTACTTAAAGGTTGATCCCACTAAGTGTACTTAGAAATTTTTACCCAGTAGTTTCTTGTACCCCTACACAGGTGCCGTCTGCCCCTATCTTTACTAGGTGTACCCACTACTCCCAAGCGATCGGCTCCCTACCGTAGATACCCGTGCTGGTCCCACAAAGGGGGTGTATCATTCCCCAAAGTGGCTACCTGGTAATATCAACGGTGCACGGCTTTATATCTACACGATGCAACAACGACTTACCAACCAGCCCGGGTCCACACACGCATATGAAACCCGTTGATCCTGCGTCGCCACCGCTAACCCGTTTTGGCCACTTATAGTCAAGCCCAATATGCGTGTCCCGTCACCCGACTAGAGTCGAGCCCAAAAAGATACGTTTGGGATATTGGTTGAAATGGGCCCCCACAAGCTACCCTCCTAATCTTGTCATTCATCAAATGCAACCCTATAATGGGTCCCCACAAGCTACCCACCTAAGCTTGTCATTCATCTAGTGTAACCCACTTAACCCTTTTAATAATCATGTTCACTTACATGTTTAAAGTTTGGTTAAGTCATTTAATCATATTTCAATTGCCACCCAAGGCACCCACTAGATTTCCACATGCCACCCAAAGCACTTACTTAACCCTTCACCCATGTTTTAATTACATGTTCCACTTTGGTTAAGTATTCTAATCGTATTTTCTATTGCCACCCAAGGCAACCCACTAGTTTCCTCATGCCACCCAAGGCACCCCCACTAGTTACTACATGCCACCCAAGGCACCCACTTAACCCTCATGTCCCACTACATGCTAATTTGGTTAAGTGTTTCTTAATTAATTAAGACCGTGATCCTCATAAAGACCTCTCACATTAGACTATCTTTTATGACCGCTGGTTAAGCCGGTTGGGTCCGGGCAGCCTTACGTCATAACCGAGTCTAACCTCGTGTCTTTACGTTAATCACGTATTTAGTTTGTGCCTAAGACCTCTCACATTGGGCTAACATTTGTAGCAACTGGTTAAGCCGGTTGGGTCCGGGCAGTTTTACACTACAAATGAGTCCAACCTCGTGTCTTAGTCGATTAATTACACCTAATTAATCACCCCCACATTAATTATCCCTAATTAACATCAAGTTTTTCTTAACATGGGTAGACCTAACTCAATAGGTAAATTCCCATGGGGTAGACCTAACTCAATAGGTAAATTCCCACTTATGCTTATTCATTTTATGGTATGCTTAATCATAACCATTTCACACCATTTCATTAACATGTCTATTAACCCCATCGTTTCCCCACGTACTTATGCTAACACGACATATTTCCAAGAGAAGATTCTTTCACAATTAACATGGGTTTCACTTAGCATACATTAGCATTAACATGGGTTAAAAGGTGTCCACTTAAATCATAATATTAACCCAACTAGTATTGCTAAATAACCCAACTTGCATGAACATACATATGTCATATCTAAAGGCAACTTGCATAAGTGTTCATAGGTTTTTCAAGGGTGAACTTGCATGTGTCTTAAGGGTGTGAACTTGCACAACATGTTACATGTTAACTTGTATAACATCATACACATAACTTTCATAATATCATAAACATAACTTGCATATCAACATACACATAACTTGCATAGCATCATGCACATAACTTGCATAACATGTTGAGCTTGCATATAAGCATACACATAACTTACATAACATGTTGAACTTGCATCATAACTTGCTTATGAACATATATCATAACTTGCATATGAGCTTGCATCATAACTTGCTTATGAACTTGCATAACATGTCATACTTAGTGACAACTTGCATATATTATGCATATCATAAAAAGAGACAAACTTGCATAAAACCAAACACTTAGCATGCATAAAACCAAATACTTTGTATGCATAAAATCAAATACTTAGCATGCATAATGCCAAATACTTAGCATGCATAACACCAAATACATAACTTGCATAGCATCAAATACTTAGCATGCATAAAACCAAACACTTAGCATGCATAAAACCACATGCATAACTTGCATATCATGTTACATATAACTTGCATATACTCTCACATATAGTTTGCATAACATGTTACATATGCATAAATGTTCAACATAATGTTTTGCATCATAAAACATGGCAATAAACTTGCATATGGCATAAAACTTGCAATTCACATATCATACAAACTTGCATAAACTCATTTATCCACAAACATAGCCATGTCTTATCACATCCTACCATAATCAATTTAACAATTGATTATTAAAGCTATAGGAACTCACCAAAACCAAGATTAGCAAACTTATGAAGTAGAACTAGTTGCCAAATATGAAGAAGAAGATGATTAGAGGTTGATTAGCTTGCAACTCTCTTCATTGATTTGTGGAGGCCATGATCAAGTTTCATTTTGCCATAGTTTAGTTACAAGATCTAATTATGAATGAATTAGGGTAGGGTTGGGGTCTTATTTATAGGATTAGGTAGTGTTTTAGGCCCTTAGATTAACCCTAGATTAGATTAGATCCGTCAGATTTAGGAAATCTCTAGAACCCAGCCCAAGACTCAACCAAAAACCAGATCTGGTGCACCCAGATCAACAGGGCCGACACCCTGTGTCGACAGTCAAGTCGACAGGGCAGTCGACATCCCTGTCGACAGCCCTGTCGACAGCCCTGTCGACATGGCTAGGGCGGGAATTTTTCCCGCCTGGCCCCCGCTGGCTCAAATTTCGAAATCTGATTTTAAATATTTAATTCTGTTTTTATCTTAAATTTTCTTCCAACTTCATTGGGCCATAACTGGGCCATACGGACTCCGATTCTCGAAAACTCGGACTCTATTTCGCGTATTTTTCCGAGACGAACGTAATGACGCAGCCCATTTCCCCCAATTCTCACATCTGAGATTATTTATTCTGTAATTAGTGAATTTTAGCATTAACTAAAATTCGGGGTGTTACATTCTCCCCTCCTTAAAGGATTTCGTCCCCGAAATCTCTAAGCTAAGGAGAATGCATATCCTACCATCCAAACAACCATCTACTTAAACCATCAACCACGGGCATCCATTGTCCTTAAATAGTTTCTAATAATGTATGAGCATATGCTAAAAGTGTGTGTATATGTTCCCTATCTAATGTATGAACATATGCAAACCATGATAGTGCCATGCATCCATTATGTATGCGAGAGAACCCTATCGACACATACAATATCTACATGAGTGCACAATCATTCACCAAAATGCATCATCCATATGATAACACAATCATTATACATCCATAAATATAGCTACCCACACACAATTATATGCAATATGCAATATGAAGTGATTGAGCCGATCTAGTGCCTAGAGTGTGTATATATGCATCCACGAGCAACCACTAGCAACCACTTGCATCCACATGCATCCATCAAACATAACATGTCTCAAACACATGTTTCAACCACAGGTTTACCCTATCTAAAGGTCAACCAGTACTAACGAGAGGATATACTAAAGATAAGATAAGTACTAGACAACGATAGAGGAGAAAGTAAAGACATACCCTCAAAAAGAAATGGGTACAATGAACGCATCTTCGCTTCCGTCTCCCAAGTTGCGTTGCTCTCATCTTCTCCCCATTGCACTTTGACTAGTTGAACCTCTCTGTTTCTCAACTTCCTAGTCTCTGACCCAAGGATGCGAGTAGGAGCTCGTCGAATCGTCTCACCATGCTCTATCTCTACTTCTTTAAGCCAGCTCGGCTCTACCACCTCAGCGGTCTCATGTAGGAACTTCCTCAAATGTGACACATGGAATATATCATGTACACCACTAAGCCTGTCGGCAACTCCACTCTACATGTCATCTGTCCAATCCTTTCCTTAATAGGAAACGGCCCAACAAACCTTGGTACTCACTTCCCAACAGATCCAAAGTGAACCACATTCCGTAACGGAGATACCTTGATAAAAAGCATGTCCTAATATCAAACTCAAGCTCTGTTCTCCTCTTGTCCGCATAAGATTTATGTTTATCTTGCGCCGCTTTCATCCTTCTTCGAATCAAATCAATCTTTGCCTGAAGTCTTTCTAACCTTATCGGCCCAAGCAAGATCTCATCCGTAGATTCCCACCAACGTGTAGGTGATCGACAAGGCCTTCCATAAAGAGCTTCGAAAGGAGCCATACCAATACTGGACTGAAAGCTGTTATTATATGCGAACTCCACCAATGGAAGATGCTCTTCCCATGTACCTCCAAAATCTAAGATACAAAGCCTCAAAAGGTCTTCTAGAACACGATTCACCCTCTCAGTCTGGTCGTCCGTCTGAGGATGATATGCGGTGCTCAGACACAATTGAGTCCCTACTGCTTCTTGCAAACTTCTCCTGAACTCGCTAGTGAAGATAGGATCTCGATCACTCACTATGCTAGAGGGTACCCCATGCAATCGAACTATCTCTCGAAGATATACAGAAGCTAGCCATGGAGCGGTCCTCTTGCTCTTCACAGGTATGAAATGGGCGCTCTTAGTAAGTCTGTCTACCACCACCCAAATTCCCGTATTACCCTTTCTTGATCTGGGTAACCCGTCAACAAAATCCATCGAGACGCTATCCCACTTCCATTGCGGAACCTCCAATGGGTGAAGCAACCCACCTGGTTTCTTTTGCTCCGCCTTCACTTGCTGGCACACCAAGCATCGAGCGACATACTCGGCCACATCTTTCTTCATACCGACCCAGAAGAAAACCCTCTTTATGTCTTGGTACATCCTGTCCCCACCGGGATGAATGGTCATCCTAGAACGGTGTGCTTCATCAAGAACAACCTTCCTCAAACCCTCGTCTTGTGGTACACACAGTCTACCGTCTCTACGCAAGCACCCCCTATCATCTAGGGTGTACCTACTCAAATGGCTGGACGACTCCCTCTCCTCATGAGCTTCTTTACTAACTCAACCAACTGTGGGTCGTCCCGCTGTGCTCCGCCAATATGCCCCAAAAGAGTAGGCCTAACCTCCAAGGAGGCTAGCAAACCGGGTACAAAGTCAACGGAAGGTCTAAAGTCAACATCGAAATAAACTCTAAGCTCCGTCGTTCAACGAACAACGAACTCAAGGACAACCTTTTTCTACTTAAGGCGTCCACCACCACGTTACCCTTGCCATGGGTATACGCTATCTCAAACTCATAGGATGCTAAGAATCCCATCCAAAATCATCACAACTGTCCATCTCTCACGCAGACCACCCTAGTCGAACTCGACATCCCCCAAATACAAGCCCCAAAGGCCTAAACCAATATCAGACAAACACCCAAGGGATATCTCCTTCGAGTTCAGGCGACCTACGTGAGATGATACTAGTAAAAATGGCTAATCAATTAAGCCTTTGACCAACTTTGGATGTCCCCGCCAGTCTCGCTCCAAAACCACCATTTTCCCATAACTGGCTTTGCTTACCCCATTGAGCACATACGAAAACTTATTTCGCTCCTAGAAAAGACCCAGATGTCATCCACAAAGACCATCACGAACTTATTTAGGTACTCCCTGAACACCCTTCCCATCAAATCAACAAAGTATGCGGGGGCGTTCGTCAAACCAAATGGCATCACCAGCCACTCATAAAAAAAAAATCATCCGGAGTCCTAAAGGCAGTCTTCTCTATACTATCCTCAGTCACTCTCAACTGACGAAACCTCGTGGCTAAGTCCAACTGCAAAAATACTGAGGCGCCCACTAACTGATCAAAGAGATCATTAATCCTCGACAATGGGTGTCTATTCTTCTTTGTGAGTTTATTTAGCTCTCTTTAGCCTACACAAAGTCTGAGGGACCCATCCGCCTTCGTGGCAAAAACTACCGGAGCATCCCACTCCGATATTCTTCGTCTTATGAACCCCTTCTCAAGCAAAATCGCCTACTTGCTTATGGAGTTCCCTCTTCTCACGAGGAGCCATGTGGCACACTGGCCAAGATACTGGTTTAGCATTATCCACCAGATATATTCGGAAGTCAATCTCCCGCTTCGGAGGTAAGCCCTTCACCCCCCCCCCCCCACACACACACACACATCCGAGTATTCCCGGACAGCTCTAATAGATCGCAAACTCTAGACCGACGTGTCAAGCGATTCTAGATAACTTAGCATAACAGATTCCATGGGATTACGAGAGATCTCGAGAGTGTTACCCAAGCGGGTCATAAACCTAACAACTCTCTCTTCAAAATCAAGAACGGCACCCCTACTGGATAACCAGTCCATGCCCAACACTATCCCATAGCCCGTGAAGCCCCAAAAAGCATCACGTCTAAACTCAACGCTAAGTGTAGAAACTTTCAAACCCAAACACATCATGGAGCCCCAATTGGGTTTGAAACAACTAAGGGATCATCTACCAAACTGGTGTCTAAGTGCAGTGACTCAACTAACAATGATGAGATAAACGAACTCGATGCGTCAGAATTAAATAAAGTTCGAACCGGATAATAAAGAAATCCAAATTCCAACCTAGACGGTCCTATCCCCATCTGGTACACTAGCCGTGAGGGAATACAACTACCCTCCAGGAGATTCCATACCTTGCCCTTGCTTCTTTGGACAATCCTAATAAGGTGTCCTATTCCTCCAAAAGGATAACTACTCGCCTTCTTCTTCCCATTCTCCACTCGTAACCTCCCATCAAAATGAGGTTTCGTCCTTCATTAAACATCAACTATTTGAGCCTTCCTCCCATCGTCTATCTAATAGGTACCTACCAGTCCTCCTCCTTCTTGAACCAACTTCTAATCCGACTAACGTCTAAGTCCCTTGAAGTGGTTTTCCATTCTTATCTATCTTAGAAAGGTCATCTATACACGGAGGGGAAGCTCAAAATCGAGAGAGGAAGAGATTCAAAACGGAGAATTCGAAAGATAAAGATATGGCTATCGGGGATTATGCTTTTCTTTCAAAAACTCTTCTCTTAAAAGACATGTTTTTGAAAATAATCCTTTCCAAAAATATTCTTAGAAAATAGTTTTTCTAAAAAAATTATCTGTTCTGGTAACCTTAAGCTCTGATACCACGTGTAACACCCCACACCCGCTAAGGTCACTCGCTAAGGGAATGCCATAACATCGGTGGAGTATTTTAAGTGAATATAGAACAGAAAAATTACAACAAGACAGATGTAAGTAGTACTTGAAAATCTTAAAACATCATTTCATTGCAGCGGAAAGTAAAACATGTTTGGTTACATCACAAAACCATAATAAGAGTCAAGTACAAAATATCCATCCTGATAAATAAAAGTACATAATCCCAATACATGAACTGATAGCCATAAAAGAAAGGGTAAGCTGAGCTCTACACCTATGGTCCAAGCTCCAAAAGAGAATAAAGCAGCCTGATCTAAGCCCACTCGTACCGGGCCCCCTCTGATAACCTGAGGGTTGGGAAAAAGATAAAAACAACGGGGTCAGACATAAGTCTGAGTGAGTCCTATAACCCTAACAATACAACCATTAAAGTAATTAGGGTATGACATAAACAAGGTACGGTACCTCTAGGGATAATGACTACACTAAGTAGCCAACTAAACACCGGATGTGCTACGATAACCGAAAAGTCGCGTTTATCCACCCAAGGATAATTACTAACTTACACCACCCCAGATCTACCCACCCAAGGGTAATTCCTACACTGCACCACACCAGTTCTACCCACCAAGAGTAATTCCTACTTAAAGGTTGATCCCACTAAGTGTACTTAGAAATTTTTACCCAGTAGTTTCTTGTACCCCTACACAGGTGCCGTCTGCCCCTATCTTTACTAGGTGTACCCACTACTCCCAAGCGATCGGCTCCCTACCGTAGATACCCGTGCTGGTCCCACAAAGGGGGTGTATCATTCCCCAAAGTGGCTACCTGGTAATATCAACGGTGCACGGCTTTATATCTACACGATGCAACAACGACTTACCAACCAGCCCGGGTCCACACACGCATATGAAACCCGTTGATCCTGCGTCGCCACCGCTAACCCGTTTTGGCCACTTATAGTCAAGCCCAATATGCGTGTCCCGTCACCCGACTAGAGTCGAGCCCAAAAAGATACGTTTGGGATATTGGTTGAAATGGGCCCCCACAAGCTACCCTCCTAATCTTGTCATTCATCAAATGCAACCCTATAATGGGTCCCCACATGCTACCCACCTAAGCTTGTCATTCATCTAGTGTAACCCACTTAACCCTTTTAATAATCATGTTCACTTACATGTTTAAAGTTTGGTTAAGTCATTTAATCATATTTCAATTGCCACCCAAGGCACCCACTAGATTTCCACATGCCACCCAAAGCACTTACTTAACCCTTCACCCATGTTTTAATTACATGTTCCACTTTGGTTAAGTATTCTAATCGTATTTTCTATTGCCACCCAAGGCAACCCACTAGTTTCCTCATGCCACCCAAGGCACCCCCACTAGTTACTACATGCCACCCAAGGCACCCACTTAACCCTCATGTCCCACTACATGCTAATTTGGTTAAGTGTTTCTTAATTAATTAAGACCGTGATCCTCATAAAGACCTCTCACATTAGACTATCTTTTATGACCGCTGGTTAAGCCGGTTGGGTCCGGGCAGCCTTACGTCATAACCGAGTCTAACCTCGTGTCTTTACGTTAATCACGTATTTAGTTTGTGCCTAAGACCTCTCACATTGGGCTAACATTTGTAGCAACTGGTTAAGCCGGTTGGGTCCGGGCAGTTTTACACTACAAATGAGTCCAACCTCGTGTCTTAGTCGATTAATTACACCTAATTAATCACCCCCACATTAATTATCCCTAATTAACATCAAGTTTTTCTTAACATGGGTAGACCTAACTCAATAGGTAAATTCCCATGGGGTAGACCT
The DNA here is from genome assembly GCA_030737875.1 of Allium sativum. Taxonomy (NCBI): domain Eukaryota; kingdom Viridiplantae; phylum Streptophyta; class Magnoliopsida; order Asparagales; family Amaryllidaceae; genus Allium; species Allium sativum. The sequence goes on from CM060924.1 coordinate 665,908,061, forward strand.
AACTCAATAGGTAAATTCCCACTTATGCTTATTCATTTTATGGTATGCTTAATCATAACCATTTCACACCATTTCATTAACATGTCTATTAACCCCATCGTTTCCCCACGTACTTATGCTAACACGACATATTTCCAAGAGAAGATTCTTTCACAATTAACATGGGTTTCACTTAGCATACATTAGCATTAACATGGGTTAAAAGGTGTCCACTTAAATCATAATATTAACCCAACTAGTATTGCTAAATAACCCAACTTGCATGAACATACATATGTCATATCTAAAGGCAACTTGCATAAGTGTTCATAGGTTTTTCAAGGGTGAACTTGCATGTGTCTTAAGGGTGTGAACTTGCACAACATGTTACATGTTAACTTGTATAACATCATACACATAACTTTCATAATATCATAAACATAACTTGCATATCAACATACACATAACTTGCATAGCATCATGCACATAACTTGCATAACATGTTGAGCTTGCATATAAGCATACACATAACTTACATAACATGTTGAACTTGCATCATAACTTGCTTATGAACATATATCATAACTTGCATATGAGCTTGCATCATAACTTGCTTATGAACTTGCATAACATGTCATACTTAGTGACAACTTGCATATATTATGCATATCATAAAAAGAGACAAACTTGCATAAAACCAAACACTTAGCATGCATAAAACCAAATACTTTGTATGCATAAAATCAAATACTTAGCATGCATAATGCCAAATACTTAGCATGCATAACACCAAATACATAACTTGCATAGCATCAAATACTTAGCATGCATAAAACCAAACACTTAGCATGCATAAAACCACATGCATAACTTGCATATCATGTTACATATAACTTGCATATACTCTCACATATAGTTTGCATAACATGTTACATATGCATAAATGTTCAACATAATGTTTTGCATCATAAAACATGGCAATAAACTTGCATATGGCATAAAACTTGCAATTCACATATCATACAAACTTGCATAAACTCATTTATCCACAAACATAGCCATGTCTTATCACATCCTACCATAATCAATTTAACAATTGATTATTAAAGCTATAGGAACTCACCAAAACCAAGATTAGCAAACTTATGAAGTAGAACTAGTTGCCAAATATGAAGAAGAAGATGATTAGAGGTTGATTAGCTTGCAACTCTCTTCATTGATTTGTGGAGGCCATGATCAAGTTTCATTTTGCCATAGTTTAGTTACAAGATCTAATTATGAATGAATTAGGGTAGGGTTGGGGTCTTATTTATAGGATTAGGTAGTGTTTTAGGCCCTTAGATTAACCCTAGATTAGATTAGATCCGTCAGATTTAGGAAATCTCTAGAACCCAGCCCAAGACTCAACCAAAAACCAGATCTGGTGCACCCAGATCAACAGGGCCGACACCCTGTGTCGACAGTCAAGTCGACAGGGCAGTCGACATCCCTGTCGACAGCCCTGTCGACAGCCCTGTCGACATGGCTAGGGCGGGAATTTTTCCCGCCTGGCCCCCGCTGGCTCAAATTTCGAAATCTGATTTTAAATATTTAATTCTGTTTTTATCTTAAATTTTCTGCCAACTTCATTGGGCCATAACTGGGCCATACGGACTCCGATTCTCGAAAACTCGGACTCTATTTCGCGTATTTTTCCGAGACGAACGTAATGACGCAGCCCATTTCCCCCAATTCTCACATCTGAGATTATTTATTCTGTAATTAGTGAATTTTAGCATTAACTAAAATTCGGGGTGTTACACTTTCTCTTCATCACATCCTCGATACCCAAATCCTCGAAGATACGTTTGCAACCATCCAACCAATCCTGAACATCCGTGGCCGACTCCGTTCCGTGAGACGGCTTCCCACCAAGGCTAGTATAATCCTTATTTAGCTTGGCGAAGTCGACCCTCGGCGCCTGCACTATTGGACCACCACCATCTCCACCATTGGGAGCTGCCCTCTGCACATCCCTAAGCATCTCTCTCATGAGGTCAGTAAACATCGCCCTCATGTCAGCAACATTCCCATTATTGGCCCCTCTACCGGTACCTCTAACATATCGGCTCATCGTCAATCTGAAAAAGGAAACGATTAACGACCCCATAGTGGTGCTAGTGCAGCACGACTTCATTCTTATACTACTAATAGTATATATATATATAGCTTTTTAAAAACCAAAATAATCACAAATACGCTCTCTCGTATACGTATATTATCTCTCCCTGATGACTTCCCTAGGTTAACTACGCAACCTAGAGCTCTGATACCAAGTGTGACGGCCCGCCCCGCACCAGCCGGTATTTCCTCCGAAAGTGCGCTGTACACATGTCCGACTAGCACAGAACGGTCGCCAAAGAAAGGAAAGAAGAGAGTGAACAAATCAAGGAACCTGTAGAATGTCTCACAGCACATAGAATAAAATATAAAAATAACATATTTGACATAAAATAGGTGAAACAGTGCATAAGCTGATAACTAAAATCAACATCAACATTAGAGCAGCGGAAATCCACATACAGCTTATTACAACTTTCCAAATTTACTGTTTCTAGACAAAAGAAAGCTAAAGTAGAAGATGCACCACTAATGCCCAAGCAGTGATCTTCAACAACACAGGGAGAATACTACATATATATTATGTGGAAGCCTCCTGCTCGTCTCCGGATCATCTACCCGTGCATCACCAGCTAACCTGTCTCTAGTCTGCTCGTGTGAGCACCCAGAGTAATAAGAGGAGACATAAAACTCTGGGTCAGACATAAAGCCTGGTATGAGCGATAAACATCTAAACAAAACAATAACAGGTATACTAAACCATACCTGAACTTGGACCTACAACCAAAGAGTTAGTACCACATACCGTACAGTGCTCTAAGGTGCCATAATAAATAGTGTAAAGAATACGAGGGTGGGGTGTGCATGTCATAATGATAGCAAATAAATCATCCATAGCAACCATCCTCACATCTCTCACCCAGTGCATAAAGCATACGATATCTACCACTTTGGAACACTAGACAAATTGAGGTAACGACGAATCCCGACTTGTAGAAACCTTGCTGTGATCAAGCTAAACACATGGGGTCATGACCAAACATTTCAATGACCCACTTCAATAGTCGTAGCCCTTGGTTCTACCGATGCCATAATGGCCCTGAATCCGCCTCCGTACCTCCTACCATAGTGGTCCAAAGCTATAGACATCGATAGCCCCTTGCCACGCGTCTCGCGGCAAAGCCCAACCATGAAGCGAACTCGTTGATTCCCATCTGGATCTTGAGCTCTAACTTCTCATTTGGACTTCCTTTGCATCTCGGGTTTGGTCGAATTGGAGTGAGTCTTCAGAAGAGTTGTCGCGCATTAGCAACCCTAGAATTCGGTTCGGTAGTCATTACCCTCGTCGGTTCGGTTCGGTAGTCATTACCCTCGTCGGTTCGGTTCGGTAGTCATTACCCTCGTCGATTCGGTTCGGTAGTCATTACCCTCCTTCCTTGTCATCTTTCCATTCGGTTCGGGTGCCCCCTGGTTCGGTTCGGTACACCGACCTGATCCCATCCTTTGTCCTAGCCTCTACTTTCCCCGTTCCGACCCTATGCTCCTCATCTTCATCCCATCCGGTGCTCCAGTCCGATCCGATCTGGCCCCCATTGTTCTTCCGATCTGATCCCCTTGTCCACTCCAACCCTAAGTAGACGGCCTTCCTTCTCGCCAAGCCTCCTCCGGTGACAAGTTCCAATCCAGTTCGAATTCCCTTGGTTAGTTCACAAATCCAATCCGACTCCTACTCTGATCCGATCCGGTTCGGAACCTGCACATTTCTGCAACTTTCCAGCTAGCTTTCTACACCATTCGACGGCATTTTCGACCAATCTAACTATTCTAATCAATCATAAAACATACCATAGAGTCATAGCAACATGTAAGAGCAACCACAAACACCAAACAACAATTCAAATGAATCAAAATGGATCAAAAGTGGCCAAAACCCCACATTTTCCCATAACCCCCCCTTAATCACGTTTAAGGATATAATTAACAAAACTTAACCAAATCACCCAAATTTTCTAACAGAGGCATAAAACATAATATTCGAATTTATCAACATTTTTCCAGATTTTATTTGTGTATAAATTCACTAATTATCACTAATTACCCTAAATTACCCGTAAATTAGTGAGAAATCATGCAAATCACTCACCTTGGCCACAAAATAAAACACCAAATCTGAAATACTCTCTGTTTGGGTCGAATTCCTATGTATAGCAGCAGCTCCAACCTTGCTTTGTTGCTATTTGGCCTTGCTTTGATGTAGTTTAGGTTTAATCTTCACTAAAAATGTGTTTTGGAGTGGTTTTAGAGGATGGAAGCCATTACTAAGTTCTCAAGAAGATTTGTGGCGGCTCAAAACTGAAATGAAAGTGATTTCCTAACCCTAATCAGTCCTCCTATACCTCTAAACCCGAAATTCCCCTCTGGGCCTAGCTGCTAATCACCCGGTTAAGCCCAATTAAGCTGTTTTACACCATCTGGAACTTGTTTCAGCCATATCTCCCAAACGGTGAGTCCGTTTGGCTAATGTGACCACTCTACGGAATTGTAAACCATCATCCGGAGCCAATGGAAGTGGTTTCAGGTCAAAATTCCTTTACAGTCAAAAGTTATGGCCAAAACAGTGCTAACAAGGGGTAAAATGGTCATTTAAAAATCGGGAAAAATCATGAACATGGGAAATGACCCCAATAGTCGTCTCCCAAAGTTACATGACCATACGACTTCATATGTGAAAGAAATAAATATCCTACGGTCTCATGATGCGTAGAATACGGGTCGTTACATCAACATTTCGGTATGTTATGGTATTCAGTCATATCAAATCACGATGTTCAATATCGCCCAAGCACGTATAATCGCCCATAGATTTTATATCACATCATATAACAATATATGAAAAACAATAAAATAACTGTTGAGGAATCCAGTCGGATTCCTCCAACCTGTCTCCCTGCATCCACAGATGTTACACAATATGATTATCATCACTTTCAGTTCAATAAAAATTATTCTGATAGCAGAATCAATATATAAATATTTAACGGTTTATATATATATATATAATTTTCACTAACTGACTAACAGTTCAATCAATCAACCAACACACATCAATCAACAGATGATTAACAGTTCTAAAAATACATTATAAAAATATAACTGTTCAGAGTTGGTGAGTTTTACTCACATTTGCAGTTCATCGTTAAAGAACGATAAACTGTTATTTGATCTGGATCAAACAGTTTATTTCGCCATAAATTCATACGAGTCCCAATCCATTTCCAATCAGCTTCATTGTGAAGCCCTCGTCCATACGGTCCCAACGCAACTTACGGTTCGTCAATCTGATATTGTATGAGATAGTTACACATTTTTAAAGTTCATCGGTATTTAAATATAAAAACAAAACTTAGTTTTCCTTTGATTTTAAAATTTGGGCCTTCTAACCTTTCAAACGGCCCATACCCATCCACTAAAACCCGTCCGCATCCCCCTTTCTTCCCAAACCAAGAAAACCCGTACCTGCTCCTGTTAATTTCAAATGCCATGACCGAATAAATCTCGCTCCTCTCCTCCTTCATCTTCACATAAAAACTCAAATCGGAATCACCCTTTGAATCCCGCTTCGGATCCTCACCACAACCGTACCCATAAAAATCAACTCGAGTTCCTGTCGATCGCCTCCAGTCGTGTTGTGGCAGTTCACCCCAGTCCATCGGAGCCGCCCTCAATGGCACCACCAGCTGCGCCTCGACTCCCTTAGTCCAACCATCACCTCGAATTGAATCGAACTCCTTTATTTCGAGTTAAAAATCTAACCCTAACTTCCACTGTAAACCGCTAAACCCCATATAGATGTTCGAACCCAACAAATAGAACGTGAAATCGAAGCCCTTACGATGCTGAATCCAAAGAAACTTGTTTGAGGATTTATTGTATTTGATTTCATTTGTTATGGATTTTAGAAGGTGGAATTCATTTTCTGGAAAGGAGATAAGTTACGGCGGATTTTGCCTTGACTTGTGAATGAGGTGAATTAGGTTTTTAAGGGTTAAGGGGGGGTATTTATAGCAAGCACAAATATCTAGATATTTTTATATTAATATTTTTATATTTTATTTAATCCTTTATATTCGTTTCTGACTTCAAAAAATCCGTGTGATCACACACGATGCCCAAAAATCACGAAACCGGACATGTAGCTAGAGTTCGACATTACGGTCCCAACGAAACTGGTTTCATCGAATTCCGACTTCGTATGCTCACACAACGTATTTTTAACCATCAAAACACTGATTGTTTTACACTCTAAAAATCCGTACGGCCACACAGTGACTCTAAAAATCACGAAACTAGAAATCTAACAACTATTTGATATTGCGGATCCAACAAAACTAGTTTCGTCGAATTCTGAGGTCGTTTGCAAAACTGGCTATTTTTAAAGCTTTGGATGACCCATTTAAATATATAAATATATTTAAATATAAATAAATTAAATATAAATAAATTTATATTATCGTATATCTTCGCATATGATATCGTCCGGCTCCAGAATATCATATCAGAATATACAGTTTGATATTTCAGATTCCCGATTACCTCGATATTCAGTTTTACATTGAAAAACCCTTTTATAACATATATAAAGCGTTACGAATTATAGAGGAATTCTACAGCGACTTTTCTGAAATTTGATTTGGACGTACATCAAAATCTACACGATGAAATCCCGATTTTTCTCTACCACTAGAAAGATATACTCCACCAGCTCCACATATTTCTTGTTTCACAGAAATCCGGCTTAAAACGAATCCTGTACATTCAGTTGAAGTTCGAATCGCCAAATCGCGAACTGCATTGCCATTTCAAGCTCGATTTTAATTATAATATAATTATACGTTCAAACTGACGTCGATTGAATATATTCGTCAATATACTTCAACTCTAAGCTGAATTAAATCTAAGAGACGACCCCGTTCATAGAATATTGTGATTCCCAATGTTTTTTTGATTATTTCTGAATAATATATATTATTTAATTATTTAATTTAATTAAATATTCCATATTATTTAATTAAACCTCTATTTAATTCACTACATCACAGTATATATAATTAAATAGATTAATTATAATACCCCTGACAATGCGGGTCATTACATTCTTCCCCACTTAAAATAATTTCGTCCTCGAAATTGCTATGTTAGAGGATGACCCTATCTATTGGAATTCCTAAGATTTGTTTACCCCTTATTTCTGATTTTAACTGAACCAAATATCGACTAAAATATTAATTCCTTCCGACTAACTAAAATTTTCAAAAATTCTAAAAATTTTCTAACACTTTAAATTTTCCGAAAATTTCGCCATAACCTTCTTTGTACGGCCCTATCGGTAAAACCACAACTCGCCTCTCTAGGCCTTCTCCAACCCAAAAGAAAATCAAACAGCCAAGCGGCTTGCCAATTCGGCTCATAAATCACCTAACTCATATGAAATATAAACTTGTATCTTTTTGTCGGGCGTATCATTATATCCCTACCATCTGTTATCAACTCGGCATATACAAATGCCATCCCAATCAAACTCAATCACTTTTATATCGTCAAACCAAATCATTCGCTTATACTCAAGTCGAATCCCATTTTCAATCTCAAGTTTCATCCTTGATTTTCAAATTCTAAGTCCAGATAAATTTCAAATTCTTGACTTATCCATTCAATTCTATTTAACTTAGTTCAAGTTAAATTTCAATTTATTTTTACCATCTCACTTTATTTAACTTCATAAGTTAAATTTAAATTCCAAAACTTAAATTCCTGGGTAAATTTTAAATCAATTTGAAATCATAATACCTATTCAAAACCATCGAATTTTTAAATAACTTGTTTTCTCAAAACAATTCAAATCAAAATCTCTGGTAGTAATCCACCACTTAGAACTCGAAAATCACACCGATGATACTGTGCAGTCATCATCGGAATTATTTTCCAGCGACCCAAGTGATTTCAATACTATATCATTTCAAAACCCTTACTAAATACATCCATTTTGAAAACATCTCAAAATCTCCCAGGAACTTAAAATTTCCTTATCTTAATTCCAAATCTGATTTAAATTCATATTCAATTCATCTTATTTCATATACTTTACTTATATGAATTCTGATTAGTTATTTATAGCCATTTCACTTTTATAATCTTACTCGATTATAATACAACCAATATAACTAATATATTTATTTTCTCAATATCAGGATATAATTTTGGGTAAATTTATTCTATTTACCCTCTTTTCAAAACATACCGTGTCGACCCATCGTATTCAAGTGTTTATCAACTCTTACCGACACAGTGGATCAAACTGATCGACCAGAACTCATAAACAACTCAGCCAATGAATCTCCACAATATAAAACCATTTTTTATATCAAATACAAATACGTACTCGTATATGTACACTCAAACTCAATCTAGGGTATTACTAACCCTATCTCTACCGAGTCACGCCACAGAGCCAAGGTAATTCTTAACTTAAGCTCTGATACCAACTGTAACGACCCGGATTTTTAGCGACTTTGGTTATCGACATAAGCTCGATGTCGATAACCAAAACATCGAAAAATCCCGGTAATTAATGAAAGAAATTAGAGGGTGAGAATAGATAAGATAGAAACTTAGAATAGAAGAAGAAGAAGAACACAACATCAGAGTAACACGAACCTCACAGCGGAACGAATAACATATAATAGATAACATAACTTTGAAATGTAACAGTTATGTATACAATAGCACTTATCAGAGTACAACACTTACAACACAGCAGAACAAAACTCTATATAACTAACGCTGAAGCCTCCTGCTCCAAGCTCTCCAAGTATATCTATAAAATCCTGAACTACTTGACTGCCCGTACAAATTTAGGCACCCAAGAGTTTAGGTAGAACAAGACAAAATAAACTCCAGGTCAGTCATGGGACTGGTATGAGTAAAACAGTTTAAACAGTTTGAACAAGTAAACGATATCTCATAAGACCGCGCCGTATAACAGAACGGGTTTTTCCCTTATGAGAATCCAAAATATTTTTATATCAAAAACCTTTTGATATTATAATAATGTCTATCAACCACAATATAATAACCATCTAGCAGAAACGCTTTCATCTCACGTTCTGCATATAGTATACAATCAAAACCGCAAGCACGTATTGGGTAATGGATTTCCAACTATGACAAGGTATGGAACCACCTTCCGATCAGTGTACTCTAGGAACGATACACTGGAGTTCAACAAGAACATCTTGTAACTCAGCCACACATGACCAACCACTCATTTTGCTTGAGTGTATCGAATGTATATCACCAACGGTTAGGATCAGCAACCGTTCCCGTATATATATGGGACAGCATTGATAGATTTAAGAAACAAATGAATATTCTCTAGATAGGTGATTATACACCCTACTTCGGTGCGACCGACTTAGCCATGCTGTCTGCCCAATTTCTGTCATTTACCAGTTGATGAGGCTAGAAGCTACGCTTTATCATTACATCAGATTCACTTCGAATGCCACATTGTCAGATCCATCGAAAATCACTAATTGGCGTCTACAACAGTACGTTACGTGTTAGCTAAAGAAGTTTCCTTCTCCACTTCCACTCTTGGTATAGTTGAAGAAATCAATGTACGTGACCTTTCTGGAAATACTCTGTCAGACATTCATCAACACAAGTCATCCTCATTCACTTAGAATGTCACATCGTCACACCCGCCAAATCACAAATTGATTTATCCAAAAATAACACGGGTATACAGCTTAGAGAAACGAATTCCTCTGCCACCAAACGTGAATGATCAACTTACGCGATCCATTGGATATACTCTGTCAGACATTCATCCATACAAGTTGTCCTGAGACTGGACAAACCAAAGGCACTATTCAGTATATCCATCTTAGTCACTGTTATCTAAGACTTATACAACATCCCTTGCATTTTACTCCGTCTTCAATTATCTTTGGAATATATGATTCGCAACGCTTATGCCAATACAGAGTGGTTCTTCGGATAATAATCCAACCGGTCTCTCCATATTAACAACGTTAAAATGGTCAAAACTTCGATAGTCTGTTATTTAAATATCAAAGAAAACAAGTGTGCAAACAACGATATTATTTCCAAATGGAAATTATATCGGTAAATCATCAACATATATCTATATATATATATATATATATATATATATATATATATTCACATTACCTTATTTTCTATGTTTAGAAAATATATGTTATTAACACTGGAAAAAGTTTTCCATTTGCTTATTTACAAATCACTACTCTTCCCCAACTATTAGCCCCAAACTGTGAACTAGTATGAGAACAATTCCCTAAGTATAAATCTCGAAGGCCGAAACCAACATCAAATAGACACTTAGAAAACTATTCGATTTACTAATCTCTAGTCAGTTCTAATTTTACTTAACTCTATTTGATTAACTCTGATTGATTAACTCTAACTGGTCAACCTTAATTAATTAACTCTAACTGGTTTTACTTGATTTGACTAACTCCATTTATTAACTTGACTGACAAATTCAACTCGATTAACTGAACTAATCACTTTGATTAACTCGACAAATTCACTTTGGTTAACTTAACCAATTCACTTAACTAATTCACTTAGTTTTACTTAACTAATTCACTTTGATTAATCTAACTATTCACTTAACTCCTGTCGAATAAACCATATTCGATAACTCCTCTAACTCTACTCGAATAAACTATATTCGATTAACTCCTTTAATCTATTCGATTTGATAACTCCCCTTTTCGAATAACCAATATTCGATTAACTCACTTCGAATAACCAATATTCGACTACTCACTTCGAATAACTAATAATTGATAACTCCTTCGAATAAACTATATTCGATAATCTCCTCTCGAATAACTAGATTTGATTAACTTAACTTGATTACCTCCTATCGAATGACTAGATTCGATCAACTTAACTTATTTAACTCATCTTGATTAACTCCTATCGAATAACTAGTTTCGATTTAACTCCATTCGCTTGACTCTAGATCACAACGATCACAATGGTTACGCCTGATTCCCTTAGGCAACATCCGACCGCCTTAGGCTATTTACAGCCCTACGAATTACGCTAGCAGTCGTACGAGATGGCAACTTACCCTGAATACTATGTTTGACTAACTCTGTCTCAAATAACTATATTTGATTAACTCTAGTTCGTTTTAAATCTAATCGATTAACTCTAACTGAGTAACTCTAACTCGATCAACTCGACTTGATTAACTCGACTTACTTAACTCAACTGGTTAACTTGACTTACTTAACTCACTGGTTAACTTGACTTACTTAACTCACTGGTTAACTTGACTTGCTTAACTCACTGGTTAACTTGACTTACTTAACCCAACTGGTTAACTTGACTTGCTTAACCCAACTAGTTAACTTGACTTACTTAACTCACTGGTTAACTTGACTTACTTAACCCAACTGGTTAACTTGACTTGCTTAACCCGACTGGTTAACTCTACTGAACTGGTTAACTCTACTGAACTGGTTAACTCTATTCAACTAACTCGACTCGACTAACCCTTTCGAATAGCATATTCGTTTTACTAACTTTTGAATACCATATTCGATTTACTCCCTTCGAATACCATATTCGATTTAAATCCTTTCGAATACCATATTCGATTTACTTTATTCACTTTATAAAGATTTCCTTTTTAACAACGTTTTATTTATTTGAAAAGATTTACTTTTAAATAACGGTTCTACACTTTAAAAATGATTTCCTTTTTATAACGTTTCCTTTTCAATTCTATTTGTAAATGGTTTACAAATATTTCCTTTTCAAACTTATTCTTGAAATATTCTAACTCCTTAAATTCTCTAAAAAATTCGCCATAACCTCCTTTGTAACGGGAGCATCGGGAAAATCCCCAAACCCACCACACAGGCCTTTCCATTTAAAAAGAAAATGGTTTGTAATTATTTCCTTTTTGAATATCTCCTATTTATAAATATTCCAATTTATAAATATTTCTTATATATAAATATTCCACTTCATAAATATTTCTTATTTATAAATATTCCACTTTATAAATATTCTATTTTCAATATCACTTTGAAAATCCCCTTATCAACATTTCGGTATGTTATGGTATTCAATCATATCAAATCAAGATGTTCAATATCGCCCAAGCACATATAATCACCCACAGATTTTATATCACATCATATAACAATATATGAAAAACAATAAAATAACTGTTGAGGAATCCAGTCGGATTCCTCCAACCTGTCTCCCTGCATCCACAGATGTTACACAATATGATTATCATCACTTTCAGTTCAATAAAAATTATTCTGATAGCAGAATCAATATATAAATATTTAACGGTTTATTTATATATATATATATATATAATTTTCACTAACTGACTAGCAGTTCAATCAATCAACCAACACACAGCAATCAACAGATGATTAACAGTTCTAAAAATACATTATAAAAATATAACTGTTTAGAGTTGGTGAGTTTTACTCACATTTGCAGTTCATCGTTAAAGAACGATAAACTGTTATTTGATTTGGATCAAACAGTTTATTTCACCATAAATTCATATGAGTCCTAATCCATTTCCAGTCAGCTTCATTGTGAAGCTCTCGTCCATACGGTCCCAACGCAACTTACGGTTCGTCAATCTGATATCGTATGAGATAGTTACACATTTTTAAAGTTCATCGATATTTAAATATAAAAACAAAACTTAATTTTCCTTTGATTTTAAAATTTGGGCCTTCTAACCTTTCAAATGGCCCATACCCATCCACTAAAACCCGTCCGCATCCCCCTTTCTTCCCAAACCAAGAAAACCCGTACCTGCTCCTGTTAATTTCAAATGCCATGACCGAATAAATCTCGCTCCTCTCCTCCTTCATCTTCACATAAAAACTCAAATCGGAATCACCCTTTGAATCCCGTTTCAGATCCTCACCACAACCGTACCCATAAGAATCAACTCGAGTTCCTGTCGATCGCCTCCAGTCGTGCTGTCGCAGTTCACCCCAGTCCATCGGAGCCGCCCTCAATGGCACCACCAGCTGCGCCTCGACTCCCTTAGTCCAACCATCACCTCGAATTGAATCGAACTCCTTTATTTCGAGTTAAAAATCTAACACTAACTTCCACTGTAAACCGCCAAACCCCATACAGATGTTCGAACCCAACAAATAGAACATGAAATCGAAGCCCTTACGATGCTGAATCCAAAGAAACTTGTTTGAGGATTTATTGTATTTGATTTCATTTGTTATGGATTTTAGAAGGTGGAATTCATTTTCTGGAAAGGAGATAAGTTACGGCGGATTTTGCCTTGACTTGTGAATGAAGTGAATAAGGTTTTTAAGGGTTAAGGGGGATATTTATAGCAAGCACAAATATCTAGATATTTTTATTTTAATATTTTATTTAATCCTTTATATTCGTTTCTGACTTCTAAAAATCTGTGTGATCACACACGATGCCCAAAAATCACGAAACCAGACATGTAGCTAGAGTTCGACATTACGGTCCCAACGAAACTGGTTTCGTCGAATTCCGACTTCGTATGCTCACACAGCGTATTTTTAACCGTTAAAACACTGGCTGTTTTACACTCTAAAACTCCGTACGGCCACACAGTGACTCTAAAAATCACGAAACTGGAAATCTAACAACTATTTGATATTGCGGATCCAACAAAACTAGTTTCTTCGAATTATGAGGTCGTTTGCAAAGCTGGCTATTTTTAAAGCTCTGGATGACCCATTTAAATATATAAATATATTTAAATATAATTAAATTAAATATAAATAAATTTATATTATCGTATATCTTCACATATGACATCGTCCGGCTCCAGAATATCATATCAGAACATACAGTTTGATATTTCAGATTCCCGATTACCTCGATATTCAGTTTTACATTGAAAAACCCTTTTATAACGTATATAAAGCGTTATGAATTATAAAGGAATTCTACAGCGACTTTTCTGAAATTTGATTTGGACGTACATCAAAATCTACACGACGAAATCCCGATTTTTCTCTTCCACTAGAAAGATATACTCCACCAGCTCCACACATTTCTTGTTACATAGAAATCCGGCTTAAAACGAATCATGTACATTCAGTTAAGTTCGAATCGCCAAATCGCGAACTGCAGCGCCATTTCAAGCTCGATTTTAATTATAATATAATTATACGTTCAAACTGACGTCGATTGAATATATTCGTCAATATACTTCAACTCTAAGCTGAATTAAATCTAAGAGACGACACCGTTCATAGAATATTGTGATTCCCAATGTTTTTTTGATTATTTCTGAATAATATATATTATTTAATTATTTAATTTAATTAAATATTCCATATTATTTAATTAAACCTCTATTTAATTCACTACATCACGATATATATAATTAAATAGATTAATTATAATACCCCTAACAATGCGGGTCATTACACACGCCATAGAGCCAAGGTAAAACTTAACTTAAGCTCTGATACTAACTGTAATGACCCAAAAATCCGTTCCAATTTGAGCTGACTAAATAACACACGTCCAACCCAAAATTGTACTGGAAATCAGGAAATTAATAGAAAGAAAACAGAGGGTGAGGAAAGATAAGATAGAAACTTAGAATAGAAGAAGAAGAAGAACACAACATCAGAGTAACACGAACCTCACAGCGGAACGAATAACATATAATATATATGACATATCTTTGAAATAAAGGTTTACTTGAATATACATCATTTTCAGAGTACAACACTTACAACACAGCGGAAATAACTATAGCTATATAATCATGAAGCCTCCTGCTCCAAGCTCTTCCAGTATATCTATAAAATCCCGACTACTTGACTGCCTGTACAAATTTAGGCACCCAAGAGTTTAGGGAAACAAACAAATAAACTCTGGGTCAGTCATGGGACTGGTATGAGTAAAACAGTTTAAAACAGTTTGAGCCATTAAACGATATCTCATAAGACCACGCCGTATAATGGAACGGGTTTTTCCCTTATGAGAATCCAAATATATTTATATCAAAAACCTTTTGATATTATAATAATGTCTATCAACCACAATATAATAATCATCTAGCAGAAACGCTTTCATCTCACGTTCTACATATATAGTATACAATCAAAACCGCAAGCACGTATTGGTAATGGATTTCCAACTATGATAAGGTATGGAACCACCTTACGCTAGTGTACCTCTAGAGAGGAATACACTGGGTTCAACAAGAACATCTTGCAACCCTGCCACACATGACCGACCACTCATTTCGCTTGAGTGTATCGAATGTATCTCACCAACGGTTGGGATCAGCAACCGTTTCCCAAATGGGACAGTATCGACAATAGATTTTTAGAAGTAAATGAAACTCTAGATCAGGTGATTATACACCCTACTTCGGAGCGACCGACTTAGCCATGCTGCTTGCCCGATTTTTGTCATTTACCAGTTGTTGAGGCTAGAAGTTACGCTTTATCATCACACCAGATTCACTTCGAATGTCACATCGTCAAATCCATCAAATCACCGATTGACGTCCTCAACAATACATTATGTGTTAGCTAAAAGAAGTTTCCATCTCCGCTTCCACTCTTGGTACGGCTGAAGAAATCAATGTGCGTGATCGTCTGGAAATACTCTGTCAGACATCTGTCCATACAAGTCATCCAGGAACAGGATGAACCGAAGGTACTATTCAGTATATCCATCTTAGGCACTGTTATCTAAGATTTATACAATAGCCCTTGCACTTTACTTCATCTTCAATTTTCTTTGGCTTATATGATTCGCAACGCGTATGCCAATACAGAGTGGTTCTTTGGATAATAATCCAACCGGTCTCTCCATATTAACAACGTTAAAATGGTTAAAACTTTGATAGTCTGTGATTTAACTATCAAAGAAAAACACGTGTGCAAACAACGATATTATTTCCAAATGGAAATTCTATCAATCAATCATCGTTTAACATATATACATATATATATATATATATATATATCCTTATTTTCTATGTTAAGAAAATATACGTTATTAATACTGGAAAACATTTCCATTGTTATTTACATATCACTATCATTTCACAACTATTAGTCCCTGACTGTAAACCAGTAGGAGAACAATTCTCTAAGTATGAACCCCGAAGGCCGAAACCAACATCAGATCGATACTCTGAAAACTATTCAACTTAACTAATCTCTAGTCAGTTTCTAATTTTGCTTAACTCTATTTCTTTAACTCCATTCGATAAATTCTATTTGATTAACTCTAATTGAATAACTCAAATTGAATAACTCTATTCTTGTTAGCCCACTTTGTGAACTGGGCAACACAAAGTCGAGATGTGAAACATTGAAGAAATTGGAAAGCATTATAGCGGATCGGATCGGAGAAGATATAGCGGGTCGGATCGGAGAGGTCTTGCTGTTCGGATCGGTGAGCTATTACTGTTGGAATCAGAGAGGCACAGCTGTTCGGATCGGAGAGCAACCTACTGTCAGTTGGAGCGGAGGGCTACCTGCTACAAAGACAGATCGGAACGGAGTGAAAGTGGACGAAGACTTAGCCTTGGGACAAAAACCGGATCGGATCGGATACCCCGATCCAAACCCCTCCTATACACTCCTCCGATCCGAACCCATATTCCACGTCATTCTCCCCCATGATCGCCTGGTTATTCGGAGCGGTTATGACCAGTTCCTACCCACTACGTCCACTGCTCTGATGCGTTGTCAACACAGAAATCCATCCGAACCTGAGGCTGATGGGATGGATGACACGTGGCTCCGATCTGGATCGGGTTCTGAGCAAATTTTCACCTATAAATACCCTATCTGGAGACAATGAAAGGGATCTTCTTTTTGGCACTTTGAGAGTTCAACCACTTTCGTAACACGAATTCCAGCACTCCTGGATAATCCAAATCGTCTTTCAACATTTGTTTTTAGACAATTGAGTGAATGTACGTGAATTGTGAGAGAAATTGAGTGAATATCTCATTGTAACTGCAACAATATCATTGAGAATAGTGATTGACAAGTGGACATAGGCTTTTCTTTGCCGAACCACTATAAATTCTGTGTCTCTATTTTACTTTTGATCTTATTTCATTCTGCTTTTAGTCAATTTGGGTGTTAGAACCACTTTTTGGTCTAACATTTTGGTGCTTTCATTGAGAGCTCATCTGAATTCTCTGTTTTTCAGGATTATCGTTCTACTTTTTGGACCGTTGAGTTCAAAGAAGTTAATCCTCAAGTTTCGACGCTCTTGAATATTTGTTGAATTGATTGTTGAAGAACTATGGCCAAAGGAAAAGGCAAAGAAGTTCAATCTAGTCGAGGAAATGGAGTTGGCGAAGATCAGCAAAATGCGGTCGTGACAAGGTCTCGTGAGCAGAGCTCAGCAGCAGGACGGACCGATACAGGGAATCTGAACCGCATCCAGGGGGAGAGCTCCGATCCAATCCGGGTAGGAGAATCTGAAGCAGTGCATTCCCCCAACCTGAACCGACCCGAGCAACTTGCCCTACACCGACCCGACCTAGCTTTCCAGCTCCGACCCGAACCGATTTCCCATCTCCGAACCGACCCGTCACTTGGTGATGTTGGAACCTCTACTCAATCCCCTACAAATGCTCTGATTCCAGCCACCAGGGTCAATGATCAGGTCAATCCATCCGCACCTATTACTCAAGGAGATTTCTCGTGCCTACTTGACATGCTTGAGAGTACTAGGGAGGCTATGAAAATCCATGAGCGCACCAATCTCATGATGCAAGAAAATATGAGACTCGTGAGCAGGGAAATTAGCGAACTCCATAGGCAGAGAACCCCATCCCCGGTTCGTCACACACCAATGGATCAGTCTTCTTCTTCCGAGGAAGAGCGGCCCCGTGAACGAAGGCCGCTCGAACGACCTCAGAATTTGGAGCAGCTGACGTTCGGATCTTTGGGGTCTCGCGAGGATATTGCACGAGCACTAGGAAACAATGATCCCACTCAGGGGCAAAGGCCCCAGCCCCCTCCTCCCGAGATCGACCGGGAGCGTAGGGAACGAAGTAGAGCAGAAGCAGCTCAAAGAAGAAGGGCATCTCCTGAACAAGAGCCCAGAAGGAACCCGGATACCAGGGCCATGGAGCCTGAACGGCCCCTAACTAATGCTGATGTACAGGCAATGGTACGCCAGATTATGTCCGAGAGCCGGAACTATACCAATGAAGATTATGGCATTGAGCGAAGCCATACTCCTTTCATTGACGACATCCTCAATTTTCAATTTCCCCGACGTTTTAACCTGCCGCAGATGGACAAGTACAATGGGAGAACTGATCCGGGACAGCATTTAATGCGATACTCGTGGCCCATGAATGCTGCTGCTGCTCCTGACGCAGTGAAGTGTAAAGCATTCCCGATCTATTTAGAAGATGTGGCGCTGTTATGGTTTACCCGACTTCCCCCTCGTTCGGTATCGAATTATAGGGAATTGAGCGAACGTTTTATGAATCAGTTCCGACTCCATACCCGAAAGTCCAAAAGTGTTATTGAATTATCAAGAATTAAGCAGGCGCCAGGAGAGTCTTTGAGGTCATATCTTGACCGTTTCAACTTAGCTGTGACTGAAGTTAGTGACCCGCATGAGCCCACCATCTTGATGGCATTAAAGGAAGGAGTCGATCCTGAATTCGAGTTTGGAGATTACCTTTCTGGGAAGACACCCTCCACGAGAGAGATATTCTATGAAAAGGCCGATATTTATTTAAGACGAGAGGAGGCCAGGGAAAACCGAAAGAGAAAGTCTGAAGTGGCTTCAAAAGAAAATGTTCAGAGTAACGTCGTCGTGAAGCAGTCTGGGGAAAGTTCCGGAAAAGTTGAAGTAAATGTGGGAAACAAGGGTGGAAACAACAATTCTGGAAACGGGGGCAACAACAATAACCATAATGCGAATGGTAACAGAAGAAATAGAAATAGGGGAAGTGATCCTAACAAAAGACCCCGATTCCAAACTTATGAGAATTATACACCGTTGAACGACACTCTGGAGAACATTTACTTGGACACATACAATGTTTTGCAATATAAAAGACCGCCACCTCGTGACTCAACAGAGAAA
Organism: Allium sativum; assembly: GCA_030737875.1. Classification (NCBI taxonomy): domain Eukaryota; kingdom Viridiplantae; phylum Streptophyta; class Magnoliopsida; order Asparagales; family Amaryllidaceae; genus Allium; species Allium sativum. The sequence continues at coordinate 665,927,345 of CM060924.1, forward strand.
GAAATGGCAACTGGGAAGTTTTGTTTGTTTCATGGAACTCATGGGCATTCAACCAATGAATGTCGGCATTTGAGAGACGTGATTGAGAAGCTGCTGCGCGAAGGGAAACTGGATGAATATAAGGTTGCCCCGAGGGACAGGGGGCAAGGAGAGAAGGCTCCAAAATAGATTCAATCTGCTTCCAAGCCTACAGCGCGGCAGAAAGGCAAGGGAATTGTTATCAACTCCATCGTGGGTGGACCCCACCCAGCAATCCGTAGTTTTAGAGCAATGGATCAATATGTAAATGCTGCCAAGCACGTAGATGTGAATGAAGGTGATGATTTGGAAGATATCGCCCCCATAAAACAACAGAAGACAATGTTTGACGACGTGGTATTCCGTAGCAGAGATAATACCGGGATCCAGTCACCCACCGATGATCCATTGGTCATTACTACCACCATTGGGCCGGCCTTGGTTCATAAGGTGTTAGTAGACAACAGAAGCTCTGTTAATATTTTATTTAAAAAGTCATTCGATCAGATGAAGCTTGAATCTGAAGATTTGAAGCCATGTGAAGGTTGGATCCGAGGCTTCAACGGGGCGTCAACAGCTCCCATGGGGTACATAGAATTGCCCGTAACCTTGGGGCAAGGAGAACGCCGAAGAGTACGGATGCTTCAATTCGTAGTGTTGGACGTAGATTCGCCTTATAATGCATTTTTAGGAAGGCCTGCCCTTGCTGAATTCAGGGCTTGCATCGCCCCTTGGTGTTTATTGCTTAAGTTCCCAAATGAAGCCGAAACTGGGATAATGAGAGGGGATCAAGTCTCCGGACGGGCCTGCTATGTTGCCGAATTGAAGATGTTGATGAAAGGACTTAACATCGAGAGTAAAGATGCCTCGCCTCCTCCAAAGGAGGGCTCGGTGTAGCAATTAGAGGGATCGGCCCCGAAGGAGTTGGCCAAAGGAACGCCTGAAGACCTAGATCCCAGAAAAGACGAGGAACCAGAGACTAGAAATGCAACTCCTAATGAAGCGACAGTGGACATTCCCATTGATGAAGCTGATCCAACAAGAGTTTTGAAGATTGGATCTCAGTTAGATCCACGTTGGGCCGAAGAACTAATAGACTTCTTGAAGGCGAACTTGGACGTGTTTGCCTAGACCCACGCTGACATGTGTGGGATATCTCCATCCATCATAAGTCACTCACTAAATGTAAACCCGAAACATCCGCCTGTGAAGCAAAAGAGACGTATGTTGGGCCCTGAGAGGTCGGCTGCTCTCAAAGAAGAAGTGGAGAAGCTGAAACAGAACGGATTTATTTGAGATTCGACATATCCCGACTGGATATCGAATCCCGTCTTAGTAAAGAAGCCGAATGGAAAGTGGTGGACTTGCATTGATTTTTCAGATTTGAACAAAGCTTGCCCAAAAGATAGTTTCCCACTTCCCAGGATTGACCAGCTTGTAGATTCGACAGCGGGTCATGAACTACTCTCTTTCATGGATGCATATTCCGGATACAACCAAATTCCTATGCACGTGCCAGATCAAGAACATACGAGCTTCATTACAAATTTGGGGTTATATTGTTATGTTGTAATGCCATTCGGATTGAAAAACACCGGAGCCACTTATCAGCGCTTGGTGAACAGAATGTTTTATAATCAAATAGGGAAGACTATGGAAGTTTATGTGGATGATATGCTTGTCAAATCGAAACAGTCCTCCAGCCATACGCAAGACTTGGCAGAAATGTTTGGTATCCTGCGAAAGTATCGGATGAAGTTGAATCCTTTGAAATGTTCATTTGGAGTGGCATCGGGAAAATTTCTAGGCTTCATTGTGAGTTCCCGAGGAATTGAAATCAATCCTAGCCAGATAGCAGCAATTATAAACATTGAAGAGCCGAGAAGAATTAAAGATGTCCAAAGTCTTGCAGGGAAAATAGCCGCGTTGAGTAGATTTATCTCCAAAGCCACAGACAAATGCGTCCCGTTTTTTGATTTGATTAAAAGGGGAAAGGAAAACTTCGAGTGGACTCCGGACTGTGTTGAGGCCTTTCGAAATTTATTGGAATTGCTAGAAAAACCACTGATTTTGTCAAAACCAGTGGATCACGAAGAGTTATTTGTTTACTTGGCAGTTTCGGCTCATGCTGTTAGCACAGCCTTGGTTCGAAAAGAAGACAAAGTGCAAAGGCCAGTATATTATGTAAGCAAGAAATTGGCAGCGGCAGAACGCAACTACCCAAAGATTGAGAAGCTCGCTTACAGCCTCCTAATCGCATCCCGAAAACTTCGACACTATTTCCAAGCTCATCCAATAACCATATACACTGACCAGCCTCTGAGGCAGGTGTTGCAGAGACCCGAAGCATCGGGAAGGTTGATCAAATGGAATATAGAATTAAGTCAGTTTGATTTAAATTTTCAGCCACGAAGGTCGATCAGGGGGCAAGCACTGGCAGACTTTATAGCAGAGTTCACTATCCCAGAGGAGGAAGTGATCAATGACAGAGTGGTCAAGTCCGAAGATGAGTTAAAGATAGATTCATGGAAGCTATACACAGATGGAGCCAAAAACGACCGAAGGTCCGGAGCTGGAATCGTCTTAGTTACTCCTGAAGGGCGGTCGTTATATTACGCTCTACGATTAGAATTTTCAGCGACTAACAATGACTCTGAATACGAAGCCCTGATTGCCGGGCTGAAGCTTGCTAAAGACCTCGGAATAAAAATGTTGGACATATTCTACGACTCCAAAATCGTTGTTTGCCAAGTACGAAAGGAATTTGTGGCCCGGGGACCTCGACTCATCGCCTACCTCGGGAAAGTGGAAAAGCTGTTGAGCAACCTGGAGCGGTACAGTATAATGCATATCCCAAGAGCCGAAAACCAGAAGGCAGACAGGATGGCAAAGCTAGCTAGTTCCGACAATCCAGAAGAAACTGAAACAATTCCAATTGAAACGTTGGAATCGCCAAGCTTTGAGTCGATGGAAATTGAGTTCGCTTTCGAAGCAGAACCGGAGAAGGAGTCGTGGATGACCCCAATTAAGAACTTCCTTAAGAGTGGAACACTCCCATCAAAGAAGAGTGAGAAAAGGGCTATAGTTCGCAGGGCCACCAGATATGTCCTACAAGATGATACTCTTTATAGGCAAGGATTTTCTATGCCCCTGTTACGATGTATAGCGCACGACGACATCAAACGTGTACTAAGAGAAGTACACGGAGGTGAGTGTGGAGATCATACAGGAGGTCAGACTTAGCGAAAAAGATATTGCGTTATGGATACTTCTGGCCCACAATTAATAAAGATGCAGCTGATTATTCACGACGCTGCGATAAGTGCCAGAGATTTGCCAAAATCCCCAGAGCACCGTCGACCCAACTTAAATCAATGGTGAGTCCTTGGCCTTTTGCCACATGGGGAATTGATATCATTGGAGTTCTACTGATTGCTAAAGGAGGAGCGAAATATGCAATAGTCGTTGTGGACTATTTTACAAAGTGGGTGGAAGCTGAGCCCCTAACCAAGATCACGGCGAGAAAGGTGATAAGTTTCATGGTTAGAAATATTATATGCCGATTCGGGATCCCAAGGACCATTATAACTGACAACGGAACCCAGTTCGATGGTACTGAATTCAGAAATTTCTGCCAGAAGTGTAAGATCGACAAACGATACACTGTGGTTGCTTATCCGCAGTCGAACGGGCAAGTTGAAGCAATAAACAAAGTAATAAAATCCATCCTCAAGAAATGGTTAGAGCGCGCAAAGGCAAAATGGGTTGACGAATTGCCTTTAGCTTTGTGGGCATATCGAACAACATTTAAGACGGCTACTGGTCATACCCCTTTCTCTCTCTCTTTTGGTTCAGAAGCAGTAATTCCAGTAGAGCTTGAAGTCCCTTCCCACCGGGTGACGTATTATGACCCGATGACGAATCGGGCACTCTTACTCGAGTCTCTTGATGAAATCGAAGAAAAAAGGGACGAAGCGGATTTGCGTGCGGCAAGACATCGACGTCAGATGGCACGCTATTACGACAAAAAAGTTTGCCTTAGGATTTTTGAACCAGGAGATTTGGTGCTAAAGAGAATCTTTCCATCCCTTCCTCACCTCGGTCCGAAGTGGGAAGGACCCTTTGTCATCCAACGGAAACTTGAAAAAGGAACCTTCAAGTTAACGACCGTAGATGGCGAAGAAGTCCCTAGGGCATGAAATGCCCAACACTTGATGCGATATTTGAATTAGAAATGTTGTACTCTTTGTTATTTTTCTTATGAACTCTGTAAAAAGGCACGACTTGCCTTAGGAAAATCTGATGATATGAATAAAGGACTATAAAGTGGACGTAGGCTACGACTTAGCCGAACCACTATAAAAATATCGTGTGTTATTTACTTTTATGCATTATATATATACATTCATCGACTATTCTGTTGTGATTATGGAATATAAGATGATTCAAAACCTGAAAGGTTGAAAACAGTTTAAACGTAAGAAAAAGCACAACGACTATTTGTGCGACAAGACATAATAGAATGAGAAAACGACATTCTTAACTCTAACTCTCCAGAGAGAGAGTATAAAAGCGTCTCCGATTGAGCGCTGAGAAAGAGATCCTTCCCCGCTGAAGGATCGGGAAGTGAATAAATTGCTGAGCTCGAACTCTAACTCTCCAGAGAGAGAGAGTATAAAAGGACGGGAAGACGACGTCCTCTGAGGCGTGAAGGTGCACCCAGACAAGAGACCGCCTCAGTAAGAACTCTAACCTGAGTATAAGACAGGAGAGTACAAAAGAAATGCCAGAAAAAATGACAGGCATTGACGACACAGAAAATGCAATCCCGTCAGAAAATCGGGAGCATTCAGATTACTTGATTAAGCCTTAAATAATTTTTTGAGATTGACTGGGGGCATATATGTATACACATATTTCCTCCCTCCGTAACTTCATTTCATATCTATAGTAAGACATGCATTCTTACATAAGTGCAGAACTAATGACAAACAGACATTGCAGAAAATGAATTATTTTTTATTTACGAATGAATGAATTTGTAAAGGAAAATAGCCAAAAAGAAGGTGCAAGAGCCACCCTCATAGCAACAATTATTGGTCAACCAAATGCTAAAACAACACAAGACAACCCACTATTTAGATTTCGAGTGAGGCTTGGACTTCTTGGCGGCTTTCTCCACATCCTTTGCCTCTCTCTCGGCCTCCATCAAGATGCGCTTTGATTTTTTCTTTCCTGAAGATGCGGCGCTGGAATCCGTTGACTTCTTCCCGGAGGGCGGAGCGCTGGAATCAAGAGAAGATTTTTTAGCGAGTTCCTCTGTAATAGATCTAGTTGAAAGCTTAACAACTAACCTTGATCCCGCATCAATAACTGCGAGAGGCTTGAGGATTTCAGGGTCTAAGTCTTCAGCTTTTAACTGCAATCGTTTATCTTGGTCAGCTTTCATCGCAGCCAAAGTAACATCATCTGCATTTTTCGACTCCCCGACTATTGCCACCTCTGGATCTTCCTCATGTCCACCGTCGCCGCTATCATCCTTTAAGGCGGCTATCATTTCTTCATCACGGGGAGTGTCAGCCTTAGACGGTTCGCTTCCTTCTCCCAAATCTATAGGAGCAGCCTTGTCCTTCCCCCCTTTTGCCTTCTCCATAGGCTCTGCCCCAGAGGCGGCTCCCTGAGTCACACCTGTCTTGCCAGATGGCTCAATACCTACAGAGTGAGAAGCAACAGTTATCAACTCAGGAGAAAATAATGGGTTTTTCATCGATTGCTCAATCACGTGGCGAAAGGTAGAAATAGCCTTGCCGAATTGAGGAGAAAATGTAGGGATACCTTCCGAAGACTTCTCGGCAGGGGTAACTGCTGTCTCTGATGCCATTTCGGGGATAGGGGATAGCAGAGTTGTTCGAGGGATTCCCGGGTGTTCAGGATCATACCCCTCTACTTCAGGAGTTGTGGGGGCAGTAGAAGAGGAACCAGCCACGAGAATGTTCTTCTGTTTAGTCCTCCGCCTTTCTTCTTCCATAGCATCAGCAATGAGGCGGCGCCCTTCAGCTAGGCGTTCTGGCTCATCATCCCTTAAGTATTTCTCCATCAGCTTGTCCTCATCGATGGAATCAGCCTTGAGCTCCTCTTTTTCCCACTCAACGATCTGACTCCATACTTGGACTAGAGTAGATGGATAATCCTCAATCCAAGAAATGTTCCGGCGACGGATGATATGTGCAAAGAATTCAATCATTAATTCGCCGAAACCCTGAATCTCTGCCTCCGCCTCTGACAATTGTTTGCGGGCCTCCTCCGCGGATTTGATTGCACATTCGACGTTACCCTCCGCCAGGGCAGCTCTGTTCTCCGCCTCCATTAGCTTTGAAGCCAAGTCAGCATTTTTCTTTTCTAGCTCAGCATTCCTCCTTGCCAACTCGGCATTTTTCCGTTCAAGGTCAGTGTAAGCCAGGCGCGTTTTAGCGGCATCTGACTTAGCATCTTCAGCTTGCTTTTTTAACTCAGAGCGCTCTTGAGTGTGAGATTCAAGCAAATCATGATAACGTTTTTGCATATCTTCAAATTATTGTTTGAAGTTAGTAGCGTCCCTTTGAGCAACAGCAAGCTGGGCCTGTGTGCCCTCCAAATCTTTTCCTAGATTCTTTAAGGCCTTTGCATCTTCTTCCGCAGTTTTTTGCATTGAATCAGCATTCGTAATTAGAGTACAGATGATTCTGGAAAGGTTGCGTGAATATTTAAACATTTCAGAATACTGTTTCTTGACCGCATCTATCTTTGCTTTGGCTTCATCTGCCCACCTGGAAGAAACAGGCTCGAGGGCAGGTAAAAAAGTCAAAGTCTCGAAGTAATGTTTGGGAAATTGCTCCTCCAAATACGCCCGCTTGATTGCGGTTTCAGCATCTAGTGGCGGAGGGGCGGGGATCGTCAATTCAGTATCCCTATGCGTGGAGGATTCAATAGTCTCTTTATCTGTTCTAGGCCGTTTAGCAGAGACTTTGCGTTTACTTCGCGACTCAATATCTTTCGGCGGACTTCTCTCCCTGCTGCTCTTCTCTTGGGAAGAGGTGGATTCTTTCGGTTGCGGCCTATCCTCTTCCCGACGGCCTTGATAACCTTTATATCTCTCTGGGTCCTTTCGAACAGGAGAGCGAGAACGCGAAGTTCGAGGGCGATAGGGTTCATAAGGCCTTATCTCCTCCCTACTGCGATCGTCGCGGCGATCATACTCAATATCATGAGGTGGGTTAGACATGCTGCGGCGGAGCTTCCCTGATATCATAGTAGGATCGGGACATCGTGCCTGCACAACAAGACAAATGAAATTCAAAATCAATAGTTTCACAGAGAGAGAGGTGTAATGGGTGGTAATGTTATTGTGTAAAGTGTGTCCTAAGTGGTGTGTTTCCCCCCAACAAACCCGAGTCTAAAGCTAGACTAGTACGGGCAGGCTCTTTGGCCTTAGCAGGAGTGGTCTCTTCAGAAGAGGTGAAAACTAAAGGATCCTTCCTAAAATCCTCTGAAGTGTATATAGTTTTAGGTAAGGGGAGATCCCCCAAACCCTGAAATAATGGGTCATCAGTACTAGGTATATCTCCCTCGGAAGCATCAATTGGCGACTCTTTGGAAGGCGTTGACCTTTCTGGAGAAATGGCATCCTCAGGAGCAGTATACCCTTCGCGATGCTTTTCGGCCAAGTTAGCCAACTCATCATCTTGGGTGGAAGATGGAGAAGGTGAAGTTTGAAGAGGCACTGTAGGAGCTCCAGAACCTTCTCCTGTCTCTGGGACTATATCCACTGGAGGGATATATACGTATGGAGTCGTCCCATGACCGATACTACGAGTAACAGATAGCAGCCCATGAAAATGAAGATATTCGTCCTTAAGGACTTCATCAATAGTCAGGAACTTCTGATCGCCATTGAGGAGCTGGTGCATCCGGTCAAAGAACACCTGGTCTGATATTTGTTTTGGGTTGTCGACTGGAAACAAAAAGAAAAACGAGTTAAGGCGATGACTTGAATGTATAGAGCCAAGATTTAGATAATCAGTTCTTTACTTGATTTCGTCCACCACCTGGCACACCCAGGTTGTCGCTTCACATAAAACCATTCCAGCCTGGAATCTCCAGCTTTACTACTGAATGGCGTTGGAATTATCTTCCTCTTAGGAACAGACTCAAAATAGCAGAAAGAAGGAGTCTCTCGAGTCCGATGCTTGAAGTTGTAGAAGAAATGAACGTCATTGAAAGTGAGCTCTATGCCTAAGATCTCACGGTATGCTATATATAAGGTGTGTAAGTAAGCATAAGAATTGGGATGCAGCTGCATGGGGGCAATCCGCATTTATCTTAGAAAATCAATGATGAAGGGAGAAAATGGAGGAATAGCACCGACCATGCACATCAACCGAGTAATTGCCATATACTCTTCTGGAAGGTTGTGGGGACGGTCAGTTCTCAAAGGCACCAGGGTGTCCCTTTTCATTATCCCGTATTTTAAACAAATTTGGATAAGTCTGTCGTTGTCGATGGTTGATTCAACAGAATATTGGGGTGATTCCAATATGACAGCCGATTCAAACTCATCAGGAGCCCGGTCGTCACCAATCCCTCCTTCCTCTTCAAAACCTAGAGAAACTTCATCCTCCGAAGACACATTGTCACTTTCGCGATTTCCAACCTCGTAGTCTGAACCCTCATTATTCCATTCTGGATCCGACGGAGAAGATATGTCCTCGAGAGTAATTTTGTTGGAGGTTTCCGGGGCCTCTTTCTTCTCAGCTAGTCTGGAAGAGTGTCTGGGTCTCATGGTCATAAAACTGTTGAAGAAGCAATAGCACAAATTAGAGTAAATTAGCCCGTATCCCCCCGTGCATGTGTGCAAACTAAAGTGTAAACAATTTATGCGGAAAGTGCAAAGTAAATGTTTAAAAGTGCGACGCAAAAGTTTGGCAAAATATAAAGAATTGAAGTAGTTCTTGATGTCCAGCTACGTTCGCAAGGCACTATCCTAACTGTCCATTAAGTTGAAGATTATGCCAAAAGTTGATTGGGCCAGTTAAACAAGTTTTTATGCATTAAGATGGACTGCTCTTCGGTTCGGTTCGGGCGCGTTCATTGGGATCGGATCGGGGATGCGGCCTCGACTTGGGTCGGATAAACTTTGAAACTCAGAAATCAAAATCGGATCGGTTCAGAGGTAGAGTCCCCTAACGGTTCGGATCGGATCACGTAGTCATACTTCTCCTCCTTTTATCTTACAACCCGACCCGATCAGGTTAGGAAAGCTCCCTTCCCCTCTTTTTTAACTACTTGCTCCGACCCGATCCGATCTTCTGAACTTCTTTTCTTTTCTTTTTCCCTTTCTTTACTTGCCCCGACCCGATCCGACTTCCTGAACCTCTTTTCTTTTCCCTCTCATCCATCTTCTATACTCCAACCCGAGCCGATCCCCTCAATCCTCTTCTTCTTCTTCCCCTTCCTCAACCACCGTCAAATCCACATCCATCTCCAAAGCTCTAGTTAAAGACGAGCGCATGCCTCATTTAACCTCTCAGCGCCTCGAGATGGTGGTAGAACCACCCACGACGACGGCAGGGGAGGAGGGAGACACGACATCGAAGCAGGAGAGGGTCAGTGCTCAAATTATTCGAAATCAACCGCAAATCTCAATTGAAACCCGTTATTATAAAATTGATTGAAGTTTCAAAACCTACCGAGGTGTTTAAATCGAAGATTGGCGAGATAAATTCAGATTTTCTAAGATTCTGAAAGTTAGAGTTTCAGAGTGGAATCGGTCAGGCGAAGAGCAATAAAGAAAGAAAGAAAGGAAAGAGGAGGCGGACGATGGATTTATATACAGTCGAGGTGACTATTTGTATTCCCATCCTATTTTTTCGTTCGGACCGGTTCGAAGGTCCAGTGGTGAAGTCTGGCCCGCTAGTCCAAAGTGCAATAGAATTGGAAGGGGACCCGTTCGAGTCGGAATCCGAACCGAACAGGATGTCATATCTTAGCTTGGCTCACTAGTCTAATGAGAAATAGAAGGAAGAGGGGGACCTGTTCGGATCGGGATCCGAACCGAACGGAAGGTTGTAACCCAGCCTAGCATATGAATTAAATTAAAATTTAGAGAAGAGGATGAAAGCATGAGGAAAGTCGAAGGAAAGATGACCTAGCAGGCGATATGCAGTGATAATCAAAGCATGCTCCGTGTCCAACAGAAGCATTCTTTGAGGGGGCAAAATGTTAGCCCACTTTGTGAACTGGGCAACACAAAGTCGAGATGTGAAACATTGAAGAACTTGGAAAGCATTATAGCGGATCGGATTGGAGAAGATATAGCGGGTCGGATCGGAGAGGTCTTGCTGTTCGGATCGGTGAGCTATTACTGTTGGAATCAGAGAGGCACAGCTGTTCGGATCGGAGAGCAACCTACTGCCAGTTGGAGCGGAGGGCTACCTGCTACAAAGACAGATCGGAATGGAGTGAAAGTGGACGAAGACTTAGCCTTGGGACAAAAACCGGTTCGGATCGGATACCCCGATCTGAACCCCTCCTGTACACTCCTCCGATCCGAACCCATATTCCACGTCATTCTCCCCCATGATCGCCTGGTTATTCGAAGCGGTTATGACCAGTTCCTGCCCACAACGTCCACTGCTCTGATGCGTTGTCAACACAGAAATCCATCCGAACCCGAGGCTGATGGGATGGATGACACGTGGCTCCGATCCGGATCGGGTTCTGAGCAAATTTTCACCTATAAATACCCTGTCTGGAGACAATGAAAGGGATCTTCTTTTTGGCACTTTGAGAGTTCAACCACTTTCATAACCTGAATTCTAGCACTCCCGGATAATCCAAATCGTCTTTCAACATTTGTTTTTAGACAATTGAGTGAATGTACGTGAGTTGTGAGAGAAATTGAGTGAATATCTCATTGTAACTGCAACAATATCATTCAGAATAGTGATTGACAAGTGGACGTAGGCTTTTCTTTGCCGAACCACTATAAATTCTGTGTCTCTATTTTACTTTTGATCTTATTTCATTCTGCTTTTAGTCAATTTGGGTGTTAGAACCACTTTTTGGTCTAACAATTCTGTTTTAACTTTATTTCGAATAACTATATTTGATTTAACTCCTTCAAATATAAACTATATTCGATTAACTACTTCTTGATATACTCTAATCGAATAACTTTATTTGATTAACACTATTCCCTTTTTATAATTCTATTTGTTTTCTAAATATTCTCCTTTATAATATCCTATTTATTTTCTAATAATATTCCTTTATCCTATTCTATTTATTTTAACCAATAAATATTTCCCTTTATCTTTTCTATTTATTCTAACAAATAAATATTTCCCTTTTTTATAATTTATCCTCCGATTTTATAATTATTTCTTTTATAAAAACCCTTTTCCTTTTCTATATAAAATCCATCGATTTTATATAAATAATTCATTTTCAAAATACACTTTGAAAATCCCCTTTCCCACATCTAGTATTTCTTATGGTATTTAAAACACTATATAACAACGATAAAAATCGTCCAACCACATATAATCAACGTCAGATTATATATCACATCATATATCAAAATATACAAATCACGGTAAAATAAATGTTGAGGAATCCAGTTGGATTCCTCCAACCTGTTTCCCTGCATCACAGAAGTTAAACAATATAGATAACATCACTTTCAGTTCCATATGATATGTTCTGTTAAACAGAATCAATATAGAAATTTAACTAACTGACTAGCAGTTCAATCAACGGTCAACACACAATCAATCAGACAATTTTTAACAGTTCTAAAAATACAAGATGAAATTAAAAACTGTTCAGAGTTAGTGAGATTTTACTCACATTGGCAGTTCATCGTTAAAGAACGATAAACTGTTGTTTGATTTGAATCAAACAATTTATTTCTGCATAAATTCAAATGAGCTCCACTCCACTCCCAGTCAGTTCCATTGGGTAGTGTCCGTCCATACGATCCCAACGAATCTTGTTTCGCTTGATTCTGATATCGTACGACAAAGTTATAGCATTAACAAACCTATACACTAATTAATTTAAATTAACTTAAATTGATTTTAGTTGGGCCTCACCCCTTTGGCCCATCAGCCCACACCACCTTTTAGAACCCGTACCCGCTACCCTCGTCTCCCCCAAACCAGATGCGAGCTCTAGTAAACCCATCCTCAACCATTACCGCAAAAACAAACTTCAACATCTCCTTTGTCTCACCACCATAAATCAAACCGTCTTCACCATGTTGATCCCCATCCAAAACCGCACCACCCTGCTCCCCCGTGGCTCCGCTCGCACGTCAAATGGAGGTCGCGATAGTCCAGTGCTTCAGGAAAAGATCGACATTTTTAATTTTAGAAAATTCCCAAAAAAAACAAGACCGAACCTATTCGATCCTCTAAGTCCAAATACGAACTCGAAAACCAACATTGATGCACCAATTTTTCTGAACCGCCCAACCTTATCCCGCGCTGTACAAAAAGGGATATTCGGAAAACCGTTCGCACCTAAATCTGAGGGCATCAGTGAGAAGCTCCTTCTTCAGGGATCTCAATGAACCAAGGATTTGATTTTTCTGTTGAGTATATGATTTTTTTTAAAAAGATTGAAGCTCTTCCTTTTCACGTTTTGAGTCTGCTGCCGGCGGCTTTGAGGGAACGGCTTTATAATGGAGGCAAGACTTTTGTGTGGTTGTAAAGGATGTATACATGGCCTCTGTTTTGTCCACTAAAGTAGATATTTTATTTTTATTTTCATTTTATTATTTGTTTTTAGCACTCTAAAAATCCATGTGATCACACACGACACCCAAAAATCACCAAACTGGACATGTAGCTAGAGTTTGACATTACGGTCCCAACGAAACTGGTTTCGTCGAATTCAGACTCCGTATGCTCGCACAGGTATTTTTAACTATCGAAATACTGACTGTTTTTCACTCTGAAAATACGAACGGCCAAAAGTGACTCTAAAAATCATTAAACTGGAAATCTAACAACTATTTGACATTGTGGATCCAACGAAACTAGTTTCGTTGAATTCCGACTTCGTTTGCAAAACTGGCTATTTTTAAAGCTTTGGATGACCCATTTAAATATATAAACATATTTAAATATAATTAAATTTAATATTTAAAAAAATTATCGTCTATATTCACAGTGGAATACCATACAGCTCTAGAATATTCCTATATGAATTTCTAACTTGATATTTCAATCAGGGTCAACCGATATTCGATTTATATTGAAATTCCTTTTTAAAATATAAATAATTCCTTTATAAATTATAAAGGAATTACACAGCGACTTTTCTGAAATTTGATTTGGACGTAAATCAAAATCTACACGACGAAATCCCGATTTTTCTCTTCCACTAGAAAGATATACTCCATCAGCTCCACACGTTTCTTGTTTCACTGAAATCCGGCTTAAAACGAATCCTGTACATTCAGTTGAAGTTCGAATCGCCAATTTACGAACTGCAGCGCCATTTCGAGCTCGGTTTTAATTATAATATAATTATACGTTCAAACTGTCGTTATTTAAATATTTTTGTTATTCTAATTCAATTCTAAACTGAATTACATCTTTTGAATTTGACCAGTTCACACGATATCGCCATTTCGGCTAATTCTGATTATTTCAGAATTAAATATATATTTTTTAATTTATTATTTTAATTAAATATTCACCATTATTAAATTCCACGACCATTTAATTCACTATATCATTATTTCAATAATTAAATAAATTAATTATAATACCTCTGCCAATGCGGGTCATTACACAATCAGTTGATAAATGCAGACTTGCATGTAACAATTCTTACTAAATGCATAGAATCATGCAACAATCAGGTGATAAATGCACACTTGCATGCACCAGTTCTTATTAAGTACATAGAATCGTACAAAAATCAGGTGAAAAATGCACACTTGCATGCAATAATTTTGAATAAATGCCTACAAGAATTCAAAAATTCTGATTAAATTCATTAATGTATGCAACTATTAAGTATAAATTCATGGATGTATGCAACTCTGTTGAATATATGCATCCATATATGCAAATATACTGAATATATGCATGCATATGCGCAAAAGTTCTGAATATATACATCCATGTATGCAAATGTTCTGAATATATGCATGCATGCGTGCAATGTTCTGAATATACACATCCATGTATGCAAATGTACTGAATATATGCATATAATTATGAAAGTATTCTAAATACATGCATAGAAGCATGCAACAATTCTTATTAAATGCATTTATTCAGGTGATAAATGTATTTATTTAGGTGATAAATGCAACAGTATTTTGAATACATGAATACAAAAATCAGCTGAAAATGCACACAAGTGTGCAAGAATTCATAATAGACACAAGTGTGCAAAAATTCAGAATAGAAGCACATAAATTTGCAAGTATTCTGAATAGAAGCACATAAGTTTTCAAATATTCTTAATGAATGCTCACAAATTTGCAAATGTTCTGAATATATGCACTCAAGTGTGCAAATATTCTTAATAGATGCACACAAATGTGCAACTAATCTTAATAGATGCACATAAATGTGCAAGTATTCGGAACAATTGCACACAACTGTGAAAGTATTCCAAATAGATGCATTCAAGTGTGCAAATATCCTTAATGGACGCACAAAAATGTGCAAATATTCTTAATAGGTGCACACAAGTGTGCAAGTATTATGTATATATGCAATCAAGTTACAAATATTTTGAATAGTTGCACATAAGTGTGTAAATATTTTGAACATAATCACACAAGTTTGCAAACATTTTGAATAGTTGGAAACAAGTGTGTAAATATTCTTAATAGAAGCACACAATTTTGCATGTATTCTGAATAGCAGCACACAAGTTTGTAATTATTCTAAATAGTTGCACACAAGTGTACTAATATTCTGAATAGATGCACACAAGTATGCAAGTATTCTGAAAAAGATTCACACATGTGTGCAAATATTCTTAATAATAGCACACATGTGTGTAAAGGTTCTTAATAACAACGCACTTGTTTGCGAAATTTTTTATTAATAGCATACAATCATGCAAGAATTCTTAATTACAACATACAAGCTTGCATTTAATTTAATAACAACATACAAATATGCAAGTATTCTTAGTAATACCATACAATTATATAATTAATCTTAAAAACAACATTTTTTCTTAAGAACAACACTCACCTTTGAAAGTATTCTTATTAACAGCATAAAATAATGCAATAATTCTTAATAATAACACACTAGCAAGCATTAGTTCTTACTAATAGTGTACAATCTTGCAAAAAACCTTTGTAATAGAATACAATCTTGAAATAATTCATTATAAAAGCATATTAGCATGCAATAATTTTTAATAACATCCTACAAGCATGCAATCTATTTCATTTACTCTTAAAACAGTCTAAAATATACGTAGATTATTACGGAAGAGAGAAGAAATAAAGAATTCATGATTATACCTTCGTTCTCGCCATATCGTGTCAAACGATGATGAAAACAACAGCGATTTTGCAGTTTTTTTGAAGATTGACACTAAATTGATGATAATCGGTTGCCAATTTCTAATTTTTTTTGGGTTGATCGACTAATGTATAAGCAGGATTTGATAACTGAAATGATGACAACTCATGGTTTAAGGGTTTTGAAGAATCGAAAGGTTAAAAATAGAATTTTTTGATGCGCGATTCAAATCTAAGGACCTAATTTGTAATGTTTGTACGGCCGGACTTTTAATTAATTTTGAAGCTTAATAAGGATGTTAGCCTAACGCACCTTATAAATAAACCTATTTTTTTTAGCAAACCCTAGTTCTAACTTCAGGAGCCGCCGCCAACATTGAAAATAATGGATGAAAAGGTCAGGCGTTCGTCTCCAGTTTCCCCTTGATCCCTTCATTTAAATCAAAACATGTCAACGCCAATGTTCTAGAACTCAACCAGCTCTACAAAGTGAACAACTGAGATCGTTTTTTGTGAAATAAATCATGCAATTTTCGATCCCAAAAGGCTATCGTTTGAAATGTTTTTCAGGGTCAACGGGGCCCTCGAGTTTGGCACCGCGGCTGCCGATGGTGAGGTGAGCGAGGGGGTACGACGTGAGTGTTCAGATCACGGTCCTGGCCTTTCGAGTGGCGTGCGCAGGTGAAGACGATGGTGCGATGTATGTTTCAAATTACTTGCGTGAGAACCTGTAGCGAAAAGAAGGAAGTAACAGAAGGAAATTTCGACCGATAATTTACATTAAAACATAATTAGTGTTATTGATTAAGTGATTAAGATAACGGTTAGTTATTTAATTAAATTGTATAACAATAAACGTCTATATTTCTCGCTATATCATCAGAATTGGACAAAACGGAAAGCGTTGGAATCGTCTCAGCTGGAACTACGCAAGGAAAAAAAATCCGAAGAAATTCAGAAGCACCTCTGATTTTTAATAAAATAAAACATCTTCTTAATTCTTTTAAAATGAATCGTATTAACGTCAAACAAAACAGATCAAATTAATGTGAGAACTCTCTCACTCAATTTATTTGTACAGTTATTCCATTTTATAACTGAATATATATATATATATATATATATATATTGATTGCTTGTGATTGCAATATTTGTTTGGTGATTGATGAATGTTTACAGGTTTAATGTTATCATTATTAAAATGTGATTATAGGTGTTGATAAATAAAACATTTATATTATAAGTGATTATGGGATGACAATTTACCCACCCGTCTCCCAAATATGTAGATATGTTCACATGGACTGTGACGTAAACCCCACATGGGTATTGGGACGACAATTTTACACATCGCACAAGTTTCCAAATAATAATTATTAATGATGGATGAAAACCCACACGGGTCTTGGGATGATGATTAATTCACACATCTCCCTTGTGTGTAATTGTATGTCAATCAATTGACTGACAGATTGTTATAAGTGTTATTTAATTATTTAATGCTTATACAGTTGTAGATGCACTCTAGATGTTATTTGGATGACTAATAGTTGTTTATCACTATTGTTGAATACCTGCGATGCATGAAATCTATATAATTAACATTATATGTTAATTGATTGAGTCATATTCCAATTTGGAAATAATGAATATTTTGATATAATATTCAATGAAGAATCGAAATATGATTTTGATGTCCGATCCTTGATGGACACGAAAATATTGAGATATATGAAGCCAAGTTAGGTAGTTCTACGCCATTTTAACTCGAACAGATTTTTCTATCAATTTTATTCATTTTTATAATGAATATCGAGAAGATAAGACTTCAAAATATGATATTTTGAAAATATTATCATTTTGGTATTATAATAATATGGAATGTTCAATTTTAAATTTTAAATTGAAAAGGAAGTTGAAATCGTTTTTAAATGAATTAACAAGTGTTTTATAAAATACGTTTAAAAAGGAAATCGACGAAATATATTATATATATTTAAATGGTTTGAATATAACATATCGCATAGCGACCGTTCGCGAATTTCGACCATTGACTTTGAATTGACATAACGGGAGATGCGACCATCGGATTCTCCTAAAACTAGAACCTTTAGGTTTGTATCAAAAAGATATTTCAAATAAATATAAGAGATTTAAAATCCGATGGTAAGATTTTAAAATATGTCCAAATCAGGTTTGGAAAAGGTCGCTATGGATGCAGTTCGGTGGCTGTTATTGGAAACCGACTGTAAGAGCCTTAATAAATTTATTAAAAATATGAACAAATTATGTAAAATCATAATAAATGATTTGAAAATATTTTGAATGAAATATTCTAGTTTTGGAAAGATAAAAGATATTTTTATTTGTATAGGCTAGTTAACAACTAGTGTATGAATTTAATGGTTTTAAAATAAACTATCAAATCATGAATGGTTTTGATGTAACCAGAATTTTCCAATGTATTAATTGGAATGGAAATTATCTTCGGATATTTCGATATTGGATTTCGTGATTATATGGATATCTTTGAGGAACTTGGAAGAAATAGATATCGTTATTACCAATACGATATCTGTTGGTTTCAGAATTTGATGTTGAATATAAGCCGATATGATTTCTATTCAGAGCCTTAAATTTGATATCAAATTAGATTTTGGGTATGTCATGAATGGTATTTTTAATAATACTGTTCGTAAACCCGAATGGAATATAATAAACCTTTCAACTAAGATTTAGTGAAGTTTTCCAATTTAATACATATAATTGGAATTGAATCGAAATTGAATATTGGGTTTGCCATGAGCAATGTTTTGAATAACATCAGTTCTTTAACCCAATTAACGGTTAAGTTATGATTGGAATTTATGAATCTTTTAAGTTAAGATTTAATGGAATTTTTCCAAAGTAAAGTTTTCCAATTTAATAAATTAAATTGGAATTGAATGGAAATCGATTTAGCGATAATCAAGATAGCTTCTGTGAAGGAAGACCGTTAGTATTTATGGAATTAAAAAGGATTTTCCATTATTTTTTTTATAGTATTAATCTGATATGGAAATTTATATCTGTTATATACTGTTATGGTTTCCATGAAGATTCTATTTTGATAGAAGATAATTTTGGGTTTATCGTGAACTATGTTTTTAAAAGACATTGTTCTATAACCTAGTTAAAGACAAAATTAATTTTCCTAAAGTTGAATAATCATTTACTGGTATTTTTGAAGATTAAAACTAAGTGGAGTTTTAATAAATCTTTAGTTAGACTGAAATGTGAATAGGGTAATTAAATTTAATGAATTCAAGAAATGTTCGAAATGGAGTACCACCAGTTTTACTCCATGCGATAGTTAAATCTTTAGTTAGATTTGAAACTTTAAGCGGTAATTAAGTTTACCAATAACACAATGGGTGTTAGATATGGAGTATTACCTATTTTTCTCCATGGGATGAATGAATTGGGAATGGAAAAATAAAATAAATAATTACTTCGGTAAGGCTTGATAATCCTGACTAGTTTTATAAACGTTAATCTGGTTTATATTATGAAAAGATATTACAAAATCTTTTGAAATGATTTCCTAGGAAGATTACCAATAAGTTTAAATAAGATAATCTTCGATAAGATTAATGGGAACTTTTCCCCAACGTAAATAATATTTGAATAAAAGTATATTCTGGATTGGAATGAGGCGTATGATGTGTTTTATAGCACCTGATTATAAGATACGCGAGTTATTCAGAAAGATCGGGTTTAACCCATTCTGAATAACTGTTACGACGATTGAAAGTCGAAGAAATAAAGATGGTGGTTCAAGACCGAATATCTTCACATCGTTTGGATGATTACTGACGCCTTGATTGAGAAGTACACCCAAGACAAGGTAATAAGTGGTGGTCATCCAGACGTACTTGGAGATCGACCAGATAAGCAAGGGTCTCTCTCCTGTATCGGACATATAGGACGAGGAATAAGGTGCCTTCCATTTTATTCAGACCCAGAACGGACTTGCAAATGGATTGTATATATGACATTGTACTTCGCGTTGTATTCGTTGATCTCTGCTAAATATATATATATATATATATATATATATATCTGTTTGGTGGCGGAGAATTTATTCTCTTGCTTAGCACCCTTCTCTCAGACGTATGAGTTTAGAGGTTATATATTGGTGGAAATCAATGGTATGGTATGGATTGACAATGTGGCATGATGAGATGCATAAATCAAGGCTTTTGTTGAAAAGAAGAGCCTTGCGGTTGATGATCACAGCACCATTTTAATATAGCATAGCCTTGTGTAGCGTTAATTCGCGAGCTTCACTCCCCGGTATGAACCTAAACAAGATTAGGGACGCAGGAAAATGGACATACTTGGTTTCTAGCTACGAGTGATGTCATGGTATGAAGCCCATACATTTTACTTATGTGGATGTTGGATGATGATGGAAAGCGAGGTACCTTGGATTTGATTCGGCCGCCTAAGGCCTTGATGGTCGATATATTGACCAATGGTCGACGTATTGACCAAGTGACAGGTCCGACAGGACATGCTAACATATGGTTTATGGTATAACTAATCAGTGACGGCTGACCGGCTCTATATGTGCCTCGAAATCGAAAAGGAATATCCTTTGCCTTGGTTCATAGATGGATACCCAAATTTCAATATGTGGTTTTACGGTTTTATTTGTCAACCTATATAGTGACATAATATATAGTACCTATGCCGCTTATGATTGATACATTTGTATTCGAAATTGATTTCTACACTTATAATAATAATAAAAGATAAATTTCGTGTATCAAGCATGTTTGGCTATTATAAGGTAAAACTCTATCCTCCGGCTTGCGTTGCATTGTGTGATGGGACCTGAGTCTTATAATAGCTCCATTTTTTCTTTTAACATTACTCTGTTTGTTTTATGGTATTCTCGGGAGAAAACCCGTTCTGTGATATGCGGCGTAGTCCCTTGATTTACTCAACTTTAAAATAAAGTTAATAACTGTTTTAGTTCTCACACCAGTATTATGACTGACTCGGAGTTTATTGTTTCCCACCTAAACTCTGGGTTCCGATATTTTCCATATGGACAGCTAGTAGTTTCGATTTTGTAGATATTTTTTTCACATGATCCTAGATTACGGATGGATCTATACTTCGGAATGCTTTGTATTCGTGTATTTCCTTCAGCTATGGTAGTTGATATTTCCGTTGCACATTACATTCATGTATTATATTTCCACTGTTTTGTAATTTAAAATCACTAATATTTTTCTACTGTATATTATTTATTTGTACTCTGGCATCTTGTACTCTGATGTAAATTGTTGTGATGACAATGAAATGTTCTTCTTTTTGTGTTCTGATGCGTTGTGTTCTCAAAGAAATCCACCTTCTTGTTCGGTTTAGGCCGACCGGAAGTTTGGATCGTGACAAGAATAAGCTGTAATCCTTAAAACCCAGTACATATACGTCACAATCAAACTCGATGCCAAGAATGGAAATACTCAAATCTCTACACATCATAGATAGACAAGCCATAACTCCTATTGGGTTTTAGACAACTACTGGATCAGAAACTAAAGAAGTATCTAGGTACAGATTATCAACAACAGAACTGGATATGAAAGAATGAGAAGCACTGGAATCGAACAAAATCCTAATAGGAGAGTCAAAAATAGAAATCAAACCTTCTATGGTAACTTTCCTACCTTGGCCTTGATTGCTACCACCAGTTTGGGTCGCCTCAAGTGCTTGAACCTGTGCTCTGAATGATCCTGCCCCTTGACCCTACTTCTGAGGGTATTTCTTGGTGTAATGTCCCATTTGTCCACAATGGAAACAAGTATTTTTAGTCTTCCTATAGTCTTTGACAAAGTGTTTCATCTTTCCATAGCCATGATACTTAACATCCTTCTTGATTTGTGCCTTCTTAGGTTTCTCTCCCTTCTTCACTGTACCGTTCTTGCACTATCACTTTTTCTTTTCAGTATTAGTGTTGGCCTCTTGCTTGTCCACTTTTCCATCCTCATGCATCAGGGCCATATCCATAAGCCTCTCGAATGTAGCTTCTGTAGGGATATGTATGATCGCTAGTCCTTGGAGAGGTGGGTTCAACCCTTTCGCAAATTTCAAAGCCTTCTTGTTTTCAATGTTAACTATATCCAGGCCAAAACTTGCCAATTCATTAAAGCTATTCACATACTCCTTCACCGTCATACTTCCTGGCTTCAGACTTAAAAACTTTTCCAATTGCATTCCTTCCTCGGCTTGTGATAAGAACTTCATCTTGAATCTATACTTGAACTCATCCCATATCTCTATAATTCGCTCTGCCTGAGCTACCTCCAACCAATACAATACTTTCATTTTCAGTTGCCAAGTGGCCTGTAACGTCCCGTATTTTTTAAGGTATAATAATTAATTTACTTAATTATTTAAATAATGGTTTGGTAATTTAATGGTTTAAATTAAAATAACTTTGAATATTTAATTAATATAATAATTAAATAATATATTTAAATTCCAGAATAGTCAGAGAATCGTAGAATTCACAATATTGTGTGAATAGGATTATTTATAATATTTAATTCAGTTTAGAATTGAATTATACTGACGAATTTATTTATAAATGTCAGTTGAACGTATAATTTAAATTATAATTATAATTATAATCGAGCTCGAAATGGCACAGCAGTTCGTAATTCGGTGATTCGAACTTTAAACAAATATACAAAAGCCGTTTTAATTCAGATTTCTATGAAACAAGAAACGTTCGGAGCTGGTGAAGTATATTTTTCTAATGGAAGAGAAAATTCGAGATTTCATCGTGTAGATTGTGAGTTATGTCCAAATCAAATTTTTGAAAAGTCGCTATGGAATTCTTTTATAATTTATAATGATTTATTTATATTATAAATGGATTTTCAATATAAATTGAATACTGATTTAATCTGGATATTTAAATATCGAGTTATAAATCCAGATATGTATATTTTGGAGCTATATGATATTGTATGTGAATATAGATGATAATATTAATTTGTTAATATTAAATTAAATTGTTTTTAAATATATTTATATTTAAATGGTTTATTTTAGACCACAGAAAATAGCCATTTTTGCAAATGATTTCCGTTTTCGATGTAACTAATTTTGTTGGATCCAGAATATTAAATTATTGTTAGATTTTAATTTTCGTGATTTTTGGAGTCAATATGTGATCGTACGGGATTTTAAAGTGAAATACAGTCAATAATTTGACTTTAAAAATACACTATGTGAGCAAAGAAACACGGAATTCGATGAAACAAGTTTCTTTTGGGTTCGTAATATAGAATTGTAGTTGTATGTCCATGTTCGTCGAATTTGGATATGTTATGTGATCATAGGAATTTTTAAATGGTGAACGGAGATAACGATTGGTTATAAATGAATATAATAATCGATTAGAATAATATTTCCTTATGCTATAAATAACCTCTAATTTTTCCCAACCCTTATTTCCATTTCTTCTTGGTCCAAACTTAGTAGCCACCAATATATGGCCATTACAGAAAAATCGTGACGTATGAAAAATAATAACAATTCAAAAATAAACCTTAAAATCCTAAAACTTATATATATATATATATATATATATTACTCATAACTTATGCTTCAATTTGATGCTAGTTTTATATAACTCGATCATGTTTTTGTCGAAGTTGGTTCATACAGTGTGGGTTTCGAGCAACTAGGGTTTACGGGTTTGGAAAGAAGGGGCATCGATGTGTGTTTTGGGTATCGGATTTGTGATTAGAGGGGAGAGTAGCAGTGTTTGACAAACTTGGGTGGAGTTCAAAGAAAAAAAATGTCGCGATGTTCACTGTATAACCGCGTGAGGACCATACGGACGCGTTTTGCTACTTGTGTTCAAGTTAGATGAAAATGGTATGGAGGAGTAGAGATTTCAAAAAGAAGAGTGGTGATGTTTTTGGTTTTTGAAACCGTGGAGAGTTGAGGTCAGAACATGAATGCAAACCTTGGGAAATGGAGTTCGAAGTTTACTGGAGCTCACTGCGAATTGTTGGAGGAAGATGAACACTGTTCATCTGGGTTGGGGTGAGAAATGTTGGGCCGGCTTTTATATAGGTGAAGCCCATTCATTTTAAACTAATAGAAATTGTTTTAATTCAACTATGTGTTCAAACTTGTAAATTAAATATCCCATTCATACTGAACCAGAATTTTGAATGGTCAGATCCGTTGGGATCGTATGGACTAGGGCTACACCATGGAACTGGTTTGGAGCGATTTGGAGCTTGTTTGAATTTATGGCAAAATAAAACGCCTGAATGGACAAATTGAACAGTTATCGTTATTTAACGATAAACGGACCAATGTGAGTAAATCTCACTAACTCTGCATAGCTTATATTTTTATAACATATTTTTAGAATTGATAAAAGATGGTTGATTGTTGTGTGTTGATTTTCCGGATGAACTGCTAATTAGTTGGTTGAAAATATAGATATAATTATATATATATATATATAAATCATTAATATTGATTCTGTTGATCAGAATATTTCATGTTGAAATGAAATTGATGTTAATTATATTGTTTAACACCTGTGGATGCACGGAAACAGGTTGGAGGGATCCAACTAGATTCCTCAATATTTATAACACTCTTTTTTTTCATATATTGTGATATATGATGTGATATAAAACCTGTTATTGATTATGATGCCACTTGTCAGTTTATTTGGTATTTTAAATACCATAAGAAATACTGGAATGTAAAAAGGGAATTTTAAAAGTGTATTTTGAAAATGAAATATTTATAGGAAATAAATATAATATTATAAATGAAATATTTATAGGAAATAAATAGGATATTATACAAAGGAATATTTATTAGGAAAATAAATATAATTATAAAAGGAATATTTATTTGGAAAATTAATATAATTATAAAAGGAAATATTTGGAAAAAAAATATAATTATAAAAGGAATATTTATAGGAAAATAAATATAACTATAAAAGAAATATTTATTTGGAAAATAAATATAATGATAAAAGAAATATTTATGGAAAAGTAAATAGAATTATAAAAGGAAATATTTGGAAAATGAATAGAATTTTATAAAAGGAAATATGTGGAACATAAATATTAAACGGAAATCTGTTTTAACAGATAAATTGAGGAGAATAATTTATAAACGATGTTTATAAATTAAGGAAATATTTATCATTTAATAAATTGAATATATAAATCTGAATTTATATAGAGAAAAAAAATGGGTTTTAACACCGATATTTGAAATGGAATGTGAACGTAGTAGTTATAAAGGAAATTTGCAATGAGATCAAAAATGTTGGAAATGAAATAAGATTTGTATGAATAATTCTGCAAATAAAAATATAAATAGAATTTGGGTTTGAGATATTGTTTTTAAATATGAAATCAAACTGTTTGATTATATAAAGAAATATTATTCACATTATATGTGAAAATTTAGATTTAAAGTAAATATTTTGTAAATAATATATTATAAAGGAATTTGGAGTTTGATTTAGGAATTTAAATGGAATTACTGAAATTAGAAACTGACTGGAAATTAGTTGAGTTGAATGGCTTTCTAGGTATCGATCTGATATTGGTTTCGGCCTTCAGGGTTTATACTTGGGAAGCTGTTCTCTTACTAGTTTACACTTAGAGACTGATAGAGGTGGGAAGATATTGATGCGTGAATCAGAAATGGAAGCGTTTTCCAAAGTTAATAACGTATATTTTCTAATTTTAGAAAATAAGATGAATATATGGAAACAATAAATGGGAAATTGGGAAATGAAATGATGATTGGTCGGTAAGATTTCCATTTAGGAATATGACCGTTGTTTGTACACATGTTTTCCTTTGATAGTTAAATAACCGACTATCAAAGTTTTGACCATTTCCGTTGTCAATATGGAGAGACCAGGATCAGATTTATTATCTGAAAACCACTCCGTATGGGCATTATCGTTTCGAATCAAGTATATTGAAGACAATTGAAGACGGAGTTTATGCAAGGTTTATTCTGGTGATCCTAGATAGAAATTGCCTCAGATGGATTTACAGAATAATTCCTTCGGATTGTCCAGTCCCAGGACAACTTGAGTGGACGAGTGTCTGACAGAGTATATCTGGTGGATCGCATAAGTTCATCGTTTCAAACATATTTACGTTGGTGGTGGAGGAATTCGTTTCTCTTAGCTTATACCCGTGGTATTTTTGGGGAAATCAATTTGTGATTTGATGGGTATGACGATGTGGCATTCAAATTAAATGAAATATGATCTGTTAAAGATACGTTACGGCCTCGAGCCTTATCAACCTGGAAATGACAAAGATCCGGCAGGCAGCATGGCTAAGTGGGTTGCACCCATTTAGGGTATATTGTCACCATCTAGAGAATATTAATATTTGTTACTTCTTTCAATTTTGTATCTCCCGGGAATGGTTATGTTGGTATACGAACCGTAAGGTGACAATACATTCGGAACATTCAAGCGAAATGAATGGTCGGTCTTGTGTGGCCGAGTTACAATATGTTCTTGTTGAACTTAAGTGTATCGCTTCTAGAGTACACTGATCGGAAGGTGGTTCCATACCTTGTCATAGTTGGAAATCCATTACTCAACAAGAGTCCGCGGTTTTTTATTGTATATTATATATGTGGTGCATGAGATGAAAGCGTTCTGCTAGATTGACATTTACTTATATTAGACATTATTATAATATTAGAAGACTATTGATTTAAAAAGAATGTTTTGGATATCGTAAGGTAAAAATCATCCGTGTTTATGTGTGGATTGGTCTTACGATTATTCTTTCCTTTAAAAGGATTTTAAAAGTTAAACAAATGGTTGGATTTTACTCACACCAGTCACATGACTACCTATAGTTTAATTTGTTTTGTTTTCCCTAAACTCTTGGGTGCCCAATTTTGTATGGGCAGTCAAGTAGTCGGGATTTTACAGATATAATTGGAAAGCTGGAGCAGGAGGCTTTAGGATTATATAGCTATTGTTTATTTCCGCAGTGTTGTAAGTGTTGTATTCCGATAATGGTATTGTATACAGTATTGGTTTTATTTCCAAATTATGTTATATAGTATATTTATTCGTTCCGCTGTGAGATTCATGTCACTTTGATTCTGATGTTATGCTCTTCTTCTTCTTATTCTATTCTAATTTTCTATCTTATCTATTCTCACCCTCTAATTTCTTTCTATTAACTACCCGGTATTTCTGATGCTTGGATAGTCGACATTGAGTTTATGTCGATTACCAAGATCTCAAATCCCCCAGGTTGTTACAGTGGTATCAGAGCTGGAGGTTAAGTAATTGCCTTGGCTCTGTGGCATGACTTAGTAGAGATGGGGTTATTAATGCCCTAGATTGAGTTGAGTGTATATATACGAGGGAACTTATTTGTAGATTTTATAAAATGATTTATATTGTGGAGATTTATTGGTTGAGTTGTTTATGAGTTCTGGTCGATCAGTTTGATCCACTGTATCGGTAGGGGTTTATAAACACTTGAGTATGATGAACCGACATAGTATGTTTTGAAAAGAGGGTAAATGAAATAATATTTGCCAAAATTTATATTTTGATATAAAGGATTTGTATAGGAATTATTATAATATATTCGATATATTAGTTGTTATTATAATCGAGTAAGATTATAAATTAAATAGTGTTATATATATAACCATTTGGAATTCGTACTAGTGTAAGATATATAAATCAAGAAGAACTAAATCTGGATTTAAATCAGAATTGGAACTAAAATTCCTAAAAGTTGGAAAAGTGTTTGTAAATAGATTTGTTTTAAATATATGAGAGTTTTAAAATCTTGGGAGATTTTAAATTGTTTTACAAGCGTTGGGAAGAATATTTTGAGATAATATCAAAATGGAAATGTTTTAAAATGAATTTTGAATGTGATATAGTATTGAACTCACTTCGATCGCTGGGAAATAACTCTGATGATGCTGGCCACATCATCAGTGTTAGTTTTCGAGTTCTAAGTGACAGATTACTACCAAAGATATTCATTTTGAATTGATTTGAGAAAACAAGATGTTTGATTCCGAAAAAGGGATATATGATTTTATTTTTTTGAAAAGCTAAACTATTTAAAACTCCCAAGCAGAGACTGCTTGAATTAAAACAAATTTAAATAGAAATTGAAAATCAAGAATGTACTAGAGATTGAGAATGGAATTTGGCTTGGATAAGAGAATGGTTGTGTTGGAGATAAAAGTGATTTGAGTTTGATTTGGATGACCTTGATATATGCTGAATTAGAAGTAGATGGAAAGGATATAATGATATGCCCGACAAAAAGGTACAAGTTTATTTTTATATGAATATGAGATTTATGAGCCTATTTGACAAGCCGCTTGGCTATTTGATTTTCTTTTGGATTGGAGAAAGCCTAGAGAGGCGAGTTGTAGTTGTACCGATTGAGCCGTAAAAAGGAGGTGCTAGCGAAATTTTTCAGAAATTTCAGGTGTTAGAAAATTTTCAGGATTTTTGAAAATTTTGGTTAATATAAATGAATTAATATTTAATTGAAATTAATTAATACAGTGAAACTGGAGTTAAGAAATAAAACAAATAATTTTTAACCCAGTTAATAGGGTTTGTTTTCTACCTTAGCAATTTCGAGGACGAAATTATTTTAAGAGGGAAAGAATGTAACGTCCCATATTTTTTACGGTATAATAATTAATTAATTTAATTATTTAAATAATGGTTTGGTAATTTAATGGTTTAAATTAGAACAACTTTGAATATTTAATTAATATAATATTTAAATAATATATTTAAATTCTAGATTAGTCGGAGAATAGTAGAAATCACAATATTGTGTGAATTGGATTATTTATAATATTTAATTCAGTTTAGAATTGAATTATATTGAAAATTTTATTTATAAATGTCAGTTGAACGTATAATTTATATTATAATTATAATCGAGCTAGAAATGACGCGGTAGTTCGTAATTTGGCGATTCGAACTTTAAACGAATATACATAAGCCGTTTTAAATCGGATTTCTATGAAACAAGAAACATTCGGAGCTGGTGAAGTATATTTTTCTAATGGAAGAGAAAAATCGAGATTTCATCGTGTAGATTGTAGGTTATGTCCAAATCAAATTTTTGAAAAGTCGCTATGGAATTCCTTTACAATTTATAACGATTTATTTATATTATAAATGGATTTTCAATATAAATTGAATACTGATTTAATCTGGATATTTAAATATCGAGTTATAAATCCAGATATGTATATTTTGGAGCTATATGATATTGTATGTGAAGATAGATGATAATATTAATTTATTAATATTAAATTAAATTGTTTTTAAATATACTTATATTTAAATGGTTTATTTTAGATCTCAGAAAACAGTCGTTTTTACAAACGATCTCCGTTTTCGACGAGACTAATTTTGTTGGATCCAGAATATTAAATTATTGTTAGATTTCAATTTCCATGATTTTTGGAGTTAATATGTGGCCGTGCGGGATTTTAATGTGAAATACAATCAATAATTTGACTTTAAAAATACATTATGTGAGCAAATGAACTTGGAATTCGATGAAACAAGTTTCGTTGGGTCCGTAATGTAATATTATAGCTGTATGTCCATTTTTGTCGAATTTGGATATGTTATGTGATCATAGGAATTTTTAAATGGTGAACGGAGATAATGATTGGTTATAAATGAATATAGTAATCGATTAAAATAATATTTCCCTATGCTATAAATAACCTCTAATTTTTCCCAACCCTTATTTCCATTTCTTCTTAGTCAAAACTTAATCGCCGCCAGTATATGGCCTTCACAGAAAAATCGTGACCAATGAAAAATGATAACAATTCAAAAATAAACCCTAAAATCCTAAAACTTATATATATATATATATATATATTCCTCATAACTTATGCTTCATTTTGATGCTAGTCTTTATACAACTCGATCATGTTTTTGTCGAAGTCGGTTCATATAGCGTGTGTTTGGAGCAACTAGGGTTCATGGGTTTGGAAAGAAGGAGCATCGGTGTGTGTTTTGGGTATCGGATTCGTGATTAGAGGGGAGAGTAGTTGTGTTCGACAAACTTTGGTGGAGTTCAAAGAAAAAAATGTCGCGTGTTCACTTTATAACCATGTGAAGACCAAACAGATGCGTTTTTCTTCCTGTGTTCGAGTTAGATGAAAATGGTATGGAGGAGTAGAGATTTCAAAAAAAGAGTGGTGATGTTTTTTATTTTTGAAACCGTGGAGAGTTGAGGTCGGAAGATGAATGCAATTCTTGGGAAATGGAATTCGAAGTTTACAGAAGCTCGCTGTGAATTGTTGGAGGAAGATGAATATTGTTCATCTAGGTTGGGGTGAGAAATGTTGGGCCGGCTTTTATA
The DNA here is from genome assembly GCA_030737875.1 of Allium sativum. Taxonomy (NCBI): domain Eukaryota; kingdom Viridiplantae; phylum Streptophyta; class Magnoliopsida; order Asparagales; family Amaryllidaceae; genus Allium; species Allium sativum. The sequence goes on from CM060924.1 coordinate 665,957,384, forward strand.
TAGGTGAAGCCCATTCATTTTAAACTAAATAGGAATTGTTTTAATTCAACTATGTGTTCAAACTTGTAAATTAAATATCCCATTCATACTGAATCAGAATTTCGAACGGTCAGATCCGTTAGGATCGTATGGACGAGGGCAACACCATGGAACTGGTTTGGAGCGATTTGGAGCTTGTCTGAATTTATGGCGAAATAAAGCGCATTAATGGACAAATTGAACTGTTATCATTATTTAACGATAAACCGACTAATGTGAGTAAATCTCACTAACTCTGCATAGCTTATATTTTTATAACGTATTTTTAGAATTGATAAAAGATGGTTGATTGATGTGTGTTGATTGTCTGGATGAACTGCTAATTAGTTGGTTGAAAATATAGATATAATTATATATATATATATATATATATCGTTAATATTGATTTTGTTGATCAGAATATTTCATGTTGAAATGAAATTGATGTTAATTATATTGTTTAACATCTACGGATGTAGGGAAATAGGTTGGAGGGATCCAACTGGATTCCTCAATATTTATAATACTTTTTTTTTCATATATTGTGATATATGATGTGATATAAAACATGTGGTTGATTATGATGACACTGGTGTGTTTAATTAGTATTTTAAATACCATAAGAAATACTAGAATGTAAAAAGGGAATTTTCAAAGTGTGTTTTGAAAATGAAATATTTATAGGTAATAAATATGGTACTAAAAATGAAATATTTATAGGAAATAAATATGATATTAAAATGAAATATTTATAGGAAATAAATAGGATATTATACAAAGGAATATTTATTTCGAAAATAAATATAATTATAAAAGGAACATTTATTTGGAAAATTAATATAATTATAAAAGGAAATATTTGGAAAATAAATATAATTATAAAAGGAATATTTATAGGAAAATAAATATGATTATAAAAGAAATATTTATTTGGAAAATAAATGTAATGATAAAAGAAATATTTATATGAAAGTAAATAGAATTATAAAAGGAAATATTTGGAAAATTAGTAGAATTTTATAAAAGGAAATATGTGGAACATAAATATAAAATAGAAATCTGTTTTAACAGATAAATTTAGAAGAATAATTTATAAACAATGTTTATAAATTAAGGAAATATTTATCATTTGAGAAATTGAATATATAAATCTGAATTTATATAGAGAAGTAAAATCAGTTTTAACACCGATATTTGAAATGGAATGTGAACGTAGTAGTTATAAAGAAAATTTGCAATGAGATTAAAAATGTTGGAAATGAAATAAGATTTGTATGAATAATTCTACAAATAAAAATATAAATAGAATTTGGGTTTGAGATATTGTTTTTAAATACGAAATCAAACTGTATGATTATATAAAGGAATATTATTCACATTCTATGTGAAAAAATAGATTTAGAGTAAATATTTTGCAAATAAAATATTATAAAGGAATTTGGGTTTTAAATTAGGAATTTAAATGGAATTACTGAAATTAGAAACTGACTGGAAATTAGTTGAGTTGAATGGCTTTCTAGGTATCGATCTGATGTTGGTTTCGGCCTTCGGGGTTTATACTTAGAAAGTTGTTCTCTTAATAGTTTACACTTAGAGACTAATAAAGGTGGGAAGATATTGATGCGTGAATCAGAAATGGAAACGTTTTCCAAAGTTAATAACGTATATTTTCTAATTTTAGAAAATAAGGAATTTATGAATATATGGAAACAATAAATGGGAAATTGGGAAATGAAATGATGATTAATCGGTAAGATTTCCATTTGGGAATATGACCATTGTTTGCATACATGTTTTCCTTTGATAGTTAAATAACCGACTATTAAAGTTTTGACCATTTCCGTTGTCAATATGGAGAGACCGGGATCAGATTTATTATCTGAAAACCACTCCATATGGGCATTATCGTTTCGAATCAAATATATCGAAGACAATTGAAGACGGAGTTTATGCAAGGTTTATTCTGGCGATCCTAGGTAGAAATTGCCTAAGATGGATTTACAGAATAATTCCTTCGGACTGTCCAGTCCCGAGACAACTTAAGTGGACGAGTGTCTGACAGAATATATTTGGTGGATCGCGTAAGTTGATCGTTTCAAACGTATTTACGTTGGTGGCGGAGGAATTCATTTCTCTTAGCTTATACCCGTGGTATTTTTGGGGAAATCAATTTGTGATTTGACGGGTATGACGATGTGGCATTCAAAGTAAATAAAATATGATCTGCTAAAGATACGTTATGGTCTCGAGCCTCATCAACCGGGAAATGATAAAAATTGAGCAGGCAACATGGCTAAGTGGGTCGCACCCAATTAGGGTATATTGTCGCCATCTGGAAAATATTCATATTTGTTACTTCTTTCAATTCTGTATCTCCCAAGAACAGTAATGTTGGTATACAACCGTAAGGTGACAATATATTCAGAACATTCAAGCGAAACGAATGGCCGGTCATGTGTGGTCGAGTTACAAGATGTTCTTATTGAACTCCAGTATATCGCTTCTAGAGTACACTGATCGAAAGGTGGTTCCATACCTTGTCATAGTTGGAAATCCATTATCCAATAAGAGTCTACGGTTTTTGATTGTATATTATATATGTGGAGCGTGAGATGAAAGCGTTTTGCTAGAGTGATATTTACTTATATTAGACATTATTATAATATTAGAAGATTATTGATTTTAAAAGAATGTTTTGGATTATCGTAAAGTAAAAACCATCCGTGTTTATGTGTGGATCGGTTTTACGATTATTCTTTCCTTTAAAAGGATTTTACAAGTTAAACAAATGGTTGGAGTTTACTCACACCAATCATACAACTGACCCAGAATTTATTTTGTTTTGTTTTCCCTAATCTCTTGGGTGCCTAATTTTGTACGGGTAGCCAAGTGGTTGGGATTTTACAGATATAATTGGAAAGCTGGAGCAGGAGGCTTCAGGATTATATAGCTATTGTTTATTTCTGTTATGTTGTAAGTGTTGTACTCCGATAATCGTATTGTATCAAATTTTGGTTTTATTTCCAAATTATGTTATATAATATATTTATTCGTTCCACTGTGAGATTCGTGTTACTTTGATTCTGTTGTTTTGTTCTTCTTCTTCTTCTATTCTAATTTTCTATCCTATCTATTCTCACCCTTTAATTTCTTTCTATTAACTATCTGGTATTTCCGATGCTTGGATAGTCTACATTGATTTTATGTCAATTACCAAGATCGCAAATCCCCTGGGTCGTTACACGGCCAACTGAATCCTCCCCCTATCATTTAGCTCCAATAATCCAAATACCTGATCAATCTTCGTAAGCCAATTGTGAGCCTCCACGTAACTCTCTGTTCCAAGAAATGTCTTGTCACTCATCGCACAGAAATCCTTACAAAGCTTAAAGAAGTTAACTACTGGATTAGGTGGAACTACTATGACTGCAACTGGGAGTGGGTCCCTGCGTTTCGGCAGGTGCCGTAGCTTCTAATATCTATGGAACCATGTCGGAATGAGAATGATCTCTAGGAAATTTGGAGCCCTGGAACATGCTGAAAAGAGAAGAGATGAGGACTCAGAAAGAGATCAAAGGGATATTGTAATTGACTTGAGGGGATATATTTTTCAAAAATAGGTTTTAGGCGTTGATACCTACTGTGACACCCTGCATCCCTTAATGTCACCCATATGAGGATGCATCATGTTTTGTGAAGTGCAATAAGTATAAAGTAACAATACATAGACTAAAATTCACAAGATAAAATGTAAAACACAGCGGAAACTTTTTAAAACATTTATTATTAAATCAGTTACAACATTGACTATAATTAAAAATACATGGAATCATCATCCTAAAACAAACTGTCTCGTTGAAAGAAAAACATCAGAGTATAAGAATAAAACCACAAAAGTCATCTCCCTCATAAGTCATTACAATAGTCATAGAGCAAGTACTAAAGTAATACATGAAGTAAGAAGTGGTCTGAATCCAAGATGAATCAAAAGACCAAAAGTCACTGCTGCGATCATCTTCCCTAAGAACCTGGGGGAAAGTAAAAGAGAGAAAACAAACTAGGTCAGACATAAGTCTGACGAGTTCTAGTAATTTTTAGCATGAGCATAAGATAAAGAAGTATTTATACATATGAATAGTAATGGACGTGAAAGTATAGTAAAGTGGAAAATATGGAATAAGATTGGCTTCTCATTCATATCATTGTTGCAATAACTATCTGTTTATCCATTTAAAATCACACACATATCAATGGGTTGAATTTAAAGTAAAATATAGGAGACGTTCACCCAAAAGCACATGTGGGTCATTCGCACATTGGTTTGAGCACACAACAGTGGTGGGTCAAGCGCGATCAGATCAAGCATCATAGGACGAGCGGTCCAATAGAAGGGTCGAGCATGTTCATGGGTCGCGCAACATAGGGACGGTTGAACAATGGTAGGGTCGGTCGAGTATTGAAGGGTCGCACACTAGAAGCTCGTTCATTATGAAGCCAATCGAGTGCTGGGTGTCGGTCATATATGTTCAAATGAGAAGGGCTCGCACACCATTGGTAGGTCAATCAGGTGTTGGTCGCACAAAGATGGGCTCGTGCAACTCTTTGATCGGTCGGGGTCGGTCGTTTAATCGTATGGGTCGAGCAGTTCGACAGGAGGGTCGCACGCCAATGGCTCGTGCATCCCAGGGTCGATCGAACTAGCAGACAGCTGGTTACAGTTGGCAACAGCTGGCAGTGGCATTTTCATAATTAACTGTATGAACGACCTATAGCGTACACATACAAGTTTCAGCTCACCACTTCATTCCAACTTCTCCTATAAATACCCCGTGATCTTCACTTTAATGGGGAGCGAACTCTAAGACCCCGAAAGGTTGTCCAACTATTTCTTCAACCGTTCTAGGTGATTCTAACATCTCTAATCATCTCCAATCAAAGATCTTGTGCTAAATCCATCATGGAATCCTTCAACATCGCTCAAGTGTTTTAGAGATTGAAGATCTTCCTTCCAATTCCTTGCACTTAGAGAGATTCAACCATTTCTCCGTGGATTTGTAAAGATTAAAGTGAAACCTTGTAGAAAAGAGAGAATGAATGTACTTAAAGATAATTCAAGCCTTGTAAATCTCAAAGGGATAACGAAAATCCTTGCCAAAGTGGACGTATATCTATTTTGGATCGAACCACTATAAAAATTCTTGTGTATTTACTTACTTTTTGCGATTGTGGTCTCATCTTCTTATTCCTAACCATTTGGTGAAGTACTCCCGAAGTACCTTTGGTGTTTGGACCAATTTTTGGTTTAAACATATGGCTCCCACTGTGGGGCCCATTCGTACTTCCTTTCTCTAAGTCATTTATGGAAACAAAGTTTGGAGCTCGTTCCTTCTATAGATTTTCCAAATCTAAAGTCCGAGCTATTTAACAAACTCTCTTCTAAGTTCAAGGCCTTGTCCAAATTATGGGTAGACCGAAGAAAATCACTAGTAAGACCGTTGAAGAGACCGATAATCTTGCCAATGATGCTACACCGCCCACCAGCCGCTTTGAAGTTGGTGAATCCTCTGAGGCCGGGGCGGCCATAACTAGGAAAGAATTGGATGAGGTTGTCGCAGGACTGACGAGTCAGATAGATATTTCGATGAATGCTATGTTGAAGAAGCTAGAGTCCATGTTCACTCTTTAAGCTGCTATAGAAAAAATTACTGTTAATGTCATCCATGCTAAACCTGCTCAAACTACTCATACTGAAAATACAGGTTCTTCTTCTTCAAGCCCGATTCGGGACAATTCCATCCAGGAAATTGCCGGTCCTAATGGTCCTCATCATGAAGAGGCAAAACCACATGCACGCAACCATTCTAAGAAAGCAACCTCTCGACAAGTGCATGGCTCTACTAAAGGGACACCTCTCGAAGAGGGAAGCCTAGGGCCCCGGAACCCAAGTCATGACCATTTGCTTAGGCAAACATCCGGTAAGGAGGATAGTGTCTGCCCCATGGACCAGCACAACGAAGAGGAACGCATATCAAAAATGGTTCGCAAGATCATGAAGAAAAGCTTGAAAAAAGAAGATGATGAAAAAGAGTGGGGGTTCGCTCCTACCAAGGCCCCACTCACTGAGAGGATCAAAATGGCTACGTACCCGAAGAAGTTCAAACCTACGATGGTACATGCCTACAATGGAACATGCGACCCCAACGTGTTCCTATTCAAGTATGACCAACAGATGGATGGGGCACGTGCCACAGATGAGCTGAAATTTTTCTACATCCTGACCTATCTAGAGGGGGTAGCTTCCCTTTAGTTCACGAAGTTAGCCAAGCTATTTAGAGAACAATTCAGGCTCCAAGCTACTAAGGTCCAGGATGTTATGGAGTTAAACGAGCTAGAGCAAAGGCCAGGAGAATCAATCAAGGTCTTTCTCACTCGATTTATTGTCGCCGCTGACGAGGTCGGAAATCATGAACCTCGCTTGGTATTAAAGGCTTTAAAAGGAGCCGTAAGCAAAAGAACTAAATTTGGGCGATGGATCAAGAAGAAGAAGTCAAGCACGCTCGAGCGGCTGTTTGATAAAGCCGAAGAGTATATGAGTGTCGAAGAAGATCCAGCCTACGCCCTAGATGTCCCTGAAAGCAGTGAACAACATGAAAGAAAGATAATAATGTGTAGGACGGCCAAAAGAATCCTAGTGGTTAGAAAAGGGGTAACGATGGAAAAGATAATCGGGCTAACAAGAAATTTCGCTTCATTAAGAATTCTGAGCTGACTCCTTTGAATGACACCATAGAAAAAACCTTTATGGCAACTAAGGATACCGAGGAATATCCAACGCCAAAGCAGATAAAGATCAACGATGCTGCAATAAACTCAGGCAGGTTCTGTCGGTTTCACAATCAACCTGGCCACAATACGAATGAATGCAGGCATCTGAAGAACCTGATTGAGGAGTTAATAAGGAAGAATAGACTCCAGCAATATATAAAGAACCCATAGAATACTCAAGCCACTCAAGGGCGAGGAACATCTGCAGGACAGCCTGGACCGGGAGAGAATACTCCAACAGCTATCATTCCAAGACCAATCATCAACACGATTTCAGACGAACCCCACTCAGCCACAAGAAGCTGGGGGGCATCGTAAATTATATTGATGAGATGAAAAACCTTCCGAGAGAAGAAGAACTCATGGTCATGAACAATGCCTATCCCGCAAAAATGTCGAAGACTTCATGGGATGATGTTGTGTTCAAAGATAGAGATCCAGACGGATTGCTAACACCAGTTGATCCAATGGTTGTTACGATCGGTTTGGGTCTAGCCATAGTGAGGAGGGTCTTGGTAGACAGCGGGGAATCTTTCAATGTTATTTTCATTAATGCATTTAATAAGATGAATGTTTCTATGGATGACATGAGAGCTTGCCAGCATAAGATCCATGGGTTCACGGGGCAACCCACTCAGCCGATCAGCGTCATCGACTTGCTTATAGAGCTCGGAGAAGGAGAATAGAAGGTTGCCATGAAGGAAACTTTTGTTATAGTCGATGAACTTTCGACCTACAATGCCTTCCTTGGGAGACCAACCCTTGTCGCATTTAGGATAGTAATGGCTCCATGGTGCTTGACCATGAAATTCCCTGTAGAGAACGGAGTCGGAGTGATTAAAGGTGACCAGAAGGCAGCAAGAAAATGTTACATGGCAGAGCTAGTTGAAGCTAAGAAAAAGGAGATGTAGAAGAATGTGGAGGCTCTGCTCCGCATTCATGACTCCCCCTTATAGCAACTAGGGCCCTTACACTGGCGAGCACAGCGGAGCTCAAAAGGAAATGGACCCAAGGAAAGCCAATGTGGGGGAGAGTAGAGCGGCACCAGGTGAAGCCACAATTCTAATTCTAGTACATGAAAAAAATCATGACAAAGTATTGAAAATAGGTTCTCAGCTGGGCCTGAAGTTACAAAAAGACTTAGCTATGTTTTTAAAAGGAAATTTGGATGTTTTTGCTTGGAATCATTCTGACATGTGTGGAATTTCATCTGACGTAATAGTACATAAATTGAATATTAATCCAAGTATGACTCCAATAAAACAAAAAAGATGAATTTAAGGACCCAAAAGATCTATAGCATTAAAAGAAGAGGTAGATAGGTTGCTCGAAAATAACTTTATACGAGAATCCACATATTCTCATTGGGTCTCTAATCTGTTCCTTGTAAAAAAAAAATCAAATGGCAAACGGAGGGTGTGCATAGATTATTCAAACCTTAATAAGGCATGTCCCAAGGATAGTTTCCCATTGCCCAGAATTGATCAACTTGTTGATGCAACAGCGAGGCATGAAATCTTATCTTTCATGGACGCCTACTCCGGATACAACATAATAATGATGTATAAGCTAGATGAAGAAAACACAAGTTTCATAACAGATAAGGGCTTATATTTCCACAAAGTCATGCCGTTCGGACTAAAAACACTGGAGCAACATGCCAGTGCCTTGTAAATTACATGTTTGAATAACAAATTGGGAAAACAATGGAAGTCTATGTAGACGATATGTTGGTAAAATCAAAGAAAGCTAACGATCACTTAGAGAACTTGGCAGAAATGTTCCATATCCACAGGAAGTTTGGGATGAAGCTGAATCCACTCAAATGTTCATTCAGAGTCGCATCGGGAAAGTTCCTCGGATTCATTGTCAATGCTAGGGGCATTGAGGCCAATCCCACTAAAGTTATTGCTTTGCAAGAAATGCGGGATCTTAGAACAAAGAGAGAGCTTCATAGTCTAAATGGGAAAGTAGTTGCGCTTAACCGATTTCTCTAAGGCAATGGACCGGTGCATTCCACTTTTCGATGCTTTGAAGAAAGGAAAGAAAGATTTCCAATGGACTCCTGAATGCCAAACAGCCTTCGAAGAGTCAATCAAACACATGGAGTCACCACCGATGCTGTCAAAGCCTAATGATGGAGAGGAATTGTTCCTATATTTGGTTGTCTCATCTCATGCATTAAGCATTGCACTCGTCCGGGAGGATGCAAAGGTTCAATGGCCAATTTACTATATCAGCAAAAGGCTGGTTGGGGGAGAACTGAATTATCCCAAGTTGGAAAAGCTTGCGTATTGTTTTCTTATTGCCTTAAAAAATTAAGGCCATATTTCCAAGCCCATCCTATCAAGGTTCTCACTGACCAACTGCTAAGGCAAGTTCTTTTTCGCCCAAGAACTTCAGGGAGATTGTTGAAGTGGAACATAGAGCTCAGTCAATATGACATCACTTATCATCCTCGAAGAGCTATTAATGCGCAAGATTTAGTAGATTTTATCACTGAATTCATGGACGGGGGGAGGAAACAGAGGGACCAGTAGAGGCGGTAGTTAGATGGAAGTTGTTCGTTGATGGGTCCAGGAAGATTACTGTTCGGGGGATGGAATAGTCCTGGAAACTCCTGAGGGTCACTCCTATGCTACGCCCTGAGATTAGAGTCCCCATCAACTAATAATGAAGTTGAGTATGAAGCATTGATCACAGGGCTGAAATTAGCAAAATAATTGAATTTGAAAACCTTGCAAATTCTCTGTGACTCGCAATTGGTAGTATGTCAGGTTCGTAAAGAATTCCTGACCAAGGTCGAAACCTTCCCGCTTATCTTTCTAAAGCTTTGGAACTTCTCAACGATCTCGGCTACTACACGATATCTCATATTCCCAGGAAAGAGAATACAAAGGCAGATTCCCTTACTAAATATGCCAGTTTCGCAGATGCGTAGTTACTGGGTTTGATACCCATTGAAGTCCTTTCAACTCCCACGATTGATGAAGCTGATGTCGATTGGAATATGGAGACTATTGAAGAGCTTGTATCCTGGATGACCCCGATTAAGGAATATATCCTTAATGGAATGCATCCAGAGGAACCAAAAAAGCGGAGGAAAACATTGCGTTAAGCTCCATTGTACCTTATCCAAGAATGAAGGTTATATAGACGAGGCTTCTCTATGCCACTTCTACGATGTGTAACCAAAGAGGATTCCAGAGAAATCTTGGCAAAATTACATGAAGGAGAATGTGGAGGTCACACAGGTGGTCAAACGCTAGCCAAAAAAAACTGCGATATGGTTATTTCTAGCCCGTCGTGAACCTGGATGCAATGACCTATGCTAAGAAGTGTGACAGATGCCAAATATTTGTAAAGATTCCAAGAGCACCTCCCACAGAACTGACTCAAATGGGTCAGCCTGTGGCCATTTGTTGTTTGGGACATAGATTTAATCAGAGCATTACTTATAGCTAAGTCAAGTATGAAGTATGCAATAGTAGCCATAGACTATTTCACCAAATGGGCTGAAGCTGAGCCACTGGCTACTATTACTTCGAAAAAGGTAATCAACTTTGTCCTAAAAAACATCATCCGCAGGTTTGGGGTACCACAGAAAATAATCATTGATAATGGAACTTAGATTGAAAGCAATGAATTCTTAGATTTTTGTGCTAAATACAAAACTAAGAAGAGTTTTGCAACCGTTGCTCATTCGCAGGCCAACGGGCAAGTCGAAGCAATCAATAAGATTCTAAAGTCAACCATCAAGAAGCGTCTCGAAAAAGCTAAAGGTGGTTGGGTAGATGAGCTTCCTCTTGCACTATGGGCATATCACACAACTCATAAAACTGTGACTGGGCACACTCCATTCTCACTTGCATTTGAATCCGAGGCTATGTTCCTGGTAGAGTTTGAAGTTCCCACTCATCATAGAATCCACTTTAACCAAGAACAGAATGAGAAGCTGCAGCTTGAAGCACTCGATTTGCTCGACGAAAGAGAAAAGAAGTAGAACTCAGAATTGCTGCTCACCAGAGAAGGATAGCCAGACATTTTAATTCTAAAGTCAAATGGAGAACCTTTAAAATTGGGGACCTTATTCTAAAGAAAACTATGATAGGAAATGGAGTATTCGGACCCAATTGAGAAGGACCATATATGATAAGCCAAAAATTCTTATATGACACCTTCGAACTAAAAACGACGGACGGGATCTAACTTCCCAGAGCCTAGAATAGCATACACCTCTGTCATTATTTTGCTAGATATTTCTTTTACGTATCTTGAAAAGTTGTAAATGCCATGCAATGTAAATACCATGCAAATATTGTCATAAGCTTTGTACATGTGAATGAAAGAAATTGCCTTACTTTCCTAAGTCATACATTTGCAAATTCGTGTTTACAAGTTGCTAAAATTCGATTTTGATTGCAGGTCCCCTAAAAGAACGCTGACGCATCCATAACCTAGTAAAGCCTGGTGACCGTTACAGCACATCCCAATAGGGAAAGCTGAAGCGCCTAATGCTCTAAACATGATTCGCAACAAATACGAAGGTGTGGAGCAAAGCCTTGTAAATAAGGGACACCAGAAGCTGAATGGTCAAAAGATGCAATGTTCAGACTATAAACAAAGTTGTAAGTTTCACCATAGGAGCACCTTCTTCATTGCAAGGTCAAAGACCCTAGTTCTAAAATCGTGATAAAACCCGATAAATGAACTAGCATCTGCCCCATGAAACGATGCAACCCCAAACCAAAGACCTCTCCGAGGCACCCACTCAATCGTCAGTGCCAGTAATACATGGCCTGATTGCGACAAACACTGGGCTTCAAAAGATCTCTTTGGGGGCATTCGACCATAAGCCGGGTCTTCCAAATTCGGTTAGTGGACGACTCAAAAGACCTCTTCGGGGGATTTGACAATAAGTCGGGTCTTCCAAATCCGGTTAGTGGCGGACTCAATAGAACTCTTCGGGGGCATCCGACCATAAGCCGGGTCTTCCAAATGCGATTAGTGGTGGACTCAAAAGACCTCTTCGGCGGCATCTGACCATAAGTCGGGTCTACCAAATTCAGTTAGCGGCGGACTCAAAAAACCTTTTCGAAGGCGTTTGAAAATTTTGACCAATGGTTGAATTATCCAGTCACAACGAATAACGGATTTACAAATACCTCGTCGAAGGCACGAAAACCAAGACTTCCTCGGGGGTGCATATTCAAATCTAATCTCCAAAGGGCCTGAACTGCTAGGCTAGCAAGAAACATGATTGAATGTACAAGAAATATAAGACCTCTCAAGCAGGGGCACAAAAACAAAAATTCCTCTTCATTAAAAGGCATGTGCCTGATTGACTAAACTAGAAATCCTTGGATCATAAGCAAGCCAGGAAATTCCAGTTGTGACGGAAAAAGCACATGACCAGGAAATTCCAAATATAGTCGGTCACACCTAACCTTTAAAATTTGTGATGAACTTTGGTATGGAGGCATCACCACCGCATTAAGAAAATTCAATAATGCTCAGTTAAGCATACGATAAGCTCATCACAACTTTACACTGAACAAAAAGGCTTGGTGCTTGAAAGGACTACTCTGATCAATAGAGCTGAATCCCTTGAAATGGTTAAGGCAAACTCGAGGACTTCAATACAGTGGTAAACACAAAAAGTGGTTACTCATGGAAAAGAAGTCTCAAGTGCTGCCCCAGTCAAATCAAGAAAATTTGATAAAATTAATCAGGTAGATCCAGCTAGTAATGATGACCACAATTAAAAAGATCATTATTTACGAAAACATACCGTAAGGTCATTATAACACCAGGCATTGTAATAACAAATGACTTTTGATATAGAAAACTTGTGTTGAAAACATGTAAAGAAAACAGATGTGGAATGCAAAACAAGAAAGTACGACAAAGCTAAAGTAAAAAAGCTTAAGTACAGCAAGCAGAACACAAAACACAACTTCATTGCAACAGTACAGAGTCAAATCACAGAACCACAAGTCAAGTACAAAAGTCTCAGACATAAATGTGCGTAAAATAATAAGCATAAAGTAGTGAGCGAGGGCCGGCACCCGCGTATACAACCGGTCTGAATACAATAATCAGGAAGTAAAGCAAAGTCATGAACACTACTTCTTATCGCCAGACCTCAAAGAAGGTTTAGTGGAGGAAGGAGGAGTACTAGCTGGTTGTTTCCCGTCCTTAACCACTGGACCGTTGGGACTTTCTTGAGATGGCAAAGTTATAACTCCTTTCTTATGAGCAGCGTGCTTTCTTATTTTGGGTCCTAAAGCTGATGAGGTTTTGGATTTCTGCTTTTTCGGGTCTTCAGCCTCCTTGTCCGGGGTCTCACCATTATGATCAGAGTCCTCCTCACTTGGGATGTAGTCAACGTCATCACCCAAGTCAGCGATTGCGAGAATCTGAGTATCTTGAGAGCCCGGAGTGGTTAAAGCACGAAGGGACCCATCGCCAGGAGAAGGAGTGATGACTGGGGAAGAGTGGAACTGACATCAAAGTTGAATAAGTTATAATAGCTTTAGTCATTATTGTCTTTCCTGCAGAAGGAGAAGATAGTGGTGAGATTAGACCTAAAACAGATGAATAGTGAGCACGAAATGTGGACGTCCCAGGTGAAGGGCATAGGCAGTCCAAGTATAGCATAGTTTGGACAATTTCAATTTCACCTGCAGCTATATGAGTTGCTTGGATGTTTCTATGCTCCTCGACCTCGAATCTATTAGCATAGTTATCATTATCATCCTTGTCATCCTTGCTATGCTCCTCGACCTCGAATCCATTAGCATAGTTATCATTATCATCCTTGTCATCCTTGCTATGCTCCTCTGTTAAACCTTCCTCGACATTGTGCTCCTCGGTAGCTGTGTCTTTTTCTTTGAAAGCAGCGGGAAGATTAACTGGAGTATGTGAACCAGAAACTTCAACATTGGAAGGAAGAGTAGGGCATTAACATTTGTTATGTCACAAGCTTGCTCTCCAAAAGGCCTAGCCTGGTCACTTAGCGATCCTCTCTTTTTCTTTAGCAAAATCTTCCCCTCGGCTAAGGCCTCGTGGGATTCTTCATCTAAGAGATCCTCAATAAGATCATTCTCACCTTGATCGCCTCCATCAATTGTAAGAACCTCTTCCCAGACAAGGGAAAAAGTTTCAGCAAAATCCTTTCCCAAATAGTGCAAACTACCATGACCCACGACGTTGTAAACATAAAATTTGAATAAAGTATCTTTAGTCTTCGCCTTAACTTTCTTGTAAGCGTTCACGTCTTTAACTTTATCCTCTTTAAGGAAATTAACATTGGTAGTTAGCGCTTCAAGAGCCAGACTTTGAGAAGAAATCCTGCGTTGGAGAGTCATGTTCTCTCGTTGAAAAGTAGTAGAAGCACTCATTTCTATGGCTAGTTGGGACTCCACAAGTTGTTGTGCAGATTGAGCCTCTTGGACCTGTGTTATTAAGGTGCTTTCCTTCTGTTTCACAGTGGCAAGTTCCTCTTTGAGCCTATTAATCTCAGCTTCTAAACCTGTTACCTTTGTGTCCCTTTGAGCAGAAGATGCAATAGTCTTCTTTTGTGACTTTATAACCCTGATCAGCTTAGCTTTGTCATTCTCTAATGTGGCGATACGATCGACGGTGATTCCGTTAACTCTTTGAAGTTCATGTGCAAAAGCATACCATTCACCCAATTGCTTCTCGGCATGGTTTCTAATCATATCTAACTTAACTTCAAGCTAACTCTTAGCCAGTTCAAGTTGTGTGAACATAGTACCCTTTAGAGTATCGAATTCTTCAAGAATGTCCTGCTTGTCAGAAGGAAATATATCCAAGTTGAGACATGTCCCGCGTAGGCACCGGCCCGGGAATCGATCAGCGAGGCCAAAGTTGGCTGGTCCAGGAATATAACGAGATATGTCTATGAATGTCTGGAGAACAGCAGGAGTAGGGGTGACATATAGAGAAGCCAAAGATGCTTGATCACAGGAAGCCTGAATATCTGGCATTGAAAGATCTAGCATTGGAAGCTTGTCCGATTTATGATGCTTTCGAGAGTCACCTTTGCCTTTATTCCCCCTATCTCTCTTCTTTTCAGCTTTCCTTTTCTTCCTTTTCTCATCTTCTCTCATCTTAGCTTCCAGCATGTCAAAATGCTCATGCCTCCACTGCCTTTGTTGTTCAGTCTCGATAAGATCACCAATTTTTTGAGGCTGGTAGGCAGGTTGCGAGCGTTGCGATTGTTTTGAATATTGAAAAGAATGAAGTTTGAGGAAGTTTTTGGGATTGAATTGCTTGGTGGCTTGTTTAAAGATATATGCAAATGAATGTCTCATCTCTGAACCTGGAGGAAAGACAAAACAAACTCTTAGTATTTGAATTAGAGAGTATTGTAGCAAGTTAAAATGGATTTAAGCAGAGCATTGGAAACATATGGCATAAGTAAGAGAATGTGCTAGTGTATATCCATTAATGAACCAATCTTAAGTGATGGTTCGAAGTTGATCCCTGGCTTTGCGAGTAATTTTCCTGGTCTATAGACGGGAGCTTTGAGTGCACTAATTCCTATATTTAAGGTCTGGGGTTTAAATGTTTGGGCAGCAATATCACCTTGAACGAGATCTTTAGCCAAGCTAAGGTCACCAAGATCCTTAAAAGTGTCTAAAATGCCTTCCCCTTCACTATCTTGAATAACAGGATTCTCATCGTGATTCTCAGTACTCAAGTTGTCTTTAGAAGTTACTCCAGCTTCTCCAAGCTGCTCAGTTTCCTCCCTTAGATCCGAAGTAGTTCTCAGAGTAGTCTCATCCAACTCATCCTATCTGGTTTCCCCGTAGGACGCGAGACAGTACCTTCCTTCTTAATCTGGTTGGATAAAGCCATGAGACTCTTGCCCTCACGCTGTTTGGGTGCTTCTCCCTCGATAGAAACCAACTTAGATTTGGGAGGATTTTTACTGCTTCCCACAGGGTCGGAGCACTTCTTTAGATTAGCCTTCTTATCTCGAGATTTACTAGCAATATCTTCTTATCGGATGAATCTATCGCAAGGGATCGCGAGGGGTGAAGCATATGGCATTGTCGAAGGAATTCTTCAGTAATCAAGAACTTACTACTCCGTTCACTCTCACTAACAGTCGTTAAAGAATCGAGAAGAGCTTGATCGAAGGCAGTATCCTGATCAGAAGGAACCTCTGTAATGTAACAAAAAATTAAAGCATTGAAATAAAGAGAAATAAAAGATTGTAAAGTAGGTGTATTCACCTCCTTCCATCCATCGGCCATAAAAGTTGTCGGGACACAGGACGAAGAAATATTGGTTTGGAAATCCTCGAGCGCTCTCAACCAGATCAGTAGTAATTTTGGATCCCCGACTCTCGATAAAAATAATTGAGGGACGATCCTTCTTCCTCTTTTTAAAAGAGTATAAAGAAAAAATATATTGAAACATAGGCGCACGCTCTTTGACCCTCATAAACAGTACATAAAGCTCCACTAAAGCGAAATAACCATTCGGGTGCAACTGGTATGGGTCAATGGCCAAACGTTTAAGAATTAACTCCAAATAAGGATTGAAAGAAGGAATCGCCCATCCCAACAACATATAACGATTAACTGCAAAATATCCAGTAGGCGGAAGGTCAGCAGATTCCTTCTTCCCAAGGAATTTAGCCTCATCCTTTTCTGAGATCCCGAATTACTTACGCAATTGCTGATATGAACTAAAAGAAAGAGCCGTTTCATGCCTTTCGAGAGGTACATTCCGGGGTTGAGGAAAATTCTGATTAATGTTCACACCGAGAACAGTAGCTGATGTAGTTTAGTAATTTGAGCAGAATTCCCAGCTTCATTAAACATGGTTCCTTCTTTGGGATTCTTACGTAACTGCTGTCGGGTCAACATTTCCACACGAATGGTTATGCTTTAAAATAAATTGCAGGTATGTGTTTCCTTGCTCATAGGGAGTATTATGTATAACTGTGTATAAAATTGAGGCTTGGAATTTATAATCAGCATGTACTAGTTAACCAATTCCAAGTATCAATAGAAGTTGATTCTAAAAATGACCATATTCGCATAGAGAATGTTCTTAAGTGACCAAATGAAAATAACTCTGCGCGAGTATATCGTTCAATCTAAGCTATACTGCATTTTTAATCTTCTATACTAACCTACTGATGGTGTGAGCATCCAACAGCAAAATTATAGCTCAAAAAACGTGCAAGTGTAATAGTTATTACAGGTATGGCAACGGGAAAGCTTGAAAATCAACAAGAACCCTTAACCAATTCTCTAAATAGCAAAGTCCTTAAACATACTCGAGCCTAAACAGAGTCAGGCTCGACCGACCACCATCGAGGTCAAACATGAGAGACCCGAAGAGGGTCGGGCTTGCTCGAACCCACAAGTCGAGCATGCTTGAACCCGTGACGGTCGAGCGTGATCGACCCCATGAGGGTCGAGCAGGCTTGGACTCAGCAGGCTCGAGCATGCTTGAACTCGTGAGGGTCAAGCGAGTTCGAACCCATAAGGTCGGACAGGCCTGAAATTAGCGGGCTCGAGCATAATCGATACCAACTGGGTCGAGCACGACTAACTTTGCAGGGGTCGAACATGCACGAAGTCAACTGAGTCGGGCATAACTGCCAAGTTCAGGTCGAGCGGGTTCATGGAACTGAATTGTAAACAAAGGACTTGAAGTGATCAAGCATATTCAATTGTGTTCAAACTGGAATTTATATGCAACAAAAAGCAACTTAAATCCATTATGACAGTGGCAAGCGCATCAAAAATAAGCTTAAATGATGATCAAAGCAATGAGATATCGCAACAATAACTAAGGACTAGAAACTATCAACAAGCATTATGCAAGTATTGTTTTCGGAATGAGAGAGCTCATGTTGGTACAACATCAAAAAAAAATTCAAAGTAATCAAGGCGTTAGTCGGCATGCAACACGACAAAAGTATGCTCAAACCCAGACTGGGTCGATTACGCCTGAGCTTAAGCTGAACCGAACATGCTCGAACCCAGCCTGAGTCGATTACGCCCGAGCCTGAGCTGAACTGAACATGCTCGATCCCAGCCTGGGTCAAGCATAACCGCACAGGACGAGCAGAAGCATCAAGAAAGGCAGGGAATTGTGTTACGTTTAGAAGTGGCATAATTAAGCTAAGAAGTGCCAGAGATTGACTTAAAATTTCCACACAGTAAATGCAACAAATGTGCAAACAAATTAACAAAGTGCGGACAATTTCGTAGTTCAAGCATTTCACCGAACACATCATGAGCTTACAATTTCAATCAAGATTTAAAGGATTTTGGACAATTCGAATTCCTCAAACACATTAAAATACGCGTCCTTATCCCCAATTCAGTCAAATCCATCATAATTCCCAATCGCTACAGCCCCAAAAATCCAATTCGAATTCAAATCGTACCCAAATATTCAAAACCCTATTCATCTATGGATCAATTTAACACGAAATTAAAAGGATGATTACCTGAAACAAGAGTATTGGTTCAAATTCAGAGGGATTGTCTTAGTTCGGTGCAGATTTGTTAGGGTTTTGCGGCAGAATTAGGAGCTACCGGTGAGTTTGTTATTTTTTGGCGTGATTTCGATTTGAGAAGAAGCAAGATCGAATGGACTTGATGTAGAAACTCTTACAAGAATGCAGCCACCATTAAATTGCTTCCATCAAGAGAAAGAAATAAATTGCGAAAATGAATGGGGAGAAGCAATATAGGGCGGAGGAGATGAATGGGCTGACTCGATCTAGTGGGCCCGTTCGACCCATAGTGGGCCTGTTCGACCCATGGAAATGTGTGTAGGCTCGGTCGCTTGTATCCAGTCACGAACGACCCATGATGGCTTGTGCAAGAGCGATCTATTGATGTCATGGGTAAATGTTCTATGAGAAACTAAATTTAATCTATCGAATAGTGCTACACTTAACAATTTTGGAGTTTGTCATTTTCTACAAATCAAAAATCACAAACTTCGAAGGGGAAAATGTTTATCCATTTAAAATCATGCACATATCGATGGATTGAATTTAAAGTAAAATATGGGAGACGTTCACCCAAAGCACATGTGGGTCGTTCGCACATTGGTTTGAGCACACAACAGTGGTGGATTGAGTGTGGTCGGATCGAGCGTCATAGGACAAGCGGTCCAATAGAAGGGTCGAGCATGTTCATGGGTCGCGCAACATAGGGACGGTCGAACAGTGGTAGGGTCGGTCGAGTATTGAAGGGTCGCATACCAAAAGCTCGTTCATTATGAAGCCACTAGAGTGCTAGGTTCCGGTCATACATATTGAAATGAGAAGGGATCGCGCATCATTGGTGGGTCGAGCAGGTGCTGGTCGCACAAAGATGGGCTTGTGTAACTCTTTGATCGGTCGAGGTCGGTCATTCAATAGTATGGGTCGAGCACCTCGACAGGAGGGGCGCACGCCAGTGGCTCGCACATCCCAGGGTCGTCGAACTTCATGAACTTTGGTCAAACAGACAGCTGGTTATAGCTGGCAATAGCTAGCAGTGGCATTTTCGTAATTAACTATATGAACGACCCATAGCCTGCACATACAAGTTTTAGCTCACCACTTCATTCCAACCTCTCCTATAAATACCCCATTATCTTCACTTTAATAGGGACCGAATTCTAAGATCCCGAAGGGCAGTCCAACTATTTCTTCAACCATTCTAAGTGATTCTAACATCTACAGTTATCTCCAATCAAAAATTTAATGCTAAATCCGCCATGGAATCCGTCAAAATCGCTCGAGCGTCTTAGAGATTGAAGATCTTCCTTCCAATTCCTTGCAGTTAGAGCGATTCAACCATTTCTCCGCTGATTTGTAAAGATTAAAGCGAAATCCTTATAGAAAAGAGAGAATGAATGTACTTATCAAGCCTTGTAAATATCAAAGGGACAATAAAAATCCTTGCCAAAATGGACGTAGATCTATTTTGGATCGAACCATTATAAAAATCCTTGTGTATTTACTTACTTTTTGCGTTTATGGTCTCATTTTCTTATTCCTAACCATTTGGTGAAGTACTCCCAAAGTACCTTTGGTGTTTGGACCAATTTTTGGTTTAAACACTATCATAATATCATAATTAGACTTAACATAATTTCTACGCATTGATCGGCTTCTTTACAGGATGCGAATAACCTGCGCCAGCTATGGAATTCAGGGTTATCGGTCCTGAACCTATCAGCTAGCGACACAGCCTTAATCACGGACTTATAGCTTCTTATCTTCCCTATTCGAAACAATGCACGCTTTTGGTCCGCCGAAAGGATCCCGTACCTACCTCGTTTTTAAACCTCTTACTATTCAGATCAGTAAAGTATGCCCTAGCCTCTACCTAGTGTGAGACTTCAATTATAGCAAAAGGGATACTGAATGATACGGGTTCCACACAAAATGCACTTGACACAAGTCACCCCTAGACTTGATCCCCAAATTTATAACTAGGATTTCTACGAGCCCCTTATATCTCACCGGAATGGATTACTTAGCTTATTAATCATAGAATTTTAACTTAACATGTTTTAAGTTCATTAATAAGCCCAATATAACCTCGTGTTATATTCCTGGGTTGTAATTAACATTTCTAATTAAATGTAATCTTTTTATACAACCCTTCCCAATGTCACTTATTGTCCAATTAAGTCCAATACACAATTGTTTAGATGTTTTACGATTTCAAGTTACTTAATGTACAATTAAGTGTATTTTACTCAAATTCACATGTTTTCTAATAACATGTTACTTAATGTATAATTAAGTATAACTTATTCCAATTCATAAGTCTGAATATTCTTCCATAAAAATTTATCTCAATTTACAGTCCATAATTTGAATGTATTATTCACCAATTCTCGATATGCCCAAAACCCCCTTTTGACATTCTTTCATATTATTCCAATTTCTACGCAAATTAAAACGATAAAGGCCTAGGCTCTCGTTGGCCTAGGCTCAGCGCAAAACAAATAAAAAGGAGAAATTGGTCTAGGCTGCTCTTAAGGCCTAGACTTAGAAATGAGATAAATAAATAAATAAATAGGGAATTGTAAGACTGTAAATAAAATAATAACAGAGAAAGGGATAAAGAAGAAGAATTTGCTTATAAATAAATAACAACTGAAAAGGAATAACAGTAGACAGTAAATAAATTGAACAATAACTTGTAACAGACAAACTTATAAACACTGTAAATGTCAAACTTTCAGATCCAATCTATTTTACTATCTTAATCCTTTTTATTTAGATTGCTAATCTAAAAATAATATAGAACTCACAGAGAAATGTTGTAGATCCAGAAAAAGACCTTTGAAAGAGAAGAAGAATATCCTTTCAAATCTACAATTTGACAGGACTATAACTTGTACCCCAACTTTATTTTGTTTAGAGCATAATGGAGTGGAGGCTAAGAAGATGACAAAGAATAGGTGTAGGGGAATAATGAAGGCACCTCGGCAATACATCAGCAAGGAATAATCCAGAAGCAGGCCCCACATCAGTTAGGCACAGTCTCGTGCCTGGCTCGCACTGGGTCGACCCACCTTATATATGGGTCGACACAGGGGTCAACCCATATACGGGTTGGGTTTCCCATTTACGGTTGGTTTTGGTTTTGATTATTAATTAAATTTTCTAATTTAATTTCAAATTTTGATTGATCATCACTCATTCATTTTTCGTCCGATTTACACAAACTAAAAGTCTATCTGATCAGAATTTTGTAACGGAAGCAACAGTGAAATCCTTTTTACCCAATTCTTAATATTATTTTAATTAATATTTGATTTTTTTTAATCTTTTCGTTTTATTATTATTTATTAAATTTTGGGGTATTACAATAACCTCACTACGACTCATCTCGATCCAATATAACTTGACAACTTCCGTCAAGTGAACTCACACTTATATATATATATATATATATATATATATATATATATGTATGTATATATGTATATATATATAATAGCTTCAGTTCGAAGCGAGCACTAATACAACACAGAATGTGTCACATACTTCATAATAGTAACTCGAAAAGTGGAAATAATACATCTCATACTGCACGTTTCACTAATCGGTCTACCACTAGTCGGTCCACTTAACACTAAGAATCATAGAAATAACTTCAATTAAAAGGCTGGGAATTAACTGATAAAATAAACCAATGTGTCTAATACCACGTGTCTTATTAAATCGTTTGAATCCCCACCTCGTCTTCTCGAAGGGTATAAAATCTTATGATTTTATATATAGAAAATATTAGGATTTTGAGAAAACGAGTTTATAAAACAATTCGGGAATCATTTGATTTGTTGTCTAAAAAACCTTCATATACTGGAAAATAATGTATACAGTAATGCTTTGAGATGGTTTTTTATAAAACAAAATAATGAAAATCCTTTGTCTCAAAGCTATATATAAACTTTTTATTTAACATCGTTTTATAATATGTGTGTAGTGTGGAAAAACTCAAGAAATCACTCAACAAACGATATATGAGATTCACACAAAACTACGAAATTCGAATTTTGAATACACGCAAATGTTGGTTTGTATATTAATGCATCAAGCCGATAGGATTTCACATGAACAAGCACTTGAAAAACAAGCATTAGAAGTCATAATCACCAAAATTAAGCCCAGGTACCAAAAACACCACAAAACGGGACTTAGCCCAAATAAAAAGGGTCAGGTCGGCTCCTTCTCACCTCCAGGTCGACTTTGGGGTCGACCTAGGGTAGATTACAGGTCAACCTGGGGCAGGCATTTTGCCTCATGTTGCCACCTTGCTCTAGTTGCCACTTTCAGTTAATTTTGGATGACTTCCTAAGCTCGAAATTAGCTGAAAATTGATAGACATATAGTTTAACAACAGGACTACCAATTGGAAAAAGAATCACAACATTCCGAAATGGAATGAATGAGATATGCAACCTCAAACATGGACTCGAGTCATTTCTTGCCAAAACTCGGAAAATCAACATTTATTGTAAACGAACTTTACAGATAATCAATATATTTCATCACTATAGACTTGAACAAGTTTAAACGAACTTTACAGATAATCAATATATTTCATCACTGTAGACTTGAACAAGTTAGAAATGTATGAGGGAACACTCACTTCCAATTAACAGCAAGAATTTAGCAATTTGTAGCAAGAATTGGATCAAGATTGAAGCTTGGTTGATCAACTTAATTTCTCGGCACTTGTAAATGTCATTACAGAGACATGCAAGATACAGAAAGTTTAAAAATCATAAATTTGATATAATTCTCAAAGATTACTAATGAAATACCTCTAGATTTGTAAGGATTTACCTGAAATCATGAAATTAAGTAGCTTTCTCTTGAGATTTTGATTGACTCTTTTGTTTATTGGAGGAATTTACCATTTTTAATCTATTATACTTGTGTGTTTCAGCCAGAGAAGGAAGAAAGCATTTTTCTTTCAACAAAAATGAATGTACCAGAGTATGGCCTCCAGACCTTTCTTAGCCTAAACCTTGTCTTGGCCTAAGGATAGGTTGATTAAGGCCCTAACACTAATTAATTAAGTCATGTTAATCTAATTAGGCATTTTATCCTACTAACTACTTGATTTGTACTATGTTTATGTCCTTTTAACACTTAAACATACTCCTAACTTTGTTTTGAGTCTACTAAACATATTAAAATTCTTATGAATAAAGTTCAACATATATTTTAATGTGTTAACACTAAAAATTTATATATTTCCATTTAAATTGTACATTTTATACCTTTATGTACACGATACACATTTTTGGCTCAAAAAATTCATAAAGTCTATTATTTATTTAATACAGATAACTTGCATAGTCAAAAATAAAATCGTCTTGTCACAAAAATATTATTTTCTTATTAATATTACATTTTCTGTTTTCATTCTCAACCCAAAGTACTTAAAACACAAGGTTTAACACTAAATTTATTACACATGCCATGTGTATTGCAATTTATTACAACATGAACTTTAAAAATCCTTAATGATAAATATTAAGCTTATTTTCTTTAATTTGACATAACCCCAATTTATTTTTCTTATTTATTATTTCTTTCTTTAATTTAAATCTCCAAATTAAATATAATAGAAATTAGGGAGGCATCCCTATTTTCAAATTTTATTCAATGCGGCTCCCTCTTAAAGTTCATATGTAAAGTGGGTCCATATATACTGTAGCAACGTGTTTTTCGGTTTTTTCGCGCAGCTGCATTAGAAAAATTGTAAATATTTAAGGGAGGATTCTGCCAAAAAAAAAAAAAAAAAAAATTGTGAAAAATTTATGCAATTTTTCACAATGTATTGTTGATAATAAACAAGGAAAAAAATTGCAGCGGTGTCTGCAATTATTCTGAATAATTGCTGATATATCTGCAAATATTTTACAGTGTATTGTATATGTGTATTATTGTATGAAAAATTGCTGAAATATCAGCAATTATTGCAAATAATGGCTTCTTTTACTGCATTTTCCTAGAAATGAATTGTTTTCATTTATATGCACATGATATTTCTGCAATACTTCGATGTTTAAATAAGTGTTGGTTTTGAATTAAAAATTTTGAAACAAATCAGCAAAAATTGCATGAAAAACTGCAATTTTTAGAAATAGTTACTGCAACGTCTGCAATTTTACGAAAAATTGCAGAAATTCACTGAAACGTAAATATTTTTCATTTTTGTTTTTGAAACATTTTTTATGTAGTTTTTTTGCTTGAATAGAATGATTGTGTATTAAATTAAAATTTGAGGTTTGATGCACTTTTACGTTATTTTTTTTTTTTTAATGATTTTCGAAAAAAAAGAAACCTAATTTATAAAGTTTAAAACATGGAATTTTTTGTATTTTGAAATCTAAACAGGACTTGAGTCAAACTATCCCTTAAATATACCTTCCCAAGCTTCACTATTAATCACTTAATGATTTAAATACTTAAGTTTCACCAAATTTCTCAAGATAACTCAAACCCAGTAACCCATTCTACTTAAATATTATTTAGGTTATCATCCAAATAATATTTGGCTCTTAATTAGCAAATTAACCTCCTCATCATAGTTTGCTAATCATGAATACAGGTAACCGCAAACCCAAAGTTGTCGCAGTTGATCCGCATTTGCATTATTCTGCACCATCCACGACCGAGAGGAAACATAAGGATTGACCCATCAATCTTAGCTGTTCCAACTAGATTATATCTACTACAAGTACAACACTAAATATATTTGTACAAGAATCAGAATAACACTGACTGCTGTCATTATTATCTCTTGTAAGCAAACTGTTGTAACATAATATCAAAGTAACTACGGTACGCAAACATTTACATATTAGACGAATTTTAGTGAAAACCACTACAGCTCATCTGCAGATAAGAGAACAAGTGCAGCCTCAAAAAAATGGCGCCATCACCTCACTTGCTGATAATTACACATGTATATATGAACTTCAGATATAATACACCGCAATGAAATGAATGATGTAATCTTTGTTTTCGTAGTCAAACTATACATGCTACTAAGTAAATATCACATTGTCAAAATTTGGATTGAAATATTCACCAATCTTCGAGCCATTCTGAAGAATCTAGTTCGGATTTATCTTGCGAAGGAGAAGAAACGGACATTCTTATGTCATCTGTATAACTTTCCAAATATGTGTCTAAGCGTGAAGTAATTTCATTAGGTACAGGAAAACTGCCTTCTTTGATTTCTTTCCAATTTATGCCTCCAAACCATGAATGGGATTTGATCGACTCAGCACCCTGGCTTCCTAGTCGTTTTGCTTCATCAACTTCTAGTAGCTGCAACATTAATAACGGAAGATGCTTGACTTTCAATCAAATATATTTCTTTCCATATGAAATATAAAATTTATTATATTTTAATCTGAAATTTTTTTGAGATGAGCAAGGAAAAAAATTATTTGCAACAAACCTTCTTCCCTCGAAACATATTACACAAATAGGTATGGTGTTCATTAGGTCATAAAATGAATTTTGAACACTTCGACATTGTACACTTCCAAATTTGCATATTTGAAGAGTGCGCACATGTTAAAGATTATGAATTTGGACACGCACATTTTTAAAGTGCTCAAGTTCAATTTCTGCTTTTCCACAAACTTGCCCTTGTGCACTTTTGAGGTGTTAAGTGTTCAATTTTTGGTCAAATCAAAACGAAGCATATTTCCGCACAAATTTTGAAATGACTCAGATCAGATAGTTGTGACTAGTGTAATTTTATTTTATTTTTATTTTTTCATCCAGTCTAATTCAAAAGGTTTCTCCTCTTAATTATAGCAATGGCCTCTCTGGAATAACATTCCAGTGATCCAAGATTAACTTTTGGCTTGCTTGGGCAGGCAAGTTGGTCTAAAAATTGGAGATCAGAATGATGTTATATCATTTTTTTAATTATTTTTTAAAGACCCTAGGTGTGTGCTAGCAGGAGATATGCATCTATCATTGTCACTGAAAGAAGATCATGTTCTTGCACTTTCAAAAACAACTAAAAAATTCAATGTACATGATCTGTTGGTGTCTAGTCTTTCTAGATAGGAAAATTATGTTCAAATTTAAGGTGATTATAGATAAAGCAACAGAGGATCTCAACACAACTCCGAAATGGTTACAGTAGCATGCTACTGGAACAGTTCAAAACATAACCCCCCTAATGATACCTTTGTGATGATATCAACTGCTTCAATACTGAATGTCTGTGGAAGAGTTAGCTGTCCTTTAGCAATCTTTGCGAATGTATCAAGTTCACTCTCCCTCCAGGATCCAAATGGCATTTCAGCTTGAAGCATAAAATAGATCAAAACTCCTAATGCCCACCTGAATAAGACATGAAGATGAAATGGGAATGTGCATTGTATGCATGCATAACAGTCATTTACAGGAAAAAGAAACCATAGTATTGTAAGTATTAAGCGAGGATACTTTCATTTTTTGTAGATGCACCACAGCGCTCATTTGGAGGACAAAGAAACTTAAACAAAGTATATAATTTGCAATGATGTTATCTCATTGAAGTAGTTTTTAGCCTTATTTTTTCTTGGTAATTGCAAAATTTGGATGAATTTAATTGGTGAACTAATCGATAAAATTTACGTGCAGAAATAAAAATGGATAAATCAATTGATTTTATACGTCTGTTGTATATTAAGAATGATCTAGGACATTTGGATGACAGAATTGAGAAACAATTAGACTAAATTCCAAAAGTTACATGTATGTCCCCATGCTATCTGCTCCCTTAATTAACTAATTAACAACGATAATTAAATGAAATGAAATAAATGGAAATGAATCGAGTGAGGTGCAGATTGTAGGGACAAAGGAATTGGTGTGCAGCTAAGAGAGGTGTGCGTGTAGCATTAAATGGCTAATATTTAGTCACACCTATGCGTGTGTGTATGTACACAAGGAATTGGTGGCATCCAATGTTGGTATTCCATATGATACACAAGGAATGCATATTTGTTGCAGCCAAAATACATAGATAACTAATATTTATATCTGTCCCGCAACAGGATGTAAAATTACCAAAAGCAAAGATATCTTTGTTATTGCTAGTCACCCGAACTACGTATCAATAATGCAAGCAGTGTCCAAGGCAAGATCACCTAGTTATTTTAAGATTAGAGGATTTTTGTACAAGTTCGCATTTTTTAAACATTTCTCTTATATTACTCCCATAGAAACAATTTAGATCTAGTCCCACTTTTCATGTTTTTAAAGTTATGAGTCAAAATGATAATAAAATTGATGGTGTATGTTTACTCTCAATCATTGAGTAATTATTGAATTTAATATTTACTGTGTCGAAATTTGAACTGAAAGTCCTCAGAAACTTTTATGCCTAAATACTGTCAGTTTGCAGTGCAACTATTTTGGCATAACCACTAGAAACATATTTGTGCACCAAAAAATTACAATGCAATTATTTGTCACTGTGTTGCACTGCAAATATATGAATACATGCATTGTAAACATAAGTGTTGTCATGCAAGAAAACTCATTTTTTTGTGGAATGTTTGCCTTGTCAATATTTGCATTGCAAATATTTATCTGTCAAATATTCGACCCATCATTCTAGTTTCAGCCATATTTGTAAAAGGCATGCCTAGGCGTGCGCCATGCGCATGACGCGGCACGGCGTTTGTGCCATTTTTTCTTGTGGCATGGCACATACAAAAAGGCATGCCAAATGACGCAAATGGTCCGCGGTGCAAAAACGGCGTGCCTTTTCTATTACTTACTAGTTTTTTTTCCAGCTTCATAACAAAAGGAGGAACAGACTAGCTCAAGCTAAACTAAATGATTTGGTATTTGTTAAATACAATCGAGCATTAAATAGAAGGTATAACATCTATGAGTGACACCATTGATCCAATATCTTTGAATGATATTAATGATTGTAATGAATAGTTAACGTGAAATATGGATGATGAATCTGATGCTGAAGACGAGCTTGTATGATGACTTGACTTGGGGTGCTGCTGCTAGAACAATGGAGAAAGCTAGATATTCGTGTAGAAGATCATCCACATTGAGAGGTTTTTTAACACCTGCTTCAGCTCCTCTACATATTCACGAAAAAGCAAATCTAAACGATACGGATAAGGAAGATGCCGAAATTTTTGAATCTGATGATGTAGACATTGATTTGGAAAATACAATTGTTGAATCAGATTTCAAATTTCTAGTTTATCAGTAATATTTACTATTTTGAATTTAAAAATTATGGTGCTTGAAATTCTATGCTTCGGATATTATATTTGATTTTTTTTAAATGCATAATAATCTTTATTGCATATGTTTTAGCAAAAAATATTGAAATTTTTGTAAAAGGTTAGTTTAAAAATAAAAAAAATTAAATACGTGCAGTAAATTAAAAAAGCGCACATCATTTGCCGCGCCGTGCGCCAAGGCTCCAGAAAAGTTTTGTCCTTTTTTGCGCCGTGTGCCAGTAATAACACTGGTTTCACCCCCCCCCCCCCCCCCCTCCTTTGCCACCACAGCCTTCGCCCATCACCCTTTACATCAAAATCCACTCCTAACGGTACAAATCCGTACTTCTCCAATGCCCCCTATCAAAATCAATAATTTGTCGCAATTGAAACCCTATATCTGATCAGCAGGTGCGAACTTCAGGCCAACCTCTATTCCCAATCAACTCATCTCACAAACAATTTAGTCATCATATGTGTTGTATCGATGTTAGTAATTCTAGGGATTTGTTCCGAAGACATGAAATGACAAACACTTGTAAAATAAACTTCTGAAAGCAAGGGACGTCATTTTCTATCAGAACACGACTGGGAGGGGGAAAACAGTATAACAAATTCTGGGCAACTGGTCAAAATATTAGGTTTGAAGCTGTGATAACTTAAAGTTGGCATACATAAGTAACACAGTTTCTCAGGACAAAACTATCAATACTCATCTCCCACAAAAATTGTTAAAAAATTTGGAACAGAAAAATAAAGATGATATTTCAAATATACCAGTCAGAAGCAAATCCATGTCCTTTCCCTAAGACCATCTCTGGAGCCAAAGAATCTGCAATCCCACAAATGGTATACGTCCTTTCTCCAGTAAGTTTTTTCCCAAATCTGAAATCCACCAGCTAAAAACCATGCAAAAAAAAAAGAAAGCTCGCTGTTATTCAAAATTAACCTATATGCACGTGTGTATGCGTGTACAGATATATTCTTATTGATTTCAACCACATGTTCCGTATGCTGTTATTCAAAATTAACCTATATGCACGTGTGTATGCATGTACAGATATATTCTTATTGATTTCAACCACATGATCCGTATTAAATAATAGAATGAAATGACAAGGAGGTGGTATCATCATTTACACTAGATAATGTGGTTGAAATCAAAGGGGATTTGAGGTGTAGCCGATCCTTGCCACAAATATGTATATATATTTGAGGTGTAACAAAAATAAGGTGTAGCCGATTTTTGCTCATATATATAATACACATACGCTCACATTGTGTGTGTACATACGTTTATTTGGCGATTTATGATTTAGTGTTACCTGTGGATACCCTGTTCGGTCAAGCAATAAAACATCAGGTGAAACTCCTCTATAAACAATTGAATTCTGAATTGAGAAACTGGAGTATCAGTGTACATATAAATATTACTTTTTGTTAATGTATGATTTACATCAAAACAAAAACAATTAACCTTGTGCAAATCTTCCAAAGCAAGAATGACAGAAGCAGTAATAAATTTTGCTGATGATTCTTCAAAAGACGTATAAAGAATAGAGGTTAAAGGACAGGTCAAGCAGCAGTTTAATAACATTCCAGCATATGATTTGTCCGCGCAAGTACATAGTAATTGTGGAATCATTGCAGAAGAGGGTAGACTTTTTATTATATCTCTCTCCTTCATAACATGTGCTTCCTTTCCATGCTCCCTGATTCTCTTCTTTGAAAATCTCTTCAAGCTTCTTACAGTATCTGAAACAAGTAAAGGATAAAAAGTGTATAATTGAAGAATAAGAAGAAGAAAATTGCAAAAAGAGCAGTTTTTAATCATGTCATCGGAAGAAAAACAGGCCTGCTGCAACATTACATGTATATCGACATTCATGCAAAAGAGTGACAATATTTATGTAGATTATGTTTTCTACATAAATAAGGGTATATTCAGTTTACAAATGCAGAGTACAAACCTGAACCCCTCAAATATACTAGACCAATTTCACTGCAATCAGTTGCATATACCGTCATTTTCCATTCCTAGTAAACAAATAAATTCCTTAGCAACACGATCACGCAGATAGGTCTGATATTGAAGATGAATCAATGTATATATTCCATACCAAATCAGACAATCGAATGTTCGTGGAAGATACTGCAGCACTGTTAAGGGTTATGTCTTTAGAAGAATCAAGAGAATCTTTTAGCCTATGTTCAATTTGAAGATCAGCTCGGTACATTTAATGCATTACACATTCAAAAAAAATGATTTCAAAGTGTCGCTTTCATTTAACTCCTGGTATCTATGTATTGCATGAGCATCATACGTTGTAAAAGTTTTTAGATTGACCATAGATGTTATATCCCAAAAAAATAAAAATAAAAATAAAGGTAAATTCATACATGCGGTTTTCTGGGAGAGGTTTGGATACTGGTCCAATTGTCAAATCAAAATTCTCCTTTGAAAGTATTGAGCATGCAACTTCACCAATTGAAATTATAGTTAGATAACTAACGGCTTCACCAAGAAGTACCCATTCACCAAAATGGTTTCCTTCTGATAAATCAATGATAATTTCACCATCCTTTTCTCTCTGGTTTTCTAGTTCAAGATGATTTCTGAGAAGGCTACAGTTTTCTTCATTCAACTGGTCTGGATTATACCTTAGTCTCACATTACCCTTCTGAATTATATACAGAGCGGAAAGCGTCTCATCCTGCAAAATAAAAACGCTAGTTCATTCGAGCTGTGACTGAAAAAAGGAACTAAAAAAGCGCGAAGTATAAAAAATATTTCAAAAAACACCTTATCGATAATAGTTTGTCCATCAACAAAAGAAACTTCGACAAGAGATTCTGTAATATGGCTCAACTGCAAGACACTCATCCTGGAAAAGAGGCCTACGGATCGAAGCAATTTAAGGGATGATAAGTTTGAAAACTCCGACGTCAAAATTTCTCTGAAGTCTTCTCTCTTTAAGGTCCACAGAGTGCCAGCAGTCACGGCACGTACAGAAGCCTGAAGTGGCTTGTTATGCCTGTACATTCATATTAAGGGAAGTTATATTGAAGTGACGCGTACATGAATTATCAGAATTAGTGGCATCTTCTGTTCAGAAGATGAAACATATAAAGTTGATGCTTAGTTTAAAATGTGATATATAATTGTGTGAAACACATATTAGTGACAAAAGGAGATCGTCACTAGGGCTGTCAACGGATGTTTTCGGATGCGGATAGTGCCATATCCGCTTCCACATCCGAAATCATCTTCGGATATTGGATATCCGCATCCGCGGATACAGACGGATATCGGATAATTATCCGATTCGCTAACGACCGATAAATCAAGGAACATAAATGGAAAAAATTAATTTAACAAAATGTTTTTTCAATCCAATTTATTAGTGGATTTATGGAAGATGCCACTAATTCACATAAACGATATCCGGATTTATTGTTGGGAATTTTAGGAACAAAAGATCTATTCACATAAATGGAACAATAGATCTATTCACATTCGGTAGAAACGAGGGAGAGCTTAACGTCCTCGTTTCGAGGATTATTTCTTGGACAAATTTATTACTGGACCCAACAATAAAACTTATTTCAACTTTAAACCTCTTTGAAAACTTATTATGAAAATAGAACTGGTTTTCATAAGGCTGGGTTTTGGGATTGGGCAAAAGTGAGGAAGCACAAATTTATAGCTTGTACTTGCGATACGGAAGCAAAAAAAAAAAAAACAGTCGCACATTTTACAAGTGCTGAAACTCAAGTACAAAATGCTGTTATAGTGAAAAACATGACTAATTTTACAATAAGTTAGTGAAAAACATGACTATTTTTATAATAAGTTTTCAAAGAGGTCTTAAGTTGAAGTAAGTTTTTTTTGTCAGGCCTAATACTAAAATTTGTCTTGGTTCTTAAACACACTTCTATATTATTTATGAAGTGTGATCTAATAAACTCTCTTCGATTGACAAAAATGGGCGAAACCCACTAAAACATGCGAATTTTTTTCCAAGAAAACACATTAACTCACAATCCATAAAGGAGTCTTGGCTTAGTATACCTCATTGAAGAACGTTGAACTCAGAGTCCTTCATGTAGCATACAATAAATTTTCTTCGATTAATGAAAAAAGTGAGAGCAAAAAAAGCGTAGTTGTTTACTGAAGTAACTAGTCATTTACTCTTATCCAACTAGAAAGTGTACAGTTATGTCAATGACATTCAGCTCAAGTGGTTAGAGACATGACGTTTCAGACAGAGACAGAGATTCTGTACGTCATAGGTTTGAACTTTGAACCACCACGGAGGAGACATGGAGTGTGAGTTTGGTATTTATTCTCATAAACTCAACTTCTTGGTAGAACTCATTGAACAGATGATTTTCCTATGTTCCTATATACCTATCAACTATACGAAAACGTGTGAAGTTTGTACTGCAAAATTTACGAATATAACAATCGTCTTTACGAACCATTTCCAATAGGCTTGAGTTTAGATTACGTGTCTCCGAAACATACTGTCATAATGTCTCGATACATCTTATTATTCATTATCCTTTAATCTTGTTAATTTATTCATTTTTGAAGGTCAATGGTTGATAATCTTGAGATTTATTGGAGAACATCAACATATAAATTTGGGACAACGGCTTCTTATAATTTTCTATGAGAACATTATAATTCATGTAAGTAGTGGGTTTTCTATTTTCCCATATGCGTTTCCTATGCATCAGCATTATGGTTGATAAAGAGCTTATTGCATGTAAACTAATGGTGTTGCATGCATTATAATATGAATTTATATTGCATTAAGTAGAGGTTGGAATAATGGAAATTCTAAGATTATGAGCTATGTTCCATTCTAAATTAAATTTATAGTGCATCAGAAGTAATGTCTGTATAGTTCAGGCCAAAATTATCTCACATAAGCGCTAGCTCCCCAAATGACGAAAGCTTTTCAGCTGTATATCGATGCAAAACCTTTGTCACCGCTTCCTTTCCTTGCTCTTCCTAATTCATAGTTTAATATTTTGTAAGAGTTCATGTAAACGAATGATAACTAAATGCTAGACAAATGCATACACTAAAATGCATATAAGTTTAAACTGATGTTTTAAGAAATACTAGACAAATGCATATATTAAAATCAATTTGCATGATAAAGAAAAATAAAGGGGTATTTATTTGAACTGCACCTGGGTAGCTAAGACTTCAAACTCTCCATCTCCAACAACATAAAAGCAATCACCTTCCCCTCCCTGCACATAAAATTCATAAGGAACTGTTGTTTATAAAATTTCATTAGCATGAATGGTTCCTGAAACCTAATAACCACCTGTTGTACAACTACATCCCCAGGTTTGACTTCAATTCTTTGCATGCAGTCAAGCAAAACTTGGCATTGAGAATCTGTGAGTCTTCGGAAAAGGAAATGATCTTGCAGTACTCTTTCAATATGTGCCTGAAAACAAATGTCACACAGACAGAAAACTCTTTCAATATGTGCCTAAAAACAAACTGTAACACATAAAGAATAGGGTGTGCTACAATGATTAGATATATGCTTATGACAGAAAACCAAATTTAAGATATTTGATTAAACATATGCTTATGGCAGAAGACAAAATTTAAGATATTTCCTTAAGCTTCGTAAAATTAGCAATAAATGAACTTTGATTCCATATCAGTACGTCATACAGCATATTTTATACATAAAAACACAAAATATTGAGATGATGCAAACATTGCTAACACCGGTAACAGCTTAAAAGGCTTTTTAGTCCAACTGCAAACATCCCTAAATAGCATTGCCCTTATTATATATAGAAACAGTGTCACAAGTTCAAATCTCATTTATGGAAACATTTAGTTTTTGTTTAAGATCATATGTCGAACCCCTAAGATGACGATTATTCATATATTTTTCTTTCCGTATCTTATATTTCCATAATGTTAGTTCTATTCTTAGTATTAATAAATAAGTATCAATTCTTTGTTTAGTTTAGAGTTATGTCGAATGCACTTTTTATCTTGATTTTTGTGTAGTTTTAGCTTTGTCTGTGGAAAAACAAACATTTCAATTTTCGAAAGCAAAAAACAATTTTATCTAATCGTTAATAAAATTATTTGGGATTAATGGCTTAGTTTGGGATCCATCTCCAACCAACCGCAACTCGTTTGGGACAAATGACTTAATTATCAACGTTGTTGTTGTTAATAAAATTATTTTTCAAGCATTGTTTCGCATGATATTCAAGTTTTTTCCTTATACTTGGAACCTTTTCAGGGAAAAAATTACAATTGAAAATTAAGATTATGTATAATTGTAGCTTCACGTTTTTTAATCTGGAATTGATATTTTGAGATCATGTGTAACTGTATACTTTATTTTAAAAAAGTATCAAATTATGAATAACCAATACTGCATGCAAAAGTTCAATTGCTTTTAATATAATATGATATTTGCTTATTTTATTTTCACACGTGCATCAAAGCATCTGCAAAACTAATAGAAAATATCGCTATGCATTTCACCCTCATTCTTAAGCAATTTACATATAAATTGTTTTTTCTTTAACAATTAATAAAGAATGATAAGATAAGCACCTTGTCCAAACTGGTTGTACATGGTGCAAGAGGTCACGGGTTCGGTCCCTACCCTATGGAGTCTACCCCACTTCCCATGTAGTATATTATATACTACTTAAAACTTGTATATAAAGTACCCAATTTCAAAATAATAATAAAGAATGATAAACTATGAAGTTAAGTCTTAAAGATCAGCAATAGCCATTGAGTTTAATAGTTTGATTAGCAACTTCTTATTTTTCACGCATAGAGCATGTGCCATTTGCATAAGATGTCTTTCACGTGCTCAGCTTGTGCCGTTTGTACTACTTATTTTGCCTGGTACACGCAAAATGTCTGCAGTTCGTATTAATCATTACGTTTTGAACATACGTGAAATGTATGTAATTATTTTCCCTAGATAGTGGAACGAGATAATATTTTCAATAAGTTTTATCCACCATCACAATATAAACTCATACCTAGAATCAAAATTGCCTTTCATTTAACCACCTTTATTGGGTAGAGATATTTGGAAAGGTAATAATATTGTTCGCAGTAAAGGGCTAATATAATATATTGAGGTCAAGCCGTCAAGGTTAGCAACATGCTACTATTTTTAACAAGCATGCTACAGGTATGCATTGGAATAAAAACTAGCAACACATCACCACAAGATTTGAAGGAAAACATGCTTAAATTGTAAAGATGCACTCGGATTTGAGCAATTAAATGGAGATAATGCTTACTTCTTCCTCCCATGTTTTCCTGTGTGATGGTGACGGTGGAACCCAAGCATGTCCATTTTCAAGTGAACTCTCAATTGCTCTAAGTCTTGCTTTTGACAAATCATGTCTTACACGATGAACCTTGGAATTGTCCTTCACATTAGATGTTGGTTCCATACCTTTTTCTACCACAACATGTTGCAGAGGTCTTACAGGATATTTTGGTTCTGCTTGGCCAGATTCATTCTAAAAAAAAATATGCCACGATTATTATGCCGGGGAAAAGGATTTTATGACACGTATTGAAAATAGAATATAAAGGATAATGAAGGCAAAAATAAAGTACATAGGTAATCCCGCTAATGTGCACAACTATGATTGTGATGTCATCGGTTCGTGTTTCATATTGTAGCCAAAGACGGTATGATTCCGCCACAATTGCAGCGCAAGCATCACGAGGATCCTTGAATTTTGAAACCTGTGAAGTTTCGGAATTAAATATTGACAAGGTATACAAGAGAATGTAACTCCGTTACACCACATGGCATAATCCTTAAGAGGTGTACAAAGTGCTCGGACTTACTCTATTAGCCTATCAAACATATTTTTGTTTGGGGTTTCACTATTTTGAGAATACATCTGATTTGAATACGAAGTTTAACAAGACAACAACGGAAAAACAGACCTATGTGCACATTTAACTGGGTTCTGTTTCGTTGGGTTAAAATTTCAACTTTCAGATATTATATTCTTCTATCAGATATAATCGTGATATAAACTCATAAATTATTGGTAGCAAAACACTGATATGATGTTTGACAATAGCTAATTGGTAGCAAAATACTTACAAATTATTTTCGTAGTTTGAAGTGTTTGACAATTGGCTTAAATGTGGCAGGTACGTAGACAAATCGCAGACAACAAAATGACTTATTTTGAATTTTACATTCAAGTTTTATCAAAATTTCAAATTCCAAACATTTTTACTATATACTCAAAATTATTTAAAAATTACTATTCATAACTCATTTACAGCAGATTTTCAATTTAGTCATTCGCAAACAGGAATTATCTTCAACGAGCGTAAGTTGATGTAATAAAGCATAATTAAAAATTGCAAATAATTGACAATATGTTGCTGCAAGAGGGAAAAAAGAATACCATATCCACCACACATTGGCTTGACATAAACTCGAATACTCCATCACTAGCAATCACGAAAAACGCATGTTGCTGAGTGAGGTCCAGCACAAACATCTCAGGAGTTGCAACAACACCAATAGACTCCGCAATCGAATCTCCAATACTGCGTGTAAATGCAGTTCCAGGATACATTCCATTTTGCACCCATAATCGAGGAGGGTCCCCATCATCTTCTTCTTCATTGCCCCAGCATTGCACATCAGGGTTTTTTAATCCCTCAATTTGATCCAAGGTCATAACTCTTGCTCCACAATATTTAACTCTTTCAAGCTCATCGGTCCTAAAAGGAGTTTGATCAATGGATAAATCGACCGCCACGATATCATTGCCCCTTCTTTCTGCTATCACAGCTCTAGAATCACCTGCGTTTGCAACATATATTGTTTTTCCACGCACTAATACAGTTATAGCAGTTGTACCACTCATAGAATCATCTACCAAAGTATCATCATGCATTTGTGAATTTGTTAGCAAGAATGCAGAATGACAAGCCTCAATTGGATCAGTTTGAAACTGGTTGTTTCTTAGTAAATTCTCGCATAATTTTCTCTTGGTAAACTGTGAGCATTGTGCACCATATTCTCCATGTCCATCAAACACGCCAAAAAAATGATCATCCGGGTTAGTACCAAAAGGAGTATGAATACAAAAACTGTCTTGATTTGGCTTATCCAATGCATCAGGATAATAGCCTCTTTGAGATAAATATGAGTACCTTAAATCATAGTTTCCTATCGGAACTCTAACTGTTCTGGATCCTTCAGGTGGCAAAAATTGTGAAGACACCCTAGACAGTCTAGTGACACCAAAATCCGAATCCCTAGTCGAATTCAAACGGTTTAGTCGGTCGTTTTGTTCACCTTCTTCATCTGAAGAAGCAGAAGAACCTGTAGAATTAACTATAACTGCACTCAATCCACTATTCTTCGTTTTAGGTGCACTTGGAGAATCGGGTACTTCTCCAAAACAATTTTTTGAATACAAACACCCCATTATATTATCAGCCTAATGCAGGCAAACTGAAAGCGCAGGATTGGAGGAACACGCATTAGCCACCTTTTCTCACAACCTAAAACATTCATACAAAGTTACACAGCTACAAAATTGCCCAATATCAGTATAGCACGACAAAACTGTGCGCCACTTCAGCACAGATTTAAACAAATACAATCAATTTCAGTAGGCTCTAACAAATTATTTTACACGAAACTAGGACTGAAGACTTACAGCTCATTAAGGACTGAATCTTGGCAAATCCAAATCAAGAAAAAACGGAGTACAAGCGAAGAAAGGAATGATTTTCTGCAGCTCGTTTGCTTTCTAAATGTTATATTTATCCTGCTGCAGGTCCGCAAATAGCAACTGGAAAGGATCTTGCTAATTTCTGCGCTGGAATCTACTGTCCACTTCTTCATATTTGAGAGACCTTATCATCAAGTCGGATGATTCGGGCCGTTGGATCTGAATTGCTTTTTAAGTGTTGGGTCGTCTTTCGCATTGATTGATTTGAGTTTGCGGGCAGAAGGACAACTCTGATTCATTCCCTGTGTGGTTGCATTTTCTTGAAATCATTTTTACGGTAGGGTCGTCTCTGCTTTTTTGCGTCTATCGTTCCTTTTGTTTCTCTTACCTTTGGACGATATATTCTTCGTTGGTCACACTTTTTCTTGTAGTGCGCTCACATACACGACTAACAATGAATATCTGAAAATTCAAAATTCATTTGTATTTGTTTTTGAAAATCAGATCGATATCCAAAAAAAGATGCATATGCGAATGCATGGATATCCACATTCAAAAAATATTCATTTGTTCTTTAATAAGATGATAGCTTAAATTATGTATATTTTGTTATAAAACAAACACAGAACAGAAGAAAAATAAATAGGAGACATTTTTATTCATTCAAATGTGTTTACAGCATACATGAGCACTCTATTTATAGACTTCACATGTCCTACCAATTACAATAATGTCTCTTGCATTAAGCGTATTCATCCTTAACACACACACACACACACACACACATATATATATATATATATATATATATATATATATATATATATATAAACACTTCCACTTGAATATGTGTATGATAAGATTAATTGTCTCATTCAAAACTTTTTTATGAAAAAACCCTATGGGAAAAATTATAAACAAGGAAAAAGTACAATTTTTATTTTATCTCTAGGTAACATATTCACAATTTTCCAATGAGGGTTGATACTTCTAAATCAAGATAATGTCTCATTAAAAGCCTTACTAACAAAAACCCAAGAGATAGAGGCTTACTCTTTTGATGCTCTATCATGGCCATCGTAGGCGGTGATAGAGGCTTACACTTTACCCCCTTCCCCCACGCCGAGGGGTGCCTTATCCTGGCCATCATAGGCGATGGTAAGGGTCTGCGCTCCTTTCTGCGGGTAATGCAGAACATAAGCGGAGGTAGGACGTGCTCTTCTGCGAGTAGAGCTAGAACATGTTAGTTCATAGAAGAGGCAGGGCGTACTCTTCTACGAGCAGAGGCAGGGCGTGCTAATTAGATGCTCTGTCGCAACCACTTCCAGTGTAGGTCAGAGTCTTACGTTTTCGATGCTTTAACATGTCCCTTTCTGTTTTGGACACGAAGAAAGGTTTACACATCACCCCTCTCCGGGGGGTGCCTTGCCCTGGCCAACTCAGCGGTAATAAGGGTTTTCATTCGTTTGTAGCTTGACCCATCTTGGGTTACTTTGGGCTTTTTGAGAGGGTTTCCGTACCCTTATTTGTGTGAGTATTTGTGATGGTCCGCCCCGCACCAGCCGGCATTTCCTCCGAAAGTGTGTTGTACACATGCCCGACTAGCACGGAACGGTCGCCAAAGAAAGGGAAGAAGAGAATGAACTAATCGAAAATCGGTAGAATGTCTCACAGCGCATGGAACAAAATATAATAATAATATAATCTTGACATAAAACAGGCGAGACAGTGCATAAGCTGATAACTAAAACCAACATCAACATCAGAGTAGCGGAAGTCTAAATACAGCTTATTACGACTTTTCAAATTACTGTCTCTAAACAAAAGAAAGGAAGAGTGCACTACTAATGCCCAAGCAGTGAACTTCAACAACACAGGGAGAATATCTATATATGTATCATACGTGGGAGCCTCCTGCTCGTCTCCGGATCAGCTACTCGTGCATACCCAGCTAACCTGTCTCTAGTCTGCTCGTGAGAGCACCCAGAGTAATAAGAACAATAAGTCTGGTATGAGCGATAAGCAGCTAAACAGAACAATAACAGGTATACTAAACCATACCTGAACCTGGACCTGCAACCAAATAGTTAGCACTACATACCGTACAATACTCTAAGGTGCCATTGAACAGATGGTATAAAGATAACGGGGGTGGGGGTGTGCATGTCATAATGATGACAAACAAATCAAACATAACAACCATCCTCACATCTCTCGCTCAGTGCGTAAAGCATACGATATCTACCGCTTCGATCACTAGACCCATCAAAGTAGTGACAGAGTTCAACTTGTACAACTACTGCTACTACCAAGCTTACCACATGGAGTCATGACCAAACCTTTACAAATGACCCCACTTCATTGGTCTGTAGCTCTTTAGTCATACCTAGGCCACTGTGGCCCTGAGTCCATTCACGTACCCACTACACATAGTGATCCAAAGTTATAGATATCGACAACTCCTTAGCACACGTCTCGCAGCAAAGTCCAATCATGAAGTTAAATCGTTGATTCCCAACTGGATCCTGAGTACAAAACTTCCCATTTGGACTACCTTTGCATCTCGGGTTATTGGTCTTCTCCGGATCGGTTCTTCACTTCAGTTTATACTTCAAATTCGGATCGTGATTCACGCCTCAGGTCCAAGCATCTCGGTTCGGATTGGTCGAGCTACCTCCATCGGATCGGTTCGGGGTCCACATCTCCTGGCGGTTCGGTCCTCCTTCCCAAACGCTCCGGATCGGGTCGAGTCTCTCAAGTCCATCCATGGTGCATCGGTTCAGATCGGGTGCCTTCGGGTCGTGCCACCATGCTCAGGTCGGATCGTGGAGCTCAGGCTAAAGCGGCTCAGGTCGGGCTCCTTCTCTCGAGCGGTTCATGGAACATCAGATCGTGGTGCATCGGAGTCTCCACGTGGCGGTTCGGATCGGTATCACGATCGGGTCGGGTTCGGAGGGGCGAGCTGATCCGGTCCACTGCATTTTCCTACACTTTGTCCAGCTAGCTGTTTACGCCATTCGATGGCGTTTTCGACCAATCCAACACTTCTAGACAATCACAAAGCATACCATACAGTCATAGCAACATGTATAATCAACCACAAACAACAAAACAACAATCATAGCATGTAAAATGGATCAAACATACCAAAAACCCATATTTTCCCCTTAATCATGTTTA
Organism: Allium sativum; assembly: GCA_030737875.1. Taxonomy (NCBI): domain Eukaryota; kingdom Viridiplantae; phylum Streptophyta; class Magnoliopsida; order Asparagales; family Amaryllidaceae; genus Allium; species Allium sativum. Next base: position 665,998,958 of record CM060924.1, read on the forward strand.
AGCACAACTAATGATAGGATTAACAAAACTTAACCAAATCAACCCAAATTTCTAACAAAGGCATAAAATGATGTTTTAGAATTTTTCCAGATTTTTCTGAGCCATAATTTCGCTAATTATCACTAATCACCCCTAATTAGCCATAATTAGTGTAAAAAGAATGCTAATCACTCACATTTGCCACAATTAAACTTTAGAACTGAAATAATCTACTGTATGGGTCGAATTCCAATGCCTAGCAGCAGCTCCAACTCTGATTTGGTGCTATTTCTCCTTGATTTGATGTAGTTTAAGCAAAAACTTGATTAAGAAGTGATTAGGGATGATTCTAGATGTTGGAGGTCATTGTTAGGGTTTTTTAAGATGTATATGGCGGCTGAGAAATGAGAAAAACCGAAATCTCTAACCCTAACAGCCCTTAAATACTCCAAATCCCGAAATCCCCCTTTGGGCCTAGCTGTTAATCACCCGGTTAAGCTCAATTAAGCTGTTTTTCACTATCTGAAACTTGTTTCAGCCATATCTCTCAAATGGTAAGTCTATTTGGCTAATGTGACCACTCTACGGAATTGTAAACCATCATCTGAAACTAATGGAAGTGGTTTCATGTCAAAACTCCTTTCCAATCAAAAGTTATGGCCAAAACAAGATTAGCTAGGGGCAAAACGGTCATTTAAAAATCGACAAAAATCATAAACATGAGAAATGACCTCAATAGCCGTCTCCCAAAGTTACATGACCATACGACTCCGTATGTGAAAGAAATAAATATTCTACGATCCTATGATGCGTAGAATACGGATCGTTACACTCCTCCCCTCCCCCCCCCCCCCCCTCATTAAGAAATTTCATCCCTGAAATTCCTTAACCCAAAACATACAACGGATCCCGCATGCCTACCAACCATATACAACAATCAATCATACAAGACAAACAAAACAAGCTTATCCTAGCATGCGGAAAGACTAAATCGAAGTTAAAATCTTACCAGGAGAATAGTTCTGGATACGTCTTCCTAATGATCTCCTCTGTCTCCCAAGTACAGTCACTCTCATTCTCGCCCCACTAAACTTTGACTAATTTCACCGCTTTCCTTCGAAGTTGCTTCGTATCGTTCCCAACGATATGCATAGGCTTGCGGTTCCCAACCGCCTCGGGTTCAACTTCGATATCATCCAACTGATCAGGTGAAATAGTCACATCTGGGCCGTGCATGAACTTCCTTAACTGGGAAACATGAAATACGTTGTGAACTCCTGCCATCTTCTCTGGTAATTCAACTTTGTATGCTAAATCCCCAATTTGCTCAAGAACTGGGAATAGACCAACAAATCTTGGTGCTAACTTGCCTCTCCTGCCAAATCGTATCACGCTCTTCAACGGAGAAATTTTGATAAACACCAAGTCGCCAATGGAGAATTTTAATTTCCTTCTCCTTTTATCAGCATAACTCTTCTGCCTATCTTGCGCAGCCTTCATTCGCTATTGGATAACCTTAATCTTAGCTGAAGTTTCTCTTATCACATCGGGCCCAAGTAGAAACTTCCCACCAGTTTCTACCCAACATGACGGTGAGTTGCACGGTCTTTCGTACAAATCTTCAAATGGAGCCATACCGATACTGGATTGATAGTATATTATATGCAAACTCTACTAGATGCAAATGGTCATCCCATGATCCACCAAAATCCAGTACACAAGCTCTCAAGAGGTCTTCTAACACTCGATTCGCCCTCTCTGTCTGTCCGTCAGTTTGAGGATGATACGCGGTACTGAGATGTAATTCTGATCCTAACGCCTCTTGTAAGCTCTTCCGAAATCCACTAGTGAACAACAGATCTCGGTCACTCACAATGCCTTTGGGTATTCCATGAAATCTCACTACCCACTTTATATACAGTTCCGTTAACTTAGCTGCCGTCCTGTTCGATTTGACGGGTATAAACCTTGCACTCTTAGTCAATCGGTCCACAATCACCCAAATGCTATCATGGCCCGATCTAGTCCTTGGTAACCCATCAATGAAATCCATTGACACTTGTTCTCGTTTCCATTCTGGAATTTCTAATGGTTGTAGCAAACCACTAGGCTTCTTTTGCTCAGCTTTAACTAGCTGGCAATTCATGCATTTGGATATAAACTTCCCAACGTCTCTTTTCATCCCTTCCCAGTAATAGGTCTGCTTCATGTCTTGGTACATCTTGTTACCACCAGGATGTATAGTCAGTTTTGAGTGATGACATTCTCTAAGCACTTCATCTCTCAATCCATTTACATTGGGTACAACTAGTCCTCCATTCTTTCTAAGCCATCCATCTTGATCAAGCCCATACTTGTTCATCTCTCCGTCGATTCCCATCTCTAACTTTGAGATGATTTCCAATAAGTTAGGATCGTTCCTCTGACTGGAACCAATCCGCTCAATCAAAGTGGGTCTGATCGTCAAACTTGCTAACATTTCTGGATCCAATTCGCACTTTGGTCTGAAATCATACCCAGCGATGTACTCCAATTGCTTCCACTCTAGAAACATAGCCCCTAAACTGGTATGTCTCCTACTCAATGCACCAGCTACCGCATTGCCCTTTCCTGTTGTGTATGCGATATCGAAATCGTAGGAAGCTAAGAATTCTAACCATCTTTGTTGTCGGAGATTTAGATCTTTCTGAGAGAAGAGATACTTTAACGATTTATGATCGGTAAACAACTCGAATCTTTCTCCCAAGAGATAATGTATCCACATCTTCAACGCGAATACGATCGCAGCCAATTCCAAGTCATGGGTAGGGTACCTTTTCTCATGCAGTTTCAATTGCCGACTTGCATAAGCTACAACGCTACCTCCTTGCATCAATACAACACCTAGACCTATGCCACATGCGTCCATATATACTGTCATCTCTTTATTCCCCTTAGGAATGACTAACACTGGTGCACATGTCAAATTTTCTTTTAGACTCTTGAATGCATTCTCGCACCTTTCGTCCCAGATGAAGGCTTGATTCTTCTTGGTCAACTGAGTCAACGGTGTTGCTATCTTGGAGAATTCTTGGATAAACTTACGATAATATCTAGCTAATCCCAAGAAACTCCTTATGTCCGTTGCATTCTTGGGCGTAGACCAATCTTGTACCATAGCCACCTTCACAGGATCCACGGCAATACCATTCTCTGAAACAACATGGCCCAAGAATCTCACTTCCCTCCTCCAGAAGTGACACTTAGAGAATTTTGCTTTCAACTGGTGTTTTCTCAACACTTCCATCACTGTCCTCAAATGTTCCTTGTGTTCTTCCTCTGTCCTCGAATAGACCAAAATAACATCCACGAACATAAGGACAAACTTATTCAACTGATCTCTGAATACCTTATTCATAAGATCCACAAAGTAAGCTGGGGCATTGGTCAGCCCGAATGGCATGACCAACCACTCATGAAATCCAAACGGCGTTTGAAATGACGTTTTAGCTATACTCTCAGCTTCCACTCTAAGCTGATGAAAACCTGTCGCGAAATCCAATTGAGAGAATACTCTCGCGCCACTCAACTGATCAAACAAATCATCTATCCACGGTAGAGGATACTTGTTCTTCCTCGTCACTTTATTCAACTCGCGGTAGTCTACACACAAACGAAGGGAACCATCCGCCTTGGTAGCAAACACAACTGGTGCTCTCCATTCAAAAACACTCCTTCTGATAAATCCCTTCTTCAAAAGATCGCTGACTTGCACCTCGAGCTCTCGTTGCTCCCTTGGTGCCATACGACGAAGTGGCATCACAATAGGTCTGGCATCTTTCACTAAATCAATACGGAACTCAATCTCTCGGTGTGGTGGAAGCCCGGTCACTTCCTCGAAGACGTCCGGATACTAGCTAACCACGGGCAAACCTGACAACTCACTATGCGGAATATCGAGGGAATTCAGAAAACTGGCCATTACCCTATCACCGGGTAGGCCACCAAACACTACCCTCCGCCCATCATCCGCCCTAGCTGTCACCAAAAAGCCCTCACAGTCTACCACCACCACAAATCTTTGGAGCCAATCGACTCCCAAAATAATTCCAAACCCAGTAAAGCCCAAAACAAAGCAATCACAAACAAACATGCATCCATGACTCGATAAGACCACATTACGACAAATCATGCTAAGGTTAGTCGAACCACCAATTGGGTTCGTCACTACTAAAGGTCTATCGATAATCTCGGGCTCCAATCCCAACCTATCTACCAGGTCACTAGATATGAAAGAACTGGAAGCCCCGGTATCAAACAAAACTCTAACATGAACATCATAAACAGAAAGCATACCTTGAATAACAACATTATTTCCTTTCTCCGCCGCAATTGGGGCATTCGACGAAGAAGGAATAGCATTAAGGACATATGCTTTCACCACCTGCTTTTCTTTAGGGGGTTGCGGACACTTGTCCTTGTGATGTCCCACTTGGCCACAGTTGAAGCACTTCCTATCCGCTGGCTTGGCCCGACACTCTTTGGCATAGTGGCCCTTCTTACCACAGCTGAAGCACTCAACATCTTGCTTATTCTTTTTTTCCTGGCCATCCTTATTCTGGTTTTGCTTCCTCTTATTCTGAGAACCACTCCTGCCTCCACCACTTGCTTGCGGCTTTGGCTCCTCTGTAGATGCAACCTCAATCTTCGGCTTAGGGTAAAGACTCTCGGACCTCAATGATTTCTCCACAATCGACTCAAACGTCTCATCGATGTGGTTAATAAGCCTTTCCCCCAAGTACTGATCCAAGCCAGTTATGAACTTCTCATTCTTCTTCTCGGCAGTACCAATAAGAGATAACCCATACTTCGACAAAGTGTCGAATTCGGCAATATACTCCGAGACAGCTCTGTTATTCTGCTTGAGTTCAAAGAATTTCCTAAACAACACTGACTTCTGAGCAGCTGGAATGAACTTATCGCTAAAGCGAACCTTAAACTGCTCCTAAGTAATCTGATCCTCTGGAGTAGCTGCCTTTATAGCATTCCACCAATTCATTGCCCGTCCTTGCAGCTGACAGGATGCTAGCCTTATCTTCATCGCATCCTCGATACCCAAATCTTCGAAGATACACTCGCAGTTGTCCAATCAATCCTGAACATCCGTAGCCGACTCCGTTCCGTGGAACGGGTTCCCACCAAGACTCGTATAATCCTTGTTCAGCTTGGCGAAATCGGCCCTAGGCGCCTGCACTATTGGACCACCACCATTACCACCATTGGGAGCTGCCCTCTGCACATCCCTAAGCATCTCCCTCATGAGGTCAGTAAACATCATCCTCATGTCAGCAACATTCCCATTATTGGCTTCCCTACCTGCACCTCTTGGGTATCGATTCATCATTCAATCTGTAAAGGGAAAACGATTAACCATCTCCATAGTGGTGCAAGTGCAGTGCGACTTCATCCTTAGCTATACTAATAGTATATACATATATATAGCTTTTGAAAACCAAAATAATCACAAATACGCGCTCTCATATACGTACACTATCTCTCCCTGATGACTTCCCTAGGTTAACTACACGACCTAGAGCTCTGATACCAAGTGTGACGGCCCGCCCCGCACCAGCCGGCCTCAGAAAGTGCGCTGTACACATGCCTGACTAGCACGGAACGGTCGCCAAAGAAAGGAAAGAAGAGAATGAACTAATCAAAAACCTATAGAATGTCTCACAGCGCATGGAACAAAATATAATAATAATATAATCTTGACATAAAATAGGCGAGACAGTGCATATACTGATAACTAAAACCAACATCAACATCAGAGTAGCGGAAGTCTAAATACAGCTTATTACGACTTTTCAAATTACTGTCTCTAAACAAAAGAAAGGAAGAGTGCACTACTAATGCCCAAGCAGTGAACTTCAACAACACAGGGAGAATATCTATATATGTATCATACGTGGGAGCCTCCTGCTCGTCTCCTGATCAGCTACTCGTGCATACCCAGCTAACATGTCTCTAGTCTGCTCGTGAGAGCACCCAGAGTAATAAGAAGAGACATAAAACTCTGGGTCAGACAAAAAGTCTGGTATGAGCGATAAGCAGCTAAACAGAACAATAACAACTATACTAAACCATACCTGAACCTGGACCTGCAACCAAAGAGTTAGCACTACATACCGTACAATACTCTAAGGTGCCATTGAACAGATGGTGTAAAGATAACGGGGGTGGGGGTGTGCATGTCATAATGATGGCAAGCAAATCAAACATAGCAACCATCCTCACATCTCTCACTCAGTACGTAAAGCATACAATATCTACCGCTTCGATCACTGGTCCCATCGAAGTAGTGACGGAGTTCAACTTGTACAAGTACTGCTACTACCAAGCTTACCACATGCAATCATGATCAAACCTTTACAAATGACCCCACTTCATTGGTCTATAGCTCTTTAGTCATACCTAGGCCACTGTGGCCTTGAATCCGTTCACGTACCCCCTACACATAGTGATCCAAAGTTATAGATATCGACAATTCCTTAGCACACGTCCCGCAGCAAAGTCCAATCATGAAGTTAAATCGTTGATTCCCAACTGGATCCTGAGTACAAAACTTCCCATTTGGACTACCTTTGCATCTCGGGTTATTGGTCTTCTCCGGATCGGTTCTTCACTTCAGTTTATACTTCAAATTCGGATCGTGATTCACGCCTCAGGTCCAAGCATCTCGGTTCAGATCGGTCATGCTACCTCCATCGGATCGGTTCGGGGTACACATCTCCTAGCGGTTAAGTCCTCCTTCCCAAACGTTTCGGATCGGGTTGAGTCTCTCAAGTCCATCCATGGTGCATCGGTTCAGATCGGGTGCCTTCGGGTCGTGCCACCATGCTCAGGTCGGATCGTGGAGATCATGCTAAAGTGGCTCGGGTCGGGCTCCTTCTCTCGAGCGGTTCATGGAACATCAGATCGTGGTGCATCGGAGTCTCCACGTGGCGGTTCGGATCGGGTATCACGATCGGGTCGGGTTCGGAGGGGCGATCCGATCCGGTCCTCTGCATTTTCCTACACTTTGTTCAACGAGCTATTTACGCCATTCGACGGCGTTTTCAACCAATCTAACACTTCTAGACAATCACAAAGCATACCATACAGTCATAGCAACATGTATAATCAACCACAAACAGCAAAACAATAATCATAGCATGTAAAATGGATCAAACATACCCAAAACCCATATTTTCCCCTTAATCATGTTTAAGCACAACTAATGATAAGATTAACAAAACTTAATCAAATCAACCCAAATTTCTAACAAAGGCATAAAATGATGTTTTAGAATTTTACAAATTTTTCCAGATTTTTCTGAGCCATAATTTTGCTAATTACCCCTAATCACCCCTAATTAGCCGTAATTAGTGTAAAAACAATGCTAATCACTCACCTTTGCCACTATTAAACTTTAGAACTGAAATAATCTACCGTATGGGTCAAATTCCAATGCCCAGCAGCAGCTCCAACTCTGATTTGGTGCTATTTCTCCTTGATTTGATGTAGTTTAAGCCAAAACTATATTAAGAAGTGATTAGGGATGATTCTAGATGTTGGAGGCCATTGTTAGGGTTTTCTAAGATGTATATGGCGGCTGGGAAATGAGAAAAACCGAAATCCCTAACCCTAACAGCCCTTAAATACTCCATATCCCGAAATCCCCCTTTGGGCCTAGCTGTTAATCACCCGGTTAAGCCCAATTAAGCTGTTTTTCACCATCTGAAACTTGTTTCAGCCATATCTCTCAAACGGTAAGTCCGTTTGGCTAGTGTGACCACTCTACGGAATTGTAAACCATCATCCGGAACCAATGGAAGTGGTTTCAGGTCAAAACTCCTTTCCAATCAAAAATTATGGCCAAAACAAGATTAGCTAGAGGCAAAATGGTCATTTAAAAATCGACAAAAATCATTAACATGGGTAATGACCTCAGTAGTCGTCTCCCAAAGTTACATGACCATACGACTCCGTATGTGAAAGAAATAAATATTCTACGATCCTATGATGCGTAGAATACGGGTGGGTCGTTACAGTATTCTTGGAGGAGACCCTTCTTTATTCATTTACCATTGAGAAGTATGGTCTTAAATGTTCCAAGTTCCATGTCCTTGGAACGAGATTTCCATTTGGCTTGCAAAATCGATATGTCCCTGGTATGGCTTCCTGATGAATGACTAATGGTCCTTCCCAATTTGGGCCAAGCGGACCATCCGATGGGTTCTTTGTGTTGGTCATTACCCTTCGTAAAACCAAATCTCATTTTATGAAGGTTCTAGTTTTGACCCTTGAGTTGTAGTACTTCATGATTCTCCTCTGGTATTCGGCTGTTCTAACTGTAGCCTCATCTCTTAGTCCTTGTATTAGGTCTAAGGACTCCTTTTTTAGCCCTTGATTAGGATCAAATGCGTAGGCTATCCTTATGTGTGAGGGGATTTCAACCTCAACCAGAAGCATGGCTTCGCATCCATATGTCAAAGAAAATGGAGTGTGTCCTGTTGTTGTTTTGGGTGGAAATTCTATACGCCCAAAGCACTAAGGGTAACCCTTCTGCCCAATTTCTTTTAGCTTGGTTAGTCGTTTCTTGAGAATTGTCTTTATGGCTTTATTTGCGGCCTCGACGACTCCAGTTGCCCTTGGATGTGTGACCGAGGAGAAGCTTTTGATGATCCAATTCTTATCACAAAATCAAGTAAATTCTTCGCTTTTGAATTGTGTTCCATTGTCTGATATGATCTTGTTGGGGATCCCAAAATGGGTGACGATATTCTTTATCACAAATCTAGAACCTTGTTTAATTGATAGTCAAGATGGACTGAGAATGGATATTGATGCATTTATTAAGACCATATTACGTAATACTCCCCAAATGTTAGATAATGTGTTACCTATGATTATTGTAGGAATCTAAGGGTTATGTACTACTAGCTATTGGAAAGCTTTTGAATGACCCACTTACTAATTTTTGGTTAGTAAATTTACCTAAGAACAAAAGGAAAATAGCTAAACAATCGATGTTAACCGGCCTTTTGGGCCGGCTACCAAAAGCAGTCCAAGCCCACATGGCTCGGCCCATCGTGTAGTTTAACAGGCCAGAAGTGTCTCCAAAGTACTTAGGATTCAAGCCTAGATAGGGTCATACAAGAATAGTTGTTCTAGCTCGATTAAGATGCACAAATTTGCCTAAGTATTCAGGGTCGGTACAACCTCTACACAACATTTTATATCCCACTCAATGACTCCCGGGATTGGTATTGCAACACTTCGAACTCAGGGATTTGCTGAAGTATTTCATATCACACTTAATCCAAGAAATTTGTATCGTGGGATACGAAGAGAAGCAATAGCGAAGGGATACGAAGACTTCAGAAACATAAAAGAAGATGAACTAAGTATGGGGATACGAAGAAGTCAAGAAGCAGAACAAAGCCAATACTGGGGATACATACCGACCTCAGGGTTGGTACCGATCTTGGGGTCGGTACCAATCTCGGGTTACGAATTGTGGGCTTGGGCCCCATACCCCACTTATTCCTACCTGCTTTACTTCCTCCAGCTCTCCTATAAATACCTTCTAACCTGAAGCATGAAAAGGTTTGGCTCCATGCTCCTTGAACACTTTAAGAAGGAAATAAGCTTCTTAGGACCTCTCAAGCACATTTCATCACTCTGGAAAGAAAAAAATAAGCTACCTCTTGGACACTTTAACCATTTTGGGCTTCATAGGCATTTCGAGAAGAAGGAACTCACCTCCATTTTGGACATACTAAAACCTTGTTTCCACCATTGCCATTGTAGTGACATGGGTCTACTGTTCCAGCTATTGTAAACTTGTACAAAGAACATAATAAAAGAGCTAACCATTAAAAGTGGATGTAGCCTTCGCAGGACAAACCACTATAAACACTGCGTCATTTACTTTCCTACATATTTTCCATTATGGACGTTTAGTTTCATTATCTTGTAACTCTTTGGGTGTTGCACCAACTTTTGTGCATCAACATTCTAGTGCTTTCACTGAAAAACATAAAAAGACTTCTCCTTTCCTACCGTTTGACTACCATAACTAGGAAGCGCGACTTAGGTCTTCTTAGACTTATGGACCAAGTTTACCGATAATGGTGACCAAAGGAAAGACTAATATGGTCAGACCTTTTACGGTTGATCCGGAATCAAAAAAACCTCCTCAACCTCAAGTCATTGAAGTTCCGACCACTAGAAATCGCTACTTCCGCGAATCCTAAGGCCTGATTACCCAAACTAAATTCGTCAAAGTTGCGGGAAAGCTAAGGGAAAAAAAGCCTCGACAAGAAAATCAAGCGCAATCATGAGTTGATGCAATGGCTATGAGAACACACTTAACGAGACGTTCTTCGCCTTCAAGAAAATAAGGGGTCTCAGTCCTTTCCACATCATGTCCCCTCGAGCTCCATTATCGTTCTTCTTCACCGTAACCAACACCCATATTGGACAACTAACCCCCATGGTATCGGAATCGCCATCAAAGAGGGAACGTGTCATCCCAGCCGTTCCCAGTCCAGACCAAGTCCCGATCAAGAGATTGGTCCTGGATCCCTTGCCAGGCAGGATTGACCTATCGCAATAGAAGTCGATGCCCACGCTTTAAACGACCAACCAGGCCCAAATTATCACCTACCAACCTCCGCAAGATCAAAGAATCGAGGTCGAAGATTCTTTAGATGAAGCCGACATTCATCCAAGAAGACATCCGAGGCGACGCACTCCCAAGTTGAATCATGACCGTCAGAATCCGACGAAGATCTAGACTCCCATTCTCGCCAACCTGATTCGCAACATCATAAAAGAATCTTAGGGTCACGCCACCGACGGCTGAGAAACCAGTGGGAGACGTAACCCCTTCACTGAAGATGTTCTCAACGCCAAATGGTCCAAACACTTCAATATGCCATAGATAGAGGCTTACTCGGGGGAATCAGACCCTCGAGACTTTATATACCATTATGAATCATACATGGAAACCGCTCACGCCACAGATGTTGTAAAGTGAAAGTGCTTCCTCGTCTTTCTAGAAGTCGTGCTTGTTTTACGGATCACCCGACTCCCATCGAGAACCATCTCAACCTTTGATTAGCTCACCAAAGATTTGATCAAACAATTTAGTATTCACATCTTCCAAGGCAGTTGGAAAAGTCTGAAAAGAAATCTCGAAAGATTTGACAATGCGTTGGTGGATGTTAAAGACCCGAGTCCCCAAACCGTCATAGCACAGCTTGCCAAGGGCATTCACCCTGATTCTGAGTTTAGAGCGTGGATCAACAGGAAAAAAACAGGGATGGAAATCTTCTATGAGAATGCCAACTATTTCCTATGCCAAAAAGAAGTGCAACGGGATTAGGCTGCTCGTTACGACAACCTAGTTTGAGATGAATTCCAAAGCTCAAATGACTCAACCTGTAATGCTCTAAGCGATCCTGCTCAAGGTAGAAGCAACGGAAGTAGTCGAACAAGAAGATGAAGCATCCTAGACTTCCATTTTCCCGCAACTACTCTCCACATAACGACTCCATTGAGAACATCTATCTCGAAACCCGTAATGTTCTATAATACAAGAAGCCTAATCCAAGGAGGCCATCAAACAAAACCAGAGGAACTGCACAAACGACTGCCATCACTTACAGGATAACATCAAAGATCTCATCCGTAAGGGAGAGCTTGAGCAGTACACACAGGGTCCCTCACACGAAATTTTTGAGTCGCTCAACGCTCACCAAGAATTTCAACCAAACAAGGCCTTCCCTAACAACTACATTCCCTAGGACCATCCTTTCGACTAAGCAAGATTGCAGCAAAAATAAGCGGCTAAGGCATCAGCAAAAATAAGTGGCTAAGGCATCAACGTCGCACCGTCTCGCCCTTCTTGAGTCACACCATGTATGAACTTAGATGTGTTTATTTATAGATGTAGTTTGATTGTATGTCTTAATTTCAGCAAGTTGCTTGGGTTTTCTCAGAACTGACTTAGTTGTAATCCTTGTACGAAGTGCTAAAACATTAGCTTCAACCTTCGAGATTCACTTGTGGTTCGTTGAACTGCTACTGCAAATGCATCAAACATACTCAACCACTCTTAACTCAGAGCCTGGGGCAAGAACTTTAAATCCAACAGACTTATCCCGACCTATCTATGCTCAGGTGTACTTCGGAGGCGGTCTGTTGACAACATCAATAAGTCCAGCAGACTTATACAGACCTGCCTACACTCGTACTCAGACGGTGGTCTGTTGGCACTGTAACAGCCCAAATTTCAACAGACTCGATTTTTTCCCAAAAATACACGTCTATCGAAGCACGAATTGCCTTGTTTGGCATCCTGTGAAAGTCAAAGATAAATATATCAAAGCTCATAATAGAAATCTCACAACGGAAGAGAATAAAATATAATAGTATGTAAATACTTACCAATATAATTACACTTATCTAACAAGTGTCCCAAAACAGCAAAATCTTAATCACCTGTCTAACCTGCGGGTTTGGTATGAGGAGGGTGGTCGGAACGAAAGTTTCGATGAATGGACACATTATATTTTCTACAAATAACACTACATATACCTTTCTATCACTGGTTCATATTTATTAGGTTATTCAGGTTTATTTCATAATATACTTTCAATTATTCTGCATTAATCGTACCCATCTACTATTCAATGGATTTACCTAATAAATCATATATATGTAGTTAATTGCCTGACATCTCAAGGTACTCCCCCATATTATCCTCCTCGTATGATCTCCACCTTCACGTCATGGAAGCATACCTAACCTCCGTCCTACGCCAAGCCGCATATATAATCTCCATCACTACTCCAAGCCACGTATATAATCTCCATCACTACACCATGTAACGCATAGAATCATCATCACTATGCCATGTAAGCGTATAGATCCTCATATCCGAACTCCACAGTCGAGCTAAACCCCAACTCAGAGTTAAATACCCTGACATCTAAAATATGCCACTCAGTGCGCGCATCGAGACCCTCACGCGAACGTACTGCCTACAACAACCTGAGTTTTGCAATCGGGCTGCACCTGTGCACGTAAGGCAGTCGGGAGCTTTCGATATCTGTAAAGGACAGCTTCGTTAGGCCTACAATATACATACCTACATATCGTTATGTATTTATTCATGGTGGTTATGGCCTTACCCATGTCCCTCCTTCAACTAGTGAAAGACTACTTCAAGAGCTAAGTGACGCGCTCCTAACATCCAATCCAAAGCATCCACTTGGTGTGTCTCGCATCCAATGCCTCAATAGTGAAATATTATTAGCCTATTGGTTTAGCTCTAGTCTTTTCGCATCCCACTAGTTGTCGATTACAAGTACACGACGATTACTATCCTTATTTGGTCTTGACCAGCCTCCTCCTCGAGCGAGGCAACCACTGAATCATCCTGAGGTTATCCGCCCAACCTTCTAGCTGTCACATCATAATTGCAGACAGTGTATACTCTTAGATGGAACTATAGAGAAGGTTCTGGATGTATGGCTTCATCAGGTTCTACCCCAGAGGGCCATCTCAGAGTACCCTCACACGTCCTGTAGAAGTCTCATACTTCCTTCCAGTCCCGTCGAATAACAAGTTGAACGTGCTTCTCTCGTGTCTTTAGACATCCGTGATGATCCTCTCCGTTGGACGCTTCATCCCAAATACGTACGGACTGATCTAAGCGCATCTCATCATTACGTTATTATACCCTATGTCTAATCTTTAATTACGCACTTGTTTTACTTACCGCATTGTAATTAACTTAAACATTTACTTGTATATTCTAGCTTTAGTTGGTCGCTAGGTTTCCCTAATCAGACTTCACTGTCGAAACGGACCACCTTTCATTCGTTTCTTTAGCCATTTATTTTCTCCAATCAGATCTCGCTACCAGAACGGACCACTGCTTGTTATTATATTCATTAAACTTAATTCCTCAATTATAAATTTATTGATAATAAGTCTACTCTACTCTTTTCCATTTAATTATAACCTTGTATTATAATATTACCACCACTATAATTATGGGTTTTCCTATTACACTTATTTCCCATAATTTAAGTTCATTCATAATAAGCCTCTTACTTTTCATTTTATCTTTTAATTATAACTAGTATGTTATAATCCTACTTGTCCCTATGACAAGTCTACCTATTATATTACATTCCCATCTTATATAATTTATTATAATAGGTTACATTCCACATTCATTACATACTTCAAAAGTTTCTTATTATTTAACATGACTCTTACAGTTATGACACTAATATACTTATCTCTTCGTAAGTTTACGCATTTACATGAAATAACTCACACACCTTATCTAGTTGGTTGCTGGAATTGTTATTTAATCTATTTCCATAATATAAATTAACCGAGACCCATAATAGCAAGATATTACTCTTTAGTAGATTATTTTTAAGTTACTGGTTAGTGCGCAATAAGGTAAAATCCCTATTTCACACTAACTCGCACTATTTTCCTTTTTCTTGTAATTACGTTTTCTGTATTTAACAAGAACTTAATTATGGAAATTTATCCTTTTTCCACAACCAACCGATTCAGTCCATTACAAATTTCCTACTTTTTATTAGTTATATTATTATTTCCCATCTCTTATCCATTTCCTAATTTCTGTTTTTATTCCATTTTAAATCTAAAAGGCGATCCCTTACAAATAGTATGAAAATTCTCAAATTTACCCTATTTCTACAAATTTACTGCACATAACCTTAATTATTCCATGTCAATCTATGTCATGTTTACTTAATAAGCCTTACCAAGTTTGCTTACTTCCCAATTTACCTTTTATTACAATTTTAGCATAATGTTGACGAGGAAAATTATCGCAAGCCAACATCCAAAGTGTAAGTATGGTGTGAACACAATAATCCAGAGATGTAATGAAGCAAATGCGGGAGACACAACTTTATATAGTGCTTCGGCACTAACGCCTACGTCCACTTTATAGTCATCATATATTTGTCGATTACAAAGTTTGTACAAGTTCAGACAATATGCGTATGCAAAGCGTTACAATAGAACAATAAAATATTTGTTATTTCTGAACTTTGACCAAAATTCCCTTCTTCTTCTTCTTTATTGGATGAAAAATAGTCGACTCAGTCAAATATGTCCAAAAAGTAGCTTCAATGTCCAAGAAATCCAAGGAATACCCAAAAATGTCCAAAACAGTCCAAAAGCGATGTATTTATGCTTGTAAGTCTCCAAAAAATGATGTAGAACATGTAGGCAATGTTTTATAGGTCTATGCCATGTCCAATCACTACAAGAAAAACTGAGATTAGCAGCGGCAGAATCCGCTGCTAATCCGTCGCTAAACAGGTATTAGCGACGGATTTCCTACATAAAGCGTCGGTCGGCAAAAACCTTGACGGTATCTGTGTCAGATTTTGCGACGGAATTTAGCATGAATTTTCCGACATTTTTCCATCATTTTACTAATTTTATAATAAAAATAAAATTTTATTTATTAATTTAATTTTAATATATATACCGACTGTTTACCGACGGATAATTAATTTATAGTAAAATATTATTTATAAAAGGCATTGGTAAATCCTTGCTAATTACCAAGGGATTAGCGACGAAAATTAAATTAAAGTAAACCTAACCTCCCTTTTTTGTTGGTAATCCGCTGCTATTCCCCTTCTGATCTGTCTATATATATATTATATATATATATATTATATATATATATAATTTTCAATATATATACATATACATATATATATACACACACACATACATACTCATCACACACATAACTTGTGTTCCATTCAATACAGAATCATAATTTAAATACAACACAATTAATATCAACAAACACATCTCATAATTAATGTATTATATTAATCACTCATCTCATAATCAACATTCAACATTACATAATAGACATACTAAACAATCTTACATCAAAAATACATAATACATCTAGTCATAGAAATAAAGAATTTTACTTTTTACCTATTCAAACAATTACCTCTCCCAAAGGCAATAACTAAACACCACAAAATTATCAAAAGGCCAGTTGTAAACCTTTTTGGCTGCTTCCATTTAGTGATTGTCCAATGATTGCTACACTGCTGCACTTAGCTAGGTATTGATCAGCAAGCTACTACACTGTTGCATGCACTACACCAAAAAACACTTTAAAATATCAAGAAATCCGAACAGTTAAATATCAAGAAACTATCCTTAAATTATACAATGCAAAATAGTTGCCTTTAAGTTCATTCATAAATCAAAGTGCCTTTGGTAGACAATGAAAGCCTTTTTTACCTTCAGCTAGCTGCAACTCGAACTAGTATTAATTGTCCTGCTTGTGCTAGTAGACAATTTCTTCCCAAAATAAATCCTCTCAAAGGCCATCTATTTGTCTCACTTCATGGGAAAGTGAAGCAGGTTACAAAGGAGAAAACACTGGCATCTTTTACTACATTGCCTTCTGGGGTTCTTTTGTGTGCTAATGTTGCAGCTAGAGGACTTGATATACAAGATGTCAATTGGATCGTACAGTACAACCATCCTTTAGATCATGATATATTCATTCATTAAGATGGCCGAACAGCATGAATGGGAAGACATGGAAATGCTTTAATGTTTCTCTTACCCAAGGAAGATGCTTATATTAATTTCCTTGCACTAAGAAAAGTTCGCAATTTTGAAGAAAGAAAATGATGTACTAAAAGCACCTCTGTTCTTACATACTCAGGTGGAAGGAACTTGAGATTGGAAAACTGGCTATGGGTTATGGCTTGCTGCAGATTCCAAGCATGCCAAAAGTAAAGCACCACTCTCTATTTGTTGTTGGTTTTGTACCTTAACATGATATCAATCTGAGCATGCAGTACGCTTAATAAGACACCATACTTTCCAAAAAAATATGTGAGAGTGTGTAACAACCCGTATTTTTGAATAACATGTTATAACATAAATGGAGGCAGAATTAAACTGTAAAATCTGAATCAAGGGAAACGGGCTGTGCCATTGCGTTCGTCTCGGAAAAATACGCGAAATAGAGTCCGAGTTTTCGAAAATCGGAGTCCGTATGACCAAGATATGGCCTCGCGAAGTTTCACGAAAAATTCACAAATTAAAGTATACTTAATTAAGTGAAATGGGTTGCGCAGAGAAATATATATATATATTGATATATATATATATATATAATTGAAAATTAAATAAATAAATATGCAAAAATGTTCAAAACAGCAAATTGGGAGAGGGGAATAACCGAACCGGCCGATTTTTGAGGTCGACCCGAGCTCGCTGGGTCGACTAGGGGTTAATCCAGGGTGTTTGGTTGTCAACCCGTGGGCCGATTCGCTCAAATGCAAATTTTGCATTTGAATGGTTCTCATGGTTCAGCTTTAATCTAAAGGCCCTAGATGGTTCCTACACTTGACTTCTTCCCCAAGACATGCTTTGATGGCTTGGATTGAATCTAGGGTTAATCCTATGGCTAATACTATCCTAATCCTCTATAAAAAGACCCCTAAACCTAGCTTAAATCACCATTATTCAATCCTACAACTAAACTATGTCAAATTTGTTCCTCTCATGGCCTCCACTCTCATGCTAAAATTCCTAAGCCTATTTCTATGAGAGATTTTGAGTTCATACAAGTGTTTTCAAACTTGTATGAGTGTTCTTAGCTTGCATTCAAGTCAAGTTGCAACATTTCTATTTCAAAGCAAGGGTTTTTATTGAATTGGCTCAAGGGTTTTCATTTGTAGCTTGCATATTTGGGTTTTTGGTGCTTGCATAAGGGCTTCGTCTCAATCTTTATAATAAATATTTATTTGTGTCTTCATAGCATTGTAAGCCCTTTTCTACTTTCTTTCTTTGAACTCTAAAGTTAAATGAATGATGCAAGTTTGGTTGTTCATTATATGCAAGTTTGGTTGATCATTATATGCAAGTTTGGTTGGTCATTATATGCAAGTTTGGTTGGTCATTATATGCAAGTTTGGTTGATCATTATATGCAAGTTTGGTTGATCATTATATGCAAGTTTGGTTGGTTATTATATGCAAGTTTGGTTGATCATTATATGCAAGTTTGGTTGATCATTATATGCAAGTTTGGATGATCATTATGCAAGTTGGTTTAATCATTATGTATGACACATGTTGCTATGTTATGCAAGTTTGGGTTGATCATGTTATCATGTTATGCAAGTTAAACTTGAGATTTTGAGCATAAAGCTCCAAGCTTTATATTAAAGGTTGCATTTTGGCAACATGAAAGTTATCATATCCCTTATGATAACTTGCATGTGAGGCAAAATGCGAACTTCTAGCAACTTCTACATGTTATTTATCACCATGTATCACTCATATGCTAAGTTTGGTTTTATGCATGCTTTTGAAGCCTAATAATGCAATATGCAAGTATATGAACATATGTACATTTCATATGCCACCATGTTAAACTTGTGGCTTCAACACCTATATGCCAAGGTTATGCCAAGTTCCCTATTTTATCCTTTATGCGTTGTTGCGATTATGTAAACGATGGGATTACGTTGGGGTTGGATAACATAATGACATGAACATGATTTTTGTAACATGACGTGATATGTTAACTTGTAATTATGTTTTGGAAACATAATGGACATGACACTTAGAAAATATGAGTGTGGCCAACTCGAGGTTGGGTTGAGTTTGTAGCATAAATCTACCCGGACCCGCCCGGCTTAACTAGTGGCTACAAACAATAGGACCCAATGTGAGAAGTTGGTCATGTTGTACTCGAACCCGAGGTTAGACCTAGTTGTGGTGTAAAGCTACCCGGACCCGCCCGGCTTAACTAGTAACCACAACAAAGTCTAATGTGAGAGGTTAAAGCGCATTAAGTTAATTAATGCCTCCTGATTAGGGTTAAGTCATGGTCCACTTAATACTTAACCAATTTGGGCTTGATGGATTAATCGAGGTTAAGTCGGGAGCCTTGGGTACCCTTAACCGATTTAATCCACGTGTGGATCGGGTTAACCACATTTAGCCCGTTAAGAAACCCTAGTTGCGTGGTCCTTTTCAGCAGTAACCTTCTTCGTAGTATCATAAGACCCTAGGACTAGGCTAGGGTGGGGCACGATTACTGGGCTGATTGTAAGAGACCAAAAGAGACGGCTGAATGATGCCCCGGTTGTTCAGGCGGACCATGGTCGTGCACATCAAGTCCGGAGTTGAACACGGGCTACGGTAGGTTTGGACTGTGCATCATGGAATGGTGTCAGAGGGTTACACCATAGGGCCTGATACACCCTAGGGTGGACCCTGCACAGTCAACTACATTACATGATTACGCCGCATAACACCGACACTTGACGAGTTAGGCTTATAGGGAGCCGATCGACTAGACTGTGTAGTTGGACCTTGATTTAGGTCACCTCATTATATTGGGCCAAGCTTGGGCCAAGGGATCAATTCTTGTTTTTACTTGACATGTTAGAATGCTAGTACACCCGTGGTGCAAAACTTAACCTTGATTATGCGATGACACCTTAATCTATCTTGTTAGTTAATCACCATGCCAGTATGTTGTTATCCTTATGTTCATCTCAGCTTCTCACGACAGTTAACTTTACTAGTTCATAGACAGATAGTAGTAGGGCTTACCAGTCTTTTTGACTGACCTGTTTTCTTTCGCCTCTTTTCTTCCGTTTCCCCCCCTCAGGTCCTTAGGGTGGGAACATTGGAGCTTAGCTTGGATCTTTCTAGCTTGCTTACTGGATTTGCTCATGTACAGGTTTGGACATTGAGCTAGCTATGGTTTATCACTTCACTTTGGGGATAATACTTTATGTATTTCAGTTTTTCAGTTTATACTCATATCTAGACTATTGTTTGTTGGAAAATAATGACTAAGTACTTTATTGTAACTTAACTATATTTTGGAAATGCAAGTTTTATCCGCTGCTTTACTACTCTGTTTTACTTATATGTTCTGTCTTGTGATATCTGCATGCATGTTTACCTTGTTTAAACGCCCCTCCAACGCCAGTGTGCTTGCAAGAGTTACCCTGGCGGAGGTGGGGTGTTACATTTGGTATCAGGGCATAAGGTTAAAAAGATTCGAGCAAAAGGTTTTTAAAACTTACCTTTTGAAAAAACTATTTTCAAAACCAATTAAGTATTTTCCAAGAAAAGTCTAGTTGTTTTAAAAAGGCTATTCCCCAAAAGCCATAGCACTATCCTTCGTCCCTTCGTTCTGAATCTATCTATCTTTTTCTTCGTTTTAGTATGGCCGATCTGTTGGATCTAGATTAACCCTAGAGGGGGGGTGAATAGGGTTTATCACAGTTTTTTAGCTCAATTAAAAATCTAACGGGATATACAATAATAAACAGATCACAAAATATAGCAGAAACAGAAATGCAGAAGGTAAATGACACAAGATATACCCAGCTTCGGCAAAATCCTGCCTACTGCTGCATTCCTAAGGTTTCTACTAGGTGATAGAACAAATCCCGCATACAAGACCATGTACACTCGCGACTCTCGCTCATATTCTAACCCTACGCTCAAAACCGTAGACTGACTGATATTCCCTCGGTCAGATTCCCCCTGATTACAACCCCGTAACCAGTAACCCAGATTTTACAGACTCTGTGAACTGTCAGTCAACACCCTGACTGATCCCCCTAGTATTTTACAGACACTAGAACTATTTCAGAATGGGTTTACAATGAAAATAAACAAACTTAAAAACAAAAGCAAATTTGAAAACCCTATTTAAAACATTAAATCCCTTAAAGTCCTTCAGTAGAAAAATGGCCGGCCCATTTTCTTTTCTTGCTTCATCATTTGTTAGCCCGATAGCTTTACTCTCTGGAGAATAAAAATGGCGGCTTCAAAGAAACTAGGGTTTCCTGCTTTCTCCCAATCGTGGATTCGACTTGTCAATTGATGGTATGTTGCGATGCTCCTATGTTTGGTGTTGTTCTTCCACGATTGTGCTTCAGCGAACGACGGCCTTTTGGTTGATCGAAAACAGTGAGTTATGTGAATTGTTTTCTTCGATTTTCCCTTTAATTATTGGGTTAGTTTTTCGATTTGCTGTCTTTTTGAATTGTTGCGTGTGGACTCTATATATTTGCCAGTGATGATACAGTGTATAAATAGGATAATAAAATCCTATACTCTGATTTCAAATGTTGACTTGATCTGAATGCGTCTGTTTCCACTTTTGATTTGTTGTGTGGCTGATTTTGAATTTCCCCTTTTAACAGCCCTTGACTGGAACGGCTTTGATTGAGTTGATAAACTCTGGATATTAGAAAAAAGATCCCCTGCATTATTAAACTTGATTGCCTTGCTTGAATGGTTCGGTTTAAATGAATTTTGAATTGTTGCCTTGGCTTTAATAGCTTTCCTGTTTTGTTTGTGATGCACTTTCCTGAATTGTTTGTGGCCCCTTGAACAATTCTCCCAAGCAATCCCCCTTTGATACCTTGATAAAATCGACCTGATTTGATGCTGTAAATTTTGTGCTTGAATTTTTTTTGTTGCCAAAAACCGAACTCAGTGATTTCTGGAATTGCTTTTAATCCTTTGCCAAAATGTTTGCATGGCTATAAAAAAATGAACAAAACTGGAAACATTTATTCACATGCTTGATTTGTTGCCTTGAATAAATGAGAATCGATCTTGAGTTAATTTTGGTCCAAAAACTTATTGTCCACTGATTTGTAAAACTGGAAACATTTTGATCGTGGCCCTCCTTAAAAAAAAAATTCTTGCTTGACTTAAATATCTTCGTAGAAACTGGAAAGAATCAGCATGACTTGATTAACACTAGAAATGTAGTGTTGCCAGATTTTGCTCTTCTTCGAATTGTTTGGTTAGACCTATGACTGGCTTGACCAAGTTGTGAATAGATGCTACACTTACTTGAATTTGTAGACTTGTGCACAATTTAAACAACGAAACATTTCCAGTTCAGTTCATAAAATTGACATGAGCACTTGCTAAAAAATTCTCATTTCTGGAAACTGAAAAATGAGTGCTTCTTTTGCTAAATGTCTTTGATTTCTCTTGTGAACACTTTGACCAGTTTCACCCTTTCCTGCTTTTAAAATGTTGTTCATATATTATCATGACTAGTTTGTGACATGTTCACATGCTTGTGCACCCAAGTATACTCCACCATGTACATGCTGTCTTTGACTTTGATGTTAAGCTCACTGTTTTGAATTTGCTGAGACTTAAGTCATGTATATGCTGTAGTCACTTACTTGATTCACCATGCTGTCTTGTATACATGAATACATGCTCGACCATTAGAATTGACATGAGTACATATGCTATGCCACCATCATGTTTCACCATTTGTGCATGCTCTAGTTACACCATTGCCTCTCCATATTTGCTGAACCACTCTCGACCATGCTAAATCATTGAACTATGCAGTGCTCTTGTGTTTGAGCTATTTCAGAAACTTGTATATGTTTTGTGACAATTGTGTTGTTCCTGCACCATACTGTTGCCGTGCACCATTTTGTAGAAGCTGAAAACATTTTGACTGTGTACACCATGTTGCTTGTACAACTATGTTCTGACTGTATATCATGCTCAGTTGCACCATTTTCTTTATGTTGGCTTGACATTTAAACTGGACTGAAATGTGATACTTGCACTCGACATGCCATGCTCCATGTACTCAGTTTTGCATTCTACTTGAAGTTGACACATTGCCCCATATTTGTGTTGCTCGGCCATTTAGCTGCTTGCTTCACTGTCTTGTATTGATATGCACTGAGTCGAGCTGGTCCACGTGGCTACTCCTCAGTCGCAACACTGATTGGTGAGGCAGTGCACACGTGTATATTCATGCACGTGTGTACATGCAGCCATCAGATGAGTTTTCCTGTCCCTGCACTGTAATATGTGTATATACATACACATGTATGTGTATACATGTATCGTGCACGTGCTATATTTATATATCAGATCAAGTCATGAAAAATGATGAGAAACACACAAGAAAACTGAGGCAAATAAAATTTTAAAAATAAAATTTATATTCGCATATATTCTGTTTCAATTCTATTGCAGTGTACTGTGTGTGTGTTTCATTGTGACAGGTAAGCAGGCGATGACTAGACTGACTGTGATGATGCTGTGAAGATAGAAGATTGAAGACAGTGTTGAGGAATGCATAAGTCTGTATATATGTGTGTGAAAGAAATTGTATATGAGTGAGAGTGGTAGTGAGGATATGAAAAGAGATATTGTACTAATATTTTGTAATAAACAAGTTTGTATGAAATAAAATATTATTTTGTTGTTGTCAAACAATCTCGTTTATTTTATTCTGTTATTTACTAGTACAAATATTCTGCGAAGTATTTAAATAGTAGAGTTGGAATTCTGTACTGTTTTGATATTGAAATAAAATATTATATTTAAACAAAATACTATGTAGATATCTGAGTTTCTGTATAGATGCATTCTGTTTAAATATAAATATTATATTCCTGTCTGTAATGTGATATAACAGTACAATAACAAACACATTCAAAATAATATATACTTGTTTGTTATCATCAAACAAAAATCATATAATTGTGTATACAACACTGTTATATACAACACGATCGCTTTAACATCCCGGAGGGTGTACCAGTACCTATTTGGTTTAGAAGGTACATGGAGGCAAGGGCGAATGAAGCCGGCCCCGCAAACATTCCTCCTCCTTCCCCCGTCGCTAACATCTCTCCTCCTCCCGTAGCTGAGGTTCCTCTTCCCCCTCAGCATCCGCAAGAGGATTTCGCAAAGCTTTGCAAAGACTTTAAGGCGATGGGTTGCAAGAATTTTGGCGGAACGGAGACTTCTGTGGAGGCAAGAAACTGGTTAAAGGAAACTGAAGACCTCTTTGATATATTGGATGTGGAAGATCGTAGGAAAGTTCTGTTGGCGGTATGGCTATTGAAAGGGGAAGCCGCTTATTGGTGGGTAGTCACCACCACTACTAGACCCATTGAGACTTGGGATGACTTTAGGAGAAGGTTTGGACTAAAGTTCCTATCATCGACAGAAGAGAATCTTCAGATGGAGAAGTTCCTATCTCTAAAGCAAGGGGACATGACAGTTAGGGAATACGTGGATATGTCTAATCAACTTGCTCAGTTCGGTCTAGAATTGGTAAACACAGCTCGGAAGAAGGCCCTACACTTTGCTCTAGGATTGAATGAGCCATTGCGTGGTTTGGCCATATCTCATATACCCCTGGGGGCGACCTTCGAAAATTTGGTGAATATGGCCTTACTTCAAGAGGAAGATAAGAGTGGCAAGAAGGAGGTCAAGGCAAATGAGTCCCAAGGCAAGAAGGAAGATACCGAGGAAAGAGATAAGAACAACCATAGCAAGAACAACAAGTCAAGAGAAAGGAGGAAGTGCAACTTCTGTGGGATTACTGGGCACATAGCCAAAGACTGTAGGAAGAAGAAGAGGAAGTTGGGTGAATGCTTTCACTGTGGAGAGCCTGGACATCTTAGCAAGGATTGCCCCAAGAAGCAAGGATAAGGGCAAGGGCAGAATCAGCGTGCTGGACCTTCTGGAGGGCTAGTGCATACTCTCAAAATCGCTCCAGTTCTTGATCGAGGTAGTATTTCTGTAGAAAACCTTGTTTACATTTCTGATTTCCCTGTTCATACCTTGTTTGATTCTGGCGCATCGCATAGTTTTATCTCTTCTGATATTGTTGAAAGCCAAGTTCTCCAAATGTCATTTCTGGAGAAGGGAAGTTCGGTTTCTTGGACATATAGTTTCTAAGCAAGGCATAACGGTGGATCTCGCGAAAGTGGTTGTGGTTCAAGACTGGAAGACTCCGAGGAATGCAACCGAAGTAAGAAGCTTTCTCGGTCTGGCAGGCTACTATAGGAAGTTCATCAGGGACTTCGCTAAGATTTCGGCCCCTCTTACTAAGTTGACGAAGAAGAACTTAGTCTTTGCATGGGACTTGGAGTGTGAGCTTGCTTTTCAAAGGCTCAAGAGAGCCCTTACCTCAGCACCAGTTTGGCAACGTGGATTGGCACTGTTTTCAAGAGATAGTTTCCTGCGTGGGATACCGTATAGTATGTAAACGAGATCCAAGATTCACTAACGAATCTTGGAAAGCTTGCACGAAACCATGAGCACGCAGTTATGTTTAAGCCAAGTATTTTAGGCAAAGAATAAGTGGAACGAGAGGCAACAGTGAAATGAGTTCTAACTCATATTTTGGGAACAAGAATTAAGAACTACGGAATTGCGAAGTTAAAAGACGGTCAGGGCACGATGGGATTAAGCACAAGAAAATGCGGCTTAGAAGATCGAAGACTAGATACGCGGATTTAATCTCTTTCTAAGAGTATATCCTTGATCCCTATTGTTCCGTAGAGCTTACTCGCATGCTATCTTTTAAGTATATCCTCTCGGCCCTATCCTCAATCTTAGATCTGTTGCAAACCCCCTAAGGAGTATGACTAGCCTATTTGTGATATATGGTTGGGGTGAAGAAGTTCGTCACCAAACTATTTGGGCTTTATGGGATAGGGGTAATAATTGATAGACTTACGAAGAGAACCCATTTTTCCGGTGAAGAGCAAGAGGACTGTATCATGGCTAGCATCTGTTTATCTTCGAGAGATAGTATGGTTGTATGGAGTTTCTTCTAGCATAGTTAGCGCTCGTGACCCAATTTTCACTAGCCAGTTCTGGAACAGTTTGCAAGAAGCAATGGGTACGCGATTGAATCTGAGTACAGCCTATCACCCCCAGACAGATGGCCAAACCGAAAGGGTGAATAGAGTGCTAGAAGATCTTTTGAGGTTTTGTGTTCTCGACTTTGGTGGTACTTGGGAAGACCACCTTCCTCTGGTAGAGTTTGCTTATAATAATAGCTATCAAGCCAGCATAGGGATGGCACCATTTGAAGCTTTGTATGGGAGGCCGTGTAGGTCACCATCTTGTTGGTGGGAGACAACAGATAGACTTATACTTGGGCCCGATATGATAAGGGACACATCCGAGAGGGTTGAATTGATTCGAAGACGGATAAAAACGGCCCAAGACAGACAGAAATCCTATGTAGACAAGCGAAGGACAGACTTGGAATTTAAAATTGGAGATATGGTCTTTGTGAAGATTTCTCCTTTGCGAAATATGGTTCGCTGACACCAAGGATCGTAGGACCCTTCCCTACTATAGAAAGAGTCGGGAAGATGGAATTGCCGAGAAGCTGGCCGGAGTGCATAATGTCTTTCATGTATCGCATCTCCGAAAGTGCCTACATGAGTCCGCTGAGGTGGTTGAACCAAGCATTCTTGAAGATATTGAGGTAGAGAAAGAAGCAACCTTGAGAAAAGCTCCGATTCGTATTTTGGGAACAGAGGTCAAGAAACTAAGGAATCGAGAAGTCAAATTGGTGAAAGTTCAGTGGGGTGAAGCCGACGAAGATGCAACTTGGGAAACCGAGGAGAAGATGTATGGGCTTTATCCATTCCTTTTTGAGGGTACATTCTCGACCTCCTTCCTAATTAGCATATCTTTCTTTTATCTGTGTTTATCCTGTTTATCTTATTATCTCGTTAAACTTGTCATGAGGACCTTAGGTAGAAACCCTTTGGATGAAACATGTATTTGAAACATGTTATGCTTGATGGTTGAAAATGGTTGCAAGTGTTTGCACGTGGATACTCGTGGATGCATGATACACATTAGGCACTAAGATCGGCTCACACACTTTCATACCGCATATGCATGAGTGTTTATGCTTATTCATGGATGAAACTTGTTATGCTATCACGTGGATGTTGCATATGGATGAATGTTATGTGCACTCATGTAGAGACTATGAGTTATGTTAGGAATTTGCATACATATGGACTCATTTCACTAACATGCTTTGCATTAAGGAGGTTTACTGTATCAGTAACCGCCTGATTTTCGCATTAGATAAGTACATATACACACACCTTCGCATATGATCATACAACATTTAGAATCCTTTAAGGACAATGACTGCACGTGGATGATGTTTTGAGTAGATGGATAATGGATGGTAGGATACGTTCTTCCTAACTTGGAGATTTCGGGGACGAAATCCTTTAAGGAGGGGAGAATGTAACAACCCGTATTTTTGAATAACATGTTATAACATAAATGGAGGCAGAATTAAACTGTAAAATCTGAATCAAGGGAAACGGGCTGTGCCATTGCGTTCGTCTCGGAAAAATACGCGAAATAGAGTCCGAGTTTTCGAAAATCGGAGTCCGTATGACCAAGATATGGCCTCGCGAAGTTTCACGAAAAAATCACAAATTAAAGTATACTTAATTAAGTGAAATGGGTTGCGCAGAGAAATATATATATATATATATATATATTGATATATATATATATATATAATTGAAAATTAAATAAATAAATATGCAAAAATGTTCAAAACAACGAATTGGGAGAGGGGAATAACCGAACCGGCCGATTTTTGAGGTCGACCCAAGCCCGCTGGGTCGACTAGGGGTTAATCCAGGGTGTTTGGCTGTCTACCCGTGGGCCGATTCGCTCAAATGCAGATTTTGCATTTGAATGGTTCTCATGGTTCAGCTTTAATCTAAAGGCCCTAGATGGTTCCTACACTTGACTTCTTCCCCAAGACATGCTTTGATGGCTTGGATTGAATCTAGGGTTAATCCTATGGCTAATACTATCCTAATCCTCTATAAAAAGACCCCTAAACCTAGCCTAAATCACCATTATTCAATCCTACAACTAAACTATGTCAAATTTGTTCCTCTCATGGCCTCCACTCTCATGCTAAAATTCCTAAGCCTATTTCTATGAGAGATTTTGAGTTCATACAAGTGTTTTCAAACTTGTATGAGTGTTCTTAGCTTGCATTCAAGTCAAGTTGCAACATTTCTATTTCAAAGCAAGGGTTTTTATTGAATTGGCTCAAGGGTTTTCATTTGGAGCTTGCATATTTGGGTTTTTGGTGCTTGCATAAGGGCTTCGTCTCAATCTTTATAATAAATATTTATTTGTGTCTTCATAGCATTGTAAGCCCTTTTCTACTTTCTTTCTTTGAACTCTAAAGTTAAATGAATGATGCAAGTTTGGTTGTTCATTATATGCAAGTTTGGTTGATCATTATATGCAAGTTTGGTTGATCATTATATGCAAGTTTGGTTGGTCATTATATGCAAATTTGGTTGGTCATTATATGCAAGTTTGGTTGATCATTATATGCAAGTTTGGTTGATCATTATATGCAAGTTTGGTTGGTCATTATATGCAAGTTTGGTTGATCATTATATGCAAGTTTGGTTGATAATTATATGCAAGTTTGGATGATCATTATGCAAGTTGGTTTAATCATTATGTATGACACATGTTGCTATGTTATGCAAGTTTGGGTTGATCATGTTATCATGTTATGCAAGTTAAACTTGAGATTTTGAGCATAAAGCTCCAAGCTTTATATTAAAGGTTGCATTTTGGCAACATGAAAGTTATCATATCCCTTATGATAACTTGCATGTGAGGCAAAATGCGAACTTCTAGCAACTTCTACATGTTATTTATCACCAT
Source organism: Allium sativum (assembly GCA_030737875.1). NCBI lineage: Eukaryota > Viridiplantae > Streptophyta > Magnoliopsida > Asparagales > Amaryllidaceae > Allium > Allium sativum. The sequence continues at coordinate 666,027,604 of CM060924.1, forward strand.
GTATCACTCATATGCTAAGTTTGGTTTTATGCATGCTTTTGAAGCCTAATAATGCAATATGCAAGTATATGAACATATGTACATTTCATATGCCACCATGTTAAACTTGTGGCTTCAACACCTATATGCCAAGGTTATGCCAAGTTCCCTATTTTATCCTTTATGCGTTGTTGCGATTATGTAAACGATGGGATTTCGTTGGGGTTGGGTAACATAATGACATGAACATGATTTTTGTAACATGACGTGATATGTTAACTTGTAATTATGTTTTGGAAACATAATGGACATGACACTTAGAAAATATGAGTGTGGCCAACTCGAGGTTGGGTTGAGTTTGTAGCATAAATCTACCTGGACCCGCCCGGCTTAACTAGTGGCTACAAACAATAGGACCCAATGTGAGAAGTTGGTCATGTTGTGCTCGAACCCGAGGTTAGACCTAGTTGTGGTGTAAAGCTACCCGGACCCGCCCGGCTTAACTAGTAACCACAACAAAGTCTAATGTGAGAGGTTAAAGCGCATTAAGTTAATTAATGCCTCCTGATTAGGGTTAAGTCATGGTCCACTTAATACTTAACCAATTTGGGCTTGATGGATTAATCGAGGTTAAGTCGGGAGCCTTGGGTACCCTTAACCGATTTAATCCACGTGTGGATCGGGTTAACCACATTTAGCCCGTTAAGAAACCCTAGTTGCGTGGTCCTTTTCAGCAGTAACCTTCTTCGTAGTATCATAAGACCCTAGGACTAGGCTAGGGTGGGGCACGATTACTGGGCTGATTGTAAGAGACCAAAAGAGACGGCTGAATGATGCCCCGGTTGTTCAGGCAGACCATGGTCGTGCACATCAAGTCCGGAGTTGAACACGGGCTACGGTAGGTTTGGACTGTGCATCATGGAATGGTGTCAGAGGGTTACACCATAGGGCCTGATACACCCTAGGGTGGACCCTGCACAGTCAACTACATTACATGATTACGCCGCATGACACCGACACTTGACGAGTTAGGCTTATAGGGAGCCGATCGACTAGACTGTGTAGTTGGACCTTGATTTAGGTCACCTCATTATATTGGGCCAAGCTTGGGCCAAGGGATCAATTCTTGTTTTTACTTGACATGTTAGAATGCTAGTACACCCGTGGTGCAAAACTTAACCTTGATTATGCGATGACACCTTTATCTATCTTGTTAGTTAATCACCATGCCAGTATGTTGTTATCCTTATGTTCATCTCAGCTTCTCATGACAGTTAACTTTACTAGTTCATAGACAGATAGTAGTAGGGCTTACCAGTCTTTTTGACTGACCTGTTTTCTTTCGCCTCTTTTCTTCCATTCCCCCCCCTCAGGTCCTCAGGGTGGGAACATTGGAGCTTAGCTTGGATCTTTCTAGCTTGCTTACTGGATTTGCTCATGTACGGGTTTGGACATTGAGCTAGCTATGGTTTATCACTTCACTTTGGGGATAATACTTTATGTATTTCAGTTTTTCAGTTTATGCTTTTATCTAGACTATTGTTTGTTGGAAAATAATGACTAAGTACTTTATTGTAACTTAACTATATTTTGGAAATGCAAGTTTTATCCGCTGCTTTACTACTCTGTTTTACTTATATGTTCTGTCTTGTGATATCTGCATGCATGTTTACCTTGTTTAAACGCCCCTCCAAAGCCAGTGTGCTTGCAAGAGTTACCCTGGCGGAGGTGGGGTGTTACAGAGTGCATGCAGTATGCTTAGTAATGAATGATCAGGATATTTTAAATGTCTAAAGGAAAAAACCAAAATTACATGGGTTGTTGTCGAATCGCTTAGCGATATTGCTAATTCACACATAGTATATCGACCCAATAGCTGTGCTTGCTTTTCTGAAAATAGCAAGCCCCGGCTTGCTGTTCTCGAAACAGCAAGCTTTTGCTTGTTGTTCTCAAACAACAAGCTTTTGCTTGCTGTTCTCGAAACAGCAAGCTTTTGCTTGTGGCTTGCTGTTTTGACACAGCAATCCCCAACTTGCAGTTTTGACACAGCAAACCCGACTTGCTGTTTTCAAAATGCCAATTCACAAAATGTGAACCCTACAGCAAGTGCCGAGGTAAATGACATAACTTGTAGGCTCTAAATTAAACACAAGCACTAGGTATGAAGGATAACAAATGTTACAGTGTGTACATGGAATGACATCAAGATTAATAGGAATCTAACTTAAAAACAAGTAATCAAAAATCTGAATTGCAGCATTGCTAGCATACCAAATTGTATCACTGATTCCATGTTTCCATGCAACGTTTGAACTTTGCAAGACTACAGCAACCCGAGACCACTATTAAAAATAACCGCGAACACATATAAAATAGCATTAGCAAATGGGAATCATAATAAAATAAATTTTGTACTCACTTGAAATACTAAAATCATTTTTCTGTCCAAGTTGAAGAAAGAACCTTTTGAACTTCAACCCAACCGGCTTGTCTGGTGTTTAATCTGATGTTTTAATTTAATCGAAAAATAAGCCACAGATATTGATAAATGATATACAAGTAACAAGTAATGCTAATTAAAACATCAGATTAAATGAAAACATTCAGATTACATACTTAATTAGCTTCGAATCTGTTTGTATAAATTATTTTAACAATCCAACCCTAATGCTAAATCAGTAACAAATCAATGCAAGCACAAATCAGGCTAACCCTAAATCGGTAACAAATTGAGAACTAATCTAAATAATAAACTGAAGATTGATTTAGAATGTAAAATCTAACAAATCAAGCCATCCCTAAATCAGTAAATTAACATCAAATAACTCACATGGTCGGAGCTGTCACGTGGGCGGCGGCAGACCGTTTGGTGGTCGACGAAAGAAAAACAAGGGCGGCAGCGCCACTCGCAGGTGGCAGCGGTATCAGCGGTAACTTGTTCTTCGACGATGGAAGTAGGAGCAAGATTGGAGGTCGCTTGTTCTTTGACGGTGTAGGCAGGGACGGGAATGGAGGAAGCTTGTTTTTTGATCTAGGGCGGCGGCTGGCATATTTGGATTAGGGTTTGAGAATGTAAATTTTTCAGATTTGGGAATAAGTATAGAATGGAACAGAGGATTATGAAATTTAAACGGTGGAGCCAAAATTTCACGGATTGGAGCCAAATGTTTAAGGAACGAGGAGCCAAACATTTTCAGTGTTACTTTCTAAGGAGAAGCAACATTAAAAAGAACGTTACTTTTCATAAATGACAATATATGAAAGTAATAACATACAACGTAATACTTATACCATCGAATTTCAAAATTTTTAACATCTCAAGAAAATTTGAATATCTTATTAAATTACAATATTTAGAACTTCTAGAAATAATGACAAGTTAAATATAATTATAAATTATAATTATTAAACGTTAAATTCTAAGAAATAAACACTACCACTTGATTATAAAAGATTATTAATTAATGGCGACTCTCTTATTTCCAAATAAATAAATATCATTTATTAATTAATAACTATAAGTCGCGCTTATTAGTTATCGCTTCTGAATTATTTAATAGTGATTTTAATTGTCAATTAATTATTTTGTTGTAGTTTTCAAATTCTAATTCTATTTTTTTAAAATATTAATAAATTTATCTTGGAAATTTTTTATTTTTAATTTTTTTGGAATATTAAATGTTGAATATAACTAGTATTTACGTTAACTAATACTAAAAAAGAAACAATAAATATAACTTCTTAATTATTATAAATTACATATTAATCCAAAATTATTAAAAGTAAATTATTTAATATGTAGTAGATATAAATTATTTTTTGGCAGAGGGTAGATATTAATTATTAGTTCTTTGGTATATTAAACTATCAATTATTAATTACTAAATAATAAATATAAATTAATTAATTCGTACTAATCAATTTCTTAAAAGTAAATATTAACTAATAATTTCTCGATAGTAATTTCTTTAGTTGTATTAAATATTACTTATTAATCATTGATTATAAAAATAAATTTAATTAAAAAACAAATATTAATTTATTTTATTAATTATTATTACCTCTTAATTATGTTTTATAGTAATTAATAATTAATCAATACTAACTATTGAATATTATTTACTTTTAATAGTAATTATTTATTATTTATTATTGATATATTATTAACACTAATTATTTAAAATTTAAATTTACTAATTAATTACTAAGTAATAACACAAATTTAAAACATTTGATAAATAAAAAATAAAAAAGTTCGTTTCAAATCTCTTGGAAAACTGCAGGAAAATAGCTTCAAAATTATGTCGACGGTAATCCGACTCTATTAGCAACGGAATTTAGCGTCAAATATTATATGACGGTAAAGAGCTGCAATTTCCATTGATTTAGCGACAGAATTTGTATTCGACGGTAATAATTTATAACAAGATGACATATAAAATCCAAAATATTTTCTCTTACAAAACCCACGGAAATCCGCCGCTAATTAGCGACGGAATTTTCCGCTGCTAAAAATCTATCGCTAATCTCGGTTTTTCTTGTAGTGAATAGTCATGGAGGAGAAGGTGGAAGCCATTAATGGTGGTAGAGAGCTTCAAGAAGTCCAAGTAGCCAAAAAAAACCAACCTCTTTTGTGTTGGAAGTGAGGGGTTTTGATAGTGGAGTAGGTGAAAAATGGGACCCATACAGCAGAATTTCGTATCCTTGAGGGGTCCAAAATTCAGATCCCGAAATCAGAGTCGAAAAAGTGTTGCATTGCTGAAATTTCGTATCTCGGAGTTCGAAAAACTCAAATCCCTAAAATTTGCCTAAATCAGTGTTGCACACGTGAAAAACAGTGATCGGAACGAGTTTTAGGCTATGCCAAGGTGATATGCCAATTCTAGAGTGTTTGTTATGCCAACAACTCGAATCCCCAAAATCTGCCAAAATCACGTGTTGCACACGTGAAAAACAGTGATCAACACGAAATCTGGGCTATGCTAAGGTGATCTGCCACTTCTGAAGTGTTTTCCATGCCAAAGACTTTAATTCCCAAAAATCTTCCAAAATCACGTGTGCAACACGTGAAAAACAGTGATCGGCACGAGTTCTGGGCCGTGCCAAGGAGATCTGCCACTTCTCTGGAAATTTTGGATCCGAAGTGATCCACCATAATTCGACTCTCTCAATCCGATGTGCACACATAGAAAAAATTGGATCCCCCGGTGTCCTCGATCCATTTTTGAGTCCCTTTTTTGGATTCGATCCTTGCCAGATCACGGTTTTTGCCAAGATTTTTTGGTGTGATCAACCTGAGTGCAACGCGTGATATTTGCGTAGTCCACCATGTTTTTCACTTATTTTCGAAATGCCAAATCTAGTGATCAGCCAATTTTCCTGTGTGATCATCCAATGATGCATACGCGTTTTTTATTTGATCACTGTGTTTTCCACTGATTTTCGAAGTGCCAGATCTGGTTATCGACCAAGTTTTTCAGCTCGATCAGCCAAGGGCGCACACGTGTTTTTTGAGTGATCGGACATGTTTTTTGACTGTTTTTCATCGTGCCAACCCTAAGCTTACCAGATTTACTAGATTAATCGATCAAGGTAAAAAACGTGATTTTTCATGATTTTCACGCGCCGATAAGTTGTTTTTGAGTGCCGAATCAGCTTTTTTACCAATTTACCATATTTTGACGCCGTGAGTCGCGCGAGCCATTTTTCGTGATAGACTTGTGTTGATCAACTGTTTTTGAGTGTGCAACACTGTTTTTTTTATACCAAATGCATATATTTTTGCGCGATGAGTTCTGCCACGTGATCGGCCGACACGCTCAACCATTTTGAGCTGATCGGACCGTGTCGATCACGTACTTTCATCGCGCCAGCTTTTCCGAGTCCAACGACGATGATTTTACGAATCGACTCCATTTCCAATCCTTTTCTGAATATATCGCAACTTCGATTGTATCGCTTTGCGTTTTCCAACGATATTCTTGACGTGTGACTGCTTTGACAAAAAAACGTGTCAATACATAATACATTTTTTAGCCCCAAATCATCAAATTTCCCCCTTTTATTACAATTTTGACGTAATATATTCATTTAGCCCTAAATCATTAAATTTTCCTCTTTTAGTCATAATTCCAATTAATTTGCTCATAACCACCATTCAATTAATTTGCGCATGACCACCATTCAATTAATTTGCGCATAATTACGATTCAATTAATTTACGCCTAACCACAATTCAATTATTTTACGCATAACCACAACTGAATTTAAAACTGCAAAATCCAATGCAAAAGATGGAAAAAATGGTTGATAGAATAATTTATTAACTTTACAGGAATCTAACGATATCATATACCATTATATGAAAAATATAATTTAAATCCACTCACCTAATAGCTCTTCAATTCTAAATCTAATTCAGATTTGACATTCGTGGTTTCTCTAATTCGAATCTCATATGGATGGAAAATCTGAGCACCATAGCCTAATCTTCAACCATTCATCTCCAAATCTTGAATCAGAAATCCTAAACTAATATATATATTTTCTGAAGAGTTTGGAGGAGAAAAGAAAATGAAAGAACTCCGGCACCCTCTCAGAAAATATGAGTTGGAGGCTAGGCACTGCTGGATTATTTATAGCTGCTTAAAAAAACCACGTCAATCCAATTGATAAAATTGTTATTAACGTTTACATTTCTTGACTATTTTATTATTATTTCCAGTTTTTAACACACGTTTAAACACAAACAAATATGCGCATTTATTTTTCCTTTGCTTTCAAATTCTTGCATATTTAATTCCTCTAATCTTATGAACGTTATTATTCTCTTAACTTTTTTAAATTTATTTCTTTCCATTTCTTTGCCCATTAGTTTCAAATTCAACGCATAGTTAACATGCACATAATTTTTTTTGAATGTTACATTCAATGTTATTCTCTGCTTTCCTATTTGACTTGCCTTCTAATTTTAAATTTAAAACATGGTCATTACTAGAAGTTTATATTTAGTAAATGGTTAAGCCTATTAATACGTTAATAACCTCTTGCTATTTTAAATTCAAACGCACATTCTTTGTATAATTAATGTACATACCATTTATTATATTCTTTCTTTTGTTTCTTTTTATTTAATTATATATACTATTGCGCATTTTGTTTACATAGTGGCAACTTTTTATTTATTGCCCAATTTATAGCATGCGTTCGTTCTTAGATTTCAAACACACACTCTTCCATAATTATTTTGACGATTTTGTTATTCTTTATTATTTAAAAATGCAGGGTGTTACATTCTACCATCTTTAGGAAATTTCGTTCCTGAAATTTAGTAAGAGTAGAATTATGTAATTGCTTGCATAATTTGTAACCATAATATGTACATCCTGTTAACGTTATTTTCCGTCAACACCCGGATAAAGTTATATTGGACATATGCTTAAGGAATGTGATCTAGTAACGACCCAAGGTTACTGAAGGACATCCAAAAACCTATATTGCTCAGCCAAGTCTACCTTTCCTTAGGCACCAGAATTCAGATTCTGACGATTAGTTATCCTTCCCTAGAGGGATGAATATCACACTAACAATATAGTAGAATTCCGAAATGGCCTTAAGGAGGCTTACTTAGCTTGAAAGGACTAAGGTTTTATGAAATCAATTATTCCCTAGATCATGAATGTGATGATGTATATTGTGATAAGAAGAAAACAGGCTAATGCGTCCCTATTTGGGAAAGAGGGTATCACAATGCTCGTTAGCTCAGATGATCATTTTGCGTCACTCCAGCATGAGGGGCCTAAGTGGCATCAAATATCAAGTTATAAGCCTACAGACGACCCCCTTTTCCTATGAGGTTAGGAAATACTAAGTTCATCATGAGTGCCGATCAACGTCATAAAACCCTCGAGATAGAAGGAAGAGGACTTCGAATTTCTATGAAGCTCTTCCTCCTTCACAAACCCTGTTTCACTATAATAGCACAATAAGATTATTAATCGCAAGACGTTTAAGACTAAGAATTCTTCATTCATAAATTGTATATGTACTACAAGAGTTGAGGTAATCAATTTGGGAATTCGGATTTCCTTCTTCAAGAAGGAGAAGCAGAAGAAAGAATGGAGAACAAGATTCAAAAAAAATGAAAAATACATCCCCCTCTATGTGGCTCCTAGGGTCTTATTTATAGAGAATTTGTGGCCCCTTCCGTTGTTGGGCCTTTGGGCTTTTGGGAGCCTTTGTCGGCCGCCTTTTTCCTTGGTCTTGAATGTTTTTACTTTCGGCCGCTTTGCAGTGTTAATTATAGCTTCCGCAATGAAGGTTTCGGCCAGCTAGGAGCCTCTTTGAGGTTGATATGTGCTTGCTGTCATTGTAGCTCTTCGGAAAGTATTTTGAGTTCTCGGTTGCCTGCTCTCGGTCATAGACTTTGAATATAGGCTTCTGGTTTCCCATGAATACGTAGAGGAGACTGCCCTCATTATGTATGTGGATAGCTGCCGGTTCGAAGTCACTGTCGGTGTTTATGCTGAATAGACTAGTGTGGATAGCTTGTATCCCTTCCGAGGTTTCGATCTACTTTTCGGTGGGATTTCCAGGTATAGCCTGATGATCCATGAGGTTGCTCTAGGTGACTTGTCTATTGTTTTATCAAAACGACCTCTCAGCATTTATGTAGTGGGTGTTTCAGAAACTGGTTCTAGATAATCCTTGCATTTTCTTGGCTTGATGCTCTTGGTGTTTTAACCTCCCATCGTATTGGTATTAGGCGGGTTAATACCGAAGGTCTTTTCAAACCTCCATCTGACGGAACTCTTACCTTCACTTTTCTTAGTTTCTGGCTTGGATGGCCTTTCACCGTGGAACCCCCTGCTGAGTTGACGCTGTGGAAAGGATCCCGCCGGTCTATACTTGTCAGATATATCCTTTCGGTTAGATCCTTGCCGAATGAACTTTGTTGGCATTCTGCAGACCTTGAGTTTCTTCTTTCTGAGAAGGTGCCGGTTTATGTCGCTCTCAAATCATTATTTCCTGCTTTCGGTCCATTTTATTTATTCGGCCTTTTGCTTTCGGGAGATCCTTCTATGCTTGTATTCCTCTGATACCGCTTCACTGTCAGCCAACATTAGAGGTTAATTTTGGTATTAGTATTTGCCCCCAATAAAGGGGTGTTTTCGACTTTCCAAGTCAAACTTTTCCTCCCAGGTTTTCTTTTAGTCATCTGCGAGTTGTTTCTTAACGTTGCATTGTGTCACGGAACCTATGAGGCATTACTCTTGGGCCAGCACTTACTCGGATAATTTAAGGATTGAAGACCAAAAATCTCCTTCCGATTGCGAAGAACTGAATCGCCCCAGATTCGGGCTTTAACATAGATAGGGGACCTGAAACCCTTCCAGTATTTGCAAAGAGCCGAATCAACCCAAATTCAGGCATTAATATAGATAGAAGACCGGAAACCCCTTCCGGCATTTGTGAAGATCCGAATTAACCCAGATTCAGGTATTAATAAAGATAGAAGACCAGAAACCCCTTCAAGCATTTGTGAAGAGTCGAATCAACCCAGATTCGGGCATTAATATAGATAGAAGACCAGAAACACCTTTCGACATTTGTGAAGAGCCGAATCAACCCAGATTCGGGTATTCATATAGCCAGAAGACCGGAAACCCCTTCCGGCATTTGTGAAGAGCCGAATCAACCCGGATTCAGGTATTCATATAGATAGAAGACCAGAAACCCCTTCCGGCATTTGTGAAGAGCTGAATCAAACCAGATTTGGGTATTAATACAGATAGAAGACCGGAAACCCCATCCGGCATTAATTTTTTGGCATCTCTTTTGGATTTGATTTTTAAAGTAGAGGATGTACATGCTTCCTGAGCCACTCTTTGGGCTTTTGATGTCAAAGCAGGGGATGTACGTGCTTTGTTGGCCACTCTCTGGGCATGTGCATCTGGTGTGTTTGGCTAGCTTATCAACAAGCAGGGCCTAAGGACTTACCCGACCTCCCTTCAGGAGGTGCCATATCCTGACCATCGTAGGCAATGATAAGGTCTTAAAAACTTAGACGGGGCCATCGTAGGCATAGAACAAAGGTTTACTCTTTTGATGCTCTATACTGACCATCGTAGGTTCTGATAGAGACTTATACGCCACCCCTATCCGATGGGTGCCATATCCTGACCATCGTAAGCGATTATAGGGGTTTGCATTCCCTTCTACGGTAACGCGGAACATAAGCAGAGGTAGGACGTGCTCTTCTGCGATCAGAGGTAGGACGTGCTTAGTTCTAGCAGAGGCAGGGGTGTACTCTTCTACAAGCAGAGGTAGGGCGTGCTAATTTTAGATGCAACGCCACGACCATTTCTGGTGTGAAACGGAGGCTTATGCTTTTGTTGTTTTAACCAAGCCCCCTTTGAGTTGGGCATGGGGAAAGACTAACACGCCATCCCCCTCCGGGGGATGCCTCGTCCGGACCAATTTTGGCGATGACAAGAGATTCGATCCTTTTTTCAACTCGACCCCTTTTGGGTCTCTCTTGAGCTATTGGAAGGGTTTTCGTGCCTTTAGTTACGTAATCATCTTTGGAGGAAAGTCTTTTTCCTTATTTCTTTATCATTGAGAAATATGATCTTAAATGTTCCGAGTTCCATGTTCTCGGAACAAAATAACTACAGGGTCTGGATAGTCGATATGTTTCGGGCATAACTTTTTGATGGATAATCAAGGGTCCCTTTCAATTTTGACCTAGAGGGCCATCCACTGGGTTCTTCATGTTAGCCATCACTCTTCGTAACACTAACTCTCCTTATGCGAAGGTTCTAGTCCTGACCTTTGAGTTGTAGTATTTCGTAATCCTCCTTTGATATTCAGCGATTCTGATTGCAGCCTCATCTCTTAATCCTTGTATTATGTCTAGGGATTAATTTCTCAACTCTTAATTAGGGTCAAACGCATATGCTATCCTTCTATGCGATGGGATTTCAACCTCAATCGAAATCATAGCTTCGCATCCATATGTCAAGGAGAAAGGAGTGTGTCCCGTGGCTGTTTTGGTAAAGGTTCTGTATGCCCAAAGCACTAAAGGTAACTCTTTGGCCCAATTTCCTTTGGCTTGATTTCGGCATTTTTTAAGAATTATCTTTATGGTTTTATCGCCGGCTTCCACAGCTCCGTTAGCTTTCGGATGGACAACTGAGGAGAAACTTTTGACGATTCCATTTTTCTCACAAAACCGCGTGAATTCTTCATTCTCAAATTGTGTTCCATTATCTGATATGATTTTCTGGGGGATTCCAAAGCAGGTAACGATATTTTTTATTATAAATATTAACACCTTTATAGACGTGATTGCTAGAAGGGGTTCTGCCTCCACCCACTTAGTGAAGTAGTCGATAGTTACTACGACATACTTAACTCCACCTTTGGAGATTGGTAAGGGTCCAATTAAATCTATCCCCCATACGTCGAATGGCCAGGGGCTTGATATAGTGTTTAACTCATTATGAGGGAGCCGGGGCACCTTAGAGTACTTTTGACACTTGTCACATTTTTTGACGTGCTCAATTGCTTGATTAACCATCCGTGGCCAATAATAACCTTGTCTCATTATCCTTTTGGCCAACTTAATTCCACTGGAATGGCCTCGACACCATCCATCATGAGCTTCCTCCAACAGGATGAGCCCATCTTCGGAACTTACACATCTTAAGTAAGGGAGAGTATGTAACACCCCACCTCTATACCCATATTATCCAAGAGTATTACTAAGTAATATTGTTAGATAATATAGAGAATGAGGTTGTAGGGGTACACACGTGCAAATTCTCTTGGACTAACACTGGTACGTATTTTTTTTTTTTGAAATATCACTTCCTCTTACGTACTCAATGTCGGTACAAAACAAGTACACGTGTGCCTCAAGGATAAAACAATAATATATATATATATATATATATATATATATGAATACAGAGATCGCATAGTCAGTTGCGGTGATAAAATATAATATATTTAATATTTAACATTTCATATGCATTAACTTATTATACACTAAAATATACATCATTCTATTTAATACATGGTAATAAATAATTTACTAGATTACTATACGTCTTTAAAACTAGTAAATTACCAATCAGTCTCTGTGTCCCTGCACCTGTAATGTCTCGGTTTGACCTGAGTATTATATAAATAATAAACATATCAGTCTATGTTTAAATCCATTATAGTTAACATAAAATGTTTGAGTGCTCTAAACTCGAAAGATCAACCAGAACATAAACCTAATCATCAGGTTCACTCAAATATCGACATTAATGATTCATGTCTCCTGGCTAAATATTATGGAAGAATAACCATATATGAACATGCAAATGACAACATAATTTTTATTCAAATAAATCTCATTCAAGAGTTATAACATGTTATGAAATCGCCAAGATATCATAATCATATTTAAATGAATCACATTCAAGAGTTATAACGCATTATGAAATCGCACAAATATCACAATTACACGAAAGCTCATAGGCCATCAAAATACAATAACATGATGAAATAAACAATAATCATATATGTAAATCACATCGAAATATAAGGAAAATCATAAAAGATCATATGGATCCATATTAACATTGGCGAGACTCGGCAACACCGCACATGCAATGGAAATATCAGATACCAGTACCAAAATAATTTTGACGTCTATAATGGAAGATACTCAGATCTCCATAAGTTAGACCCTCAGGTCTAATATAGGACAGTCGCACATGACTACTTCGACAGCCACTAAGGACTATCTAGTATTGGTAATGAGACAGTCGCTCAGGATTTCTCAATATGATATAGGATAGTCGCTCAGGACTACCTCGATAGCCACTCAGGACTATCTAGTGCCGATAATGAGATAGTCGCTCAGGACTTCTCAGTATAGCCAATGGTTTATATACGTCATCAACTCACAATTAGTAACTCGAACAGTGGTAACAATGTGTCTCATACCACACGTTCTCACTGCTTGGTTTACTAATTTGTTTATCTGATGCTCGCATACAACACTTAATGTTCACTACTCTATATAACAAGTCCAATGAATAACTAGGACAGTGATACTGAAAGTCCCATACCAGACGGTTTCACCAAACCGTTTATTCAAATTTCTCGTTATACAGAATATATATATATATATATATATATAATAAAATTATGCAAAGATGTTGCCATTTTACCATCTTTAAATCATTAATCAATATTAACGATGAATCATTCATAATATGAAAGTTCACACAAGCACTTGGAATAGAATAAAATAAGATATAAAAATAATGAATGAAATTCCAATAAGATAGTCAAAGTAAAATGTGAATGCTTAAGGAATAATTAAAATAATGGAAAGATGTTAACATTAATCATAAATCCACATAAATCAATAAAAAGACATTATTTAATGGAGCAAACTAAATAGCATGTTATCTGAAATAAATTCATGATATAATGGAAATACAAACTTCTCAAATGACTTATTTAAAAATATTTGTAAAATACCTTAGTTAACCATGTAAAACTATATTGCTTTATTCTATATTGCATTTAAAGAAATTAAAATAATATAATAAAATCCATATAATCAAATTAACAAATCTTATAAACTACAATGAATCCTATGTTATTTTCATAGAAATGACTAGAATATATCTGATGGATGAAAACAGGAGTCAAGTCCATAAAGGGTATCAGTTTAGTTGTAACTATCATACCAGTTAATCTGAATATACCACAATGCATGACGAGCCTTCTAATCATATGCACAGATGTTACATTTGTTTTCCAATGAAGAATATAAAAGTTCTCTTAGCTCACAGTATATTGAAACTTAAGTCTCCTATTAGTATATCTTGACTCTAGAGATAATTTATGGCTTGCGGAATTATAAGTATAAACTCTGTTGAACATAATGGGTTGAAAATAACTACGTAACCATGCAATAAAATAGCTACTTTTATATCAAAAAAAACATGAGCAGTCACCTAAAGGTGAATAACATGGTATTTTAAATATCAAATGCTATATTACAAAATTCCATCTAGTCCAAAAGTTTGAATTTGTAGAATAGTGAATAATTAATAATATATTGTCTTATGTTAATATAAAACTTGTTATGGCTATATGTAGCACCTCTCTTAACTTCTGGTGAATGTTTTATATGGTAAGGCGTAGCAACAAACCAGTCAGATATCAAAGAAAGAAATAACAAATATTGCTATGTAAGAAAATGTGGTCATGAATCTACAACTTGTACGCACTACTTTACAGAGAAATTAGTTATGGAAAAATACAAATAGATGGTACCTGACTGTGATGCCAGCATAAATTTTCCTTGTCATTATAAGGCTCTCTACCTCGTCGATTGGCCAAGTCGGAACATTGGTGCATGCAGGACTTGAAAGATGTAAACTACATGCTGCTTCATAGATCCAGAATCACTCGTGCAAAGGCAGAAGAAGGCGTAGGAGGTCACTGGTGCGTTGGAGATTCCGGCGCTGACGGTTTCACGTGAGATGGCAACCAAGTTCAAGTGTGCTGAGAGGAGGAGTTCTCGCTTGGAAAATTCAATAGAACGGTGAACCATGAGGGCTATCGAAGTGGCAGCTACGTGGAAGAGGAGTGACGTTGACAAGGGGGGTTAAGCGGTTGTGGTGGTTCTGGCGACGAGCATAGACAACGACGATGGAACACAATCGGCGGTGGCTATTTTCGCCAATTGCGGAAGTATCGATTTTGATTTTGAAGAACTAAATTTTGGAAAAATGGGGGAAAACAGTCGGAATCGAAATTAAAGAAGAACCCCCCAAGGGTAACCGACTTCCCCCTTTTTATTTTTGGCAGGCCCAGAAAGTGTCATATTCTAGAGACAACTTGATTTTGCGTATGGGCTTTGGGCCTTACTCTATATATTTATATAAGTCACTTAGAATTAATTTTTTATGTATTCTAATAATAATCTATACCAATTAAATTAATTCAAATTCATATTACAAACAGTTTGCATGTCCTACAAGTGACAACAGGTAAAAATAATTTTGTTACTTTTAACGATCATCTGATCTACTTCAATGTTATATCAAATGAAGTCATTTGATATTGCAAACGGTTTCATCTAATTTAATTCATTAGCTCAGTTAACAAATTCTTACAAATCAATTTTAAATTCTTTTATTTAAATATATATATAATCTCGACGTAGAAAACCAGGTTGTTACGGACTTCCACCCTTAACAAAATTGTGTCCTCGCAATTTCTTTTATAGAAAAGTAAACAACTTCTACATCAACTTCTACGTATTCGACTACCAAATATGCATACCATTCCTATGTTGCTCTACACTCTACTCTTCATAAATTTTTATAATCAATTTTCAACTTTTTTTTCTATATACATATTATAAGTTGAATGAAAATTTTTCTAACTTCCGAAATTTTTGTAAAATTTCAACAGAGTCTCATTTGTACGAAGGACATTTCGAAAAATCCGAATACAATATAAACACAAAATATACATCTCCATAGAGACATCCCAACCCGGGGCATTCTGAAACTCGGGGAAACAAACCAAAAACACAACATATCAATATTTTGCGGTATTAATCTGAAAACATACTTTTGTTTAAGCATTTTTGTGCAATTTAGCTTATTAGCCGCAATTCATGCAAATCTCTCACATGAGCTCCATATGCGCCTGTAATAACTCATTTTCAAATGTTAGCGACAAATACAAGTGATAATACAATTACATTTAACAAAATACACAAAATTCATTTCAGGCTTGCTATGAAAATAAGTGTTTTAGCCTAATAAATGACAAAATTTCATGGAACAGTAAAAATAAAAGCTGTAGATTAAAGTTCTAAACTTAAGTTGTAGATTAAATTCTAAACTTTCCGGATTGACCAAAATCGTTAAATTCGGACAAACCAATTAAAAGTTATGGCCATAACGGTTTCCGTTCAGTTTTTTTTTCCCTCAATTATGCAGGTCAGCGCTTTAAAACGCGTTTTCGGAATAGCAACCATCAAAATTCTGAAAACATTTCAAACGAAAGTTGTAGCTCATTTTTTAAGTTTTCCGGAATGTATAAGATTATCGAAATCGGATAAACCATCCAATAGATACAACCTAATTTGTTCAGCTCGGTTTTAAAAGTAATCCTTTTCAGGACAGCAGTAAAATGATAGTTTCAGCCTATCAAATGTCAAAGTTTCACGGAGTATCACAAATGTAAATTGTTGTATAAGTTCCAGGCTTCCTACAAAATATAAAACTGCGATCTCAGATGTACCTTTTAAAAGTTATTTTCATTTTAATGAAGTGCCACTCTCGACACCTTGTAACTATTCCTAATTCACATCAAACACATAAGTTTTATGTATAAACATTCAGTAATGGCTACTTCCGTATTTACCAGCATGCAATCTTGCATAAAACGCAGCAGGATAGTCAAAAGAAATGTGTACATCTACATTCAAATACTCAACACGCCAAATCAGATTACATAAGTAAAAAATGCACTTGCTCTTCGTCAATGATGGCAGCAGCCTATTGCTGCTGCTCGCAATGGCAGATTTCGCTTTTTCCATTCAAAACTTATGTATGCATTCAGAACAAAGTAAATGGTTGTATCCTTCTCAAACAAACGTCTA
This sequence comes from Allium sativum, assembly GCA_030737875.1. NCBI lineage: Eukaryota > Viridiplantae > Streptophyta > Magnoliopsida > Asparagales > Amaryllidaceae > Allium > Allium sativum. The sequence continues at coordinate 666,044,279 of CM060924.1, forward strand.
TGGAACAAAGTAAATGGTTGTATTTAGATAAGAGCATCCGATAATCAGTTTTGCCCAGTTTACTTAGCATTGGGCTAGACCGAAACTCATTGCAATACGGTCCATGTGAAAGATATATAAGCAAAAAAAAAAAAGGTCAGGCACATCTCATTCTATCTTTATCTTCTAATACAAAGTCATTGCTGCTACCATATATAAACTATCACCTGTGGCATTCTGCAATCACTTTAATTACTAGATAATATTTTAAGTGTATTCCCTTTAATTCATGCAATGTACAGCCAGACTTAAGGATAGAGATCAAGCAATGACTAACAGGAAATGCGACAACCATTCATTAACCCAGATGACCATATCAATTCGCCCAAATACATATATAGGTTCAGTCACTAGACGGAATCAAGGCAAAACTACATGCATATGTAGTAATTTGGTGATATAGTTTGTTCAATTTTTTTTTCCAGTTTTACTTCTACTCTCTTGTGGTATCCCACATACACTAGTATTACCGCACAACGGTGGAAAAACCGACCGTTAAGGTGTTCATAAAAAAATGTAAAACTTTTTTAAAAAAGTTATTTTAAATCAGATTTTAGTGAAAAAATTATAGCGTAATTTAAAAAAAAAATTTGAAGTAATTGAAAAAATGAAAATAAAATTAAGCCGAATTATACATGTAAATCATCTTTAAGACTAAGAATATGATACCAATGTACTGATTTGAATTAATCACAAACACATACATACATTTTAATTATACATCAAGTTGGATCAATGTAATTTTGATGTTTAACTATTTTACTGTTCTAAACCGTTGATGGATTGAAGAAATAAAAGGAGAAACGAAACAAATATATCATATCAATGAATATTTAATTTAAATAAAAAAATTGCAAGAGAAGATGTAATAAATAAATCACAAATTATTGAACTAATTTTATTTAAATAAATCAATTAAAAGTAACATTATAATTTGAAAAAATGAAACTGTTGAAATAAAAATTCTGAAGATAAAACAAAAAATTGAACTTGGCCTTTTTTTATATTCCTTCCACCAAGAATCTTGATTCGGCCGAATAATCAATGACCGATTGTAATATAACAGTTATTTTTCCTCCTTCATATACTCAAAAAAGCTTTGGGGATTATAATTATTTTCTTTTTATAGTAAATTAGTTTATACATATTGATATAAAGGGTGACACGTCATGAAGGCTAGAGTATGTGGGTTACATAAGTAGGAAAAGCAGTCGTCGCTTAGTGATGATAATTCAGCTGCTTTGAAGTAGTTTAAGTATATGCAGGACTGTTGAACATATATATTGTATCATAATTTAATTTTAAATGTTGAATTAATGATTAAATATTTATTGCTTATGACTTAACAATTTTTAAGCAGCTTATTCGACCTACTCATGGTTTGCCAAAGATGCATTAATGTTGTTATATAAATAATGTGTAGCAAGATGGAATACAATATTTAAACACTGAAAAAGAAGCATTATAAGAAAATTCAAAACTTCAATGCTATTCAATATCCATTTATACACAATGATAGTAATATATTCTTCAGAGGACTCCCAGCACTTAGCATACAATACAACTCCTGAGAATGATCATGTGACAGCTTCCGAGTACATTCGATCATCAAATGAAATGATATGATAAATGCAGACAGCAAATTACCAATTCATTTAGACAGGTCAGAAAATGGTGCTCGGTTGCTTTATTAACATAGTGCCTTAAGAAAGTAAATTTGATAGACATTGTTTACAGCGGTTTAAATATAAGAGACAGAGCTGTCATGAAAGCAACTGCATTCTGTAATTCCTTCGCCTTTTAATTTATAATCGATGCACAGCTTTCATAATTAGTCACTGCCCTTGGATGAATACGTACAAGATTTGTCTGTAACCAATCGTTTATATTCTAACCATGGTAACACCAAACTCCAGAGACCATGAAAGAAACTGTAAAGAATTATACAAAATCAAACCTGATTATGAGTATCCACACCACAGCTTAACAGCTTCATTCTGTGAACATTGTTTTTCTCTTTTAATTTGGCAAACTGTTCCCCGTTTCAATCCGAAGACAATCATAAATTATAAAAAATAATTTATTAAACCTGAACCCTTGTCTAAAACATTGGACGGGAACAAGTTAGAATAAAAATAATTTACAAATACAGCATCATGTAATCCTCTGAGCTGAACTGAGGGTCATTCAACTCATCAAGAATATTCTTCAACTTGGTGATCCCTCTCTTCATAAAAGCCCATCCCTGCTCCAAATCAATGGTTTTCCTTTCGTGCAATAGCATCTAAAACCCATAATTCCTGAGATCAATTTGACTGCAGCTGTGCGAGCAAGATAAACTTTCAGCAGAAAATAAATTTCGATTGACAAAATGAAACTGAATATTCGACAAAGGAACATTTGACCAAAAATCTAAAGAAAAACCTAACTTTGTCCGGTTGCTCAATCAATCGAAGACGATGCTCGGAGACGAGAACAATGAAGATAAGACGAAGGTTAGGAGGTGGCTGCAATTTCTCTACAGCTGCCGGCGGCTTAAGGAACAAATACATATATTGGTTAATTGTGAATTGATTTCAGCAAGTAGGGTTGTGTTATGGATTTGAAGAAGAATTTTGATTTCATTAACGTACTTTGAGAGGATCTAAAAAAGTAAGGCCTTTTTTGGCCTACGTTGTTTACTATGGTAAAGATTAAAAGATGAGCAACAATTATAAATTCAATAATCAATTGATCCAAGAAAAAGGAAATAACACACAATTAAAAGAAGGAACCAATATCATTTAAAAAAAATTGAAAGAATAAAAAAATGTCTATATAAAATTCAAATGCTGGGGCAGCAAGAAGAGAAGCGAAAACATGAATATATTTTTAACCACTTTATCAAGACCATCCATAATTTTATTTGACTGTATATATTTCTATTGCCAAAATGATGATAAACATGGATACCCATATACATGTACATATATGCGAGTGTGTAGACGAATATGTTCTTACCAGTCTTTTTATTTAAGGCTATAAAAGCTAATACCAGCAATTGTTGAGAAATTGTTGTAAATAAATGGAATGTCAACAACATAACGTAAATAAGTACCTATGCTCCAAGTTTAACGATCTGTCTTTGTGGCACCTCCAAAGGAGGTTCGTCAGCATGAAACACTCTAAGATTCATTTAACACTTGAATGATCGAGGCAATTCTTTAATCTGATTACTACTTGTATCCTGTTGTTCAAGCATTTCCAAATTCCCAATTGATCTAGGAATTGAGTGATCTTAAATTAGTAAAATTTCCCCTAACATCTAACTTCACAAGTTTCTCGACAAAACACAGGCTTTCAGGCATCTATTAAAGCTCATTGAAACAGACATCTAGTTCCCTAAGCATGTTCAACGAACCCATTGTAGTTGGCAATCTTTAAATTCATTTACAGTGTAATGTAAGAATTTCAAGACATTCAAATTTACCACCAACTGCTTCAGGCAATGCTTTGAGTTGGTTGAAGCCTAATTTAAACTCAACAAGTTAATGAGCAATTTAGATATAGCTTGATCATTCAATCTATATAGTTAATGACAACACAAATGATAATCATATGTAACATTTAATACAACTGCTAAGTATGATAGGATATACCTATTCTAATCATATTGCACATATTGAGCTCATAATGAATCATATTCTAAAACTAATTATACATTTTTTTGACCCAAGATACTCCTAAAACCAAGGTTCAAATTTTTGTTTTATGTTTCCATTCTGGCCATCTTATAATTTAAAATTTTTGGTTTCAAAAATTTCATTTGATTTCTAGTTTGAAAATTCATACTTTGTTGCAAGTATTCAAAACCAATAAAAGTTCTGTCATTTTCCAAATTATATAAAGACACAGAAAACACAACTTATAAAAAGTTTAATATCAAAATCTGTTTCTTTAAATGTCTAATGAATTATTACTGAAACTATTTTGAAATCACCATCTCTCCTTGAACAAATGGATTTAACTTTTTTTTTTTTATACCTCTACCATGAAACAACACAACTTCCCTGAGTTTAATTATTCAACTGAATTTTTTTATAACTCTATAATGTAAAATAATATTCACTAGCCAACGCGTGAAAGTTAATTCAGTGTTAAAGGGGATGTGGCAAGTGAACAAATTTTAAAGTTTAAACAATGATGGTCCAGTATAGTTGAATTGAAGGGGTGGTAATGTATATGAAAGGAAATTGAACTGATGAAGCCAGTATAGTGTTTACTTGACTGAAACATGCATTTCTCCTATTATATTTAACAAAAACGTGACTATGGTAGTTTCAATTTCAATAAAACAAAAGAGGTGAGTTTGAGAACTTACAAGTGGGCAATTTGCTTCACTCATCCACTCAAAGTTCCGAGGAACAACAATTAAATCATCTGCAAAATTGATAGCGGTGCAAACAAATCTCCAACTTGCGTCGAGTTATGTGATTCTTACTTCTTCTTCTCCTTTTGGTTTTCCCTGAGCTTTTTCTGTGATCGACGCTCTTTTCACTTTTGAAGCTTTTGTTGGTTTTAACAGAAGCTTTATCGATTTTGAAAAAAATCAAAACTTTCACGGTTGTACAGAAACTAAATTGCGATTTGTATTGGTCCCCTCACGTTCCAAAATAAAAAGAAACGTAGAGAAAATTTGATTTTTTTAATCAAATTGATAGGAATTATCATTCAATTAACGAAGTAAACTGCAAATCAATTACGGATAATGGATACTAAAGAAAAATAAAAATCATAAGCACTTTATTTGAAGGAATAATTAAAACAAATGCACCTTATTTGAAGGAATAATTAAATCAATTGCGAATTGATTGAAACAAGTAATAATTAAAACAAATGCACCTTATTTGAAGGAATTAAAACACACGCACCTTATTTGTTGCGAGATCTGGAAATATATTGGGAAAATTCGGAGAGGAAGGAGGTTTGAGGAACGAAAATTTGTGATGAGATATGATCGGAGAAGAATGAAAACTTGCGATGAGAATTGATCGGAGAGGAACGAGGTATGAAGAGGAATCTGCATTTAAACCATGCATGATTTCACGGAGATGAAAATATCGGAGAGGGACCGTGTTTAAGGAAAACGCAGATATGAGGAAGAGAAAGAAGGAAACGACATAGATAAAATTACTCTTGAGCGAAAATCAAGGCTTAATTTATTGGCTCAGACAATTTGGTTTTGGCTCTTACGGTAGGCAAACCTCTCTAATGGTCGATTTGATTATGAGCAACAACACAGCACCACTACAACAAATATATATATATATATATATATATATATATATAAAGACACACACACACACACACATAGTTCATGTGGTTACTTAAAACATTTTACCACAAATCAAAGCTATTTTTTTTTTCTGTTAGTGTGATTTACAAAGTGCGTTCTAGACTTAGGGCAAAAATATTTAATTACACTAAAGTTCATACCATTTTTGCAAAACAAAATTTTTACGAAGAAAAAGACTCTCCAGGTACCTTTTCCCTCTCTCTGTTTTACACTTAGTTTAATAACTACAAGGAGACAAAACTAGTACCCTGAGCACTTACATGCAAGCCCCAAGTTGGATTCCTTGGGTCTATCATCTATGTGCTCTAAATTCAAGCAATTTGTTTTCTCTAAATTGTTATTGAACATATAAGTTGCATCAACTTTTTGGTTCATACTCATTCAGCTTGATTTCTTCCTTTCAAATACACGCACACAACTAGTACGTAGATGGGTTCTTATAGCTATGAATAACAGCATATAGGCATCACTCAATTGAACCAAACTAATCTCTTGATGATTCAAGGTTTAGATCATCAAATGCATAAATACAAGTGCATTCATATAAAGCAATGCATCCATTTCAGCAAACACATTCAAAGGTAGAATAAATTTTTGAGTTTATCAAATTTATAGGTATTAAAATCAATACTTATATGGAATGGATACTATTTTCAAAATCTGCATTACAATTGACAGTATAAGACTGTAAAATTTCCAATTTAAGAATGTTAAATCACTTGACATTAGGAAACCATTATAAATAGCTATAGTACATCGTCTTAACGTATACTGTCATATTTTGTCATATATACATGTTTAAGTTATAGGATTTTAAATGCATATTACTTTTATTATTATATTGATGCAACTATTATATTAGTCACAACTGCATCTGTGTTTCAGTTGCTTATACCATCTGCTTTCAATCGCCATTTATCAGTCAAATCTTATTGCAACATAAATATAACACACATGACCATTACTGTGCTTGTTTTGCTTATCATTTTCAAAACATAAGAAAACAAAACAAAGTAGCAACGTACAGACCATCTAACCTTTTAATATTCTTTTTTGGAGGGTTTCAGTTAATTTTAATTTTATTAACCATATAATTATCACACCAATCTTCGACAATACCATGCAAATAAGTATCCAAACAAACAATTAAACGCCTCCGGCGGAGACAATCAATTCCAGCTTTGCAACTCTGGCCGGCACACACATTGCATATAGAGGTCATGCAATTTCATTAATGACACTACTGTTCAGCTTATCAATTTCATTTTTTTTTTTTTTCATATTCAACTTACACATGGTTTTCCATTTTAAATTTAAACACGAAATTGTCACAAACTAATTAAGTATATTATATATATAATAATAGGGAAATAACAAATACGTCCATAGATGATTACCCCAGCAGTCATCATATACTCCTATTATCGTATAATTTTTTTTTTTAATAAAAATACTACACACCTGCAGGGGCAGGGACCCAAAGTCTCTTCTAAGGTCTAGACTCGGAACTCATACTATATACAATGTATTGTTCTAAACTTCGCTCTGATACCAACTGTAACACCCCACCTCTATACCCATATTATCCAAGAGTATTACTAAGTAATACTGTCAGATAATATAGAGAATGAGGCTGTAGGGGCACACACGTGCAAATTCTCTTGGACTAACACTGGTACGTATTAATTATTATTTTTGAAATATCACTTGCTCTTACTTACTCAATGTTGGTACAAAACAAGTACACGTGTGCCTCCAGGACAAAACAATACATAATATATATATATATATATATATATATATATATATATATATATGAATACAGAGATCACATAGTCAATCATGGTGATAAAATATAATAAATTTAATATTTAACATTTCATACACATTAACTTATTATACACCAAAATATACATCATTCTATTTAATACATAGTAATAAATAATTTACTAGATTACTATACGTCTCTAAACCTAGTAAATTACCAATTAATCTCTGTGTCCCTACACCTGTAGTGTCTCAGCTTGACCCGAGTATTATATAAATAATAAACAGATCAGTCTATGTTTAGATCCATTACAGTTAACATAAAATGTTTGAGTGCTCTAAACTCGAAAGATCAACCAGGGAATAAACCTAATAATCAGGTTCACTCAAATATCGACATTAATGATTCATGTCTCCTGGCTAAACATTATGGAAGTATTACCATATATAAACATGCAAATGACAACATAATTTTTATTCAAATAAATCCCATTCAAGAGTTATAACACGTTATGAAATCGCCAAGATATCATAATCATATTTAAATGAATCACATTCAAGAGTTATAACGCATTATGAAATCGCACAAATATCACAATCACATGATAGCTCAGAGGCCATCAAAATACAATAACATGATGAAATAAACAATAATCATATATGTAAATCACATCGAAATATAAGGAAAATCATAAAAGATCATATGTATCTATATTAACATTGGCGAGACTCAGCAACACCGCACATGCAATGGAAATATCAGATACCAGTACTAAATAATTTTAACATATATAATGGAAGATACTCAGATCTCCATAAGTTAGACTCTCAGGTCTAATATAGGACAGTCACACATGACTACTTCGTTAGCCGCTCAGGACTACCTAGTATAGGTAATGAGACAGACGCTTAGGACTTATCGGTATGATATAGGATAGTCGCTCAGGACTACCTCGATAGCCACTCAGCACTATCTAGTTTCGATAATGAGATAGTCACTCAGGACTTCTTAGTATAGCCAATGGTTTATATATGTCATCAACTCACAATTAGTAACTCGAACAGTGGTAACAGTGCGTCCCATACCATACTTCTCACTGCTTGGTTTACTAATTTATTTATTTAATGCTTGCATACAACACTTAATGTTCAATACTCTATATAACAAGTCTAATGAATAACCAGGACAGTGATACCGAAAGTCCCATACCAGACGGTTTCACCAAACCTTTTATTCAAATTTCTCGTTATACAAAATATATACATTATAAAATTATACAAAGATGTTACCATTTTACCATCTTTAAATCATTAATCAAATCAGTATTAACGATGAATCAATCATAATATAAAAGTTCACACAAGCACTTGGAATAGAATAAAATAAGATATAAAAATAATGAATGAAATTCCAATAAGATAGTCAAGTAAAATGTGAATGCTTAAGGAATAATTAAAATAATGGAAAGATATTAATATTCATCATAAATCCGTATAAATCAATAAAAAGACATTATTTAGTGGAGTAAACTAAATAGCATGTTATCTGAAACAAATTCATGATATAGTGGAAATACAAACTTTTCAAATGACTTATTTAAAAATATTTGTAAAATACCTTAGTTAACCATGTAAAACTAGATTGCTTTATTCTATATTGCATTCAAAAAAATTGAAATAATATAATAAAATCCATGCAATCAAATTAACTAATCTTATTTATAAACTGTAATGAATCCTATGTTATTTTCACAGAAATGACTAGAATATATCTGATGGATGAAAACAGGATTCAAGTCCATAAAGGGTATCAGTTTAGTTGTAACTATCATACCAACTAATCTGAATACACCACAATGCATGACGAGCCTTCTAATCATATGCACAGATGTTACATTTGTTTTCCAATGATGAATATAAAAGTTCTCTTAGCTCACAGTATATTGAAACTTAAGTCTCCTATTAGCATATCTTGACTCTAGAGATAATTTATGGTTTGCGGAATTTAAAGTATAAACTCTGTTGAACATAATGGGTTGAAAATAACTACATAAACATGCAGTAAAATAGCTACTTTTATATCAAAAAAACATGAGCAGTCGCCTAAAGGTGAATAACATGGTATTTTAAATATCAAATGCTATATTACAAAATTCCATCTAGTCCAAAAGTTTGAATTTGTAGAATAGTGAATAATTAATAATATATTGTCTTATGTTAATATAAAACTTGTTATGGCTATGTGGAGCACCTCTCTTAACTTCTGGTGAATGTTTTATATGGTAAGGCGTAGCAACAAACCAGTCAGATATCAAAGAAAGCAATAACAAATATTGCTACATAAGAAAATGTGGTCATGAATCTACAACTTGTACGCATTACTTTACAGAGAAATTAGTTATGGAAAAATACAAATAAATGGTACCTGACTGGCGATGCCAGCATAATTTTTCCTTGTCATTATAAGGCTCTCTACCTCGTCAATTGGCCAAGTCAGAACATTGGTGCATGCAGGACTTGAAAGATGTAAACTGCATGCTGCTTCGTAGATCCAGAATCACTCGTACAAAGGCAGAAGAAGGCATAGGAGGAGGTCACTGGTGCGTTGGAGATTCCGGCGCTGACGGTTTCACGTGAGATGGCAACCGGGTTCAAGTGTGCTGAGAGGAGGAGTTCTCGCTTGGAAAATTCAACAGAATAGTGAACCATGGGGGCTGTCGAAGTCGCAACTACGTGGAAGAGGAGTGACGTCGACAAGGTGGGTTAAGCGGTTGCGGCGGTTCTGGCGACGAGCATAGACAATGGCGATGGAACACAACCGGCGGTGGCCATTTCCGCAAGTTGGGGAAGTATCGATTTTGATTTTGAGGAACTAAATTTTGGAAAATGGGGAAACACAGTCTGAATCGAAATTAAAGAAGACCCCCCCAAGGATAACCGACTTCCCCCTTTTTATTTTTGGCTGGCCCAGAAAGTGTGTCATATTCTAGAGACAACTTGATTTTGCGTATGGGCTTTGGGCCTTACTCTATATATTTATATAAGTCGCTTAGAATTAATTTCTTAATTTAATTCTATACCAATTAAATTAATTCAAATTCATATTACAAACAATTCACATGTCCTACAAGTGACAACAAGTAACAATAATTTTGTTACTTTCAACAATCAGCTGATCTACTTCAATTTTATATCAAATGAAGTCATTTGATATTGTAAACGGTTTCATCTAATTTAATTCATTAGCTCAATTAACAAATTGTTACAAATCAAATTTAAATTCTTTTATTTAAATATATATATATATATATATATATATATATATATAATCACGACGTAGAAAACCATGTTGTTACAGCGAGTGTCCCCTTTTATAGAGTATATTATTCGCAATCACACTACAAGAAAATGAGGTCTTTACCTACCAGTTGTAAGCGTAGGACTAACATAATAATGAGTAATATATTTTAGCTACGAATATTGAATTGGTAGAAATTTGTAGGTAAAGGTTAGTAGAGAAAGCGCTTTCACCTACACTTATTGATATTTGGGAGGTAAAAGAATCAATGGACCTCACTACGTTAGGACTCAGATAATGAGTCATCAGTTGATGTGTTTGATGATGTGTCATCCTACATGGCTGTTGACATGGCTGATGATGTGTCATCTTATGTGGCTGCTGACATGGTTGTCGTAGTAGTGTACACATGACATATATTAATTCCCACACTTGGCATTTAATGGTTGGTTGTGTCAAACAATATTTTGACCATGTGTCATCATTTGATTAGTGCTTATGACTTCATTTTTTAGGTCACATGACATTATTTACAAGAATTGAATATTTACACAGAATTAATTTTTAAACAAATAACAAATATTTATTACACTTTCGAATAGTACACATATTGTTTCCTCGCTATTGCACAATCACTTATATATATACTTCCTCACTACATTTCACTCGTGTACATTGGCTCATTACTACATGCTCATTCACTCATATACATGTACACAGTCACTCACACTCTCACTCTAGTTTTTAGTCATCACCTTCTTGCTCCTTGTCTAGTCGTCTGTCGTACATGTCATAATAAAATAGCACAGTAAATCGAAAAAGAAACAATCATTAAAAGATAAATATTTTCGTCTCTAAATAGTAAATTCTCATTGTAAATTTAAGTATAAATAATTTTAACAAATTATTAAAATCTTTATTTTTTTTAATACAATTAAAGGAAGTAAATTTATTTCATTCATAATTTAAGCATTGTATTGTAAAAAAATTTAAAAGTTTCAAAATGAACTGGCATGTAAAATACGAATAAGCTAGCTTATACAATTTTGGAACATCGCAAGTCAGATTTAAGTGTAGCACCACGCTCTTATCTATTTCACCACTTTCGAGATCTAGAATGCAAACAGTCAAATCACTTGAGATCCATAACAGTCATAGAAAGGAATGACCTTTTACCTTGTTACATATTTAAACATGAACAAGCATCGAAATTATACATCGAGTACAAATATATATTTTTTAGAATGGTAACTTCGGTGAGATTCTAAAGTAGAAAAGATTATATACTTATAAAAATCTCATCTTTTAACCACCTGATTTTGAATAAAAACTGCATATCATATTGCCTACTTATAGAAAGGCCAGATTCATACCAAAGCAGCAAAATGAAATTGAACCTTCATCGAATTATGCCATTTCCAGTGCTCGGAATCTTCCACAAAAGGCCTTTTTTTAATCAACGAAATATAAAAAACTAAAACCGTACCATGTTCACAACATATCCCTTCTGCAAGCATAAGTATATTCTCATCGATTCTAAAACACCAAGATGTTATTATTTCAAACAATTAATATTCAGTATGTTCCATTAAGTCTCGACTAAGTCTGACCCGCAACCTTTTCCTTTCGAGCTCAATCACTTTCCTAACACGGATATTGGCAGCTGGAGTTCCTCCAAATACATTTTCAGGGCTATATGGACTACTGACACGTACTTCGTTCATCACAACTATCACTTTCTTATCCCAGCGAACAGGAAGCATTTTGGACAATGCATCACAAATGCTCTGTGCTTCACCAGTGACACCAAAACCAATCCTCTTAGCCTCAGTCTCAGCTAGCCTTACTACATTATCCTCTCTTTCTTGCAAACCAACAAGATCAATAAAACACTTGCTTTGGTCCAGTGGATCTTCACCCTGCCCCAAATATGTTAACTTTTCTACAAAATTAGCCTTTAAGATTCGAATCTTCCGACCTAGGCATCACCTAGGTTCCCTTCTTGTAATATAATTAGGTTAAAGAACACAATAACAAAGAGAGAAAAAAACAAAGTGTATTGTTTCCACAGGTACACTAAATCTAACCAAAAGGCACACATATAATACTGTGGCAAAATAAAGTCCTACCAAAAGAATTACTGAAACCTTCCTTCCTGTAGTCCTTTACAGTTATACAAATTCCAAACCCTAATAATAAATGAACCCAAAAGCTCAAAATATGAATCTAATAATGAGGACGTGAGTCACAACAAATACAATTTACAAGCTGGATTTGGCAGTCTGAACGACCACACCAAAGTAGTATTGTAACGAAAAAGGATATGAAGAACAAGGATATTGGAGGGGCGGTCGTAGATGATGATCTGGCCGTTTATATCTTCGCCAAAAGTGGTAGTGAGAGAGAGGAACCGTCCAGTTGTCCAGTCGGAGAGCTCGGCGTGACCCATCAATGGCAACAGAGATGGATCGAAGGAAGGGGATTGGTCGCAATAAAAATCAGTTTTTTCTTCTTTGATTTGGTTGTACGAATGAGAAAAGATGGGTGCCACAAAAAGCCTTCACTCTTTAGAAGATCAGAACAACTTGAACTTAAAATGAAGTAGTTTCTCAAATTCAAGTAAGAGTATGAACAACTGGATTTGATTTTGATAAGAAAAAGAGCGGAAAAAGGAAATTATTTTTACGAATTTATCAAAATCCCTATTCATTTGTAACTTGACCCGTTTTCCTCTTCAACCTCCTAATAGGAAAAATGTCCACCTGGCGAAGGGAGGGGAGATGAGGTCGATTATGCCTGTGAAGGCGGTATTGGAGGCTGGCGCCAACGGAAAGACTGACCAGTTGGGAGAGAAAGGAGACGAATAGATTTGAGAATGGCGATGGAGAACCATAGTCCCCATTTTAACGAGAAAAAATTGATTGCTGAAACATGAATGGTAGCCTTGCTCGTTTTTTTTTATTTTATTGATTGTGGAGCAAAGGTGGAAAGTAGCGAGATTTGTTTGTGTATTAGAGCATCTCCAAAAGTGGGGGAAATTCATGTTAAGGGGTGTAATATCCCTTATTTTTGCACCCAACAGTTGTTACACGGTGTAATATGAAGGCAAATGTTACGGGCTGGATTCAGAGTTCGGAATAGGGCGCGCGAGCTGATTTTATCAGCTCGTGATGTCGCGAGCTGATTTTATCGGCTCGCGACTTCAGGAGCCGATAAAATCAGCTCGTGGCCTTTTTTTTTTTCCAACTATTTTTACCATATACAATACCAAATGCATTAATTTTTTTGTAAAATAAACTTCGAAACATAATAATAATATTTGATTACTAAGAGCAAAACCAAATTTTTTTTTTTTTTTTAACGTTTTACCCTAGTTTGTCGTATACAAAAACATAACCGATATGTAATTTGTAAAATAAACTTAGGAACATAATAATAGATGATTAATAACTCGTACGAATACAAGAAAAGGAGTTTGTATAATAGAAAATGAAACACAATCGATGATTAATAACTTAGGAACATCTTAGGAAATGAAACATAATCGATGATTAATAACTTAGGAGTTCGTACAAGAGAAGTAATAGTAGAAAAGGAGTTCGTACAATAGATGATTAATAACTTAGGAACATCTTTACTGCATACATAATCGATAAGTTCAGACAAACATAAAATAAAACACATTTAGGTAATGGTTCTTCATAACTAGGTATCGCCGTGGTGGTTCCATAAATGAGTCATAAGATCCTTCTGTAGCCGGTTATGGAGTTCTGCATCTCTGTAGATAACTTGACGGCTCAAATAAACGTTGAAGTCCTCTGTTAGTGGTTGGTTTTGTCGGAATACTGGAGGTGGTAGCGAAGCACCCTCGTAATCGCAGTGACGTTGATCTTCATCCATATCTCTTTCATCTTCTATAATCATGTTGTGAAGAACGATGCAAGCAAACATGATTGTAGACATCTTACTCCTACGCCATAGCCGACATGGATTACTTATCATTGCAAATCTAGATTGTAAAACACCGAAAGCACGTTCCACATCTTTCCTTTATCCCTCTTGCATCGCCGCGAACATGACTTGTTTAGGAGTTAATGGATTTGGACATGTTTTAACAATGGTGCTCCATTTCGGGTAAATGCCGTCACCTAGGTAATAGCCATGGTTGTAAGTATTTTGGCCTAGGGTAAATGTTAAAGGAGGTACCTGGCCTTTAGCAAGATCATTGAACAAATGAGATCTTTCCACAACATTTAAGTCGTTATTAGACCCGGGCATTCCGAAGAAAGCGTGCCATATCCACAGATCGTACGATGCCACAGCTTCCAAAATGATGGTTGGTCGTCTTTCCTTGCCGTTGTACGCACCTTGTAATCCCTTAGGACAGTTCTTCCATTCCCAGTGCATACAGTCCAGACTTCCTAACATTCCCGGCCAACCCCTGCTTTCGTGCATCTCTCTGATTCGCACTACATCTGCTTCGTTTGGAGACCGTAAGTATTCTTCTCCGTAGACGTCCACAATTGCTTGACAGAAAGTTTCAAGTGTTTCTAGTGCCGTGCTCTCTGCTATGCGGTATGCATCGTCCAAAGCATCGGCTGGAGTGGCATAAGCTAACATTCTCATAGCTGCCGTTGTATGCACCCAGAGGAGTTAAAAAGGAGTTAAAAAAGGAGTTAAAAACTATGGGTCGTCCACTACCGTCGTTATTTAAACATGTAAACATTTAAGTACCAGGTTTGGCGCTTGGCAAAGTACCAAAACTTGGCACTTGGCAGAGTACCAAAGTTGGCACTTGGCACTTGCCAAAGTACCAGTACACGACCCTACAATGGTACCTGATGCTGCTGTCCCCCCACCCTCTGCTGCAGCTAAGATCTGTGTCCCGCTAAGATCATATGTCTGGAATGTATCGGCGAGAGCAAAATCCTGCGGAGGGTCGGATATCTGTGAAGGGGTCGGGTCGAAAGTAAACGGCGGAGGGTGAACTCTACCACTGATCAATCGGGGTCCAATGTGATCGGAGTTCACACCCCGCACATAATCCGGCAGCAAGTACCGTCTAGGAGCTACCCAAACCCAGTAAGGACCAAACTCTGCGTCGGGTAAGTGAAAGTCGGTCGTATCTACCCATCCTGCCTGTCTCAATCCAGCCACATACTGTCTCCCTATAACACGCTGCGGCCCGAACATATCAAGTGGCAAAGGTGGATCTACGGGTACGCGCAACTCACCGGTACTCTGGTAATAGCATCGGTCTCCCAAGTACCAAACAGGAAGGTGGGCCGGTGGGAAGAAGAGGACACGTCGAGTAGATAAGCTGCATGCAATGGCTAATGGATGGGCATCAGGTACTGGGCCACCGGTTGCAAGTAACATCCAATAAGAAGCCCAAGGTGCTCGTAATATGTTCCCCCTCTCCCTCATATCCAACTGGGTACGAGCCTCCATCAAGTCGTGTCTCACACCAGAAGGAGAACGCTGAACTACGTGCAAACTCTCCCATCTACGCATCCGTGAGAAAAAGGCCTCAGCGGCATGACTGGCGGTGGGCTGTATGTGTGGGTGCATGTTGGCCGTGTACTCGTAGTACCAGCACGGCAACATGTACCAAAAACCATACATCTGCTGAACCTCTCTAAAAGCATAGGAGTCAAGAGCGGTGTATAGATAACCTAGTATGGCAGAGCCCCAATCAAACATATGCAGCTGATCTAAATCGACTAGTGCTGCAAGGTAGCCAAGCCTAATCGAACTCTGTTGGTTCGTAAAGAACGTCGAACCAAGGAGGTATAAAATGGTAGCCCTGTACAGTATGTCGTGGAAATCTACCGCATCTACATGCGCTGTAATATAATCAAGTAAATATGTGCAGGGAACGACACCATTAGCTACACGAGCCGCATCCAAACCTGGCAAATACTGTATGTACGACTCGGGTGACTCAAACTGGGAATCAAATGGAGGTATGACTCTATCTGGAAGGCCTATCTCAATCCCCGAAAGCATGTAAAAATCGGCTGGGGTGATACCTAGCTCAAAATCCGGGAAGTGAAAGGTGTGTGTCGTAGGCCACCATCTCTCTGATAAGGCTTCGACCAAAGGTCGATCGAAGGACTGGGGAGGTATAATACGTAAAAACGTCCAAATGGACTGCCAAATAGTCTCTCTCGAATATCCAGAGGTAATATGTCTAAGGCTGATGCTACAAACTTCGCCCAACTCCCGCGAACGTTTACATACCGAGTCTATTAAAATAATACCAGTTAAACGACTATAAAACCAAGCACGCCTATGCACTAAACGATAACGTGCATGCACTAAATGACTATTTAACAGTTAAATGAGTATTAAAGTTCGTACTACTAACGTATAACAAACTACTACATGATAAAGTTTTAACAGTTAAAAGACTATTTAACAGCTAAATCAATATTTAACTAGTACGTGCAATAATGTATACTATTTAAATGACTATTGACGTTCAAACTACTAGACCATAGAACGTACATGCACTAAACTATAACGTAAAACTATAAAGTAAAACTAATACCTGAACGGTGTCCAGCGCGGTAACTGATCGATGGGTGAATCCCTGTGGCATCTCGTGGAGGATACGTAAGTCCTCAATCGTCGTCCCCTCTGGTGGAGGAAGGTGTACTGGACCAGACATGTCGTCTGGCATGACTCTAACTGTGTGTCTCCCGCTCTTCGTCACGCGTGGCGGCATCCCGACGTTGGAACGATTAAAAAAGAAATTATAAAGGAGGAAATTAAAATTAAATGAATATAACCAAACACCCCCCCCTCCCGAGCCATATATAGGCTCGGGAACAGGCGCGAGCTGATTTTATCAGCTCGCGAGCTCGCGAGCTGATAAAATCAGCTCGCAGGCTGCGAGCTGATAAAATAAGCTCGCGCCTGTTGGGAGATATCAAAGATATCTCCCGTAATGTTACGGGCCGTAACGTTACGGCCCGTAACACTGTTGGAGATGCTCTTAGTGTATATGTAATTATGTGCGAGAATTGAGGGATAGTTTAGTAAAGATTTACTATAGATTTTATTGAAAGATTTACTTGTTCTAATATGTTACCGTAACCAGTATTATTAGACAATAAATATTTACTTGTCATATATAAGACTGACAGTCTGTAATACTTATTAGGCGATAAATATTTATTTGTCATATATAAGACCGGCAATCTGTGATACTTAAAAAAAAAAGCTTTTACAGATACTTTGAGCACAAAGGAAACGATGGGAATATTCCTTTTTTTAATATTAAAAAGGCATATTTATTCATACACCATTAATTGCTTTACCTACACCATAAAAAAAGTAAAACAATTAAACGAAAAAAATACCCTTATTAAATTAAAGATAGAAATACACTTATTAAAATAATAAAAATTAAAGAATGAAAATTTGATACATCCACATCATATACAATTGGCAAAATTTCATATATAAAATAACAGAAATTTCTATGTGTTATTAAGTGAATTTAATTTATTTTCCATTGAAGCATTTAATTTTATTCATATTCTTTTTAATTATATTTATATATACTTAGTTTATATGTTTTGCATTTCAATTTGATAAAATAAATTTTCAAAATTAAGTATAAAATTAATATGGTTCATGGAGTATAGTTTTTATTTTTAATTTTTGCAATATTTAAATTAATTTTTAATTTAAAATCAAAATATAAAAAATTTAACATTCTATTATTCAAAATTTAAAGTTAAAATTTAATATATGAATAACTGAATAAATATAACTTCAATTAAGAATTGAATTTCAATTTGAATTGCAAAAGTGAATTCACTCATTTTAGAAATCAAGGTTCCTTCGTTCGATCAATGTATGAGAGAAAGACACTAAAATAAGATAATTATTTTATTTTATAGTAACCCGAGGGTAGTTTAGTAATACGTATAGTGTATATACTAAGCGAAAGGTGGTGCATATAATTTAAGAAAAAAAAATAGTGTATGTAAGGCAATTTACAATGTACAAATAGAATTTGCCTACTAAAAATTAAAACGAATGAAATCCACTTTATGCCCAAATTTGATTTTTCTTTATTAATGCAATTTTATGCCATCTTTGCTTTTAATATCCTATTCTGTAGGTGGCCAATCAAGAGAAACTACGTAGATTGAGGCCACAAATGAGATCACGTGGATTAGGATTTGTACCGTTAGATTTGATTTAAAATAAGCTGTTAAATTTATAGCTGGAGAGGATGGTATGGATTCCGTCTCTGCAATAAACTAAAGAAAATATGTTTTAGTCATTTGAGATGATGACATATTAGTGTGAAATTGTGAAACATTTTAGAAAAAAATTAAAGTTAAAACTTTTGTAATCAATTGTTTAAAAGAAAATAACAATGTATGATGAGTTATTAACGAATGATTATTTAATATTAATTATTTACAATTTAATTATTGCTTATCAATTCATTAACTGTTAATTATTACATATTTCAAAATAATTAATAATAATAAATAAATAAATAATTTTATAAAAAAATTGCTTGGATATGTAAACCAAATCTTCAATACAAAAAAATTGCGAGAATATACTTTTTAGACACATCATCACATAACTCAGCATTATTTTTAATGGAAGTTTAAAATGGTATAAGAAAAATGTAGTGGTTAATCGCCAAAAACTTCTCCTTATGTATATGTGTAGACAACACATTTTACCTACCTACAATTATTGGCAGATAATCATCCTTCAATATTTTATAACATTGACAATATTTACCTACCAATAGATTTTACCATTAGATATTGGTAGATAAAGGTTCTCTTTACCTACCCATATTTATTGGTAGGTAAAATATTGGTAGGTAAAGTCAAATTTCTTGTAGTGTCACAAATGTAGGAGCTTGGTACTTTATCCTTCTCGTGTCTTGCTTACTTAGAGGAAAAGTCATGTTTAGGAGGTAATGTACAATGGGAGTCATCCATGTAATCTTACGATGATAATGTGTTTCTGTTAAGGGAGGTTTCTCATTGGAGTTTACCTCTTTGTTTCCTCCGTTTCCCCTTCTCAAGACTTGGGATCTGGTTAATACTAATAACTCTTTCCCCATTTCCGATTCCTCATGCTCGACGTTGGGCCTTTCCTGGTATCCCATTGGAATTATTCAAGTTTCGGGGACCCTACGGGAATTGGCTAACTTGGCTAGTGAATCCACTTGAGTATTCTCCCTGCGGGTTATTTGATGAATTGAGAAATCCTCAAATCGGGAAATCATCTTTAATACCCTTTTCATATATAAGATTAGTCGCTCATCCTTGGTCTGATATGTCTGTTTTATTTGGTTTACCATTAGTTGTGAATCACTAACGATTTCTATTCAAGGTATCTTCAATTGTGGCGCCAAATTAAAACCAGCTATCATTGATTCATACTCGGCCACGTTGTTAGTTGCCGGGAACCCTATCTTCATGTCGTAGTGCAAGCGGTGTCCGTGAGAGGTAATTATAACATAACCTTCCTCTGCTCCCTGTTCGTTAGAAGCTTCATCTAGAAAGATCTGCCACTTGGTCTTTAAATTGTTTTCTTTAACTGATTGTTCTGAAATAAAGCTTGTACATTCATTCACAAAATCTGCAAGAGCTTGTCCTTTAATTGCTGCTCGATGATGGAACTCGATCTCGTATTAGCTAAGCTTGACACTCCATTCGATTAGCCTCCCTGAGGTTTATGGTTTGCTGAACACTTGCTTGAGAGGAAAACTAGTTGAAATCCTAACGGGGTAAGCTTGAAAGTAACCTCTGAGCTTTCGCACGGTAAGGATTAGGCAATATGCTAGTTTCCCTATTACAAGGTATCAGGTTTCTGCGTCCTTTAACCTTCGGTTAATGTAGTAAATAGGGTGTTGAATCCCATGACACTCTCTTATCAGGACTGAGCTTACTGCATGCATATAAACAACCATATATAGGTATAGCTCTTCTCCCTTCTCGGGACTGGATAAAACCGGAGGCATTCCCATATAGACTTTTAATTCTTGGAATGCTTTCCTACACTTTTCATTCCATTCGAAATTCTTCTTTTTTCTTTATAACATCGAAGATATGGACATATTTGTCAGTGGCTTTGGAAATGAACCTAATGAGGGCTGCTACTTTCCCCTTCAGACTCATGACCTCTTTGCTTGTCCTAAGTTCTTCCATGTCTCTTATGGCTTGGATTCGGTCGGGGCTAGCCTCAATCCCTTGCTCACTTCCCACATATCCTAGAAACTTTCCAGATTGAACTTCCAAAAAACACTTTTGAGGGTTTAGCTTCATTTGGTAACTCCTTACGACATCGAACATTTCCTCCAAATCCTTTAGATGGTTCTTTGTTTTGGTGGACTTCACTAGCATGTCATCCACATATACCTCCATATTGCGCCCTATTTGTTCTTGGAACATCCTGTTTACCAGTCTTTGGTATGTTGTTCCCGTGTTGTTTAACCCGAAGGGCATCACTTTATAGCAAACGTTCCCCAATCAGTGATAAAGCTAGTATGCTCCTCGTCGGGTTTATGCATCGGAATTTGGTTGTACCCCGAGTAAGCATCCATAAATGGATAGTATCTTGTGACCACTCGTGGCATCAACTAATTGGTCAATCCGCTAAAAAGGATAGAAATCTTTCAGGCAAGCCTTGTTTAAATCTGTGTAATCAACACACGTCCTCCACTTCCCACTGGACTTCTTCACCAATACGGGATTAGCTAACCATTTTGGGTAAAGGACTTCCTGGATAAATCCGAGTTTCCAACCTCTTGACTTCCTCCTTCAAGGCTTCTAATCAGTCTCTATTATATTGCCTTTTCTTTTGCCGGACCGGGGTTACCGAAGGGTCAATGTTCAAGGCATGGCTCATAACAGAAGGGCTGATACCGATCATGTCTGAATGGGTCCAAGCGAAAATATCTTTGTTGAGTTATAGAAACCAGATTAGGTCGCTTATAAGGGTTCTGTCCGCCTTTTCCCTGTGTCGACAACCTTTAATTTATCTTCTGAATCAACATTTACTTCTTCCTCGTCTTCTTTTGGTTTTGTTCTTTCAATGTCCCCTCTAGAGTCCCAGTCCGTGACGACTTCTCCCTCTTCAGTCAGATTTACATCATAGGACCTTTTCCTTTATCTTCTCAAATAAATGTACCTACCATTTGCACATTTGTTATCCTTATTAATTTTTATCTTAGATTCGAATGTGGAATGTACGGATCCCTTATCCGAAGGTATAAAAACAGTAGAAGAATCAAAGTTCGAAGAACACTCCCTTTTGTATTTGTCAATCACTGCGAAGTACAATTCGCCAGAACTAAACTGTTCTCCCCTGATGGTACCCCATCCCAGTTTGGTTAGGAATTTTAACATAAGATACTTAGAAGAAACAAAAGCGTCCATCTCATCCAAAGTTGGTCGCCCAAAGAAGGCGTTGTAATAGGATAGTTAATCGACCACAACAAAGAGAGTCTCGGAGGTCCTACGGAATGGAGATAGTCCAATTTGAACCAGAAGGTTGATTTGCACCACCGGAGTCGACCCCTTATCGTTGAAGCCAAAGATTGGTTCATTGCTTGGTTCCAACTTTTTCTCAGAAATTCCCATCTGATCGAAAGTGTGCTTAAAGATGACATTGACGGCACTCCCTGTATCTACAAGGATCTTTGAAACAATAGGGAGCCCTATTTGTGTTGTTATCACAAGGGGATCATTATGCGGGTGGTGGACCTAGGGGTGTTAATTGGTCAGACCGGACCGGACGGAGGTGCGTTCAGTTTCTATCCTAAAAAAATGGACCGAACACGAACCGGCCGAAATTTTTTCTCGGACAAATTTCGTTGTCCTAACTCGTGTTCTAAATAAAATCGGTCGGACATGGACACACGCTTTTCGGACACGGACATGAATGGACCTGGTCGAACATGGCTATTTATATTACATTTTTTTTTTCATTTTATTAGATTTTCTCTCAATTATATACCAAATTACATGAAACTCGGACGAACTCGGACGGACGTGATTTTTTCTCGTACAAATTTTGTTGCCCTAACTCGTGTCCTAAATGAGAATCGGTCGAACTTGGACGGACGTATTTCGATCATGGACACAAATGGATGTCAGACATTCGTACAAAATTACAACCCTAGGTGGACCCCTTTTTTCATTTCTTCTGGAGAAACCACTAGGTTGTGCATTTTGAGAGCATAACGTGCATTCTTCAACGATGGTTATTCCTAAATGGAGAATATTCCCTCCATGGCTTCCTTCATGTATTGGCTCCTTACTCTCGGATAACTCTCGTCTGGGTGTGGCCCTTCATGGATCACATTGATTTGATTTATGGGCGGGCCCAAGTCTAGGTTGCTTTCATCCATAGTAGTCCCGATTGTGTTCACCGAAAGCTTATGTTGTCCATTTGTATGCTGAGCCAATGTTGTTTTGTTCAAAACAAACTCTTTCATATGACCATCTCGGATTAACTTCTCGATAATCTTGTCCACCACCTTGCACTTGTCGGTCTTATGTCCGTTAGTTTTATGGAATTCACAATACTTACCGTCGAAATAAGGCTCAAGGCAATTCTTGGATTTGAACGAGATGGGGAAGTTGTTAACCCTTTCTCTTGCGACAGCATACACAAACGAGATAGGTTTTTTTAGAGTGACCGAGTTAGCATTAGAATCTTCCCATCTAGATTTTTTTTGGTTTCCTTCCGAAGGCTTTCGTCCAAAGTTCGGCCTTCCACCTTCCCTTAAGGCCCGAACTTCCTCTTTGTGAAATACAATTCATCCATGTGAATGAACTTGTCGGCTTGGAAATGAAAGTCTTGTAAGTCTTTGCAGCCATGAATATATAATTCTTTCCAATAGGGGGTATTTTCGATTAACCCTGAGTATACGACGGTCAATTTGTCACGGTCGTTCATATCCTTGGCCTTTAATGCCTCGATGTTGAATCTTTTCGGATAATCTCCCAGAGACTCCCCTTGTCTCTGTTTGATGTTAGCAATGACTGTATAGTCCATTGTCGGATCTTTGCAGATGCAGAACTGTGCGGAAAATTCGTGGGAGAACTATTTGCACGAGTAAATGTTGTTTTCTCTATATTGATGATACCACTTTGTTGCCGCCCCTTGAAAGGTCATTGGGAAAAGACGACACCTGACGACTCCGAAGGTATTGTAGAGATACATCTGGCGGTTGAAAGTCATCAGATGATCGTCGGGATCAGTTGTCCCTAGGTACTTTATGGTTGGAACCTTTACTCTCGATGGTATTATAGTATCATAATTTCATCGATAAATAGGGCTACCCTTTCGTTGTCGTTAACCCTGTCATCTTGGGTTCTTTTCCCCTTGCTTCCCAACAAGTCTTTGACAATCTTCTGGGCGAGGTCTTTAATATATGCTATGTGTTGTCATAGTTTACTCGCTTGGGATGATAACCTTTGGAGGTGGAACTTCCGGACTATTCCTGTTCGCATTGATTCCCTTGATGGTCTACTCCTGTCAGATGGGACTTTTTCTTCTTGGAAGAAGTTGCCTTAAGCTTTTCCTTTGCTTATGAGTGGTAAATGGGAGCCTTTCTTTTCAGAGATTCATTCGTCTCTCTTTGACTAGATCTGGTGAGCCTTGAGGACCTCTGTGCCTGAATAGCGTTGACCTGAGCCTGCATTTCCTGGAGTTGCCTCTCCAAGAACAAGATACTTGCGACATTATCTTCCATGGCGTTTGAGTTTGGTGGTTGTTGTGGAATGGATGTGGCTCCTCTTTCATTATTGTCTGGATTGAGCGTTAGATCCATATTTCCTTCAAGGGTGGTGTTAGGATCTGGTTCCTTGTTTTCGGTCTTCCGATCTCTTTGATTTCATATTTCCTACCATGTAGCAATAAATTCCCCAAATTAATTCTCGTTAGGTTAACCGTAAGGTCGGAGGTTCAAGCCCTCCTTCTAGCGCCAA
This sequence comes from Allium sativum, assembly GCA_030737875.1. Taxonomy (NCBI): domain Eukaryota; kingdom Viridiplantae; phylum Streptophyta; class Magnoliopsida; order Asparagales; family Amaryllidaceae; genus Allium; species Allium sativum. The sequence continues at coordinate 666,068,709 of CM060924.1, forward strand.
AATGTTAACGTTATTTTCCATCAATACCTAGATAAAGTTATATTGGACATATGTTTAAGGAATGTGATGTAGTCACGACCCAGGGTTACTAAAGGTCATCCAAAAACCTATGTTGCTCAGCCAAATCTACCTTTCCTTAGGCATCAGAATTCAGATTCTGACAATTAGTTATCCTTCCCTAGAGGGATGAATATCACACTTACAATATAGTAGAATTCCAAAATGGCCTTAAGGAGGCTTACTTAGCTTGACACAACTAAGATTTTATGAAATCAATTATTCCCTAGATCATGTATGTGATGATGTATATTGTGATAAGAAGAAAACAGGCTAATGCGTCCCCTATTTGGGAAAGAGGGTATCGCAATTCTCATTAGCTCAGATAATCATTCTGCGTCACTTCGGCACGAGGGGCCCGAGTGGCGTCAAATATCAAGTTATAAGCCTGCAGACGACCCCCTTTTCCTCTGAGGTTAGGAAGCATTAAGTTCTTCATGAGTGTCGATCGGCGTCGTAAAACACTCGAGATAGAAGGAAGAGGACTTCGAATTTCTATGAAGCTCTTCCTCCTTCACAAAGGTGCATAATCGACTTTCTCATACGAAAGGTTAGTGTTAACTCACTGTTTCATCATAATAGCATAACAAGATTATCAAATCGCAAGACGTTTAAGACTGGGAATTCTTCATTCATAAATTGAAGATGTATTACAAGATTCGAGGTAATAAGTTTGGGAATTCGGATTTCCTTCTTCAAGAAGGAGAAGAAAGAATGGAGAACAAGATTCAGAAAAATGAAAATACATCCGCCTCTATGTGGCTCCTAGGGTCTTATTTATAGAAAATTTGGGGACCCTTCCGCTGTTGAGCTTTTGGGCTTTTAGGAGTCTTTGTTAACCAGTTTTTCCTTAATCTTGAATATTTTTGCTTCCACCCGCTTTGCAGTGTTAATTATAGCTTCCGCAGTGATGGTTTCAACCAGCCAGAAGCCTCTTTGAGATTGATATGTGTGTGCTATCGTTGTAGCTCTTCGGAAGGTATTTTGAGTTCTTGGTTGCCTGCTCTCGGTCATAGACTTTTGAATATAGGCTTCCGTTTTTCCCGTGAATACTTAGAGGAGCATGCCCTCATTATGTATGTGGATAGCTGCCAGTTCGGAATCACTGCCGATGTTTATGCTGAATAGACTAGTGTGAATAGCTTGTATCCCTTCCGGGGTTACGGTCTGCTTTTCAGTGGGATTTCCAGGTATAGCCTGATGATCCATAAGGTTGCTCTAGGTGACTTGTCTGTTGTTTTATCAAATCGACCTCTCGGCATTTATGCAGTGGGTGTTTCGGAAACTGGTTCCAGATAATCCTTACATTTTCCTGGCTTGATGCTCTTGGTGTTTTAACCTCCTATCGTATTGGTGTTAGGCAAGTTAGTACCGAAGGTCTTTTCGGGCCTCCATCTGATGGAACTCTTGCCTTCACTTTTCTTGGTTTCTGGCCAGGATGGCCTTTCACCGCGGAACCCCCGGCCGAGTTTACGCTGCGGGAAGGATCCCGCCGGTCTGAACTTGTCAGATATTAAATCCCTATCGGATGAACTTTGTTGGCATTCTACAGACCTTGAGTTTCTTTTTTCTGGGAAATGTCACTCTCAGATCATTCTTTCCAGCTTTCGGTCCTTTTTATTTGTGCGGCTTTTTGTTTTCGGGAGATCCATCTATGCTTGTATTCCTCCGGTATCCCTTCACTGTCAGCCAGCATTAGAGGTTAATTTTGGTTGTAACACATCCAATTTTGTAACCGTTTGTGCACTGGTGTAAAGTGTAGCACAATATAAAAATATATGAATGTAATGAATACCTAAGTGGCACCTCTTATATAAATGCAATTTTTTTTGAAAACCTTTTGAAAACACGATGCAGATATCGTAAATATACTAGCAATTTCTATATGAATGCAATATTTTGAAAATCAAAGATACATTTTCATCCAATTTTTCCCACACTCTTACAAAGTAGGAATGTAGTTCATCCAATTTTGGCATTCAAACCTTACTAACCAACTTTAAACTTGCGAATTTCAGAAAAATCTAATTTTTCGAATTTAATTTCTCATGTTTGAAAATGGTTAGAAAATGTCCCCACACTTGGAAACATTAATTGGTAATCTTACAAATATTCCTATTTTCTATTCCAACCACGGTTTACACAAGAAAAAAAATTCTTTAATTTTCCAGACTTACCGTGGAAGAATTTATTTTCTTTCATTGTCATCATTTATTGTAGTTGTCATCTTCGTTGCTTTTGCAAATTTTGTTTATTCTTCTTTTAGTTGTTCATATTTTGCTTTTATTTTCAATTTATTCTCAGTATTCCATATTTTTGTTCTTATCCAGCGATCACAACAAACACCTAGGAAGAAAATATCCCACTAAACTATTCTACTTTTCTAAAATAGAACAATACATAGGATTGCAAATCTATACTAAAAGAAAATTTTATATTTTCTCAAGAGGTTCTGAAAAAATGATTTCTATTAATTACTAAGCTTCTCATAAATTTACTTATAAAAATCTCAACTTGCTTTTTTCCTATTCATTTCCTCGTTGTCCTCTTCCCTTAAACCGTGAAAGTTTTAAATTTACTTTTTACTTCTTTCTAATAAATAGTAACCACTTTAAACACCTTTTTAAAATTTCCTCAAACCTTTACTAACATTCTATGCACCCTAATGGGACCATTCTCACTAAAATAATTAAATAAGATTAAGTTTCTATGAATCTTTTCTAAAGATAACTTGTGTGTTCTATGTAAAGTAATAAGGAAACTTAAAAAAGAAAAATAAGTAGCAAAAAATATGTTACCTATATTTTGTGCAACTCTTTCGCTACACATTTTCTCGTCACTTTAACAAGATATGTTTACTTACAAACTTATTGATTCATACAAACTTATCTTACAATTCTTCTTATTCCAACAAGTTAAAGAGTATCACAATCCATCCTTTATGAAAACTTTTGTATTTTATTTAACTCAAGGTCACCTATGTACTACATAGGGCTAATTCATTTATATTCATGCTTTCTCCTAACCACTTATATTGCTTAACCCCACAACTTGCTTACGGATTCAAGTTTTTTTTTAAAATAAGTTTGCACAATTTTTCTCAAAAATCGTTTTAGTGCAAATCTTAATATTACAAACCGTGAATTTTTAAAATTGTTAAATTTTGAAATTTGAAACCGTTTTCTACATTAACATTTTTTTTTCAAATTCTTTTTATAAATCTTAACTATGGGGATAAGTACAGGGCGGTTTCTAATTTTTGCATTTTCCAAATTTTTGAGCGAAACTACATTTGTTTGTCCTAAATTTCTTCTTAACAAAAATTTCTACCAAACTATGTATAAATTGAAGAGTAAAACTAGCGGCACTTTAGCGCCAAATAAGTGTGTATATATAAATTTGTAGTCCCATTTTTTAGCTTACAAGGCCCTACTTCCCAATCCACTGATCCGAAATACCAAAATTTTGTATATGAACACATGGAATCTTTTCTCATTTTCAAAACATATTGTACATTCTACATTCTTTACCACTCATGGGTCTATAATACTCAAACTTCCGTAACCATTTCCTTAGTGTACAATACCTATACCCCAACTTTTTTTCTATGTGTTATTTTACTTAATTAGTGGGATCCTCTATGGATATAGGTACAAATATAATATTTATATTTTAAAATTAAAAAATACGTTTACTCACTATCTATATAGAAATCCTAAACCTGAGCTCTGATACCAGATGTAACAACCCGAATTTCGACAAACCCATTTTTTTTTTAAATCCAAATCTAACGAAGCTCGAGTGATCTTATCTGGTATCATGTAGAAAGTCAAAGATAAATATATAAGAGCTCATAATAGAAATCTCACAGAAGGAAATAAAATATAATAGTAGGTAAATACTTACCAATATAATGCACTTATCTAACAAGTGTTGCAAAGCTACAGAATCGCAACCACCTACCTAACCTACATGTTTTTTATGAGGAGGAAGTCAGAACAAAAGTTCTGGTGAATAGACAAATTATATTTTCTACAAAAAACACTAGATATACCGTTCTATCACTAGTTCATATTTTTTAGGCTATTCGGGTTCATTTCACAATATACTTTCAATTTTTCCCCATAAATCGTACTCATCTACTCCCTGGTAGATTTACCTAATAAATCATATATATATGTAGCTAAATGCCTGACATCTCAAGGTACTCCTCATAGTACCCTCATCGCAAAGTCTCCACCATCACGCCAAGAAAGCATATTTAACCTCCATCCTACGCCAAGCCACATATGAAATCTCCATCACTATGCCATGATAACACATAGAATCATCATCGCTATGCCACGTAAGCGTACAAATCCTCATATACTAACTCCACGGTCGAGCTAAGCCCCAAAGTGGAGTTAAATGTCCCGACGTCTATGATACACCACCCAATTCATGCATCGAGACCCTCACGTGAACGTACTACCTACTACAACCTACGAACCACAATCGGGCTGCACCTGTGCATGGAACTCAGTCGAGAGCTTTGATATCTATAAAGGGCGGCTTCGTTAGTCCTGCAATACAAATACCTACATATAGTTCTGTCTCTTTTCACGGTGACTATGGCTCAGTGACGCGCCCCTAACATCCAATCTAAATCATCCAATTGGAGTGTCCTTCATCTAATGTCTCGATAGTGAAAGATCATTGGCCTATTGGTTTAGCTCTAGTCTTTCTGCATCCCGCTGACAGGTGTCCGATGATTACTATCCTTATTTGGCTCTGACCAGCCTCCTCCCCGAATGAGGCAATCCCCGAATTGTCATAAGGTCATCCGCCTAACCTACTCGCTGCTGCACCATAATTTCAGCCAAGGTATACTCTTAGATGGAACTAAAGACCAACCTTTGGGTATACAACTTCATCCGGTTTCCCCATAATGCCAACTCAAAGCACCTCCCATGCCCCGTTGAAGTCTCGTACTTCCTTCCAGTCCCGTCAAATAACAAGTTGAACGTGCTTCTCTTTGTCTCCAAACACCCGCGATGATCCGCCCCGTTAGGCTCTTCATTCAAAATAAGTACGGACTGGACCAAGCGCATCTCATCATTACGTTATTAGACCTTATGTCTAATCTTGAATTACACGCTTGTTTTACTTACCGTATTGTAGTTAATTTAAACATTTACTTGTTTATTCCACATTCAAGTTATTTTTTTATTAGCTTTAGTTGGTCGCTTATTTTCTCTAATCATAATTCGCTACCGGAACGAACCACCTTTCATTCATTTTATTGGCCACTTAATTTCCCCAGTCCACACTCGTTGCCTGAACGAACCACTGCTTATTATTATATTCATGAAACTTAATTCATATTTATAAGTTTATTAATAATAAACCTACTTGACTCTTTTCCATTTAATTATAATCTCGTGTTATAATATTACCGCAACTGTAATTGTGGGTTTTCTTATTAAACTTATTTCTCATAATTAAGTTCATTTATAATAAGCCTCTTACTTTCCATTTCATCTTTTAATTATAACCTGTATATTATAATCCTACTTGTCCCTATAAAAAGTCTACTTGTTATATTACATTCTCATCTTATAATATTTATTATAATAGGTTATATTCTTCATTCATTACATACTTCACAGGTTTCTTATTATTTAACATAACTCTTACAGTTATGACACTAGTCTACTTACCTTTTTGTAAGTTTACACATTCACGAAAAATAATTCACATACCTTATGTAATTGGTTGCTGGAAATGTACTAAAATTTATTTCCATAATGTGAATTAACTAAGACCCGTAATAGCAAGATATTACTCTTTAGTAGATTTTTTTAGGTTATTAATTAGTGCACAATACGACAAAATTTTCTTAAAATTACGTTCTCCATGTTTAACAAAAATTTAACTATGAAAGTGTATCGCTTTTCTATAACCAATTGATTTAGTCCATTACTAATTTCTCATTTCTTATTTGTTATATTATAATTTCCTATCTCTTATCCATTTCCTAATTTCAGTATTTATTCCATTTTAAATCTTAAAGGGGATTCCTTACAAGTAGTATGATAATTCTTAGATTTACCCTTTTTCTTCAAATTTACTGCGCATAACCTTTGTAACACCCAGTAAATATAAACCTAAAACCAATTAATAATAATAAATGATGGAAATTCATAATAAAGTAATGAAAGGACAACGGGTTGAAAAATGGAATTTTGTAGCATTGGAATTTTGGCCACGAAAATACCGTAGTTGTATTCGTGACGAAATTCTGATCAATTTTCATATACAATATGTCAGAATCCAAGCCTATATGAGAAGTTTACACTTAAAAGAAATTGAAATTATATATATATATATGTAACACAGTTTGAAAATCAAATTATAATATTAATATATAAAATAATATATGGCCAATAAATGAGTGATTGGAAAATTCCATATAATTTAATTTAGTGTGTATATATAAGTATGCAACATGTGGATAAGAATAATGTTTAAAAGGAAAGGAATAAAAGATATTAATAAAGTTATATAATAAAAATCTTTCCAGCCCCACATACGTTTGCTATGAAAATTGGCGACTAGGAGATCGACCACCCCTCATAAAGGGGTGACAACCGCCCCTCCTAAATGGGCGACGACCGCCCTTTTAGGGGAGCGGTCGACCGCCTAGCGTGGCCGATGCCCAATAAAGTTGGTTCGGGTCAGGTTTTGGTGTTAACGTATTAATTTGAACAACTAGGATTAAATCTTAATAGTCCTATGGTTCTTATTTTCACACACACCTAAAAATAACACCATAGACTTCAGATCTAGATCTAGCCTCCCTCTCTATCTTTGCCTCCACTCTACCATTGATTCAAAAGAAATTCTAAATAGGATTTCTTCTTCTCTTAAGAATCTATTTTCTTTTTATGATCCCTTTTTCTTATAGGATCTAGATCTGGAATCATAATATTTTTATATATAAGAATTCTAACTATTAAATTCTTATATATATATATATATATATATATATATATATATATAGATTATAGGGATTGGAGTTCACATCAGATAGGCAAACATCGTCAGATCTATGACACTTCCATACAGTTAAATCACAGTGAGTGGAAATAGTAACTGCTTAGGAATATTCTACATTTTTAGATTTTTATATGAATTAGTATGCCTAGGGAGATTTGCATTAACGATAATTATTTAATGTAAAAAGGTCCATATTTTATTTAGTTTTATTATTTGAATAGGTCTGGGTATCCATTCTAGCTGGATAATTCGAACATATTCAGATTTGAAACAAATCAAATATCAACGTTTTTCTGTACAACATAAGAAAGGGTAAATTAGATAAATGAAGGTTTATGTGTACATATGTATATAATTACATATATATGTATATATATGATGTAGGAAATTTACATCTTGTTCTTGATCCACTACTTTAATTATTGTAACAGCCCAGGATGCAAGTTTTAACTGTATGTTGTATATTTTTCCCCTTTACTGCTATATTTTATTTATGTTACCATGCCTTGTATTTAGCAGTCGGATGTGGGAATTAACTTGTATGCCTTGAATGTAGACTGTATTGACAATTTACATCGTTAAAACATTCCTCCATTCATACAAAAATTAGCGTTATTTATACGTATTAAATAGTCTACTTACATAGCAGAATTAACGTAATTAGCGTAATAATGATGTAATAGATACGATTGATTAATGATAGAATTTGAAATGTCCCCATATAAATTGTTGTTTGTGTGTGCGTATGAAATGGCTTATATATATATATATATATTAAATAATGACACACAGACACGAGGTTAGTCATCATTTGTGGTAGAAGTCTACCCGGAACCGACCGGAAAATCCAGAAACCACAGGTGAGTTTGCGTAATATGAGAGGTCAAGGTGCCACAGGCCATTAAAATTAGTACACCATGACCGAAGGTAAAGCCCGCTTGTAGTAAAAGTCTACGTGGAACCGCCCGACATATCCAACATCTACAGGTAGACGATTTAATTTGAGAGGTCTACTGTTTGTATATATATATATACACCTATTATGTGTGTAAACAGGTAGGTTTACTATGCCTTGAGAAGGTCCTAAGTGGCTGATTCTCTTCTTATCTAGATTGGGTCCTAAGTGGTTAGGACTAGGACCATTCTGAAGGTTTATTCCTTTGATGTGGACCAAAGTCATGGGACTCACCCTTATTAGATTCGAAGTGAGCCTATGGGTTCTCTTTCTTTAAAATTGGTTTAGACATGGAAATAACGGAGTAGGGTAGTTTATCGGAATGTCCACTTCCTCTAGGAGCTATGTCAGGACTAACCTAGTGATATTATTGGTATACGTTGGACGTAGCATGCTATTTAATTTCGCCAACTGTCTAAGGGAAGTTTTAAGCGACATAGGTGTTCTGCCATAATATAAGTTATGTAATAACATATGGTGTCAGCTGGAGGGGTCTTAAATGGCTATATGCGGGTCTACCCTGAACCGGTATTAAGTTACGAGTTACTACTTCTCATATTACTTGTGAGAATATATACTTAAGAACGTTGACTTATTAGGATGGGGTCATAAGTGTCTATGGTCCGCCTTAGGGTTATAAGAGATCATGAGAATCCACCCTTAATAAATGTGTTAGAACGGGCCTTAAGTGACCAAGAACGCCCACCTCGTTAGGTCTCCACCCTAAATGCACTAATGAAAGTCTTAAGTGATTGATTCAGATATCCACCTCATTTGTTAGACACTTTTGTATATATATGTGCTTGTGTGTTTCGTAGACATACCTTGATATATATAACCTGCTAAATCTAGGGTATGGTCTTTAAGCAAATATTGTTTTCTATCACACAGGACTTTATGTTCTAACCCTTCTCCTTAACATATCCAACATGTCAGTAGGTGTGGTAGATTTAATGGACGAAGAAATGATGGAGATTGAAGAGGACAATGGAGATATTGTGCTATTATTAGTTATCATTGATGTATTGCTCTTGGAAACTCTAGGTGATGAATTTTAAAGATGTATCGTTTTAAATAATCACATTTGATAATTGTTTGCTGAATTTATGGTTTTCTTTATAATATGGTGCATCTTATTTTCAGTATTACATTTTCTCGTTTCACTGTGTGAGATTCCATAATGCTATATTTGTATGTTATTCTGTGCAAATGTAATTCCTTATAGGAACCAATGATCCATTTAGAGTGTCTCTAAGTTTCGATAGGTCTTTTCTGGATCGACATTTAGGCCCACTCGTGCTGGTTGTTACATTTGTTATTAGAGCATAGGTTACCCGATTATAGGAAAATTATATGTATGAGAGATGTACTTGTATTTTGAAAAGATTTTCAAACTATATATTTATTTACCCCCAATAAGCATACAAAGCTATACTAGGAAACTATAATGTTTTCTTCCTTTTTTAGCTTAAATGCTATCTCAGGAGTATGCACTAAGAATTCTTCCTTTTCTTTTCAGATAGTAGAATGGATGATAATCCGTATGAACAGGGAAACCAACAAGACCTTAGTATTTGCTAGAATGGTTCCAATAGTATCTCCGTACTGTGGAGCTAGTCCCTGTTGCTAATCCCCCTCAGCTATTCCTGCAGCTCATGTCGCTGAGGTAGCCTTTTATTTTCCTATATTCTGTAAAATCTTCGAAAACCTTAGTGGAAACACATTCTTAGGAACGGAAGGTTTTGTTGGCGCTCTAGCTTGGATGATGGGATGTGAAAGGATTTTTGAAGCTACAGGATGGTCAGATGAAGTTAAAAGGAGGATTGCAGCCTAGCATTTAAAAGGAGAAGCCCTTGAATGGTTGAAACTAGTATCAGGAGGAAATGAGGATCAGATATTTGCATGGGCTGAATTCAAGGCCCACTTTGAAGAAAAGTTTCTACCGAAAGCTAAGATGACGATCCAATTAGGGAGGTTTATCCATCTCAAGCAAGGAAGTTTGAGTCTACAGGAGTATGTGGCTAAATTTATCGAGTTGAGTAATTTTGGTGGATACCCAAATGAGAAAAGCGTTAAGGTGGGTTAAAGATTTGAACCCCCCATTGAAGGATACTTTGTTGGAATAAGTAACATTCAGAGCAACCTTTGAAACATTTGTGGAGACTTCCATTTTGTACACAACTAAAGGGTCTAAGGAGAATAAGAACGGTGAGAAGGGAAAGGAAGTTCAGGTCCTAGTAAAAATAATAAGAAAAAGTGGTGGAAGAATAAGAAGAAGGATGGCAAGTTTAAGAAGGAGGTGCAACTACAAGGGCCATGAGGCCAAGGATTGCAGGACTGCTTTGGCAAAGAAAGAGTTTAGAGGGAAGTTCTACAATTTCTACGAGGAAGGACACATGTCTGAAGATTGCCCAAAGCCTAAGGTTATTTAGAGTGTTCAGAATTATGCATTTGAAGCAACACTGGTACAGAGCAGACCCCCAAAAAATCAAGGTCAACCGGTGCTTGAAGGTATAACTTCTATTTTTGGAATTTCCATGTACACCTAGTTCGATTCGAGAGCGACCCATTCTTTTATTTCTAAGATGTTAGTTAATTTTTTGAACCGTCCCTTATATATCTCTAGTAATCCGATAGCGGGGGCCAACCCTATCGGAGGAGCCAAGTATCTTGAGTTGATTTGTAAAGACCTAGTATTGGATATCGATGAGGTCGAATTCCTCTGTGAAGCATATGCATTGGATTTTATAGGGTATAACCTTATCCAAGGTATAGATTGGCTATCATTTTATGGGGCCATCCTAGATTGCGACAAAAGAATTGTTCATCTTAGGAGCTGAGGAGGACGTAGTCCGAAAATTACTTGTGACATTATGAACAAGGACAAAGATTTGTTATATACCTTATCTCCTATTTCAGAAGGACCATCTTCGGTCCCTATAGTATGTGAGTTCTTGGACGCCTTTGAGGAAGCCACGGGACTTCACCCCATAGAGAAATCTCGTTTTGTATTGACCTAGAGAAGGACGCTAAACCTGTAGCTTTACCCTTAAGGAATATGGTACCTAAGGAAAGAAGAGAATTAGACAAACAGATTTCAGAATTACTACTGAATGGCTTCATTCGAAGAAGTACCTCTGAGTGGGGTGCATCTGTTGTGTTTGCCTCCAAAGCAGATAGATCTCTAAGACTTTGTATGGATTATAGGGAGATTAACAAGCTAACCAAAAAGAATGGTACCCTTACCCAAAATTGATGAACTGTTTGATCACTTGGGAGGAGCCAGAGTATTTTCCCAATTAGACCTTGCAACTGGATTTCACCAATTAAGGATTTTGGAGGATGGTAAGGATAAAACCGCGTTTAGGATGTTGGATGGATTGTTCCAATGGAATATTATGCCCTTCGGACTGATGAATGCGCCTGCCGTTTTTGTTGACCTCATGAGTAGAGCGATTAGAGGCATTTTGAATAAAATTGTGGTAATCTTCGTAGATGATATCCTTATATTTTGAAAGGACCATAAATATCATGAAATCCACTTAAGACAAGTTTTAGGGATATTAAGAGAGAACTAGTTAAAAGCAAAATTCTCAAAATGTCATTTTAAGAGAGCAGAAGTTAGGTTTTTATGGCACATCTTGTCAAGCAAAGGATTGGAAGTAGACCCTCCGAAGACCGAGGTGATTAAGGAATGGAGAATACCTCAAAATGCCACAGAGTTAAGAAGCTTTATTGGATTAGCGGGATATTACTGAAAGTTTATCAAAGACTTCGTAAAGATCACAACACCTTTAACTCAACTAACAAAGACGAACTTGGTATTTTCTTGGAGTAATAAGTGTGATATAACCTTTAAGAAATTAAAGGAAGTATTGACTAGTGCACCAGTTCTCATCATACCCGACGACTCAAAGATGTTCATTGTTTACACAGACGCATGCAGAACTTGTTTAGGAGTGGTTCTTATGCAAGAAGGAAGGGTTGTTTCTTATGCCAGTAGATAACTCAAGGACCCCGAGAAAAGGTACCCAGTTCATGACCTAGAGTTAGTCGTGGTAGTGTTCACCTTGAAAACGTGGAGGCATTATCTTTTAGGGGAGAAGTTCGAACTTTTTACCGACCATAAATCCCTAAAGTATTTATTCTCTCAATGTGACCTGAATTTAAGACAACAACGATTGATGGAGGACATTGCCTCTTTTGATTTTATGATCCAATATTCCTCAGGAAAGGGAAATGTCATAGCATACGCGTTAAGTAGAATGCATGCATCTTTGAATGCAATTTTGGATTGGAAACAGTTGGAGTTTCTCTCTAATTTTAACTTGCTACCCTCGCTAGTAGCTTCTAATAGTTTTCTTGGAGTTATGATTGTTAAACCCACTCTAAGAGAAAGGATTTGGAGTTTGCAAGACCTTGACATAGAGATAAGAGACTTAAAAGAGAAAGTGGGGAAGAAGGAGACCTTTCCTCATTCAGTCAGATATTCATTAAGCGATGATGGAAGTCTGCTTAGGGACAGATGATTTTGCATCCCTAAGGATGAAGAGTTAAGAAAGGAAATTTTAGAAGAATGCCATAGGTCGAGGATGATCATACACCCCAGTGGGGATAAAATGTATAAAGATATTAAGAGGAATCTCCATTGGGAAGGAATGAAAAGGAAGGTAGCTGAGTTTGTAGCCCAGTGTTTAACTGGCCAAAAAGTGAAAGCGGAGCAAGGAAAACTCGGAGGGTTATTGCTACCCTTAGAGATTCCTATGTGGAAGTGGAACATATTTTCACGGATTTTGTGGATAGGCTTCCAAGAAGCCAAAAAGGAAATAAGGCTATTTGGGTCATAGTAGATCGTTTGACCAAGAGTGCTAACTTTATACCAATGAAAAAGAGTAGGACTGCAGCTTCATTGGCCCAGTTGTATATCAGAGAAGTAGTTAGACTTCATGGTATCCTATCAAGTATAGTAAGTAATAGAGATCCTTTATTCACAAGTGAATTTTGGAGAAGTTTACAAGCAGCATTGGGAATGACCCTCAACTTAAGTACAACTTATCACCCGCAAACATATGACTAGATAGAAAGAGTACACTACACCATAATGGCCATTTAGTAACCCTTTTTTTTCCAATTGTCAACACTTATTTCTGTTGCCGTGTAATAACCAAAATAAGCGTTGCAATGTTCAAGAAGTGTTACCAAAAATACATTAATTCAAATTTGTTTATTGCCAACGCTTATTCGTGTTGGCAAGGCTGATTTGTTGGGGTAAAAAAGTAAACTTACATCCTTATACCCTATTTTCCTTATCTTTTGTTTTGGCCAACGCTTTGGTAGATGGCGGCCGCAAAATCCTTATACCCTATTTCTCTCAAATCGAGCTGACGGAAAAAAAAATTTAAAATCGAATCGAAATCTGCTCTTCTCCAATCGAAGAATCTTCTCCAATCCGCTCTTCTCCAATCGACTCTTCTCCAATCGAAGAATCTTCTCCAATCCTCTTTCCTCTATCCGCAAATCGAATTCAATTTTAGGGATCTTGCGTTCAACTCAAATTCAGGTAAATTTGTATTTCATTCTTTTGTAGAAAGTCGTGATTGTTTATAGAGATAATCGCTTTGAGTTGAATGCTTGTCTATTGTAGTTCTTGCGCTATACATACTAATTTGAGACTGTGTCGTGCTTTTGAGACTTCATCCATTTACAGCGTATGGTGATGTTTTTAAGATAACAAAGTAATGCATAAGTAGGTTGGATAGTTACTTATGATTGCATGAATAAATCAAACGTGAAAAATGTTAGCTCAAGTCGTGATGCTTGAAAACAATTACTTGCTGGCTACTAATAAGTAATGCAATTTTTTTTAAACATAACTGTGCATGAAAGAGAATGCAAACAGTTCAAAGCAGCACACAACAAATGAAATAACCAATAACAAAAACTTGAGATTTCTATGCACAGATTTGAATGGTGAAATGCAAGAATGCAAGAATGTTACAAATGAAATAACTGATCTGAAATATAAGAAATGTAAGAATGCTAGAGATGTAAGAATTGCAGGAACTTGAAAATGTTGATAAATGAACAATGCATAGTTTATCATAATTTGAATCTTCAGTTTAAATATTATTACGTGAATAACATGATATCCAGTATTGCTGTACAGAAGTAGGTACCACTCATTAGTGAATACCCCGAAACAACAAAATAATATTGCTCTGATCACTTTTGTTGAGTAAAATAGAATGGAAGCCTTTAGCACTGTTCCAGTTTCTTCCGATCTTACTCTTATGTACGTAAATCGTAAATCAATTGGACATGAAGCTATGATTTTTTGTGTAGTATCATTTAATGTAGTAGTGTTGGACCTCTTCTGCAGGCTTATATGTAATATCAGTAGTCCCGATACAATTTCAAAGTGTATATAACATCAATGTAATGTCCAAATTTGTTATGAAACACTTTTATATCAAGAGTAGATCGATCTAATAGTATCTTTAAACATTAACTCAATAGTTTTTAAGATTTCATGAAAATAAGATGTAAAACAAAGACAGAAATGCAAAAAAATTGACAAAAACAAAGTGAATAAAATGCACAAAATCAATATACACAGAATTAGTTCCATGTTGACTAGTTTCTAATATTAGTGAACCAATGCGATTTGTTGATTCAAACCACTGTACAAATAGTAAAACCATAAAATCATATTTTATTTTATTTAGTGATCAAATGATTATTCAAACCGCTATAAAAATATAAACCTTTAGTGATCAAATGGAAAAAACCATTATGACAGTTTTTAGGACAATACTCCTTCATAAAAGTTGTATAATATCTGCAATGGTTATGCAAATAATTGTGTATGTACTCGGACGAAGTGTCAAGTTGTCACGGTACAGCAAAAACTGAGCCTGTGGCTCAGTTTTTCTGAGCCATAAGGCTCAGTTTTGCTGAGCTCTGTGGCTCAGCAAAACTGAGCCTTACGGCTCAGTTTTTGCTGAGCCTAAGGCTCAGCAAAACTGAGCCACGGCACAGCAAAAACTGAGCCTATGGCTCAGTTTTTCTGAGCCATAAGGCTCAGTTTTGCTGAGCTCTGTGGCTCAGCAAAAACTGAGCCTATGGCTCAGTTTTTCTGAGCCATAAGACTGAATTTTTGCTGAGCCTGTGGCTCAGTTTTTGCTGAGCCTTAAGGCTCAGTTTTTTTGAGACCAAACAATTGCTTAAAATTTTAAATGTATAGCGACAAGGAAAAGGTATTTACCTGATAAGGAATGAAGATAAAATCGCATAAAAAATAATATACTTTCAAACAATTGCTTAAAATTTTAAAGTATGAAATGGCATTTTTGGTCATGAATATTAGTAGTGGGTATATATCGTTTTAACCATTCGGTAATACATGCTAGATTAAACAAAACAAAACAAAATGCAATGTATTTGATTTTTTCTTTAACGAGAACCAACTTAAAATGAGTCGAGAGGAAGGGGGAAATGTATAATTCGAAGAATAAATTAAAACACTTTTACTGCCAATTCCACCACAAACTTGATTTCGAAATGGTCTTTTTATGATTAGAAAACCGCTGAATTATAATATTAAAAAAATAACTATAAGCATAAGGCATACAGTCAAACTCATTATTTTTAAACAAGGATTAATAGCTGTACATTCGCTTGTTCATAAGCAAGCATTAACAGCTATACAAATTAGTTCCATGTTGACTAGTTTCTAATATTAGTTAACCAATGCGATTTGTTGATTCAAACCACTGTACAAATAGTAAAACCATAAAATCATATTTTATTTTATTTAGTGATCAAATGATTAT
Organism: Allium sativum; assembly: GCA_030737875.1. Taxonomy (NCBI): domain Eukaryota; kingdom Viridiplantae; phylum Streptophyta; class Magnoliopsida; order Asparagales; family Amaryllidaceae; genus Allium; species Allium sativum. The sequence continues at coordinate 666,084,591 of CM060924.1, forward strand.
TCAAACCACTATAAAAAATATAAACCTTTAGTGATCAAATGGAAAAAACCATTATGACATTTTTTAGGACAATACTCCTTCATAAAAGTTGTATAATATCTGCAATGGTTATGCAAATAATTGTGTATGTACTCGGACGAAGTGTCAAGTTGTCACGGCACAGCAAAAACTGAGCCTGTGGCTCAGTTTTTCTGAGCCATAAGGCTCAGTTTTGCTGAGCTCTGTGGCTCAGCAAAACTGAGCCACGGCACAGCAAAAACTGAGCCTGTGGCTCAGTTTTTCTGAGCCACGGCTCAGTTTTGCTGAGCTCTGTGGCTCAGCAAAACTGAGCCACGGCTCAGCAAAAACTGAGCCTATGGCTCAGTTTTTCTGAGCCATGGCACAGCAAAAACTGAGCCTGTGGCTCAGTTTTTCTGAGCCATAAGACTGAGTTTTTGCTGAGCCTATGGCTCAGTTTTTGCTGAGCCTTAAGGCTCAGTTTTTTTGAGACCAAACAATTGCTTAAAATTTTAAATGTATAGCGACAAGGAAAAGGTATTTACCTGATAAGGAATGAAGATAAAATCGCATAAAAAATAATATACTTTCAAACAATTGCTTAAAATTTTAAAGTATGAAATGGAATTTTTGGTCATGAATATTAGTAGGGGGTATATATCGTTTTAACCATTCGGTAATACATGCTAGATACTCAATGCTCATCTGCTTATTTGCAGCTGGTGGATTTATGTCTAACTCAAGTTCAAGAGAGTGGATTAAAAGTCCATATAGAAATACTGAAGAATATAAGCAAGGCATTCGAGACTTCATTAGTTTTGTGAAGAATCACTCATCTCACGATGTTGAAATTTGCACCTGCCCTTGTATCAAGTGCAAGAACTCTAAGAAGCTCTCACTAGAAAGCGTTGAGAAACACTTAATCATTCATGGTATGATTAAAACATATAATATGTGGTTTTTCCATGGAGAGATGAGCAACAATAACACAGGGATGAATCATACAAAAAATATTATTTCAGATCCCCATATCCAAGATCAAATTCAAACCGACCATTGTGTAGAGGGGGCTCTTAGAAATCTCATAGACAATGCTTTTGGAGTGCATAATATGCCACGAGCTAGCGGTGAAGAGGAAGTTCAACAGACAAATACAGATAATTATCATTCTTACTTTGGAGAGAAGCACAAAAAATACGCAGACAAAGCAAATGAAAAACTTTATTCTTCTTGCGAAGAGGGGATTACAACGTTAGGTGTAATTGTTGAGCTTCAGAACCTTAAAAAAGAATTTAACTGGTCGGGAAATAGTGTGACCGAGTTGTTGAAGCGATTAAAACGTTGGCTTCCAAAAGAAAATAATTTACCTGACAAGTATCCCACGATGAAGAAAATAATAAAGGATTTGGGAATGGAGGTGAAGCATATACACGCTTGTGTCAATGATTGTGTATTATTTTGGAAAGAAAATGTTGATGCGAAAGAATGTCCTGTGTGCCATAAAACAAGGTACAAAACTAAAAAAACAGTGTTAGGGGAGGTCAAGTTAACGAAAGAACCAAGAAAAGTTTTAAGATACTTTCCTATAAGTCCAAGATTAAGTAGATTGTACACGATACCATGGATAGCTCGTAAAATGCAATGGCACAAGAAAGCTACACCATCTTGGAATTCCATGCGACATCCTATAGATTCAGCTGAATGGAGATCAATCAAAAGTCGGTGGCCAGAATTTGCTATTGAAGGACGCAATGTTTGGCTTGGTATTTCTACGGATGGATTTAATCCAAATGGCGTTCTCTCCAATAGTTATAGTTGTTGGCCTGTTTATATGATACCTTATAACCTACCCCCTTCGTTGTGTATGAAATCACAATTTCAAATGTTGAGTATTTTAATTCCTGGACCAAGAGCACCAAGTCAGGACATTGATGTATACTTGGAACCTCTTGTCGATGAATTAAAACATCTTTGGGACGAGGGAGCATCTGTTTTTGACACAGATATGCAAGAATTTTTCAATATGAAAGCAATATTACTATGGGGAATTCATGATTTACCAGCTTTTGGTAACTTATCTGGTTGTGTGACTCATGGTTATAAAGCGTGTCCTGTCTGTGCTACCGAGACAGAATCAGAGTACATCGGCAACAAGATCATCTATTCAAAATATAGAAGGTTTTTGAAGAATGATCATCCATATAGAGCATTAAAACACGGATGGTATAGGGATGTTGAATATAAAGAGCCTCCAACTCGGCTAAGAGGCTCGCCTCTTTTAGAAAAGCTTGAGCGTGTCAAATATATTCGTGGCAAAATACCACCAAGCAAAAAGAGATTGATTTCTGAAGCTTATGATAATGTAGATTGTCTTGTCGATGAGGAAGGAAGGCCGGCATGGTATAAGAAATCAATTTTGTTTGACTTGGATTATTGGAGCAATCATAAAGTTCGTCATACTATTGATGTGATGCATACTGAAAAAAATGTTGTTGAACATCTCATCAACTTTATGTTTAACAAAGGAAAGCAATCTTCTAAACTTGCATTTGATAAGGATCACAAGTTGCAATGTTGTCAAGTTCTTAAAGATGCAAAACTTCCATCATGTCTTGCAACTAAGTTACACGGTCTTATTTGTCTTCAACCACCCGGTTTGCAAATTAAAAAGACATATGATTATCATATTCTCAACCAATATTTGCTTCCTATCATGGTTCAACATGCATATCTAAAGTGTCGTGAGTTAAGACGAGCGCTTTTACAAGTAAGCTTGTACTTCAACATAATATGTTCAAAAGTTCTTGTTCGAGAACATGTGCAAGCGGCTAAAGATATGATTGCTGAAGCATTATGTGTGTTGGCACACTATGTTTCAACGGATTTTTTTGATATAAGCATCCATTTGATGGTACATTTAGCAGATCAAGCTCTGCTTTGTGGACCATCGAATTATATATGGATGTATCCATTTGAAAGGTAAATATTGTTTTTGCATTCAAATTATTTTACCTAAGGGTTATGAAGTAATTAACTGTAAGTATGTATATTAATTTTTGTGTGCTAGGGCTATGAAAGATTGCAAAAACATACCTAGTAACAAAAGGTATATAGAAGGATCAATTTCTGAAGCATACCTTGTTTCAGAATCAGTTCGATACGCAATGGAATATATGCCAAATCCACGTGATGGAAATCATAGCTCTAAACAAGCATCCTTTTTAGATGAGAATAGTGATGATATATATGAGCGTTCAATCGTTGAAGGTAAACCGTTAAAATTATCTAGAGTGCAACGATCACAGATTCGACGATGGTTACTATTTAGAATTGATATACCGGAACGAGATGAATACTACAGGTCATACATTTTCACCTTTTTCAATACGTATATCACATTTAGTCAAGAATATATATATATATATATATATTTATCACAATATTGAATTTGTAGTGCATACCGCTTATCTTTAGAAGACGGTCTTCATGGTAAAAGGAAAACTATCACAAAAGCAGAAGTAGTAGTTCAATCTGAATTTGTTGATTGGCTATACAATAAGGTGTGCTATACTTACTTGAAAGCAATGTATTTCTTCTTAAATAATGTTATTCTATTAATTTTGTTAATTCTTAACAGTTAGTGGCCGAAAAATGCATGAACACAATGTTATGGTTGTATGTCAATGGTCCAAAGTGGGAAGTCAAAACTTTTCTTAAGTATAGAGTGAACGGCTATACATTCTCTCCTCAACATTATGACGATAGCATTTCAACGCAAGATAGTGGTGTCTGTATGGATGCGATCACTACGTTTGTTGCAAGTTCAAAAGATTTAAATCCTATGGATGATGATACTACTTGGTATGGTGTTATTAGAGAGATCATGGAAGTTGATTACTATGATTTTCAACATGTGGTATTCTATTGTGATTGGGTGAATGTTGCAGATAAGACAAATGGTTGTAAAGTTTGCCCGGATACAAATTTATTAATGGTAAACTTAAAGAAGCTCAAGAATACCGATGGAGAATATGATGAGCCTGCTATTCTTGCGTCCGAAGCAAGTCAAGTATTTTACATCATAAATACACAAAACTCCGACTGGTCCATTGTTCGACGCTCTCCTAAACGCATAATGGATAGCATAGATGATTATGAAGTACCAACAACATATCAATCTATTTTGAAAGAACAACCAAATTTAGAACCATTATTGAAATGTATTCAATCAAAATCAACATGTTGATTGAAAATATTTTGCATGTATTTTGCTTGTTTTGATCATGCATTAACTTTTATTGATGTATTGTACAATTGTGTCGTGTTTTGAAATGTATGATTTTCTTTTATTGATGTCTTTTGAAACTATTGCCAGTTTGTTATGTTAATTCATGTCTTGCAAGTATCTTTCACGTGTTATGTTAACTTTACATTTTGATTGTTTTTTAATGTAGATTTTTCATTAAAATGACAAACGAATTTAGCGCAAATGCAAATTTAAGTACAACAGAGACTATTGAACCTCAACCACCCAAAGGTAAAAAGTACTTTATAACGGTTGGTGTTGAGGGTGCAGTAGGAGAAGATTCAGCTAAATGGAGTACACGTTGTGGTGAGTTAATCCGTTGTCATATACCGGTTGGCTACAAAGAATGGAGGGCCGTAGATAGCTTCTACAAGGATAAACTATGGGAAGGGCTTTTGGTATTTTCACTCATATCAATTTCACTATCAAGTTTAAATTATGATATATTTGATTGGTTCATGATTTCTTTTATTTTTTTCTTTTCTCGTGATAGGAAGAATTTGACATGGATGTAGATCCTACCATAGCTCGACCAATATTAGAGAAACATTTCCCACCGTACTATAGATCAATGAAATCAACATTAAGAAAAAGTCTTCTTAAAGTTGATAACACTATGATTCCTAAACGTCTTGCCATTGGTAGATGTCCAAATGATATAGATAGAGTATGGTGGGAAAAGTTCCTTGATATTGAGTATACGAATGAAAAGATGGAGCAATGCAAAAATAATGCAAAAAACAAAGCGAAAAACCAAATCACTCATACTCTAGGAAGGAAACCTTACCATAGAGTGCACCATGAAATGGTAATAAAATTATCTTTTGTAAATGATTGTTTGTAGAATGTTATATTAACTATGTGTTGTCAAATTTGATATTTCTTGTAGGTCTTAGCCAATCCAGAAGCAAATATTTCACGAACGACGATTTGGAAGGTTGGACATAAAAGAAAATCGGGAGAAGTACTACCATGTGCCGCGGAAACATATGTAAGTTTGCATATATATTACAATGAACTTATGCATTAGTTTCAAATCTAATGAATATTACAATAGTTTAGAATCTAGCTATTGATTTTTTATATTTTGTTCTCTTATCATATTGCATATTATGCCTGTAAATGGGTCTTGGAGCGATATATTGGTTTTGTGTTCAAAAAGGAAAAAAAGGAGCATAAGAACATGGTTTATGGATGCCAACAGTACACGGCTTGCTATTGATTTTTTATATTTTGTTCTCTTATTATATTGCATATTATGCCTATAAATGGGTCTTGGAGCGATATATTGGTTTTGTGTTCAAAAAGGAAAAAAAGGAGCATTAGAACATGGTTTATGGATGCCTACAGTACACGGCACAGCAAAAACTGAACCTGTGGCTCAGTTTTTCTGAGCCATAAGGCTCAGTTTTGCTGAGCTCTGTGGCTCAGCAAAACTAAGCCCTACGGCTTAGTTTTTGCTGAGCCACGGCTCAGCAAAAACTGAGCCTGTGGCTCAGTTTTTCCGAGCCATAAGGCTCTGTTTTGCTGAGCCTATGGCTCGGCAAGACTGAGCCTTACGGCTCAGTTTTTGCTGAGCCTAAGGCTCGGCAAGACTGAACCACGGCTCAGCAAAAACTGAGCATGTGGCTCAGCAAAACTGAGCCTTACGGCTCAGTTTTTGCTGAGCCTAAGGCTCGGCAAGATTGAGCCACGGCTCAGCAAAAACTGAGCCTGTGGCTCAATTTTTCTGAGCCATAAGGCTCAGTTTTTGCTGAGCCTGTGGCTCAGCAACACTGAGCCACGGCTCAGCAAAAACTGAGCCTGTGGCTCAGTTTTGCCGAGCCTATGGCTCAGCAAAACTGAGCCTTACGGCTCAGGTTTTGCCGAGCCTATGGCTCAGCAAGACTGAGCCACGGCTCAGCAAAAACTGAGCCTGTGGCTCAGTTTTTTTGAGCCATAAGGCTCAGTTTTTGCTGAGCCTGTGGCTCAGCAACACTGAGCCACGGATCAGCAAAAACTGAGCCTGTAGCTCAGTTTTTCTGAGCCACAAGGCTCAGTTTTGCTGAGCCTATGGCTCAGCAAGACTGTGCCACGGCTCAGCAAAAACTGAGCCTGTGGCTCAGCAAAAACTGAGTCTGCAAGCAAAATCGTGTTTTTCTGTTTTTCTGTTATATTATATTGTGCGATATATAAACTCGTGTTTTTCTGTTTTTAACATGAAACTGAAATTTTCAATTTAATGTGATATTCAATTAATGCAGGCACTTCTAGAGGCAGCGGAAGAAAAGAGAAAATTGGATGGTAGTTCTAGTGGCACAGTAGATGATCTTAATAATGATCCAATTGCAGAAGTTTTTGGTTCCGACATGAAGAAAAATTTTTGTCGAGCAATTAGTTCTACTTCTTCTATAAAACAAGTAAAGGTGGCTCGAGCTGTAAAAGCTATAGCTGATAAAAAACAAGCCGTGGATTTGTCCGTTTGGAAATTGGAGATAGAAAGGCAAGTAGCTACTCAAGTTAATAACGCCATCAATTCAATTACTTCAACTTTTATGAAATTTATACCTAATTTGCAAGAAAAAATTGTTGCAAGTCCTTCCACTACTCCTCATACAGAAGGTGCTTCTAATTTAATGGATCCTCCTATAAACAATAATGTAACCGTTACTCCAAATGTGTCACTTAATGATCTTCATTCTTCTACAATGGAAAAGAAATACGTAATGCTATTGTCAAATGATCTAGAGAAGGAGGTAGCAAGAGGTTATCTTGGAACACAAACAATTTGTCATTTTAGGAAAGTGGTACCGAATATAGAGAAAGTAATTTGGGTTGTTGAAGTTCTTGAACCGGATGCACCAATTTATGATGGTCCTCAAAATGGAATGTACAAGTTATGCGAATTTTCAGATGGAGGCTTCGTTATATGGCCAGAGTTTCGTATTCGGTATTTGTAGGATCTTATTTATGTATTGAATTTAGCAAACTAATTATGTATTGAGTTTGACATCTTAATTATGTATTGTGTTTGTTTATTGTTAACTGATATTCTATGTCGCTATGTGATTATGAATGTTATTTATAAGTATGCATTGAGTTTAATATTAGTTTTTGATTCATATTAAATATCATCTATATTATCATCATGTTGGTTATTAATTGACTATTAATGTTAGAATATGCGACTTTTTAATATATATTTCTGTTATTATTGAAATTTATATTTTTTGTGAATTAAAATTTTGTAACAAGTATAGGCGTTGCAAACAAATATATTGCAACATGTATAAGCGTCGCAAACATAATTACTACAACGCTTATAAGTGTTGGTAAAGGAAATCTACCAACGCTAATAAGCGTTGGTAAAGAAAATCTACCAACGCTTATAAGCGTTGCGACTTAAAATATACCAACGCTTATAAGCGTTGGCACAGAAAATATACCAACGCTTATAAGCGTTGCGACTTAAAATATACCAACGCTTATAAGCGTTGGCACAGAAAATATACCAACGCTTATAAGCGTTGCTACTACATTGCCACGCCCCCGTAGCAACACTAATAAGTGTTGCGAAAATTGTTTGCGACGGTTATACTCGTTGGCAATCACCTGTTTTGGTGTAGTGGTAAATCAGATCCTATAAGACTTGCTCAGAGCTTGTATTATTGACTTTGGACGAGTTGGGAAATAGCACCTACTGCTTGTGGAGTTGGCTTATAACAATAGTTTTCAAACAACGATTGGTATGGCCCATTTTGATGCACTTTATGGGAGGCCATGCAAATCGCTAACTTTTTGGTAAGAAACTACCGACAAGTTTCTACTCGAACCAGACTTCGTCCGTGATTTCACAAAGAAGATTTATTTGATTAGGCACAGTGTAACAACCCGTATTTTCAATAACCTGTTATAATATAAATCGAGGCAGAATTTAATTTAAAAATCTGAATCAAGGGAAACGGGCTATGCCATTGCGTTCGTCTCGGAAAAATACGCGAAATAGAGTCCGAGTTTTCGAAAATCGGAGTCCGTATGACCCAGTTAAGGCCCATTGAAGTTTTCAGAAATTTCCATAGTAAAAACCGATTTAAATTTTAAGTTCAAAAACAAGGATTAGGGCTAACTGGCGTCAGGCGGGAAAACTCCCGCCAGGACCCCCATGTCGACAGGCATGTCGACAGGGGTCTTAGGGTGTCGACTGCCCTGTCGACACGGGGTGGCCGGGCAGTTTTGCCTGGCGCACCATTTTTGATTTGGGCCTGGTTGTGTGGCTTGGTTCTAGAGAGTTCCGAAATCTGATGGACCTAATTCAACCTAGGGTTAATCCTATGGTCTAAATCACTAGCCTAATCTATAAATAAGACCCTAACCTACCCTAAATCACTGATTATTCATTCTAGCAACCAAACTATGTCAAATTGAATTCTCAAATGGCCTCCACCTAAAAACCCTAGCCTCCACCCTCTTCAAAAATCATTCCTATGAAGGTTTTGATGTTCATACAAGCATTTCTAAGTGTATGAATGATCATTAGCTTGCATACATCATCAAGTTGCAAGCTTTATTTGCTAAGCTAGAGTTTTTGGGATTTTTGTTAAATTGGAGCTTTGTTTTGGGTTTTTATATGCTTGCATAAAGGGCTTCTCAATCTTTATTAGTAGATTTGTGTCTTCATAATATTTGTAAGCCCTCTTACCTTCATTTTAGAAACTCTAAAGTTAATATGTGATGAAAGTTGGGATTTATGCATAAGTTATGCATGCTTATGCGAGTTCACTATGCTATGTTATGCATGTTTAATAAGTTATGCGTGCTTATGCGAGTTCACTATGCTATGTTATGCATGTTTAATAAGTTATGCATGCTTATGCGAGTTCACTATGCTATGTTATGCATGTTTAATAAGTTATGCATGCTTATGCGAGTTCACTATGCTATGCTACACATGTTTGATAAGTTATGCATGTTTATGCAAGTTCACTATGCCATGATTTGCAAGTTTAACAAGTTATGCATGTTTATGCAAGTTCACTAGGCCATGATTTGCAAGTTTAACAAGTTATGCATGTTTATGCAAGTTCACTATGCTAAGTTATGCAAGTCCAACATGTTATGCATGTTTATTATGATATGTAAGATTTATCATGTATGTTGTGCCAAGTTCCCTCTTTCTATCCTTTATGCGTTATGACGACCATGTAAGCGATAGAATGACGTGGGGGGGGGGGGGGGGGGGGGGGGTTTGGGTAAAACTTAAAATACATGAAAATATAAGATTGGGAATTTACCTATTAAGTTAGGTCTACCCCTTGGGAATTTACCTATTAAGTTAGGTCTACCCAAGTATTTGTTAAACTTGTGGTTATGTTTGAAAATAAAGTGGACATGACACTTAGAAAACATAAGTGTGGCCAACTCGAGGTTGGGTTGAGTTTGTAGCGTAAACCTACCCGGAACCGACCGGCTTAACTAGTTGCTACAAACAATAGGACCCAATGTGAGAAGTTGGTCATGTGTACCTTGGACCCGAGGTTAGACCAAGTTGTGGTGTAAAGCTACCCGGACCCGCCCGGCTTAACTAGTAACCGCAACAAAGTCTAATGTGAGAGGTTAAGGTACAATTAAATTAATGCCTCATGATTAGGGTTAAGTCATGGCCCACTAATACTTAACCAATTTTGGGGATACGAGGGATTAAATGGGGTTAAGTGGTGAACTGTTGGTTACACTTAACTAATTTAATCCATGATTAGTGAGGGGTTAAACCACACTTAACCCTCTTAGAAAACCCTAGCAACGTGGTCTGTTCCAGCAGTAATCCCAGTTAGGTATCATTCACAACCCTAGAGGCTAGGCTAGGGCGGGGCACGATTACTGGACTGATGTAAGCGACCAAAGCGACGGCTGAGTGGTACAGCGGTGTGGGTCCAGGCGGGCTACGGACGTGCACGTAGTCCGGTGTTGGACAAACTCGAGGCACGGGTACCAGTAGGTTTAGACTGTGCATTATTGCTTAGGTGTCTGGGGTTGACACCCGAGGGCTTGATACACCCGAAGGTGGACCCGGCACAGTCTGACTACAACCATATGTGGGCCGTATGGACACCAACACTTGACGTGTTAGGTTTATAGGGAGCCGATCGACTAGACCGTTGGGCTGGACCTTGTATTAAGGTCACCTCATGCAATTGGGCCAAAGTTTGGGCTGAGGGATCAATACCTGTTATGTTAGTTTGCTAGTACACTGTGGTGCAAAGCTTAATCTTCTTTATGTGATGACACCTTTATCTACTGCCAATATGTTCATCTCAGTTTCCATCATGATGTTAACTTTATTAGTTTATAGACTGATCATAGTAGGGCTTACCAGTCTTTTTGACTGACCTGTTTTCTTTCGCTTCTTTTCTTCCGTTTCCCCCCCCCCCCAGGTTCTCAGGGAGGGAACAGTGGTGCTTAGCTTGGATCGCTTGCTTGTTCGCTGGATAGCTCATGTATGTCTGGACATTGAGCTCGCTATGGTTTATCATCTTTATTTTGGGGATAGCACTATGTATTTCAGTATTTCTGTTTATGATGTACTAGACATGTTTATTTTGGCAGTTGACTTTATGATGTACTAGACTTGTTTTGAGACGGTTTGAGATATTCCGCTGTTTTATTCTCACTTACTCTGTTTTACATATATATTTATGTTCTTGTTCTGCCTTGATATATCATTATGCATGCTTACCCAGTTCTAACGCCCCCCAGAAGCTAGTGCCCCCGAAAGAGTGACCCTAGCGGAGGTGGGGTGTTACAAATTTGGTATCAGAGCATATGGTTTACGAGAAAGAACAAAAAGTTTTTAAAAGACTTTTGAAAAACTATTTTCAAAACAAGTATAAAGTATTTTCCAAAGAAAAGTCTAGTATTTTGAAAGGCTATTCCCCAAAAAGCCATTAGCGTTATCCTTCGTTCCCTTGACCTAATCTTATCTTATCCTTCGTTTCAGTATGGCTGAGGATCTTGCCATCCCGGATGGAGTAAACGTACCACTCTGGTATAGGAGACTTCTAGAAGCTAGGGCGGCAGCCGGCCCCGCAAACCCTACTCCCACTTCCCCTCCTGTAGTTGAGAATCCTCCCCCTAATGTCCCTCCTCCGGTGGTTCCTGTTCCCCCTCCTCCAGTAGTTAATGCTCCTCCTCCTCCGGTTGCTGAGGCTCCTCTTCCTCCTCCTCCCCCTCAGCATCCTCAGGTTGAGTTCACGAAGGTTTGTAAAGACTTCAAGGCGATGGGAGGCAAGAATTTCCTAGGCACGGAATCTTTTGTGGAAGCTAGGAATTGGCTGAAAGACACTGAGGACCTGTTTGCTATCTTTGGGATTGATGACGAGAGGAAGATCTTATTGACAGTGTGACTTTTGAAGGACGAAGCAGCCTATTGGTGGGAGGTCACCAATGGGACGAGGCCCGTTGAGACTTGGGCCGATTTGAGGGCTAGATTTGTGGCCAAGTTTCTATCTTCTGCTGAGGCGAATTTACAGATGGAGAAGTTCATTGCATTAAAGCAAGGTGATATGTCTGTTAAGGAGTATGTGAACAAGTTTAATCAGCTGGCCCGTTTTGGTTTGGATATGGTGAACACTCCTGAGAAGAAGGCTCTTCGATTTGCTAGAGGGTTGAATGAGCCGCTGCAGGGTTTGGCGATGTCACATATTCCGCATGGGGCTACTTTTGAGAGTTTGGTCAATATGGCTCTACTTCAGGGAGATGGAAAGAAAGAGGTCAAGACGAGTGATACTCAAGCAAAGAAGACTGATTCTCAGGGTAAAGGCAATCAAGGTGGTCAAAACAGTCAGGGGAATCAGAGCAAGAACAAGAAGGGGAACAACAACAAAGGCAAGGGAAAGTGCAATTACTGTGGTGCGCCTGGGCACTTTGCTAAGGATTGTAGGAAGAAAAAAAGGAAGCTTAGTGGTGGATGTTTTTCCTGTGGTGAGACTGGACACTTCAGCAAGGAATGCCCGAAGAAGAAAGGACAGGCTGGACCTTCAGGAGGGCAAGTTCATGCTCTCAATACCGCTTCAGTTCCCGATCGAGGTAGTGTTTCTGTTGAGAACCTTGTTTATGTTTCCGATCTTCCAGTTCGTACCTTGTTTGATTCTGGTGCATCACATAGCTTTATTTCATCTGATCTTGTTGATAGTTTGCACCTTAGTACTAGCTTAGTGGATGATCCCGTTTGTGTTTCGAATCCCATTGGGGGTTCTGCTCATCTATCTATGATATGTGAGGATCTGAGGATCTCTATACTCAGTGTAGAGTTCTTGTGTAGTGCGTATGTTCTTGGTTTCAGGGGATACGGATTGATATTGGGCATGGATTGGCTGTCCAGATATGGAGCCATTCTTGATTGTGAGCATAGGGTTGTGAGGCTTGTGACTCGCCTTGGCAACACCTTAGAGATTTCATGCAATCCGAAGGATCCTGTCATGTTGTGCTATCTTGAATCTCTCGACTCGTCAGAGGAAGCCCTTCAATCTGTAAGGGTGGTCCGAGATTATCCAGATGTTTTTGAAGAAGTTAAGGGGTTGCCCCCAAAACGAGAGATTGATTTTCGCATTTATCTGGTGGATAATGCTAAGCCTGTTTCTTTGCCCGTTCGGCACATGGCTCCGCGTGAAAGGCGGGAGCTGAGCAAGCAAGTGAAAGAGTTGCTTGAGAAGAACTTCATCAGACGAAGTATATCCGAATGGGGAGCGCCTGTGGTGTTTGCTACTAAGGCAGATGGTTCTCTTCGACTCTGTGTGGACTATAGAGAATTGAATAAGCTGACTAAGAAGAACAGACACTCGTTACCGAGGATCGATGATCTCTTTGACCAGCTTGTTGGTGCCTCTGTTTTCTCTCAGCTTGATCTTGCTACTGGATTTCATCAGCTCATAGTGGCTGAAGATAGTATAGACAAGACTGCATTCAGAACTCCAGATGGATTCTTTGAATGGCTTGTTATGCCGTTCGGTTTGACGAATGCACCCGCGTATTTCGTGGACTTGATGAGTAGGGTGTTTCGAGAGTTCTTGAACAAGTTTGTCGTGGTCTTTGTGGATGATATTCTGATCTTCTCCAAGGATGAAGAAGAGCACGCGAGGCATCTTGTAGAGGTGATGGATACGCTTAGAGCGCATCAGTTAAAGGCCAAGTTCTCCAAGTGTCACTTTTGGAGAAGGGAAGTTAGATTCCTTGGGCATATCGTATCCAAGCAAGGCTTAGCGGTGGATCCCGCTAAGGTGGTTGCAGTTCAGGATTGGAAGACTCCAAGGAATGCAACCGAGGTGAGAAGTTTTCTAGGTCTTGCGGGTTTTTACCGGAAGTTCATCAAGGACTTCGCGAAGATATCCGCTCCTCTTACTAAGTTGACGAAGAAGCACTTAGTTTTTGCTTGGGACATGGACTGTGAGCTTGCTTTTCAGAGACTCAAGAGAGCCCTTACCTCAGCACCAGTTCTAGCTTTGCCCGATGGTGGTAAGATGTTTACCGTGTACACTGATGCTTGTGGCACGGGATTGGGCGCCGTTCTGATGCAAGAAGGAAGAGTTATATGTTTTGGGGGTAGGCAACTTAAGGTGCATGAGAAGAAATATCCCACTCATGATCTAGAGCTGGCAGCGATTGTATATGCACTCAAGGCTTGGCGTCATTATCTTCTGGGAGAGAGGTTTGAGCTGTATACTGATCATAAGTCTTTGAAGTATCTCTTTTCGCAGAAGGATCTGAACTTGAGGCAGCAAAGATGGATGGAATTCTTGGCGTCCTATGATTTTGATATAGCCTATACCCCTGGCAAGGGGAATGTTGTAGCGGATGCGTTGAGTAGAAAAAGGTTGACACTAAGTCCTCTATTTGTTGAGATGAAGAATTTAGAGTTCTTGGCAACCTTTGATTTCTCTTTGGCGGTTGAGTCGATGACCGGCTCTTTAGCATCTCTTGAGCTCAGGCCTACCCTTCTGGATCAAGTTGGGGCTTCGTAGAAGGAAGACCCTCAGATAATTGAGATTATGGATAAGCTGATTCGAGGGGAGACATCTAGTCACCTTGCTCGATATTCTATAGATGATAAGGGTTGGCTGAGGAGAGACGGAAGGCTTTGTGTTCCGATGGTGGAAGACTTGGTGAGGAAAGTTCTTGATGAAGCACATCGCTCCAAGATGACTATACATCCAGGCGGTGATAAGATGTATAAAGATATGAAGCGTATTTTCTTTTGGCCTGGGATGAAGAAGGATGTGGCAGAGTTTGTCTCTAGATGTATCATTTGCCAGCAAGTTAAGGCCGAGTCAAGGAAGCCCGGTGGGCTATTGCATCCTCTAGATGTCCCACTTTGGAAGTGGGAGAGTATTTCTATGGACTTTATTGATGGGCTTCCAAGGTCAAGGAAAGGGAATACGAGCATTTGGGTCATTGTAGATAGGCTTACGAAGAGTGCTCATTTCATTCCGGTGAAGAGCAAAAGGACCGCATCTGGACTAGCATCAGTATATCTTCGTGAGATAGTACGACTACATGGAGTCCCTTCCAGCATAGTCAGTGACCGAGACCCCATCTTTACTAGTCAGTTCTGGAACAGTTTGCAGGAAGCTATGGGCACGAGGTTGAACCTGAGTACGGCTTATCACCCGCAAACGGACGGTCAGACAGAAAGGGTGAATAGGGTACTTGAGGACTTGTTGAGGCTTTGCATTCTGGATTTTGGTGGTACTTGGGAAGACCATCTCCCTCTTGTTGAGTTTGCATATAACAACAGTTATCAGGCAAGCATAGGGATGGCACCATTTGAAGCTTTATATGGGAGGCCGTGCAAGTCACCTACATGTTGGTGGGAGACTACAGATAAGCTTATACTTGGACCTGACATGATTAGAGATACATCCGAGAAGGTCGAGTTGATTAGAAGACGGATGAAGGCGGCCCAAGACCGACAGAAATCCTATGCTGATAAGCGAAGATCCGATTTGGAGTTTGATGTTGGGGATATGGTTTTCGTAAAGGTTTCTCCTTTGCGGAATGTGGTCCGATTTGGAGCTGTTGGGAAGTTAGCACCGAGATTTGTTGGACCCTTCCCTATCATAGAGAGAATTGGGAAGATGGCTTATAAAGTACAATTGCCCGAGAAGCTGTCCGGAGTGCATAATGTCTTTCATGTCTCGCATTTCCGAAAGTGCCTACATGAGTCCGCTGAGGTGGTTGAACCTAGCATTCTTGAAGACGTGGAAGTAGAGAAAGAGGCAACTTTGAGGAGAGCTCCGATTCGTATCTTGGGGACGGAGACCAAGAAGCTAAGGAATCGAGAGGTCAAGTTGGTGAAGGTTCAATGGGGTGAAGCCGAAGAAGACGCAACTTGGGAAACCGAGGAGAAGATGCGTGGGCTTTATCCATTCCTTTTTGAGGGTACACTCTCAATCTCTTTCCTTTGTTAGCATATCTTTCTCTTTGCTATCCATGTTTATCTAGTTATCGTGCTAATCTTGTCATGAGAACCTTAGGTAGAAACCCTTTGGATGAAACATGTGTTTGAGACATGTTATGTTTGATGGTTGCAAGTGGTTGCAAGTGTTTGCAAGTGGTTACTCGTGGATGCATGATACACATTAGGCACTAGATCGGCTCACACACTCCTCATATTGCATGTGCATGAGTGTTTATGCTTATTCTTGGATGAAATTTGTATGCCATCACATGGATGTTGCATATGGATGTATGATTGAGCACGCATGTAGATATTATACATTATGTTAGGGATTTGCATACATATGGATACATTTCACTAACATATTTTGCATTGATCTTTGCATTAGATAAGTACATATACACACACTTTTGCATATGTTCATACAGCATTTAGAATCTTTTAAGGACAATGATTGCTCGTGGATGATGCTTTGAGTAGATGGATGATTGGATGGTAGGATACGTTCTTCCTAACTTGAAGATTTCGGGGACGAAATCCTTTAAGGAGGGGAGAATGTAACAACCCGTATTTTCAATAACCTGTTATAATATAAATCGAGGCAGAATTTAATTTAAAAATCTGAATCAAGGGAAACGGGGTGTGCCATTGCGTTCGTCTCGGAAAAATACGCGAAATAGAGTCCGAGTTTTCGAAAATCGGAGTCCGTATGACCCAGTTAAGGCCCATTGAAGTTTTCAGAAATTTCCATAGTAAAAACAGATTTAAATTTTAAGTTCAAAAACAAGGATTAGGGCTAACTGGCGTCAGGCGGGAAAACTCCCGCCAGGACCCCCATGTCGACAGGCATGTCGACAGGGGTCTTAGGGTGTCGACTGCCCTGTCGACAACCCTGTCGACACGGGGTGGCCGGGCAGTTTTGCCTGGCGCACCATTTTTGATTTGGGCCTGGTTGTGTGGCTTGGTTCTAGAGAGTTCCGAAATCTGATGGACCTAATTCAACCTAGGGTTAATCCTATGGTCTAAATCACTAGCCTAATCTATAAATAAGACCCTAACCTACCCTAAATCACTCATTATTCATTCTAGCAACCAAACTATGTCAAATTGAATTCTCAAATGGCCTCCACCTAAAAACCCTAGCCTCCACCCTCTTCAAAAATCATTCCTATGAAGGTTTTGATGTTCATACAAGCATTTCTAAGTGTATGAATGATCATTAGCTTGCATACATCATCAAGTTGCAAGCTTTATTTGCTAAGCTAGAGTTTTTGGGATTTTTGTTAAATTGGAGCTTTGTTTTGGGTTTTTATATGCTTGCATAAAGGGCTTCTCAATCTTTATTAGTAGATTTGTGTCTTCATAATATTTGTAAGCCCTCTTACCTTCATTTTAGAAACTCTAAAGTTAATATGTGATGAAAGTTGGGATTTATGCATAAGTTATGCATGCTTATGCGAGTTCACTATGCTATGTTATGCATGTTTAATAAGTTATGCGTGCTTATGCGAGTTCACTATGCTATGTTATGCATGTTTAATAAGTTATGCGTGCTTATGCGAGTTCACTATGCTATGTTATGCATGTTTAATAAGTTATGCATGCTTATGCGAGTTCACTATGCTATGCTACACATGTTTGATAAGTTATGCATGTTTATGCAAGTTCACTATGCCATGATTTGCAAGTTTAACAAGTTATGCATGTTTATGCAAGTTCACTAGGCCATGATTTGCAAGTTTAACAAGTTATGCATGTTTATGCAAGTTCACTATGCTAAGTTATGCAAGTCCAACATGTTATGCATGTTTATTATGATATGTAAGATTTATCATGTACGTTGTGCCAAGTTCCCTCTTTCTATCCTTTATGCGTTATAACGACCATGTAAGCGATAGAATGACGTGGGGGGGTTTTTGGGTAAAACTTAAAATACATGAAAATATAAGATTGGGAATTTACCTATTAAGTTAGGTCTACCCCTTGGGAATTTACCTATTAAGTTAGGTCTACCCAAGTATTTGTTAAACTTGTGGTTATGTTTGAAAATAAAGTGGACATGACACTTAGAAAACATAAGTGTGGCCAACTCGAGGTTGGGTTGAGTTTGTAGCGTAAACCTACCCGGAACCGACCGGCTTAACTAGTTGCTACAAACAATAGGACCCAATGTGAGAAGTTGATCATGTGTACCTTGGACCCGAGGTTAGACCAAGTTGTGGTGTAAAGCTACCCGGACCCGCCCGGCTTAACTAGTAACCGCAACAAAGTCTAATGTGAGAGGTTAAGGTACAATTAAATTAATGCCTCATGATTAGGGTTAAGTCATGGCCCACTAATACTTAACCAATTTTGGGGATACGAGGGATTAAATGGGGTTAAGTGGTGAACTGTTGGTTACACTTAACTAATTTAATCCATGATTAGTGAGGGGTTAAACCACACTTAACCCTCTTAGAAACCCTAGCAACGTGGTCTGTTCCAGCAGTAATCCCAGTTAGGTATCATTCACAACCCTAGAGGCTAGGCTAGGGCGGGGCACGATTACTGGACTGATGTAAGCGACCAAAGCGACGGCTGAGTGGTACAGCGGTGCGGGTCCAGGCGGGCTACGGACGTGCACGTAGTCCGGTGTTGGACAAACTCGAGGCACGGGTACCAGTAGGTTTAGACTGTGCATTATTGCTTAGGTGTCTGGGGTTGACACCCGAGGGCTTGATACACCCGAAGGTGGACCCGGCACAGTCTGACTACAACCATATGTGGGCCGTATGGACACCAACACTTGACGTGTTAGGTTTATAGGGAGCCGATCGACTAGACCGTTGGGCTGGACCTTGTATTAAGGTCACCTCATGCAATTGGGCCAAAGTTTGGGCTGAGGGATCAATACCTGTTATGTTAGTTTGCTAGTACACTGTGGTGCAAAGCTTAATCTTCTTTATGTGATGACACCTTTATCTACTGCCAGTATGTTCATCTCAGTTTCCATCATGATGTTAACTTTATTAGTTTATAGACTGATCGTAGTAGGGCTTACCAGTCTTTTTGACTGACCTGTTTTCTTTTGCTTCTTTTCTTCCGTTTCCCCCCCCCCCAGGTTCTCAGGGAGGGAACCGTGGTGCTTAGCTTGGATCGCTTGCTTGTTCGCTGGATAGCTCATGTATGTCTGGACATTGAGCTCGCTATGGTTTATCATCTTTATTTTGGGGATAGCACTATGTATTTCAGTATTTCTGTTTATGATGTACTAGACATGTTTATTTTGGCAGTTGACTTTATGATGTACTAGACTTGTTTTGAGACGGTTTGAGATATTCCGCTGTTTTATTCTCACTTACTCTGTTTTACATATATATTTATGTTCTTGTTCTGCCTTGATATATCATTATGCATGCTTACCCAGTTCTAACGCCCCCCAGAAGCTAGTGCCCCCGAAAGAGTGACCCTAGCGGAGGTTGTTTGGGAGGATGCTCGAAATTATGATTCTTGCAAGGTATGATTTCAGTTTTATATATCTGTTTTATCTCTTGATTTTTTTTCTCTGGTAGCATGAGTAATTTCCTGATGTGTAGAATGGGAATGGAAAGTTTATGGTTGAAAAGTTTAAACTAAAACCATGTCGAAAATTTAAGTTTATATGATTTCTGATTGACGTGGTTAAAAATAGAATCATCCAATTTAGTACTAACTGTTGAATATAACGTAGTTGTATACACAATTATATGATTTTTGTTTGATGATAACAACCAAAGAAATATTATTTAAATGTGTATATTATTGTACTATTATATATATATATATATGTATATTACAGACAGGAATATAATATTCATATTTAAATAGAATACGACTGTACAGACATTCATATATTTACACAATATTTTATTTAAATTGAATACTAACATTCAAACAGTACAATTATTTATAACTTCACTATTTATTCAATTCACATGAGATTGTACTTGTAAATAAACTAAATACGATAGACAATTTATTTTAAACATAATAAATTATATTTTATTCCAATCAAATTTGTTTATTACATATATCAGTACAATTTTTTCTGTACATTAGCTCCTCACTACAAAAACACTTAGACACTCATTTACAGTTTCACTGTTACATACACTAATATACATTTCACTGTCATCTTCTGTCTCTGTCTTCTGTCTTCACACTTCATTGTCAGTCCAGTCATCCTCACCTATCACATGAAATAGAAACACACACAGTACACTGCAATAGAAATAAAATAGAATCCATGCGAATATAAATTTTATTTTTAAAATTTTATTTTCCTCAGAATTTTGGTATGTTTCTCATCATTTTTCATGACTTGA
The DNA here is from genome assembly GCA_030737875.1 of Allium sativum. NCBI lineage: Eukaryota > Viridiplantae > Streptophyta > Magnoliopsida > Asparagales > Amaryllidaceae > Allium > Allium sativum. Next base: position 666,104,665 of record CM060924.1, read on the forward strand.
TCTGATATGTGAATATAGCACACGCACGATATTTGTATACACACATGTGTATGTATATACACATATTACGGTGTAGGGACGGAAATTTTTTGTGGATGGCTGCATATACACACGTGTATATATATACATGTGTGCACTGCCTCGTGAATCCAGTGTGCAACTGAGGAGTTGCCACATGGACCATCTCGACTCAGTGCACAACTTATCAAAATGGTCGAGGCCAATACATGACAAGGAACAACACAAATGTGATCAGCCCATCAAAATCAAAGTAGCCCAAGTGTTGAGCAAATGAATCAAGTTCTACAAAGCTTCATACAGCATAGAATGCACAAGTGCATGTGTGCATTGGTTCGTGTATGCAAACAGGTCAGAGAATTCAAAGACAACTGCCAAACAACAATAGTGAATACAAAGAAGAATGGTCTCATGGCAACAACATATAATAAGGTGAAGATACAACATGAACATGTACAAGTCATGTGAAACAGAAAAGAAAATGGACATTGCAGCAAGTTAAATGAATAATGCATGTGTACTTGAAATTCAAGTCAACATATATGCATGGTTCATCATGGTACACAATCAAGTCAAGCAAAACATAGAATGGTCACAGCTAAGCTCAACATGGTCAAGATAGTTCAGTATGAAGCATTCATGTGTACATGTGCGAGTCTGGAATGTATTCTAATCAAAACAGCAAAGTGGTTTAGTTTTTCAAGTGCAAGCTACAACTAAATTTGGTCGAGCATGAAACTCAAGCCAGGTACAAACAGTTTGCAAGGCAGTTCAAGAGCAAAGTGATTCATGTATACTGTGTGTGCATGTACAAGTGCTGTATCATTCAAAGTGCACACAAGGCAACTCATGTATGGTCAAGCAGCTCAGCAATGATGCAAACATAGTTAAGCACAACAATACAAATGCAAGCATGCACAAGGCCTGACATAAGTAATCCAATTCAGGTATACAAATGAGTAGAAAAATGATACAATGCAGATTTCCAGAAAGTCTCTCTTTTCAAATGGTATATGCAGTAGTTCTTGGTGTTAGAGGTGAAAACAAAGAATGAGTTAATGGTGCAAGTAATCATGCATTGGTGTATGGTGGACACAACAACAAAGTCACACAATATGGTGCATCTATCATAGGAACAGAATGGTCAATGATTCTTTGGTGCAGCAAATATGCTCAACAAGACTCAAGCTAAGTGACAACAGCAAATTCAAAAATGGTCGAGCTCAACTATATGGCAGTTAATGAATCATGGAAACAAAATGTCAAATACAAGCATGCAAGAATTAAATCTGTGTGGATCAGCAAGAGGTCAGGGGAATCCACGCAAAAATGGAGCATTCACATAAATGAAACAGTGAATTTTTGGCATGTTTTAAATCAAATTTCCAAAAATGATCATTTTGGCAAATCAGCTTTTGAAATCAGAGTGTTACATATATAGTAGTATGTATACAAAACAAAGAATCGACAATGGCTTCAATCAGCACTTATATTGATTTTGGTTTCTAGATTTGCCCACAAACTATTTATTTCGTATATTTCCAGAAATGTCAAGCAAACTTTGTGCTATGAAGATTTCCTAATCTCAAAGAAATATATGGCAAAAATGTGTTTTGTTTTTCATATATAGACAGGGACAACTTTTTAAAAGCAAGCATGTTTGAGCAAAAATCACAGCGTGCATTTTTGGCAAGGGTTTAATCAGTTTCAAAAATTCAGAAAATCATTTTTCAATTTCAAATTTGTTTCCTGAAATAAATATTTTATTCAAGGCAGTGTTTCAATCATGCTATTCAAGTACAAGAGCCAAGGAGAGTCAATCACACAAGATCCATTAAAGCAAAGTATTTCGAAACCGATTTTGTCAAAAGAGGAAACCACAAAATCAGACAAATCAATTATCGAAATCAGAGTGTTTCTAGGGTTCGATTCTACCCTATAACAACACCAATACATCACTGGAAAAGGCTATCGAAACCAAGCAAAATTAACCGAGCAACCAAAGAATTAAAATCAGAAATCTTACCGAGTTTCGATCGCCATATTTCTCAAATCAGAGAACAATAGATTAAAGAAGCAAGGAGCCATAGATTGTAGCAACTCGAGAATTAATTTACAACATTTCATCAGCATCGATCGAGATTTGAGGAAGATTGGATAAACCCTAAAAAAATTCTTCCAACCGCCATTTACAAGAGAGATCGAGAATAATACACAAGAGTGGAGTCAATATGAAAGAGGCCGGCCTACTTTCTAAATGGCTAAGCTTTCTTTTTATTTAAGGGCAAGGGTTTTTCATTTTTAATGTGTCTTTGTTTTTTGTTTTGATTTTGTATTTAAATTTGAGTTGTAAAACCATCTGATCAGTTCTAGAGTCTGTAAAATCTAGGGAAACCAGTTAGGGTGTTAACTGCAGTTTACTAGAGTCTGTAAAATCTAGGATTACTGGTTACAGGGTCGTAATCCGGGAAAATCTGATCTAGGGGATTAGGTCAGTCTAGGGTTTTGAGCGTAGGGTTAGTACAGGAGCGGGAGTGCGAGTTTACAGTGCCTATAAGCGGGATCTGTTATTAACTCCTTATAGAAACCTTAGGAATGCAGCAGTAGGCATAATTTTGCCGAAGCTGGGTACATCTTGTGTCATTTACTTTCTGCATTTCTTTTCTGCTATATTCTGTGATCTACGAATATTTTTAATATCTCGCTTAATTTTCAATAAACCCTATTCACCCCCCTCTAGGGTTAATCTAGATCTAACACTAACATCGAAAATGAGAATGATAACATAGTATTCAAGTAAGACCCTAGTATTCAATCATATGAATAATATATATGATATTTTTCTAGTTACATAAATAACTGCTTAAGTTTGCAAGAAAAATAGTTTTAATTTGTGCTCCTACTTAGGATTTGTTCTTTATTTGGCTATTGTATACACGCCATCTTCTACTAAAACGGAATGTGTAAGTTGTTTGGTGTTAAATATCGATTTCGTAGTGTCATCATATGTAATTCTCCATATATTCACACCTTAGCACCTATTGTATAACTTTCCTTGAATCCATCATAATTATTTCTCTATTTCTCCCTGAATTGAGAGACCACATATTACATCAAGTCTGCCCTCCTTTATTTTTCTCATCCGAATATTTCATAGTTTATACTAATATATAAGAATGTATAAAAGAAAAACTCTAATAAATTCAAAATATTGGAACTAACATATTTTGTTAGGTGTACTGCTAGCCTGCAAACTTATAAATCTTTCTCAAGAGATAAAAATAAAATGCACATGTGTGATGAAGTATACATGCTTCATAGGAAATTGATATATCCACTATTTTAGGAAATTGATAGGAAATTGATGTATGCACATGTGTGATGTGCTACTAGCCTGCAAAATTATAAATCTTTCTTATGACTCATAACATGCTTCATTTACAAGATTGCAATAGTTGACTTGTATCTTTTAGCACATAACATATTAACTCTACTGTTGCCATAAAAGCCTTTTTTTTAAGCAAAGGCATGTGCATATTATTATGTTTGGATTTATCAACCAAAATCCTCTTGATGGCAAACTAGATTTAATCACTAAAATCGTGTCTACTAAACTCACCTTTACACTAGAGTTTGCTAACAAGTGGCGCAGGCTAGATGTTGTTTCGTCTAGGTGCAATTCTGAAAATAACATCCTCTTTTTTTTCTTTTTTTGTAGCATATGCATAATTATGCAACCTTCGTTTCAACTACTCAATACTGGACTGAGTTGTCTGCAAAGACATTAGGATTTGACGAAATGGTATGTAAGCCACTGTATTTATATTGTAATAGTGTAACAGAATTAATGAAAAAGGTGAATTTTGAATATTATATGTCTGTGTCTAATATGCAGTCTCCACTTGAGGTTTAGTGGCGGATCCCCACTGTTTATGAATACTTTTAACTGGCATATGTACATGGTTGATTATGACCGAAAGCTCTCATCCAAGAAAACCCAGGTACATAATTTTAGGTTTTAGCAACCACCTTTATATTCCAAATAAACAAATCATTCAATGTTTAAACTTTCTTTTTTTCCAATATTTTACATTGCAGTTGTACAATAATGATCTAACGGAGAAGATTGTATGTCCACTAATTTGTGTCTAAATAGCCTCTCCTTGTATATGTATATATATATATATATATATATATACATACATATAGTTTTCTGTGAGAAGAGTTAAAAGTGCATATGCAATCTTTGACAATAGCGAATATTGAACCATGGACGTAAGCTGTCTTTGATAAATGTAAAGGTTTATTGTTTAATTTAATGTTGTTGTACTATTATATTACTGTTGCTGCTTTCAAATTATGATACTGTCTTTGTTATGTAGTTTTCAGATTACCTAGGTTTTATGAGTAAGCATTTACCTTCTGGATGATTACGAGTTACTTGAACAGATGACAATCATTTGATTTGACTTTATCATCCATGCATTGTGTGTAAAACTTTCTTTATTCTGAAGTTTAATTTTACATTTAACAATCATAGTGGTAATCCAAAAGATGAACTACAAGTGCCATAGTTTGTCGTGTTGCTCCATCATTTTTTCGGTTTGGTTCATATCAGCTTCATGCTATTAGAGGCAAAAAAAGATCCCAAATTGTCCATCTTTTGGCATATTATGCAATTCGCCACCATTTTCCTTATCTCGAGAATATAAACAAGAGTGAAGACTTATCCTTTGGAAGTGGTCAGGAGGTAGCTTCAATGATTGATATGGCATCTAATAAGTATGAAGGTAAATTTTGAGGCTTTTGCAGATGTTTTTTATACTACCCTGATATTGGGTGGAAATCTTACCTTTAGCACATTTAAATTTCCTGCTATAATAGGCTTTGATTTGGAGTCTAAGCATACAATCGAGGGAATCTATAATATTGATCCCCTTTTAGACTTTAGTCCTCAATATTCATTTTTTGCATTTTTGTGTTTTAATCTCTGATGTAAAATATTTTTCTGATGTAAGCTGGTGTTTATATCTTCTAAAAAACTCTTGAATTTCATTCTAAAATCATCATAGAAATGCCTGTGGATTTGTTAAGGTATTTTTTTGTATTGTTGATTCTGCTATAGAAATAGTTTATAAGGTTAAACATTTCTCAAGACATTTGAAATGACCAAGTATCATTTAAGTTAAATTCTGGAACTTAGAATTTATCAATATAGTGGTTACTTTTGACCACTAAGTTGCAAATCATCTCTTGAAAATCTTACGTCCAATATAGCAGTGTTTTCTAAGAGAATAGAGCCACCATGTTACAATTTTTTTTTACATAATTTTTATTGTTTATACATAATCACAGATGTGCATTCATATTATAAAGTATATGTCAGAAGCATCCATGAAAAAACTATCCTATGTAGTCATTTTTTAACTGTACTGCTGTTAATTGTAATGCTAAAACTATAATTTGTCCAGTAGAGATGCGGGTCTGATCACTGGTCCTGCAACTGGCCTGCTCGATCTAATAGCTGGCATGGCTTTTGGAATGTTGGGACCCATTTCAAGGTATAAATTTTCCATTTATGTGATAAGTAGCAGAACCACGCGTGATGCCTGTACATTTCCCACTTCCCCGCACCACACATATTGGGCAAGTTCTCCATATGAACAGTAGAATTATATCGAAACTTATATATAATAAAATTTAGCAATGAAAATAAGGCGTGTAGAAAACTATTTGTAAAATGATTAATTAGCTAAAAATGAACAAAGATAGCTAACAGTTGACGTTTGGGAATAAAGTTCATTTAGCAATGAAAATAAGGACTGCAACTTCACTGACCATGCTCTTTTCCATTTAATGAACTATGGTTGGCTGGATTTGCGTTCTTGGGCAGTTTAAATGGTCAAGTTCGTGTTGGATATAAAGTTATATATATTTTTAGTTGGTCATTAATATTTAAATGATTAGTCAGGTTAATAATTGATAGTTGATCATTAGTAATTAACAATTTGTAGTCTTAGAACTGAACCAATAACTCCGGTTTTAGAATACAATAACTATGAATTTGTAGTACAACAATTTATGTATTAAAAATACAGAGACCGCGAAGCTGAAATGCATTGAAATTCAATCTAAATGGAACAACATTGTATGTACTTCAGCAATCAAAGGGTTCTAATTTCATCACCTGTTGCAGTTATCAGTTGTGGACTTGTTGAGCTTGTACTACAAGTTTGATGCCTTGCGTTTCTAATTCCACAATTTGAAGGAAGAGCGCTAGGTTAGTAACTTTTTTGTTCGTTGAGATTTGCATTGATCAACTTTCTCATGAAATTATGAACATATGTCGCTAATACAAAATTTGCCCGTTGTTCAAAACTAAATGTTGGCATATCTTGTAAATGCTGAATTTATTTTGATTTCTAAATCTCTTTTCGAGTACCATGCATAAACATGAGTAGTAAACAATTTAATATTTCGTTATCATTTTCTTCTTTATTTGGATTTTCTCATAAATTTAGAGATAAGAAATAAACACGGATAAATCCAAGCAACCTTTTTGTAAATCCAAGCGATCTTTTCGTTGGCTTTTCCTCCAACTAAATTGGGGGATCAAATTGATTATGGAAACATGAGTTTATGCGATTGACTCGACGTCGTCACCAATTTCATGAATATCATAAGCGGATCAGGATCTCCATCACTTCTATAGTCAATTCCGCAATTAATTTTGTATTTGGACATTTTGCAGAGGGGAAATATGTCTGGAAACAAAGAGAAGTCAGTTTATAAACGAAAAAAAAACTTAAGTTTTACATACGGCGTTCATCTTCTTACGTCGAACGTAAGTCTTACGTTGAGCGTAAGCCTTACATCCTATCGAACCCTGCTTTTTCCGATGTTCGAACTGTCCTTAAGGAACCACGGATTTATTCCTTACGTCCGACTTGTATGTCCTAATGTCAGACGTAAGGATCTATGGTCACAATGGATGAACAACTATTGTGTCTAAGAATGGGAGCATGTTACTAATGCACCTCCGACGTAGTTTTGAACAATAAACATTATTTTTTTAGAGCATAAATTTGCTATCATTATCAAATTTAAACCATGTGCATAAGACATGTCCTAACGTTTACCAATTTAATACCCGACACATTAATTGCAATCTTTTATCAACATGCACTGTTTCAATTCTGATTCTGATTTTCTTCGACGGTTCCTCTTTTACTTTACTGCAAGCAACAAAAAGGATTTCCATTTACTAGTAAAGATTTGTCAGTTTCTTCTACAGTTTAGTGAGCTGAATGGTAATTCATTCTCTACTACCAACTCAATTATATATGTTATTTGTACTAAAACTAATTCAGTAATTTATATATTTTTTGAAAATGTAAATCACTGTACTTGTTTATTATTTCAGAATTTAGAAAATGTCTATGTTGAATTCAGTTGCCTTAATAATTTTGTTTATTCAAAAGAAGATAATTATCACTTTAATTACACAGCACCAGTTAGTCCAGTTTAGTAAACTCTACCATGAATCGTTAGCTACTGAAAAAGAAGCTTGTTTCCTCTTAATTCACGATTGGTTTTAGGGCAGGTGTATCAACGATTGTATTCTCTTTGTAATCACACATTGTAAATTCTCTTCAACTATTCTTTCATAACTAAATGAATGAAAATAATCGATCCATTATCCTTATAACATAAACACTACCGATTTCACTCCTAATATAAAGATACAAGTTTATGTTTATAAGGACGCATCATAAGCTAGGGGAAAATAAGGCATTTGGCCTTGACATATGAATGCTCGGTTTTGTACTCTACAAACCACCTCTGGTGCAACCCTTTTCTGATGCATGATGACTGCATCAAATGTTCATGTTGATCATCGTCTTTATATTATTTTTAACGGTTATATCCTTTATAATTTGACAGCCAGTAAGGTGTAAATATTTACAGGGGGTGTTGTCAACCTCCCTGTAGACAAGGGCTACATATCAAAACGTTCCATTTTGGAGATTAGAGTTGAAAAGCTTGTTTATTTCTGTCTCGAAGCTGTTCATCACAATAGGTCAATGCCATTCATCTTTTATTATACTCATTCTTTTTGGATTAGGGAGTTTTTTTTTTAAAAAATATAAAATATATTATATAAGACATTAGTTTAACACAATTTCAGATATTTAATTATCATATACTGCGTTTTATATTTCTAAGTCTAGGTGTTGTTTAGATTGTAATCTGCATCAGTTATGATGTTGAGTTGATTGTTTGAACTTTAAACTTGATATAGTGATCGACTATCTATAAAATAAGGGTTTATTACAAGTGTAATATGTAGATGGTGATAAATTAAAAGTAGAAAATTATTTTTGCTCTCAGATGACTGGATTATTTTGCAGTAAATAGGTTGAGAATTCAGAAACTGGGTGTTATATAAGAGTGGTAGGTACATGTTATTTTTTTATTAAAACAGGAAAGAAACCATGACATATTACTTGCTTTTCTTTGGGTATTGAAGAATAACATCATCGCTGTAACATCAGGACTATGTTTACTGTAGAGAAATGGGTCGAAGTTTGTGGTAGGAAATTTATGGAACTGCATAGTACAATATTTACAGGAATTCCATATCTCCCAAATTCTTTTTAAGCTTTTATCCCTGATCAAGTTCTGTTGCTTTTAAAAATAATAGGAAAATATGATATCCAATGTATCTAAGTTTTATTAGAATATAAATATTATGTAAATATCTGCAACATTAAACTGAGTACAAGTCTTATGTTTTAATCTTGCCAACTATTATTGATAGTGTTATTGAAAAGTTGTGATCTCCGAACATAAGTCAAGTATCTTCTTAAAATCACCTGTAAACGTCAAGTAGTAATTTTCCAGTCATTTTTTTTTTCTAGTAGTGCCATTGAGTATGATGGTAATTTTTTGTTCTTTGCATGAATTTTATTATCACTAATAGAATATATTTTTTACTGTAGGTTAAGCGTGATTTGGCTTCCAAAGTAAAGAACACAAAAGCCACTTAATATCTCCAAGATGATAGAAACACTGCTGGGCCTGTAAGTGGTGCAGGTGACCTAGCCAAAGGAAGTTGAAGAGACATGGAAATGACTTCCAATAATAACAATGGAGCAAGAGTTAATGGAGGCATAAGTGGCCACTTAGTTATAATTTTACGTGGAGAAACTGGATGCGGTAAGACAACACATGTTCCTTATTTTTTATATGAAGCTAGTTATAGATTGAAAAGTTGTAATGCTAGGAAAGGAATGATTTGTGTTACACAACCGAGAAGGGTTCCTTCAATTGTTACTGCCAAAAGAGTGTCATTTGAATTGGGATTTAAGCGTGGTGATAAGATTAATTATCAAGTCAGACATGATAAAATGACCAGAGATGGTAATTGTTCCATTAAAGTCATGACTAATGGAATTTTACTTCAACAAATCCTGGTTATTTCTCAATTTTTATCATTTATTATAATATATATATATATATATATATATATTGGTCGCATTGTGTTATATACATTACTGTCATGATTTGTGAGGATTGTTCTTCAGTAGATAGATGCATCAATAGTTTGTTGGGTAGTGTTTATTGTTTTGCTTTTATAAGTGAGTATGAGATTACAAATACTTTTCCTGTTTTGTATGTTTGAAAATGTCTGAAACTGATTACTAAGTTTAAAACGGCGTTCCATCAGATTTATTTATTTTCAGTGGTTATAATATCAGTCATTCCTTAGGATTTGATTTATTCTATTTTGGTGACTGACTTGATAAAGTAGCTTTACTAACATATAGCAATCAATTACTTGCTATTTCACTAATAGCTGGTGGCAATTTATATTTCCTTTTTTGATGCAGAGCGATTTCTTACTAAGCTGTTACTCTGTAGTAATTATTGATAAAGCTCATGAAAGAAGTTCAAATACAGATATACTAGTTCCGTGTCATAAAGCTGTGAGAGGTTAACATCATACTGCCTCCTTATATTGTCTGATAGTTGCAAAAACCATAAATTACAGTCCTTGTAAGTATTAATGTCAATTGCTAATTGCAGAAGCTATATTTGGAGCAGCAAGAAAGGATATGTTCAGGTGTCAAAATTGATCCCGAAATGATGGTTTCTCAATTGAAGCTTGTACTCATAAGTGCTGCATTAAGGATTAAAGACTTCGTTTCCGACAAAAAGTTATTCCATGCGACCCTGCCAATTATAGAAGTTCCAGTAAGGTTATATACTATAAAAACCCACTTTGCAAAGAAGACCCATGATGATGATCTAGGTCAGGCTTATGAACATTGGCATTGTTGCCGTCATCTATGTCTGCTTTTGTGGATAATTGCATATATTAGCACACTCAGAACATTTCCATTCAACTAACAAGTTTTATTGCATAACAATCCTTGTGTTAAATTTTGCAGCATACGGTTTATAAATTATTAATGTTTTTTTTGGTTTGATTGTCAAAGTAGGCCTCAAGGATCATTGCAAACTTAATCGTAATGGGTTCACGAAAATGCTAACAAGAATGTTGTTGCACATGAAGCTACACAGGAGAGCAACCAAATGCTAGCAAGAAGGGTGTTGCACATTGCCAACTTTAACAATTATGTATTATTAAGGTGGAAAATAGGGCGGAGGCTTATGCCTGCAGTGGCAGCTGTCGGTTTTGATAAGAGTGATGGTTCAGTTTTTTTTAACCAAGTGTTGGCAATAATATGTTTCTTTAGCCCCAAGTTTAGCTTCAGTCAACAAAACTGAAGTGGGAGGGATCATTTGATTAGAGGTGTGTTAACTGTTTAATAGAGGGGCCATTTTTTCAGACCTGATGCTCATATTGCTTAAAGCACACAACTTCATCTGCTTGCAAGCGTTCTTCAATTTATGCATGCAAATAAAACCTATTTAACCACCCGTCACTGTATATAATTTATGCATTCTACACATTTATGTAATTCTAACTGTTATTGTTATATCTGTATGTAATTCTTACCGTTGATCGTTATACTTATGTGCAGGTAATTAGTTTTCCAAAGTGAAGAACGCCCGCATCAAAGAACCAGTGATTATTAAGCTATGAAGAAGACTTCAACTATTATTTTGTTTGTATTAGTCGGGTAGACTTGTTTGTAAGCAATTGTGGTATGTGGATTCACTTATTTTGTCGAAATACTACTATTGAGATGATTATGGGCGTTATATTTGATATTGCGAGTAATGTCTTTTTTAAGTATTTAAATACGACGATTATTGACTTTAGTTTGAAAAGTACTCATATAATTATTTGTTTTAATATTTCTAGTATATATAAGTGATTGATGGAAATATTAGAAGCTATTAATAGTAAATAACCGCAATTAAAATGTGGTGTACATCAGTAAATTTTAGTAGCATTGAAAAAGTGCTACAAATGTAATTTACAAAAGATGTTGTAGCTGAAATGAAATGCAACAAAAGACATATAGTAGGATTGAAAAACCGCTACAAAAAACAAATAGTAGGACTAAAAATCGCTACAAAAAACATACAGTAGGACAGGAAAATCGCTACAAAAAAATTGAAAAATGATGCAAGTATCATTTTAGTAGCATTTTTAAGACGCTGCCAAAAAAACTTTTTGTAGGGTTTCAGAAACGCTACAGTATTTTCATTTTTGGTTACGTTTACTAAAACGCAACAAAAACTTTCAGAAATTTAGTTGCATGTCGTATAGCAGTGTTTATCGAAACGCTACTATAAGTTATAGTGGCGTTTTTCCAACGCTACTAAAGGCATTTTATGGTGTAGTAAATCTATTTTAAGGGGAAAGAATGTAACACCCCGTAGAAATATACCTAAAACCAATTAATACTAATAAATGATGGAAATTCACAATAAAGTAATAAAAGGACAGCGGGCTGAAAATGGAATTTTGTAGCATCAAGAATTTAGCCATGAAAATACAATAGTTGTTTTTGTGACGAAATTTGATTGATTTTCTATATAATATGTCAGAATCCGAGCCCGTATGAGAAGGTTACACATAAAAAAAATTGAATGATATATATATATATAACACTGTTTGAAATTCAAATTATAATATTAATATATGGAATAATATATGGCCAATAGATCAGTAATTGAAATATTCCATCTAATTTGAATTCGTGTGTATATATAAGTACGCAACAAGGGGACAAGAATTGCGTTTAAAAGGAAAGGAATAAAAGAAATTAATATGTTATATAATAAAAATCTTTCCATATCCACTTACATTTACTGGGAAAATTGGCGAGTAGAAGGTCGACCTCTCCTCCTAGAGGGGTGTCGACCGTCGGTTGACCCTATTCTAGGGGAGCGGCCGACCGCCTGGCACGACCAATTCCCAGTAAGGCTAGTTCGGGTCAGGTTTTGGTGTTAATTTATTGATTTGAACAACTAGCATTAAATCTTAATAATCCTACGGTTCTTATTCTCTCACACACACACCCCTATAAAGGACATCCTAGACTTTAGACCTAAACCTAGCCTCCCTCTCTATCCCATCCTCCACTCTGTCATTGATTCCAGAGAAATTCTTAATAGGTTTTCTTCTTCTCTTAAGAATTTATTTTCTTTTTATAATTCCTTTTTCTTATAGGATATAGATCTGGAATCATAAGATATATATACACACACACACACACACATATATATATATATATATACAAGAATTCTAACTATTTAATCCTTATATATATATATAGATTTATTTATAGGGATTGGAGTTTGCATCAAATAGGCAAACATCGCCAGATCTACGACATTTCCATACAGTCAAATCATTGTGAGTGGAAATAGTAATTGCTTAGGCATATTCTACATTTGGAGATTTGGATTAACGATAATATCAAACTGCAAAACCCCCAAATCTCCTATTTTTATATATGTTCGCAAGATATTGGGTTTGTGAATTTGTTTGAGTTGTGGATAAAGAATATTTTGGTGATTTACTTTAATTTGATTTGATTTATCCTTTTTATTTAAAAGTGATTGTGATGTAAAAAGGTTTAGATTTGATTTAGTTTATTATTTGAATAGCTTTGGGTATCCATTCTAAATGGATAATTCAAACGTATTCAGATTTGAAACAAATCAAATATCAATGTTTTTGTGCACAACATAAGAAGGGTAAATTAGATAAATAAAGGCTTTTGTGTACATATGTATATATATATATATATATGTATATGTATATGTATATATATGATGTAGGAAATTTACACCTTGTTCTCGATCCATTACTTGAATTATTCTAGCAAGCCTAGGATGCATGTTTTAATTGTATATGTTGTATATTTTATCCTTACTACTATATTTTATTTATGTCACCATGCCATGAATTTAGCAGTCAAATGTGGGAATTAAATTGTATGCCTTGATGCTAAATTGACAATTTACATTGTTAAAACATTCCTTCGTTTGTATGAAAATTATCGTTATTTATACGTGTTAAATATTCTACTTATATAGCATAATTAATGTAATTTGCGTAATAATGACGTAATAAATGCGATTAGATCAAGGGTAGAATTTGAAATGTCCCCATATAAATTGTTGTCTGTGTGCACGTATGAAACAGTTTACCTATATATTAAATAATGACATATAGGCACGAGATTAGTCTTCATCTGTGGTAGAAATCTACCCGTAACCGACCGACAAATCCAGTAACCATAGGCGAGTTTGGCTAATGTGAGAGGTCTAGATGCAACGGGCCATTCAAATTAGTAAACCATGACCGGAGGTTAAGCCCACTTGTAGTAGAATCTGCCCTGAACCGCCTGACATATCCAGCATCTATAAGTAGATGGCTTAATATGAGAGGTCTAGTGTGTGTATATATAGCTATTATATGTGTAAATAGGTAGGTTTACTATGCCTTGAGATGGTCTTAAGTGGTTAACTCTCTTCTTATCTAGTTTGGGTCTTCAGTGGTTAGGGCTAGGACCATTCCGAAGGTTTATTCCTTGAATGTGGACCAAAATTGTGGGACTCGCCCTTATTAGATTCGAAGTGAGTCTATGGGTCCTCCTTTAAAAGTTGTTTAAACATGGGAATAACGGAGTTGGATAGTTTACCGGAATGTCCACTTCCTCTAGGAAGTGTGTGAGAACTAGCCTGGGGGCAAAATTGATGTATGGTTGACGTAGCACACTATTTTATTTCACCCACTATCTAAGGGAAGTCTTAAGCGACATAGATGTTCTACCATAATATCAGTTAACTAGTAACGCGAGGCATCCGTCGGAGTTGTTTTAAATGACTATATGCGGGTCTGCCCTAAACAGGTTTTAAGCGGCGAGTTACTACTTCTCATATTACTTGTGAGAATAGATACTTAAGAATGTTGACGTATTAGGATAAGGTCTTAAGTGACTGGGGTTTGCCTTAGGGTTAAAGAGATCGTGAGAATCCTCCCTTAATAAATGTGTTAGAACGACCCTTAAGTGACCAAGAACGTCCACCTAGTTGGGTCTCCACCCTAAATGCACTAATGAAGGTCTTAAGTGATCGATTCGGATCTCCACCTCATTGGTTAGACACTTTTGTATATGTGTGTGCTTGTGTGTTTCGTAGGCATACCTTCACATATATAACCTGCTAAATCTAGGGTATGGTCTTTAAGAAAATATTATTTTCTATCACACAGGAATTTATGTTCTGACTCCTCTCCTTAACATATCCAACATGTCAGTAGGCATGGTAGATTCAATGGACGAAGCAATGATGGAGACTAAAGGGGACGATGGAGATATTATGCTATTATTAGTTATCATTGCTGTATTACTTATGGAAACTCTAGATGATGAATTTTAAAGATGTACTGCTTCAAATGATTGTATTTGACAATTGTTAGTTGAATATGTGATTTTTATTATAATATGGTGCATCTTACTTTCGGTATAATATTTTCTCGTTCCACTGTGTGGGATTCCATAACGCTATGTTTATCTGTTATTCAATGCAAACGTAATCCTTATAGGAACCAACAATTCGTTTATAGTGGCTCAAAGGTTCGATGGGTCTTTTCTAGATCGAAATTTAGGCCCACTCCGAGTGGGTTGTTATGACCTTTGTTATTGCATGTCATTCCGTGCGACATTTATTTAGAAATCCTTACCAAGTTTACCTACTTTCAAATTTCCCTTTTGTTACAATTTTGGCATAAAACATTTTTTAGCCTTAAATCGTCAAGTTCCCCCTTTTATTACAATTTTGACATAATATATTCTTTTAGCCCCAAATCATCAAATTTCCCTCTTTTGTTCATAATTACAATTAATTTGTGTATAACCGCTATTAATTTAATTTGCACCTAACCATAATTCAATTATTTTGCGCCTAACTATAATTCAATTCATTTACGTCTATCCATAATTCAATTATTTTGCGCATAACCATGATTCAATTTAAAACCGTAAAATTCAACGAAGAAGGGGTGAAAGGGCTGACATAATAATTTATTAACTTTACAAAAATCAAACGATATAATATACCATTATATTAAAAATATAATTTAAATCCACTCAACGGATATACCTCCAATTCAAAATCTGATTCAGATCTGACATTCGTGGTTTCACTAATTCGAATCTCACATGGACGGGAAATCTGAGCACCCATAGCTTAATCTATACCTTTTCTCTCCACATCTTGAATCAGAAATCCTAAAACTAATTTTTTTTTGAAAAGTTTAGAGAATGAAAGAAAATGGAAGAACTCTGGCGCCCTCTCAGAAAACATGAGTTGGAGGCTAGACCCTGCTGGTTTATTTATAGTTGTTCAAAAGAACCAAATCAAACCAACTGATAAACGTTGTTATTAATGTTTATATTTCTTAACTATTTTATTATTATTTCTAGTTTTTAACATGCATTCAAACACATAAATGAATATTCTCATTTATTTTCCCTTCGCTCTCACATTCTTGCATGTTTAATTCCTCTAATCTTGTGAATGTTTTTGTTCCCTTTAAATTTTAAATTTATTCCTTTCATTTTTTTTTGTTTGTTAGTTTCAAATTCAACGCATATTTAATACACACACAAATTTCTTTGAACATTGCTTTCAATGTTATTCTCTGGTTTCCTATTTTAATATTCTTCTTAATTTTAAATTTAAAAATTTACTATATGTTCCATTAACGCGTACATTAAGTTCCTCTAATTTAGCTTGTTGATTCTTTCATGATAGTTATACAAAACATTTATCTACATTTCTCATTTTTCCTGAATTTTATTTTATTTCCAACACGTACTGAATCTCAGTTTCAAATGTTTCGTTACTGAAATTAATATGCGTGCATATATTCTATAAATAATTATATCAATGTATATTTACATGCACTTGTTCATTTGTTTTCAATTAAAACACTACTTAACTAATGTCATTTAGATTTCCTTTTTATTGCGTGGTTTTATTCGATTTATCCCGCGCATTGTTAATCAAAGAAAAGTTGCAATTTGACATTATTTATTTTTTGTTTCTAACACGCATCAAATTCCAATTTCAAACATAGTTATTACTAGAAGTTTATATTTATTAAATGGTTAAGCCTGGTAATACGTTAATAACCTTTTGTTTTAAATGCATATTGTTCAAACAACTAATGTGCATACCATTTATTCCATTCTTTCTTCCGTTTCTTTTTATTAAATTATTTATACATACTATTGCGCATTTAGTTTACATAGTGGAAACTTTTTATTTATTACCCAATTTATAGCATGCGTTCGTTACACTCTTCCATAATTACTTTGACAATTCTGTTAATCTTTATTATTTAAAAATGCGGGGTGTTACAACCGCCATCACTATTTTCAATGGATTTAGCCCAACCTACCATGCTCAGGCATACTCAGGATGTAGTCTATTTGCATCATTATGATTTCACAATGTCTCAAAATTAACAACCAAATGGATATCTTGAGAGTGAAGTCAGTCTCCTCAAACTCCGCACGACCTGAGTTTCTCAGGAATTGATTTTCGATCAACTCAAATCTAGGTGAGACGTCGAGTCACACTACATGAGTATAACTTCCGAAAAGCATAGGAGTACTCGAGCACTTAGAACGACCATCCTTAACGATGCAGTGGTCACTGAGGTCATCGTCGAAGAGACCAGTTTTGAATTCTCTCCCAACCATGTCACTTCATCAGATATGCAAAGGGAGTGAGAAACAAACCCTCCTCGCCAACAAACACCTTAACTCTGCTTTAGTCCAGGCTATATTCCTCCACCTGAGCTCCAGCCACCGCCTAGTCAGGTGGAGGCATGTCAGAAAGCACAAACGGAGACACATTCGGAAGTGGTTCTGTGGGCACCAGTTCTCGCAACCGTCTCTACAGATGTACCAACCTAAAATTTTAATAAAGCAATTTAAATAAAAACATTAATATAATAAATATTAATCAGAAAAATACTGAGAAATGGGCAATGAGGGTTGCAGTATTGGGTATGTTATGAAATTCTGGTTATAATAGACATTTGGTTTGCTGAAATCAGACATAAAACAAAGAAGATACAAAAGAAAGAAGTCTGAAATTCGAATAAATGACTTAATAAGAAATTGATTTAGCCGCATATCATGTTAACCAGGGCAACCCAATCTTTTGCTGTGTCAACCCAAACCCCAAATGGGTTGACCCATGGGTCGACCCATTCCAGCGATGTACAAAACCTGGTGCGCACATTTCTAGTGGGATTCGAACAGGTTTGAGGTCAATTTCTAGGGACTTCTTCTGATCTATTAGACTAAGTTTCTAACCTAAAATCTAATGATCCTAAATCCTCTAGCTCTATTATAAATATAACTCCAAACCTAATCCTATTTTTCCTCACTCCATTTCCTTCATTCTCTACCTCCACTTTACACAACCTTCTCCTTAAATATTTTAATGGACTTTTGAGACCTAGGTTCTTGCATATATTTTCGGAGAATATTTATATAGAGAGTTTTCCTGCGGTGCCTTATTTGGATTTGCTTAAATTTGTGAGTACATTTAGTAATTACAAGATCGGTATGAATTGGTATTTATTTTGATGGTATAATAGTTGTTGATTTCTTCAGATTTTTGTTCTCTTTTCTATAAATAATTCATGCATATTTGATTACTTCTTCTATCCTTTCTTATGTCTATTTTAGTAATTCTATTACTATAAATTTATTTAGTTCATCCTTATCACTTTTTCTTTGTATATAATTTTATTTACATTTCAAATCTTGCCCTATTTTATTTTAGATATGTTTTTATTTATCTGAGCCTAGGACATGCGAGAGCTTAGGCCATTTTTGTTTTATTTTTCATGTTTAGCTTATAACTTCAAAGATCTTAAACCATTATTCCTTCTTGTTTATGCGCGTATTGGGTAAAGATATAAATTTGACAATAAAATCGCATTCGATTTTTTTTTATTATGTATAAAAAGGATAAATTGGGGATTACTAAAATTATGCAACAAAGGATAATTTAACTGTAACTATGATAATCTGAATAAATCGCACTTGAATAGACGCTAAAAAGCAGGGGTTGGGTTATACAATGAATTTGAACAAAATGATGTTTATAGGAAACCCATAAAATTAAAGTTTACATGCAACCTATGATATGGCAAAAAGTTACATAAAGAAGGTAGACTTATTAATAAACTTAAATTGGGCATTAATTATAAAATAAACAAATTAGTAAGCATGAATAGTAGTGGTCCATTCCGACAACATAAGTTGGTTAGGGGAAATAAGTGGCATATTAGGGAAATGTGTAGTAGAAGTCTGTTCCTGCAGCGACGGATGATTAGGGAAAATAAAGGGCTCGTAGTAGTGGTGCGTTTTGGCAACTGGAGTAGGCTGATTAAGGAAAATAAGAGGCCAATTAAAGTAATTAATTTATAGTGACCTAGGCGTTTGTTTACAATTCTATAGGGGTTCGGGATAGCTAGGAGGCCAACAATAATTCTATAGTGGCATTGGCGTTAGTAAATTAAATTAAGGACTAAGTCTATGGGTGATTTATGTCAAATTGCATTTTGGTTGGGGATCCGTATCAGTTAGTATTCCTTTTTATCACACTACATTGAGGTCTCACGAGGAGGTTAAGGCATGCTTATACTGTACTTGGTAGTAAGGGGTCTAAATAAGGTTGGTATAGGTGCATTCCTGCGGGGAGATGAGTGTGCATCATGCCGATTATGGAAAATAAGATGTTGTCATGCCTATAATTTACGTTAAATCCTTAGAGATGATGGATTGGGTCAGATAAACTCGAGATGGTAGTTGGCGTATATTATCATAATTGTGGTTTAGGAGCCGATCGATGGGTAGAATTATGTTATAGCCTAATTATGAGTTGCAACAAATGGTGTAAAAATCGAATGATTGGACAATCGACTATATCCTTGCTTATCTTCTTGTTTTTATTTACTGTATTATGTTTCAAACTATCATTCTGTCTATATTTCCTTTTTTATCACTCATGCTAGTAATTACAGAACTCACCAGGCTTTATGCCTAACTAGTTTTATTTCTCTCTTCTTTACTCCTTCCCCGGGTTCTCTGGGTAGAGGATCTAGTAGCGGATAGAGTTTTGGCCCAGCTTGGCCCAATGGAGATTCTCATTTGTCTTATTCTCCGATTTTACATGTATTGTTCCACGTTTGACTTATTTCTCTACTTGATGTTGAGATGGATTTTTATTTTGGTACATTGATTATGTTGCTTTCATAGGATAGTTATGGTTTTCGTGATCTATGATGTAATAACACTTTTTATTCAGCTTCAAATAAAATTTTAAGTTCCATTGTGATTTTTTGTATGTTGTCTTGTGAATTTTAGTCTTTGTGATGTTATTTTATACCTATACACTTCGTATTTCTTAACAAAATCCTCATATTGGTAACGTTAAGAAATACAGGGTATTACCACAGATGCAGTGGTCACCGAGGTCATCTTTGGAGAAATCGATTTGCGAATCACTCCTAACCTTGTTTCCCCCATCGTAGACGAAACAAGATGAGAAGCAAACCCTTTTTCCAATAAAAATCTCCTTTTCTCTGTTGTCATAGCTTTTCGCCTCCACCTGAGCTCGTGGGCACGTCGGTAAGTAAAACCGAAGGCACAACAGAGAGCAAGCCTAAGGGCACTACGCCTCCACCAGTTCCTACATCTACACTACTATCATCTCTCTAAGTGACCCACAGAGCGACCTTTTAGGAGCGAACCCACCATGGAGGGAAGATGATCCAAATTCGAAGTCTCAGCATCACGGGAGTTACTTTTGATGTCCCTTAATGCCAAGACTCTTTATTAACAAAACTCTATACTATGGTAACAACCTATAGTTCATAAATAAAACCATTGTCATCGTCGACCACGACTACGATATGACTAGATTAAGAATTGAATCTCAGAATTGATAGCCTGACCATGTATCCGCATCTCATATGCTTATCTGAGTGATCAATTCAAACGAATTCGCTTCTCGAGTGTCACCCCACTTGATTGTGTTACATTTGACTTCAATCCCAATCTAATCACGCGACGTCGTATGATAATCCAAGCTTACAAACTTGAACTCAGGAGCAAAGAAACACACAACCTCTAACTCTCAAGAAAATAGGAAAATTTGGCTAACTCCCAGGGACACGAAACTAAAATTCGTATCTCTACGCGCTTGCCAGAGATTCACGTATTTTCCCGATTCAGCTTCGAATTCCTATAGTCTCGAGACTCCTCCAACAAACTCGAATCTAAGTGTAATGATAAGTTAATTTACGCGAGTACAATGCTGAAAAATGTAAAGAATGCTTGAACAATTACTGCAATATGTGATATAAGCACAGTAAATAAACTTTCATTCGCGGACCAAAATACATCTATTTTCTAACTACATGATGTACATCAAAACCACGTTGCACCTCTAAAAAGCGAGGGTCGTACTCACACATCCTATTGGTCTACAACCAAAAAACTTACATACAACAATCATTTAGATGAGCTGCCTTTCTCTTTCTTCTTCTCATACTCAGATATAGGCATCTCATCCTCCTTCTTTCTCTTCCTTGTCGACTCTACATTTCGTCTGAATCCTTTCTTGTCCTTTCATTTGGATGAGCTGCCTTTCTCTTTCTTCTTCTCATACTCAGATATGGGCATCTCATCCTCCTTCTTTCTCTTCCTTGTCGACTCTACATTTCGTCTGAATCCTTTCTGGTCCTTTGGTGGAGTTGGAGAGGGGCAAGTCCTAAACTCGTATCCGTGGAATAGAGATGCAGGGAGGATCCCCAATTTTTCTTCTTCACTCGTGATATCTATTGTCTCAGACTCGGGAAGGATTGCCTTCAGTGAAGGAGGGACATCATCAATGATGGTCTTCGAAGTTTGAATCTTCTCAGCCTCTTTCTTAGCATTCCTAGCCGCCTTCTCAGCTTTCTTCATTGCCTGCTGCTTAGCCTTTAGCTTCATCTCCTCCTGAGCCTTCAACCTCTTTAGTTGCTCCTTGGCTCTCTCTTTTGGAAAACATCGTTCTCCATTCCGAACCTTCTTTGAAACCTTCATCTGGGCCTCTTCCTTGGCTTTCACCTCGCATCCTCTTAAGATTTTAGCCTTGCCTCCTCATCGGTCTTCCTCTTCGCTTCTCCCTCCTCGAACTTCATCGGAAGTTGGGGTTTCTGTTGTTCGTCCAGTTCATGCATTGACTTCTCGCTACTCTATCTGTCCTGTCACATAGATGCCCGCATCCTATTTTTCCCTATCCTCATCGAATAGTCTGGAGTAGTCTTCTAGTCCTATCTCTTCCATCTCCAGATTGAGGTCTTTAAGTCAATCAGACTCTTCCTCCATTTGCCTTCTGAAGGCCTCCGCATCAGATCCGGACTCAACAGCCATTTTCGTTTCAATCTCGGCTATCACCCTTACTTCAAAGGTACTTTCACATTGAGGAGAAAAGTAAGTTAGCTTACTTCTACTTCATGCTATCTTCTTATCGGATACCGATTAGTAAGTGGATATACCTCTTGGCATTTACTGTGTGGCTCATGTTGCGTCGACCCTTCGGCATTGGCGGAAGGAAACCCGAGGCATGTGCGGATGGGCCACCAGGGAAAGCGGCAGGAATGGCTTGTTGCTATTGGGAAGCAACCTCATAAGCAACGATGATGCTCTCTGTTACAATTTTTTCCCCTTTTCAGCATTATGTCTTTCCACCTCCTCCCCTCCTCCGCCTCAGCATCTTATTCAAGCATTCATCTCCTACTCGACAACACCCGACGTTCCTCCTCTATCAAGTATTGGTCCATCATCATTGCCTCATCCACAACCTCTACCTCTTGGCCAGCAGTCTCGTCCTCCATTAGCCTTTCCTAAGTCAAAATGAAATTCCGGGCATAGTACTTAACCCATGAAAGCCCATGGTGTCGAAGTATCTTAACATAAAAACCCAGGACTACCAGCTCCATATCTCTATGTAACTCATCTCAGGCACCCCTGAATTGGGCCCTGAGCTCTTCAAACCGAGTCTCGTACTCAGCTGTGACCCTATCGGACTAGTCAAGCACTTCCCTATTTGAAGCCTCTACTGCCTCCTTTTTCTTCCTAACCTGTTTGAGCTCGACACGATTTTTTGCAAGTTCCTGCATGAGCTCCTCATTCTCCTTTTTCAAGCGTTGAGTTGCTTCATTCTCCTTTCTGAACCTTTCGTTTTCCTCGATGAATGCTTGGTTGTCTAGTCTGAGCCGCTGCATTGCTTCATTCCTTTTCTATAGCCAAAGGTTCTCCTTCTTCAATGCGGTGGCTCAAGCCGATACGGAGGCCAACACGTCTTTATGCCCTTCCTGAGCCCTGGCTATGTTTGCTTTAAATTTCTCTATCTCCGTCTTCAGCTTGTTTATTATAGAAACAAAGAGTTAGCATAAAATTGTTACTCGAATACATTGAAATAGACGATAATCGAAGTTTTATCTTACTCATTTCGGCATCTTGATTTTTGAGACTCTCTTGTTTGGCCTTAACCTCGAGCTGTAAGCCTCGAATCTCTGCATTCTTATAAAAATTCATCTCCGAGAGTCTCTTTGCATACTTATACAGGTCTCGATATTGGTGGACGACATCATAAACTTAAGACGAAGTATCTTCATCGATATGCAGTGGGTCCTGATGAAAATCGGGTAACTATAGCAACTCTTCGAAATAGAAGTCTAGGAATGACTTCCACAAAATCTCGTTCTACTTCGCATTGTTCAACTCCATGATCGCCGACATATTGGACATTCTCAGGTCCCACTTCCTTACATCCCTTCCAACGGTCCTCTGCTAGACCTTACCTGCCTGCGGATGTTGCCACTAGTGCAGGGATCGGGACGTAAGGCAGTGGGACAATCGCTGTTGGTTGCTTTATGCCCACCACCTCCACTCCTTTTCTAACATCTGCCAGTCTCGTGCTCATTGGCAGAAGCGACAAGTGCTAGGGAAAATCTCGATGACGACGGCTGCTTTTAGACTCGTGGGGACTCTTCTTTGTATGCAATTTGTACTTTCAAAAAAAATCACCTATGATGTTTCCCTTCGACCACCGAGAGTATCCCCTTTCTTGATCTTTATCACTTTTCCAAGTCATGGCACCTTCGCGAAACAAATATTGAATCAGAGTTGAATATCCTACATGCAAGAACCAATTGTTGTGTTATGGAATGCTTCTGATTGTGTATGTCCTAAGTGTTCCTTCTCATGGACCAGGTGTTGGCTTGCTTGAAGGAGTAACTTCCCCAATGCTCAGCAATAAGCTTTTGACATTTAATGTCGTTGAGCACAAAAGAAGATGTTTATAACGGGACCATCTCCAACCCTTTGAAATGATGCTCAACTACCATCTAAATGGCGGTCCCAGAGGTTGTAACAGGAGAACTTTGTTCAAAAGCCTCTCCAAACCTCGTCTCCTTAGTTGAAGAGAAAACAGGAGTGGGTTGTGAACCGTACCCTCCAACGGGTTCCTCCTTAACGTTGCTATCACCACCTATATCCCCCTAAACTCCTGCAATCTCCTCCTCAAATGGTTGCATGTCAGAAAGCATGACATGGGGTACCTCTTCCTGTGGATTTGGAGGAATATATCCTCCTTCAGCTTCCATCACTTCCTTTTCTCCTTTGTCTCCATCTCTACGACCCGTCGATCAGCTCTCGAAAAGTATGTCCAACAGGTGAGGGAGATAGTCCAATAGTAGAGTTTGGGCATCAGATATGCTCTTGGTACACTCCTTAATGCTATAGCTAGCTCCAGATATTCACCACTCCAAGAAATTTGTGGAATACCTACCACGTAAAATTCCAAGTTAGTTTAGAGCTTATGACTCAATCAACTTAGGATATGGTGTAAGTTTCAAAATACTTACAGCCTGCAAGCCACCTCCCCGCAAATCCTGGTGGGCATCAAACGTAGAATTAGTCATGCTTGAAATAGCCATGTTTGTTCCATGCTAACATGATGAAGTAGATGTTGTCCTATGCCTTTAAATAAATAAGGGAAGGCGAGATGGTGTTTCTTCTCTTCATGGAGTAAAGGTATCTAATGTCCTCCCTAGTCGATTCTATGTTCAACCACTCTATATACAGGATATAAGTGCCACGAAGCATATGTGTTCGGTGAAGCTATGGTGGTGCTAGGCAAAAGAAGCATAGAATATTCAGATGTATGAACACAATGGGGGAAGGCATCTGATGGAGCACATATGCTTGTTCCAAGCAGTATAGCCCTCTGAAGGAGCTTGTGCCCAATACTCCCTTCTAAGAACCAGGACATCGCCAGAAGATATTCCATATTTCTCGTAGATCTGCCACAATGAAGCTTTATCTATTTGCATGACAACCGAATTAGGGGGATTCTCAAGAATCGCAGCATCTCCCATTATGTCTGACGGCACAAAAATGCCTTCATGTTTGGTACCTGCATCCTCCTCCTCTAGCGATCCCATAGCTGTAGGTTCTACTTCTTCTTGAACTACCAGCTTATCTTTGTGGTCTCTTGAATACTGCAATCCTTCGGATTGTCCCTCTTGATTGTGAGTGCTAGATGGCCCCACTTGTTAGGAAGAGATGGAAGCCGCAAAGACCTAATGACCACTAATTGATTGGTTAGAACTGTAAGGCTCATTAGAACTCGGAGACACTTTTGTGGTTTCGACTGCCAAGCCTTGAAGTCGTCTGGAGCTTCTCCTTACCATTGCAAACTATACTTGCAAGATAGTTGCATTAGTTAACACACTAAAATATGTACCCCCTATGTTTGTGTAAACTAACGTAGAATGTACTAGTGTCATGCATGTTGATACAATTAAACTAATATCCTTCGGTACATGACGGCGGTTTCCGGTTTCACGAACTTAAACTATCATCTTTACAAACCAAAGTAATAGAATTCAAATCAAGTCGCGATTACGACGCGATCAGATCGAGAATCGAATAATGGGAGAGATGTTTCGGTCATAAGTCCATAGTCCGATTTTATGCTCTAATCCTATATGCATATCTGAATCATGTCCTAATAAGTTCATTCTTCAATGTAATGGCAACGAAACATTCGATTCAAAACTCAACCCAATCACACAACGTCGTGTGATGACTTGAATTCCCAAAGTGAGGTCTCAGAGTTGGAATTTCCCTTAGATGTTGATATGCGAACTTCGTTTCGTATCCCCGTAAACCTGAGAATTTTCCATCCTCGAACCTTCAACTCCAAAAAACGGTTAAGTGCCCAGATACGAAATGTAAACTTTGTATCCCCAAACACACCACCGATCAGTCCTGGAAAGAGGCTAAATCCCGATATGAAAAATAGAAATTCGTATCCCTGCAACATCAATGAGGCCATCCAAAAAATGGCTAACTCCATGGATACAAAAATAAATTTTGCATCCCAAAATACTTAGCCTTTCCGTCTCCGACATGCAACAACATTTATCATTGATCCTTCCTCCTCACCATAATTTGTATCCCTACTTTCAACCTCGGGATACGAATTCCTTCGACAAGTCGAAATCCATTAAAATCTGCACTCCATCTTTCATGCTACCTGCACGAGTTGAATTTTGGACTCCACTAGACCAACCTAAAAGTCGAAAACCACAAAGCTACCCCATAACCACTTCCAGCCCACTCAACACTCCAATTACCAACAACTCTTTATTACCCCCTCTAATGACATGTTTACTAACATGTGAATCAAGACAGCGCAATAGGAAATCCACCTGTTGATTTTATAAATAAAGAGGACGTGAGGGTTGTTTAAAGTTAGTCAATGGTTAAGTACGTCCAACGGCGAGCCAAGGGAGTTTCAAAATTCTTGAGTTTCTAATGAAAATCTTCTAGGTCTCCAGGTGCGAAAAGGCAGAGCGGGGCAGTGAACTTCATATCGCACTTTTATATATGTAAGGCTAGCACTCTACAAAATTCTAAGTCACTGGACCGGTACTGTTCCTTAGATCGGTACCGATCCCGTATATAAAAAAGGAAGGGAAAACCAATAGAAGTAAAGGGACAGAAGAGGATGGCCCAAACCTGATTAGTCCGGTATTGGTGCACAACCTCTGAACTCTAACAACGGTAAAGATCGTGCATGCGATTTTTTAAAGAATTTAATCATTAAAATCGACTTGAATTGTTAAATAGTCGAGTACTTATGAATCTAAACGATTTTACTAAACACACCAAACGATCAAGTCTTGACTTGACAATGTTTCAAGGATCAACTTACGCGATCGCGCTCCCAACTATGGATATGATCATGCATATGAGATTTCGAAATATCCATAATATAAACCAATTCGAATCAGTTGACCAATTGTTGTGCAGTTAAAGTGCTCAGCGAATCCAATGCGGTAGAAGTGCAAAAAGTTTTAGTGGGGATAAAGCGAGGAAATAGCAGGTTACAGCCGAAGAGTCCTAAATAGCATATAAAACTCGTATTTAATGCTTTAACAAATATATAAATGATAAATAAATGGAAAAGTAACATCCACCTTAATTATGATTAGTACATTGTTAATTTTAAATAAAAGCATATGCAAAAAAATGTAAACTTTTATTTAGCTTGATTAAATTTAATAAAATAATATAGTATTATCTATTTTGAAAAATATAGTTAAAAGGTTATTTTAAAAAACTAATTTTATAAATTTTATATTATATAAATGTCATTTTTAAATTCATTTCTTTTATAGAAGATATAGCAAAAATAGCAGAATATAGCTGAAATAATGGGATAAATCGGAAATATCATAATATAGCGGGGCTAAAAGTTGAGAGGCTATTTCAAAGGCTATTTGAAAATTTCGTAATGGTAGAAATCCTCTACGCAATATTATGGGGATATGGCGGGGTAATAGAGGGGCGTTAACTACATAGCTAATCGCGTACTAGCAAACATGAACAGTCCACGAGTACATGCTAAACGATCAAGTTCCAATTTGATAACTTTTCGAAACTAACTTGCACGATTGCATGCCCAAATCATATCATTTCAGCTACGTATTATTTCCAAACTTCAATCATATCGCGTAAAATTGCATTTAAACGTGTGAGCACATACATGAAACTATGCAGACAACTAATCATTCACATTTTGATGTAAGCGGGAGTCGGCGACCGATGTTTACTTTCTTGAATCGATAGGAGCTAGATACACACCTGAGTAATCGGATAGGCTCCAGTCCGAGCAACAAAGTCTAGAGCAATTAGGATTCACAACAATGTTGGAACCAGGTACTTATACCAACAAATTGTGACAAAGCTTCCCGTTTGCTCAATGGAAAGGTCGCGACTAATCGCTCGACATGACTTAGACATTTTTCCGACTATCAACTCAAAACACATCATGTTAGCATAAGACATCCTTTAAAGGGCAAGTGTTAACCGATCTTTTGATCCAGATACCAAAAGTAGTCTAAGCCCACATGACTTGCCCATCGCTTTGTTTAATATTTCAGAAGTGTTGCCAAAACACTCAGGATTCAAGCCTATATAGGGTCGTTCAAGAATAGTCGTCCCCACTCGATTAAGTTGCTTATACTTTCCTAAGAATTTAAGGAACAATATAGCCTCCTCACAACATTTTATATCCTACTAAACGACTCTCGAGATTGGTATTACAACACTTCGAACTCCTTGATTTTTGCAGGGTTTCGTATGCCGCTTGATCCAAGAAATTCGTATAGCGGGATACAAAGAGAAGCAATGGAGAAGGGATACAAAGACTTTGGAAACATAACAAAAGATGAACTAAGTATGGGGATACGAATGTTAGAGTTTGTGCCCTAGAAGCAATCCATTTAATGTGATTAATATCATTTTTGATGTCATATTTTATTTTGAATAAAATATTCTATTATGTTATATTTACTGCGTAATATAAATATGAAGATAATATAAGTCCTTAGAATAATAACACAGAATTGTATAGTTTCAAGTAAGTGACTTGAACATGAGATTATGTAATATAATAAGTGTTGTGATTCTCAAATGTCCCTAGTAAAGTTTTATTGTGTATAGGACAACAATGAAACACCGAGACTAGTATGTTGATTGACTGATGATCATAGCTCATTGATCATTAATATATGAGGTATTTATGTCAATACATAGATACGTGTTAGAGAACAATGTATCGGAAAAACCCAAACGTGAGAAAACTTCATGAAGCATAATTAATAGTGTCATAATTAATTCTCATAGTGACAATAACGTATCAAATGTTACTTTTAACCGAGTAGACGATAAACGTGATTACTGGACACATATCGAATAGATTAAATAATATGAGTGATCTAGATGAAATTTAACCATACAACATAAGTAGTGATATCCATGGGCCTCTTGATTGAGTAAGATTATGAAATGCAGGTTGTGCTCAAATATTGATTTGTTTTATATAGTCTACTCATATATCAAGATAAAAGGATTAAATTATGAAGATGATGATACGTTCCATGCCTAGAGTTTAATATTGAATATAATGGTTAAAATGATTAAATTACGTTGCAATATTGGTCATAAAAGATTGTATCGAACCGTTGATTTTTATTATAACTTGGGTAACAACGATGTATTACTAGATGAAGCTCACTATTTATCAAACCGACCGTTAGGGAGGTTTCCCTACTGTAAGAGCCAAAAACAAATTGTCTGAACCAATAAATTTAATTCTCATTGTTTCCTCCTTACAAAAATCTTCACACGATATTTTTCTTCCACTGTTTCGCCTCTCAAAACGTTTCTCACGATTTTTCTCTTCAGGCAATTTTTTCCTCCCTGATTCTCATCTCAAATCGTTGTTCCTTCCAAGCGAATTTTTCTTCTCCGATCTCTCTCCTATCGAATCATCCTCTCAAATCTGGGTTTTATAAACCATCTTACCCTAATTTACACTCAAATCTACAAAGCATGATAACCTAACCCAGCAAATCACGATAGGAAAAGGGGACGCTTCCTCAGATATTCAACGAAAAATGATAGGAAATAGAGGCGTTTCCTTATATATTCGACAAAGACAAAGTCTGTTCTATCATTGTCTGCAAATCACATAATTCGTTGAAGCGATTACGCTGCCTTCGTTCGCCAGCTTAATGCACGTAAGTCCTATTGCAGTTTGCTTTTGTTTTTGTTCGCAAGTATTTTCAAATTTTAATTTTTGTTTTAATTGCCTCTGTTTAGCATAGGTATTTGAAGAATATTCAGATTTTGGGGGCGCGTTCAATTTTGACATCAGAGAGTCGATTTGGCTTCAGGGAACAACTCGTATTCAATTTTAGGGATCTTTGTTCGTTTGATTCACTTTTGTAATTTCGAGTTCAGGTATAAACTTTATTCCATTTGTGCTTTGTCGATTTCAGGTATAATTTTCATCTATCTCGTCTCTATTGATTTCAATCGCATCCAATTTTTAGGCTTGAGTATGCTGCTTCAGACTGGGTATGTTGAAAATTGCAAACTCGATATGTTTTAAACTAGGTATTGTCAAAGGCAGAACAAGAAATAACAAGTGTCCTGGGTAATTCAAACTATATATAGGTTTTTTAATCATCATGATTGCTGTAAAAAAGTCAAGCTAGTTAGTGATTTACATGAAATTGAAGAAGCTTATAGTCCATACTTTTCACTTGATGGTCTAGCGATTCTTACAATACTTTCAGTTCCAATGCAAGACAAGCTTTTGTATGCATGCCTAATCCAAATATGAGTGTGCTTCTTGAATTTATAGATCTCTTTTTCTGATAGATTATGTTTAGTTGGACAAACATGTGTCGACGTATCACTATCTAAAAGCCACACAATGCTACATTGCTTAATACGTTTGAACACAGCGAAATCGTTAGATGCTACCCAATGGCAAGCGGCCATACATCCATTTTGGTTTTTTAGCTATCACTTAGATATCACGATATAATTGAAGAATTGTTGTAATATTACTTTTGGTGCACTTGACACTAACGCATTACTTTCAATGCTTTTTAAATGTATGTTTGAGTTTGGCATTTGTGCTCTGAATATGTGTTTTTTTTTCAGAAAAAAATATATCTGCAAGTTTTGATTTTGATTGTCATTGCATTTAGGTTGTCAAAAAAATCAAAAGAAGACATACCAGTTCCACCTCTGGTGAAAAGTGCTGCTCTTTGGGGTATGTCAATTAACCTTGAACTTAATATAAATTTGTTGCTATATGTAGCAGTTTCAGTAAGCAAAGTTAATTCTTGATTTCATCAATATGTAATTTATAACTATTGATTAATTATTTTACCTAGCAGCATGAGCAACATGGTAATGCACAAAACCTCCTTCAGCATCAATCTTAGGTCCTAACTTAAAAAGATTGTGCTAAAAAATGTAAGAAAACACCGCAAGTTGTTGTTTAATTTTGTAACTAATTAAGAAATATTGAGGAAACGGAGCTAAATATATTTTGTATGAAGACCGAGGATGATTTAATGGCGAACCGAATACTTGATAAATATACTAATTACTAATTAGTCTATGTAATAAGTTCCACATGATAAATATACTTTGTATGAAGACCGAGGATGATTTAGCTGCGATCCGAATACTTGATCCTTCACATCTGACTTCTTTATCATTGCACTAAAATCTGGACGTATCCACTTAAATTCATCCATGTTTTGCATGTGGATTGTGGCTTCGCTAGGTGGATTAACATGGAACCACATTGTGAATGCTAGTAAGTTGAGAGAATCACTCACTTTGTTAAAACAACTTTCTTTTTGGTTTCTAGTTTTCTTTTGGGTTACTTATAAAAAATAAAAAAGAATCCTGCAGGCTGTGGATTTGTGGCCTTATATTTATTCTATCTTATGTTATTAAAACTCGTTGGAAATATTTGTTTATTACTGCTTCATTAAGTTCCATTATTTCGCAGTTATTCAGGCACGCCTAATGTTGCATTTGGAACCTATGGCAAGGGAAATTTTGTCCAGGTAATGTTTTTAAAGAGAGGTGCTGCTGGGTATTTTCTTGTTCATTTTTTTACTTTTAGGTAGTATGTTTGTCAACTTTTACTTGAACAAAAAGTTTTGTTTAAGTTAGATTGCACTATATACATAATCTATGAAGTATTTCCCTCATTAAGACATACGGATTTTGCCTGGTCTGTGATGTAGTTGAATGCATACCAGGGGTAGAAGCAAGTTGCATTGGTTTGTTTCTTGGGTTAAAAAGAAAAAAAACAAACTATTTCTTTATACGAAATTTATGTTATATTTTAATTTGTAATCTAGGCAATGTTATATTTTAATGTTTATTACATTGACATAATTGTGCGTCATTTATAAATACATGATTTTGCGCCATTTATAACTGCGTGATTTTGAGTAACTATCCTAAGAATAAATTGCATTGAAATACACAATATAACTTGCATGAAATTAAACCATATATAGAAACTGCAAAAGGTAACATTTAATATTGTTCTGTAGGTCCGTATGCCTGCTTTTTGTAATCTTTTTGCAGTGTTTAAGTTCTAGTATATGGTTAGAACTAGCAACACTACACTTAAAATATTGAAGTTGGGTTTGGGTTAAAGGATTTTGCTAGGTTCAGTCGCCTAAAACGACTGTGTTCTCTACTTGCTACACCATTGGCTAAAATACTTGGAAGTGGGTCCACTACTCAAATATTTGAAGAATAATTAAATCAGTGAACCAATTAGCTGGCGAGTATTATGACAGTCGCTCAGATGCGACTGTCCATAGCAATGCTCTTGGGTTAAAAGTAAATTTAATAGTTTCATTGCTGCTTTAAACATCAAATTTGAAATGGAGCTGAAAAGTATGTGAGACATTTTGTACTTATAGTTAGCAATGCAAAAGAAGAAGCATTCATTCTTGACAAGGCAAGGCTCTATCTGAATAGGTCCAAATAAGCAACTTCTTTTGTTATTTGTATAGGTTCAAAATTAGTAATACTAATTAGTAAACAAATTTTCAGAATTATTCATTTTATAAAGGAATAGATAAACCGAAAAGGACAAGGATTCTTTTGTTATCTGTAGCCAAATATGCTTCCCCACCTCCATAAACTTAACTTTGTTGCAAATATACTCCTCCACCTCCTTAGACTTACATTTGTTGCAAGTTTCAGATAAATTACTGCAGATTTTCTTCTGTACTTTTAAGTTAACAATAACCCCATATCTTCTTTACTAATAATCGGAATAGGTTTGGTGTCACACTAATTTGGTGTACACCTGAACTGACGAAAATGCCCTTTACTACAAACAAACACATATGATAAAAAGAATTAAATCAAGAAAGAAACCGAAAGTAATCAAAACGACCGTTAGGAAGGTTTTCCTACTGTAAGAGCCAAAAATCAAACCGAACGTTAGGAAGGTTTCCCTACTGTAAGAGCCAAAAACAAATTGTCCAAGCCAATAAATTTAGCCTTAATTTTCGCTCAACAATTATGTTTTCTTCGTCCTTTCCTTCTTTCTCATTCTTTCCTCCTTACAAAAATCTTCACGCGATATTATTCTTCCACTGTTTCGCCTCTCAAATCGTTTCTCACGATTTTTCTCTTCAGGCAATTTTTTCCTCCCTGATTCTCATCTCAAATCATTGTTCCTTCCAAGCGAATTTTTCTTCTCCGATCTCTCTCCTATCGAATCATCCTCTCAAATCGGGGTTTTATAAACCATCTTACCCTAATTTACACTCAAATCTACAAAGCATGATAACCTAACCCAGCAAATCACGATAGGAAAAAGGGACGTTTCCTCAGATATTCAACGAAAAATGATAGGAAAAAGAGGTGTTTCCTTATATATTCGATAAAGACAAAGTCTGTTCTATCATTGTCTGCAAATCACATAATTCGTTGAAGCGATTACACTGCCTTCGTTCGCCAGCTTAATGCACGTTAGTCCTATTGCAGTTTGCTTTTGTTTTTGTTCGCAAGTATTTTCAAATTTTAATTTTTGTTTTAATTGCCTCTGTTTAGCATAGGTATTTGAAGAATATTCAGATTGGATGGTTGTACATACATGTTTTGCGTCTAAATTAAGTAGAATTCGCTTAAAAAGCCAAGAAAAGATATCTTTACACTTAAAATTTTCTTAGATTGTATCCTGTTATAATTTTTGCTTCTAACCCAAAATATGATTGGGCTGTCCTTGAGTCCAATATGTTAGCTTCATGACTTGGTTTGCATTCACATATCTATGAGTATGTTTAATACAGTTGTAATCATTTAATTAAAAAGTTATTAGCATATTGCTAATTACACTTTTTAGTGAAGTTGTTAGTAGGATAGTTCTGTTTGACGACCATAATTATAATTACTTAAAAGTTGGTACTCGTGAAGTGGACATATATTTGCTTGATTTATAAACTGCTTTATATTCTACTTTAAGCATTATTAGGCTGTATCAATTTGAAAATGAAAATATGTTGTGATATTATGTGTACTAAAAGCAAATTGACATGGGTGCAACTCAGACTTATGCATATATAATTTTTGTGATATTATGTTTTCTTTAATGACTATTGATTTAAATTATTGGGAGAATATGTTGTATTTTTGTATTTAAAAGAGCAGGAATTTAATTTTTGACTTTGACAAAAAGTGCTTTTATAAAGTGTTTACAGTTAACAAAGACATATGTAAAGGCAAATTTAATACTATATATATATATATATATATATATATATATATATTTGATAGACCATCTTTCTTCTTCTTGGACACATGTAATTAATCTAGCCACTTTTTTTTTACATGAAGCCAAAGTACGAAAAACCTTGATGCTATATATTAATGGCTATTATATCTTTACATTTTTCATATATGTTCTTTTGTTCACTATGCGTGATTTTGCTAATATGTAAATATATGGTTACTTTGTAAATATTTTTGAGTGATTTGTAGTTGTTACTATGTAAATATATGGTTATGTTTTGGATAATACGTTCCGAGTCAATCCAGTATTATTTGTCCTCCTCTGCTGTAGTTATAACACAATATAAAACTACATGACAAGTTACAGAACAGAACTTGAAGGCACATTATTTAGCTATCAAAGTTTTCCATAACAGTAATTTGGCACAGAACTTTCCATAACAGTAATTTTTGATATCAAAGTGTTCATTCACATCTGGAAAGGATTCACATTAGAACCAAAACATAATTTCACAACTGCTCGAAACATATATACGTTTTTAAGTGTTGATATTGCCTTGACGGTTTAAATGTCAGATATTTCAAATAATCTCTATTTTTTGTGAACATGACTTCATAGCATAACTCATTATTGATATGAGCTTGATATTCGCTAATGAAGTAATGATTAACTGTTACAGAGAATTGATAATCTATTTTTTAAGTGAATAAGTTCAAAGCATTATTTGGGTCTACAGCGTCACTGATGGCTATTACTTCTCTTCGATATATTCCTCAATTTCAGCAAGGAAATATAAGTTCGTTATGTTTTTGTACTCTACTTCAATATGCAGTTTATTTCTTTCACAACAGCTATATGAGAGGTAAATAATTACAAGAAAATTAAATAGTAGGGGAAAGTTAGTTGCTAGCTGGTATATCTTATGGAGATACCTTGCACAAGGTGCATGAGAAACCTGTTAACATATCTTATTGTTCATATCTTTTATTGCTCTGTGTTATATTTATTTTGCTTATTATCTTTTTTTAAAGTACAAACAAAAGCGTACCAAAGTTGTAATAGAACATGAATTCTAAACATTGAAAGAAACAAAGAGTAAAATAACTAACATATATCATGCACTCTTTAAGATTGCATAAAGAAGAAGAAAAGAAAGTGAAGTTGCTGAAGCTAAGCATCTTGTCAACCACTTTTGCGGACTCTTTGCTCCCAAATATAGGTGATCGTTCTCTCTTTAGTAAGTGCTGCCTCAGCTCACGCTCTTGCTTAATTTCCGATAGCTGCATTGCATTTTTTTGCTATTTTACCAGTACTGAGATGCCAATCTCTTTGCATCGATTACCGTGACATTCATGCTTTTGCCATTTGTGTTGTTATCTCCCATTCACTGATTTTATTATATTTTTGCATGTTTAATTTGGACATTTTCTACTATTTTGCTGTGATTTACATATTCAATTATTTGACAAATGTGATTTTTATATGCTTGCCTGGTTATGCATTTTGTGTTATCGATTGTAAAATGTATTCAATCTGAAGATTTGAGTGTAAATAATACCGTGTGCATGATTTTTGTCAGGTGCATAATTTGAATAATATCTGAAGATTTTAGTTATGTCTATTTAATTAATACTATGTGCATTATTTTTCGTAGGTACTGAAAAACAAAACATCTGAAATGTTTCATATTGATTTGAATGATACACCAATTATTTGACAAATGTGATTTTTATATGCTTGCCTGGTTATGCATTTTGTGTTATCGATTGTAAAATGTATTCAATCTGAAGATTTTAGTTAAATTAATACCGTGTGCATGATTTTTGTCAAGTGCATAATTTGAATAATATCTGAAGATTTTAGTTATGTCTATTTAATTAATACTATGTGCATTATTTTTCGCAGGTGCTGAAAAACAAAACATCTGAAATGTTTCATATTGATTTGAATGATACACCAATTATTTAACAAATGTGATTTTTATATGCTTGCCTGGTTATGCATTTTGTGTTATCGATTGTAAAATGTATTCAATCTGAAGATTTTAGTTAATTTAATACCGTGTGCATGATTTTTGTCAGGTGCATAATTTGAATAATATCTGAAGATTTTAGTTATGTCTATTTAATTAATACTATGTGCATTATTTTTCGCAGGTGCTGAAAAACAAAACATCTGAAATGTTTCATATTGATTTGAATGATACACCTTTATCCGACAATGTTGAGCAGTCGTTTGAACATCATGTTGATCCTACACCGGTGTCCACGTTGGAATTAACTAATCATACGGTGATTTTCTCAAATTAACCTATTTTTACGTTTAATACTTTTATCACTAAAACTTCTGTAAATTATATTGTTTTGGATGCATTCCTTCTTTCTACAAATTTATAGAAACAATATGAGAAACATGTCAACCATATGCAAGAGGCTGCAACAACAAAATCTACTAGTCAAGGTAGTCTTTCGAAATAGCCGATTACTTTTTCTCAAAATAATTTGTAATTCAAATTTATTTTGTTAATTGAAAAAATGTGATATCTTATGTATTTTAATAATGCAGGCATCAGGTGTGCATTTGATTTAAATGTATCACTTTTGTCTAACAACGTCGACCAGCCAATTGAGCTTACTTATGTGCAACAATCATCAATATCATGTCTTTCACATACGGTAATTAATTTTCAGTCTACATTTCAAATTACTCTCAAATTTTGTATTTAAAATGTATTAACATTATTCATTAAATTATAGATGCAATCAAATAATTATTGTATATTTTCTATTTTTATTGATTTGATATTCTTACATTTGTTTTCGCTTAATATTTAGACTCCATGTGAAATTATGGCTGAACCTATTATGTTATAACGGGCAAAGTCATGTGATAATGTTTCATTATTTGAAGAGTCTCAAGAAAAAGCACAGACCCCGAATCAAAGTGACTCTTTTATAAGTATCATTATATCATTTCAACTTTTAATGATAATGAATAAGTACGACATCTTACGATCATTATAATTGCAGGTAGGTTTAATTTTGACTTGAACGTCTTACCATCGTTTGTTGATGACGCACAATCGTTTGAAGATTTAATATGCAACGTACAAAGCTCCCCAAAGACTGTGACTGCTTCACATAAGGTAAACATACAAGCTTATCAATCTTAAACAATTGTAAGATGTTTCTCATGGAGTCTATGTTATGCTTTTCCAAAGTTATCTAAAATCACTATTTTTTTTGATAATGTGCATGTGTTTGTAGAGGTCGTATGAAGTTATGAGTGAAACTTCTGGTGCGTTTAGTCTTGATAACATTCCTGGTGGACTGCCTCCGCTTCATCGAACATGTTCCTCGCACAGGTATATACAATTACATTTAATTAATGATAATGTTTTTCAAGTTAATTATGTCTACGTGCATTGAGCTGAATTCGTATGTTAAAATTAATTTATATGTATATACACACACAAGATAGTCTTTTTATCAAATTCAAAATTAATTCCTTCATGGTTAGCAAATGTTTTCTTTAATTTATAGATTTATTTTTCTTATTTTAACTCGTATATTATTTTTTACTTAATTGTAAATGATAATCATGATCTAAACAGAGACTTCCCTATGTCGGAATACCGTGATGAAAGGACTGTTAAGTACAATAGAAATCGTGTATCTAAGCAACGAGCTAAACGTTTGAGAGAAACTAACGAAGAACAACAACGTCGAAAATCCATGGATGCTGCACGACATAGGCAAACCAGAGCTCAACGTAAAAATTCAAACACGGAAAAATCAGGTGTGCATACTTCAGTATCATCATCTTCAACGGAAAAAATTACTAATGCACACAAATTTAGAAAATCATGCCAAGATATGCAATGGAGATATTGTCAAGCTTGCACTCGGTATTTTCCAAATCTAATTGTTTCTTCATCTTCATGTACTGATTGTCACAATGATAGACCACAACATGACCTTCCATCCATGTTTAGTTCTCAAAATTTAATGGAACCTGGACATGTTCCACGTGAATTATCTAGCCTTACAAGCTTGGAACAAATACTTATAGCACACATTCATCCGGTGATGTCAGTTTATCGCTTTAGAGGACAACAATATAAATACAATGGAAATGTTATTAACTTTCCACAAGACGTCAACGCAATTGCATCTTCTCTCCCTTATAAGCTAGATGATTTATCGGCTGTCCTAGTTGTTAATAGAAGTGGAGTATATGAAAACAAGGAGTTTCGAGTAAGACGTGAACACGTAAGACAAGCACTACTTTGGCTTAAAACCCATAACATTTTTTATGCTGATCTACACATTAATGAAATATCTCTCAATGAATTACCTGAAGACGGTGTACCTTCTACACTTCCACATATTCAAGATGATTCAGAAAACATTCCAACATATAACTATAATTCCTATCCAGCAGGGCCTTCAGAATATGAAAATGAAATAACTGACATTGAAGAATTTGAATCATCAGGTGCAATAACGAATATGGTACAGCCCAACCAACAAGCTTGTGTATTATCCGTTCTAGAAAGTCAACAAAATAATGGAACGGTAGTTGAAATGCCTATTTCTTCTAATGCTATTGATGAGTTTAATACTTCCGGATATATATCGATGGCTTTTCCAGCATTATTTCCCTTCGGGAATGCCGATTTGAGACAAGCACGACCAAGAAAAATAAGACCTCTTCAGTATTTTCAATACTTAATGAAATATCCCGATCAAAGATTTGCAAAAGATGTTAGATTTCGTTATTTTGCTTACAATTCTATTAGTAGATGGCGTGCACTGGATATTGGTAATATTTATGTGCAAAAAAATCCCGAAGATGGAAATTTGACAATCCAAGATATTTGTGAAATGTTAAAATCGGGAGATCGACAGTTGTCTCAACGCATTTCTTATTTTGCTAAAAGCATTCGTGGAAGTCTCTCTTATTGGTTTGCAAGATTAAAAGAGCTTACAGCTATGGTAAAACAATTAGGAGCACCTACTATATTTTTTACATTGAGTTCAACAGATATGCAATGGCCGGAGCTTTATAAACTTCTTGATCCAGCAAATGAGTTGCAAAATTTGGATCTTGCCGAAAAAAGAAAAAGAAAAGCACAATTATTAAATGAGAACCCACTTGTTGTTGCGTGGTTTTTCCAAGCGAGAGTTCATATGTTCATAAAAGATTTCCTAACACCTGAATTTTCTATCAAGGACTATTGGTATCGATTTGAATGGTAGAATCGTGGAAGTGGACATATTCATGGCTTTCTTTGGCTGCACGGTGCACCAGACCTATCTTCTTTTAATAGTGGAAATTTAATTAATAATGATATCATTGTCGAGTATTTTGATCGTCTTGTTTGCACAACAAACCCTCATATGATTGAACTTTTACATGAACATGAACATCCTTGTGCAACAGTTGTTCCGCTTGATGCAAATTTAGATACTGATGATGATGACTATGCAAACTTGATAACTTGGGTTATGCGTCATTCTAGGTGTGGAGATCATTGTTTACAGTTACATAAAACAAGCAAACAAATGACATGCCGCTTTAAATATCCATTTGACGTGTTGCCAAGTTCTCAAATTGTAGAAGATCCTCCGAATAGTAAAATTTTCCGATTTCAATCAAAACGAAATGATCCTTTTGTGTGTTCACATAACAGAAAAGTCCTTCAAGTTTGGCGTGCTAACATTGATTGGTCTCCGGTCCTATCTGTTCATGCAGTGGTAAATTATATTGGAAAATATGCAGCAAAAGCAGAGCCAGTATCAAAGACCTTCACAGATACGTTCAGAGCAATAGTCGACAACATTCATCGTCCATGTCGAAATTCTACGTCTGCAATAAAAAAACTTCTTCTTAAAAGTGTATCAGAACGAGATATTTCTGCACAAGAGGTATGCTATCTTTTGATGTCTTACCCACTTGTACGATCATCAAGGACTATGGTGCAACTTACAGTAAGTGAGAAAAGCATGTTATCAACGGTCATACGACGTCGAAATGGTACAATAGATGAAGATACAATAGAATCAGATCCAAATTTCAATGCACGGTATATGGATCAGCCAAGGGAGTATGAAAATATTTCACTTTTTGATATGGAAAAAAACTATCGCTATTATAATAAAGGTTGGCACAAGCTTCGAATTGAGGCGGTGGTTCGAATT
This sequence comes from Allium sativum, assembly GCA_030737875.1. Classification (NCBI taxonomy): domain Eukaryota; kingdom Viridiplantae; phylum Streptophyta; class Magnoliopsida; order Asparagales; family Amaryllidaceae; genus Allium; species Allium sativum. The sequence goes on from CM060924.1 coordinate 666,145,107, forward strand.
ATACCAGATATAAGTAGTGAAGTTTCTCCACATAGCGATAAATGGGAACTTTTCTGTGAACAGCAGGTATTCATTTTTCACTGCATTTGTATTCTTTGTTATATTAGCTTTTCTACTTTTTATGAATTCTTCTCGAAGCATCATATATTCTTACTTTTATGTCACACAGTTAATCATGTTTATTAATTCAAATTATTTAAACAACTCTGGGTTATTATTCTTATTGCTAATTTTTACATATAGGTGTTATTGCATCATCATTATCGAAATCTAAATGAAGCAAAAGGAAGCTTCGAGAAATGGTCTGAAAGATATGTTGATTTGGGTTTAATTCAACCTAATGCATTTCCAAATGCTATTGAAGACGATTTTGAAGTTGATGATGGTATTGCAAATGACAATGAAGAAATTCAGCAAGAGGAATGGATGATTGCAGCATCGATGGGACCTCTGTTTGTTGATGGGGGAGAGGTAGAAATGGGTTTACGAGATTTTGATACCTCGTATAATTGGAATGAATCACTTCAACGCTATCCTAATATAAATGTTGAACGTAACTTTATACATGTCAATTTGCGTTCAACTACTGAGTATACAAATGAAACTATGAACAATTGTACTAACATAACTTTAGATATGTTATCAAACGATCAACGAATTGCACATGATTTAGTATATAGAACTATATCGCAAGGACTGTCAATTCGAATGATCATATGTGGTGGAGCTGGTACAGGAAAATCAACTCTTATAAATGTCATTGTTCGTACAATTATTACTCATTTTGGAAGCAGTAAAGCGGTTAGCATTATGGCTCCAACCGGAGTGGCCGCATTCAACATTGGTGGCAGTACTATCCATCATGAATTTTCAATCTTTACAGAAAGAAAGTCATGCTATAAAGAAATTTCAGGAGAGCAATGTCGTCGTATGCAAGAAGAATTTAAAGATACCAAGTTGATTATAATTGACGAATATAGCATGCTTGGCAGAACAATGATTGCAAATGTTGATTTACGTTGCCGTGATATTTTTTCAGTTAATGACTTATTCGGTGGTATTTCCGTTGTCTTAGTTGGTGACATGCGACAATTGCCTCCTGTGTGTGATAGTCCATTGTACCTAAAAGGTGGAAATCTCTTGCAACAACGTGGAGAAATTGCATATTCAGGTTTCAATAAGTGTGCAAGACTTTCGTATATATTTCGCCAAGCTGGAGAGAAGCAGCTACCTTTACGACAGGCTTTAGAAAGATTAAGTAGAGGTGCGTCTACTTTAGACGATCGAAAACTATTCAAAACAAGAGATTGGGCATTGCTATCAAACGAAGTTAAAGAAACTTTTAAGAACGCTCTTTATCTTTTTCCAACAAGGGCGGCTGCAAATGAGCACAACAAAAATCGTCTAATTGAACTTGGAAAACCCATTGCACGTGTTCCTTCAATAAATAATTGTGAAACAGCATCTAACGCTTCTTCTGATGATGCAAAAGGTTTAGAAAAATATGTTTATCTCACATTAGATGCACGAGTGATGTTGCGGTCAAATCTTTCAGTGCAAAATGGGTTAGTCAACGGTGCAATGGGTACTGTTGTGGATATCGTGTATTCTCATTCATCAAGCTCTCCTAATGATCAACCGCTGGCAGTGATGGTGGATTTTGATAATTATCACGGTAGTCGATTTTGTGAGGGAACAAACATTATTCCAATAACTCCTCAAACGGTAAATTGGAAAACTTCCTCCGGTACATCGTGTATGAGAACTCAATTACCTTTGGTATTATGTTGGGCAATAACGATACATAAAAGTCAAGGACTCACACTTGATCGAGCAATCATTAATATTGGCGATCGGGAAAGTCTTGGTTTAACTTTTGTTGCAATATCACGAACTAGGAGATTAGAGGATCTCGCTTTCAACCCTATGTTTACTTTTGAAAGACTTACGCAAATTGGGAAAAGCAAAGGCTTACATTCAAGATTAATGGAGGAAGAACGGTTGCGTAAAATGTCTCTTGAGTAAATGGTAAATAAATCAATTATTTTTTCTTCAATTCTTTTGATATATTTATAACCTAATAAGAACTCATGGTCAAACGACTCATACATTATGCCTATAGCACATTTGACACATATTTATAACCTATAACACATTTGACACATACTTCTGGACGGCACAATTTCTATCTTTATTGTGTTATACTGCTGATTATCTAGTTGCTCTTCTTTTATTTTAGATATTTAGCTTTCAACATTAGTTAGACATGGTAAGAATATATGATTTGGTCATATTAAATATTCCTTCAACATTAGATATTTAGCTTTCAACATTAGTTACCATTATATACTAAATATCGTGTTCACCTCAGTTGCACTCATAATCTTTTTCTTTTAAATTACTTCTTTAGAGGAAATCTTTGAGATTGCGATCATACAAATTCTTAGGAGCGAAACCACATAAACGTTACTTCATTGAGATTTTTTCTATCTTTATTGGATTATATGAGTTTATTTATCATTGTCTCCATTAAAGAAGATTGTTTAACCATTTAGAAACCCTTTAGTTATATTTTATATATTGGGTTGATATTTCTATTGTCAAGTGTGCATATTATCATATATTGTTGAGAACTTTTTAAAATTCCAAGGTCCTTAACCATATGTTTGCATTATTAAGATACTCGGCTTGTTTGATGTGAGGCAAAGAGGAGCTATATATTTTGGTGATTTTGTCAGAACACTAAATGTGTTTCACCAAAATGTCTCACGAGAAGAAAAAGTTTATTGGAAGTACTTGTGTTTTGAGGTAAAAACTTATATATATATATATATATATATATATATATATATATATAACACATATATATATAGTTAATTAAGTAATATTCAAAGTGTTAATATATGCAATAATATGCTTTTTTTAATGCAGATATATAATGGTAATGAAAATTAAAGATACAACCGATGAAGCATGTATTACCGCTTTCACTGAAATAGCAGAGGAAATTATAGGTTGTAGTGCTGATGATCTTTGCAAAATTAAGAATGAAGAAGGCGAGGATGTATATGAACAAAAGCTAAAAGAGTTGCTATGGATACCACGTCTTTTCAAGCTTGCCGTTGCTCAAATTGATTACATGAACGAGAAAAGGCAAAAAATCACTGTTATGTCACAGTCCATTGTTTATTACTCGGCTGATACAAATTTTTTGTTGCAAGAAATATCAAGAATGATAGATTCTTCAGTTTAATTATTTATTTGTTTCTGCAATGTCAGTTTAGTTATTTCAGAATTTTAGTTTTTGTAATCAACAATGTTACTTTTAGGTATTTATTTTAATAATATACGTCATTGATATGTGATTTATTTATTACTTACTATTGCATTATTTATGTTCTTTAATTGACAATTCACAAACATAGTGATGTGTTGTAAGCAAATATTTGCTTGATTTCTCACTTCATTATTAAAATTGGTAATGAGTCAAAACATATTAATTAATAGATTTTACATATTAGCACTAATTATCATTTTTTTAACTAACACATTGAATTTTTCATTAATTTTTTTGTTTAAAAATATAGTTAATAGAATTTTTTTTTTATATATTAGACAACTTAACGGTCGGTTTTTCCCACCGTTGTGCGGTAATTCTGATAATTTTAAATAGGATTTAAAATTATTGTCAACGTTGTAATAACGTACAGGGTCACATAATTGGAACGTTTAAAAGGAGAACCATTATTTGGATAAATACCAAATCACTGGTATTTTTATGTGGAGTTATGCTAGAATGCCCGAAAAAGTTTTTGTCAAAAACTAAGAAATGAGGGTAATCTGGAATTTAAAGGGGGTAAGCATTGAATTCAGGGGGTATTTGTGTAATTCAAGGGGTGGGCCTCCTATTTTTTGTCTCTGGTGTATTTTTTGACAAAAACTTTTTTTTTTGTCATGGTAGCATTTTTGTTTTATGTGTAAAGAAAATGGTATGACCGGTTTTAATTGCTTAGATCTGGTTCACGTTTGTTTTAAACAGGAACGATTCCTTTTTAAAACACACAGAATAAAAAAAAAAAAAAAAAAAAAAATTGGTTAGAAGAAAATAGAACCGTGAAAATGGCTAGTACCAAATCTTCTAATAATAAATTCGTCAGACGAAATAGGAATTCGTTCGTGTACAACTTAGAGACGCCATCTAATTCAAGGGAGCGTTTGTGATTCGACTCGACTCAAAAATTAATCTTTGTCGCAATTTCTACAAAGCAAAAGGTATGATTTAACTCAATTTATTATTATTTTGCATGGATCATGTTAATTTGGTTTGACTAATCTTTGAATTCCGCTGCTAATTGATTGTTAAAGACCCAACAATGGTATTCGAGCCATCTTGCAAAATGATTGATTATGGATTGGTGTTCGACTTGCATCTGTGATGGTCAGTAATTTGGATTTGTATGGTTAAGTTTCAAAACAATTTTCTCCATTTTGAATCATTGATGCTAGAATAAATAACACGTAATCTGAATTCAATTCAGTTGGAAGTACTCATGATTAACATAAGCATTCGAACAAAGCCCTTATTTAATGAGTATTCACTAGTTATTTGTTATTTTGGCAAATTATGAACCAATCTGTTATATAATGATTTATTTGGAATATTAATTTCGGAAGGATTGGTGTTATAAATTTATTTGTAAAACTATAATTTTGGATATCGAAACAATCATAGTGTTATCCCATTTTTTTATTTGAAGCAATGAATACTGATGAGGTAATTTGGTTGTAGAAATGATATTAAACACGCTTGAAAATGTGTTCTGTTTTATTGTTGTTTTCTGTATATTAACATGCTAAAGAATTGAGTTCATGTTTGATGAAAATAATTGGATGTTTATTTTATCTTGGCATTGAAACTATATGCTCTGTTAAATAATTATTGTTCATACCTAATTCGTGAACCCAATTTATTTCAATTATTCACTAATTAATATGAGAAAGACATCCACAGTAATAATCTGATAGAGGCATTACCGTTAAAACACACACTTGAATTGGGTGACTCTGTATTATATGATTTTGTGTTGATCAAAATAATTTGTTGCATTGAATTGATCTATTGATATATTCAGCAGAGACCTCTTGAGTTTCTAATATATAAATTAGGACTTGACTTACTCTATTGTAATTTCAGATCAAAATAACACTCTGGTTTTATCAAAGTATTTGAGTTAGATGATCACAATTTAGTTCTTTTGGCTATTATATTTATAGGATATAAAGTTTGGTTCACTTTTATGTTATACTTTTAAGTCTCTTCAAAGTACCAGACAAGTTACATAAGATATATTTTATTTGAGTATACTGCATGTATGTATTGACATAAATATATATTGGAATTTTGATTTCTACTATACTGCCCATATATCACATATGATGATATGCACTAGAAGCAGCAGATATGATGTGCTGACTGATTTATTCTCTATATGATTTTGCATAAAATGAAGTTCAGCGAGGCAGGTATGACTAAATGACATATTGAATATGGTGACGACAATGGCATGGTGGAGCCAATGACCCACTAAGACTCACGTATCGACAACTACATCACCGAGCAGCAGTCAAACGGGGGCGTGGATGCAAGATGCCAGCGGAATGATCGGCCAGACAGACAAAACAATAGCTCACATTTGTATACTTTCAGTATACAACAGTTTTCAAGTTTCTACATGTATATTTTACAGTAACACACACACACACACACACACACACACACACACACATATATATATATATATATATATATATATATATATATATATATATATATATATATATATATATATATATGGAGCGGCTATTGGGACACAAAATAAAACACACAACTTTAAACACAGAATCCTGACCATTGGATTCTTTTGTCTTTACATGAGAGGTGCAAATCATGAGGAAATCTAGTGGTCCGGATTTTGTGTGTTTAATTTTGTGTCAACTTTTTGTGTCCCTATAGATTTTCCCATATATATATATATATATATATATATATATATATATATATATATATATATATATATATATATATATGAGTGGAAACCCGTGCGATGCACTGAAGCATAAACTTTTAAGTGTTTTACTTTGCATGCATCAATAAGCGGTGAGAGCATATTATATAGTAGCAAGATATGTAATGTAAGTGAGATATGTGTGTTAGGATTCTACTGTATAAACTAAGTTTTGCAGCAAGAAGTAAATAATGCATGTATAGCAAGTAGGGACAGGATGTTGTACATCATCTTATGGTTGCACAACCACACTTTAGTTTTATAAAATAGTCAATTCCTCTGTGAGATCTAAGACGTCAAAAAGTTCAGATTACTTGAAATAGCTAGTAGGAGGCCTACACGTGGTAGTACAATGTATCAAAAATATGACATAGTTTGGTAATGATGTCTACTTACTGAGAAAGTGCGTATCCGTTAGTAACCGTGGAGCATAGAATAACAAATTCGGTGAAGGCAACTATGAAAAAATTGATGTAATGTAACCATGGAACTTGTTTATCTTTTAAAATGAAGTGGTTGGTGGGTCACTAAGTTTATGCTTTACCAATAACAATATTACAATATTTTGTGGTGTTTAGTTTGTTAAAACTTTAAGTTTAAACTCCAAATTATTATCCTTCCATATACAGACAATTTATGAAGAATAAGGTCTTTAGCAATTATGCAGATGAACTTATTAAAAATAGAAATTTTACTGCAAGTATCTTTATCTTATAATTAATTAGTGCCACAATTACTCAGTAGCAAAAAAATAATAGTGATGAAGACTGTTGAAAGCTTGCCAAATGCATGCTTGATGCTTCTATTTGATTTATTCAAAATATTGGTTGCATCAAAACCAACGTTGTCACATGATTTTCTGGGAATAAACTACACAACCGAGTGGCTTCTATTTAAAACATGCATAGGAAATACTCATTTGTTTCACTTTTTCTTCATTTCATTATATGAGAATGAAATATAACTTAGGATGAAGAAAAAAGAGCAATATGAAACAATTCATGTCAGCTGAGTGCACATGACGTATATAAAACAGTAATCGTTCTTATTTTTTTCTAATTTAAAATTTTGTACTAACTTCCAATATAGACAGTTGAATTTGGAATGCAGATATTTTGGTTGGAATAATAAACATGTCGTGAGAAATATGTGCTTAATGGACAAATATGAGATAAAGCCAAAGCTTAACCCTTATAATACCAGTTAAAATAGGAAAATGTGTATGTTAAATATTATGAACCATGCACTGCAAAATTTTAATGTTTTACAATTTAATCACCTTTACATACTACCATAAGGGGATGAAAAAATATAGGTTGCTAAAATTACACATTTCCAGCAGACACATTAATTTCACAAATGGGGGAAAAAGAAATAAAGAAATAAAAATTCACCAGCAAAATCTAATTTCCATGTTCCCAATCAATAACAGCTCTATGTATTGAGACTTTAAGACCTTTGGATGATGCGTGTTTCTAAAATGTTACTCCACATGCCTGTACGCATGATAACATCCTAATAGACATTTTCAATAATACACAATTCCCATAAGGGCTATCATTCAGTGGAAGATGGCTCGTTAGAGATGCAGCCATCCAATATTTCTACCTTCCTTTTGTCTGCTAACTCATAAAATTGAAGGTCCGGCCTACTTAATTAGATTTCTAATGCATGTCGTTCTTCCCTATAACACAACACCACTCACGCTAAATTAGTCATAGAGTTATACACAAAATTGAAGAATGAAGAACAACAGTGGTAAACAAAAACCGCTTTCATTATAATTAAGACATAATTAGTATATAAAAGACATAATCTCACAAATAAATTGGACAAAAGGTCGATGATATTTTGGGAAGCAAAATGAACATGTATATAGTAGTCATATGTTGAGTCGGTTGAAACAAATCAATATTGGAAATAAAACATTATCATCTATAACACCAGAACCTGCTGACCTGCGACTGCAGAAACTATCCATCTATGAAGCTAACTGGGTGAAGATTGGTGATCAAAATTACATGCTAAATAGGTAATGGACTGAAGCTTTGAAGCATGACTTCGAGTTGAACTAAACTAACCAAATATTTAATACACTGAAGCTTGAAGCAGAGACAACAGGAATGAAATGAAGGTAAAATCAAACCAAATAGAGCAAAGCTTTGATCTGAAACTTTATATGTTGACTGAACATATACCATTTTATCCCATACAACTTGAGAAAACCTAAACCAAGTAAAAGCTACAAACGTAACCACGATGCAGCGGAACATGAAGCAAATATTATTGACGTATCTCCCAACTTAGTCATGCACAAAGTCCAGTCTTCAAGTATACTTCAACTGCTACTTGGTAAACTGCAAAATCCGAAAGATGAATCTTAGTTTCAACAAAAGAAGAAGAAAAAGAAACAAAACTTTAAGCCATCTGCTTGCAATCCATTTCAAGATTTGCCATCTAGTTAGCGTTGGCTAGTTAAACCAAATATATATCTAAAATAAAAGCATTCTATGTACAACGTACATAATTTGAAATAGACCGAAGTACATACAATGAAGAAACCTGGCAATAAAAATACTAATTCACACACAATAATTCATGTCATTGTATAGAATTTTAGGCAAAAGATATGATATTCGAATGGCATAAGTTCAATGGAGAAACTTGGTATAAAGGCATTGCCGAAAATTTCCATTACCTTCTAATTGCATGGCCTCCACATATGTCTACCCTTCTATCAATCAACTCTCTCATGGTCTAAAGCTGTAGCAAACCCTCCCAATTGCAAGTCCTTAATATATGTCTACCCTTCTATCAATCCAATCTCAAGTGAGAACACATAAAGCTTTATCAGTATCACAATTTGAAATTACATGAATATATTATTTTATAGTGTCACTGATAGTACTGGAATGAGAAATAAAACATTTAGTGGAGTGGATGTTCATAATGAGGAAATGGAAAAAATACACAGCAGAACATGCATGGTTGCCATATACAACCCAAAAAACACAGAAAAAGTAGACAGTAAAACATACGTAGTTGGTATATATTAATTGTTATCCTTTTTTTATGATTTCATTTACATCAGGCATTCATGGCTCCCAAAAAAGGACTAAGTGGGAGGATAAAGTAAATAAATGATTCATTTGCTGTATACGTTACTCTACCGGAAAAGGAAATAACATAGAATTAATTTATGTTGAATGAATGCATTAATTAATTATTAATTTGTAAAGATAATAAAGTATCCTTCCATATTTTTAATATACTTGTAAATCCACAATTTGAAATTACATGAATATATTATTTTATAGTGTCACTGACAGTACTGGAATGAGAAATAAAACATTTAGTGGAGTGGACGTTGTTCGAAAGTTATTCATGGTAGCTGAATAAAAAAATTGGAAAGGAGGAGAGAAATACCTTTGGTAGGAATGGAGAAAACTATGCTTGAGAATTTAATTCAAGAATAAGATTGATTAGAGGATTAAGGAGAAAATTAAGCCTGCAAGCAACTGCTGGACGTGTAGATCGTGGGGTAAGCAAATCATGGAGCATGATTAAGGCAAGCAGGGTCGTGAACAGTGAGGCAGTGGCCAACGTGGCAATTATTCAACCATTGGATGTCTTTTTAACTTTAAATCATAGCCCCTCTTTGTCTCCTTGTTTGTCTAAGGGTTTGTCTAGGAGGCGAATTTTATTATATAGATATATATATTTTGCATACTTTGGTACACTGTTTATATTCAATTCAACGTTAAATCTGTTGTTATTTATGTTGATATCTACTTGCAGACTCGACCCTATGGCAAAGGGGGCAACAGTAGTGCTTACCTACTTTTATGAATGCTGAAATTAGTTCAGAAGGATGGGCAACAAAATAGCAAAGGTATCACTAGCCAAGTTACAAACAACTTCCATTATCACTGGTGAGACCAGTGTTGGATACCCAGCGCTAAATATTTGTTTTCAAATTTTGCCCACTCTCTTCTTGCCTCTAGCTTCTGCTAGAGCAACCCATAGGCCAAGGTCGGCACTGTCTACGTGCTCCAAATATATTTTGAAAGATAAGCAAGTATGACTTGTTTTTTACTTTCATGATGTTTGTATATACAAATTTTGTATCTTACTGCATGGGTCAGTACATATAAATATTTTTGTTGTGTGCATTTGATGTATATTATGATGCAAATGTGATTTGCAGCTACTACAACAAAACAAAACGCAATTATTCTTTTGAAAGGCAAAGTGGAACTTTTATTTACATAAACACCAATTACATGAGTTTAAGATAACCATACAATAAAATTGCATTTACAAATCCAAAATTTTCAGCATTGATCTATGAATCTGAGTATACAGCTGATCAGTGTTCAGGCTACCATTTCCAAAGATGCAATTATTACGCTCTCTCCAAACCGCAGAAATGGGCTTCTTGAGAAGCTTGAGCAGAACACAAGTCTTCTTACTTTTCCATCGAGTTACCTTGAAGATATTGTACCATTCTATATCGCTTGATGACGAGGGTCTATGAAAGCCACCCGTAGCCAACAATCTCCACCAAATTAGATGCACATAAGTACATTCAAAGAACATATGTGTATTGGTTTCAGGCGCATTGTTACATAGAATGCAGGTGTCATTATCAAGTATACCATAAGAGAACAGCTTACTTTTGGTATTGATTGCATTTGCCATTACCTTCAAAAGGAGTAAATTATCTTTCACCAAGCTTCCACAGTTCTAGATTCGCGAGTGCCATGGAAATTAAGGTTTTCGTGGAGAAAGCAGTTTGTAAACAGTTCTGATAGAGTGCTCTTTACCCATCCAAAGCACTGAGTTATCTGAAGGAAATCCATATTGATCAGAAATATGATTCCAAAGCGCTCTCAAAGACGAAGGGCTACTATAAGGAAGATGAATAATGCCATCATGAAAGTAGTCACCAACAATTGCCGAATAGGAAATACCAGAGGTGAAAATGACATTTTCCTCCACTACATCACTCAAAAACAAACCTGAACATGCCCAAGGACTGTGACAGAATGATAAATTAGCAATGTTCCAATAATTACATTGCACAAGATGCCTAAAGGTTTCTCTAAGCTTCAAAATGGATCTTCGGCTCCAACTGCAAGATTGAGGTATCGTCAATGACCAAAAATTCTTTCTTCCAATAAGATTGGCATGAACCCACTTAGCCCAAGACCTTTGTTCAGTGCAAAAAGTTTTTCATAGTATGAAGACATAGCCGCACAATTCCATTGATAAATATTGATGATGCCAAGTCCACCATTTTTTTATCATCATATAACTTATGAAAAGAAAATGGTATCATTTTTTTAGAGAAAGGATGTAACAACCCATATTTTGAATAACAAGTTATAACATAAATCAAGGCAGAATTCGATGATAAAATCTGAATCAAGGGAAACGGGCTGTGCCATTGCGTTCGTCTCGGAAAAATACGCGAAATAGAGTCCGAGTTTTCGAAAATCGGAGTCCGTATGACCCAGTTAAGGCCCATGGAAGTTTTCAGAAAATTTAAATTTAAAAACAGATTTCAAATTCAGCTGGGTAGGTAGGCGGGAAAAGATCCCGCCACTCCCCAAGTCGACTGGGGAGTCGACTTGGGAGTCGACACACCCCAGGTTGTGTCGACTGCCCAGTCGACACCCCTGTCGACTTGGGTGGTCGGCCAGTCTGGCCTGGGTGCACCTGACTTGCTTCTCAAGACATGTTTGGAGGCTAGTGACGTGAATTGATGGCCCAGATCTGAATTAGGGTTAGTCCTATGGTCTAAACTAACCTAATCATCTATAAAAAGACCCTAATACCTAGCCTAAGTCATCATAAATCAATCCTACAACTAAACTATGCCAAAATGTTTAATCATGGCCTCCACCCTCTTGTCATAGCCTCCATCTTCATTCATATGAGAGTTCCTAAGCTTGTTTGAGAGTTTCTAAGGCCAAAGTTCAATCTTTCTTCATCAAAGCAAGGATCTTCTTCTAATTTCTCAAGGGTTTTCATTGAAGCTTGCTATTTGGGGGTCTTTAGAGTTGCTAGTGGCTTCGTCTCAATCTTATTTATATTTTGTAAGTCTTCATAGCATTGTAAGCCCTATATTACTCTTAGATTCTAACTATGAAGTTAAATATGACATGTTGCAAGTTTGAGTTTGGGCCTAAGTGCTTTGATCCTATCGTGTTATGCATAAATATATTCTATGCATGTTTGTAAAGCTATCACCTTTACCTTATGATAGAAAGCTATGAGCTTTGATTGGAAATGTTGCATACAGCAACATAGAAACTCTCATAAACCTTGTGTTATCTTGCATATGATGTTATATGCAAATCACTAGCTACCATCCTATGTCATTTATGATCATGTTTCACCTATTTGCTAAGGTTTGATATCATGCATGTTTTGAGGCTTATAATCTAATATGCAAGTTTATGATCTACCTTATGCTATCTTGCATATGATGTTATATGCGAATCACTTGCTATCATCCTATGTCATCTATGACCATGTTTCATCTATTTTGCTAAAGTTGATATCATGCATGTTTTGAGGCTCATAATGTAACATGCAAGTTTAAATAAACATATTTATGCCTCATATGCCACCATGTTTAACTTGTGGCCAACCTTATTACCTTATGCCCATTTTGTCATGTTTTGCCAAGTTCCCTCTTTTGATCTATGTTATGTTATGCGAAACGTACATGCGATGAGAATGCGTTGGGTTTGGGTAATATTAATGACATGAAACATGATTTTAAAATATGACATGAACATTGACTTGTGATTATGTTTGTAAACATAATAATGGACATGACACTTAGAAAATATGAGTGTGGCCAACTCGAGGTTGGGTTGAGTTTGTAGCATAAATCTACCCGGAACCGACCGGCTTAACTAGTGGCTACAAACAATAAGACCCAATGTGAGTAGTTGGTCATGTCGCACTTGAGACCCGAGGTTAGACTAAGTTGTGGTGTAAAGCTACCCGGACCCGCCCGGCTTAACTAGTAACCACAACAAGGTCTAATGTGAGAGGTTGGGTGCATTAAATTAATTAATGCCACATGGTAGGGTTAAGTCATGGACCACTTGAATACTTAACCGATTAAACACGATGGGTTGATAGGGTTAAGTCATGAACCTTGGGTACACTTAACCAACTTGATGGGGAAGGGTTACCACATTTAACCCGTTAGAAACCCTAGTTACGTGGTCCTTTTCACCAGTAACCCTCTTGATTGTATCATGATACCCTAGGGACTAGTCCAGGGTGGGGCACGATTACTGGCCTGACATGTAAGCGACCAAAACGACGGCTGAGTAGGTGCGCCGGTGTAGGTTCAGGCGGACTATGGTCGTGCACATAGTCCGGAGTTGAAAAAGCAGACACGGGCACCCGTAGGTTTAGACTGTGCGTGCTTGATTTGTGTTCGTGGTTGGCACCCTAGGGCTTGATACACCCTAGGGTGGACCTAGCACAGTTTGACTACACTTCGTGATTGGGCCGTATGACACCGACACTTGACGAGTTAGGCTTTTAGGGAGCCGATCGACTAGACCGTGTTGTTGGACCTTGATCTAGGTTATCTCGGGATGTTGGGCCAAGATTGGGCCAAGGGATCTTTTCTTGTTGATACTTGACATAGATTACTAGTACACACTTGGTGCAACTTAACCTTGTATATGCGATGCCACACTTGATATGTCTCTTCACCATGCCAGTTATCACCCTATGTTTCATCTCTGCTTTACATGTCCAGTTAACTTTATTAGTTTCTATACTAATAGTAGATAGGACTTACCAGTCTTTTTGACTGACCCGTTTTCTTTCGCCTCTTTTCTTCCGTTCCCCCCCCCCCCCAGGTTTGCAGGGTGGGAACACTGGTACCTAGCTGGATCTTTAGCTGCTTATCTGGATAGCTCATGTACGGTTTGGACTTGAGCATGCTATGACTTTATTCTACTTTGGGGATAGTTACTTTATGTTTTTTTTAGTTTTCAGTTTATGTTCTAGACTTTGTTTTGTGGGAAAATAATGACCAAGTACTTTGATGTAACTTGATTATGGTTTTGAAATGTTAGTTTTATCCGCTGCTTTACTACTCTGTTTTACTTATATGTTCTGTCTTGTGATATCTGCATGCATGTTTACCTTGTCCAACACCCCTCCAAAGCTAGTGTACTTGCAAGAGTGACCCTGGCAGAGGTGGGGTGTTACATTCTGTATCAGAGCATAAGGTTTACAAGATTTGAGCAAAAGTGGTTTTAAAACTTACCTTTTTGGAAAACTATTTTCAAAACCAATTAAGTATTTTCCAAGAAAAGTCTAGTTTATTTTAAGGCTATTCCCCAAAATCCATTAGCACTGTCCTTTGTTTCCTCGTTCTTAATCTATCTTTTCCTTTTTCAGCTTGGCCGATCTTAACCTTCCCGAGGGAGTAACCATTCCCGGATGGTTCCGGAGGTACTTGGAAGCTAGGGCCAACGATGCGGGCCCAACAAATACCCCCACCGTAACTGAGGTTCCTCCTCCTCCTCCTCAGCATCCACAAGCAGATTTCGCAAAGGTTTGCAAAGACTTTAAGGCAATGGGTGGCAAGAATTTTATTGGGACGGAGACTTTTGTTGAGGCGCGAAATTGGTTGAAAGAAACTGAAGATCTCTTCGCCATCTTTGACGTGGAAGACCATAGAAAGGTTTTATTGGCAGCATGGCTATTAAAAGAAGAAGCTGCTTATTGGTGGGAGGTCACCAATGCTACTAGGCCTATAGAGACTTGGGCCGACTTTAGGACGAGGTTTGGGCTTAAGTTTCTATCATCAGCTGAGGCGAATCTGCAATTGGAGAAGTTTATATCTTTGAAGCAAGGGGACATGACAGTGAGGGAGTATGTGAATAAGTTTAACCAGCTCGCTCGATTCGGTTTGGACATGGTTAATACTCCCCAGAAGAAGGCTTTACGCTTTGCACGAGGGTTGAATGAGCCATTACAAGGTTTAGCCTTATCTCATATACCCATGGGGGCCACTTTTGAAGGCCTAGTGGACATGGCATTGCTTCAAGGAGACGATAAGAATGGCAAGAAGGAAGTCAAGACGAATGAGACTCAAACCAAGAAGACGGACTCCAAGTGGGGAGGAAATCAGAGCAATCAGAACAACAAGAATAACAAGAACAATAAGGGCAACAAGGCCAAGGCAAAGGACCCAAGAAAATGCAACTTCTGTGGGATTGTTGGGCACATAGCCAAAGATTGCAGAAAGAAGAAGAGGAAGTTGGGCGAATGCTTTCACTGTGGAGAGCCCAGACACCTTAGCAAGGATTGCCCCAAGAAGCAAGGACAAGGGAAAGGGCAGACTCAGCGTGCAGGACCTTCTGGAGGGCAAGTGCATGCTCTTAACACTGCTCCAGTTCAGGACCGAGGTAGTATTTCTGTAGAAAGCCTTGTTTATATTTCTGATTATCCTGTTCGCACCTTATTTGATTCTGGCGCATCGCATAGTTTTATTTCTTCTGATCTTGTAGAAAGTTTGCACCTAAGTACTAGTCTAGTTGAGGATCCCGTTAGTGTTTCAAATCCAATTGGGGGTTCCGCCCATCTATCTATGATCTGTGTGGATTTGAAGATTTCTATCTTGACCGTAGAATTCACGTGTAATGCTTATGTTCTTGGGTTCACGGGATACGGGTTGATTTTGGGCATGGATTGGTTGTCCAGTTATGGATCCATTCTTGATTGTGAGCATAGGGTGGTGAGGCTCATGACTCGCCTCGGTAATACCCTAGAGATTTCTTGCAACCCGCTGGATCCCGTCATGTTATGTTATCTTGAATCTCTTGACTCGTCCATCAATGATCTGCAATCAGTAAGGGTGGTCCGAGAATATCCTGATGTCTTTGAAGAAGTTAAGGGGTTACCCCCTAAACGAGAGATAGATTTCCGCGTTTATCTTGTTGATAATGCCAAGCCAGTATCATTGCCCGTTAGGCACATGGCCCCACGAGAAAGGAGAGAGCTCAGTAAGCAAATCAAGGAGCTACTTGAGAAGAATTTTATTAGGCGAAGCATTTCCGAATGGGGTGCTCCTGTGGTGTTCGCTACTAAGGCGGATGGTTCGCTTCGTCTATGTGTTGATTATCGAGAGTTGAACAAGCTGACAAAGAAGAATAGGCACCCGTTACCGAGAATTGATGACCTCTTTGACCAGCTTGTTGGTGCTTCTGTTTTCTCTCAGCTCGATCTAGCCACCGGATTCCATCAGCTTAGAGTGGCTGAGGATAGTATTGATAAAACTGCGTTTAGGACTCCAGATGGATTCTTTGAATGGCTTGTCATGCCATTCGGTTTGACAAATGCACCCGCCTACTTCGTAGATTTGATGAGTAGGGTGTTCAGGGAGTTCCTTAACAAGTTCGTGGTTGTCTTCGTGGATGATATTATGATCTTCTCGAAGGATGAGGAAGAACATGCCAAACATCTCAAGGAAGTGATGGATACGCTTAGAGCTCATCAGTTGAAAGCCAAGTTCTCCAAATGCCATTTCTGGAGAAGGGAAGTTCGGTTTCTTGGACATATAGTTTCTAAGCAAGGCATAGCAGTGGATCCCGCGAAAGTGGTCGCAGTTCAAGACTGGAAGACTCCTAAGAATGCAACCGAAGTAAGAAGCTTTCTCGGTCTAGCGGGCTACTATAGGAAGTTCATCAGGGACTTCGCTAAGATTTCAGCCCCTCTTACTAAGTTGACGAAGAAGAACTTAGTCTTTGCATGGGACTTAGAGTGTGAGCTTGCTTTTCAAAGGCTCAAGAGGGCCCTTACTACAGCTCCAGTTTTGGCATTACCCGATGGCGGTAAGATGTTTACCGTGTACACCGATGCATGTGGCACGGGGTTAGGTGTTGTTCTGATGCAAGAGGGAAGAGTGATAGGTTATGGGGGTAGGCAACTTAAAGTTCATGAGAAGAACTATCCCACTCATGATTTGGAGTTGGCGGCGATTATCTTTGCACTCAAATCCTGGCGCCACTATCTTCTAGGCGAAAGGTTTGAGTTATATACTGATCATAAGTCGCTCAAGTACCTCTTCTCGCAGAAGGATCTGAATCTAAGGCATCAAAGGTGGATGGAATTCTTGGCATCTTATGACTTCGAGATAGCTTATACCCCGGGCAAGGGTAATGTTGTGGCAGATGCATTAAGCAGAAGTAGGTTGACTTTGAGTCCCTTGTTTTTTGAGATGAGGAGCCTAGAGTTCTTGGCAACCTTTGATTTCACAACAGCTGTTGAGTCGATAACGGGTTCATTAACATCCCTTGAGCTTAGACCTATACTTCTTGATCAAGTTGGGGCTTCCCAGAAAGGAGACCCGCAGATAGTCGAGGTCATGGACAAGTTGATTCGTGGTGAGACGTCTAGTCACCTTGCTAGATATACTATTGATGACAAGGGTTGGCTAAGGCATGATGGAAGGCTATGTGTTCCACAAGTAGGAGACTTGGTGCATAAAGTTCTCGAAGAAGCTCATCACTCGAAGATGACTATACATCCTGAAGGAGATAAGATGTATAGAGATATGAAGCGCATTTTCTTTTGGGCTGGAATGAAGAAAGATGTGGCAGAGTATGTTTCAAAGTGCATGGTGTGCCAACAAGTGAAAGCCGAGTCGAAGAAACCCGGTGGGCTATTACATCCATTGGAGGTCCCGCAATGGAAGTGGGAAAGTATTTCTATGGATTTTGTGGATGGATTGCCTAGGTCAAGGAAAGGGAATACGAGCATATGGGTCATAGTTGACAGACTTACGAAGAGTGCTCATTTCATTCCAGTGAAGAGCAAGAGGACCGCATCATGGCTAGCATCTATTTATCTTCGAGAGATAGTGCGGTTGCATGGAGTTCCTTCTAGCATAGTTAGCGATCGTGACCCAATTTTCACTAGCCAGTTCTGGAATAGTTTGCAAGAAGCGATGGGTATGCGATTGAATCTGAGTACAGCCTATCACCCCCAGACGGATGGCCAAACCGAAAGAGTGAATAGAGTGCTAGAAGATCTTTTGAGGCTTTGTGTTCTTGACTTTGGTGGTACTTGGTAAAACCACCTTCCTCTTGTAGAGTTTGCTTATAATAATAGCTATCAAGCCAGCATAGGGATGGCACCATTTGAAGCTTTGTATGGGAGGCCGAGTAGGTCACCATCTTGTTGGTGGGAGACAACGGATAGGCTTATACTTGGGCCCGATATGATACGGGACACATCTGAGAAAGTTGAATTGGTGAGAAAACGGATGAAAGCGGCCCAAGACAGACAGAAATCCTATGCTGACAAGCGAAGGGCAGATTTGGAATTCGAAGTGGGAGACATGGTTTTTGTGAAGGTTTCTCCTTTGCGTAATGTGGTTCGTTTTGGAGCAGTTGGGAAGCTGGCACCAAGGTTCGTAGGACCCTTCCCTATCATAGAGAGAATTGGAAAGATGGCTTATAGGGTGGAATTGCCCGAGAAGCTAGCCGGAGTGCATAATGTCTTTCATGTCTCGCATCTCCGAAAGTGCCTACATGAGTCCGCTGAGGTGGTTGAACCAAGCATTCTTGAATATGTGGAGGTAGAGAAAGAGGCAACCTTGAGGAGAGCTCCGATTCGTATCTTGGGAACAGAGATCAAGAAGCTAAGGAATCGAGAAGTCAAGTTGGTGAAAGTTCAGTGGAGTGAAGCCGATGAAGATGCAACTTGGGAAACCGAGGAGAAGATGCGTGGGCTTTATCCATTCCTTTTTGAGGGTACATTCTCAATCTCCTTTCCTAATTAGCATATCTTTCTTTTTGCTATCCATGTTTATCCTGTTTATCTTGTTATCTCGTTAACCTTGTCATGAGAACCTTAGGTAGAAACCCTTTGGATGAAACATGTATTTGAAACATGTTATGCTTGATGTTTGCAAATGGTTGCAAGTGTTTGCAAGTGGATACTCGTGGATGCATGATACACATTAGGCACTAAGATCGGCTCACACACTTTCGTATTGCATATGCATGAGTGCTGATACTTATTCATAGATGAAACTTGTTATGCTATCACGTGGATGTTGCATATGGATGAATGTTATGTGCACTCATGTAGAGATTATAAATTATGTTAGGATTTTGCATACATATGGACTCATTTCACCAACATACTTTGCATTAAGGGGGTTTACTGGATCAGTAACCGCCTGATTTTCGCATTAGATAAGTACATATACACACACCTTTGCATATAGTCATACAGCATTTAGAATTTGTTAAGGACATTGACTGCACGTGGATGATGTTTTGAGTAGATGGATGATGGATGGTAGGATAGGTTCTTCCTAACTTAGAGATTTCGGGGACGAAATCCTTTAAGGTGGGGAGGATGTAACGACCCATATTTTGAATAACAAGTTATAACATAAATCAAGGCAGAATTCAATGATAAATTCTGAATCAAGGGAAACGGGCTGTGCCATTGCGTTCGTCTCGGAAAAATACGCGAAATAGAGTCCGAGTTTTCGAAAATCGGAGTCTGTATGACCCAGTTAAGGCCCATGGAAGTTTTCAGAAAATTTAAATTTAAAAACAGATTTCAAATTCAGCTGGGCAGGTAGGCGGGAAAAGATCCCACCACTCCCCAAGTTGACTGGGGAGTCGACACACCCCAGGCTGTGTCGACTGCCCAGTCGACACCCCTGTCGACTTGGGTGGTCGGCAAGTCTGGCCTGGGTGTACCTGACTTGCTTCTCAAGACATGTTTGGAGGCTAGTGACGTGAATTGATGGCCCAGATCTGAATTAGGGTTAATCCTATGGTCTAAACTAACCTAATCATCTATAAAAAGACCCTAATACCTAGCCTATGTCATCATAAATCAATCCTACAACTAAACTATGCCAAAATGTTTAATCATGGCTTCCACCCTCTTGTCATATCCTCCATCTTCATTCATATGAGAGTTCCTAAGCTTGTTTGAGAGTTTCTAAGGCCAAAGTTCAATCTTTCTTCATCAAAGCAAGGATCTTCTTCTAATTTCTCAAGGGTTTTCATTGAAGCTTGCTATTTGGGGGTCTTTAGAGTTGCTAGTGGCTTCGTCTCAATCTTATTTATATTTTATAAGTCTTCATAGCATTGTAAGCCCTATACTACTCTTAGATTCTAACTATGAAGTTAAATATGGCATGTTGCAAGTTTGTGTTTGGGCCTAAGTATGATATGTGCTTTGATCCTATCATGTTATACATAAATATATTCTATGCATGTTTGTAAAGCTATCACCTTTACCTTATGATAGAAAGCTATGAGCTTTGATTGGAAATGTTGCATACAACAACATAGAAACTCTCATAAACCTTGTGTTATCTTGCATATGATGTTATATGCGAATCACTAGCTACCATCCTATGTCATTTATGATCATGTTTCACCTATTTGCTAAGGTTTGATATCATGCATGTTTTGAGGCTTATAATCTAATATGCAAGTTTATGATCTACCTTATGCTATCTTGCATATGATGTTATATGCGAATCACTTGCTATCATCCTATGTCATCTATGACCATGTTTCGTCTATTTTGCTAAAGTTGATATCATTCATGTTTTGAGGCTCATAATGTAACATGCAAGTTTAAATGAACATATTTATGCCTCATATGCCACCATGTTTAACTTGTGGCCAACCTTATTACCTTATGCCCATTTTGTCATGTTTTGCCAAGTTCCCTCTTTTGATCTATGTTATGTTATGCGAAACGTACATGCGATGGGAATGCGTTGGGTTTGGGTAATATTAATGACATGAAACATGATTTTAAAATATGACATGAACATTGACTTGTGATTATGTTTGTAAACATAATAATGGACATGACACTTAGAAAATATGAGTGTGGCCAACTCGAGGTTGGGTTGAGTTTGTAGCATAAATCTACCCGGAACCGACCGACTTAACTAGTGGCTACAAGCAATAGGACCCAATGTGAGTAGTTGGTCATGTCGCACTTGAGACCCGAGGTTAGACTAAGTTGTGGTGTAAAGCTACCCGGACCCGCCCGACTTAACTAGTAACCACAACAAGGTCTAATGTGAGAGGTTGGGTGCATTAAATTAATTAATGCCACATGGTAGGGTTAAGTCATGGACCACTTGAATACTTAACCGATTAAACACGATGGGTTGATAGGGTTAAGTCATGAACCTTGGGTACACTTCACCAACTTGATGGGGAAGGGTTAACCACATTTAACCCGTTAGAAACCCTAGTTACGTGGTCCTTTTCACCAGTAACCCTCTTGATTGTATCATGATACCCTAGGGACTAGGCCAGGGTGGGGCACGATTACTGGGCTGACATGTAAGCGACCAAAACGACGGCTGAGTAGGTGCGCCAGTGTAGGTTCAGGCGGACTATGGTCGTGCACATAGTCCGAAGTTGAAAAAGCAGACACGGGCACCCGTAGGTTTAGACTGTGCGTGCTTGATTTGTGTCCGTGGTTGGCACCCTAGGGCTTGATACACCCTAGGGTGGACCTAGCACAGTTTGACTACACTTCGTGATTGGGCCGTATGACACCGACACTTGACGAGTTAGGCTTTTAGGGAGCCGATCGACTAGACCGTGTTGTTGGACCTTGATCTAGGTCATCTCGGGATGTTGGGCCAAGATTGGGCCAAGGGATCTTTTCTTGTTGATACTTGACATAGATTACTAGTACACACTTGGTGCAACTTAACCTTGTATATGCGATGCCACACTTGATATGTCTCTTCATCATGCCAGTTATCACCCTATGTTTCATCTCTGCTTTACATGTCTAGTTAACTTT
The DNA here is from genome assembly GCA_030737875.1 of Allium sativum. Lineage (NCBI taxonomy): Eukaryota > Viridiplantae > Streptophyta > Magnoliopsida > Asparagales > Amaryllidaceae > Allium > Allium sativum. The sequence goes on from CM060924.1 coordinate 666,167,036, forward strand.
ATTAGTTTCTATACAAATAATAGATAGGACTTACCAGTCTTTTTGACTGACCCGTTTTCTTTCGCCTCTTTTCTTCCGTCCCCCCCCCCCAGGTTTGCAGGGTGGGAACACTGGTACCTAGCTGGATCTTTAGCTGCTTTTCTGGATAGCTCATGTACGGTTTGGACTTGAGCATGCTATGGCTTTATTCTACTTTGGGGATAGTTACTTTATGTTTTTTTTAGTTTTAAGTTTATGTTGTAGACTTTGTTTTGTGGGAAAATAATGACCAAGTACTTTGATGTAACTTGACTATGGTTTTGAAATGTTAGTTTTATCCGCTGCTTTACTACTCTGTTTTACTTATATGTTCTGTCTTGTGATATCTGCATGCATGTTTACCTTGTCCAACACCCCTCCAAAGCTAGTGTACTTGCAAGAGTGACCCTGGCGGAGGTGGGGTGTTACAAAGGATCTCCATGCCACAGAAAATTATTCATCGCGCTTGTGATCATATCAATTAATTTGGTTGGAAGAATGTAGTGCCTCATCCAGTAATTGGACATAGCAGTCACACTAGATTGGATAATAGTTAATCTCCCTGCTTGCGTTAAACTACAATTCAGCCATTGTTGAAGTTTATATATGATCTTTTCATAGAGAGAAAGGCATTGTTGCTTGGTTATTTTGGAGTAGATGAGAGGCATTCCAAGGTTTGATGCATTGTGAGGCAATTCAGCAAGTCCAGAACTATTAATAATGAACATTTTTTCAAGTGTAGTAAACCAGCAATTAAAATATGTGATTTACCCATATTGATTTGCAGCCCAGTGATTCTGAAAAAACTATCAAGAGTATCAAAGATGAAATTAATATTCTGGATGGTAGGCTTTGTGAAAATGATTAAATCATCAGCAAATAGGAGATGAGTGATAAGTGGACTTTTGCATGTTGGATGAATTTGCAGCCTTCCACTATTAACTTGCTCCAATAACAAAGAATTCAACAACTCCATAGTGATAATAAAAAGATATGGTGAAATAGGATTTCCCTGTCTCACTCCTCTAGTGCCTTTGAAAAAACCATGTAATTTCCCATTTCTTGAGATAGAATAATATGGCGACGATATACATGTGTAAATCCACGCAATGAAAGGAAGAGGGAAATTCATACGAGACAATATAGCTAAAATGGAATGCCATGAAATTGAATCAAATGCTTTCCTAATATCCAATTTGAGCATGCATCTTAGAGAGATATTATTCCTATTATAACCATATAGCAACTCCTGAGTAATCAAAATGTTCTCACTATTACTCCTACCCTTGACATAAGCCGATTGATTTTCATAAATAATGTATGGAATCACATATTGCAGACAATTTGTCAAAATCTTAGTGACAATCTTGTATAAGATGTTACAACATGAAACAGGCCTGTAGTCTGAAACTGAAACTGGGTTTTCAGTCTTTGGGATTAAGGCAATTGCAGTAGCGGATAACCTTTTTGGCAACTGATTATGAAAAAAGAAAAACTTGAGTGCATTGATGACATCGTCACCAATTGTAAACCAACGCTGTTGAATGAAAAGGCGTTGAAACCATCAGGCCCGCCGCAGCTGTCCGCATCAAGACTAAAGACTGCATCCTTGATTTCTTCACTTTTTATTTCACTAATAATGTTGTTTGACTGGTCCGAAGTGAGGAAAGGCAAGGTTACATTACACCATGGCTGCACATTGATGTCAGGCGGAATTGGAGGAGCAAGAATAAATGAGAAGTATTCCACAAACGCTTTGTTGATATCGTCCTCTGAAGAATGAATGACACCAAACTGGTCCTTGACCATATGAATAGTATTACTAAATTTCCTAATCTTAATCGAATTGTGAAAAAGTTTGGTGTTTCTGTCGTAATCTTTCTCTCTTTTTAAAAAAGGAACATTGTTGTGATGCTTGCAGTTCAGAATTAAGCGCATCCTTTAATCTTTTTTGCAATGTATACTCTTCATGTAGCAATCCAGAATTAAGGGGACTGTAATATGATTGTTCTTGCACCTTCGCCAATTCGAATCTAATATTGGTTGACTGTTTGGAACCATATCCAAACGTGAAGGCAGACCAAGCTTTAAGTGATAGTTTGAGTAACTTGAACTTGCATAAGATTTTTTTCCAAAGGGGTTCTAGAAAAATGTTGAGACCATGCCTACAAAAGAACAGTAGAAAACTTGACATGTTTAGTCCAGAAATTAAAAAATTTAAAAGATGAATAACCACTGCTAATAGAATGATCCAATGCCCAATGAAAAAGCAAAGAACAATGGTCGGAAAGAGAAGAGTTGCGAGCTTGATAAAACGAATGAGGCCAAAGTTGAATGAATTGAAAGTTGGCAAATATATGATCTAGCTTGCAGCGGGTATGATAACCAGACTGACATTTTTTGGACCACGTAAACTCAAAGTCGTAGCCAGTAATTGGTGTAAGGAAAGAATGAATTAAAGCTTGATTAAGCGGTGCTATGTCCTTGACAGATTGTGGAACTCCACCAGATTTATGGAGGGATGAAAACATGCAGTTAAAATCTCCCCTATCAACCAAGGAGTAGAAAAGACATTCAAGGAAGGAAGGTAATCTAGAAAAGCTTGGCGTAAAGAAGTAGAATTCTGAGCATAAACAGAAGTAAGGAAAAATGAAGAATTCGATGGTAAGTGAAGGCACTGGTAGTGCAAGTATTGATCCGAAGAACTGATTTTGGTTAACTGAAAAAAAGGAGGGATTCCAAAGGGTTAAAAGACGACCATATGGAGCATCAGAAATGTTATGATCAAAATGCCAGTTTGGACAAATAAAAGAAGCAACTTTAATTGTTAGATTCAAGTCCAATTTTGTTTCAGAAAGACACATTACTTGAACTTTGTTTTCACTAATAAAAGCTTTGACATCACTTTGCTTAGAGGCTAAATGTAATCCTCGGATATTCCGGAATGCAATATTAGGATTCATCATTGGTTAATAGGACTAATGGGGTGTTTCCTGGTGTGGCGCTTGGAAGGATTTTTAAGGTTTGACAGTGGCAAAGTTTCATCTATAGAAAAATCTTTTCCTTCATTTAAGTCTGTCATTTCATTTGCATTCTGAGTTTTTTCTTTTTCCCTCTCTTACCCTTTTTGCTGCTACGGGACGTGATATTTTCAACTAGAGAAGTTTGGGTTAGCATCATTGGTGGTGGTAGGGAAATATGAGGTGGCAATGCTAAGTGTGAGTAAGGAGATGAAGCAGGGGAGTAAAGCTTGCGGCTGGACATAGAATTGCGATCAACATTAAAAGATAAGGTGGAATCCGGTGGCGATCTGGATGCTTGAAGAGATGAAGAAGTAATACCAAGATCAAGGCTTGTTGAAGAGGACGTATTGACCAAACCAGGGTCCAAGGCCAGATTATCCAGAACAGAGAATTTGTTATGAAGTTGTAAGTCATCGTTTCCAATTTCATTGTCCACAGCGATTTGTTTTCCTTTTTCCAAGTGATTAGCGACTATCTTTCTTGGGGATTTAACTGCTATAAAAGATGAATTATCCACTTCAGACTTTACTTTCACACCCATGTACTCACGTTGCTCATGAACTCTACCATTTGTGTCAATGATCATCATTGTAGTCACTCTATCATGCTTCTCCGAATTCTTTTCCACTTGGTTATTTTTGCACGTATCATTCTGTTCCACCTGGTTATTAACCGCTGATGGTTCTTCCTCATGCTGCATTTCTGAATTCACTTTTCTAACCTAACTTGTTTCTTTTTGTTAATAGCTTCCTTCCAAGCAGTATTATTGTATGGTTTGCCATCGTTCCTCCATTGATGCTTACCATTAATCTCCCTATTTCCATGTTTCAATTCATTTTGTACAACAAGATAATCAACTTCCATGGCTTCCTTACACTCGTTGTGCTCACAGTCAAAAGTGGAGTGACCAATTTTTTTTGCAAATAGTACATATAAATGGTCTCCAGTCATAAGCAACCTTAACTGATAGACAGTTCACGCCCAGTTCCTCAATTTCGATGGTGTCTGGTAGTTCAAAATCCGGGCTTATTTCTACCAAAGCTTTCGCGTATTTAAATCGCTGAATGTTTTCCGTACTTTCATCAAAACAGATCAATCGACCAATATGGCACAAATCCAATTTTTTCCATAAAGTGTCCACAAAATAAGGGGTATCCGACGTAAGTGAATCCAAATGGGTACCTTTCTAATCTGCAATTGATAACTGCCATTCGAAGGATCCCATTTAGTGATGATAAACATTCGACCTCGAATGAAGATTGGATCACCATGTATACGAGATGTTTGTGTGTATATATATACGCCTATGTGTATGCACATGTGTCTCTTCATAATGTATAACTTAATGTATTTGTGGTGTGCATATGGTATAATATTTATATGAACTAATTGAGTACATATGTGATGTGTATATTTTTGCCTGGGCTAGTATAATGTTGCAATTCGTACTTGCATAAAATTCTTTTTGCAAATCTGAACCCAAGTTATGTATGTGTGTGTGTGTGTGTATATGAAAGTGTGCTGCTAAAGCTTGTGCAAAATGGTTTTCCAGGCCTGCATCTGAAATGTTCAAAAACAAAGTAGGCATGTTTTCAATTAAAATGCACGTGTGTCATATATATATATATTAATTGAAGTTATCAAATAATTATATATACATACATACATACATACATACATACATATATATAATATGAATTTTGAAATGAATTGAATGTGACTAAACATGACTTGCCACCTCAAGTTTGAAAATCCCTTCAGAACTGAATATTTATATTAAGTCATAGTAACGTCTTCCAAGAATAACACTCATTAGTGCCATAATAAATAGTTATGGGTTATGCCAAAGCATAAGCACAATATTTGTTATGGTTACATGCGATAGAGTAATTGTGATACTCAAATTGTTTGTACTTGGGTTTAACTTAACTAGGCTGCCATAATAAGATTATGGGCTTAGAGACAAAGAGCATGAAATATCCTATATTTAAAATGAACAAAATTATTCATTATGCTATCCAAGGATTATATATGTATGTATATATGATTAGATATGGATCCTGGACCACTAGGATATATATATGTGTATATATATATATATATATATATATATATATATATATTAGGAGGGTTCCGCTACACCTCTTATATTGCACGTGAACTCTCCCCCTTAATCTCCACCACCAATTTCCTCACTCATTCTCTCTCTCTTCCCACTAAGAAATAATATTTAAATTTGAAGAGAGAGAATGAGTGGGGAAATGGGTGGTGAAGATTAAGGGGGAGAGTTCACGTGCAATATAAGAGGTGTAGCGGAACCCTCCTATATATATATATATATATACATAAAGAGGGATATTGATTTGAGTGGGAGCATATTTTACTTAATTTATATATTTATATAAATATGCAATATTCTATATAATTTTGATTGTTAAAATTTGTGTTTATATTGAGCATATATATTGCAATATCATTTATTATCTCTTGTAGATATTAAATGGTAAATAACACTAATAATTTATCAATAAGATCGATCCTTAAGAAGGATAAATTGATTTAAATCGAATTTCTTGACTAACATCGAAATTTGAGGATTGTCCTCAAACAAAAGGTAAACTTAATTGTTTTGCATATTTAGAAGATCTAAAAGAGAAAAAGGGGAAGTGCGACTTCTATCGAATCAGGTATAAGAAGTTGCCGCTTATCGCACCTACTAGCTTACATTTAGAATCAAAAGAATATTATTATGTACTTCCATTAAGACAAATGTTACTACTATATCTTATTTGTACAAGCTTGGATTTTCATTTGTAGTAAAAGGACAATTGTTGTTCATTTTATTTGAATGAAATATTTTGTTGAAATACACGATTAGTTAATGGTCTTTATATTATTAAACTATGATGTGCCTGTTTATAACATAAATACTAAGCAGATTAAATCTAATGATTTAAACCAAACATACCTTTGGCATTATTGTTTGGCCCATATAAACGAGAAACGTATATCAAAACCCCATAAAGATGGAATTTTGAATTCACGTAATTTTAAATCATACGAAGAATGCAAATCTTGTTTATTAGACAAAAATGACTAAAGCACCTTTCACCAGACGCGGTGAACAGGATAGCGATGTATTGGGCCTTATACAAAGTGATGTACGTGGACCAATGAGTACCTCTGCTAGAGGTAGGTTTTATCACTTCATTACATTTACTGATGATTTCAATAGATATGATTATGTGTATCTTATGAAACACAAATCAAAATCCTTTGAAAAAGGTTCAAAAAAATTCAAGAATGAGGTTCACAACCAACTTGGAAAGAATATAAAGACTCTTAGAACAGATCAAGGAGGAGAATATTTAGGCCAAGAATTTAACGATTATCTAAAATGGTATGGAATTGTATCATAACTCACTCACCTGGAACACTACATTGAAATGGTATGTCCAAAAGGAGAGATCACACCTTATTAAATATGGTGCGATTAATTATGAGTCATATAGATCTTCCAATAAATTTTGGAGTTATACCCTAGAAATAGTTGCATTCGTACTTAATTATAATCCTACTAAAACAATTATGAAGACGCTATATAAGATATGGACTAGGAAATGTCCTAATGTGTCTTTAAGAAGATTTAGGAAGTGAGGCATTTGTTAAATGTCTTGTCTCTGACAAGCTTGGACCCAAATCTGATAAGTGTTATTTTGTGGTATATCCGAAAGAAACAAAAGGATATTATTTCTACAAACCTTATAAGAATAAAATGTTTATTGCTTAAACTGGTACTTTTGAAAGAGAACTAGTCTCTAAAACTACCGATGGGAATAAAGTAGAACTCGAAGAGACCTGGGAACCACAAAATACCAATGAACCTTGTGTATACAAGGAATTTAATGGGAGTGACATTATATTCCTAGTATTATATATTAATAACATATTAATTACTAGGAATGGTGTCAGTTCAAAGAAAGGAACACTCACTGATTCCACTATGGAGGCTGAATACACAGTTGCTTCTGAAGCTGGTAAGGCGGCAATTTGAATTAAGAAGGCCACTATTAACTTAGTTCTATCCGATGGTGATCCAATTGTTTAAAATTGATAGCAATGGAGCTATTGATCAAGCTAGGAAACCTATATATCATTATTGATCCAAACACATATTTAAGTGATATAATCTCATCCGTGAAATTGTTGATAGATGAGATATACATTTCTGCATAGTACCAAAAGATAATAATATTGTAGACCCACTGACTAAAACTCTATAGCAATAGAGGAATGATAGTCACAATAGTTTCATGAGTATACGATACATGAGTGATTGACTCTAGTGCAAGAGGGAGATTGTTAGAGTTTGTTCCTAGAGGCAATCCATTTGATGTGATTAATAAAATTATTGATGTTATATTTTATTTTGAATAAAAGTAAATATTATATTATATTTACTGCGTAATACAAATATTAACATAATAGAAGTCCTTAGAATAATAACATAGAATTATATAGTTTCAAGTAAGTGACTTGAACATTAGATTATATAATATAATAAGTGTTGTAATTCTCAAATGTCCCTAGTCAAGTTTTATTGTATATAGAACAACAACGAAAAACCGAGACTGCTATGTTGATTAACTGATGATCATATCTTATTGATCATTAATATATGAGATATTAATGTCAACAAATAAATACATGATAGAAAACAGTGTATTGGACAAACCCAAACATGAGAAAACTTCATGGATCATAATTAATAGTGGCATAAGCATTTCTCATAGTGACAATGATGTAATGGTCGTCAGGCCTGAAATCATTATATGTTTTATTCGAGGGTATTTGTGTTTAGATATCATCAAAATTTACTTTTAACCGAGTAGACGATAAAGGTGATTATGGGATACATATCGAATCGATTAAATAATATGAATGATCTAGATGGAATTTAACCCTATAATATAAGTAGTGATATCCATGAGCCTCTTGATTGAGTGAGACTATGAAATGCAGGCAATGCTCAAATATAAATTTGTTTTATATAGTCCACTCATATATCAAGATAAAAGGATTAAATTATAAAGAGGATGATACAGTCACAGCCTCGAGTTTAATCTTGGATATAATGGTTAAAAGGGTTTAATTACGTTGAAATATTGGTCATAAATGGTTGGATCGAATCGTGGATTTTTATTATAACTTGGGTAACAACAATGTATTACTAGATGGCGCTCACTATTTATAATTTTAAATAAGATTTAAAATTATTACAAACATTGTAATAACCTACAGGGTCATACAATTAGAACGTTTAAAGGGAGAACCATTATTTGAATAAATAAATATCAAAATGTTAATATTTTTATATCCAAAAAAGTGGTATGACTGGTTTTAATTCTTTAGGTCTGGTTCACATTTGTTTTAAAATGGAATGACACTTTCCTTTTTAAAACACACAGAATAACAACAACTTTTAGATCAAAGAAAATAAAACCGTGAAAATGGCTGGTACCAAATCTCCTAATCCCAAATTCATCAGACGAAATTGGAATTCGTTCGTGTGTAACGTAGAGATGCCATCTGATTCAAGGGAGCGTTCGTGATTCGATTCGACTCGGAAACTAATCTTTGTCACAATTTCTACAAAGTAAAAGGTATGATTTAACTCGATTTATTATTATTTTGTGTGGATCCTGTTAACTAGGTTTGGTTGATCTGTGAATTCTGCAGCTAATTAATCGTTAAAAACCCAACAACAAAGACATCAAGAAGCAGAACTAAGCCAACACCAAGGATACATACAGACCCGGGGCCGGTATCAATCAAGAGTTACAAATTATGGGTGTAGTCCCTATACTCCACCTACTCCTACCTGCTTCACTTCCCCCATCTCTCCTATAAATACCTTCCAACTTGCAGCGTAAAAAGGGTTGACTCCATGGTCTTTGAACAATTTAGGAAAAAATAGCTTTCTATCACCTCCAATCACACTCTATCACTACGGGAAGAAGAAATGAGCTACTTTTAGACACTTGGATCAAACTTTTGGTTGCATAGGCATTTCGAGAAGAAGGAACTCACTTCCATTTTGGACATTCCATAACCTGGCTTCCACCATTGCCATTGTAGTGACATCATACTATCGTTCCCACCGTTGTAAACTTGTACAAAGAACGTAATAAAAGAATAAAGTCATACAAAAAGGACGTATGCTTTCATGGGTCGAACTACTATAAATACCGTGACATTTAATTTCCTGCATATTTTCCATTCTGGACATTTAATTTCTTTATCTTGGAACTCTTTGGGTGTTGTGCCAACTTTTGCATGTCAACAACTGATTTATATAGTTTTCTCAACTTGAGAATATGCGGATCTTCAAATTGAAAGTTCTTCTTTTATTATAGCCAAATCATGGCTTGAAGTCCATCAAGAAATTATAATTGGGTCGTGTGCAACTATTGGAAATGAAGCACTACTCAAATGAGGATCCGTCTTCTTATTATATGAGGTTAGTATATCGATCAACTTAAAGTCAAAATCTCTGTTTACAGCATTACGGTTAATAGTTATTATTTAATCGAGGATTTTGTCTCTGGACTATAAAGTTAAATATGAAAGATATTGTAATTTTGACCACTACCAAATTTCATAAGTCCAAAGCGATAAAGTTTTGACGAAGAGAAATAGTGTATACAAATGTCACAACCTGGTAGTTATTATTAAATTAAAACTGGAACTTATCAAAACTGAGTAAATGATAAAATTTTCCATAATCTCATAGCTATGTGCAAGGTAACGTGTGAATATTAACATTCGAATAGTTCGATGTTAGTTGTTGACCGAATTCAGATCCAAGATTTTGCAACCAAAATGATGAATTCTCTTTAAACAAGATGATTAAATTAGTCAATAAAATATTATAATTTATTTATTATTTATAAAAGATTAAGTATAAAATTCAAATATGGTTTGAGGAATAAATATTGTTGTTTATAATAGTTATAAATATGTCGATCGATATAAGACATCGGTATAGAATTAAATTGGATTTAATTAAAAAGATTTACTTTGGCTTAAATGGGATGCTAGCCTATGGTATTAGGAACTAATTTGTTCTTCAAGTATGTGATACAAGGGGTAGCAAAATATATGGTAAACCTATATGATAGATTTTTAAGATTTGGGGAGAAATGGTAAGTGATCTGATCCATTTTTCCCTTTGATTCAACGACTATCAAAGAAATCATAACCCAAGTTTGACTTGGAAATTTTGCTACCTCCATTATCTTATTTGTGACCAAATTTTCCACCTAAAATACCCTAGAAAAAATTGCAAATTAAATACGTTCATATCAAAGGCCATTCGATAGCAAGAAGGTTATTGATCATGGACAAATCAATTTGGACCTAAAGAAAGAGAAATCACTGTTCAATGTGAACTTTAGAATATTTGTAAAAGGTAACATATTATTATATATTTAATAAATAATCATGATATTTTAATTTGATGGCGTTGTAAATCACTATAGATGTAACGATCCGAATTTTCAATCAATTTAAAATATGGTTTTAAAAAAAAAAACAGGATTTTAAAATATTTAAATATAAAATTAGGACCTAATTTTTTTTGAACTGAATTCTAAATTTATTTTACATTATAAAATAGTTAAAATACGGTTATTGGATTTTTAAAATGATAATTAAAAAGAATATTATGAAATCGATAACTCAGTATCATCTTAAAAGCTAAAAATAAGGCCCTTTTTCAAATGGTCTTGGAATTCGATAAAACTAGGTTCGTTGGAACTAAGACTATGAAATATAGCATATTTTCAAATTTTGTACCAACCGGGATTAGTATATGGCCATACGAGTAGAAATAAATAAATAAACATGGTGTAATAAATAAGGTAAATAATTGCCATGGATTAGCACTAATTCCTTAGGCTACAAGAATTAGACAACACACCATTTGGAGCACGTGGCACCCTTCCGTGGGTCACTCTTCAAGGCATCCCTTTTTCCTATATATACATGAAGCCTTAAGAAGAAAGCACTCCATTTTCCATTTATTTCCCCCTCTTTTTCTCTACTTCCTCCGTTTCTTTTTCTCCTTCACCCCAAGCTCCCCACCTCACCTCCCCCTTGGCCCACGAACCCCATATCTCCTACTAAAACCCTCTTAAGCTCCTCTTTAATTTATTTACACCCCATATACAAGTTCCTACCCTCACCAACCATCACCTCCCTTAGCCTCCAACACCCCCATGCCAACCCTCCCGCTTGTCCACGTCATAATCATGGGTCCCACCTAGTCTGTGAGCTACTTCATGCCAAAAACCCCCGCCTTTTTCCCTTAAGACCCTTAAAGATCCGATTTTTATTCCTATAACTCAAGTTAATACATATATAAACGTACATATGTTGGTTACATAGAAGTGTTGGGTGTAAAGTTGTTCGTTTGGTTGCTAACAAGGTTGCAGAGATGTAGCAATCATTTCTTTGAAGTTAGATGGAGTGGAATAGCTATGGTGAGCAATTATAGTTTACGTTTGAATTAATATGTTGCATATATGATTATTGATGTTGTATGTAGTATTTTGCAAGTGCATTATATGATTATGTTCTTAGTGTTGAATATTGTTAGAGTATGAATGAGAATTGCGAAAGTTGGTTAGTAGTTGATATGGTAACATAAGTGATCTGGGAAGTTAAAGCCCTAAGAAAATGGTTGGTTGAATTGAATGATAACTTGTTTGATATATTGCACGCGGGTGAAAATAAAATATTTGCAAGTTAAAGTTTGGGTTGCTAAGTGATTAAGCAAGTAATAATGAGGCTGGGATAATTACAGTATGCAAAATGATATATATATATGTAATGAAAAAGGTAATTGAAATATTTACTTGAATAATGAGTATATAGGATGAATGATAAATATTCATTTATATTGGTGCGAATTTTGTCAATACAAACAGGACATGGGTAAACAATTTTATATGTTATATGTTGGTGTGTTTTGATATGGATTGGCTAGAAAATAATAGTTATTCAGTTATTAATGTCAATTAATATTTTGGTTGAAAAGTTGTTTAGAACAAGGTTCAAGTGTTGATGACCTTGACACTTAGGTTGACAATGTCGTATTATGATGATTGATGGTTGATAGATGTTAATTGAATATCAATGACATATTAAACCCATATAATTTGAATTATATGGTCATAAATTGAGTTTTATTCTGAACTGGGATTAAATTGAATATTTTATTAATAAAACATTAGGTGAAAAATAGAATTTTAAATTTTAAATCCGAAATGATTTAGAAAGCTAGTTTAGATAATTACGAATAGTTTTATAAAAGTTGGAAATTTATTTGAAGAAGTTTTCAAAAAATTATGCATGTTTTAAATTTAAATTTAAAAGTGAGCAATAACTTTGAAAAGTGAATTTCGGTTTGGATATCTAGAAAAGGTTTTAATTCAATTTTATTATCCAAACCATCTTATTTATTTTTATAATAAACGTCAGGAAAGTTTGGGCTTCAAAGGATGAACTTTGAAAAAAAAATTATTTTAATGATTTAGATAATATTTAAATAATGGAATATTTGAATTTGAAGCTGAATATTGAAATTATAGTTTTCAAAAATTATTATATATGTTTTGTATAATTAATAAAATATTTTAGAGGTAATTCGATTCGATTTTTAATTAAAATCGGAGTTTCGCTTGAATAAACTAGTCGTGCAATGGTAATTCGCGAGTTTCGATCATTGACTTCAAATTGATGTTACAGGAGATCGGATCGTCAGATTTTACCGAAACAAAAAGCATTAGGTTCGAAATGAAAAGAGCTTTCGAATGAAATGTAAATTTTTAAAACCTAATGGTTAGATTTTGAAATAAGTTCAATTCAAATTTGAATAAAAAAGCACTAGTGTCGTTAATGATCCGAAATTGGACTTTAAAGAAATGAGCAATTTTTAAATTATTAAGAATAGGAATAAATTGTGATAAATAGTAATAAATGATTTGAAAGAGATTTGAATTGGATGTACCAAATTTGGTAAGTTAAAAATCTATTTTATGAAAATGACGACACTATTTGCGATGGTCTTTGGAACGATTTAAAATAAAAAGGTTTCGAGATAACTAATGATATCCAAATGATTTGTAAGTATATCCAAGGGATCAAAACAATGTTATAACATAGAATTCAGATTTGAAAGGTTTAATCCAAAGCTATGTTTTCAAAGCAAATACTGGAATTGAATGCAAATCGATTTAGTGATGATCGAGACGGGTCTCTGTGGATGAAGACCTTTACTATTTAAGGAATTTCAAATGGCTTTGCCTTTATTCCATTTATAGTATTAGTCTGATACGGTAATTTATATCAATTATCAGCTGATATGATTTATGTAGAGATTTCATTGCAAATGAAAGTATGATTTTAGGTTTGTCGTGAATGATGTCTTAAAATAACATTTGACCTTTAATCCAGCTAAAGGAAAGATGATTTCCCAAGTAAAGTTAAATCTTTATTTAATCTGATTACAAAGATTTAATGAAAGAATTTTCCCCAGCAATCGATAATGGGAGCAAAGTTTATGAATCGCTTAAAAGAAGATAAGCGTATTTCCACATATGAATAAGACTAAATCTTAAATAAAATTTTAGGGTAAATATATGATCAATGAAAGATTTAAATGAAAGTTTTAAGTATGTAAATCTTTGATAAGATTTATAGGAGTAATTCCCAAATGTAAAGGATAATCTGAGTAAAAGAATATTCCCAAAATGGAATAAGACTCATGATATCTTATATATCTTTATTGATTTTAAAGATGAGCTAGTTATTCAGAATGACCGGGTTTCGACCCATTGTGAATAACTATAAGACGTAATGGAAATGACATTGATTGTGATTGAAGACTGGAGACCTTCACATTGGAAGGATTGCTCGTCGAAGCCTCGGGTGGCCATCAAATTATGGGGTTACATTGTGATGGCAATCTGATTGTACTTGATGCAATTCGGATTGCAAGGGCTTTCGCACCCAGATGGGGTCATGGAATAAAGCGTCTTCGATTTTGTTCAGACTATAACAGACTTGTAAATGCATGTGTGTCTGACGTTGTATTTTACAACATAACCGGCTGGTTTCTATTAATCTTATATCAGTTGATGGTAGATAATTTATTATCTTAGTTTAACACCCTCCTCTGAGACTTATGTACTCAAAGGGTTATATATTAATAGACTTTGATTATATGTTGTGAACTCGCAATGTGTCATGTTAAGCACTGGGCCATTCAAATCTTTTTGAAAAAGCAGATATTTGTGGATGATGATCAAAGCATGGCTGATATAGCGTAGCTTTGTGTTGAAACGTGACTTTCGAGCCTCACAACCTGTGAATGACCAAAAATAGGATGATGAACGGTAGGAATAAGGAATATGTTTCCTTCTAGTTGAAAAGTGATGCTATGGTATGGAGCCGTGGCGTGTTTACTTATGTGGATGATAGATCGAGGCACCTTGGAAAATGGTCATCACGACAGGTAAGATTCTTAGCAGCTTGTTGGTGCTGGATGGCTCTGTCGCTCCAAAGGATCATTTGTTGACTTGATCCTGGTACATCCCACTATAGTTGTTCCGAATGGTTAAGGAAGATCTTTGCCTTGGTCATTGTTGGAATCCAACTTCCAATACAAGCTTTGTGTTTTCAGTTGTAACCTACTAGCCAACATATTGACATGAGGCATTATGCGAGCTAAGATTTATACATTTACTTTCGAAAATGATTTCCACACTTAGACATTAATAATAATATCAATTTTTTTTAAGAATACAAAATATGTTTGGTTATTATAAGGTAAAACTTTATCCTCCAGTATGCGTTACATTGTGCGATGGGACTTGAGTCTTATAATACCTTTATTTTACAAAAGCATGAATATTGAAACTTTTAATGATTGTGTGATATGGGTTATGGTTTGTCATCTAGTTCTCAAGCTGGTTAATCCAAGTCCGATCCAAGTGTTTGTCACTCGAGTCAGATCCAAGTGTGTTTCAAGTTTAAGCAGGTGGATAAGGAGTTTCTGGTTGATTCAGAAAACCTGGAGTTCTTTGTCTGATGGTAGAGTGTAGTCTGTTATATATACTTGGATGTTATGGATGGATGATGTAACACTACGTAATTTTAAAGGATATTAAAACGATATACTGAAGAATACTTAATTAAATATTGGGAATTAAGTAAAACGAACCTTACCATTACGTATGTCTTGGAATTCTACTTAAGATAGACTCCGAGTTTGCATAAAATCGACTTAGAATCTTCAAAATAAATCAAACAGCGAAATGGGAAAACAAGAGGGAAATTGACCCGTTGGGGCGTCGACCCAGCAGTAGGTAGGTCGACCCCATGGGTCGACCCAGGTGAGGTTCGGTCGACCCACACTAGATCTGGCTGAATTCTTCCTGCTGTATCTGGACTAAATTTTTGACTGGGTTCGTTGGGGAAAGTTTATATAAAGGCTGTCATTTCTCTTGTTTCCTACACCTAATAATAATGGAGATAAGGAGATGCTGCCTCAACTTGGATTGAAATTAGACTATCATCTTCAAAAACGACATATACGTATACAAGAATCTCTTCAGCAACATCAGTATATCATTCTCTGTTCTTTAGATCCAGTCTCTGTGATTTCATGTTACTTTTAGATATAAACATTTAACAAGTAATCCTGACATGTTTATAAATTTGGATCTAAACCTATCCTTGTTCAGAATCTCATTCATACCAAAACAGTTCTGCTGTTACATGTATTATTCTGTATACCTGATCTGTTGTTCAGTTCTTATATGCCTATTCTGTTATTATGCCTATTTCTATTCTTCTTTCTCTCTCTCATTCCCTTTTTATTTTTATAGCATAGGCTACGTTCGAGCCTAGGCCAATATCATTATAACATGCATACGAACGAAATTGGGATAATTTAGGAATGGTTGGGAATGATAATTTGGGGGCATAACCTGTACTATGAATCATGACTGGGATTTGGGGGCATAAACTATACTATAAAATATGACTATAATTTGGGGAATATCTTAGACTGTGAATTACGACTTGTGGTTTGGGGCATATAATCTGTAGGCTTAATTTAAAGATTAAGCTGAACATGTTAATGAAACTGTAGTAACCTATGAAATATATTGGGGGTTATGCATACCTGCTAACCTGAAATACTTAACCTGTTTAATCTATGGGGATTATATACATACAAACCTGTTAATCTTTGGCTTGTTTAATTTGTGGGTGGGGTTAAGTAAACATGTTGAATTTGTAGGGTTAAGTAAATCTGTGGGGGGTTAAACGAACCCTTTAGACTTAACCTGTTTAATCTGTTGGCTAATGCGAGTTGTTAATCTATTGGGCTTGTTAATCTGTTGGGCATAACCTGTCAAAATCCTAGTTAGTTGGGGATGCAAGACTAGGGGTTGGCCTATGTAATCTGTTTGTGGGACATGTATCAGTTAGTAACCCATTCTCGTATTAAAGGGTCGACCTCGCACTAGGTAGGGATCAGGGCACACTTAATGAACTGATAATAAGTGTTTCATTTGGGTGGAGGTGTTCTGCTAGCGCGTTCCAATTGAGTTATGTGCGTGCATCGGTCTGACATGCTTGGGAAAATAAGCCACTATAACACCAGTAAATAGGTCGGTGTCTTTCTATAAGTTGCCACTTTAGGAAGTAATACACCCTAATGTGGGGTTGACACGGTATTTACGGTATAGGGAGCCGATCGCTAGGGTAGTAATTAGGGTACATCTAGTCCTGCTTGTTTAGGTACCTGTTATTTCTATTTGGGGTAACACCCGTTATTTCTGTTTAGGTATCTGTTATTTCTCTTTGGGGTAAAACTCGATACTAGAGTACACCTAAAACTACCATCATATTTTTTTTTGGGATCATTTTGTTTTAGGAGACACCTAATCTTGTCATATAACTGATATACTAGTGTTGGTGTAGAGAAAAGTATTTGATAAGCATAGTTTATTATGTTATTTTTGTTTATCTTGTTCATCCTGTTTATACCTGTTATATGATACTATTATCTCTCATCTAGTTTATATGCCTGGCATGATACTGTTACGTCTTTATATGCTAAAAGTTACTGGACTCGCCAAACTTTATGTCTGGCCCGTTTTATTTCCTTTTCTCTCTCTGCCTTTTCTTCCCCCAGGTTCTCAGGGTGGGAACGCTCAAACTTGATTAGGACTCTCTCTTCTGTTTCTGCTTGGATTTGGATCTGCTTCAATGTAGCGCTTTGACTACTTGTCTACTTGTTTATGGCTACTTATGGGGATTATAATTTTTCACTTTTGTACTCTAATGGTTTTTAGCGCAAGACAAATGCTTTTATTTGATGTATTTTGTTCCAGTATTTCGGTCTGATGTTGTAACTGGGTTTTGAGACCATGATGTTTCTATTGGAAAATAAAGTTTTAAATTTCTGCTTCCATTTTATATACCTATTTTGTGAGATTATGTCATGTTTACCTATAACGCTGCACGGAACTTAATGCATGTTGTTAAAGAGTGACATTAACGGACATAGGGTGTCACATTTGGTATCGGAGCTGAAGGTTACAAGATCGGATAAGAGGTTTTGAAAATTGTTTTCAAAAGCTTTCAAAAAGAAAGTATTTTCAAAAGAAAATTCTATTTTTTAAAAACATATTTCCCAAATCCATATAAAATATCTTTCGATTCTCTATTTGCATCTTTTTCTTTCCAGCATGTCCAGGGAACCGAATATTCCCGAGGGAGTTCAGAAACCGACTTGGTTCCGTAGATATCTTGAGGTTATAGCGCCTGCCGGAGGCCAAGCAAACGCCCCTCCCCCAGCTGCAACCGTTGCTCCTCCTCCCTCGCGAGCGAATAATTTCTCTAAGATATGCAAGGATTTCTGTGCTATGGGAGGAAAACCATTCCGAGGAACTGAGAACTTTATGGAAGCACAAAATTGGCTAAAAGAGACGGAGAACTTATTTGGGCTTTTCGAGGTTGATGACCGCAGAAAGATACATGTGGATGCATGGAAGCTTAAGGACGAGGCTTCATTCTAGTAAAAAGTGATGCAAGAAGGGCATTCGGTGGAAACTTGGGATGATTTCCGATAGAGGTTCGAGACAAAATTTCTTTCTCAAGCAGAAGATAGTATGCAGATGGAGGGGTTTCTGGAACTTAAGCAAGAAAGCATGTCTATCAAAGAGTATGTCAATAAGTTTAACCAGTTGGCGGGGTTTGGTTTGGAGCTGGTGAATACCCCGCACTAGAAAGCTTTAAGGTTTGCAAGAGGATTGAATCAACCCCTTTAAGCATTGACATTATGTCACATTCTGATGGGGGCTCCTTTTGAGAGACTGGTTGATATGGCACTGATGCACGAAGATGGAAAAGAGGCGAAAAAGGAGGCTAAGACTGATGAGGCACAAAACAAGAAAGTGTGGCCCAATAAAGAATAGAAAAAGAAGGGTGGAAAGAACGACAAAGATTAAGGCAAGAAGAAATGTCATGGTTTCAGGAGCTTGGATCACTTGGTCAAAGATTGTAGAAAAAGGAAGAATGCTTGCTTCCACTGTGGTGAGGTCAGATACTATTCTAGGGAGTGCCCGAAGAAGCAAGAACAGGGCCAAAGGAGAGGATCTTCTGGAGGCAGGTGCATGCTCTCGAGGCCAGTGTACCAGATAGAGGTAGGAATGTTTCTGTTGAAGGTTCGATCTTTCTTTCTAATCATCCTGTTATGACTCTTTTTGATTCTGGCGCTTCTCACTCTTTTATATTGGATTCTGTGGTTGAGTCTCTGCACCTTAGTACTAGTATTGTTTCTGATCCCGTTATTGTCTCAAACCCCATTAGGGGCATGGCTCATCTGTCCATGATTTGTTGGAGTTTGAGGATATCTGTGTTCGGCGTCGAGTTTGAGTGTGAAGCATATGTGCTTGGTTTTATGGGCTATGGTCTGATTCTAGGAATGGATTGGCTAGCCATATATGGTGTCATTATGGACTGTGAGAGGAGGGTCGTTAGACTTTTGACTTGCCAAGGGAGGACTCTCGAAATTTCTTGTGACCCTAAGGGGTCTGTTATGCTTAGTTTCCTATAATCACTTGATGCTTCTGTCGATGATTTGCGATCTGTACCTGTTTTCTGTGAGTATCCGGATGTTTTTGAGGAGGTTAGGGGCTTACCTCCGAGGTGCGAGATTGATTTTCGGATAATACGGATGATTTTGAGGTGGTTAGGGGCTTACCTCCGAGGTGCAAGATCGATTTCCGGATATACTTGGTGGATAATGCAAAGCCGGTCGCATTGCCTGGGCGCCACATAACTCCTAGGGAAAGGAAGGAGCTTAGCAAGTAAGTAGGGGAGCTACTTGAGAAGGGGTTTATTAGGCGAAGCATATCAGAATGGGGTGTTCCAATTGTCTTTGCAACTAAGGCAGATGGCTCGCTTCGCTTATGTGCCAACTACAAGGAGTTAAATATGCTCACTAAGAAGAATAGGCGCCCACTTCCGAGGGTTGATGATATGTTTGACCAGTTTGTTGGTGCATCTGTTTTCTCTCAGTTAGACTTGGCCACGAAATTTCATCAGTTGAGGGTGGCCAAGGAAAGTATAGACAAGAACACTTTCACAACTCCAGATGGTTTCTTTGAGTGGCTAGTCATGCCTTTTGGGTTGACGAATGCACCTGCATATTTTGTGGATCTGACGAGTAGGGTGTTCCGGGAGTTTTTGAATAAGTTCGTAGTTGTCGTTGTGGATGACATTCTAATCTTCTCGAAGAGTGAGGAAAAGCAAGCCCTACATTTAGGGAGGTTTTGAGGACTCTCCGAGCACACCAGCTTAAAGCGAAATTCTCCAAATGTCACTTTTGGAGAGAGGAAGTAAGGTTTCTAGGGCATGTGGTCATAAAGGAAAGGATAGCGGTGGATCCCGCGAAAGTAGTTGTCGGTCAAGATTGGAAGGTTACAAAGAATGCAATGGAGGTGATTTGTTTTCTCGATTTAGTGGGTTATTATAGGAAGTTTATTAAGGAATTCACAAAGATATCATCCCCACTCACCAGACTGACAAAGAAGAATCTGACCTTTTCCTAGAGCATTGACTGTGAGGATGCTTTTCAGTGGTTAAAGAGGGCTCTGACAACAACCCCAGTCATGACTTTTCTTGATGGGAATAAAGTGTTCACAGTGTACACAGATGCATGTTGTAGAGGACTTGGTGTCATCTTGATGCAAAAGGGAAGGGTAGTATGTTACGGTGGTAGACAGTTGAGAGTCCACGAGAAGAACTACCCCACCCATGATTTGGAGTTGGATGCTGTAGTATTTGCGCTTAAGACTTGGCAACATTATCTACTTGGAGAGAGGTTCGAGTTGTACATGGATCATAAATCTCTCAAGTATCTGTTCTCGCAAAGGGATCTCAACTTGAGACAGCAGAGATGGATGGAGTTCCTAGCGTCCTATGATTTTGAGATTGCTTATACCCCTAACAAAGGTAATATGGTGGCGGACGCGTTGAGTAGGCAGAGGATGACTTTGAGTATTCTATTCATAGGGAGACGAAGTTTGGAGTACATATTGACCTTCGATTTTAGGCCATCCACGGATCTTACACCTGGTTTGTTGGTATCCTTAGAGGTGCAACCTACTCTTATCGATCAGATAGGATCTTCACAGCAAGAGGCCCCACATATAATAGACATCTTGGATAGGCTCAGTAGAGGGGAAACTTCTAGTCACCTTGGTAAATATTCCATGGATGATAGAGGGTGGTTGCGACAGGATGGAAGGCTTTGTGTTCCCCAAGTTGGTAGTCTGACCAAGACAGTCCTTGAGGAAGCCCATCATTCTAGGATGATTATCCATCTGGGCGGTGATAAGATGTATAGAGATATGAAGAGGATTTTCTTTTGGGTTGGGATGAAGAAAGATGTAGCGGAGTTTGTCTCTCGATGTTTAGTTTGCCAACAACTTAAAGGTGAGCAAAGGAAGCCTGGCAGTTTGCTTCATCCTCTGGAGGTCCCACAGTGGAAGTGGGAGAGCGTCTCTATGGATTTCATCGACGGTTTGCCCAGATCGAGGAAGGGCAACACCAGTATTTGGGTTATAGTTGCCAGGCTTACTGAGAGCGCTCATTTCATTCCTATTAAGAGTAAGATAATGGCAGCATGGTTGACATCAGTTTATCTTTGTGAGATAGTCTGTCTACATGGAGTACCTTCTAGTATTGTGAGTGATCATGACCCCATCTTCACTAGTGAGTTCTGGAAAATCCTGCAAGAGGCATTTGGTACACAATTATGTTTGAGCATCGTGTATCACCCTTAGACCGATGGGCAGACTGATAAGGTGAATAGAGTTCTTGAGGATCTTTTAAGGTTGTGTATCTTAGACTTCAGAGGGACTTGGGAAGAGCATCTTTTGTTGGTTGAGTTCTCCTACAACAATAGTTACCAGGCTAGTATAGGTATGGAATCCTTCGAGGCATTGTATGGGCGAACTTGTAGACCACCAACTTGTTGGTGGGAGTCTACAGATAGGTTTCTACTTGGATCTGAGATGATTAAAGAAACTTCAGAAAAGGTTAATCTTATCCGCATGAAGATAGCTCAGGACAAGCAGAAGTCCTATTCAAATAGGAGAAGGACTGATATTGAGTTTGAGGCAGGAGACATGGTTTTCATCAAAGTATCACCTTTGAGGAATGTGATTCGCTTTGGATCTATAGGGAATTTGGCACCAAGGTTCGTAGGACCTTTTCTCATAGTGGAAAGGATAGGTCAAATAGCCTATAGAGTAAAGCTACCAGAGAGATTAGCGGGTGTTCATGATGTTTTTCATATTCCTCATTTGCAGAAGTATCTACACGATACAACAAAGGTAGTTGGGATCATTCTGTTTAAGGGGACACCTAATCCTGTCATATAACTGATATACTAGTATTGGTGCAGAGAAAAATATTTGAGAAGCATAGTGTAACAACCCGGAAAATCAGAACCAATTTAATTTTTTTTATTTTGGCAATTCCAATGGATTTTGAATGTTTAAAATGATTTATTTTAAATAATAACGATTAAAAATTTATTTAAATCAAAGATAGAATGAATTTTTTTAATTTAATTATAAAAGGAGTTTAAAATGGAGTGGCAGTTTGAAAATTCGATTTCAAATTTCAAATGAATGTAAAAGATTCAAAATAAATTGTATTTTAGCGAAATAAGAAATATTTGAATCTGTTCGAAAATATCTTACCAATGAATGTGAAAAATCCAGATTTCATGGCGGGAATAAAAAGTTATGTCAAGTTGAAAATTTGAAATAGTCGCTATGGAATTTAATATAATATTATATATAACAATTTTGCAAACTACCTCCGTTTTCGACGAGACCACTTTTGCTGAATCCGGAATGTCAAATTATTGCTATTTTCCAAAATTCATGATTTTTGGAATTAATATGTCAGCATGGCAACGGAAAACGTGTTTTGTCAATTTCAATTGAATTGGATCGACCAGAAAATGGTCATTTTTCAAACAGTCTCCAAATTCGACGAAATTAGTTTTGATAGGACCGTATCGTCAAAACATAACTAGATTTATTTTTCTGGAATTTTTGGAGTCAGTATGTGACCCCAGTAAATTAAAATGTACATTTGAATTCAATATATATTAAATTATATTTTAATTTGGATAAAAATTGATCAAAACATTAGAATTGGCTTACGAGACATATCCCATTGTGTTCGAAATAGGGGTAATTAGCTAGGGGCGATAGTCGTAGGGTTCGATTTGGAGTTCATAACAACACAAGGGTATTTTAGAAATTAAAATAATAATAAAATATATTATATATATTCCTGCCCTCAAGTCAAACCCCTTTCTTTCTCTTCCTGGTGGTCAACGTTTCCACCGTCCTCATTTGAAACCGTCGATTGATTTCGTCTGAAATTTAAACCCAAATCATTTCCAATCCGCATTGAATTAGATCTAGGTTCTAAAGCAAAGTTGAAAGCCCTCTCTTCACTCTTCAGATTCATACAACCATGATGGTGGTTAGATTCTTGGATTGGTCGGATTTTGGGCTGGAAGTGGCGAAGTTCATGGCGGGTTTAAGGGTGGAGCGGGCCACCGAGTGTGGTGCGACTGAGGGAGGAGGTGCGCGCCATGTAAGCGCGTGGAGGGGGTGGTGCAAATCGTCGTTCGACGGCCTAGGTGGCAGCGCGGAGGTGGTCTTCGATTTGAGAAGTGGGTTTCTTCAAAACAGCGAACGTGAAGAAAGGTAAAATGACGACAACACTTTGTTAAACATTATAAAGGTGATTTCTTTTAATTTAAATGGCATTGTTTAAATTTTGATTTTTATTATATAAAACAAAGTTTAAAATCAGTTTTTAAATATAATAGCATAGATTAAAAATGTTGGTTTTAAAAATAAATATAAAATAAATGAGAATATGATTTTTAATGTATAAAACATTGTTATAAAAATATGTTCTTTTATATATAAATGGCAAATATAAAAATGTGATTTTTGATGGTGTAATATAATTTGTAAAAATGGTATTTTTGTTATAAATGACACTGTTAAAAAAAATAGAATACCGAAGATAAAAATTAGTTTATATATATATATATATATATATATATATAGCAAAGATAAAAATTTGATTCTTATATATACGATAACGTTATTAAAAATGCGATTTTTAATATATAAACATCATATCAAAAATGTGATTTTTTTACTATGAACAGCGTGAAAAATATTGCATTGGAATTTCTGCACAGTTATTTATTTTATAATTGCATATATGAACTGCTCCCCGTCGTCCACAGACCATGGACGACTTGTTTGATTGTACTGTGTTGTGAAAATTGATTGTGATTGTGATGTGATATGAACTGTATAAAATATTCCTGTGATGAATAAAATATTTGAATAATAAAAATATTATTTTTATTGTATATATAAGCTGTATAAAATTATCATGAAATAAAATAAAATAAATATTCATTTACAAACCGGACGGTTGTTTATGTACACCAATTTATTTGATATCGACTAGGACGATAATTTTTACACATCGCCCAACTACACAAATAATAAACATCATTTGTTGTTTGAAAACCCCACACAGGTATTGGGATAATATTTGACATACACTGATCCCAATAACTAGTTGTATGTCAATCGATGGTTGACAGACCGTATAAGCATTATTTATTTATTTTAATGCTTGTACAGTTGTAGAATGCACTCTGGATGTTGTTTGAATTTTTAATGATTGTTTATCATTATTGTTGTATATATATGACGCTGAAATCCATATAAAAAATTATATGGTAATTGATTGAGTCTGATTCCAGTTCAGAATTAATGAATATTTTAAAATAATATTCAGTGAATATTGAAATGTGAAGCCGTGTTAAGTAGTTAAACGCCATTTTAACACGAACGGGAATTTTGTCGATTTTATTCATTTTACAATGATAATCGAAAAGTGATTTCAAAATCTGATATTTTAAAAATATTATCATTTTAATATTGAAATGATATGGAAAATTAATTTTTGATTTACATTTGAAAATCAAATTGAAATCGTTTTAAAATGAATTTATATAAAGAATATTCAATTTTGGTTTGAATTTGAAAATAGAATTGAAATCATTTCAAATGAATTTAGAACGAATTGAAATTGATTTGAATTGAAATTGATTTGAATTGAATTCGATTTGAAATGAATTTAAAATGAATTGTAATGGAATTGTAATCGTTTTAAAATGAATTTAAAACGAATTTATAACGGAATATTTAACTTTGATTTGAATTTGAAATGGAAGTGGAAATCGTTTTTGAAATGAATTTAAAACGATTTATAAAATTCATTTTAAATGGAAATCGACGAAATATAATATATATATATATATATTATATATATTATAATGGCCTGAAGAGAACACGCCGCGCAGCGACCATTCGCGAATGTTGACCATTAAATTCAAATGGACGTTACGGGAGATCCAACCGTCGGATTCTCCTAAAACCAGAACCGTTGGGTTCGTATCGAAAAGAGATTTCTAATGAATACAAGAGATTTCAATTCTAATGGTTAGATTTGGAGATATGTCCAAATCAATTTCAGAAAAGGTCGCTATGGATGCAGTTCGGTGGTCGTTATTGAAAACCGACTGTACGGGCGATAATAAAATTATTAAAAATATGGAAAAATTATGTAAAATCATAATAAATGATTTGAAAAGATTTTGGATGAAAAATTCCATTTTTGAAAAGATAAAAACATATTTTTATCGAAATGGACTAGTTATTAACTAGAATAATAATTTATATATTTTTAGAAATAACTAAATTGGATTTGAAAATGGTTTTAAAATAACCAGAATTTTCCAATGATTAAATTGGAATGGAATCGGAATGGAAATAATATTTGGAATATTTCGATATTGGATTCCGTGATTATACAGACATTGTGGAGGAATTTGGAAGATATATATATCGTTATTCCCAATACGATATTTGTTAGTTTCAGAATTTGATATTGAATATAAGCCGATATATTTTCTATTCAGAGCCTTGTATTTAATATCAAATTGGATTTTGGGTTTGTCGTGAACGGTATCTTCATTAGTACTTCTTAAACTGAGTTGAGAAAAGAATAAATCTTTAAACTAAGATTTAGTGAAGTTTTCCAATTAATTAATATTTAATTGGAATCAAATAAAAGAATTTGATATTTGGGTTTATCGTGAACGACGTTTTAAATAACACTTGTTCTATAACCCGAATAACAGTGAAGAATATGATTTGGAATTTATAATTTTTTAATTAAGATTTATGGAATTTTCCAAAGTAAAGATTCCCAATTTAATATAATAAAACGGAATTGAATGGAATTCGATTAGGTAATAATCGAAGTGAATTTCTGTGGAGGAAGACTGTTAATATATATGGAATTTAAAAGGCTTTGTCTTTATTCCATTTATATTATTAGTCGGATACGGAAATTGATGTCGATTATATATTGATCCATTTCCGTGAAGATTCCATGGTTAATGGAATATGATTTTGGGCTTATCGTGAACTGTGTTTTAAATGACATTGGTTCTTTAACCTAGATAAAGAAAGGATACATGTCTAACATTGTATTTCGATACTGTATTCGTTGATCTCTGCTAAATATATATCTATTTGGTGGCAGAGAATTTATTCTCTTGCTTAAAACCCTTCTCTAAAACGTACGAGCGTAGAGGTTATATATCGGCAGAAATCAATGGTACGGTGTAGACTGTCGATGCGACATGTTTGATTTCCCAAAGTTAAATAATCATTAATATTGATTTTTGGGTAGATTAAAACTAAGTGGAGTTTTAATGAATCTTTAATTAGATTGAAAAGTGAATGTGATAATTAAAATTATCAATTCAAGAATATGATCGAGAATGGAGTATCACCAGTTTTGCTCCAAACAATAGTTAAATCTTTAATTAGATTTGAACATGAAATGGTAATTAATTTTTACCGATAAGACCGTGGTGTTTGATATGGAGTGTTACCAGTTTTCTCCATGGGATGAATAGGTTGGGATGGGGAAAATAAACAAATGATTACTTCGGTAAGGTTCGCTAATCCCGACTAGTTTGGAAAACCTTAATTTGGTTTAAATTGTAAAAAGAATATTTGAATAATAGAATATTTTGGATTGGAATGAGGCATATGATGTGTTGTTATAGCACTTGATTATAAGATACGTGAGTTATTTGGAAAGGCTGGGTTTAACCCATTCTGAATAACTGATACGACGAAAAGTCGAAGAGATTGAAGACGGTGCAAGACCGACGAACTTCGCATCGAATGGATGGGCGTAATGATGCTCATGATTGGAGTAGCTACCTTGAAGGGGCTACAGTGGTAGCCGTCCAGACGTACTTGTTGATTGTACGGATATGCGAGGGCCTCTCTCCTGTATTGGACATACGGGACGAGGAATAAGGTGTCTCTCGGTTTCGTTCAGACCTAGAACGGACTTGTAAATGGATGGTGTGTCTGACATTGTATTCCTTTATAATATATTCATTGATCTCTGCCAAATATATATCTATTTAGTGGCGGAGAATTTATTCTCTTGCTTAACACCCTTCTCTAGGACGTACGAGCTCAGAGGTTATATATCGGCAGAAATCAGTGGTACATTATGGATTGATAGTGTTACATGCTGAGATGTAGTGATCCAAACTCTTGTTGAAAAGCAAATATTGGTGGACGATGATCAAAGCACTGCTTTAATATAGCACATCTTTATGTAGCGTTAATTCGCGAGCCTCACACACCCGTATGGTGGTAAACTGATGGTTAGATCAGTATACTTTAGAGATGAGGATAGACATCCTGCGGGTTGTCATGGATTCGGTCGACCGAGGTAATACTAGATGTGGTCTCCCCACACCAGTAAGGATAGGTCACACCCCCGTTTCCCAGATGGATAGAGTTAGCGGTGTTTTCCAATGCTTGGACATAAGCCGCAGTAACTTGTTTCCTTGATAGTGCGGATGTGCATTATGACGTTTTCGCATGCCTACGACGTAAGCCGTTGGAAATTGTACTACGCGATAGATCTTTCGAATCAGGAGCCATGAGTATGGAATTCCAAACTTCCAATATGACATTTTGCGGTTTTGATTGTATACCATATATGGCGACATAGTGGGATAGGGCGCTCATGTCGTCTATGATTGATACATTTATATTCGAAGTTGATTTCTTCATTTATAATAATAGTTAAAGATTTGTTTTAAAACGTACCAAGCATATCTGGCTATTACAAGGTAAAACTCTATCCTCCAGCTTGCGCTGCATTGTGTGATGGGACGTGTGTCTTATAATAGCTTCATTTTTCTTTATTTAGCATTGCGCTATTTGTTTTAGGCACTGATATTCTTGGCGGTAAACCCATTCCGTGTTATACGGCGTGGTCCCTTGAGTTACCTTATTTTAAATTAAAGTTTTAAATAACTGTTTTAGTTCTCACACCAGTTCCATGACGGAACCAGAGTTTATTATTTTAACCTAAACTCTGGGTGCCCATATTTTCCACACGAGCAGCTAGTAGATTTGGTTTTGCAGATTTATCTATATAGGATCCCAGATTTACAGCTAGAGCTATATTCGGAATGCTCTGTATCCGTGTATATCTTTCGGTTGTATTTGTTAATGTATTTCCGCTACGCATTGTATTTTTACATTTATTCCGCTGCTATGTATTTAAATGTAATTTAAAACTCTGATATTTTCTGTTGTATAATGTTTATTCATTTATACTCTGTTATATTCTTGTACTCTGATGTAATTGTTGTAATAAACAAGGAAATGTTCTTTTGTCTATGTTCCGATTTGTCTTGTTCTCGAAGTAGTCCGCCTTCTTGTTTGGTTTAGGCCGGCCAGGAAGCACGGGTCGCTACATTTGGTATCAGAGCTTTGGTTGACAGAGCTCGAGAACATGACACATTAGAACCAAATGAAAGAATTCATCAAACATTGGATTAGTAATATCCAATAAGATTGACTCATTAGAGATAGAATCAGTAGTTTCCTAGAATGAGTGTGAAGAGTGTTATTTTTAAAATCAAACTAGATTTTGAAAATTTATATCTTAACATACGTATTTGAGTATTTTATTTTATATTGAATTTGGACTATCGAGTATATAAAGATTTTAAATATACGCATATTCTAAGTCCTGAATATACTGGATAGATATAGAATCACACTCAAGTCGCCGGAGATAATTCTGATGATATTGCAACATCATCAATATTTATGTTCGAGTGTCGAAAGTGGGATATCTATATATTTCTGATCGACTGGTGTGAGAACCAAAACCTTAAATACGGTTTATTGTTTATGATTTGACACTAGACATGTGATTTTTGAATATATATATATAATTAATATGTTTTGGAAATTTAATTAACTAATTGATTGCTGATTGTATTGTGTGATTATTAGTTAACTAATTAAAATATTGGAATAATCAAACGAGTTGAAATTTATCTTAAATGAAGTTAAAATTGTAATGATAAAACCAATAAGTGAATAGAAGATAAATTGAAAGGAATTAAATTTAAATTTAGAACTGAATTGAAATTGGTTGAAATTGCATGTATATACATGTATGTATATACTATGAACAGGTCATAACAAGAAGGCTAGAGAAGAGGAATAAAACTGTATGCTCGACAAATAGGTACATGTTTAGTAATTTATTGGGTTTGGATGATTTTATGAGCTGATTGGCTAGTCGCTTAGCTTTTTCTTTTTGAGTTGAGAGGGCCTATGTGACAGTTTGGGGATTTTCCCAATGCTCCCCATAAAAAGGAGGTTATGGTGAAATTTTTCAAAAATTTAGGGTGTTAGCCAAATTTTTGAAGAATTTGAAAATTTTTAGAAACCAAAAAGTTAAAGAATGAAAGCCAGAATGAGAGTTTGTTAGTTAAACAACTTCCAGCTCCGTTCCTTTTTGAGAACGAAAAGATTTTAAGTGGGGGAGATTGTAACAACCCGGAAAATCAGAACCAATTTAAAAAAAATTATTTTGGCAATTTTAATGGATTTTGAATATTTAAATGACTTATTTTAAACAATAACGGCTAAAAATTTATTTAAATCGAAGTTAGAACGAATTTTTTTAATTTAATTATAAAAGGAGTTTAAAATGGCGCTGTAGTTTGAAAATTCGATTGTAAAATTTCAAATGAATGTACAGGATTCAAAATAAATCGGATTTTAGCAAAACAAGAAATATTTGAATCTATTCGAAAATATCTTACCAATGAATGTGAAACATCCAGATTTCATAGCAGGAATAAAAAGTTATGTCTAGTTGAAAATTTGAAATAGTCTCTATGGAATTTAATATAATATTATATATAGCAATTTTGCAAACTACCTCCGTTTTCGATGAGACCATTTTTGTCGAATCCGGAATGTCAAATTATTGCTATCTTCCCAAATTCATGATTTTTGGAATTAATATGTGAGCATGACAACGGAAAACGTGTTTTGTCAATTTCAATTGAATTGATCGACCAGAAAATGGTCATTTTTCAAATGGTCTCCAAATTCGGCGAAATTAGTTTTGTCAGGACCGTATAGTCAAAACATAACTAGATTTATTTTTCTGGAATTTTTGAAGTCAGTATGTGACCCCAATAAGTTAAAATGTGCGTTTGAATTCAATATATATTAAATTATATTTTAATTCGGATAAAAATTGATCAAAACATTAGAATTAGCTTATGAGACATATCCCATTGTGTTCGAAATGGGGGTAATTAGCTAGGGGCGATAGTTGTAGGGTTCGATTTGGAGTTCATAACAACACAAGGGTATTTTAGAAATTAAAATAATAATAAAATATATTATATATATTCTTTCCCTCAAGTCAAAACCCTTTCTTTCTCTTCCTGGTGGTCAATGTTTCCGCCGTCCTCATTTGAAACCGACGATTAATTTCGTCTGAAATTTAAACCTAAATCATTTCCAATCCGCATTGAATTAGATCTAGGTTCTAAAGCAAAGATGAAAGCCCTTTCTTCACTCTTCAGATTCATACAACCATGATTGTGGTTAGGTTCTTGTATTGGTCGGATTTTGGGCTGGAAGTGGCGAAGTTCATGGCATGTTTAAGGGTGGAGCGGGCCACCGAGTGTGGTGCGACTTTGGGAGGAGGTGCACGCCATGTAATCGCGTGGAGGGGTGGTGCGAATCGTCGTTCGACGGCCTAGGTGGCAGCGCGGAGGTAGTCTTCGATTTGAGAAGTGGGTTTCTTCAAAACAGCGAACGTGAAGAAAGGTAACAGGACGACAACACTTTGTTAAACATTATAAAGGTGATTTCTTTTAATTTAAATGGCATTTTTTAAATTCTGTTTTTTATTATATAAAACAAAGTTTAAAATCAGTTTTTAAATATAATAGCGTAGATTAAAAATGTTGTTTTTAAAAATAAATATAGCATAAATGAGTATATGATTTTTAATATATAAAACATTGTTATAAAAATATGTTCTTTTATATATAAATGGTAAATATAAAAATGTGATTTTTGATAATGTAATATAATTTGTAAAAAAGGTATTTTTGTTATAAATGACATTATTAAAAAAAATAGAATACCGAAGATAAAAATTAGTTTATATATATATATATATATATATATATATAGCGAAGATAAAAATTTGATTCTTATATATACTATAGCATTATTAAAAATGCGATTTTTAATATATAAGCATCATATTAAAAATGTGATATTTTTTACTATGAACAGCGTGAAAAAGATTGCGTTGGAGTTTCAGACAAATCCAAGCTGTTCAGAAATTCAGAAATAAAACTAGAGGAGTGGAAACCAAAGGTGAGAACTTCTCACTAAAATTATTTCTGCACAGTTATTTATTTTATAACTGCATATATGAACTTCTCCCCATCGTCCATGGAGCATGGACGACTTGTTTGATTGAACTGTGTTATGGAAATTGATTGTGATTGCGATGTGATATGAACTATATTAAATATTTCTGTGATGAATAAAATATTTGAATAATAAAAATATCATTTTTATTGTATATATAAGCTGTATAAAATTATCATGAAATAAAATAAAATAAATATTCATTTACAAACCGGACAGTTTGTTTATGTACACCAATTTATTTGATATCGATTAAGACGATAATTTTTACACATCGCCCAACTGCACAAATAATAAACAGTATTTGTTGTTTAAAAACCCAACGTGGGTATTGGGATAATATTTGACATACACTGATCCCAATAATTAGTGGTATGCCAATCGATGGGTTGACGGACTGTATAAGCGTTATTTATTTAATTTAATGCTTGTACAGTTGTAGAATGCACTCTGGATGTTGTTTGAATTTTTAATGATATTTTATCATTATTATTGTATATATATGATGTTGAAATCCATATAAATAAAATTATATGTTAATTGATTAAGTCTGATTCCAGTTCAAAATTAACGAATATTTTAAAATAATATTGAGTAAATATTAGAATGTGAAGTCGTGTTAAGTAGATAAACGCCATTTTAACATGAACGGGAATTTTTTCAATTTTATTCATTTTACAATGAATATCGAAAAGTGATTTCAAAATCTGATATTTTGAAAATATTATCATTTTAATATTAAAATGATATGGAAAATTAAATTTGGATTTAAATTTGAAAATCAAATTGAAATCATTTTAAAATGAATTTATATAAAGAATATTCAATTCTGATTTGAATTTGAAAATAGAATTGAAATCATTTTGAAATGAATTTAAAACGAATTGAAATTGAATTGAAATGAATTTAAATAGAATTGAAATCGTATTAAAATGAATTTAAAATGAATTTTTAATGGAATATTCAATTTTAATTTGAATTTGAAATGGAAGTGGAAATCATTTTTGAAACGAATTTAAATTGATTTATAAAATTCGTTTTAAATGGAAATCAACGAAATATAATATATTATATATATTATATATATTATATATATTATGATGGCCTGAATAGAATGCGCCGCGCAGCGACCGTTCGCGAATTTCGACCATTAACTTCAAATGGACGTTACGGGAGATCCGACCATCAGAATCTCCTAAAACTTGGACCATTGGGTTCGTATCGAAAAGAGCTTTCCAATGAATACAAGATATTTGAAATATAACTGCTAAATTTGGAGATATGTCTAAATCAATTTTAGAAAAGGTCGCTATGGATGCAGTTCGGTGGCCGTTATTGGAAACTGACTGTACGAGCGATAATAAAATTATAAAAAATATGGAAAAATTATGTAAAAGCATAATAAATGATTTGGAAAGATTTCAGATGAAAAATTCCAGTTTTGAAAAGATATAAACATATTTTTATCGAAATGGACTAGTTATTAACTAGAATAATAATTTATTTATTTTTAGAAATAAATAAATTGGATTTGAAAATGGTTTTAAAATAACCAGAATTTTCCAATGATTAAATTGGAATGGAATCAGAATGGAAATAATCTTCGAAATATTTTGATATTGGATTCCGTGATTATACGGACATTGTGGAGGAATTTGGAAGATATATATATATATCGTTATTCCCAATATGATATTTGTTGGTTTCAGAATTTGATATTGAATATAAGCCGATATATTTTCTATTCAGAGCCTTGTATTTGATATCAAATTGGATTTTGGGTTTGTCGTGAATGGTGCCTTCATTAACACTGTTCTTAAACCCATTTGAGAAAAGAATAAATCTTTAAACTAAGAATTTGTGAAGTTTTCCAATTAATTAATATTTAATTGGAATCGAATAAAAGAATTTGATACTTGGGTTTATCGTGAACGACGTTTTAAATAACACTTGTTCTTTAACCCGAATAACAGTAAAGAATATGATTTGGAATTTATAATCTTCTAATTAAGATTTATGGAATTTTCAAAAGTAAAGATTCCCAATTTAATATAATAAATTGAAATTGAATGGAATTTGATTTGGTAATAATCGAAGTGAGTTTCTGTGGAGGAAGACTGTTAATATATATGGAATTTAAAAGGCTTTGTCGTTATTCCATTTATATTATTAGCCGGATATGGAAATTGATGTCGATTATATATTGCTTTGTTTCCGTGAAGATTCCATGATTAATGGAATGTGATTTTGGGTTTATCGTAAACCGCGTTTTAAATGACATTGGCCCTCTAACCCAGGTAAAGACAGGATACATATCTAACGTTGTATTTCGATACTGTATTCATTGATCTCTGCTAAATATATATATCTATTTGGTGGCGGAGAATTTATTCTCTTGCTTAACATCCTTCTCTAAGACGTACAAGCTTAGAGGTTATATATCGACAGAAATCAATGGTACGGTGTAGATTGTCGATGCGGCATGTTTGATTTCCCAAAGTTAAATAATCATTAATTTTGATTTTTAGGGAGATTAAAACTAAGTGGAGTTTTAATGAATCTTTAATTAGATTGAAAAGTGAATGTGATAATTAAAATTATCAATTCAAGAATATCATCGAGAATGGAGTATCACCAGTTCTGCTCCAAACGATAGTTAAATCTTTAATTAGATTTGAACGTGAAATGGTAATTAATTTTTACCGATAACACCGTGGTGTTAGATATGGAATGTTACCAGTTTGCTCCATGGGATAAATAGGTTGGGATTGGGAAAATAAACAAATGATTACTTCAGTAAAGTTCGCTAATCCTGACTAGTTTGGAAAACCTTTATTTTGTTAAAATTGTGAAAAGAATATTTGAATAAAATAATATTCTAGATTGGAATGAGGCATATGATGTGTTGTTATAGCACTTGATTATATGATATGCGAGTTATTCGAAAAGGCTGGGTTTAACCCATTCTGAATAACTGATACGACGAAAAGTCGAAGAGATTGAAGACGGTGCAAGACCGACGATCTTCGCACGAATGGATGGGCGCTACTGATGCTCATGATTGGATTAGCTACCTTGAAGGCGCTACAGTGGTAGCCGTCCGGACTTACTATTTGATTGTACGGATATGCGAGGGCCTCTCTCCTATATTGGACATACGAGACGAGGAATAAGGTGTCTCCGGTTTCGTTCAGACCTAGAACGGACTTGTAAATGGATGGTGTGTCTGACATTGTATTCCTTTATACTGTATTCGTTGATCTCAGCTAAATATATATCTGTTTGGTGGCGGAGAATTTATTCTCTTTCTTAACACCCTTCTCTGAGACGTACGAGCTCAGAGGTTATATATCGGCAGAAATCAGTGGTACAGTATGGATTGATACTGTGGCATGCTGAGATGTAGTGATCCAAACTCTTGTTGAAATGCAAAATTTGGTGGATGATGGTCAAAGCACAGCTTTGCGTAGCGTTAATTCGCGAGCCTCACACACCGATATGGTGGTAAACTGATGGTTATATCAGTGTACTTGAGATGAGGATAGACATCCTGTGTGTTGTCATGGATTCGGTCAACTAAGGTGATACTGGGTGTGGTCGCCCCACACCAGTAGGGATAGGGCACACCCCTCGATTCTTGAATGGATAGAGTTAGCGGTGTTTTCCAATGCTTGGACGTAAGTTGCGGTAACTTGTTTCCTGGATAGTGCGGATGTGCGTTACGACATTTTCGCATGCCTGTGACGTAAGCCGTTGAGAATTGTACTATGCGATAGATCTTTCGAATCAGGAGCCACCAGTATGGAAATCCAAACTTACAATATGACATTTTGCGGTTTGGATTGTATACTATATATGGCGACATAGTGGATGGGGCGCTCATGCCGTCTATGATTGATACATCTATATTTGAAGTCGATTTCTTCACTTATAGTAATAATTAAAGATTTGTTTTAAAACGTACCAAGCATGTTTGGCTATTATAAGGTAAAAGTATATTCTCCGGTTTGCGTTGCATTGTGTGATGGGACCTGAGTCTTATAATAGCTTTATTTTTCTTTATTTAGCATTGTGCTGTTTGTTCTAGGCAATGGTATTCTTGGGGATAAACTCGTTCCATGTTATACGGTATGGTCCCTTGATTTACCTTATTTTAAATTAAAGTTTTAAATAATTGTTTTAGTTCTCACACCAGTCCCATGACTGACCTGGAGTTTATTGTTTTAACCTAAACTCTGGGTGCTTATATTTTCCACACGGGCAGCTAGTAGTTTTGGTTTTGCAGATTTATCTATACAGGATCCTGGATTTACAGCTGGAGCTATATTCA
Source organism: Allium sativum (assembly GCA_030737875.1). Lineage (NCBI taxonomy): Eukaryota > Viridiplantae > Streptophyta > Magnoliopsida > Asparagales > Amaryllidaceae > Allium > Allium sativum. Next base: position 666,202,990 of record CM060924.1, read on the forward strand.
GAACGCTTTGTATCCATGTATTTCTTTCGGTTGTATTTGTTAATGTATTTTCGCTACGCATTGTATTTTTACATTTTATTTCCGCTACTATGTATTTAAATGTAATTTAAAACTCTGATATTTTCTATTGTATAATATTTATTCATTTACACTCTGTTATATTCTTGTACTCTGATGTAATTGTTGTAATAAACAATGAAATGTTCTTCTGTCTATGTTCTGATTTGTCTTGTTCTCGAAGCAGTCCGCCTTCTTGTTCGGTTTAGGCCGGCCGGGAAGCACGGGTCGCTACACATAGTCTGTTATGTTATTTTTGTTTATTCTGTCCATCCTATTTATATTTGTTATATGATACTATTATCTCTCATCTAGTTTATATGTCTGGCATGATATTGTTAATTCTTTATATGCTAAGAATCACTGGACTCGCCAGACTTTATGTCTTACTCGCTTTGTTTCTTTTTCTCTCTCTTCCATTCACCCCCAAGTTCTCAGGGTGGGAACGCTCAGGCTTGATTAGGACTCTCTCTTCTGTTTCTGCTTGGATTTGGATCTTTTTCGATGTACCACTTTGTCTACTTGTCTACTTATTTATGGCTACTTATGGGGATTATGATTTTTCATTTCTGTGCTCTGATGGTTTTTAGCGCAAGACAGATGCTTTTATTAGATGTATTTTCTTCTGGTATTTCAGTCTGATGTTGTAATTGGATTTTGAGACCACGACGTTTTCTGTTGGAAATAAAGTTTTAAATTTTCGCTGCTATTTTATACATCTGTCTTATGAGATTCTGTTATGTTTATCTATAACTCTTCACAGAACTTAATGCATTCTGTTAAAGAGTGACATTAATGGACGTGGGGTGTCACAGATGATGTGAGGATAGTGTCTATCAATATCCGTGTATGTTTTACTCTGAGAATGTAATTTTTTCCATTGTAAAAGTTTCCACTATAAAGATACGTACTGAATATTGCATTTTGTTCCGTTCCATAGTGTTTGCTCTGATTAAACCCCAATGAATCGAGTTTGCGATATTTTATTGTGCGGTACATGAACAACGTGGATGTGTTAAGTATCGACTATCGAAAATTGAAAATTTGGTATATCACAGGACCTTCCGATGACTATCGAAAGTATCGACTATCGAAAGATACATACTGAATATTGTATTTTATTCTGTTCCGTTGTATTTTCTCTGATTAAACCCCAATGAACTGAGTTTGCGATATTTGATTGTGTGGTACATGAACACCGTGGATGAGTTAAGTATCGACTATCGAAAATCGAAAATTTGGTTTATCACAGGACCTTCTGATGATGCTTACTTTTTGGACTGGACTTGTGTGGTTTATAGCCGGTTCAGAAGGCGAGATGATTTGGGTTGTCACAATGTAGTATCAGAGCTTTGGTTTATTTATAAACATTGGTTTTTGGAGTAAAGACTCGTCAAAGGTAGGATCAGTAGTATCCTAAGATGAGTAATTTATCAGAGCTAGGACCAATAGTATTCTAGGACGAGTGAGTCATTAGAGATAAGGTCAGTGATACCCTAGAATGAGTTGAGATAATTATATATATATATGAGAGGCATATTTGCAATTTTTATTTTTAAAGTAATAAGTATTTTAAGAAAAAAAGACCATGCTTTGATAAAATAAAGTTAAATTTGAGAAGTTAATCAACAAATCGGTTGTTGCATGTGATGTATGGTAACAAATTTAACTAGTCAACGGATGATTATGAACTTAAACTATTTGGATTATGGTAAATAAATAGAGTTTTCGGCAATTTTGGACAAACAATAAATTCTGTCGCATATTAGGTTGAAATTTATAAAGGAAATTATATTCACCATTTTAGATAGTGAATATACATGAAACTCATTTGTTGATTTATTTAAAAAGGTTTTAAGAAAAGTATAGGTTTAATTTAAACTTGTTTACTGATTAGAAACTCTTTATTTAACATTGTAAAGAGGTAGATGTAGAGGTAGAGGTAAGCAGATGTCTATTCTTCGATATTTGGTTCGGTTTCGGGAGCCTTCTCCACCTACTAGTTCTTCTGATGATACATAAGATAGTAGTTCTTCTGACTCATCTAGTCACGGCAGCACTAACGAGTATCTCTCTAATGCTACGTCAGCATATTAACCCATAGGAGTTATAGATTCTAAATCTGACTTAGCACCTACTTCCGTAGAGTTAGACTCATTGCAGCTTGAGGACTACCACAATTATGACAATTGGATGTTTGAGGACGATGAGGGGATTGATTTAGTTTCTGAGGGCCACGATATCATGGAGGATCCAATGCCAGAGCCACCTGAAGTGGAGATTTAGCCTCCCCTTATACTAGAGATTATACCCGATTTTATCCCCGAGCCGATCCATGAGGAGCCTGAGCCCGCACTACTTGAGATACCACCCCTAGAGATGGACGGTCCCATACTGGACATAGCACCGGATTTCGATGACGAGATCAAGCCCGAGATGGAGATCGAGGTAAAGGAAGATGATTATGGTGGAGATAATAAGATAGAGCCATAGATGGAGTTGTAGATTGACGAGGATGGCTACGACGTTAATGAAGAGGAGGAATTTGTGGATGGGGATCCTGACGAATTTCATGTGGATCAGATTATGGTACCCCGATGGGATGGTTGGGATGAGACTGATTTGGATGTCTGGGTAGACATAGAGCCAGAGGAGATCATAGTCTCTGGCCCCTCTATGCATGACACCGATGACGGTTAGGCGGCTGGATGTTAGTTAGTTTCATTTTGGGATATTATATGTATGCACAGCGGTTAGCTTCGTTTTGGTGCAGTACAAGCACTTAGTACATATGTTTGAGCACGATACCATTTTGTATAGACTGCCTTAATTACGTGGTACGTGCTCAGGTTGGTTGGTATAGATGCATATATATGTCTTATACCTTAAGTGGCACTATACACTAGGGTATAAGTTATGCCTGTGATATAGATGATATTTTGGTTATGATATGTTGATATATTATATGACACCTTTTGGATATTTATACTGTCTCGACTTTCTTTTCTTTGCTATGTCTTCGATTTCGAGGACGAAATCTTCTTAAGTAGGGGAGACTGTAACGATCCAAATTTTCAATAAATTTAAAATATGGTTTTATATAAATATAAGGGAATTTAAAATGTTTAAATATAAAATCAGGACCTAATTTTTTTAAAAGGAATTCTAAATTTATTTTATATTATAAAATAGTTAAAATGAGGTTATCGGATTTTTAAAATGACAATTTAAAAGAATATTTGTAAAATCGATAATTCAGTACCATTTTAAAAGCTAAAAATAAGGTCGTTTTCAAACAGTCTTGGAATTCAGCGAAACTAGGTTCATTGGAACCATAACTATGAAATATAGTAGGGTTTCAAATTTCATACCAGTCGGGATTAGTATGCGGTCGTTCGAGTAGAAATGAATAAACGTAGTGTAATAAATAAGGTAATTAATCATCATAGTTTAGCACTTATTCCTAATGCCACAACAATTAGACAACACACCATTTGGAGCACATGACATCTTTTCATGTGTCATTCTTCCATGCATCCCCCTTTCCTATATGTACATGAAGCCTTAGGGAGAAAGCACTCCATTTTCCATTTGTTTCCCCCCTCTTTTTCTATCCTTACTCCATTTCACTTTCTCCTCCACCCTAAGCTCCTCATCCGCCGGACATTCTTCTCCCCTACATCCGCTGCCAATCCTCCCCAGCCCCCACCACCCGTGAAGCTACCCTACCTCTTGCTTGGCCCTACAAACCCGTTCTCTCCATCTAAAAACGCCTTAAGCTCCTCTTTAATTTATTTACACCCCATATACAAGACTCCTTCCCTCACCAACCTCCCCTAGCCTCCAACACCCCCACTCTAGCACTACCCATTATCCACGTCACCACTGTGGGTCCCACCTAGGTTGTGAGCCATTTCATGCCCAAAACCCCGCACCTTTTTCTCTTAAAACCCTTAAATATCTGATTTTTATTCCTATAACTCAAGTTAAAACCTATATAAACGTATACATGTTGGTAACATAGGAGTGTTAGCTGTAAACGTAATTCGTTTGGTTGCTAGCAAGGATACAAAGACGCAAAAATCATTTCTTTGAATTTAGATGGAGTAAGCTATGGTGAGCAATTATAGGTCACGTTTGAATTAATATGTTGCATATATGGTCATTGGTGTTGTATGTGATATATTGCAAGCGAATTATATGCTTATATGCTTAAAGTTGAATGTGGTTAGAGTATGAATATGAATTATGGATGTGGGTTAGTAGTTGATATGGTAATGTAAGTGATTTGGGAAATTAAAACCCTAAGAAAAAGGTTCGTTGAGTTGGAAGATAACTTGGTTGATATGTGCATGTACATTGGGTGGAAATAAAATACTTGCAAGTCAATGTATAGGTTAATAAGTGATTAAGCAAGCAAAAATGAGGTCGGGATAATTTTAGTATCCAAAATGATATATACGTAGTAAAAAAGGTAGTTGAGATATTCACTTGAATAACAAGTGTATGGGATGAATAATAAACATTTATTTATATTGGCATGACTTTTCGATATAAACTAGACATGGATAGGCAATTTTATATGTTATATGTTGGTGTGTTTTGATATGGATTGGCTAGAAAATAATAACTAAACAGTTATTAATGACGATTAATTTTTTGGTTGAAAAGTGGTTTGGAATAGTGTTTAAGTGTTGATGACTTGACACTTAGGTTGACAATGCTATATTATGATGATTGATGGTTGATAAATGTTAATTGAATATTAAGGACATGTTAAACCCATATAAGTTGAATTATATGGTAGTTGATTGAGTTTTATTCCGAATTGGGATTAAATTGAATATTTTATTAATAAAATATTAAGTAAAAAATAAAAGTTTGAATTTTAAATCTGATTTTTTTTGGAAGGATAGTTCAAGTAATTATGAATAGTTTTCATAAAAGTAGAAAATTTATTTGAAGAAGTTTCCAAACAATTAAGGCATGTTTTAATTTTAAAATTTTAAAGTGAATAGTAACTTTGAAAAGTGTAGTTCAGGTTGGATATCCAGAAAAGATTTTAATTCAATTTTATTATCCATGCCATCTTATTTATTTTTATAATGGACGTTAGGAAAGTTTGGGCTTCAAAGGATGAAGTTTGAATTAATATATTATTTTAATGATTTAAATAATTTTATAATATTTAAATAATGGAATGCTTGAATTTGAAATTGAATATTGAAATTATAGTTTCTGAAAATTATTATATATGTTATATTTAATTAATAAACTATTTTAGAGGTAATTCGATTTGATTATTAATTGAAATCGAAGTTTGATTTGAATAGAATTAGTCGTGGAGCAGTAGTTCGCAAATTTCGACTATTGACTTCAAATTGACGTACTGGGAGATCCGACCATCGGATTTTTCCCAAAACGAAAAGTGTTTGGTTCGAAATGAAAAAAGCTTTCGAATGAAATGTAAAGTTTTAAAATATAATGGTGAGATTTATGAATAAGTTCAAATCAAATTTGAATAAAAACAACGCTAATACCGTTCATGACCCAAAATTGGATTTTAAAGAAATGAGCTATTTTTAAATTATCAAAAGTAGGAATAAACTGTGATAAATAATAATAAATGATTTGAAAGAGATCTGAATTGAATATACCAAGTTTGGTAAGTTAAAATGTTATTTTCTGAAAATGTGTTATTTTAGTGACACTATTTGCGACGGTCTGTGGAATGATTTAAAATAAAAAAGTTTCGATATAACCAGTGATATCCAAATCATTTGTAAATATATCCAAAGGATTAGAATGATTTTTTTACATAGAATTGAGAGTTGAATGGTTTAAACCAAAACTATGTTTTCGAAATAAAAAATGAAATTGAATGGAAATCGGCTTAGTGATAATTGAGATGGGTCTCTATGGATGAAGACCTTGACTATTTAAGGAATTTAAAAAGGCTTTGCCATCATTACATTTATATTATTAGTTTGATACGAGAATTTATATCGATTATGAGCTGATATGATTTCCATAGAGATTTTATTGCAAATGAAAGTATGATTTTGGGTTTGTCATGAACGATGTCTTAAAATAACATTTGTTTTTAACCCAGTTTAAGGAAAAATGTTTTTCCAAGTAAAGTTTATGTTAGATCTTTTTTAATCTGATTATGAAGATTTAATGATAGAATTTTCCCTAGCAATCGATAATGGGAGCAAAGTTTAAGAATCGCATAAAAGAAGATAAGCGTATTTCCGCTTAAGGATAAGATTGAATCTTATATAAATTTCTAGGATAAAAATATGGTCAGTGAAAGGTTTAAATGAAAGTTAAGTACGTAAATCTTTGATAAGATTTAAGGCAGTAATTCCCAAATTTAAAGGATAATATGAGTAAAAGAATATTCCGGAAATGGAATAGGACTCATTATATCTTGTATATCTTTATTGATTTTAAAGATGCACTAGTTATTCGAAATGACCGGGTTTCAACCCATTGTGAATAACTATACGATGTAATGAAAATGACATTAAATGTGGTTGAAGACTGGAAACCTTCACATCGGAAGGATTGCTCGTCGATGCCTCGGGTGGCCACCTAATTATGGGGTTATATTGTGATGGCGATCTAACCGTACTTGAAGTGATTCGGATTGCAAGGGCTTTCGCACCCTAATGGGGTTGTGGAATAAAGAGCCTTTGGTTTCGTTCAGACCCAGAATAAATTTGTAAATGTATGTGTGTCTGACGTTGTATTTTACCACATAACCGATTGGTTTCTATTGATGTTATATTAGTTGGTGCGGAGAATTTATTCTCTTAGCTTAACACCCTCCTTTGAGACATATGTACTCAGAGAGTTATATATTAATAAACACCGATTATATGTTGTGAACTGACAATGTGGCATGCTAAGGGATGAGCTGATCAAAAGTTTTTTGTTGAAAAGCAGAGCTTTGTGGATGATTATCAAATCATGGCTGATATAGCATAGTTTTGTGTTGAAATGTGACTTTAGAGCCATATAACTCAAGAATGGCTGAAAACAGGATGATGAATAGCTGGGATAAGGGAATACATTTCCTTCTAGTTGAAAAGTGATGTTATGGTATGGAACCCTGGCAAGTTTACTTATGTGGATGATAGATCGAGGCACATCGGATATTGGTCAGTCACGACCGGGGGCCGTTATGTTCAGGTAAGATTCTAACCAGCCTATTTGTGTCGGCCGACTCTACCACTCCAAAGGATCATTTGTTGACTTGATCCTAGGACATCCCACTATAGGTATTCCTAACAGTTAAGGAAGATCTTTGCCTTGGTCATTGTTGGAATCCAACTTCCAATACGAGCTTTGCGTTTTCAGTTGTAACCTATTAACCAACATAATGGGATGGGGCATTATGTGAGCTAAGATTTATGCATTTACTTTCAAAAATGATTTCTACACTTAGATATTAATAATAATATCAAAAATATTTGTTTTAAGAATATCAAGCATGTTTGGTTATTATAAGGTAAAACTCTATCCTCTGGTATGCATTGCATTGTGTGATGGGACATGAGTTTTATAATAGTTGCATTTTCACAAAAGCATGAATTTTGAAACTTTTAATGATTGTGTGATATGGGTTGTGGTTTGTTATTTAGTTCTCAAGCTGGTTAATCCAAGCCTGACCCGAGTGTTTGTCGTTCAGGTCAGATCCGAGTGTGTTTCAGGTTTAAGCAGGTGGATGTGGAGTTTCTAGTTGATTCAGAAAAGCTGGAGTTCTTCATTAGATGGTAGGGCGTATTCTACTATCTATACTTGGATGTTATTGATGGAGTATGTGAGGATCGTGTCTATACCTATCTGTGTATGTTTAACTCTGATTATGTAATCGTTTTCTACTGTAAAAGTTTCTGCTTTAAAGATATATATTAAATTTTGTATTTTGTTCTGTTCTGCTATGTTTGCTCTGATAAAACCCCAATGAATAAAGTTTGATATATTTTATTTTGCAGTACATGAACACCATGGATGTGTTAATTATCAACTATCGAAAGTCGTAAATTTGGTTTATTGCAGGATGTTCTGATGATGCTTACTCTTTGGACTGGACTTGTATGGTTTTGTAACACCCCACATTTTTAACTTAAGATAATAAAATAAGAATAACTTAATTAAATATTCATAATTAAGTAAAATGGATTGTACCGTTGCGTTCATCTTGAAATTATGGTTCAGATAGACTCCGAGTTTGCATAAAACAGATAACGTATGAATAAGTTATGATGGTAGAAGTTTAATGAAGAAAACTGGAAGCAGGCCAGAACAACTGGCATACTTGGCGAGTGCGCCAAGGCAATTCTACATTGGCGCACTTGTGAAGTGCGCCCATATCAATTTTCGGCCTCCGGACCCATGGTGGTCGACCCCTTCATGGGGTGTTGACCCATGGGTCAACCCACCCAAAGGGGGGTCGACCCACCGCAGATCTGGGCGTTTTTCTTGAGACATGGTCGGTTCTGATGGTTTTTAATTTAAATCTAAAGGACCCAGTTTCTCTTATACACCTATAAATAAGTTTGTAGAGCTAATCCTAAACCTCGTATTTCTAAGACTACGCTGAAGCTCTGCATTCTTCCCTCTCCTCAAATCTATTCAAAAAATTAAGATTATTAGTTTAGGAAAAATTATGAATCCAAATCTGAAGGAAAGGAACGTATGTTTGCAAATAGGTGTTCAGATCTCTTATCAAAGTGAGGTAATTTTCTAGATCTGATCTATTTCAATTCTTGTTTATTTTTGTAAAAATTGTAAATCCATGGTTATTAGGTTCTGAATCCAATTAGGGGAAAAGCCATGGAATGCTAGATTTGGACCGGATCCAGGATTTGGAAAGCATATGAGGTGAGTGGATATAAGCTATACCATTTTAGATAATGATATGCTATCGTTTAAGCGTTCCCCGTTATTATAAAATATGAATTTGCCAGAATAATTAGAAATGTTAAGATGCTTTTACAACAGGTTGAGATATTAGGAAATTTATATGTTGAATCAGTTAAAGTGTTGAAATGTTTATGTGTCGAAAAACAAACTTGTTGGAATATGGGTAAGAACTACTGTTGTTATAATTCCATGACTCATTTGTGACATATTATTGAGTAAATGACATGTTAATTTATTGGATTTGAACAATTACCTGATTAAACATTTACATGTCAAGATATAATTAAATTTGTGTTAAAAAGGACATATGACATAATATTGGCATAATTTGATGACATGTAAATTAGAATACAATAATATGTGAAAAGGATAATATGCCTAAAAATTGTAGTAAATAGGAAACTGTTACCGCGCTTAGACATGAGATTAGATTACACTTGTGGTAAAAGTCTGCCCGGGACCGCCCGGCACATCCAGCATCCAGAAGTGGTAAATCTAATGTGATGGGTGTAAATGCATAAATAAAACATGTAATGGTGCTAAGACATAAGGTTAAGTCAACTTGTGGAAGAAGACTGCCCAGAACCGCCCGGCAAATCCAGCATCCACAAGTGTAGGCTTAATGTGAGAGGTCTAGTAGATAAATATATATATATATATATATATATGTGAATAGCAGGACTGATAAACAACATTAATTGTAATTAATGGAAATAAATGGAATTGAAAGAAAGTTACAATGGTAAAAAGGAATGGAATGAACGAGGAATGATAATAACCTATTATAAATAAACTACATAATAAGAATGTTGTATTATAGGTAGACTTGTCCTAGGGACAAGTGAAGATTATAACTTAGGTTATAATAAAATAGTAAGGACATGAGATAACTGGTGAAATAAGATAAGTGACACTTAATTTTAAATTAAGTAATCATTAAATGGGGGAAACGTAAACCAGTTGTTTGTAATAAGCAGAGAAATAGGGGAAAGTTTATGAAATGTAAGAAGTTGTACTTAATTATAAATTAAGCAATCTGTAAACTTGGAAGTATGAAATCTGCTGATAAGAATAACATGTTTAGGCTTGTCCAAGGGACAAGTGGAAGTTATAACTTAAGTTTTAATAGGTGATAAAGGGAACGAAATAACTTATGTAAGGAGATAAGTTATACTCAGTTGTAAATTGAGTTAATTATAAGAACAAGAATCTAAAATCTATGGATAAGGATAACATAAGTTATATTTATAGGGAAAAGAAACTTATTATTGGACCTTGGTTAAGAAAACTAAGTTAACAAGTAAACAACGATAAGTTGTATTGACAATATAAGATGGAATTATGATTAAATGAGAGAGAATGAGGAAAAATTATGAAATGAAATAAGTTATATTTAATCATGAATGATAAGTGACGTGTTAATTAGAAAACATGCGAATTGAGATATACTTAATATCATATTAAGTAGAAAATGTTATTGTAACCTTGAAATCAAACAAGAATATAAAGGTATTATGGGTTACAAATATTGGATCACAATCTAGAGAATAACATGTTGTGGGCTTATTAATAAACTTAAATGGGTTAAGTTATATGACTAAAATTTATAAGCAACAGGAACTTGGTAATTTGATTAAGAATTCAATATGAATGGGAATAACCAGGTTAAATGGAAACCTGGTGAGGTAAAGCAAGCGCGTAAGAGAATGTTTAGACATAGGGTCTAATGACACATTAAAATGAGGCGCTTGGACCAGTACGCACGTCTGAGGGTGAATAACCCAATGGGGTAGATAATCGTGGTGTCACAAGGCACGAGGGGAGCGCATGTTCATCTGACTATTCTGGTGACTCCGAGGTACTAGAAGGGGAAGCACGCGGCTTTCTGAGATACGTAAGGTGCTCCTGGTAGCCCTATGTGCAGTGGCATATGTTTAGGCTGTGCTCGCAGAGATTGGTTCTGCGCGTAACTACCGGGTGGGTGATCCTTGACTGCAAGAGTAGCTTTGCCGTTAGAATGCTGTGACAAAGTGACACTAGGTTTATTCGGCGATTGCCTCAATGGGAGGCGATGTCAGGACCAACAAGGATAGTAGATCGTCGGGTACCCTTCATCGGCAGCCAGTGGGATGCGAAAAGACTAGAGCTAAAACCAATCGACCATTCACCTTTCACTATCGAGGTACGATGGTTGAGGGAAGATGCCAATTGGATGTTTAGATTGTTTTTTAGGGGCAAGTTGTTTAGCTCTTGTAGTATTTACTTGTTGAGGGAGGGGCTGAGGTGGGGCCATAGCCACCGTGAAAACAGACCCTAGGAATATCTGTATTTTGAAGCTCTTAAAGGCGGGCTTGTATAGATATGGAAAAGCTCCCAACCAAGTTCCGTGTTTCTTGTGTAGCCCTGCCATGGAACTCGGTGCACATTATGTGTGGTTAAGGCATCGAATACGATTGACGATACATACATGGGACAGTCTAGATACATGCATATCGGTTGTGGGTGGTGTATCGTAGACTTAAGAGCATTACTTCGGTATGGAATCCAATTCGATCGACGGTGGAAGTCCATACACTTACGTAGCATAGTAATGATAGATATATGTGGAACGTAGCATTGTTATGTAGAGATCCGTACGTCACTCCAGCGTAGGATGAGGGACTGCGTTCATTTCTATGGTGTTACGGTGGAGACCGTGCGAGTGGGGTACCATGGGGTGTACCTCAATATTGAGGGGGCAGCTACATATATACTGTATTAGTTTAATCCACTGGGAAGTAAATGGGTATGATGTATGTGTAAGCCTTGAGTGATGTTAACCCAAGTAACCTGATAAATAAGAAAATGTGATTGAACGGTATATGTAGGATTATCCAAAGTGTATAATTTAAATCCAGTCACCAGAACTTGTGTTCTGACCACTTCCTCATAACATACTCGCAGGTTAGATTTGTGGCAAAGACACGATAGCTTTGGATACTGGCTATGTAGTATTACTAATACGGTAAGGCTATAGTTTGATTATATTATATTTTACTCATTCCGCTGTGAGATATTTTCTGAGCTCTGACATATTTTATGTCTCTGTCTTTTCTGCAGGATGCTAGAGCAAACGAACACGAGTTTCAATAGATTAGAATTTAAAAAAAAGTGGTCTGTCGGAATTCAGGTTGTTAGATCTGGTATCAGAGCTTAGGTTTCAGATTCGTGTATAAATAGTGAGTGAACATATTTGTATTTTTAAAAATATAGATATTATATATATACCTAGATCCATGAAGGAACCCACTAAATAGAAAAAGTATAACATGGTAAGAAATGGGATGTTTGTTTTGTACACTAAAGGAATGAATATGGAAATCTTGTCCCTTAGGTAATTTGGGTGGAAAGTGTACAATGTACTTTGTATGGAAGGAAAGTGAATCCCATATGATTAGTATTTTGGGTCAGTGGGCTTGAAAACCTTATCGATTGGAAAAGGTTTAAAAGAGAAAAATGGATTAGGAATATATATAGTTGAGAGAGTTGACCATAGGGAGTGTTAGGAAAGCTTAGAAAATTGGAAACCCGCTTTGAGTCTAACCCCATTGTTAACTTTTAAGAACTTTAAATTGTAAAAGTATAGGGAAAATGGTTTATGGTGTTTTAAGTTTTAATCTTAAAAGTTATAGTTTTAAATATGTAAAGTATACATATTGAGTTTTAAAGTAAAATGGGGTATATTTTGTAAATAGTGATTTCTTGTAAAAACTTTATCTAAAGTAAAATGCTCTCAGAAAAAGGTGCATATCATAGAACATGTATAGCTCGCTAGTTTTCTTATTATATTTCATACAAGAATTTTTAATAAAGAAAGTTTTGAAGTCTTTAATGTTTGACAATCATTTTTGATAAATTGTTTAAAAGAGAAAATTTTGTTGGGTAAACAAGATAAGTTGTAGAAATTAAGAATAGAGTGGATGTTTGCACCTTTTAGTAAGAAACTGAACCGACCTTATAGGCAAGAACAAGTCGTAGACCTGATGGAGAAAATAGTTGTCTATATCTACATTAGTTTTTATGACTAAAAAAAAAATTACATTTTTTTTAAGATGGCATGTTTTATGGTTTAGCAAAAATAAGTTTTCATGAGGAAAATAAAGTTTTGACATTTTTAAATTTTTTAAATTTTTGGAAGAAAATTTAAATGAAAAAGGCCAAACCATGTTTTAAAAGTATGGTGTAGGTAAGGATTAGTGCCTAGGGAAAACGGGAAATGTTTTGATGCTATGAAGTAAATAGCGAGAATTAACTTGGAAAAATGGTAAGTTCCCGTAAAATGCGTAAGCATTAGAAAGCCTAGGGTGTTGCTTAAAATAATTGTTGGTACACAGCTAGGACTAGTGATGACTACTATATAGTAAAAAGGGCAAGTAAGTGTTTAGATCCTGTTGCTAATTTTCATGTTAGGGGTAAGACACGTTACTACATTTCTATTGGGATCGTTCCGTTATTTTTGTTCTTGTTGGGTAGTTAGGGTAACACCTAAACATGTCGGGGATCCCATGGTTTGTACTTTTCTATCTGAGCGGGACATAGCCCCGAAATTCTTGGCCCTTAGTAGTAGCCGTGTAGAGTGTCTGTTTTCCTGTTTTAGTTGAAAGACTAGAAGGATTGTTTGAAAACTAAAATTAAATAAGCTAAGAAAAGAGAAAGGTACAACTAAAAAGGAAACAACAAATTCAGTAAAGCAACGAACATGGTAAATTATGAGAAAAGATGGATAAAGATAAAAAATTCCAAGATAAGATGAAAAAGAAAATCAGTAACAAAAGAAAATTTTCTTATGTAGGTTGTGCTTGGATAGGACAATAGAAGAATTTATGTAAATAGTTTCATAAAATCCAAGTATGGTTGGAAAAGGGTACACAAAAGAAAAATGAAAGATGTGAAGTTTTCCGTTTCCCACCTTTTGTTAACATAAGAAATCGAATTTAGAAAATTAATTTTTCTAAAATTCGAAAAATAAAGTTGGTTGGTAGGATTTTGATTTTCGAAATATTGCATTCATGTAGAACTGCCAGTATATTTAGGATGTGAGCATCATGTTTCAGAAGGATTTTTGAAAAATTTGCATACACATAGAAGGTACCGCTTAAGCATACATGCATTATTATGTTGTATTTCACTTTGCACAAGTGCACAATATTTGTAAAAATTTGATGCACACATGATGGATGTATATCATGCGACGGGTTAATTGATTTTTACCCTTAACAAAGTTCGGGTACGAAATTTCCTAAGGGTGGGAGAACGTAACACCCCGCATTTTTAACTCAAGATAATAAAATAAGAATAACTTAATTAAATATTCTGAACTAAGTAAAATGGATTGCACCGTTGCGTTCGTCTCGGAATTCTGGTTCATATAGGCTCTGAGTTTACGTAAAACGGATAACATATAAAGAAGTTATGGACGATAAAAGTTTGACGAAGAAAACATGAAGCAGGCCAAACTTGAGGGAATTACTTTGGTATGGAATCCAATTCGATCGACGTTGGCAGTCCGTACGCTTATGTAGCATAGTAATGACAGATATATGTGGAACATAACATTGTTATGTAGAGATCCGTACGTCACTCCGGCGTAGGATAAGGGACTGCGTTCATTTCTGTGGTGTTACGGTGGAGGCCGTGTGAGTGGGGTACCATGGGGTGTACCTCAATATTGAAGGATAGCTACATATATACTGTATTAGGTTAATCCACTGGAAGTAAATGGGTACGACATGTGCGTAAGCCTTGAGTGCTGTTAACCCAAGTAACCTAATAAATAAGAAAATGTGATTGAACGGTATATGTAGGATTATCTAAAGTTTATAATTTAAATCCAGTCACTAGAACTTGAGTTCTGACCCCTCCTCATAACATACTAACAGGTTAGATTTTTGGTAGAGACATGATAGCTTTGGATACTCGCTAGGCATTATTATTAATATGGTAAGGCTATACTTTGATTATATTATATTTTTCCCATTCCGTTGTGAGATGTTTTCCGAGCTATGACATATTTTTTGTCTACGTTTTTTCTGCAGGATACCAGAGAAAACCAACACGATTTTCGATAGATTAGAATTTTGAAAAAAATTCGATCTGTCGGAATTCGGTTGTTACAGGTTTATAGTAGGTTCAGAAGGCGGGAGGATTCGGGTTGTCACAGTATGTGTGTGTGTGTGCATACATACATACATACATACATACATACATACATATATATATATATATATATATATATATATAGAGAGAGAGAGAGAGAGAGAGAGAGAGAGGAGCATTCCGCTACACCTCTTATTTTGCACGTGAACTCTCCCTTTAATCTCCACGACCCATTTCCCCACTCAATATTGAAGCTTAACAAATCTTAGTGGGAAGAGAGCGAATGAGTGGGGGAATGGGTGGTGGAGATTAAGGGGGAGAGTTCACGCGCAATATAAGAGGTGTAACGGAACCCTCTTCATATATATATATATATATATATATCATTATTGCCTTATTAGATTATGTGAGATTTGTAAAATCATTATATTTTGGAATCTGAAGTGGTTTCGAACAAGAAATTCAAATAAAAAGGTAAATCCTTTTTAGTATATATATATATTCATTTAGATTTATATTATGTATATATAATTTATTATGAAGTTATTCATTACTAGTTATTATTTTACTATTTATATATGTTATTTAAATAAATAGTTTACTTCAATTTGTATGTACCAAAAAATAGTTTTATTATATATCATGCATATATGTTTTAATTATCACTTGCAATATAATACTATATAAACATATATATAATATATTTATTTATTGGCAAGGCAGACCAGTTTCTAAAGTGGTCTGTAACACTTTTTATTATAACAAATAATAAATACATTATTATAGGAGGAGACAGATTGTCAAGCTACTAGAATTGGTTTTTAAGGTGGACGATCCACCACAAACGGTTTTTACAGTAGACCGACCATAACTACTTGCCTAGCTTATAGCATTGGAGCTAATATATGAGATTAGACTACTCACTACATACTTCACGCGGGAAGAAAATATAACAACAGTAATAAAGACAGTCAAGATAGAGATTGACACTATTTCCTACTCCAAAATGGAGTTATACACAGAAAGTAAAAGAGATAGTATAGGTGTATAAACAATTACATAACTCACAGAGACACAGCAGCACACTGTAGCCAGATCATGACCCAAGACTAGACAGGAAAACAACACCATCCCAAGGTCGCATAGATTCTTTGACATTTCAGATGAAAAATCATCACAGCAAAGCAACACAAAATTGCAAAGAACCTGTAGCTTGGCAATGCAATATATCAGACAAATTAGACTTGATACTTAACAAACCCAAAATGCCACTTACAACAACTAATAGTTGCTCTGTAGAGCATAGAAATTAATACAAGCAGCATAATCTCCATTCCAAGATCACGATGAGTTACCGAAATGACATAATGAATTCACGAAGGCAACAAAGCTTCGGAAAGTGAAAGATTAACAACTAGAATGACATTGTAACAACAACTAAAGCAAAAAAAAACAAGGCCATCACGTCTAAATACAATACCAACGCAGAAATACCATGACATAAGGGGAGATGAGAGGCAAAATAGAGGACACTCCACACAACAACCAGCAACAAAGCATCACTTCACGATGATTGCTGAATTGGACGATGGAATACCGTTATTGGGCTGCACAACACTCGCACTCATAATTTATTTATGACCTAATACTCATGTTAAATAAATTATTTTAATTTATTATATATATGTTCGTGTGTATATTGTATTAATTTATGAATCAATACACATACAATTAGTAACACCCCACGTCCATTAATGTCACTCACAAAGGGAATGCATTAACTTCCATGGAGGTTTTAAGTGAATATAGAACAGAAAAATTACAACATGACAGATAATAAGTAGTACTTGGAAATCTAAAACTTTATTTCATTGCAGCGGAAATTAAACATGTTTGTTACATCTTAAAACCATAAATCAGAGTCAAGTACAATATCCATCTAGATAAAACAAAATACATAATCCCATTACATAAATAGCCATTAAAGAAGATAACAAGCTGGACTATACTTCAGCGGTCCAAGCTTTCCAAAAGAGAGATAAAGCAATCCAATCAAACTCCGCTAGAGCTGGGCCCACCCTGAGGACCTGGAGGGGGGAAAGATAGAAATGGAGGGGGTCAGACATAAAGTCTGGCGAGTATGATAATTCTAACAATACTATTATCAAAATAATTAGAATGAGGCACAAGCTGGAAAATAAGGAAATGTCTATGAACTATTGGGTATGGAAGAGCAGATAAAGATAACGTTAAAGGCACACCTAATTACTAACGAATAATTACTACACTGCACCACACCAGTCACCCTAAAGGTTGATCCCACTCACCGAACTTAGAAATTATGTAAATAGCTTTGTGTACCCCTAGCTGACTACATAGGTGCCGCCTGCCCCTACCTCCGCTAGGTGTACCCCACTACCCACTTGCGATCGGCTCCCTACTCGTAGATACCCGTGCTGGTCCCACAATGGGGTGTATCACTCCCCTAAAGTGGCAACCTGATACAGCTAAAGAATGCACGGCTTATACCTACACGATGCAACAACGTCTTACCTACCAGCCCGGGTCCACACACGCATATGAAACCCGTTGGACTTGCGTTGCCACCGCTAACCCGTTTGGCCTCTTATAGTCAAGCCCAGTATGCGTGTCCCATCCTCGACTTGGGTCGAGCCCATAAAGATACGTTTGGGTTACTGGTTGAAATGGGCCCCCAATTACTTGCCCCAAGCTATCCACCTAAGCTTGTCCCCACTAGTATATCCCACTTAACCCTCTTAGTCATGTTCATTTACATGTGTGTTTGGTTAAGTCTTACTAATCGTATTTCAAATGCCACTAAAGGCACCCACTAGATTCCTCATGCCACCCAAGGCACCTACTTAACCCCCATGTCCCACTTCACATGTTTATCTGGTTAAGTATTTCTTAATTCATTCAGGCCATAACCTCATAAAGACCTCTCACATTAGACTGGCATTTATGGCAGCTGGATTCGCCGGGCGGGTCCGGGCAGTCTTACACCATAAAAGAGTCTAACCTCGTGTTTTTACAACTGTTATGCTTTAATTTGGGCCTAGGATCTCTCACATTGAGCTGACATTTGTGACTACTGGATTCGTCGGGCGGGTCCGGGCAGTTTTACGTCACAAACGAGTCCAACCTCGTGTCCTAAACATTGATTATCACTTATATTCTTTTACCCCAGTTTTAATAATTTCCCTATTCAAATTATAAATTAATTCCAATTTTAACGATGTCCATAATTGACTCAATTATGGCCATCCATTTATGGCATGCAAAATCATATCAATTGCACCCCAATTTCTTAATATTAAATCCTTAATATTACCCCTACCCCACGTTATACGTTCGCTTATTCAACGCAAAATATATGTTAGACTCGAATAGTCTAACTCATAGCATAAAGATAAATTATCACAACATATAGACAAATAAAATAGATCTAATCATAATAGGGGTGAAACTTGAATAAAACTACACATGTCATGGATCTAAAGGTGTCAACTTGTTTGGTTAAATGTCACAACTTACATAATATGATCATAACCCAAGTTCATGTATAAATTTGCATATGTGGTTTATGCAACATAATGATGGTGTGAACTAGCACCTAACACATAGAATTCACACATGTCATAGCATAATTCTAGATCTAAACAGATGTCATAGAATATGTGAGATTATACATACTAATCAATCTAAACTGGCATAGGTACATGTGATTTATCATGTGAATCATCATAGCCCAAATATATATAATCAACATCATGATTTGATCAAGCATAAGCTAACTACAACATAGATAATAACATCATGACTTTGTAGGATCGCAACTTAGCATAGAAAATTACAACATATATATGATATCATCATTACATAACATAGGATTTACAACATACATGATAGCATAAGATTTACAACAACATATATGACAATTCACATCATTTTCTTATGATCCATATCACAACTTAATCTAATTAGTTAGCTAATAATCTTTTTAAAATCATCATACTCACAATTATAAAAGAAAGAGAGTCTTGATTTGCTTTAGAGTTGAGTAGAATTAGAGTTTTGATTAGCTTTCTTCCTTCTTAGTTGGCGGCGGCTACACTGGGTTCCATGGCGACGGCATGACGGCGGCTATTCTATTTTTTTATGTGATTTTAGAATGAGAGACTACCCGTGTATATGTAGAATTTAGGATTAATTTAGACCGTCCGATCAACTCAGAATGAACCTGAACTGTTAAATTAGCCAACTCAGCCCTAAAGACACATCAGCAGCTCAAGATTGGGCTCTGCCAAAACCTGGCCGACTTGACCAGGTCGACACCCAAGTCGACTGCGCAGTCGACCTGGTCCTGGGGGTGTCGACTTCCCAGTCGACTCCCCAGTCGACCTGGGGTGCTGGGCGGGAAATTTCCCGCCTGGCCTGTTTGACTTCGAATTTTGAATTTTGAATTTTCTGAAACTTCCGATGGCCATATCTCCTTCATACGAAGTCCAAATCACGCAAACTCGGACTCTATTTCAACCAGAATTCCGAGACGAACACAATGGCGCAACCCATTTTCCACAATTCTCACGTCTGAGATTAGTTATTCTTTAATTTGTGAATATTTATATTAACAGAATTACGGGGTGTTACACAATTTGAGTCAACGCATACATTTGTAAATACACATACATACACATTATATAATATTGATCTAATATTTTTTTGACCTAGTTATGTTTATCATGAATTATAATAAACAAGAATATTTTTTAATTAAATATAAATTATCAATATTAAATTATTATAAGATTTAATAAATTTATACAAAATAAATAACGTTCGAAAATTCAATCTTATATTTATTTAAATTATTTGATCATTTTTGAACTTCCATTTTTCTTAAAATTTTTTGACTTAATTTCGTATTTTTTAAATTAAATTAGAAACCAGCCTTAATAAATATTTAAAGAAGAATGCTAATTTAGTTTAAGATTTGAAACTATTTCGCAACCGCTAAATGTGATCCTCAATTTTTTTTAAAAAAAAACCTGACTTTCTATTGCATGATTATTCTATAATGAAATCGTAATATTTTGGAATCTGAAGTGGTTTTGAATGGGAAAGTTCAAATGAAAAGTATCTACATTTCACTATATATGTATATATTTAAATTTATATTTTGTGTATATAATTTATTATGAAGTAGTCCATTACGAATTATTATATCTACTATATATATCTATTATTTAAATAACTTGTTTACTTCAATTTGTATATACCTAAAAAGTATTTTGTTATATATATATATATATATATATATTCAGGCAACGTGCGTGTATTAATTATCACTTACAATATAAATACATATAGTATATTTTTCCTATATAATAGGAAAAGTATATTTAGACACAATTTTTTGGTATAATTGGTGACATAGTTGATATTGACCATTGGTTCTCCACCTGAATTCCAATCCTTCACGTAAAGACAAAAAGATCCAATGGTCGAGCCTTTGTGCTTCTATGTTTGTGTCTAATTTTATGTTCAAATAGCCTCCTCTATATATATAATATATATATATATATATATATGTATGTATATTCACTTAGAATGTTATAAATATATGTATATGTATAAATTTGGACAACACACAGTACATATAAAATGAGCTAATATGCCCGTTGTGGTGTAAATCTCAGCATCTACATACATAAATGTCATACTTACATGGATTATCATGATATGTGTATATGATACTCGTGTATGCTTATATGTTATGTATAACTAAAACAAATAAGCTTTATTCCCGTTTCTGTTTCCATATTACTTATATGCTTATGTTTATGCTTATATGCTTATACATGTGTTGAATATAAATGATTGTGATATATTGAGTTCGGTTTCGGTATTGCTCATGTTAATGATGACATGTTTTATTCCGTTTTCTTCACTACTTCATTTTCTTCTCCTCACAATCCTCTATTTCCTCTTCATTTCCGTTCACCCTACCACATCTTCTCCCTTATTCTTCCTCCACCTGCTTTCGCCTACATGGGAGCAACACCGAAACTTATTTTCCTTATTTAGATCTGAAGTCGTACTCTCCAGTCTTCCTCTATTTTAACTGATCCTCTCCACTCTTGTTTTTCTTTTACCCTAACCTGATATTGTCTTCCCATCCTAGCCTCTGCTTGGTGGCCCCTCCAGGTTTTATCAAGCTCACTATCGTTTACCTCTGTAGATTTGATTTTGGGACTATCCTTCTGAACCTCCTATAATGTGCAACGTGAGGTGTCCAAGCTAGTCTTTTCAATACATTGCTTATTGTAATTTTGTCCAGCATTTGTCTGGCTCACGTCAGGAGGACGATTTTGGTAAAGTGCTTGTTAGGTCCCTGCGTAGGTGTCGATAGAGGGTTTTGCTTAACTTCTGGTGGTGGTGTCGACTAGTTTGGGTACTGGAAGTTTCGAACCCTTTGCGAAGTATCTTAGGTGCATAGTAACTTCTTTCTCCTCGAGATGTTTTGCGACTCACCACCTCTAATCCAAGTATGCCTAATTCTATTTCCTTTATTTACTGAATATGTTTTGATGCTCTGTCTCTTGCTTGGTGAGCTTTCGTAAAGACTACTAGGCATCGTTGGTCTGTTGTGGTGGCTTTGTTGGTATGTTTTGTGGAGTTTTGATATTCAATGTGTATTTAGATGTCGTCTTGTTGGGTTCGTTATGTTGGTCGTGTATTATTGTTTGGGGTTGAAGACCAGTTGGCTATGTGAGTTTCGGGATTGTATTCTTTGGAAATAGAAGTTTATGTCATGTTCTCCCTTGCCATGTCTATAAGAGCTAGAGCAGTCATGGTTCTTTATTTCTTCAGCTGGCCCTGGTTATGACATTCATGTAAGGTCCTAGATTGGTGATTTCTTGCATTTGTTAAGCTTCATGGTGTTGCTATCCTTGACTTGCTTGCTGTGAGCATTTGTTGTTGATAAGCTTTTTCTTTGGCAGTGGACAATGCTAGTTGAGACGTGATGTTTTCTTGAAAACACTATTTGGTACAGTCTAATAGAGTTTGAATGCAGATGGCTCTGTTGTGGTAGTAGGAGATTGTTCACACTACTTTTGAGTAGTGTGTACAAAACACCAATTTTGATTGGTGGAAATTAGGGGGACCTATATGGACCCCCTGACTTCCACCAATGATATCCGATGTTTTGTTCACACTACACAAAATAGTGTGAACAAACTCGGACTCCTGTTGTGGTCACTATTGCCAAAGATGTGATGTTGCCTTTCTAGGTAGCCAAGCTATGGGTACTTTGCTTCATAGGGTCTTAAATTGTTGTGTCCTATAAGCTTGTAATTGTGTACAATTTATTTATTTACTTTGTCAGTGTTTTTAATAAGGCTCCCTGAGTGGAATTTGTAATCATTGTAGTCTAGAAATAATGTCTAGCTTCTGTACTGTAACCTAGATAGGATTACAGTGGATGGACAATCTTAAAAACTAGTTGTAGTAGGTTTGTAATCTCCCATATTATTGTAATTATTATTTGTTATAATAATAATTATTTGCAGTTACTTTAAAAAATGAATGACTAAGCCAAAAAATAAGCTTTATAATATAATTTATTTAATATATAATTTAATTTAGAGATGTTCTGCATAAATTAGTCTTAATAGGTCGGATAAAGATCCAACATGGTTAAAAAATAAATGAAATTCGCATACATGTTCCGTTATGGGATGCTTGGTTCTAACAAAAAGTTTGAATCCTTACAACGGTTAATAAATATCTTAAACTCCAACAATATATATATATATATATATATATATATATATATAGGAATAGGATCAGGGAGCCCCCTGAATTTCAGTCCCCCAATTTGCACCCGAACCATTCCCCCTCATTTATATTAAAGATTGTGAGTGAGAAGTGAGAGAATGAATGGAAGGAGAAAGAGAGAGTGTGAAATACTTGATTCTGGTTGAGGGGCTTTTGGAATGCTGCACTGTTTGGGGGTGCCATCGGATGTGCCCCATATATATATATATATATATATATATATATATTAATCAAATTAATTATGTCAGACAATTTTAAGTCTCTTTTATTAACAGATATCAAAATTTGATTTAATGAAAATAAAGATTTTGGGAACTCTAATGAAAATAATTTCATTTTCGAAATTCCCCATTTCAATCCTACTATTAACAACAGATTCGATCCAACTTGCAAAGCCTAATGAAACCCTGTCCTTTAAATCATAGTTTGGTTGGCAGCTGATCTATTAGCATCTCAAAACATGCCTTTTCACCTAGACATTTACAGAATAAATATTACATCCTAC
Source organism: Allium sativum (assembly GCA_030737875.1). NCBI lineage: Eukaryota > Viridiplantae > Streptophyta > Magnoliopsida > Asparagales > Amaryllidaceae > Allium > Allium sativum. Next base: position 666,226,484 of record CM060924.1, read on the forward strand.
ATTTCTCATCACAAAATATTCCCAAAATGCCCCTATTTTTTATTTATTGTCTTAATCGTAAATCCTTCGATTCATCCATATTTATTTCTTTTTGCTTCTTCTCCCACATCTTTACCCAGTAATGTATATTTATAGTTTTCCCAAAAATAAAACTATATAATTCAGTGCATTATGTTTTGGTGGAAATACCAAGTGCTTGTTGCTATCTTTAACTAACTCCTATTGCACTTTATATTGGATTTTCACCAATTGAAGCTACGTCCTTGCATGCTAGAATCTCTCTAGTACCAAACATTTAGTCAACTATATTTCTCTTAAATTCTAGTAAGTAAGGTAATGCATTTTTCTTACATGTAAAATAAAGGATGAAGAAGAATAATAGCTTATCATCCTTATAAAAGAGAAGTGCTGGAAAGGGAAACATGAGTATTCAAACAAACTCCATCAATATTTTTAAAATTGGCAAAAACTTCTCTGCTGTTTTAGTTCCTGTCGTGTTTCTTCAAAATAAGAAAACAAAAAATGGTAATCTTAGGGTATTCAAGATTATGTGAATTCAATAACAATAAAAATAGCAACTATAATCCTTTTTGATTGATAGTGGGGCGAGAAATACATAAATATGTGGTGTGAGTAGAATTAGTCTTGGTTGACCATGCTGTTCTTGTTCGTAAAGAAAACTACCAACTAATGCATGCTGGTTTAAGTTGAAGTGTGAATCAAGGTATTTCTTATTTTCATTTATTCAATAATTCATTGTATATCTTTTTACCTTTTGTTATCTCTAATTGATATGTGAGAACTACATAGGAGAGTTTAAAAAGATAAGGAAGCAAGTTGAAATTAAGTGAAAGGCATTAATTTTGTTACATAAATACATAATTGTATTGCAAACTGACGACAACAACAATCAGTGTTACTAAATTATGTCACAAATGTCACATCGAACCGTGTTTAAATCACAGAAAGCATAACCGAATGTGTAGTAGATTGAAGATATACATAAAGTATTCTGTTTCAGTAAAGTCCGAGTTCAGAAATATTCTGTTTCCTTAAAACAATATTGTCATCGTATACATTGATCGACGTTGTTGCAATTTATTTCCCAGGATAAAATGGACCAACTCCGTAGCGTAGTGCCAGCAAACAGAATTCTAACGAACTGAAGTTGATTATAGAAACTAGATCATAGGATTGCTTTGAAGAAGAAGAAGAAGAAGCAGTGCGAGCAGAAAAGTTCTTTCTGTCTTGTTTTGGACAATGTATTTATAGGCAGGAGGAGGTGCCTATTCGTATGCATCAGTAACCGACAGAATTGGAAAGGTTGCGAAACTTTAACTACCCGGTCATTAATGTGCGTACGCTAAGAATTCAAATTGTTGTACTCATTCAGCTAATAGACATACCTTTCGAATCTGGCGGACACACCTTAAAAATTCTGAGAAAAGATTCTCATTTCAGCGCACTAGCCCAATCAGCAACCGTCGGCCATATTCAATCAAGAGACCCCCAAGGCCCAATCTTTGACATTTTAATGTATTATTATGTCATGGCCAAGCCCACATCTTTATATAATCCCTCTTCTTTCTATTTTATATAAGCCTATTAGCTTCTAATATATTATGAGAGATTGTGTTAATATTTTGATGATGTGGTACTTATATGTTGCTATCTCTTCTTCTTCCCAGTTACTCTTTCTCTTGCTCATCAATTTCCAACAATCCCCACATAAATGCGCGGTCGATCTTAGTTTCATGAACCATTTATCGCATCAGTTAAAGTAGCACATGGGCTTTGAACTTTCCCAATGATTATCTATTTGAATCACAGACGAATTAGTAGACATAGACTGTCCTTGAACTGCAAGTCTTTTGTGTAATTCCAAAGTAGATAACAGACGATAAATGTTTCCTATAACCCTTCGTTCTCTATGTGTATTCGTTTTTGCCTTGAACACCTGCCTGGTCTCATAAGTGCTTAGAGAATTTGGCCTCATTATCCTCTTTGAAGCGGCGCCTTTGCACTTATGTAGGTGATTCTGTAAAGGGTATTCTCTAATTCCTCAAATACAGACATCATTAAAAGTACTAATACTTATCCTTATTCAACACCTAATGCACTGACTTATCATAGGAATGGTTTGTGTATAACTGTGCCATCAAGTTTCTCTTAAACTTCGTTGTCCCTTTGAAGCTAGATCTTGGGATCTCCAGTCAAATATGTGGGGTTTCCATTTTAGAAAAACCTTTAGTCTATAGGCCTTAGCCCCATTCTCATCGATAAGGTTTGAACTCTCTCTCTCTCTCTTGGCAAGCCTTTTGTAAGTGGATCTGCTAAATTATCTTTAGATCGAATGCAATCTATTGTGATAACCCCGTTAGAGATAAGTTGTCTTATCGTTTTATATCTATGACGAATATGCCTAGATTTACCATTGCATAGTGTACTATTAGCTCTTTCAATAGCCGATTGACTATCAAAATATATACATATTGGAAGCATAAGTTTGCTCCAATTAGGAATATCTTCCAAGAAGCTTTAAATCCATTATGCTTCTTCTGCAGTCTTATCTAGTGCAATAAACTATGATTCCATCGTAGATCTGGCGATACAAGTCTATTTGGATGATTTCCATGAAATCGCTCCATTTCCTAATGTGAACACGTATCCACTTGTAGACTTTGTATCATGTGATCCAATTCGCGTAACTATATCCTTCCACTATCGAAGGATAGTTTGTATAGTATAAACCATAACTCTGCATATACTTTAGATATCCTAGAACTCTGATTATCGCTTTCCAATGATGTTTACCAAGATTGCTAGTAAATCTTCTTAGTTTGCTACAGTATATGCGATATCAGGCCTAGTACAGTTCGTAAAATACGTGATACTTCCGGGTATACGAGAGTATTCGAATAGATAAATACCATCACCAATATTCTTTACCCAATTTTGGTTCATATCTACTGGTGATTTTGCAATAGTTACATTATATTGCTTGAATTTTTCAAGTATTCTGATGATGTAATGCGATTGGGATAATGCATTTTTGGTGTTCTCAGAATTTTTACATCCAATATCACATCAGCCAATCATAAGTCTTTCATTATCGAATCTAAAGGATAACATATCCTTTGTAGATGTTATTATGGCCTTATTATTGCCTAGGAACAACAAGTCATCAACATAGATACACACAATGACATATCCAATATGTGTGTATTTTATGTACACACAATTATCTGATTCATTTATTGTGAATCCAATTGGTAACATAGTATTATCAAACTTCTCGTGCCACTATTTTAGAGCTTGCTTGAGGCCATACAGTGATTTTACCAGTTTGCAAACTTTATTCTCATTTTCTGAGCTTAGAAATCCTTCAGGTTGTTTCATATTGATTTCCTTTTCTAGTTCACCATTCAAGAATGCAGTTTTAACATTCATTTGATGTATTTCTAAGTCATGTATGGATGCAATTGTAATGAGCATTCTAATTGATGTTATCCTTGTTATTGGTGAATATGTATCAAAACAGTTTAGGTCTTCCTTGTGTCTAAATTCTTGGACTACCAAACGAGCCTTGTACTTGTCTATTGAACCATCAGGTTTCAATTTCTTTTTAAATATCCATTTATTACCTAAGGTCTTACATCTTTAAGGTGAATCAACTAATTTCCATGTATGATTGGACATAATGGATTCAATCTCATTGTTAATTGCCTCTTTCCAATAAGGGGCATTGCTGGAAGACGTATCTTGTTTGTATGTCAATGGATTATCTTCTAACATAAATGTATAGAAGTCCGGTCCAAAAGGTTTTTAAAGTCCTTGACCTTTTACTTTTTATTGGTTCCTCCACTTGTTGCATAACATTGCTTTGCTGAGTATTATTTTGTTCAGCATCCTCAAGAGAATAAGGAACTTCTTCTTCCCTTGGTCTCTTAGGTTTATGATTTTTAGTACCATGTTTCAAGGGAAATATATGTTCAAAAAAATTAGCATTTCTTAACTCAATGATGTCATTTTCATGAATATCATCAATTTCAGATTTGTGTACCAAAAATCGATATGCGACACTGTTTTGTGCATATCCAATGAATACACAATCAATCGTTTTTTGGTTCAATTTTGACCTTCTTTGGTTTTGGTACCTCTACTTTGGAAAGACACCCCCACACTTTTAGGTATTTGTAGGATGGTGGTCTGTTTTTTCAAAGTTCATGAGGAGATTTAGGTATTTTCTTTCCAGGTATTTTATTTAAAATATGATTTGCCGAAAGAATAACTTCTCCCCAAAAGTTATCTGGCCAGCCAAAGCCAATTAGTAAGTTATTCATCATTTCTTTAAGAGTTCTATTTTTCCGTTCGGTTATACCGTTGGATTGAGGTGAATAAGGGGCTGTAGTTTGATGTAAAATTCCATGCTCAACATAGAATTTCTCAAAGGAGACTCGTATTTTCCTCTTCTATTACCTCTTAAAGATTTTATTTTCTTATTGAGCTGACTCTCAACTTCTGCCTTATACTGTTTGAACATTTCGAATGCTTTGTCCTTGCTTCTAAGAAGGTATACATGACAGTATCTAGTACAATCATCAATTAATGTAATAAAGTACCTATTTCCACCTCTAGTTTGACACATTTTCAAATCGCATACATCAGTATGTATTAAGTCTAGAGGTTCGGTCTCTCATTCAACATGATGAAACGAGGTTCTTGTCAATTTTGCTTCTACGCAAACTTGATATTTATAGTTGGAATCTATATTGCATTTTGGTATAAATTCTATATTAATCAATTTTCGCAATGTGTCAAAGTTTACATGCCCTAATCTAGAACGCCTTATATTAGAAGATTCAACAATATAAGCAGAAGATTCACTTTTATTCATATCAGTGCATGGTACATTACATTTGCTTTAAACAAACCATTACACACATATCCTCTTCCAACATACACTCCATTCTAGGAAAGACCAAATTTATCAACTTCAAAGGTCAATTTGAAGCCATGCTAGCTCCTTGAAATCAGGTTCTTGCGAATTTCTGGAACATAGAGAACATCATTTAAAGTCAGTTCCTTTCCAGAAGTCAGTTTCATCACAACTTTTCCTTTGCCTTTGACCTTTGAAGTAGAAGAATCGCCCATAAAAACTTGTTCATCATCAGTTGCAGTTTTATAGGTTGTAAACATCCACTTATTAGCACATATGTGTTGAGTGGCTCTAGTGTCTACAAACCATTCCTTTGAGTTACCAACAAGGCTGCATTTTGATATTACTGCACATAAATCAAGATCCAAAATGCCTTTCAAAACATCAGTCGTATTTGCTTCTGACTTCTTCTTTTTAGGTGCGTGACATTCAGCTGCTTTGTGTCCCTTCTTTCCACATTTTTGGCAAGAACCCAGAAATTTCCTTGACTTCTTCGGAGCATTCTCCCTTTTTATTTTGTTAGTCTTGTCTGACTCAACTACATTTTCTTTAGCAACAATATTTTGAGAAATCTTTTTCTCATATTTTCTGTTATCTTCCTCAATACGTAGCCAAACAATGAGCTCTTCCATTGTCATTTCCTTACGCTTGTGCTTAAGGTAAATTTTAAAGTCCTCCCAAGAAGGAGGCAATTTCTCAATAGTTGCGGCAACTTGAAAAGTCTCTCTAAGAGTCATCTTTTCATCTTCTAGTTGACGAATGATAAGTTGCAGTTCTTGAGCTTGACTTATCATTGTCTTTGAGTCAACCATTTAAAGTCAAGAAATTTTCCAGCAATGAATTTCTTCATGCCTGCATCTTCAGTTTTATACTTCTTTTCCAGAGCCAACCAAAGTTGTTTGGACATTGCAAAAGTACAATAGAAATTGTAGAGGCTATCATCCAGACCATTCAGAATATAGTTTTTACACATGAAATCTGAGTGTTTTCAGATATTAGGAGCCTCTACTTTGGTAGCATCAGGTTCGAGTTCGGCTACCACAGGAGCATCTTCGGTCAGAAACTTGGCGAGGCTCAACGTTGTTAAACAAAACAACATTTTTTGTTGCCAGCGCTTGAAATTAATTCCGTTGAACTTCTCTGGTCTTTCCCCATGTGACAGAGCTATTGCTGGAAGCATAGGCGTTGGCTGAGCATTTGTCACCATCTGAATCGGTATAGAATCACAGTTGCTGCTTCCCGGTCATCTGCAACAAATATTGTTTCAAGATTGTTAGTAATTTTGTAAATACATAACTGTATTACAAACAGACAACAACAACAACAATCAGTGTTACTCAATTATGCCACAATTGTCACATCGAACTATGTGTACAATAATCACAGAATGCGTAACTGATTGTGCAGTAGATTAAAGATATACATAAAATATTCTGTTTTAGTAATGTCCGAGTCCAGAAATATTCCGTTTCCTTGAAACAATATTGCCGTCATATGCACTGATCAACGTAGTTGCAATTTGTTTCCCATGATAAAAGGACCAACTCCGTAGCGTAGTGACAGAAAACGGAGTTCTAATGAACTGAAGTTGATTATGGAAACTAGATCAGAGGATTACTTTGAAACAGAAGAAGCAGTGCGAGTAGAAAAGGTTTTTTTTGTCTTGTTTTAGGCAATGTATTTATAGGTAGGAGGAGGTGCTTATTTGTATGCATTAGTAACCGACAGAATTGGAAAGGTTGCGAGCCTTTAACCACCCGATCATTAATGTGTTTATGCTAAGAATTCAAATGGTTGTACTCATTTAGCTAATAGACATTCCTTTTGAATTCTGGTCTAAACGGACACACCATTAAAATTCTAAGGAAAAAAAAATCTCATTTCAGCGCATTAGACCAATCCGCAACCGTCGGCCATATTCAATCAAGAGACCCTAAGAGCCCCAAGGCCCAATCTTTGACATTTTAATGTATTATTATGTCATGGACAAGCCCACATCTCTATATAATCCCTCTTCTTTCTATTTTATATAAGCCTATTGGCTTCTAATATATTAGGAGAGATTGTATTAATATTTTGATGATGTGGGACTTATATGTTGTTATCTCTTCTTCTTCCCAATTACTCTTTCTCTTGCTCATTCATTTCCAAAATAAGAAAGTTTAGACAATTTTGGGGTGTGGGACGCGTCATTAATGCTACATTGACAGATTAAACGAACCTTCAATCTATTTTGAATTTCCGACAAGTAGGTATGGCCTGAAAAATGAAGTGGTCAATGCAAATGCACCCTTAAATCCTTTTCCTTGTTAAAATCGAGCAGATCTACAATAATATTTTAAAAACCTTAAGGGGGAAAATTTACAAAACAAAAACACATAATAACAGTTTGTTGTGAACTAGTGCACGTCATTGTACTCGGCTTCACGTGTAGCCGACGTTTGTTCCTTAAGACACCACCTCAGGAGCAATAATAAGTGTTTCAAATGATGCAATGATGGTTAATGAAGCCTAGGCGACTAACACAGAGAGAAAACCTCATATGCACAAGTGTTATCAATGGTGATAAGAAACTTAAAAAAAATCTCTCCTGCAGCCATGGCTGCCAAAAAGTTTTCCAATAACCTTATCTTTGTTGATAATTCTGAATAGTATAGGGCTCTTTTTCATCCTCCCGCATCTCATTCTCCTCCTCTACCAACTCATAACCCTTCTCCAAAACAATCTACTCCTAATCCTATTGATGAGGATGAATTTCAAACACTGAATAGTAAGAGTAAATTTAGTCGGGGTCCATCAGGAGCCAGCTAGAAATAATCCTTTTTTACACACAAACCTGCCGCATTGAATCAGAATCCGACTGCAAGATCTACGCCCTCCCTACTGAATCAAAAGTTAGCTACAAGATTCATCTTTTACTAATTTAGATCCGGTACAGCTGATAAAAACGAGAAAAAAACTGCAGCAAAAAATACCGACATTCTAAAATTTGCTAGCTTCTAGGCTGATAAGTTAAAGGAAGGTCTGAATTCTGACTTTGACCTTAGTTATGTGGCGCCAATTTCTATCAGCTGTAAAAAGATGATTATTGTGAAGGAAGAGGTCAGTAAGAAAATCAGAATTTAAATAGAGTTGCTCGATTGTTTCTTATGCATATGGCAATAGGCCACCATATCATCATTTCTGGGATTACATCTCTCGAACATGGAATCTAACTAATAAGCATGAAATCTTTACCCCAACAATGAAAATTTTAATTACTAGACTCTCGAATTCTGTTGATTATGAGAAAACTTTAAACGGTGTACCGTATCTCATTAATGGAAAACTCATAATTTTGAAAAACTGGTCCAAGAAAGCAATTCTAAACCGTGATTTACTAAATTTCATCCTAATTTGGATAAGACTACCAGAGCTTATTCTGAGGGGCAAGGAGGCCTTCAGCGTTATTGTAGTGTTGTAAGCACACCTCTGAATCTAGATGAGCATACAACAAAGGAAACCAGATTAAGCTTTGCTAGAATTTTAGCGGAGATTAAGATAGATTTAGATCTACTCGAAGAAGCCCACATCACAATGCATGAAGGAGAGATCATGGTTCAAGAAATTCAATATGAATGGATTCCCCCACGATGCACATACTGTAAGTGGTTCGGTCATAGCACCGAGACTTGCAACATCAAGAAAGTTTGGAAAGAAAATGCCTCAAATTGTCTTGTGCCTAAACATAATAAAGAAGATGGCATTAATGCCAATCCTTTGAACAATCTAAGAAACAAACCACTTTCTGCTCTCAATCTAGTACTTATGATAAATGGGATAAAGCCATAAAAATACGAATGCTGCTAGTATTGAAGAGCCCAATATCATAAATTTGGATTAAGAAATTGCAAGTTCACGCAGTCTCGGTTTGAGACAAAAAAATACAGGAGAAGTTCACTCTCCTAATATTGCTTTAGCAACAAACAATGAAAATGAAATTGCACAAATAAAAGAGGCAAATAATAATCATGTCATTGGGAATTCCTACCTTGAGGAAAGCCTAAGATTATTTACAAATGTTTATGAAATGAAAATAGATAAGAATGCATCGCTTTAATGCAATCTTGATCTTTCTAATGGACCTGCTTCAACCAATCCAACACTTCTACCAAAAATTCTTGCGCCTATTCCACATAAAGTGATATCAGAAGAGGCAAATCAAAAGGATATCAACATCTTTTCTTCAGTAGAAAAATCTGCAACAAATTCAAAAAATTAAAAGAAAAATTGTAGAATAAAGAGCCTCAATGATCTTAATACAGCTGAAGGAAATGATGATGCAAATGATTCAGAATTCAGATGCCAGTACATAACCAAGAAAAATAAATGGAAAGAACTTCTTTCTACTAGAGACAATAAACAATGCAAAATAAAAGGAAGTAAATGAGGTTCAAATAGGTTAATAACACTTAAAATTCATAATTAGAGTGCTTTATATCCTTTATCAATATCCTTTATTATATTATTATTATTATTATGATGATCATTACTTGAAATGTTAGGGGTTTGGATTCCTCTGAAAGAAGATTGCATTTACCCAATTTACTTAGAACTCATAAACCTGAATTTGTGCGTTTATTGGAACACGAAATAAATGATAACGAAATTATTGATGATCATATCAAGGTGTTATCTAACTGGAATCTTTTTATCTAAGTCAATGGGGGTAATAATAGAATACTTGTCATGTGGGATCCTATTACTTGGAATTTAAGTGACTACCAATAGAGTTTCAAGTTATTCGCTGTGTTTTCAAAATTAAGGGAGGCATGGTTATATTTGTCACTTTTATTTATGCTTCTAATAGTGAGAAACTTATATTATCACTATGGAATACCTTAGTAAGTTTAGCAAATTGATTTATGTTCCTAAGATGGTTATTATTAACTTTAACATCACTATACATCCTTATGAAAAAAGGAGGTTTACATATCCCTTTTAAAAACTTGAAATCTTAAATAATTTCATGCTTGTTTCTTGCTAATTTGAAACTAGTCTCTATGATAATAAAATTACCTGGAAATCAGGTGAATTTAGAAACATACATTGCAAATTAAACAGAGTCCGATTTAATCAACATTTCATTAACTTTTCTAATGACTATAAATGTAGCACTCTTCTTCAAGCCACTGGTGATCACACTCCTATTAAAGTCAACTTCTATATTAACAACTTTGGGCTTTCTGGCATGATTAATTATCCATTTTGGTACATAATGGTTTTACTAGTGATAACTCATACAATGATGTTGTTAAATGTTATTTCTCCAATAATTTGTCAGGTACTGCTCAATTTAAATTTAATAAAACTCTTAAGATAGTCAAAAACAATCTTAAAAATTGGAATAACAATGGGAAAATCAATGATATCAATTCTCTTAGCGAAAATGTGCAATATTATAGAACACTTTAGATGATGACAGGTCAAATATTAATAATGTTAATGCTTTTTTTAAAGCTCGGGAGGATGTAGCAATGCTCTTCACATCCAATTAATTAATCTTAGACAAAGGCTAAAATTGTTTGGTTGTCTCATGCTGATGAGGCCTCTAAATTTTTCTGTGGTAAGATGTCTATTAAAAAGCACAACAATGACATAGTTAAAGTATTTAACACTTGTAGCAAAGTAATAAATGATGCTTCTTTTACTGAAAATGAAGCCATTATTACTTCGATTTTTATATATAGTCCTGATTCCCAAAGTGTTACCTTCCTTAATATTGATATGTTGTCAATGATAACAGTTAAAATATATTGTTGGTTTCCATAAAAATTAAAGAAATTAAAAACATCATTTTTATAGTTAGTGGTGACAAAAGCCCAGTGCTTGATGGATTTGATGTTGTTTTATAAATATTAGTGGAGAGATATTCAATATCAAACATTAGATGTTGTCTGTGAATTTTTTGATTCTAAAAGGTTATTAGTAAGTTTAAACCACACTTTCTTAAATTTAATTCCTAAGGTTGGAACTACCATTGATTTAGAGGATTTTAGGCCTATTTCTTGTTGTAATTATATATACACACACACACATAATTATTTCTAATATTCTTACAATAGACTTTAATATTTTTCTTGAATTTTTAATTTCTGAGATCAAAGTGCTTTCATCTTTGGCAGATTAATATTTGAAATTTCTTTGATTTCTCATGAGATGAATAGAAATTTTAATGTCAAAAGCAAAAATCTTGTGTGCATTAAAGTTTACTTGCATAAACCTTTTGATAAAATCAACATTTTTTTTATCATTCATATCTTTAAACAATTTTGTTTTCAAAACAAATTTTTTGACCTGGTTAGAGAATATATCAATAATGTTACATTCTCCATTTTAATTAATGGATCCCTTGAGGGACATATTTATAATAATAGGGGCATAAGGCACAGGGACTCTTTATCTCCTTATCTTTTTAATTTACTCATGGAATACTTTTCTAATTTGATGGATATTGAATTATTAATGGATAACATCAGACCCATTGGTAGGGTTAAGCCTACCATTGCTCATTTATTTTATGTTGATGACCTTTTAATACTTGTTAATGCAAATATTGATAGTGCTTCTACAATAATTAATTTTTTTTAATAAAATGGAAGCATATGCTAGTTTAAAAGTGAATGAGAGCAAGAGTAAAGTTTAGTTCAGTCCAGGTTGTAAGAAAAAAGAGGATATTCTCAACATCCTCAATTTTAAAGAAGGAAATCTTCCTGTAATGTATCTTTGGTTACCTCTCAATTCTAATAAGATGAGTGAAAAAGATTGTATCATGCTATATGACATTATACAAAGCAAAATGGATGGTTGGTCTACTAAATTACTTTATATTGCTGGTAAGATTGAGTTGACCTACATTGTCACCACTGTCATCATCATTTATTGGTTGCAAACCCATAGTATTCCTATCGACACTACTACAATACTAGTTTGTTGCTTCTGTTGTTTACCTCCTGTTGCTTCTATTCGACAACCGAAGCAACTGCAAATGATGTAATAGGCTAGAATCTGTTGCTTCGGCTGGAAAAGCGAAGCAAAAAACCCATTTTGCTTCAGTTCAACATCCGAAGCAAATGAAAAATGTGCAAATAGAACCAAATTTCATGCTTCCAGTACACAACTGAAGTAACAAAAACATCTTTTTTTCCTTCAGTTCCCATCTGTTGAAGCAAAAATGGGTAATAGGGTTTTAAAAGACCCTATTTGTTGCTTCTATTGTGCTTACATCAGTAGCAAAAAACTATATATGACTAAAAATACCCCCTTATAGTTCACTATAATTCTCAAATAAACAATGGATATATATCACAAATAATTTTCTCTTGGAATTATATAATCAGACAATATAACAGTATAAATTAGACAATTGAATGTAATAATTTCATTGATAGGGTTATATAATCCATACATTTAAGAGCAACAATATAATTAAAAACAAAATAATTTAGCAATACTACTAATAATCCAGTCTTAACACAAGAAAAAACCAAGTACAAACTTGGAACTACAATTTACTAAGTATAGAATCACAGTTTTAAGATGGAGTGCGGTATAACATTGAAGTTCAAACACAACACAAGGCCATAATTTACATGCAATATTTAGATATATTTTTTATTGCTAAAAGAATATATGGCAACAAATATGTTTACATGCAAATTACCAAATCAATGTAAAGTGTTGACAAATCCACACAAGTTGTAGTGCTATAAACAAATACAATAATAAATATGTTTATATGCAAATTACCTACACAAAAATACAAGTTGTAACGTTATAAACAACAGCCAAATTACCTAATAATTGTAAAAAGTTCTCACAGCCACACAAGACTTAATACCACAAATGAAAGAAGCTGGTGATCGTAGAACTCAAATTGTAGGAATGAATAGCATAGCGATCATTACCTGCATCATAATAGTAACATTGGTATTACTTAATAACTCATCAATGACTAAAGAAATTTACTGAAGGGGAGTGTAATATTTAAATTATAGGAACAAAAATCATTTCTGGAGTTACCACCGCAAAATGCTATCATCTTGGCAATGACAAAATATATTGGCTTTTGAGAGATAACTAGACCTTTATGATGCATCAGACGCAGGCTTTTGCCTATGTATTGTTTTGTCACAAAAATGAAATTATATCATTGCTACAGCGAGAAAAATGTTTGAACCTAGGGAAATTGCCCATGTGTTTTTCCCAAAATTTTACACTTTAAGATAACTATAAACTCAAATGTCTTGGTCGACTTAGAACAGAATCCTGGAGATCTAACAAAATTACCACAAAAATTTCAATTCTAAAGCTACAAGGGTCCCAATAATAAGTGATTAGGAAAAGTTGATGACAACAAAATACAGATCAATTGAGCACGCCCCATTCTAGAAGAAAGTTTACCTCAGTGGACATAGGCATTTGCAAATTTTTCATTTATAAGATAAATTTATTCATATGGATGATTTATTTTCACATGAAAAGGTAATCATTGAGGGGAAGAGAAGGGGAAAGATTTTGATTTCCAGCTCAAAGCAAGAGTGGAAAATGGTATGAAATCCTGCATGCCAATGACAATGGTTTGAACTAACCTAACTCGCATATTGTCACTATAACAAAAGATGGGATATACTAGTTGATTCAAGAAAAGACTATAACTAACTCAGAACCAAACTGAGGCGGTAACTACTATGCTTGTCATAAGGTAAATAGTCTTTTCAGATTCATAAAGAACCTTTCGGTATGTAACCTGCAAAATGCTATCAGCTAGGAAAAAACTAAAATATACCATCGATGACAATTAACCAAACACATATATCAATATTACTATCTCTATTTCTTGAGGTTAATATTAGGTTTTTCTCTCTATGTTTGCATCTTCTTATCTAAGTCTATTGTCAATTTTTAGGGTTTGATACTATCAAAATTCACGTCAGTCTTTGACAGATGCTCATAATATAACGTAAATGAAAGGAAAAAAAGAAGATTAGTAATGAAAAGATGAGCAATAGAGTTGGAATTTGGTGTAAATTGGATTGCAACGGAAAGCTTTTGTTTATTCCACAACGTAAAATGATTTGTACAGAGAATAATATATTATAGGCTTTGAACACGGCTATATATAATAGCCAAACAATGTAAAAATGGGCTTAGCCCAGTTGTAAGATAAAAGAGAGACAGGGAAGTAAAGTTTGCAACTTACCCAATAAGAGTATGTTACTTTTTACTCCCTCCCTGAAACTGTAACTGGGTACAACCCTAATTAGGTTTCGATATATAAAATAATGGCGGCTCCAATTTTCTCCATGAAGATGGCGATAGCTTCAGTTTCCTTCATAACAAAATCTCCCAAACAGATAAATCCATGTGAACTTGAGCTCTTCATACTTGATTGTGAGAAAGGACGACGGGTCTAAAAAGACAAAATCTTCCAGCCAGGTAAGTCTATCCAAACTTTGAGCTTTTAAGCTTGATTATAAATATATTTTGTTGAGATAAATAGAATTTGTGACATTAAACAGATTTGGGCTTCGAATTTGATCAAACCCTAGTTGTGCAGGCCAAGTCCGACTTCAAATTTCAGCTCAGTCTGGAACATATACTATTCTAGTGGATCTTTTTCTCAAATCTGTTGAACTAACATTGAGTTCTTCTTTTCAACCCGACGAAATTTGGTCTAGAAAGTGGTTTTTTTGGTACATTAGCTTTTTGATGTTGCGACGGTATATATCCAACCCTTAACTTTCCTTAAATCACTTGTTCTCTGATAAAGTATAAATCTAGTTCTACATGCTTTGTTTTGGAATGTAGAACAAGATTAGATGTTAAAGAGATATCACTAACATTATCACACCAGATCACGGCCTTTTTCTCTATCTTGACTTTAAGTTCACTTAATAAAGATTCTATCCATAAAACTTCTGTTGCTGCACTTGCTACACATCTGAACTCAGCCTCAGTACTAGATCTAGAAACTGTATTCTGTTTTTTAGCACTCCATGAAACAGGATTTTTACCTAGAAAAATACAATACCAAGATGTTGATTTTCTATCATCAATATAAGTTCCCCAATTAGCATCTGCATAGGCATTTATATTCAATGTGTTGCTTATTTTAAATATAAGACCATGATCAACTGTTCCCTTTAGATATCTAAGAATTCTTTTGACAGCAACCCAATGTGTATCTAAAGGATTTTGCATATATTGACTTGCTTTATTGACACTGTAAGAAATATCAGACCTTGTAATGGTAGCATACTGTTAGAGCTCCAATGATACTTCTATAAAATTTTGCATCATGAAATGTTTCTCCTTTGTGTTTTGAAAGTTGACTGTTTGTGATCATTAGAGTTGGAAGAGGATTAGCTTTATCCATTTTTGCTCTTTGAAAAATTTCTGAAATATATTTTCTTTGACTAAGATGAATTTCTGACTTTGAACTTTTGACTTCAACACCTAGGAAGTAGCTTAAGCCACCCAAGTCTTTAATAGAAAATTCTGCATTCGGTTTCTTTGTGATATTGTCAATCTCAGGTTTGCTAATTCTTGTAATAATGAAATCATCAACATAAATTAGTATATATGTTGTATCAGTGCCATAAAATTTTGTGAATATTGAATTATCAGATTTAGTAGAATTGTAGCCATAGTTGATTAGAGTTGACTTCAGCTTGTCAAACCAAACCCTAGGTGCCCTGCTTAAGTCCATAAATAGATTTGTTGAGCTTGCACACCAATTTAGAATTGTTGCCTTGACTGGAACCTTCAAGCTATTGCATAAAAACTTCTTCCTGCAAATCACCATTAAGAAATGCATTATTAACATCTAATTGTCTGAAGTTCCAATTTTTAAACAAGGCTATTGTTAATATTATTCTGATTGATGAGGGTTTCACAACAGGTGGAAATGTTTCATTAAAATCAAAACCACACCTTTGTGAATAACCTTTAGCAACTAATCTAGCCTTAAATTTAGAAATTGAACCATCAGAATTTTCTTTAGCTTATAAACCCATCTGCAGCCAATTATATTCTTATTCTCTTGTTTTCCAACCAGTGACCAAGTTCCTTTCTTGATTAATGCATCATCTTCCTCTTTCATAGCTTGTTTCTAGTTATCACATTCAATTTCCTCATGGAAAGAAACTGGCCCATCTTGTAACACAGCAGTATTAATAGTTTTAGGTTTAAAAATACCACATTTTTCTCTAGTTAACATTGGATGCTGATTGAGATTATATCTGTTAGTAATATCATGACTGATTTTCTCAGATTGTTCTTTGATAGATGATTGGCCACTACTTTCAATATTTTCATGACATGATTGACTTTGAATGTCTGAATTGTCATCAGCTAGATGCTCTTGACCTGGCCTTCTAGAGGGCACTATGTGTTGAGAGCTTGTGGTGGTGTCCCTAGTAGCTTGTTGAAGTGGCACCATCACTTGAATTTCTTTAGGTAAATCAGGTATAACCATTCTAGGCTCAACAAATTTTTTAGTTGTTGTACTTTTAATATTACTGAATGGATATATTTGCTCATTAAACCTCACATGTCTAGAAATATATATTCTACCGGTTTATCTAGACATTTAAAACCCTTTTGTCTGTTGCAATACCCTAGAAAAGTACAAGGGTTGACCTGAAATCTAATTTGTGTGTGTTATATTGTCTCAAAAAAGGAAAACACTGACATCCAAAGATTTTTAAATGATGATATCTGGTTTAACTTTAAACAAGACTTCATGTGGATATTTGAACTTCAAAACTATTGTTGGTAATAAATTTATCAAATGTATAGCAGTATCAAAAGCTTCAGGCCAATATTTTAAGGGCATTGAGGCTTGTGCCAGTAAAGTTAAACCAGTCTCCATAATATGTCTATGTTTCCTTTTTATTAAGCCATTTTGTTCTGAAGTGTATGGGCATGTGGTTCTATGATTGATATCTTTATTTTCAAAAAAATGATTTTAATGGTAAGAATTCCCTTCCACCATCAGTTTGAAAAGTATTCACATGGTGACCAGTCATATTTTCAACTTTACTAATGTACTATATTACCACATTGCATACTTTAGTTTTAGATGTCAGCATGTATATCCAAGTGAATCTAGAGTATGCATCTATAAATGAAATATAATACTTGTAACCATAAACCGAACTGGTATATGCAGGACCCATAAATCTGTAGCCACTAATTCAAGTGGTCCTGTAAAATTTGTTTGTGAATTTGGAAATGCAAGTTTATGAGATTTTCCCAATTGACAAGAAGAACAAATATAGGAATCATTAATACTACTAACATTCAAGTTATTATCACTCATAATTTGTTTGACAAACTTAACACTTAGATGCCCTAACTTGCAATGCCACAAATCAAATTGTCTACTACACACAGAATCATTTACAGGGCTTACTGAACATTCTTTATCAACACAACTAGAGTTTATAAGATTTGCAACATCAAATCTGTGTAACCCCTTAAACTCATTACCCTGCAAAATAATTTCTTGTGTCAGAATATCTTTGACAATGCAAGAATTTGGATAAAACTCAAAATATACATTATTGTCTTTTGCAAATTGGGAAACACTCATTAGATTCTTTTTAATAAATGGAACCCTTAATAAAAATTTTAAGATAAGTTCTTTGGGTCCTTTTAAACTTGCATTTCCAGTCTGTGTAATTTGCGCTACCTTGCCATTACCAGCTAAAAGATTTTGCGTACCTTTGTATTCCTTGTTACCCAAGTTTAGATTATTTAAATTGTTAGTTGATTAGTAGCCCATGAATCTGGATACCAGCAATCATCTGTAGCATCATCAGCAGAAATAGAATCTGTATTAGTATTTTCTGTCTGATTTTTGTTGTTGTCTTTCTGCACATTCACCATATTAACACTTGAATTGTTGCTAGTTTGTCCGGGATTAACAATGGAATTATATCTAAAATAACATTTGTTTGCACTGTGACCAAATTTGTCACAAATTTGACATCTAATTCTGGTATTATTATTTCTTCCTCTGCCTCGATTTGATTGACCACCTCTCTGAAAATTAGGATGATTTTGATTTCTTGAAGTATTGCCCTAATTTTTACCCCTTCTATAGGAAGTAAAATTAACTGACAGATCTGAATTGATATTTCTTTTGTGATCAATCCTGCCTTCATGAGCCAACAGGATTGAATGTACATATTGTGAATTTGGTGTAGGATCCATAGACAAAATAATTGCTGATACAGCATCATAATCGTCATCCAAACCACTTACAATTGATAACACATGTTCAGATTCAGGAATTTTTGGTCCTTCTGAATTTAATTGATCACAAATGTTTTTTTACCTTCAGCAAGTACTCATTCATTGTTGAATCACCTTTTCTAACACTGTGGAGTTGTCTTTTGAAATGCATGATTCAAGCAGATGATTGTACAGAGAAATTTCTTTCTATTGTAGACCAAACTTCATTTGCAGTTTTAATACCAATTAACTGGGGTAAAATACTTGCTCCAATGGATGACATCATCCATGCACAAATAAGACTATCTTGTCTTTGGTATGACAGAAATTCTGGATTTTGAACAAGTTTATCTTCATTATCACGAATAAATCTTGGTGGGACAATCTTTGTTCCATAAATGTAATCATCGAGACCATAACCTCTAACTGTTGTTTCTACCTGTAATTTCCATAACAGGTAGTTTGATTCATCAAGCTGAATTGAAACAAGCCGACTTTGCGGTTTAGTGATTGATTTCATCAAAACTTGGATTGGATCAGGAGTTTGATTCTGTGCAGTTGAGACTCTAGCACTGGACACGTTGGCACTGTTGGCATCATCAGGTCCAACCATGACAGGAACTAAGCGTAGATCACTTATTCAGGTAAGAGAAATTCTGAATATAGAAAACCTTGAATTGTGATTTTAAAGAAACTCTTTAGTTTGAGCACTGAAGCAACCTTAAGGACTTAAATGATGAAAAACAACAGCAAGAATCATGAAGGATTCAAATTCAAAAAACTGATAAGTCCTTCTGGATGGCTCTTTGCTCAGCAAAATCAGTTTCTTTATTTTCTTGATCGGTTTTCTTGCAACGTTCAGTTGCTTTTACCACCAAATTTTCAATGAAAGAATTGTTGCTGCCAGGAATAATCCAAGCCGAGGCACTGTTCTTTCGTTGAAACCAACAACTCTCAAATGATGAGGTTAAAACCTTAGATGAGAGGGTCCAAATGATGACTCCTCTCTGATGGACAAGAAACTCTGATAACCAAAGATTATTTCTTGATTAGGATCGAGCAACTGATGATGTTAAGCACAATATAGATGCTCTGATACCAAGTTGGAATTTGGTGTAAACTGGATTGCAACGGAAAGCTTTTGTTTATTGCAAAATGTAAAATGATTTGTACAGAGAATAACATCTTACAGGCTTTAAACACGGCTATATATAATAGCCAAACAATGTAAAAATGGGCTCAGCACAGTTGTAAGATAAAAGAGAGACGGGGAAGTAAACTATGTAACCGACCCAATAAGAGTATGTTACTTTTTACTAATAGAAAAATTATATTGAAAAATAGATTACGGTTTATACTTATGCAAAATTTGCCCGGAGTCTCTTTCTAAAAAAATCCAAGGCGAACAAGATTAGTGTGGTTTTCATTTCTTTCCTACTAGGAATTTCCTTCTGTCACCCAATTATGCCAAAATGGACCCTGACATCAGAAGATATTGAGGTTAAATAAAAACCGTTGGAACTACTTCATAAAGAATGATTGGTGGATAATTACAATGGAGATGAAAACAAGTAATGAACCAAACAAATTAGACATTTAGCAAAAAAGGGATTATCAGAAAATATTGAATTTACAGAATAGGAAAATGGAATACCCTCACAAATTGATTTGTGTCAAAGCATAAAAGATAACGAAGGATGCACGTGGAACAAAGTTGAAATTGAAATGCTCTGTTTATGTTATAATGAGAGCATATAGGACTACTTTTTATCAATTGTTATAATTCATTTCAAATGGTGTGATTTCCCAGTTATGTTTTAGATTTAGAAAAATGATACCGCTTACCTATAGGAACGGAAGCAGCTCCCATAAATTCTACTACGCTTTTGCCGAAGCATTCATCAGCCATGGAATTAAAGGCCACCAACGACACATCTGCAAGAAGTTAAATCAGTTCACTAAAAGTGTAAACTAGCATGTTAGGATAAAATCAACCAAATAAATTTCCATTTTATACTGTAAATATGAAGAAATACAATATCATCCTAAAACTGACCTACACGACACTTCTTCGTGTAACTTCACAAATTCATCCATGCATAATTTGATCTACCCTTTAAACTTTATAAAATGTCTTTATCTTATTTATTTTTGTAGCAACAGAAAACTGGTGTTTCAGTCTAAGGAGATCAAAATCAAGTCTTTAGACTGTAATCAAAAAAGCAAGCTGAAGAGAACGAGCCTGGACAGATTACAAAAATCAGAGTTTGCCATCATCTGTATAAAAATTCATTACGAAATAAGAAGTGATAGTATGTGTGACGACAACCCATAACCCCTGTACTAAACAAGAGGAATAAAGCACTGAAAGACGTGTCAGGCAGTTATAGACGATCATCAAGGTATGATAACACAAAGGGAACCTGTAATATAACTCACCACACAAGGATAAAGTATAATAGAACATATACAACAGGTAGAAATAGTGAAACATCATATAACAAACTTTTGAAACTTTCACAACATCTTGAAAGATCATCCATACATCATAGGAAACATCAAAGCATGTACATGAAGCTTGTGACGACTGCCCATAACCCCTGCACTTAACAAGAGGAATAACACGCTGAAAGACATGCTAGGCAGCTATGGACGATCATCAAGGTAAGATAACACAAGCGGAACCTGTTGTAAATCTCACAGCGCAAGGATAAAATATAATAGAACATATTCAACAAGTAATATTAGTGAAGCATGTTCTTACAAAAAATTCAAATTTCTAAAACAACTAGAATGTATATCCATATACTAGAACTGCAACATATGTTCGTATAAACTTGCCTCACTACAACACTCAGAGTAGAATAACAAATAGTGGAAATCCAAATACTATATAGTAAGAGAGATAGTACGCCAGCCTCCTACTCGCCTCTGGACTACTACGTCGTCTTTATCACCTGTCACCTAGTCTGCCCATCCAAAATTGGATGAACAACCCAAGGTAATAAGATGGAAATATAAAACCTTGAGTTAGACAACAGTCTTAATGAGCGATAAAACAACTAACTAACTTCATCAATAAAGTATATGAGAATGGATAAATAAACTAGCTATTTTAACCACAATATCATTAAAGAACACAACTCCCATCTTCCCTACATAGGATAGTGATAGCCTTTACAATCCATACAACCAAAGGACTATGCAGTTAAAGCCCCGCTAAAGCCCCGCAAAATCCCCGCTATAGCCCATAACACTCTCCGACCACTACGCTTTTTCACTTTAGCGCTAATGAACAGTAGATCCGCTTTAAGCCCCGCTATCTTCCGCTGCACCCACTAAATCAAAGCTATTTAGCAATCGATTAAGCAATATTAATATATAGAGGATGATTTGACTAGTTCTCTTTTAAAATAAATAATAAAAGTTAGAATAAAGAGATAATTTGAAGGCATGAAGTCTAATATAAGGTAAGAATCTTTTATAAACATCAAATCTAGTGTGCATAACCATGATATTATATAATTTTGTTATATTAGAC
Source organism: Allium sativum (assembly GCA_030737875.1). Classification (NCBI taxonomy): domain Eukaryota; kingdom Viridiplantae; phylum Streptophyta; class Magnoliopsida; order Asparagales; family Amaryllidaceae; genus Allium; species Allium sativum. Next base: position 666,248,245 of record CM060924.1, read on the forward strand.
TAATTAATATTCGTTTCCTTAACCCAAATGATGTGGGATATCATTAATTAATATTAATTACCTAGTTTTATATATAATGAACCTTTTTGCACTTCTAATATAGCTCCGTTATTTTCCTGTTTTATCCCCGCTACCCCTTTTTGCACCTTCACCGCTATAGAACTGCTAAGCGCTTTAACTGCACATTCAAAGGAACAACAATTCATCCATGGTAATCAGAACGACCATTCAATCATGGAAAGCAGAAGCAATCAACAATAACACTCATAGCATTCAGATTATAGATCTCACGTAAACCATCCTAATGGAATTCAACATCCCTTAAGCACAAGCCCTAGAGGCCTAAACCAATATCAGACAAGCACCCAAGAAACATCTCCTTCGACGTTGGACAAACTACATGAGATGGTACAAACAAAACAACCAACCATCCATGACTGACTCTAGCTATCACCGCCAATCCTGCTTTAAAACTGTCATTAATCGTATGACTGGCCATATATTACAGCCATACACCTTTCAACCGATACGTATCTAGCCCTTTTAACCGATACCCAGGGTACTCGACCTACATCCGGTATTTTAGGTTCCCCTATTATACCCCTGCTTTAGGCCCACTAGAACCTACGACAACGATAGTTCCTCGGCCTTCAGTATCTCTAGCTATCCAACTTGACAACTTTTCATAGCTCAGCAGCCTCCTCGAGCAACCATTATTCACCAACTCACGACCTTTGAGCTGTCACTCTATTCGTTGTTCTACACCGATCAACGAACACAATCAACACTTCGAACCTTCTAATTTGAATCAACTTCGAAGTCACAACATCACCTAGCCAAATTGCACCACTGCGTTATGGCTAGGATTCTGGGTCATACATGAAAATATAAATTATTCAGAAATGACCCTATGCGACCGACCCAAACAAAGGAATGCTTCCGACCGATTCTGACTGATCACTCTGGATCAACTCACTTGAGAAGCTGACCGATCCAATACCCGAAATCATGACCAACCCATATTTAATATGTACAGGCCGACCCACTTGAGAAGCCGACCGACCCAACTGGTGACCGACCCGGTAGCTTCCTCCTTGACCAACCGGCCCGAAAGCTTCACCATCTCAACTTCATGACTAACCAGAATTCTTCCACCATGATCGATCAAAATTCTTCAACCACGATTGACCAAAACAGGAGATCGACCCAATCCGGAATGACCGACCCGACAACTTTTCCCTTGCACAATCCCAAAAAGACCGACCCGATCTAGACCCTCATTACTTCAACTTTCGGACCGACCAGATCGTGACCGACCCAGCTCCAAGGCCGACCGACCTGAAATGGCACCAGACTAGGATGAGACCGAGCACCTCTGATTTGTTCCCCAAGACACATTTTTGGCCGATCGACCCTACCAGGACTAACCCATTTCCTACACTACCCCAATACAACTCCTATTTCGACCAAAACTTTTCCAAATGATAAATTCGACGAAACCAACTCGTCTAACTCATCAAATATGGCCACAAACATGATATGAAACCACTAGCAACATAAAAACGATGATTTTCATCACAAGTTATATAAATTTCACCAAAATCATGATAAATGAACATATGAACTAATTTATGGATCTAACTTGCAAAACATATGAAATATCATAAGAATTACGGGTTTAAACTTCCTAAATTAGATACTATGGTGATCCATATGAAAATGAACTTACCAATGTGTAGATCTATGAGAAAATGCTTGAATTTGATGAAAAACTTGACCAAACATTCATATACTTTATTGAATCCATGTGAGAGAAGCATATTACTCACCAATTCTCCAAATCAAAGCCATTTTTTTTTTGATATTTCGGACAGCAAGCAATTCGAACCAAACCCCTTGATCTGATGAACTCTCACTTCAAATGATGTAGATCTAGCCTCAAATGGTGTAGAACTTCGACTTTCTTCCTTTAGATCTCGATTTTAATGGTGGAATGGTGTTAGAGGAAGGAGGAATATAGGCCATCAAATGAGAGAATGTAAACTATTCTCCATACCTCTTACCCCATATTTATAGATTTCCATTAGCTCACTAATGGGCCTCTACAAATCAACCCATTAAGGCTTCACATTCCTGAACAGCCAACTAAAAACCCTTAGAACAACGATTCCTCCCAAACCGATGAGACAAATTTTTAATGTAACCACTATACGGAAAGGCAACATATCATAATTTCCTTTCCAATGGCATAGGTCTCATTACCTAATTCGACCTGAGTCAAAATTAGTGCCCCGTATAAGATTGATACGGGAAAAATGGTCATAAACAAAATAAGTAAAAATTATGGACATGTTTCACATCCCCGTAAACAACATATCAAAATATGAGAGTGATCCAACCCTTAGGGAATAAAATAAAGATACTTTACGATCTTCCGATATGTAAAATATGGGCTTTTACAAAGCCTCACTACGATCACTCATAGAGTAACACAAACAGCGGAAAAAGGAAATACTAGATAGTAATAAAACTGATACGTAAGCCTCCATCTTGTCACCGATCAGTATCATCGTCTCAGCAAGCTATTACTTGTCACCTGCTACTCATCCTTCCCATCTACAACCGGATAAACAACCCAAGGTAATAAGAGGAAACGTAAAACCTTGAATCATACAACAATCTTAGTGAGCGATAAAACAACTAATTAACATCATCAATAAAGTATATGAGAATAGGAAGATAACCAATCTAATCTACCTACTTCACCGGAGAAGAAACTTAACCTCATCTTCCCCACATCGGATAGTGATAGCCTTTACAAAACAAGCATTTCAACCATACATCCATAGCAAACAGATAACCATTCATTCATGGCAATCAGAAGTAACCAACAATATCAATCATAACAACCAATTATATTTCTCAAGTAAACCATCCTAATCGAGCTCAACATCTCTCAAGCACAAGCCCTAGAGGCCTAAACCAATATCAGATAAGCACCCAAGAAATATCTCCTTTGACATCAAACAATCTACGTGAGACGGTACAAGCGAAAAACAACATTCATGACTGACTCTTGCTATCACCGCAAATCCTACTTTGAAACCATCGCTTATCGTATGACTGGCCATATCATCCTACCATTCGTCAAGGGCTAATGGCAACCCCAGTTCTAGCATAAACTATATACACCTTTCAACGATAAGTATGTTTTTCCAACCTTGACAACGTCCTCTCAACGATACCCAAGGTACTCGACTAACAATCTTCCAGTCTTTTGGGTGCCCCTATTGTACCCCTTCTTTTAGCCTGCTATAACTTACGACAACGATAATCTCTTGGCCTTCGCATCTCTAGTCATCCAATTCAATGACTTTTCCTAGCTCAAGCAACCTTCTCGAGCAACCATTACCCATCAACTCAAAACACCCTTGAGTTATTTTCACATTCGTTGCTTTTCAACGATCAATGAACGCCTCGCACCACTTCGAACATTGCCTCTTGAACTCTGTCGAAGCTAGAACCATTGTCGACTCAAAAACAGGTTTCGTTTGGTCGATACTGCATTTTATAGCATTTCCAGCTCTTTTGCTATGAAAAAGTGGCAAAATTTTCGAAATAGTCCTTTACAGCGTTTTTGAAGTGCTATTATATCCCCTGTTTCAATTTAGCATCATTCTGGTATGAAAAATTAAACAAAACATCAAAATTGGCTTTCACAGCGTTTCTGCCTTTTTACAGCGTTTCATAAGTGCTATCATAGATCAAGTGCGACATACAACATGCGACATGCGACCTGCGACATTAGCTCATTCTTGTTCCAGGACTTTCTAAAGCATTTTTTACTTTCCATAATGTTTTTCCAACGCTGTCAAACCTCACACGACATACGACGTGCAACATTCTTATTCCAGGAATTTCCATGGCGTTTTTACTTTTCATAACATGTTTCTAACATTGTCAAATCTCTCACGACATACAACATGCAACATTCTTGTTTCAGGTCTTTCCATAGCGTGTTTCTAACGCTATCAATTGCTGTAAATTTTCAGAACTTGATTTTTGGTCTGATTTTTAAAAATTCACCCGATCCGCGTGATTTTTCTAAACGAACTATGATTTTTCAACTTGCCAAACATGTTGCCAAACACTCCCAAACTCTCCAATCCATCTTAACTCAAAATCAATCAATTTCATCAACAAATCATCAACATCAAAACAATGATTCAACAAATGATTAAATCAATATTTATGGATCTAAACATAGAATTAACCAATGAAATTACCTTTCATAAGTTGCTAGATTAGATCCTATGGTGATTCGTACGAAAATACACTTACGATGATGTAGATCTAAGGAAAAGGACTTGAAAATGATGAAATTAAGATCATAGAACTCATATCCTTGATTGAATCCGCGTGAGAGATGCATATCACTCACCAAATCTTCAAAACAACACAAAAACACTTGGATTTGAATCCGAACAGTGGAGAATTAGCTTCAAACTCTTTAATTTGATGAAATCTCTCTTCGATCAATGTAGATCTAGCTTCAAACGATGTAATCTTCAATCTTCACATGTAGATCTAGAATTTTAACAGTTGAAAGGTGTACTTGATTGAGCAAGGAGAATAACGAGCTCAACCAAATGAGAGAATGAAGAAATTAACTATCCTCCTTGCCTCTAACCCCTATTTATAGCCTCCTACCAGCCCGCTAATGGGCCTCTCCAAATCAGCCCACTAATGGTTCAAAAACCTTAACAACCAATTGCAAAACCTTAAAATAGTGATTCCTCTCAAACCGTTGAGCCAAATCTTTAATGTGACCACTCTACGGAATGGGAAATATCATTTCCTTTCCAATAGCACATATTTCAACACCTGAATCGATCTGAGCCAAAAGTTATGCCTTGTACAAGACTGACAGGGGAAAAACGGTTACAAACAAAATTGGTAAAAATTATGGACATGTCTCACATCCCGATAAACAACATACTAAAATGTGAGAATGATTCAACTCTCAGGGAATAATATAAAAATATTTTACGATCTTCTGATACATAAAATGCGGGCTGTTACATTCTCCCCTCTTTAGGAATTTCGCCCCCGGAATCCCAACAGACACAAGCAAGCAAAACAATTTCGCATGCCTATCATCCATAAGCAGTCAATTATATTACCCCAAACCAGCAGCCATCAAGCCATGCATCCATAGCCTTATCCTAACACATAGAATTCTAAGAACAAACACAATAGTACAAGTTACAATGATGCATGGTGATACGATACTAATGGGTCATACCAACGAAGAGTTCTGGATGGGTCGCCTTCATGTTCTCTTCTGTTTCCCACGTACGATCGCAGCCATCCTCACTCCATTGTACCTTGACTAGCTTAACCGTCTTCCTATTAAATTGTTTTGTGTCATTCCTCACAGCACAAAGCGGCTTACAAGGTCTCGTAACTACGGTCTCTTTTCTAGATCTTCGTACTTCTCTGGAGATACCACTACATTTGAATCATGCATGCACTTATGTAGAAACGACACATGGAAAACATTATGCACATTTGACATCTTCTCGGGTAATTCTAATCTATTTGCGAGCTTTCCAATCTGCTCGATTATCGGAAATGGTCCAATGAACCTAGGGGCCAAATTTTCTTTGCTTCTGAATCGAGCAACATTCTTTAACGGCAAAATCTTCTCGAATACCATATCGCCAATGTCGAATTCCAAATCTTTTTGATGCTTATTGGCATAACTCTTCTGACGATCTTGGGCTGCCTTCATTAGTTGTTGAACGGTCTCAATACATTCCGATGTCTCTTTGATCATCTCTGGCCCAAGTATCAACTTATCTCCAGTTTCTAACTAACATGCCAGAGAATTACACGGCCTACCATACAACGTCTCATATGGTGTCGTCCCAATGCTCGACTAGTAGCTATTATTATACGCAAACTCAACTAGATTTAGAAGGTCTTCCTATGGTCCCCCAAAGTCCAATACATAAGCTCTTAGGAGATTTTCCGAAACTCAGTTAACCCTCTTGGTTTGACCATTGGTTTGGAGATGATAAGTCGTACTTAAACACAACTCGGTTCCCAAAGTCTCTTGCAAACTCTTCCAAAATCCACTTGTGAACACTGGATCTCGAACACTAGCTATTCTCTTTGGAATACTATGGAATCGAACTATCCATTTTATAATAAGCTCAGCTATCTTTGATTTTGTCCTAGTCGATTTGAGAGGAATGAACCTTGCACTTTTGTTCAAGCGATCCATGATGATCTAAATTCCTTCATTTTCTTCCCTGGTTCTAGATAGTCCATAGACAAAATGCATCGATATATGCTCCCACATCCACATAGGAACTTCGAATGGCTGAAGCAATCCACTCGGCTTTTTCTGTTCAGCTTTCACTAACTGATAGTTCATGCACTTGGAAATAAATTTTCCAACGTCCCTCTTCATCCCTTCCCAGTAGTAAGCTCACTTCATGTCCTGGGACATTTTATTACCACCAGGATGAATCGTCAACTTCGAGTGATGACATTCCCTCAGAACCTCATCTCTCAATCCATCGATATCAGGAACAACCAGTCTCCCTTGCTTTCAAAGCCATCCCTCTCGATCGGCCTCAAACACTTTATTCTCTGGTTCCAACTTCCATACAAACTCGACAAACTTTGCGTCTCACTTTTGGCTTTCTCCAATCCTTTCAATAAGAGTAGGTCTTATTAACTAGTTTGCCAACATTTCAGGTTCCAGGTCACACTTTGGCCTGAAATCAAACCCTACCAAAAATTCAAGGTTCTTCCAAAATTATATGATGGCCAAAACTCTAACCACCGCTTCTGCCGAAGATTCAAATCCTTTTGGTAGAAAAGATACTTCAATGACTTATGATCCGTAAATAACTCGAATCGAACTCCCAATAGGTAATTTCTCCACATGTTCAGAGCAAACACGACCGCTGCCAACCCCAAATCATGTGTTGGATAATTCTTTTCTTGCGGCTTATGTTGTCGACTCGCATATGCCACAACCTTATTCTTCTGCATAAGCACTGCTCCAAGCCCAGTACCACAGGAATCGGTGTATACCACCATTTCTTCATTCCCACTTGGAATCTTCAAAACAGGAGCACTCGTCAGTCTATGTTTCATGATTCCAAAAGCTTGCTCACACTTTGCATCCAATGTGAACACTTGGTTCTTCTTCGTCAATCCTTATAATGGAGAAGCTATCTTGGTGAAATTCTTGATAAACCATCGGTAATAACCTACCAATCCAAGGAAACTTCTCACGTTCGTCGCATTCTTAGGTCTATCCCAGTCCTGGATTGCTGCCACCTTAGAGGGGTCAACCGCTATTCCATTTCCAAAAATGACATGACCTAAGAATCTCACTTCGCTCTTCCAGAAGTGACACTTCGAAAACTTGGCCTTCAGCTGATGCTTTCGCAAGATTTCCAAAATAACTCTCAAGTGCATCTTGTGCTCTTCTTCATCCCGAAAGTAAACCAAAATTCATCCATGAACACAAGTACGAACTTGTTCAACTGATATCTAAAAACCATATTCATAAGATCCACAAAATACGCTGGTGCGTTAGTCAATCCAAATGTCATCACCAACCATTCGAAGAAACTAGATGGTATCCTAAAAGCAGTTTTCGATACATTATCCTTTGCCACCCTCAACTGGTGAAATCCCATTGCCAAATCCATTTGAGAAAACACTTTGGCTTCTTGAAGTTGATCGAGTAAATCATCAATCCTCGGCAATAGATACTTGTTCTTCTTGGTCACCTTGTTCAGCTCACGATAGTCCACACAAAATCTTAACAAGCCATCTGCCTTGGTTGCAAACACCACTGGTGCACTCCATTCGGGAACACTTCTCTGAATGAATCATTTTCCTAAAAGGTCTCGAACTTGCACCTCTAATTCTCATTGTTCACTAAGCGCCATCCGCCTAAGAGGCATAACGATTGGTCTAGCACCCTTAACCAAATCGATCCTAAACTCGATCTCACGATGCAGTGGTAAACCTTTGACCTTGTTAAAGATATCCTCAAACTCATTTATGATCAGCTCAGAAGACAAGTTTTCCTGTTGTTAGGGATTGCGGAAAGGATCTTTAAGGCAAAATAAACACTAGAGGGGGGGTGAATAGTGTCATTGAGATTTTAAACAAAATCTAAAACTTATGTGATAAACTATATGAATCAAACACCACAGAAACAATCACAGACACAGAATTAGACACATATGCAAAATAAACAGAAATAAAAATGTAGAAAAGGAAATAACACACCAGATTTTATACTGGTTCGGATTGCTCCTACATCCAGTCTCACGCAACACTGGATTGAATAGAGTTTTATTACTATATTAAAATCCAATTACAACCTCCTTGATTTTACGGCTACAAGGGATACCATCGATTCCAACCTCCTTTATTTCACGGTTATAAGGGATACCACCGATTACCCGTCCTTGATTTCATGGCTACTAGGGATACCACTAATTACCCCCAAATACAACCCAAATAATTACAAACAGCCCTATAACTCTTCAATAACACTTGATTCAAAGAGTAATGAGTGTAGAGAGAAGAAGATTAGTGAAAACGGAGTTGAATTTGGCAGGGTATTGGTGTAGGAATCAAGAAAATGATAAGAATTAATGCTATAATGAAGTAGAGTGAAAGTGGAGAAGAAGATATGATCAAAAATTCGAATTCAAACCCTTTTTATAGCATGTGAAAGGTTGCAACGCTTCAAAACCGCAAAATTAGTGAAAAGACAGTTTCTTTCAAAATTGAAAAAATCACAGTTATATGTCGACATAGTGTTTTATATATGTCGACATATGCTTAGTGTAAATTTAATTTTTGAGCATTTTCAAGTGTTTAATATAAATATAATTATTGAATTAAAATATAGTGTTATAATTAACATTGTAAAGTAGGAAATCATATGAAAACATAAATATAAACTATATAAACATATTTATAAAATTATAAAGTTTAAAACTATATAAATATAAAGTACAAAAATATAAATATATAAAACTTAAGTTTGGAAACAAAAGTAAAGAAAGGAAAATAGAAAAGATAGAAAACAAAATAGGGAGTATAGAAGATAAAATTTGAAAACAACACAATTTGAATTTGAACCTGGAGTGCTATTTTGAGTCTTACATAATCTAGACTCTATAACTATATTTGTCTTGAACTCTTGAACTCTTAAAATCTCGAATACTCATGGGTCTTGAGTCTACTCTGAATCTCTAAAATATTTAAACTGTACAGTCTTTAGTAATATTTATTGCGTGTAAATCCTACATTTGTGTATGTGTGTGTATATATTCTCGACAAAAGAGTTAGTATATATTTTATAATCAATTAATATTGAAATAAGGTTGTTGCCACTGAAACTCCACTCTCCAACAATCTACCCCATTTTGATGATGACAACCTTAGTTTATAAAATAACACACCTATACTGTGATTACCCAAATATCCCCGTAAAGGAAAGCTTGGATTGCTTTGAGAACAACACAACTCAGAACACAAACTGAAGAACATTTTATTGCTGATTGCAACAATTACATCATAGTACAAGAATATAACAAAGTATGAATACTTATTACACAATAGAAATAAAATAATAGCAGAGACTTAAATTACATTTAAATAGCAGCGGAAAAATATTACAAATATACAACCGAAAGGAATACACGGATATAGAGCTTTCCGAATATCGCTTCAGCTGTAGACCAGGATACTGTAAATATATCTGCAAAAAGCTACTCGACTGCCTGTGTGGAAAATAAGGGCACCCGAGTTTGCCAGTGAAACAAACTACAGGTCAGTCAAGGGACTGGTATGAGAAATCTTAACTTAACTGTCTAATAATAAGGCTAATCACAGGACCACGCCGCTAACGCGGAACGGGTTTACTCCATTGGATTGCAAGTGCATAAAATAAAGTAAAACATTAAACAACGCAATGCTTTTTAGAAAAATAAAACCATTATAAGACCCAAGTCCCATCACACAATGCAACGCAAACCGGAGGATAGGGTTTTACCTTATAATGGTCAAGAGATGCTTAATACGATAAAACGGATTTAGTATTAGTGTGTATATCTATGGGTATATATATATTTCAAAAACAATTTCAACCATAATGTATTAATAATAGACGGCATAGTACCCCATCCTACTATGTCGCCATACTAGTTCTACAATCAAAACCGCAAGGTCGTATTGGAAATTGGATTTCTGTCATGAGTCGAGGCTAGGGGCAAGCTCCTCTCCGATTTGAGACACTCTAGCAAATGCCTCAGGATCCCCCGCAGTGAACCCTTGGATGCGGTAGGGCCGATCCCCGCCTATCGGCAGTGGATTAATTATGCCTGAACACACGTTTCCCGGTTCCTTTGAACCTAAAGTATGATCACTAACGGCCTATAAAAATCTGAGGCGCCTCAAAATCCATCATCCACATAAGTAAAATGCCAGCCAGTTTAAGCACTGACACTACCACTAGCTAGAAAGAAACGTGTGCACTCCTACGGTCCATATCCCATTTATGACTCATACCGGGGTGTGAGGCTCGCGAAGTCTCGCTATACACAAAGCTATGCCGTAATAGGTTATGCTTTGATCATCCCACAAGGCCCTGCTTTTCAACAAAAGCCTTGATCAATTGCATCTTGGCGTGCCACATTGACAATTCACGCCATGCGATCAATCACTATTAATATATACCAGGGTGTTAAGCAGAGAATAAATTCTCCACCACCAATCATATATACATTAATAAAAATCAATGTATTTCACATGAAACGAAATCCAATGTCAGACACGCATCCATTTACTAGCTTATGCTCTGGGTCTGAGCGAAAACCAAATCCGAACAATCAACAATAGTCCGGACAGCCACCACTGATGCCCCTTCAAGGTAACTACTCCCATCTAGGGTCTCTGTAGCAACACATCCATTCGATGTGAAGACCGTCAGTCTTCAACCACCGTCTTCATCTTCGACTCTTCATCGTCGTAGTAATTACTCGGAATGGGTTAAACCCGGTCTTTCCGAATAATTCGTGTATTTTATAATTAATAATCAAGCGCTATAAAAACACATCCAATGCCTCACTCCAATTCAGAATATTCCTTTAAATAAAATATTCACATTATCTTAACAAAGATAAATTCTTCAAATTTATTCTTAAATCTTTCTTTTAAAGATTTATTAAAATCCCAATTTGGATTTAAATATCAAAAATCATTATTCAATGATTATTTAAATTTAAGAAATTAATCTTATTCTTAACTGGGTTAAGGAACTAATGTCATTTAAAACACCGTTCACGATAAACCCAAAATCGACTTCCATAAAATAGGGAATCTTCACAGAAATCAAATCAATATATAATCGTTATAAATTTCTATATCCGACCAATAATATAAATGGAATAACGGCAAAGCCTTTTAAATTCCATATGTAGTATCGATCTTCTTTTACAGAAACTGATCTCGGTTATTATTAATTCATATTCCTTTCAATTCCAATTTAATATATTAAATTGGAAAACCTTACTTTTGGAAAATTCCCATTTAAATCTTGATACAAGATTTATAAATTCCAAATCATATTTTCATTGTCAGTTGGGTTAAAGAACAAATGTCGCTTAGAAACACAGTTCACAATAAACCCAACTCATATTTCATCTTATTCCAATTACTAAATATAATTGGAAACTTCAATAATCTAAATTAAAAGATTATTCTTTTCATATGGGGTTTTAAGAACAGTGTTATTTAAGACACTATTCACGACAAACCCAAAATCCAATTTATTTAATTTAACTTCAATTAAATCTTAACAAACTGGAAAACTTCATTAAATCTAAATTTAATTATTTATTCTAGTTAATAACTGGTTCATTCAATAAAAATATTTTTTTTAAATATATTCTTTCTCTAAAATATTCTTTTTCTAAAACATCTTCTAAAATATTCTTTTTCTAGAATATTCTATATTGGAATGTGACTCAATCAACAACCATATATTGTATGTAATCAACAATCATGATAAATAATTATTAAACATCCAAATGACGACCAGAGTGGAATTTATAACTGTGTGAGCATTAAAGTAAATAAATAACGCTCCTCACAGAATGTCAATCCATCGATTGACATATAACTAAATATTGGGATTAGTGTGTGTCCAGTATCATCCCAATACCCGTGTGGGGTTTCATCCATCAAACAAATAATAATTATTTGTGCACTTCGGCGATGTGTGAAAATTATCGTCCCAATCACATAAACAAGTCGGGTAACTTGTAAATGGAACTGTAACATCTCAGCATCATCAACATATATAATGAGGAATCATTACATATATAATAACAATGTAAGTTCTTATGTTGACATAATTTATCAAAAACCATAAATCTTTTCTACTGATTTATTTACATTAAAAATGTGAATGCTAATGTTGACTTACTTGCAATGAAATGTAATCTCTTTATATTACATAAAAATGATATTCTTCTTACGTTGTAAAAAAATGTAATCTTTATATTACATTAAAAATGTAATTCTTTAATTTTATCATTTTATAACAACTAAAGTGTAGATAAAAATGTACTTTTTTATTTCATGTTTTATTTGCAATAGAAAATGCAAATAAAATATAACTTTTTATCTCCTTCTTTATTTGCAATAGAGAATGCAAATAAAGATTCAACTTTTTAATTCATGCTTATTTACATCGAGAAATGTAAATAGAAATTGTAACTTTCTATTTCTAGTTTTATTTGCAACAAGGAATGCAAATAAAAATATAACTTTTAGTTTTAATGTTTTGTTTACATCTAAAGTTGTAAACAAAATGCATATTTTTCCTACGGTGTTTATTTGCCTCTAAATATGCAAATAAAAATATAATCTTTTAACAACGACGTTTATTTGCAACTAAATATGCAAGTAAAAATATAATCTATATCAATTGTTTTGTTTGCAACTAAATTTACAAACAAAAATGTATATTTCTATTTCTACCTAAAATACAAAATAAAAATGTAATATTTGTTTGCATCTAAAATTGCAAAACAAATGTAACTCTTTAAATCATATTTTGTTTTCAACTAGTATAGATTTATAAAAGTGTTTGTTTTGTTTCAACTAGTGTAAAATGACAAAAATGAATAATTTGGTTTAACTACTGTAAATTGACCAAAAATGAATGTTTTGTTCAATTCTTTTTATTGAACTAAACTGACAAATAAAATGTACTTTTAGGTCCATTCTTTTTATTTCATATAAAATACAAAATAAAATATAAAATTCATTCTAATGTTTTTGTTTGCATCTAAAACTGCAAACAAAAATGTAACTTCTCAAATCATATTTTGTTTGCATCTAAAATTGCAAACAAAAATGTACTTATTCATTTAAATGTTTATTTGCAACGGAGGAGGCAAATAAACAATTTTATTTCAATGTATATTCACATTGGAAAATGCAAATTTAAGAACCTTTTTTATTTAAATGTAATTTTGTAGTAGAGAATGTAAATAATAGGATACTTTTATTTTCAATCCATGTTTTATTTTCTAGTTTTGTTTGCGTTGTGGGACACAAACAAAAGTGTACTTTTTATTTTCAAGTTGTATTTACATTGTGAGATGTAAATAAAAAGTGGACTTTTATGTCATGTTCTATTTGCATTGAAAAATGCAAATGAAAAGTGAACTTTTATTTTCTATGTTTATTTGTATTATAGAATACGATAAAAGGTTAACTTATCTTCCTATGTTATATTTGCATTATTGAATGCAAATAAAAGAACAATTTTGGTTTTCAATGCATATTTGCATTAGTGAATGTAAATAAAAGAACAAACTGAAATTTCAATGTATATTTGCATTCGAGAATGCAAATAAAAGAATAAGTTTTATTTTCAATATATATTTGCATAGAGAAATGCAAATAAAAAACAAACTTGATTTTTAATGCATATTTGCATTTGTGAATGCAAATAAAGGAACAAATTTTATCTTCAATATATATTTGCATTAGTGAGTGCAAATAAAAGAACAATTTTTAATTTCGAAGTATATTTGCATTTATGAATGCAAATAAAAGAACAAACTCTACCTTTGATGTATATTTGCACTAGTGAATGCAAATAAAAGAACAAATTCTATTTTCAATATAAATTTGCATTTGTGAATGCAAATAAAAGAATGTAAGCTTTGATTTCAAGTTTCATTTGCATCAAAAAAATGCAAATAGACAATGCAACTTTTATTTCAATTCTAGGAATAACATAAAAGGGTATTTTATTGTTTTACACTTTTCTATGTGTTTTAATAACAAATAAAAGAACACTTTTATTTGTTTATACTTTTCCATACATTCTAATAACATATAAAAAAGGATATTTTATATGTAAAACATTTTTTTTCCTATGTATTTCAGTGTCATATAAAAGAATATTTTATATGTCAAGATTTTCTATGTATTTCAATAACAAATAAAAAGGGATTTCATTTGTAAATCAACTTTTATACTCTAATATGACCAATAAAAGAGATTTTATTTGTCAAAACAATTTCTATATTCTAATATGACAAACAAAAGAGATTTTATTTGTCAAAACAATTTCTATATTCTAATGTGACATGTACAATAAAAATAAGATTTTATTGCGTAAACAAAATTTAACAGGCGTGAGGCACACAAATCAATCCAACGATACATAGCAGTCATACAACAATTAACACTAAAATAATATGTACACAACATCAACATGAATTTTCATATAGAATAAATATAAATTACCCAGTGGAATAAAAAATAAATTATAAATTTTAAAAATAGATGTTCTCGCATTGATTTTTTCCCGTTCAGTTCAGATCTAAATTTTTTTCTCTAAATTCTGATTTGCTCCTTTTCCGGTTCGGTCAGTTTCATGATGTAGATCTTGAAAAGACGAGTTCAACGCTTCTGAAATCGTTCAATTTCGTTTCTGTTTGAAAGAGTTATGTTGATTTAACTATTGGATTACATTAATCGATAATTAATTAATAATTATTTAGTTATGTAATAGATTAACCCTTTCTTCTACACGTTTGTATAGGAAACATCGTCCTCCAGGAAACCCAATAGCCGATTTCTAGGGTTCCGATTTGATCGCTATCCAACTCGCCGACCTGGGATCGAACACTACCACGACCACCGCCTTGGACACACCTCCCCACATCGGCCTTCTTAGTGAACTCGACGGGCCCCACCCTCCTGAAAAAGCATGCGAACGGGAGGCATTTGAGCCTCAGAATCTCGAAATTCGTGCAATAGAAACTCATCATCACCGTACCAAATCAAAGATTGAAAGGAGTACTTCGATTTGACTTTGGGTTGAGGTTTTAATTCTTTGTGGATTGATCGTGATTGTGGAATCAAATCCAGAGCTCGGTGGCCATTGAAGTGAGGGTATACGATGGCTGGTATTTAGGGTTTGAGTATAATACTATACGGTGTATATATAGGTGTATTTCTAATTTAATTTTATTTATTTAAATCCAATAACTCCCTTTAACTCATACGAACTCCAATACAAACCCAACGAGTGTCGCTCCTAGCAAATAACCCCCATCCCGGACACAATGGAACATGTTTCGTAACCCAGTTCGGCTTTTACAATATGTTTTTCTTTAAATTAAATTATAAATCATTTAACTATTAAATTCAAACGTACATTTTAAATTACCGGGGCCACATACGGACTCTAAAAATTACAGAAAAATTATTTCTAGTTATGGTTTGACGATACGGTTCTAACAAGACTAATTTCGTCGAATTCTGAGACTGTTTGAAAAATGGCCATTTTCGAGTCGATTAAATTTGACTGAAATAGTCAAAACACGTTTTCCTCTGCCATGCTCACATATTAATTCGAATTTTTTTGCAAATTGAAACTTAGAGATAATTTGACATTCCGGTTCCTACAAAAGTGGTTTTATCGAAAACAGAGGTCGTTTGCAAAATGACTATTTTTAAGGGCTATATTTAATATTAAAATATATATAAATTCTACAGCGACTTTTCTAAATTTTAAACTGGACATAACTTTTTATTCCTGCGATGAAATTTCAGTTTTTCAGATTCGTTGGAAAGATATGGTTAAACAGATTTAAATATTTCTTGTTTCGTTCAATTCTGATTTAAAATGAATCCTGTACATTCAGTCAAAGTTCAAATTCAAAATTTCAAACTACAGCGCTATTTTAAACTTCTTTTATAATTAAATTAAATTTATTCGTTTTGAAATAAATTTTTAGTCGTTATTATTTAAAATAAATTATTCTAAATATTAAAATCCATTAAAATTCCTAAAATTAAAATTTTTAATTGGCCCCAAAATTCCGGGTTGTTACAATCGCCCCCACTTAAAATCTTTTCGTCCTCGAAAAGGAATGTAGCTAAAAGTTGTTCAATTAGCTAACTTAATTAAACTTTTATTTATTGGTTTCAATAATTAATTATCATTCTAATATTTTAATTAGTGCAACTAATTATCAGACATCACAACCATCAATCAATTAGGAGATTAACTTTTCAAATATATATAATTTTTATATATAGTAAAAAATCATATTTTTAGTGCAAATCATAGCAATGTGTACTAACTAAGTTTTGATTCTCATACCAGTCAATGGAAATATATAGAAATCCCACTTTCGAGACTAAAACATAAACTCTAACGACGCTAGCAACCATCAGAATCATCTCCGGGTGACTAGAGTGTGATTCTATATCTATCCAATATATTAAAACTTCGAATATCCGTTAATTACTCGTATATTCAAAATCTTTATATACTCGATTGTCCACATTAAATATAATATACTCAAATACGTATATTAAGATAAAATTTTCAAAACTAAATTTGTTTTTCATTTTTATTTTAAAGAAAATAATACTCTACATACTCGTTCTAGGATACTACTGATCCCATCTCTAACGAGTTATTCTTATTGGATATTACTAATCCAATCTCTGATGAATTCTTTCGTTCGGTTCTAATATGCCTTGTTCTCGAGCTCTATAAACCAAAGCTCTAATACCACATGTGACGACCCAAACTTCCCCATAAAGGAAAGTCTGGATTGCTTTGAGAACAACACACCTCAGAACACAAATTGGAGAACATTTTATTGCTAATTACAACAATTACATCAAAGTACAAGAATGTAACAGAGTATGAATACTTATTACACAATAGAAATACAATAATAGCTGAGACTTAAATTACATTTAAATAACAGCGGAAAAATATTACAAATATACAACCGAAAGGAATACACGGATACAGAGCTTTCCGAATGTCGCTTCAGCTGTAGACCAGGATCCTGTAAATATATCTGCAAAAAGCTACTCGACTGCCCGTGTGGAAAATAAGGGCACCCAAGTTTGCCAGTGAAACAAACTACAGGTCAGTCATGGGACTGGTATGAGAAATCTTAACTTAACTATCTAATAATAAGGCTAATCACAGGACCACGCCGCTAACGCGGAACGGGTTTACTCCATTGGATTGCCAGTGCAAAAAATGAAGTAAAACGTTAAACAACGCAATGCTTTTTAGAAAAATGAAACCATTATAAGACCCAAGTCCCATCACACAATGCAACGCAAACTGGAGGATAGGGTTTTACCTTATAATGGTCAAGAGATGCTTGATACGATACAACGGATTTAGTATTAGTGTGTATATCTATGGGTATATATATATTTCAAAAAAAAATTCAATCATAATGTATTAATCATAGATGGCATAGTACCTCATCCTACTATGTCGCCATACTAGTTCTACAATCAAAACCGCAAGGTCGTATTGGAAATTGGATTTCTATCATGAGTCGAGGCTAGGGGCAAGCTCCTCTCCGATTCGAGACACTCTAGCAAATGCCTCAGGATCCCCCGCAGTGAACCCTTGGATGCGGTACGGCCGGTCCCCGCCTATCGGCAGTGGATTAATTATGCCTGAACACACGTTTCCTGGTTCCTTTGAACATAAAGTATGACCACTAACGGCCTATAAAAATCCGAGGCGCCTCAAAATCCATCATCCACATAAGTAAAATGCCAGCCAGTTTAAGCACTGACACTACCACTAGCTAGAAAGAAACGTGTGCACTCCCTACGGTCCATATCCCGTTTTTGACTCATACCGGGGTGTGAGGCTCGCGCAGTCACGCTATACACAAAGCTATGCCGTAATAGGCTATGCTTTGATCATCCCACAAGGCCCTGCTTTTCAACAAAAGCCTTGATCAATTGCATCTTGGCGTGCCACATTGACAATTCACGCCATGCGATCAATCACTATTAATATATACTAGGGTGTTAAGCAGAGAATAAATTCTCCACCACCAATCAGATATACATTAATAAAAATCAATTTATTTCACCTGAAACGAAATCCAATGTCAGACACGCATTCATTTACTAGCTTATGCTCTGGGTCTGAGCGAAAACCAAATCCGAACAATCAACAATAGTCCAGACAGCCACCACTGAAGCCCCTTCAAGGTAACTACTCCCATCAAGGGTCTCTGTAGCAACACATCCATTCGATGTGAAGATCGTCAGTCTTCAACCACCGTCTTCATCTTTGACTCTTCATCGTCGTAGTAATTACTCGGAATGGGTTAAACCCGGTCTTTCCGAATAATTCACGTATTTTATAATTAATAATCAAGCGCTATAAAAACACATCCAACGCCTCACTCCAATTTAGAATATTCCTTTAAATAAAATATTCACATTATCTTAACAAAGATAAATTCTTCAAATTTGTTCTTGAATCTTTCTTTTAAAGATTTATTAAAACCCCAATTTGGATTTAAATATCAAAAATCATTATTCAATGATTATTTTAATTTAATAAATTAATCTTATTCTTAACTGGGTTAAAGAACTAATGTCATTTAAAATACCGTTCACGATAAACCCAAAATCGACTTCCATAAAATAGGGAATCTTCACAGAAATCAAATCAATATATAATCGTTATAAATTTCTGTATCCGACCAATAATATAAATGGAAAAAAGGCAAAGCCTTTTAAATTCCATATGTAGTATCGGTCTTCTTTTACAGAAACTGATCTCGGTTATTATTAATTCGAATTCCTTTCAATTCCAATTTAATATATTAAATTGGAAAACCTTACTTTTGCAAAATTCCCATTTAAATCTTGATACAAGATTTATAAATTCCAAATCATATTTTCATTGTCAGTTGGGTTAAAGAACAAATGTCGCTTAGAAACACAGTTCACAATAAACCCAACTCACATTTCATCTTTTCCAATTACTAAATATAATTGAAAACTTTAATAATCTAAATTAAAAGATTATTCTTTTCATGTGGGGTTTTAAGAACAGTGTCATTTAAGACACTATTCGCGACAAACCCAAAATCCAATTTATTTAATTTAACTTCAATTAAATCTTAACAAATTGGGAAACTTCATTAAATCTAAATTTAATGATTTATTCTAGTTAATAACTTGTTCATTCAATAATTTTTTTTTAAAATATATTCTTTCTCTAAAATATTCTTTTTCTAAAACAACTTCTAAAATATTCTTTTTCTAGAATATTCTATATTGGAATGTGACTCAATCAACAACCATACATTGTATGTAATCAACAATCATGATAAATAATTATTAAACATCCAAATGACGACCAGAGTGGAATTTATAACTGTGTGAGCATTAAAGTAAATAAATAACGCTCCTCACAGAATGTCAATCCATCGATTGACATATAACTAAATACTGGGATTAGTGTGTGTCCAGTATCATCCCAATACCCGTGTGGGGTTTCATCCATAAAACAAATAATAATTATTTGTGCACTTGGGCGACGTGTGAAAATTATCGTCCCAATCACATAAACAAGTCGGGTAACTTGTAAATGGAACTGTAACATCTCAGCATCATCAACATATATAATGAGGAATCATTTCATATATAATAACAATGTAAGTTCTCATGTTGACATAATTTATCAAAAACCATAAATCTTTTCTACTGATTTATTTACATTAAAAATGTGAATGCTAATGTTGACTCACTTGCAATGAAATGTAATCTCTTTATGTTACATAAAAATGGTATTCTTCTTACATTGTAAAAAAAAATGTAATCTTTATATTACATTAAAAATGTAATTCTTTAATTTTATCATTTTATAACAACTAAAGTGTAGATAAAAATGTACTTTTTGATTTCATGATTTATTTGCAATAGAGAATGCAAATAAAATATAACTTTATATCTCCTGCTTTATTTGCAATAGAGAATGCAAATAAAGATTCAACTTTTTAATTCATGTTTATTTACATCGAGGAATGTAAATAGAAGTTGTAACTTTTTATTTCTAGTTTTATTTGCAACAAGGAATGCAAATAAAAATATAACTTTTAGTTTTAATGTTTTGTTTACATCTAAAGTTGTAAACAAAATGCATCTTTTTCCTACGGTGTTTATTTGCCTCTAAATATGCAAATAAAAATATAATCTTTTAACAACTACGTTTATTTGCAACTAAATATGGAAATAAAAATATAATCTATATTAATTGTTTTGTTTGCAACTAAATTTACAAACAAAAATGTATATTTCTATTTCTAACTAAAATACAAAATAAAAATGTAATATTTGTTTGCATCTAAAATTGCAAAACAAATGTAACTCTTTAAATCATATTTTGTTTTCAACTAGTATAGATTTATAAAAGTGTTTGTTTTGTTTCAACTAGTGTAAAATGACAAAAATGAATAATTTGGTTTAACTACTGTAAATTGACCAAAAATGAATGTTTTGTTCAATTCTTTTTATTGAACTAAATTGACAAATAAAATGTACTTTTAGGTCCATTCTTTTTATTTCATATAAAATACAAAATAAAATATAAAATTCATTCTAATGTTTTTGTTTGCATCTAAAACTGCAAACAAAAATGTAACTTCTCAAATCATATTTTGTTTGCATCTAAAATTGCAAACAAAAATGTACTTATTCATTTAAATGTTTATTTGCAACGGAGGAGGCAAATAAAAGAACATTTTTATTTCAATGTATATTCGCATTGGAAAATGCAAATTTAAGTACCTTTTTTATTTAAATGTAAATTTGTAGTAGAGAATGTAAATAAATGGATACTTTTATTTTCAATGCATATCTTATTTTCTAGTTTTGTTTGTGTTGTGGGACACAAATAGAAAGGTATTTTTATTTTCAATTTGTATTTACATTGTGAGATGCAAATAAAAAGTGGACTTTTATGTCATGTTATATTTGCATTGAAAAATGCAAATGAAAAGTGAACTTTTATTTTCTATGTTTATTTGTATTGTAGAATACAATAAAAGGTTGACTTATCTTCTATGTTATATTTGCATTATTGAATGCAAATAAAAGAACAATTTTTGTTTTTAATGCATATTTGCATTAGTGAATGTAAATAAAAGAACAAACTGAAATTTCAATGTATATTTGCATTTGAGAATGCAAATAAAAGAATAAGTTTTATTTTCAATATATATATATTTGCATAGAGAAATGCAAATAAAAGACAAACTTGATTTTTAATGCATATTTGCATTTGTGAATGCAAATAAAGGAACAAATTTTATCTTCAATATATATTTGCATTAGTGAGTGCAAATAAAAGAACAATTTTTAATTTCAAAGTATATTTGCATTTATGAATGCGAATAAAAGAACAAATTCTACCTTTAAAGTATGTTTGCACTAGTGAATGCAAATAAAAGAACAAATTCTATTTTCAATATAAATTTGCATTTGTGAATGCAAATAAAAGAATGTAAGCTTTGATTTCAAGTTTCATTTGCATCAAAAAAATGCAAATAGACAATGCAACTTTTATTTCAATTCTTGGAATAACATAAAAGGGTATTTTATTGTTTTACACTTTTCTATGTGTTTTAATAACAAATAAAAGAATACTTTTATTTGGTTATACTTTTCCATACATTCTAATAACATATAAAAAAGGATATTTCATATGTAAAACATTTTTTTCCTATGTATTTCAGTGTCATATAAAAGAATATTTTATATGTCAAGATTTTCTATGTATTTCAATAACAAATAAAAAGGGATTTCATTTGTAAATCAACTTCTATAATCTAATATAACAAATAAAAGAGATTTTATTTGTCAAAACAATTTCTATATTCTAATATGACAAACAAAAGAGATTTTATTTGTCAAAACAATTTCTGTATTCTAATGTGACATATACAATAAAAATAAGATTTTATTGCGTAAACAAAATTTAACAGGCGTAAGGCACACAAATCAATCCAATGATACATCGCAGTATACAACAATAAACACTGAAATAATATGTACACAACATCAACATGAATTTTCATATAGAATAAATATAAATTACCCGGTGGAATAAATAATAAATTATAAATTTTAAAAATAGAAATTCTCACATTGATTTTTTCCCGTTCAGTTCAGATGTGAATTTTTTTTCTCTAAATTCTGATTTGCTCCTTTTCCGATCCGGTCAGTTTCATGATGTAGATCTTGAAAAGACGAGTTCAACGTTGCTGAAATCGTTCCATTTCGTTTCCGTTTGCAAGAGTTATGTTGATTTAACTATTGGATTACATTAATCGATAATTAATTAATAATTATTTAGTTAAGTAATAGATTAACCCTTTCTTCTACACGTTTGTACAGGAAACATCGTCCTCCAGGAAAACCAATAGCTGATTTCTAGGGTTCCGATTTGATCGCTATACACCTCGCCGACTTGGGATCGAACACCACCACGACCACCGCCTTGGACACACCTCCCCACGTCGGCCTTCCTAGTGAACTTGACGGGCCCCACCCTCCTGAAAAAGCATGCGAACGGCAGGCCTTTGAGCCTCAGAATCTCGAAATTCGTGCAATAGAAACTCATCATCACCGTACCAAATCAAAGATTGAAAGGAGTACTTCGATTTGACTTTGGTTGAGGTTTTAATTCTTTGTGGATTGATCGTGATTGTGGAATCAAATCCAGAGCTCGGTGGCCATTGAAGTGAGGGTATACGGCGGCTGGTATTTAGGGTTTAAGTATAATACTATACGGTGTATATATAGGTGTATTTCTAATTTAATTTTATTTATTTAAATCCAATAACTCCCTTTAACTAACTCCAATACAAACCCAACGAGTGTCGCTCCTAGCTAATAACCCCCATCCCGGACACAATGGAACATGTTTCGTAACCCAGTTCGGCTTTTACGATATGTTTTTCTTTAAATTAAATTATAAATCATTTAATTATTAAATTCAAACGTACATTTTAAATTACCGGGGCCACATACAGACTCTAAAAATTACAGAAAAATTATTTCTAGTTATGGTTTGACGATACGGTTCTAACAAGACTAATTTCGTTGAATTCTGAGACCGTTTGAAAAATGGCGATTTTCGAGTCGATTAAATTTGACTGAAATAGTCAAAACACGTTTTCCTCTGCCAGCTCACATATTAATTAAAAAAATTCTGCAAATTGAAACTTAGAAATAATTTGACATTCCGGTTCCAACAAAAGTGGTTTCGTCGAAAACAAATGTCGTTTGCAAAATGACTATTTTTAAGGGCTATATTTAATATTAATATATATATATATATTCTACAGTGACTTTTCTAAATTTTAAACTGGACATAACTTTTTATTCCTGCGATGAAATTTCAGTTTTTCAGATTCGCTGGAAAAATATGGTTAAACAGATTTAAATATTTCTTGTTTCGTTCGATTATGATTTAAAATGAATCTTGTACATTCAGTCATAGTTCAAATTCAAATTTTCAAACTGCAACGCTATTTTAAACTCCTTTTATAATTAAATTAAATTTATTCGTTTTGAAATAAATTTTTAGTCGTTATTATTTAAAATAAATTATTCTAAATATTAAAATCCATTAAAATTCCTAAAATTAAAATTTTAAATTGCCCCAAAATTCCGGGTCGTTACATATACATACATGTTAATAATGATCCTTCTAATTCTCCCCCTATCTATCTCCTATAAACTAAGTCTATATTTTATAATTTCTCCCCCTTTGGCATTATCAAAAAGAAATTCTAAAGATACTCCCCCCTAAACCGTATAACTATCAAAACATGTCTTATAATTAAATCTATATTAAATTTCTAAGATATATAGATAACTCCCCATGAATCCTAAATCTATTTATATATCCTAGCATAAAATACTCCCCCTAAATGCATGCTATAAATGATCCTAATGATTAAATATAACTATCCCTGATTTTGATTCTAATCCTAAAAGATAACAACTCCCCCTAAAACTATGACTACACTAGTCTAATAAACTAAATAAAAGGATAATAAACTAAGCAAACCAATCAATACTTATAATCAATTCAAACAAGCAAATCAATCCAAGCAGTTAAAACAAACAAGCAATTAAAACAAGCAATTCAAACAATTCAAACAAACAAGCAATTCAAGCAATTCAAGCAATCAATCTAAATAGTTAACTTAACCAAAGTGTTCTTGATCTTTCAACTAATCCTTAGAAACTCTAAAACTCCCCTTTAATCTAATACAAGACTAAACCTACGCTGTACTCTAATTCCCTTAAAACTTTAATAAGAATTTTAATCTAGACTAAGAAATAAATCTAATATGATATCCTTAAACTTATGATATAAGCAAAGCAATTTAATCCAAATAATCAGTCAATTCAAACAAAAAACCAAACATTTCTTGTACTTCTATTTATCCTAAAACTTATAAAGCTTCTATCAACCACTGATGAAATTTAACCATGTCAAGTAAGTCAATCAAGTTATTGAAGTCAAACAAGTCAAAAAATCAAACAAGTCAATCAATCCAATCAATTCAACCAAGCCAAAAAAAGTTAATCAAGTTAATTAAGAAAAAGTAAGTATGTTATGTATTTGATTAATAATCATATATTTCTAATTAGATAAAAACTTCTCATATTGTATACTTATTATGTATGGAGTTAAAGTTAACATGTAATGCAGTGTGTTGGTTATAATGCAGTATGTCATATGCAAAACTATAAGAAGTGATATAGTGAATGCAACTTGAGATGTGAACGATTTTAATTTGAGATGATGTATGATATGAAATAAGATGCGTAATGATAGTAATTTAGACTTAGGTTAATGATACTTATGAAAGAGATTTAAAGGATAGTAAAGATGAATTTTTTATGATATTCATAGTAGATAGTAAATTTTTTAGAATAATTTTATAGTAAAGATGAAAGAGATGTGAAGTTAAATAATCTTAGTAGGGTGCTTCTTTAATATAGTAAAAATTGAAGATCTTTTTAAAGAGAATATAGAATTGTATCATATATAAAGTAAACTATTTTTATATAAACATATATTCGTAATTGTATATACATAAAAACTAATTTTAAAAAGGACTTAAAATTTTAATTTATTATGTAAATCAATCTTTTGATACAAATCAATTTTAAATTCAAGCTTTTAGAAATCAAAATATATTAATTTTCTAAAGAACTATTTATATAGTAAAACTTTTAAAAAGAAATCTATAGTCATAACAAAATTATGAAATCTGGATACAAAATAAAATATAAAACTATAACTTCTTATATTTAAACTACATATTTAAGACATAAAATCACACACACACAAATATATATTATTTTTATACCAAAATATTAGGTTAAATATTCAAGCTTTTATAAATCTTAATAAGAAATAAAAATAATTATTTAAGTTACAAATGGTATTTGTGAAAAAATTCAAATTTGTTATGAAATCATATGAATAATATATAATTTAAACTATGCATGTTTAAACTAGCTAAACTCAGCATGTTTAAACTATATAAAAGATGAATAAATTTACATTTTATAACTATAATACAAAGTTATATAACTTTGTATATCATATTAACATGTCTATATATTTTTATTAATCTATATATATATATATATATATATTTTGAAACAAGATATAAGAAAATAAGTAGACAAACAAAGTTAATAACTAGAGTTTGAACTGGCATTTTCTAAAAAATGGAGGGAAGTTTGAAAGTTTAAACCTTTGAAATTCAATAATAGAATTTCATTCTTTAGGTTGATATGCCAACATATAGATATATGTATGTTGACATATATGTATTATTTCAAAGAGAATATGGTTTTATGACTTTGGTTTTAAAATATCAATTCATATTTTAGCTTTAACTATTTCCTGAAATAACATTAATCCTAACAAACATCCAAAATTTATTTTGTTATATATTAATTTTATTACAAATATTTTTGAATTTCAAATTTCAAATTTGTATTTTAAATTTCAAAATTGAATTTTAAAGTTTAAATTTCAAATTTAAAACAAAGCAAACAAAACATCCATTCAACAAAAAGTTTAAAAATTAACTAAGGCATACCTCCTTTTGCAATCCTCCATTTTGTTGTCCTTCCATTGTTATGAACCATACGTTCACTTCTTTCAAAATTTGATGATAATATTTGCTTTATTGCGACAGGCTCGTTTTTCGAAAGGAATTGGAAGCAATTGGATTTTTGTTTAATTTTGAATGCTGGTTTAAAATTAAATGAAACAACGCGCGAATCGATCGTCGGAAAAAAATGTGAGTTAACTCGCACACTTTTCTGGAATTCTATGATGTGTTAAATTCATATAAAAATATAATTTATCATTAATGATAATAGTTGGATGAATGAATGCCTTGGTTGCTTATTGCTTGTTAAATGGTTGTCAACACCTATAATATGTCATACTGGATGATTTGATTTAAATATTCCTTTTGTATTTTATTATCGAATATTATCATGATCTGTGATGCAGTGAAGAAAAGGTTGGACGGATCCGACCGGATTCCTCAAAATATTTTGTATCTTGTTTATTTTTTCCATATTATTCAAATATGAATTGTTTACCCCCAAATAACACTATATCCTAATTGGATGTTAATGATAGATTGTATATTGATGTTTTTAATCAATAGAGGGTATTGATTAAGTTATTGGCAACAGATGATCTAAAACGTTGTTTTTAATACGTCAGTTCACTGTCATACGAATTAACGTGATTGAAGTTATTCAATTTAATTTTATAACTAAAGTGACATTTTTGATTTTATTTATATTTACAATAAAAGGTTTAAAATAGTCAATATTTGTTTTATAAGCATAGAAGCTTGAATTAAACCTATGGGTAAATATTGGAAATTACTGTATTAAGAAAAACAGTTAACCAATATAATTAGATTAACTAAATTAATGCAATGAAGGAAATAAGTGGAATTAGTTAATGAATAACTGATGTTTAAGTTGATGAAGTCAATTGTTTAATTGAAACTGATAATTAGATTGACATGTCTACGATAAATCTAATAGAAATGGTTCTACGAACTCCTGGTATATTTTAATGATATTTCTGCATTATTTAATTATCCTTTTTAATAATATTTAAAATCCTTATAGATTGATAAATCATAAGTGAAGTAGTTATTGTTTAATAATGTCGTTAAGCGATCAACTGATCTATTTTAATGAAGTGAACTATATTCTACATCAGTTAATAATGAAGTTAATTCTTATTTTGATAAAAATTATTAAAGTAATTTATCTTGTTAAATGGAAGTTGATTAGGTAATTGAGTTTCAAAATGTAACTAAATTTAATTGTGCTAAGGATGACGTTATACCTGTAAATTGAAATATGAAGCTAATATGCCCTTTTAACTTAAGTGTTACTTTATAATTGAGAAGATTTTTCATAAGAAATTGGATAATAAAAATCCAAGTTATAATTGGAGGTTAATGAAAAAAGGAGTAATGCAAAGAGTTCAATAAGATTTGTTTTTTCACTTAATTATTTAATTAATTAAATTAAATTGAAATATGATTTCAAGAAGGAAATAATTAATGGGTCTCATACGAAGATTAAAATTTGAATCCAAATTGTAGATGAAGTTTAAAAATAAGTTTGAACTCAAGCGACGGTTTTTAAATAAACTTTTACTTAAGGGTCTTAAGTAAAATAATTTGGAAGGAGATTACAAAAGTGAGAGACTTAATTGAATTTTCATAAAGGACTTAGTAAATGAGTTTTTGAACGAACCCAAGTGTAAATGGATTCTATTAAAAAGGTTGAAAGCAAAAGAGTTGCATTTTAGTGAGTTTAATTTAAATAAAAAAAAGATTTAGATTGAGAATAAATGGACCAAACACAAAGAATGGCGATTAAACACCATATTTTTAAGTAAAATAGAAAATGGAACGATAGGTTTTGTTTTTCAAACTTTTATCTATTCTGAGATAAGAATGTTGTCGGTCAAGGACTGAGAGTTGATTAAAATATCCCAACTTGAACGGCTTCACTATTATCAAGGGATAGTATTAGTTTGTAAACAGTAAGGGTGTTGAAATTGGGTTATTGTAAGAGAAATATTGCAACGTCATTGACAAGATTTTGAAATTTTAATTTGAGCTAGTGGATTTTAATAAAACTATGTACAATTTAACATTTGCATAACTCAAGTTGAATTGTGAATTTATTATTACTTTGACTTAAGAATGTATGGTGATTTCACAAGGAAAAGGAAAATAAAGAGGTTTGTCGATTATATAGCGGTGTTTTGAAATAAGAAAATGAACGAGAAATGGTAAATAAAGATATGTTTTCAAAGTAACGGAAACAAATGAGATTTGAGATAAGAGAATATTAAACATCGATTTTTATGGATCGATGGAATAGTTTTAACGAGTGTTCAAAGAAAAATGATCTGAGCTACCAATATACTTAGACGTACTAGGTGAATGATAGTTAAAAACCCGACTATCAATGAATATATTATTGGACCTTTTGACGTGTTGTTTTGAAGAGAATGGGATGGGAACTAGACCCAAAACACTTCGATCCAACATTGCATATGAAACTAACTTGCCGCAAATGAAGATGGAGCAATTGAAGACCGTTGACTTTCATAAAACGGAAGAACTACTTATAATCTCTGATTAGCTCCCAGATATACAATATGGTTTTGTTGTTGTTAGAATCTATGGAATGCAAGTACTGTTCGCTACTGATTTTAGGGTGATTCCTATAGGATGCAGCAGGAGGTGCATTCAGTTTATCATGTTCCTGTATGACTTGTATGGACGAATGTCTGACAGAGTATTTCCTGAGGGTCACGTACGTTGAGTTTTACAAATATACCAAGTTTGGTGGTGGAGAAATTCTCTTGCTTACCACCCAAAGTGTATTTATGGAATTTAGTTAGTGATTTGATGAATCTGACAATGTGACATTAAAATTAAATGATGATGTGATATTCTAAAAAGGTAAATGTGATCTCAAGCCACGTCAATCGGGAAATGACAAAAATCGGGCAGACATCATGGCTAGGTGGGTCATTCCCAAGTAGGGTATATTGTCACCATCTAGAGAATATTCAATTTTGTTCTTCTTTCACTTTTGTATCTCCCAAGAAATGATTATGTTGGATCCAACTATGGGTGACAATATATTAGATACACTTAAGCTAAATGAGTGGTTGGTCATGTGTGGCCGGTTTGTAAGATGTTCTTGTTAAACTCCAGTGTATCCCCTCTAGAGTACATTGATCGGAAGATGATCCCATACCTTATCATAGTTGGACCCAATCTCCAATAAGTGCCATGCAGTTTTTTTATTATATAATAAATACGTAGAACATGAGATGTAAGCATTCTGCTAGATGGTTATTTATTTGTGGTTTGATAGACACTAGTATAATATCACTAGATTTTGATATATTAAAAATATTTTGGATTATAGAAAGGTAAAAATTGTCCGTGTTTATGTGTAGGCTGGTCTTACTATTATCCTTTCTTTCAATAAGGATTTCTAAAGTTAAGTAAGTTGTTTTCCATATGAATTTACCACCGAAAGAATTCCAGACCGATCTCGGTGAATTTTGCTTTGTTTCAAATGTGCTTAGGTCAGACCGAGTATATTTACAAGTTAGGTTCCGCTGGGAGTTTCAGGAGCTAGAAGCAGGAGCTTCATCGTTAGTTATTTAAAGTTCATTTCCGTTGTGTCCGATATATGATGTACTCTGATGATTGGTATGTATATACAGTTTCTTTTTTTGTAAAGAGATTTGATATATTATATTCGTTTCGCTATGAGATTTTAATGCTGATCTTCTTATTCTTCTATTCTAAAATCTCTTTCTTTCTCATTCTCTAACTTCTTTTTATTAATAGTCTGGGTTTTCGATACTTGGGTTTTTGATAAGTAATACAAGATTTGTATTATTGTCGAAAATTCGAGTGCCGAATTTTTTGGGACGTTATAGTGGTATCAAAGCATAAGGTTTAGTGATAACCTTGGCTCTGTGGTGTAACTCAATAGAGATGAGGTTAATAATACCCTAGATTGTGTTTGTGTTTATATATGAGAGTGTGTATTTGTAATTTGATATAAAATTGTTTTTGAAATTTATTTTTTCCCAATACATTTTGTAAAGTTGTAAAAGTAATAATTTTCTTAAGTCATTATAATATGGGCAATTGGATTTACTAATGTTGATTTGGATGGTATGTTTGGACTGGATGGTTGATTGCATAATTATAAAAATAAATATAGATCTGAACCAAAATGGAATGAATAAGTCAAACGTATTGGAATAAAATCTAATGGCCTGAACGAACGAATTAGAATTGATTGGTTATTAAGAAATTTCGTGTGAATTGAATTTTGTGTAGAATAGTATGGAATGGATGATATGGATATTTGAATCTAACTGGCATGATTATGATTATATTGAGTTTTATTGGAGTTGAGAACATGTGCAGAGCTAATACATCCTTAAACTGTCCAAGAGAATTCTGGAGTTAACTGAATCCAGTTTGATTAGAGCTGCATAATAATTGAGCAAGCTCAAATATAGTTTATCCCTCATCGCATAAAAACACTCACAAAAAGGTACGCCTACGGAAAATATAAATATTTGGTTTTTGATTTGGGTTTTGAGAATTGATTTTGTATTTTTCCAACCGTGTGGGTCAGTGGATTTATTTTTGTTCCTGCAATATTGTAGAAGTCCCTCCGTATAGGGGAGACTCTGCCAAAATTTATGGTGTTGGAAATTTTTCAATATTTTTAAAATTTTTGTTAGTAGAGATGATTTGTTTTTCTATTTAAACTAAAATAGGTTTTTGTGAAAAGATAATGGGTTCATAAAATTTTTCCTACCTTAGTAATTTCAAGTACGAAATTCTTTTAAGGGGGAAGGAATGTAACGACCTAGATTTTTAACCATTTAATTAAATATTTAAATTTGGTTTTAAACAGTCATTTGGACGTTAATGACTTGAATTCAATTATTTTGAATATTATATTAATATAAATAATAAATTAATAATTTAAATCTGCATAATCAGAATATGTTGGATTTGCTATTTTATATGAATTGGTAATATAAAAAGGTTTTATTCATCTTGTAGTTGAACTATATTAACGATTTCGTTTATTAAACGATGTTTGAACATTTAACTTATAATTTAATTATAAATTAGCTGCAGCGGCGCGGTAGTTCGTAATATAACGTTTTGAACTTTAATTGGTTATACAGGATCCAATATAAGTCGGATTTCTTTGAAATAAAAAACATCCGAATCTATTGGATTATATTTTTTTAATAAAGTAGAAAAATCATGCTTTCATCTTGTAGATTTTTTTAATGTCCAAATCAAATTTTCAAATAGTCTCCATGGTATTCGTTATATAATATATCGATTTATTATATGAAAATAAAGAGTTTCTAATATTTTGAATATCGTTTTAACTTGGAATTCAGCCCGAAGTATTTTATTTTGACATTATATGAAATTCTACTCGAATATGTCCAATTATGATATTTTATTATTATTATATTGAGGTACTTTAAAATTGATTTATTTTAATTTAATTTGGACCCTTATAAAGGGCTATTATTTAAATGATCTCCGTTTTCAACTAAACAAATTTTATTAAGACCGTAATAGTCAATTATTGCTATATTTCAAGTTTCGCGCCAATTGGAGTTATTCTGTGAGCGTAGCAAAATTAAATGTAAATAAAACGACCTTTGGACTTGAAGAAGCGCCATTTGAGCATACAGACTTGGAATTCGACGAAACAAGTTTCATTAGGATCGTAATGTCGAATTATACCACAACATCCATTCTTGTCATGAACGGAGTTTGTATGTGACCACATGAATAAATAAACAGCTTTCAGAAATGGCGATAGACATGAATAAAAATCGTTAATCTCTTCAAGAAAATATCGCTAATCAAATCAAATAAAAAAATAATAAAAACTATATATACATCCCAGCCTAAATCCCTAATTTCCAAATTCTTTTCTTCGTTCTCGTCTTCTAATTCTTTCAGGAAAAACAAACAAGGAAATCGTGAACTTCAGACAACAATTAAAAATCCAAACCTCAAGTGAAAAATCATGCTTTATGATTTGTTAGAATGCTTGAAGCAAAGGCTTCTTTCCCATATACTTGTTACAAGACACGATCACCATTTCTAGTAGATAATTTTTTGTGAACCTGAGAGAACCGATGCTGATATTGTACGATGTAGCGGAGGTTCGGCGGGTTGTTCGAGGTGATGCAGTTAACAAGAGATCTAGGAGTTTAAAGGGGAAAGGGAGAGGAATAGATGGCACACCTTTTTGTGGTGGTCGGAAATCCAATAGGGGCCGGAAGCGTTTTTTTAGGCAAGAATTGGTTTCCGATTTTGACTAAATTCGGGTGAATGTGGGGAGAGTTAGGATCTTCCATTCCGCGCATTGGTAGAAGGGAGGACAGTGACTCAATTGGAGGTGGTGAGGCATTTCCAGAATTCCGATGGTCGAAGTTAAAACCCGATGATCAAAAAATAGCATGATTCAACTTTTAGGTGGAAACAACAGTTATAGTGCACAAGAAGGGTCACAACTGGTCAAGGTTGTAGCGGCAGGGCTGGTGGACCTGATGGTGGCGGTCCGGTAGGGTCTGATAACATGGTGGAGGCGCAACCTGGTTGGCAAGCTGGGGATGTTGATCGCGTTTTGTTGAGTATTAAAGAAATGGGGAACATTCGGGGTTGAGAAATTTTGATAGAAGAAAACGCGTGGGAGGGTAATCAGGGTGTTTAGTGAGTTAGTGACATGGGTTTTTATTTAAGTAAGTGATTAGTAATTTTTAATATCAAATTAATTTATAATTCGTTAAGTTTATAACCATTTAATTTATACAAACTTGAATTAGGTGTATCTTTTCCATACGATATCAGAAGTATGCAAAATTGGGTTTATTGGAATTGCGCTGAAAATTACTACAATACTGGGCAAGTTCAGAAGGAATAGGAACCACTAGGATTTTTAGTTAATTTTAAATGCTAGTATAAAATTAAATGAAACAACGCGCGAATCGATCATCGGAAACAAATGTGAGTCAACTCTCACACTTTTTTGGAATTCTATGATGTGTTAAATTCATGTAAAAATATAGTTCATCGTTCATGATAATAATTGGAAGAATGAATGCCTTGGTTGCTTATTGCTTATTAAATGGTTTTCGACACCTATAATACGTCATATTGGATGATTTGATTTAAATATTCCTTGTGACATCCCGCCCCGCACCAGTCGACATTACCAACAAAAGTGCGCTGTCCTAATGCCTGATTAGCACGGGACGATCACCAAAGAAAGGAATTTGAACTAACAAGGAACCTGTAGAATGTCTCACAGCTCATGGAGTAAAATACAATAATAACATACTTGACATAAAACAGGCGAGACAATGCATAAGCTGAAAACTAAATCATAATCATCATAGCAGCGGAAATTCAAAATACGTCTTATTACAACTCCAACATACTGTCTCTAAAGCAAAGAAAAAGGTGCACTACTGATGCCTAAAGCAGTGACCAGCAATAACACAGGAAGTATATCTATACATATCATACATGGAAGCCTCCTACTCGTCTCCGGTATAGCTACTCGTGCATACCATCTAACCTGTCTCTGGTCTTCCCATTTAAGTGCACCCAGAGTAATAAGAAGAGACATAAAACTTTGGGTCAGAAAAAAGTCTAGTATGAGAAATATGCAGCAAAATGAACAATAACAGGTATACATAACCATACCTGAACCTGGA
Organism: Allium sativum; assembly: GCA_030737875.1. Classification (NCBI taxonomy): domain Eukaryota; kingdom Viridiplantae; phylum Streptophyta; class Magnoliopsida; order Asparagales; family Amaryllidaceae; genus Allium; species Allium sativum. The sequence continues at coordinate 666,282,581 of CM060924.1, forward strand.
CCTGCAACCAAAGAGTTAGCACAACATGATGTACAATACTCTAAGGTGACATTAACATATGGTGAAAAGATACGGGGAAGGGGTGTGCATGTCATAGTGATATCAAACAATCAAGCATAGTAACCATCCTCACATCTCTCACTCAGTGCATAAAACATACGACATCCACTGCTTTGATCACCCAAATTCTTGCTATGATCACTCTGCCCCATGGAGTCATGGCGACTCCACTGCACAGATCCATAGCCACTAGTCCTTGCTTTGTCCACTCTGCCCAATGAAGTCATGACGACTTCACTACACTGGCTCATAGCCATGCCACGATCACCCTGCCCCATGGAGTAATAACTACCCCACTGCACTGATCCATAGCCTAACATCTGTCTTGGTGGTGAATCAAAGTTATGGACATCGATAACCCCTCAACACACGTCCCGCAGCAAAGTCCAATCATAAATTTAACTCATTGGTTCCCAATTGGATCCTGAGTTCTACTTCCCATTTGGACTACCTTCGCATCTTGGGTTTTGGTCTCCTCCGGATCGGTTCGGATATAAGCTTCCATTCAGATCGGTCTCTCTTCCTCCTTCAGTTTGGTTCGGCCGTGATTGCCATATCGGGTCAGGTCGGGCTCCTTGGTTCGTGGTGTCCTCTCCAGAGCATCGGGTCGTGGCTCCAACTTCGGATCGTGAGTCTCGTAGGGTCGGGATTCTCCATTGGCTCGTGGGACAAGCCTTCATCGGTCCGGGTTCGAGCTTCTTCCACCGGGTCGGGGTGCTTCGGATCGGTTGTGAGCTTTTGATCCATGGTGCTCTGCGTCTTCCAAATCATCAGGTCGGTTCGTGGTCACTGGCCACGAGTAGGGTGTCACGATCGGGTCGGTTCGTGCCACCTTCCTCCGATCCGATCTGGTTCGGGTCAAATTCCTGCAACTTTTCCAACGAGTTGTTTACGCCATACGACGGCGGTTTCGACCATTCTAACCTAACTAACCATTCAATCACAAAGCATTTCAAACAGTAACGGCAACATGTATATTCAACCATAAACACCAAAACAACCATATAACATGCCAAAATGGATCAAACATACCCAAAACCCATGTTTTTCCCTTAATCCCCCTTAATCATGTTTAAGGGTACAATTAGCAAAACTTATCCAAATCAGCCAAATTTCTATCAAAGCCCTAAAATAATATTTTAGAATTTTCCAGATTTTTCCAGATTTTTCTGAACCATAATTTCGCTAATTATCACTAATCACCCCTAATTAGCCGTAATTAGTGAAAAACAATGCAAATCACTCACCTTGACCACAAATAAAACTTAGATCTAAACTATCTCTAATTTGGGGGCGTTTTCCTATGCAACACAGCAACTCCAACTCTGATTTGGTGTTGATTTGCATTGATTTGATGTAGATCTTCTTAACTAGTGAGCAGAAGGTGATTTGGGATGATTTTAGAAGCTGAAGGCCATGGCTAGGGTTAGAGAAATATTTTAAACAGGTGAGAAAATGAAAATACATCGTTTTCTAACTAATTTCAGCCTCCCCATAACCCTAATCCCGAAATGGGTTATGGGCCTAGCTGCTAATCACCCTAATTAGGCCCGGTTAAGCTGTTTTTCACCTTCTAAACCTTAATTCAGCCGCTCCCAAATGGTAAGTCCGTTTGACAAGTGTGAACACTCTACGGAAAGGTAAACCATCATCCGAATCTCATGGAAGTGGTTTCAGGTCAAAACTACTTATCAATCAAAAGTTATGGCCAAAAAAAGATTAGCTAGGGGCAAAACGGTCATTTAAAAATCGGCAAAAATCATGAACATGGGAAATGGCCCCAATAGTTGTTTCCCAAAGTTACACGACTATACGACCTCATAGAAAGAAAAAAATCTACGATCCTCGGATGCGTAGAATGCTGGTCGTTATGCTCTCCCCCCATTAAGAAATTTCGTCCCCGAAATTCCTTAACCAAAACATACAAAGGATCTCGCATGCCTATCAATCATTTAAAACAATCAAACATACATAACAACATAACAATCCTATCCTAGCATGCGATCTACTAACGAGGGAAGAAACTATCACTATTAAAATCTTACCAGGCAAAGAGTTCTGGATACGTCTCCTTAATGCTCTCCTCTGTCTCTCAAGTACAGTCATTCTCATCCTTTCCCCCACAGAACCTTGACTAGATTCACCGCTTTCCTTCGAAGTCGATAATACGAATCGGCTTGCAGTTCCCTACCTCCTCGGGTTCTACTTCGATATCATCCAACTGATCAGGTGAAATAGCCACATCGGGGTCGTGCACGAATTTCCTTAATTGGGAAACATGAAATACATTATGAACTCCCACCATCTTGAATGGCAACTAAACTTTATATGCCAAATTCCCAACTTGCTCGAGAACTGGGAATGGACCAACAAATCTTGGTGTTAACTTGCCTCTCCTGCTATACCGAATCACGCTCTTTAACGGAGAAATCTTGACAAACACCAAGTCACCAATGGAGAATTTTAAATATCTTCTCCTCTTATCAGCATGACTCTTCTGCCTATCTTGGGCAGCCATCATTCGTTGTCGGATAACCTTGATCTTATCTGAGGTTTCCCTTATCACATCTGGCCCAAGCACAAATTTCTCACCATCTCTAACCAACATGATGGTGAGTTGCATGGTCTTCCGTAAAAAGCTTCGTATGGAGCTATACGAATACTGGACTGATAACTATTATTATATGAGAACTCCACTAGATGCAAATGGTCATCCCATGATCCACCAAAATCTAATATGCAAGCTTTCAAGAGATCTTCTAATACTCGATTCACCCTCTCCGTCAAACCATTGGTTTGAGGATGGTACGTGGTACTGAGATGTAATTCTGATCCTAAAGGCTCTTGTAAGCTCTTCCAAAATCCACTAGTAAACAACGGATCTCGATCACTCACAATGCATTTGGGTACTCCATGAAATTTCACTACCCATTTCATACACAGTTCTGCTAACTTAGCTTTCGTTCTATTCGACTTGACAGGTATAAACCTTGCACTCTTGGTCAGTCGGTCCACAACCACCCAAATGCTATCATGGCCAGATCTAGTCCTTGGTAACCCATCAATGAAATCCATTGAGACTTGTTCCCATTTCCATTCTGGAATTTCTAATGGTTGCAACAAACCACTAGGTTTCTTTTGCTCAGCTTTAACTAGCTGGCAATTCATGCATTTGGATATAAACTTCCCAACGCCTCTTTTCATCCCTTTGATCAGCATAGAAATATGTTAATTTATGCACCTATATTTTATCTTTTTTGTATATAAATAAATGTTACGCTGGGTATTTTCTTGTTGTTTTTATAGATATGTTGACCAGACCTCATCATCCTTAAAGTGAAGAATAAATGTCATTTACTTGAAGAAATTGCATAAGAGCTTTCATTGGAGACTAGATGTGTTCACATTGGTCACATTAGAAGAAGAATGGTAGAAAAGATCTCAAAAGATGTCATTGGAAGATGTTTTTGTTCACATTAGCCGCATGGAAGATATGGAAGATTTTTCTTATATGCTTTTGGAGTCTAACATGAGTCCATGTTTGGAAGAATTAATCACATGCAAATCTTTTGTCAATCAATTAGCCACATGGAAGATTTGGAAGATATGGAAGGTATTCACCATGATATGCGCAGATATTCTTAGAGACTATTTCCAAACAAGCTTAGTCAAGAAAGGCATGTGATATGATAATAATTCTTGGAAAAGAGGCCCATATATTCATACAAATCTGATTAGCGTTTGGCCAATTTCACCTATAAAAGCACATGTATACCCATTGTAACAAATATCCTATATCTCATTCTATTCTCTTCTTCATTAATAAAACTCATTTTTCTTTTTATGCAATTTTCTATTTCTTAGCAATTAGTGTTGTCTACACGATTAGATTCAGTAGAACACTATTTGTATTTTGCATTTCTTTTCATTAGTGATTGACCGTCTGATTAGATTCAGCGGTAATCCTGATTTTATTTCCTGTTGTTATTTATATTCTGCACTTTTATTTTCTGTATTTTAATCACGTTCATAGGTTAAATTGGATTTGATTAGATTTGAATCTGATTCATAGTTTCATTGCTTTTCCATTGAAATTGTGATTTGATCGTCGGTTCAGTTAGATCTGTTCTGAATCGAATTACAGTTTGAATTTTGTTTTGTTTTGTTTTCAAAATCAACCTCCAAAGTTTTGTCTAACTCGCCCAAGAGATTAGATAAATAATTTGATTTAATTCACCTCCCTGTGTTCGACCTGTATGCTACACACTTGTATGCTTGCAGAATTTAATTTAAATGTCGCGCTTTTCTGATTCATAGATTAGCGACGATCACCCTTCCCAATAGTAGGTATGCCTCATGTCTCGATACATTTTGTTACCAACGGGGTGTATAGTCAGTTTTGAGTGATGACATTCTCTAAGCACTTCATCTCTTAATCCATTGACATTGGGTACACCTAATCTCCCATTCTTTCTAATCCATCCATCTTGATCAAGCCCATACTTGTTCATCTCCTCGTCGATTCCCATCTCTAACTTGAAGATGATTTCCAATAGGTTCGGGTTGTCCCTCTGACTGGAACCAATCCGCTCAGTTAAAGTGGGTCTGATCGTTAAACTTGCTAACATCCCTGGATCCAATTCACACTTTAGTCTGAAATTGTACCCTGCGATATACTCCAATTGCTTCCACTCAAGAAACATAGCCCCTAAACTGGCATGTCTCCTACTCAGTGTATCAGCTACTGCATTGCCCTTTCCTAGTGTACACGCGATATCGAAATCATAGGAAGCTAAGAATTCTAACCATCTCTGCTGTCAGAGATTTAGATCCTTCTAGGAGAAAAGGTACTTTAATGATTTATGATAATTAAACAACTCGAATCTTTCTCCCAAGAGATAATGTCTCCACATCTTCAACGCGAACACGATCGTTGCCAATTCCAAATCATGGGTAGGATATCTTTTCACATGCGGTTTCAGTTGCCGACATGCATAAGCTACAACCCTACGTCCTTGCATCAATACAGCATCCAGTCCGGTACTACATGCATCTGTATATACTGTCAACTCTTCATTCCCCTTAGGAATGGCTAACACTGGTGCACATGTCAACTTTTCCTTTAGACTCTTGAATGCATTCTCGCACTTTTCGTCCCAGACGAAAGCTTGATTCTTCTTGGTCAACTGAGTCAATGGTGTTGCTATCTTGGAGAAGTCTTGGATAAACTTACGATAATATCCAGCCAATCCCAAGAAACTTCTTACATTCATTGCATTCTTGGGCATAGACCAATCTTGTACCGTAGCCACTTTCGCAGGATCCATAGCAATATCATTCTCTGAAACAACATGGCCCAAGAATCTCACTTCCCTCCTCCAGAAGTGACACTTAGAAAACTTTGCTTTCAATTGATGTTTTCTGAACATCTCCATCACTATCCTCAAATGTTCCTTGTGTTCTTCCTCTGTCCTTGAATAAACCAAGATATCGTCTATGAACACAAGAACAAACTTATTCAATTGATCTCGGAATACTCTATTCATAAGATTCACAAAACATGCTGGTGCATTGGTCAACCCGAATGGCATGGCCAACAACTCATAGAATCCAAACGGCGTCTGAAAGGCCGTTTTAGCTATACTCTCAGCTTCTACCCTAAGCTGATGAAAACCTGTCGCGAGATCCAACTGGGAGAACACTCTCGCGCCACTCAACTAATCAAACAAATCATCTATCCGCGGTAGGGGATACTTATTCTTCCTCGTCACCTTATTCAATTCGTAGCAGTACACACACAATCGAAGGGAACCATCTGCCTTGGTAGCAAACACAACTAGTGCTTCGCACTTGGATACACTTCTTCTAATAAATCCCTTCTTCAAAAGATCGGTTACTTGCACCCCGAGCTCTCGCTGCTCCCTTGGTGCCATACGACGAAGTGGCATCACTATAGGTGTAACACCCCATATTTTTAATGTAATTAAAAATGTATATATATCCACATATAGGGTTAATATGGTGATGTATAATGAAAATTAATTAATATATGAAAAAAAAAGGTTGGTTGCATGCGATGTAAATAAGTTGCATGCACTGATTTGCAAACATAATGCATTAACATTAAAAGAAAAAGATTCATGCATTGGTTTAATTTAAGTATTGTAACTAACATGAAAAAGAGAAGTAAGGAAAGAACAATAATTATCATTGTTCTAAGACTTATTAACAAAAGACTTTGTAGCTCAGTTGGTTAAGGCATTGGATTTGTGACATGGAGGTCGGGGGTTCGAACCCCGGCGGTAGTATAATTTTTATCTCTGTTTTAAAGAGGGCCAACTGAACATGCAAATATATGTACATATACAAATTCAAAATTTGAAAGGATAAGAACGTACATATAAGGAAATAAAGAAAATATATGTATATACATGAGAATATATATATATATATATGCAGAAATATATGTATACGAAAGATAAAATTTAAGATAAGGCTATAGTAAATAAAATATGGCAAGAATTAAATAACGGTGCAACATCGTTTGAATTTTGAAAATAAAATGAAAGTTGTGCGTGTAAAATGGTTGTTAAAGGAATTGTATACATATAAGAATATTTCATGTGAATAAAACAGTAAAATAAATTCCAGAAATTCAAAAGTTCGAAATTCAAATTTCTGCGCCAAAACAGCTTGTGGGACCCAATGCTGACTTAGCACTGCATGTACGATAAGATTTGGCTAGATTCATCTGCGAACCTGGACTATTTTCTTAACTAGGTTCAATGCTGACTCAGCGCTGCGTGTACGATAAGGTCTTGAGCAACTATATAAACAGCCCTGGTCTTCTTCTCTATTCACAATTCTTCTCTACCCTTATGCTGCAAAGATTCTTAGTAAACATGGCTTCTTCTCCTCCTCTAAAATATATAAATAAATAATATATATAAAATAAAACAAGACGAGAAGATGCTGCTCAAAAGACTTTCAAGAAGAAGAGATTCAAGCTAGGATTCAAAAGGAGGTTCAAACGACTTCAACGAATGATTTTCTACGAATCGTAGCAACGCCATCTTTCTTTTCTAATCTAAATCTATGTAAGTCAGTTATTTCTAGATTTGAACGTTTTTCTTTGTTCATGACATGAAATTGAAGGAATAAAAGAATATGCCAATTCTCTTTCTTTCTATTCGATTCTGTGCCTATCTCTTTGGACCTAATTAAGAACTGTCATGATTCAAAGACAAATAAGACCGTGACTATGAAACTATGGACCTAAAAACCATATGCCTATGACTATGAACATTTGCCAATGACTAGGGACATTGCCTATGACTATGGACACCGCCTATGTAACACCCCACCTCCGCCAGGGTGTCTCTTGCAAGCACTCTGACTTTGGAGGGGCGTTTGAATCAGGTAAACATGCATAATGATATATCAAGGCAGAACAAGAACATATGTATATATATATATACAGAGTAAATAAGATAAGTAAAACAGCGGAAGATTTCAAACTATTTCAAAACAAGTCTGATACAACATAATGTCAACTTTCCAAATACACAAGTCTAGATAAAAACAACATCACTGAAAAACTGAAATACATAAGTACTATCCCCAAAATAAGTGATAACCATAGCTAGCTTCATGTCAAGACCGTACATGAGCTAAAATCCCACAAGCAAGTGATCAGAAATCCAAGCTAAGCTCCAATATTCCCACCCTGAGAACCTGGGGGGGGGGGGGGGAACGGAAGAAAAGAGGCGAAAGGAAAACAGGTCAGTCAAAAAGACTGAGTAAGCCCTACTACAATCAATGTAAACTGATAAAGTTAACTGGCATGAGAAGCAGGGATGAGCATAAGGATAACAGCATACTAGCACGATGATTAACTAACAAGGTAGATAAAGGTGTCATCGCATAATCAGGTTTAAGGTTTTTGCACCACAGGTGTACTAGCAAACTAACATGACTTGAATAAACAAGTATTGATCCCTTGGCCCAAGCTTTGGCCCAATAACATGAAGTGACCCTAATACGCGGTCCAACCAAACGGTCTAGTCGATCGGCTCCCTATAAGCCTAACTCGTCACGTGTTGGTGTCAGTGCGGCCCAAACATAATTGTAGTCAGACTGTGCCGGGTCTCCCGTCGGGTGTATCAAGCCCTAGGGTGTCAACCCCTGGACACCATAAACATAAGTGCACAGTCTCGATCTACTGGTACCCGTGCATGTTTTCCCCGGCTTCGGACTATGTGCACGACCATAGTCCGCCCGGAACTACACCGGCGTACCACTCTGCCGTCGTTTTTGGTCTCTTACCTCAAGTCCAGTAATTGTGCCCCCCACCCTAGCCTAGACCCTAGGGTCTTAATGATACGAACTTGGGATTACTACTGGAGTGGACCCCCATTGCTAGGATTTTCTAGTGGGTTAAGTACGGTTTAACCCTTTTACTAATCATGGATTAACTTGGTTAAGTGTAACGATGAGTTCACGACTTAATCCTGATTAATCTACCAAGCCCAAATTGGTTAAGTATTAAGTGGACGATGACTTAACCCTAATCATGAGGCATTAATTAATTTAATGTGCCTTAACCTCTCACATTAGACCTTGTTGTGGTTACTAGTTAAGCCGGACGGGTCCGGGTAGCTTTACACCACAACTTGGTCTAACCTCGGGTTCAAGGTACAACATGACCAACTTCTCACATTAGGTCCTATTGTTTGTAGCAACTAGTTAAGCCGGTCGGTTCCGGGTAGTTTTACGCTACAAACTCAACCCAACCTCGAGTTGGTCACACTTATATTTTCTAAGTGTCATGTCCATCATGTTTCCAAAACATGTTACAAGTTTTCAAGAATTTGGGTAGACCTAACTTAATAGGTAAATTCCCAATGGGTAGACCTAACTTAATAGGTAAATTCCCAATCTTATGTTTTTATGTCTTTTAAGTTTACCCAACCCCAAACGCAATCCCATCGCTTACATATTGCAATAGCGCATAAAGGATAGAAAGAGGGAACTTGGCATAATCATGACATAAAGGTGTTGAAGCCACAAGTTTAACATGGTGGCATATGAAATGTACATATGTTCATATACTTGCATATTACATTTTTAGGCCTCAAAAGCATGCATAAAACCAAACTTAGCATATTGGTGATACATGGTGATAAATGACATGCAGAAATGGCCATAAGTTCGCTTTTAGCCTCACATGCAAGTTATCATAAGAGATATGATAACTTACATGTTGCCAAAATGCAACCTTTAGCATAAAGCTTGAAGCTTTAAGCTCATAAACCCAAGATAAGCTTGCATAACATGGTAACATAAACAAAATGATCAACCCAAACTTGCATAACATAACTTGCATATCATATGAAAAACTTGCATATCAAACTTGCATAACATAACATGATAAACTTGCATATCACAACATGGCAAACTTGCATAGCATAACATGGTAAACTTGCATATCATAACATGGCGAACTTGCATAGCATAACATGGTAAACATGCATATCATAACATGGCATACTTGCATAACATAACATGATAAACTTGCATATCATAACATGGCATACTTGCATAACATAACATGATAAACTTGCATATCATAACATGACGAACTTGCATAACATAACATGATAAACTTGCATATAATGGTCAACCAAACTTGCATCATTCATTTAACTTTAGAGTTTAAATATGAAAGTAGAAAAGGGCTTACAATGCCAAAGCCCTTATGAAATCAAATAAATCCAAAATGCAAGCTTCAATAGAAAAACCCTTGAGCAAAATTGATCAAAACCCTTGCTTTATGATGTAAATATGGAAACTTGACTTGAATGCAAGCTAATGACACTCATACAAGCTTGAAAACACTTGTATGCATGGAAAATCTCTCATAGAAATAACTTAGGAATATTATGAAGAGAGTGGAGGCCATGAGAGGATTGATTTTGCCATAGTTTAGTTGTAGGATTGATTAATGATGATTTAGGGTTAGGTTAGGGGCTTATTTATAGAGATTAGGATTAGTTTCAACCTTAGGATTAAACCCTAGTTCTAATCTCAGCCCTCAAAACCGAATCTGGCCCCCAAACTCAACACAACTTCAAAATGGTGCACCAGGCAACACTGCCCGGCTGAACCAAGTCGACAGCCAAGTCGACAGGGCTGTCGACTTGGGTCCAACCAAGTCGACTCCCAAGTCGACAGGGCTGTCGACTTGGGTGCTCTGGCGGGAATTTTCCCGCCTGGCCCAATCTAACCCTAATTTCCAAATTCAAACTTGAATTTGAAATCTGTTTTTACTTTGAATTTTTCTGAAAACTTCGTTTGGCCTTAATCGGGTCATACGGACTCCGATTTTCGAAAACTCGAACTCTATTTCGTGTATTTTTCCGAGACGAACGCAATGGCATAGCCCGTTTCCCTTGATTCTGATTTATAAATTAAATTCTGCCTCGATTTACGTTATAACAGGTTATTGAAAATACGGGTTGTTACATTCTCCCCTCCTTAAAGGATTTCGTCCCCGAAATCTTCAAGTTAGGAAGAACGTATCCTACCATCCAACATCCATCTACTCAAAACATCATCCACGAGCAATCATTGTCCTTACAAGATTCTAAATGTTGTATGAACATATGCAAAGGTGTGTGTATATGTACTTATCTAATGCAAATATCATCAATGCAGATTATGTTAGTGAAATGAATCCATATGTATGCAATTCCTAACATAATATATAACATCTACATGTGTGCACATAACATACATCCATATGCAACATCCATGTGATAACACAAAAATTTTCATCCATGAATAAGCGTAAACACTCATGCATATGCAATATGAGGAGTGTGTGAGCCGATCTAGTGCCTAACGTGTATAATGCATCCACGAGTAACCACTTGCAAACACTTGCAACCACTTGCAACCATCAAGCATAACATGTTTCAAACACATGTTTCATCCAAAGGGTTTCTACCTAAGGTTCTCATGACAAGATTAACATGATAAACTAGATAATCAAGACAAACATGGATAGCAAAAGATATGCTACAAAGAGATCGGGAAGATAAGCAGGATATACTCCTTTTGGATTACAAGAAATCCCTTCCTAACCCTGACATGTATTACTAGCCAATAAGTAGTACCTCCCGACAAAAATAGGACCGAGAATGGGACCGAGAGGATATACGTAAAAAGATAACATGCAAGTAAGTTCCACAGGAAAACAAGGATCAAGAATATACTCTTAAAAAGAGATATGATGCGCGTATCTAGCCTTCAGTCTTCTAAGTCACGTTTCCTTGAGTTAACTCCACTGTGCTTTGACTGTCTTTTACTTCATGATTCCTTGGCTTCTTAACTCTTATTTCCAAATATGAGTTGGAACCCATTTCATTGTCGCCTCTCGTCTTCCTCTTCCACTTACTCTTCTATCATTCTTGGCTTAAACATAACTATGACCTCATGGTTTCATGCAAGCTCTCCAAAATTCACCAGTGAATCCTGGATCTCGTTTACTTACTATAAAGTATTCCACGCAGCAGAACTTTTCTTGAAAATACCAATCCACGTTGCCAATTGCTCTTACTAACGTGATTTTCTATAACTCATGCTTGAACGAAATGGACCATCCGCCTGTGAATGATAGGTCGTACTTAGATTCATTCGCTTGCCCATGACTTCCCGTAGACTATCCCAAAACTGGCTAGTGAAGATTGAGTCATGGTTACTAACTATACTTTAGGGAACCTCGTGCAACCGCTTTATTTCTTGAAAGTAAACTGTCGCTAGTTATGATGCAGTCCTTTCACTCTTTACCGGAGTGAAATGAGCACTCTTCGTAAGTCTACCTACTATGACCCACATGCTCTTATTCCCTTTCTTGATCTAGGCAGTCCATCCACGAAATCCTTCGTGACGCTTTTCCCTCTTCCATTGCGGGGACCTCCAATGGATATAATAGCCCACCGGGCTTCTATGACTCGGCCTTTAACCTGTTGGCACAACATGCACCTTGGGACAAACTCGGCCACCTCCTCGGGTGATGTGCACCTTCAAGAACCTTCTTTCTCTCATCGCGTCTTATCCATCCCTTGTCATCTATAGCGAGGTGACTTACCATCTCGCCTCGAATCAACTTGTCCATGACCTCGACTAACTGCGGGTCTTCTTTCTGTGAAGTCCCTACTTGATCCAGAAGGGTAGGTCTAAGCTCAAGGGACGCTAACTAACTAATTAAACTGAGAGAACTTCTTACTTCAGTTGCATTCCTTGGAGTCTTCCAATCCTGAACTGCAACTACCTTAGCGGGATCCACCGCTAAGCCTTGCTTAGAAACTATGTGCCCAAGAAATCTAACTCCTTTTTCTCCAAAATGACATTTGGAGGACTTGGCTTTCAACTGATGCGCTCTAAGCGTATCCATCACCTCCTTGAGATGTCTAGGATGTTCTTCCTCGTTCTTTAAGAAAGTCAGGATATCGTCTACAAAGACTACCACAAACTCGTTCAGGAACTCCCTAGACACCCTACTTATCAACTCCATGAAGTAAGCGGGTGCATTAGTCAAACCGAATGGCATGACTTGCCATTCTAAGAATCCATCTGGAGTTTTGAACGCAGTTTTGTCTATACTATCCTCAGCTACTCTGAGCTGATGGAATCCAGTAGCAAGATCAAGAGAAAACAGATGTTCCTACAAGCTGATCAAACAAATCATCGATCCTTGGCAATGGTTGTCTATTCTCTTTGTTTAACTCACGATAATCAACACAAAGCCGAAGAGAACCATCTGCCTTGGTAGTAAATACTACAGGTGCTCCCCATTCAGATATACTTCGTCTAATGAAGTTCTTCTCAAGCAACTCCTTGACTTGCTTTCTTAACTCTCATCTTGCGGGGCCATGTGCCAAACCGGCCACGAAACTATCTTGGCATTATCAACCAGATAAATGCGGAAATCTATCTCTCGTTTAGGGGTAACCCCCTTCACTTCCCCCCAAGATATCAGGATATTCTCGGACCACCCTCACCGATTACAAACTATCGATAGACGAGTTGAGGGATTCAAGATAACACAACATGACGGGACTCGTAGGGTAACTAGAAATTTTTAGGGTATTACCGAGGCGAGTCATGAGCCTCTCAACCCTATGCTCAAAAATCAAGAATGGCTCCAAAACTGGACAACCAATCCATGCCAAAAATCAACCCATACCCCATGAAACCGAGAATATAAGCATCACGCGAGAACTCTATACTCAAGATAGAGATTTTCAAATCCACGTAGATAATAGACAAATGGGCGGAACCCCCAATTGGATTTGAAACACACACGGGATCATTAACTAGACTAGTACTTAGGTGCAAACTTCCAACTAAACCAGATGAAATAAACTATGCGATGCACCAGAATCAAACAAAGTACGAACAGGAAAATCAGAAATGTAAACAAGACTTTCAACAGAAATACTACCTCGATCGGGAACTGGAGCGGCATTGAGAGCATAAACTTGCCCTCCCGAAGGTCCAGCACGCTGAGTCTGACCCTGGCCTTGCCCTTGCTTCTTCGGGCAATCCCTAGTGAAGTGTCCCATTTCTCCACAGTTAAAGCAAGTGCCCTTCCTTTTTCTGCAATCCTTGTTTAGATGAGTCGAGCTTCCACAAGTAAAGCACCTTTTTTCCTTCTTATCTTTAGACTTCTCCTCCTTCTTTTTCATTTCCTTTTTGGGCTCCGTTTCCTTGTTTTGAGACTCATTCATCTTGACCCCCTTCTTGTCACTCCTATTCTCTTCATTGAGTAGGGCCATATTCACCAAACTCTCGAAAGTTGCCCCCAAGGGTATATGAGACATGGCTAAACCATGTAATGGCTCGTTTAATCTTAGAGAAAAGTATAGGGCCTTCTTCTGAGCTGTGTTAACCAAGTCTAAACCGACCCGAGCCAGTTGATTAAACTTATCTATGTATTCCCTAATAGTCATGTCCCCTTGCTTCAGTGATAGGAACCTTAGTCCAAACTTTCCCCGAAAGTCATCCCAAGTCTCAATTGGCCTAGTAGCGGTGGTGACCACCCACCAACGTGCAACTTCTTCCTTTAGCAACCACACTGCCAATAAAAGCTTCCTACGGTCATCTATATCAAAGAAGGCAAAAAGATCTTCGGTTTCTTTCAACCAATTCCTGGCCTCTACAAAAGTCTCGGTTCCAATGAAATTCTTGCAACCCATCGCCTTAAAGTCTTTGCAAATCTTTGCGAAGTCAACTTGAGGATGCTGAGGGGGAGGAGGAAGAGGAACCTCAGCGACAGGAGGAGGAGGAACATTAACTACCGGAGGAGGAGGAGGAGGAGGAACATTAACTATTGGAGGAGGAGGAGGAGGAGGGACATCTGCGGGGCCGGCTTCGGTCGCCCTAGCCTCCAAAAGTCTCCTATACCAAACAGGTACGTGTACTCCCTCCGGAATAGCAAAGTTATCGGCCATACTGAAAACGAAGAAAAAGACAGATTCAGAATGGAGAAAAATGAAGGAATTTTTGCTAATGGCTTTTTGAGGAATAGCCTTTAAAAATAAGCTAGACTTTTCTTTGGAAAATACTTTATACTTGGTTTTGAAAATATTTTTCCAAAAGTTTTCTAAAAACCTTTTTGTTCCTTCTCGTAAACCATATGCTCTGATACCAAATGTAACACCCCACCTCCGCCAGGGTGTCTCTTGCAAGCACTCTGACTTTGGAGGGGCGTTTGAATCAGGTAAACATGCATAATGATATATCAAGACAGAACAAGAACATATATATATATATATATACAGAGTAAATAAGATAAGTAAAACAGCGGAAGATTTCAAACTATTTCAAAACAAGTCTGATACAACATAATGTCAACTTTCCAAATACACAAGTCTAGATAAAAACAACATCACTGAAAAACTGAAATACATAAGTACTATCCCCAAAATAAGTGATAACCATAGCTAGCTTCATGTCAAGACCGTACATGAGCTAAAATCCCACAAGCAAGTGATCAGAAATCCAAGCTAAGCTCCAATATTCCCACCCTGAGAACCTGGGAGGGGGGGGGGGGAACGGAAGAAAAGAGGCGAAAGGAAAACAGGTCAGTCAAAAAGACTGAGTAAACCCTACTACAATCAATGTAAACTGATAAAGTTAACTGGCATGAGAAGCAGGGATGAACATAAGGATAACAACATACTAGCATGATGATTAACTAACAAGGTAGATAAAGGTGTCATCGCATAATCAAGTTTAAGGTTTTTGCACCACAGGTGTACTAGCAAACTAACATGACTTGAATAAACAAGTATTGATCCCTTGGCCCAAGCTTTGGCCCAATAACATGAAGTGACCCTAATACGCGGTCCAACCAAACGGTCTAGTCGATCGGCTCCCTATAAGCCTAACTCGTCAAGTGTTGGTGTCAATGCGGCCCAAACATAATTGTAGTCAGACTGTGCCGGGTCTCCCGTCGGGTGTATCAAGCCCTAGGGTGTCAACCCCTGGACACCATAAACATAAGTGCAAAGTCTCGATCTACTGGTACCCGTGCATGTTTTCCCCGGCTTCGGACTATGTGCACGACCATAGTCCGCCCGGAACTACACCGGCGTACCACTCTGCCGTCGTTTTTGGTCTCTTACCTCAAGTCCAGTAATTGTGCCCCCCACCCTAGCCTAGACCCTAAGGTCTTAATGATACGAACTTGGGATTACTGCTGGAGTGGACCCCCATTGCTAGGATTTTCTAGTGGGTTAAGTACGGTTTAACCCTTTTACTAATCATGGATTAACTTGTTTAAGTGTAACGATGAGTTCACGACTTAACCCTGATTAATCTACCAAGCCCGAATTGGTTAAGTATTAGGTGGACCATGACTTAACCCTAATCATGAGGCATTAATTAATTTAATGTGCCTTAACCTCTCACATTAGACCTTGTTGTGGTTACTAGTTAAGCCGGGCGGGTCCGGGTAGCTTTACACCACAACTTGGTCTAACCTCGGGTTCAAGGTACAACATGACCAACTTCTCACATTAGGTCCTATTGTTTGTAGCAACTAGTTAAGTCGGTCGGTTCCGGGTAGTTTTACGCTACAAACTCAACCCAACCTCGAGTTGGTCACACTTATATTTTCTAAGTGTCATGTCCATCATGTTTCCAAAACATGTTACAAGTTTTCAAGAATTTGGGTAGACCTAACTTAATAGGTAAATTCCCAATGGGTAGACCTAACTTAATAGGTAAATTCCCAATGGGTAGACCTAACTTAATAGGTAAATTCCCAATCTTATGTTTTTATGTCTTTTAAGTTTACCCAACCCCAAACGCAATCCCATCGCTTACATATCGCAATAGCGCATAAAGGATAGAAAGAGGGAACTTGGCATAATCATGACATAAAGGTGTTGAAGCCACAAGTTTAACATGGTGGCATATGAAATGTACATATGTTCATATACTTGCATATTACATTTTTAGGCCTCAAAAGCATGCATAAAACCAAACTTAGCATATTGGTGATACATGGTGATAAATGACATGCAGAAATGGCCATAAGTTCGCTTTTAGCCTCACATGCAAGTTATCATAAGAGATATGATAACTTACATGTTGCCAAAATGCAACCTTTAGCATAAAGCTTGAAGCTTTAAGCTCATAAACCCAAGATAAGCTTGCAAAACATGGTAACATGAACAAAATGATCAACCCAAACTTGCATAACATAACTTGCATATCATATGACAAACTTGCATATCAAACTTGCATAACATAACATGATAAACTTGCATATCACAACATGGCAAACTTGCATAGCATAACATGGTAAACTTGCATATCATAACATGGCGAACTTGCATAGCATAACATGGTAAACTTGCATATCATAACATGGCATACTTGCATAACATAACATGATAAACTTGCATATCATAACATGGCATACTTGCATAACATAACATGATAAACTTGCATATCATAACATGGCGAACTTGCATAACATAACATGATAAACTTGCATATAATGGTCAACCAAACTTGCATCATTCATTTAACTTTAGAGTTTAAATATGAAAGTAGAAAAGGGCTTACAATGCCAAAGCCCTTATGAAATCAAATAAACCCAAAATGCAAGCTTCAATAGAAAAACCCTTGAGCAAAATTGATCAAAACCCTTGCTTTATGATGTAAAAATGGAAACTTGACTTGAATGCAAGCTAATGACACTCATACAAGCTTGAAAACACTTGTATGCATGGAAAATCTCTCATAGAAATAACTTAGGAATATTATGAAGAGAGTGGAGGCCATGAGAGGATTGATTTTGCCATAGTTTAGTTGTAGGATTGATTAATGATGATTTAGGGTTAGGTTAGGGGCTTATTTATAGAGATTAGGATTAGTTTCAACCTTAGGATTAAACCCTAGTTCTAATCTCAGCCCTCGAAACCGAATCTGGCCCCCAAACTCAACACAACTTCAAAATGGTGCACCAGGCAACACTGCCCGGCTGAACCAAGTCGACAGCCAAGTCGACAGGGCTGTCGACTTGGGTCCAACCAAGTCGACTCCCAAGTCGACAGGGCTGTCGACTTGGGTGCTCTGGCGGGAATTTTCCCGCCTGGCCCAATCTAACCCTAATTTCCAAATTCAAACTTGAATTTGAAATCTGTTTTTACTTTGAATTTTTCTGAAAACTTCGTTGGGCCTTAATCGGGTCATACGGACTCCGATTTTCGAAAACTCGGACTCTATTTCGCGTATTTTTCCGAGACGAACGCAATGGCAAAGCCCGTTTCCCTTGATTCAGATTTATAAATTAAATTCTGCCTCGATTTACGTTATAATAGGTTATTGAAAATACGGGTTGTTACAGCCTATGACTATGAACATTGCCTATGATTGTGACTATGACTATGAGGATTACTTCCTTGACAAAACCTATGCCTTTGATTAACATAAACTATTGCCTGTGACATAACAAGGACATCTGTGATTAAACCTCCATGATTCCTGACTAGGAAAGTGTTTCTTAAGTTCTGTGATTTTGAGATTTGGGGCTAAACCCGATTATTTATTCTGCTTGTCCTTGGTTTTCTTTGGTTTTAGACTATGGGAATTTACCTATTAAGTTAGGTCTACCCATGTTCTTGAACCTGTTCTGTCTATTCTTGGTTTTAGACCTTGGGAATTTACCTATTAAGTTAGGTCTACCCATGTTCTTGAACCTACGTCGTTATTCAAAACCATTTTATGCCAGTTGTTATATCTATCCTTTTCATAGCAATCTTTGTTTCATTCCCTATTTTCTGCGAATCTATAATTTAGATTGAATCACGATTATACGAGCGGTGGGAATGTGATTTGGGACAAAATATGAAATTTACTAAAATGTAGTTCAACTTGGAAATTGTCATAAATTGGGAACATGTATTATGGCATGTTCATAGAAATGCAAATTGGATAGATTTGACATAAATTATAAGATGTGTAATTTGAATCTTGTATTGTGAACTAGAGTAATAAGTCTAGTTTGACATGAATTAGAATGTTAAATCAGAATTGGATTAGCTAATTTGGCTCGATAAGTATATTGGCATAAAATTGGCCATAATTGGGAGTAATTGTCAGGATTAGCAAAATCATGGTTAGTGACACTTCATTTGGTATGGTTTACATACCAAAAAAAGCATAAACATGATATAGAGGGGAAAATGGGCCGTAAGAATAAATGTTGACAACTTACATTAAAAGAGTAATTGGGAAATAAGTAAATTAGGATTAATTTACTTATAAAATTTGACCTAAACGAGGAAATGTTAATTTAGACAAATTAAAGGTTTGTTAACGACATCTCTTTTAATAATAAACCAGAAAGTTCTAGGGTGACAGAGAGGATAGTGTCTAGGCATGAGTTTGGAAAATACAAGTTTCCTGCTCTCCCTGGCTATCCCTAACTGATCCGACGGACGGGATGGTTACTTTCAAAATCTGATTTGAAAATTAATCAAAACCCTTTGAACTAGAAAACACGAATAGGCCTAACCCAAGGTTAGACTGAGTTGCGATGTAAACCTGCCCGAAACCAACCGGCACATCCAGTAATCGCAACAATATCTGTCTAATGTGAGTGGTCGTGGCTTTAATTTATTTAGTTAAAGCTAGAACAAGAATGCTAGGGTTAAGTTAACTAAGACACTTAACCAACTCAACATGATAACAAGACTGGTAGGTGGGGTTAGGTTCATACAGTTAAGCTAGAATGGGAGGGTTAAGTCCATAGGAACACTTAACCAACTTAAGCTCAGTTAAGCTAGAACGGAGGGCTAAGTCCACAGGGACACTTAACCAAACTCATGGTAACAAGATGAGATTTGTAGAGGTTAAGTAACTAAGAAAACACTTAGCCAAATTAACATGTTAACTAGTCTAGAAAGTGGGGTTAAGTAAAGTTAATACACTTAGCCAAATTTACATGTTAACTAGACTTGAGGTTGGGGTTAAGTAAGATTTAATACACTTAGCCAATTTGATATGTTAGCTGGGCTAGACCGTAGGGTTAATTAAACTTGAACACTTAACCATCAGATGGTGATAAAAGAATAGGGGTAAGTCTAAACATGAAGGGATAATACTTAACCATTAATAACATGTTAGACAGACGGGCAAGGTTAAGATAAAAAGGAACACTTAACCAATATAGGGTGAATGGGTAGGGTTAAGTAATAAGAAATACTTAACCAATATAACTTGGTTTGTGGTGGGGTTAAGTCAACATGAATTACCGATAACACTTAACCAGTATAACAGGATGAATGAAGAGGGTTAAGGTTGCTTGAATTGACTAATGACACTTAACCAATCCAAATTGACGGGAAAGGGAACTAAGTAGTAAACCTTAGAAAACAACGATTCTGGAAACTAAGTGGTAAATCTTAGTTAGTACAACTAAGTAGTAATTCTTAGTATAACACGGGAAGGAGCGAATGTCCGTCTGAATAGAGAGAAGGCTCCAACGAATTGGGTTATGAAGCCCGAGGCTTCGAGGGGACGTGAGGGTACTCTTGGTATCCCTCTGTGAGGCTGCAGATGATCCGCCTGGGCCCACAGAGGTTAAGGTCTGCGTAGAAGAACCAGGGGTATGCCTTAGTTGCAATACATGGCAACCTAAAGACTAGGATGGACCGGCGTGATTCGGCGAGTAAACGGTAGCCCTGTGATAGCAACTCGTCGTCTACCATCCATCTTGAGTCAATCGTGATACGTGAAGCGGAAAGGCGGAGAACTCCAAAAGACCATATACTTGCTATCTAGTTATGGTTGCGGATGGCCATAGGATAGTGGGGCACCGGGGGCCGGCGTATAGTTCTCATTTTACAAGGTGTGCCTTTCATTAGTTGAGGGAGCGGTCAAGTGGGACCATAGCCACTGGAATAAAAACAGACCTTAGCATCTGCATCGGCAGATATCTGAAAGCTTCCGACCGAGTTCTGTATTCCTTGATTTGCCCTGTCACAGGACTCGGACTGCACATTACAGGACATGTGCATCTAGACAAGCGATAACGATTCGCGATACATGCGTGGAGAAGTATAGGAACATATACCACTCTAGGTAGTGTGTCCTAGACTTGGGGGCATCGTTCGACAGGTAGCGTAATCCCTAGTTGAACTAGGTGGCAAAAACGCTGAACTCGAGAAGCATTCAGCAGATAGCATAAACTCTAGTTAAATCTAGAAAGCACTTGATAGAAAACCCTAGATTTGATCTAGGTAATAAATAATTAATGTATGCCGGAAGGAAATGGAAAATACAGGGATTGGGATCACGTTATAGTTACTAGTTGGGACACTAGATAGGTGGTGCAGAGATATAGAAACCAGTATAACAATGAAATAGCGAAGCAACGAAAGTATTAGAGCGTATTCAGTTTATCTTAGCATATCTTGTGACTACCTTGTCTAATCTTGTTGACCCTATCGTCATGGTGTAATCTTGTATTCAGTTAATTCATGTCGTTTTGTTTTCCATGTTCACATGCTAGAAGTTACTGAACTTACTTAGGCTTTATGTCTGACTCTGTTTTTCTTTCGTCTTCTTTTCTTCCGCCCCCCCCCCCCCCCCAAGGTAGTAAAGGAGGGAATAGTTTAGCTCAGGTTAAGTTGGACTGCCACTCTTTCCCAGCTTGAAGATTTGTCGAAGTTTGTCGGGATTCTCTTTTCAGATGCTATGGCTGGCTCTTGCTAAAATCGGGGAATATAAATGTTGTTTTTACGCTTCTTTATTTTGTAAGACAGATGATACTCTGATATTGTAAAGAAACCATTGTACAAACCATTTAATCTGTAAAGCAAAGTTTTATTTTCCGCTGTTTAATTTCTGTCTGTCTTGTAATTTGTCTGCATCTTTTACCCTAAATGCTCCACAGAACTTAGTGCATTCCCTTTGTGAGTGATACTAACGGACGAGGGGTGTTACAATAGGTCTGGCACCTTTCACTAAATCAATACGAAACTCAATCTCTCGGTGTGGTGGAAGTCCAGTCACTTCCTCGAAGACGTCCGGATACTGGCTAGCCATGGGCACATCTGACAACTCATCATGCGGGATGTTGAGGGAATTTAGAAAACTATCTGTTTCCTCATCACTAGGTAGACAACCAAACACTACCCTCCGCCCATCATCCGCTCTAACTGTCACCAAAAAGCCCTCATAGTCTACCACCACCCCGTACCTTTGGAGCCAATCGACTCCCAAAATAATGCCAAACCTAGTAATGCCCAAAGCAAAACAATCACAAACAAACATACATCCATGACTCGATAAGACCACATTACGACAAATCATACTAAGGCTAGGAGAACCGCCAATCGGGTTCGCCACCGCCAAAGGTCTACCGACTATCTCGGGTTCCAATCCCAACCTATCTACCAGGTCACTAGATGTGAAGGAATGGGAAGCCCCAGTATCAAACAATACTTGAACAGGAACATCATAAACAGAAAGCATACCTTGAATGATGACATTCTTTACTTTCTCCTCCGCAGTTGGGACATTGGACGAAGAAGGAACAACATTAAGAGCATATGCTTTCCCAATTTGCTTCTCTTTAGGGGGTTGCGGACATTTATCCTTGTGATGTCCCACTTGGCCACAGTTGAAGCACTTCCTGTCCGTTGGCTTTGCTCGACATTCTTTAGCATAATAGCCCTCTTGCCACAGCTAAAGCACTCAACATCTTTCTTACTCTTTTTTTGACCATCCTTAGTTTGGTTCTGCTTCCTCTTATTCCGAGAATTATTCTTGCCTCCACCGCTTGCTTGCGGCTTTGATCCCTTTGCAGATACAACAACGACTTCAGTCTTGGGCTTAGGATAAAGGCTCTCTGACCTCAATGCTTTCCCAATAATTGATTCAAAAGTCTCATCAATATGATTTATAAGCCTTTCTCCCAAGTACTGATCTAAACCAGTTATGAACTTCTCATTCTTCTTATCGGGAGTGTCGATAAGAGATAATCCACGTATCGAACTCAGTAATGTACTCCGAGACTGCCCTACCATTCTACTTAAGCTCTAGAAATTTCCTAAACAATTCTGATTTCTGAGCAGCTAGGATAAACTTATCACTGAATCGGGCCTTAAACTGATCCCAAGTAACTTGATCCTCAGGGGTAGCTGCCTTAATAGCATTCCACCAGTTCATAGCCCGTCCTTGCAGCTGACGGGATGCTAGCTTCCTCTTCATCGCATCTTCAATTCCCAGATCCTCGAAGATACGCTCACAACTATCAGGCCAATCCTAAACTTCGGTAGTCGACTCCATTCAGTGGAACGGCTTCCCACCAAGACTAGTGTAATCCTTGCAAAGCATGGCGAAATCGGCCCTAGGCGCCTGCACCGCTGCACCACCACCATTAACAGCATTAGGAGCTGCTCCTTGCACATATCTAAGCATCTCTCTCATGAAGTCAATAAACATCGTCCTCATATCAAGAGCATTCCCATTATTAGCTCCTCTACCAGTACCCCTCGTACGTCGGCTCATTGTTCAATATGTAAGGAGAAAATGATTAACCATCTCTCTAGTGGTGCCCGTGCAGTGCGACTCCATCCATAGATATACTAATAGTATATATATATATATAGCTTTTGAAAACCAAAATATCACAAATAAGCGCTCTTATATACATATACTATCTCTCTCTGGTTTCTTTCCCTAGGTTAACTACGCAACCTAGAGCTCTGATACCAAATGTGACATCCCGCCCCGCACCAGTTGACATTTCCAATAAAAGTGCGTTGTGCGAATGCCTGACTAGCACGGGACGGCCGCCAAAGAAAGGAAAAGAAAGGGATTTAAACTAACAAGGAACCTGTAGAATGTCTCACAGCGCATGGAGTAAAATATAATAATTAAATACTTGACATAAACAGGCGAGACAGTGCATAAGCTGAAAACTAAACCATAATCATCATAACAACGAAATTCAAAATACAGATTATTACAACTCCAACATAATGTCTCTAAAACAAATAAAAAGGTGCACTACTAATGCCCAAAGTAGTGACTAGTAACATCACAGGAAGGATATCTATACATATCAGACGTGGAAGCCTCTTGCTCGTCTTCGGTACAGCTACTCGTGCATACTACCTAGTGTAACAACCCGAAAATCTGGGCCAGTTTAAATTTTTTTATTTTGGCAATTTTAGCGAATTTTGATTATTTAAAATGAATTATTTTAAATAAAATCAACAAGAAATTTATTTTGAATAGAATTCGATCGTATATATTATATATGTCGTTGTTAGAATATAAATAATTATATAATTATAAAATAGAATTGAAAATGGCGCGGTAGTTTGATAATTCGATTTCAAACTTCAATTGAATGTACCGGGTGCAAAATAAACCGGATTTTAGTGAAACCAAAAATAATAGGATCTATTTGATGATATCTTTCCAACGAATCCGAAAAATCAAGATTTCATAGCGGGAATCAAAAGAAATGTCCAGTTGAAAATTCTGAATAGTCGCTATGGAATTCAGGCCCTTAAAAATAGAAATTTTGCAAAGGACCTCGGATTTCGACGAAACTATTTTTGTTGGATCCGTGATGTAAAGTTATTGCTAGATTCCAAATTTCATAATTTTTCGACTCAATATGTGAGCGTGACAAAGGAAAACGTGTTTGACCAGTTTCAGTTGATTTTAATCGACTGGAAAATGGCCATTTTACAAACGGTCTCGGAATTTGACGAAACTAGTTTTGTTAGGACTGTATCGTCAATACAAAGCTAGAAAATATTTTTCGGAAATTTTTCGAGTTAGTATGTGGCCCCTGTAAATTGAAATGCGCGTTCAAACTCAATATATAGAGTTATATGTTGATTTTGACGAAAACTGATCGTAACGATCGAATCAGCCAACAATATATATCCCATTGTGTTCGGAATGGGGGTAATTAGCTATGGACGACAGGCGATGGGCCTCGTTTAGAGGTCGTATGTAAAAGTCAACTTTTCTTGAAATTAAATAATTAAAAATAAAATTTCCTTTTCTCTCTCATCCTCTTTACCATTACCCCCCCCCCCCCATCACCGTTCGTTTCAGAATGAAATCAAAAGAAAAAAAACAACGAAGCCACGATCGATCGTGACCTCCACCGCCACCGCCACTTCGTCACCCCCTCCTCCTTCCCCACCGCCCGGCTTCCCTCTCTCCTCCTCGTTCCCTTCTCCATCCGCTGACCCCGATGCCCAATCACCTGGAGCCGCGCCCAAGCCATCACCCACCGCTCCACAGACCCGCCACCCGTCAACCAAGCCACCCGACGCGCCCCCTTCAAACCTCCACCAGCGAAGAACCCCTCCCCCTAGCGCCACCATCCGCCATCGTGAGCCGCAAAGCCCACCTCCGCCTCCAAACGCGACAGCAAGCCCCCCTTCCCTCGATTTACACTGTGAGTTTTGATTTTATTTTACTTAGTTATTTATTTTTGTTTATTTACCATAATCAGTTTTTTTAAAGTAAAGAATAGATTTTTATAACTATATAAAAAAACGAAATCTTTACATGTTTATCATTGTATAGGAAACGTAATCTTCAAAGATATGATTTTTATTATAATAGAGAATTTAAAGATATAATTTTTATTATAGTACAAGATTAAAAAAATAATTTTTATAATATAGAAAGGTTAAAAATATAATCTTTGTCATGAAAAAGAAGTGACCTTTGAAAACGAATGGTAGTGGTTTTTGAAAGAAAAAAGAATTGATTTTTAAAAGGTTAAAAATGTAATTTCTATATCATAGGAATAATAAAAATATAATTTTTAGTTAAGGAAGTAAAGATTTTTATATATTGAATAGCGAAGTAAAAATTCGATTTTTCTATATTGAATAGCGAAGTGAAAATTCGATTTTTATATATTGAATAGCGAAGTAAAAATTCGATTTTTCTATATTGAATAGCGAAGTGAAAATTCGATTTTTATATATTGAATAGCGAAGTAAAAATTCGATTTTTATATATTGAATAGCGAAGTAAAAATGTGATTTTTACATATGTAGAGAATACGGGCAAACAAAGTGGCAAGAGGCGAGAACGGCAAAGATTTTAGCTAAGAAGAGTCGTGGCGTTGGATTAGCAATTCTGTGAGAACTTCTCACTCTTCAATTTCTTTTTCTAGTTATATATATACTAGGATGCAGACGGTGTTTAGTAGCACCCGACACCCGTCATCCACGGACCATGGATGGCTTGTTTGTTTAATTGTTTGGTTGTGTAGTTGGTTAGATTATTTGGTTTGAATTGAATTGTTTGGTGAAATGAAATTGATTTGATTGATGTGTGAATGGCGTGGGCCTTCACTAGACCGGGGATAAGGCTAGGCCTTGTCCCGTTTCTAGTATCGTGCCGTTATGCCGTCGAAATTTTCTAAAAATAAGTTAGAAAAATAAAGATAATATTTTATTTAATAAATGAACCGAATAGAATATTCGTAGGTTGAATAAAATAGTTTGATCGTTAAAAATATAAATTTTAACGTGAATGTGAATAAATAAATATTCATTTACAAACCGGACGGTTTGTTTATGTACACCTATTTGAAGGACATTGATTGGGACGATAAATTTTACACATCGCCCAACTGCACAAATAAAAATGTGTGTTTGATTGCTTGAAACCCCACACGGGTATTGGGATGATATTCGACGTACACTAATCCCGATTGTTTAGTTGTATGTCGATCGATTGATTGACAGGCTGTTATAAGCGTTGAATATTTATATTTGATGCTTATACAGTGTAGAATGCACTTTGGATGATGGTTGATTATTCATCGTTGTTGATATATTCATGTGTTGTAGAAAATCCATATAATTAACATTATATGGTAATTGATTGGGCCTCATTCCAGTTTTAAAATAGAAATATTTGAAAAAGAAATATTTGAAATAGAAATATTTGAAAAAGAAATATTTGAAATAGAATATTTGAAAATGGGAATATATGAAGCCGTATTGATTAGATTGACGCCATTTTGACGTGAACGATATTTATATCGATTTTATTCATTTTATATTGAATATCGAAAGTGATTTCAAAATCTGTTATTTTGAAAAGAATTGAATATAAATGAATTCGAATTGAAATTGAATATAAATGAATTCGAATTTAAATTGAATATAAATGAATTCGAATTGAAATTGAATATAAATGAATTCGAATTTAAATTGAATATAAATGAATTCGAATTGAAATTGAATATAAATGAATTCGAATTGAAACGGTATAGAAATGAATTCGAATTGAAATTAAATTGAGTTGAAAACGAACTGAAATTGAATTAGAAATCAATTTGAATTGAAATCAAATTGAAATCAATTTAAAATGAATTTAAATTGGAATATTCAATTTTGATTTGAAGTTGAATATGAAGTTGAAACCATTTTGAAAATGAATTTAAAACGATTTATAAAGCACGTTTTGAATTGAAATCGATGAAGTATATTATATATATATATATATATATATATATATATATATTATAATGGCCTGAATAGAACGCGCCGCGCCGCGGCAGTTCGCGAGTTTCGACCATTGACTTCGAATGGACATTGCGGGAGATCCGACTGTCGGATTCTCCTAAAACCGGAACCGTTGAGTTCGTATCGAAAAGAGCTTTCTAACGAATATTGTAAATTAGAAATCTAACGGTTGGATTTGGAATTATGTCCAAATCAAATTTGAAAAAGGTCGCTGTAAGTGCAGTTCGATGGCCGTTGATGTAAATCGACTGTACAGGCCTTGATAAAATTATTAAAAATAGTAATAATTTGTGTAAAATCATAAGAAATGATTTGGGAAAAATTGGGAAGAACAACTCCATATTTGAAAAGATAAAAATAGATTTTTATCGAAATGAACTAGTTTTGAACTAGAATTATAATTCTATTTATTTTTAAATAAATAAATTGATTTTGAAATGGTTTTGAAAATAACCAGAATTTCCAATAATTGCATTGGAATGGATTTGAATCGAAATTGTCTTCAGAATATTTCGATGTTGGATTTCGTGATTATACAGATGTTGTTATGGAAATTTGAAAGATATCGATATATATATCGTTATTTCCAATACGATATCTGTTGGTCGTAGAATTTGATATTGAATATAAGCCGATATATTTTCTATTTAGAACCTTGTATTTAATATCAAATGTGATTTGGGTTTGTCGTGAATGGTGCCTTGACTAACACTGTTCTTGAACCCAGTTGAGAAAAGATTAAATCTTTTTATTTAGATTTAATGAAGTGTACCAATTAAATGATATTTAATTGGAATTGAATTGATATTGATTTTTGGGTTTATCGTGGACAGTGTTTTAAATAACACTCGTTCTTTAACCCGATAATTAATGGAATGTGATTTTGGGTTTATCGTGAACCGTGTTTTAAATGACACCGATTCTTTAACCCAGTTAACGATTAAAACTAAGTGGAGTTTTAATGAATCTTTAATTAGATTGAAATGATCGAGAATGGAGTATCACCAGTTTTGCTCCAGGCGATAGTTAAATCTTTAATTAGATTTGAACGTGAAATGGTAACTGAATTTACCGATAACACTATGATGTTAGATATGAAGTATTACCAGTTTTACTTCATGGGATGAATAGGTTGGGATTGGGAAATTAAAACAAATGATTACTTCGGTAAGTTTCGTTAATCCCGACTAGTTGAATCGAAATTCAAAAGGATAGATTAAAGAATAAATATAAAGAATATATCTTTGATAAAATTAATGGGAACCTTTCCATATGAATGTGAAATTTAGAAACTAACTGTCGGTTAACTAAGTAGAATGGTTTCCTGGATATTGATCAGATGTTGGTTTCGGCCTTCGGGGTTAATATTCGGGGAATTATTCTCTTGATTAATTTATGGTTAGTGACTGATGAATTGGAATGAGGCGTATGTTGTGTTTGTGTAACACTTATTTAAAATATATGCGAGTTATTCGGAAAGACCGGGTTTATCCCATTCTGAATAACTGATACGACGATAAGTCGAAGATGAAGACGATGGTCGAAGACCGGAGGTCTTCACGTCGTTTGGGTGATTACTGATGATCTTGATTGGGCTGTACACCCAAGAAGATGGAAACAGTTGGTGATCGTCCAGACGTACTTGGAGATCGATGGATATGCGGGGTACTAGGTGCCTCCGGTTTCGTTCAGACCCAGAACGGACTTGTAAATGGACTATGTGTGTGACATTGGATTTTAGTCCGTGTGATTGATCTCTATTAAATATATATCTGTTTGGCGGCGGAGAATTTATTCTCTTGCTTAACGCCCTTCTCTGAGACGTACGAGCTCAGGGGTTATATATTGATGGATATCAAACGCATGGAGTGAATTGCCTATGTGGCATGCCTAAGTGGCAATTGATCGAGGCTTCTGTTGAAAAGCAAAGTCTTGTGGTGATGATCAAAGCACGGCCTTGTGGTGTAGCTTTGTGTAACGTTTACTTCGCGAGTTTCGCACCCCGGTTGTGAACCAAAAACGGGAGAGGACCTCAGGGAGGGCATGCGTTTCTTTCTAGCTAGGGTGGTGTCAGTGACCTTCCAGCCCTGACATTTATATACTTTTCACCTGTGTGGTTGTTGCTGTTGCGAGGCGCCTCGGTTTGATCGGACGATCCGGGTCCGATGGAGTCCTTCGTTGGCTCATTTACGCCCCAAAGGGCGGGGAAACGCAGTGTTCAGGCATTTTAATCCACATCGGTGGACCGGCCCTGACGATCCAAGGGTCAATGCGCTCTGACCCTGAGGCTCGGGCTAGAGAATCTCGAAGACGGTGGGGACGATCCCTAGCCTCGGTTCACAGACGGAAACCCAATTTCCAAATACGTGGCTTTGGATTTTGATTGTATAACCTATATATGGCGACATAGTGTTATGGTGCATTCAAGCCGCCTATGATTGATACTTATGATTTGAAGTTGTTTTATACACTATACACTTATAATAGTATCAAATGATTTCTTTTAAACGTATCAAGCATTCTTGGCTATTATAAGGTAAAAACCCTATCCCCCGGCTTGCGTTGCATTGTGTGATAGGACCTGGGTCTTATAATAGCTTCATTTTTCTTTATTTAGCATTGCGCTATTGTTTTATGCACTGGTATTCTTGGGAGGAAACCCGTTCCGTGTTATACGGCGTGGTCCCTTGATTTACCTAACTTTAAAATAAAGATTAATAACTGTTTTAGTTCTCACACCAGTCACATGACTGACCTGGAGTTTATTGTTTTAACCTAAACTCTGGGTGCCCTTATTTTGACACGGGCAGCTAGTAGTTTTGGTTTTGCAGATTTATATTCACAGGATCCTGGTTTGCAGCTGGAACGATATCCGGAAATCTTTGTATCCGTATATCTCCTCTAGTTGTGTATTGTATTATTTTCCGCTGCTATGTATTTAAATGTAATTTAAATCTCTGATATTTCTGTGTAATGTATATTCATTTATACTCTGTCTATTCTTGTAATCTGATGCATTGTTGTAATATACAATGAAATATTCTTCCGTCTGCGTTCTATTTTGTCGTGTTCTCATAACGATCAGGCGTTTCGAACGGTCTGGGTCGGTTTAGCGACTGGTTCGGACCGAGCGAAATTCCTTTTCGTCACAATTGGTATCAGAGCTTTGGTTTACAAAGCTTAGAGAACAAGACACATTAGAACCATGCGAAAGAATTCATCAGATATTGGGTTAGTAATATCCAACGAGAATGACTCGTTAGAGATAGGATCAGTAGTATCCTAGAACGAGTGTGAAGAGTATATTTTTAAGATGAGAACAATTTTTGTTTTGAAAATTTAAATCGTTGTATACGTATTTGAATATTTATTTTATATTGATTAGGACAGTCCAGTATATAAAGAATTTTCATATACGCCTTGCAAACGTATATTCAAAGTTTTAATATATTGGATAGATATAGCATCACACTCTAGTCGCCCGGGGGTGATTCTGATGATTGATATATCATCATCAGAATTTATATTCGAGTGACGAACGTGTAATATCTATATATTTCCTATTGACTGGTGTGAGAACCAAAAACTAGATAGGGCTTATCGTTGTGATTTGGCATCAAAAACATGATTTTTGTATATGTATCAAAATTATGAATTTGAAACTCTAATTCACTAATTGATTGATGTTTGTGTTGTTTGTTCATTTGTTTGCTAATTTTTAGCCATTTAGCCTAATTGAATCACATATTGAATTATATTGAAAATTAGTCGCATTTGCTTGCATATACATGTACTTACATTGAAGAGGTCATAGCAAGGAGGCTAGAGCAGAGAATAAAATTTGTTTGCCCGACAAATAGGTACATGTTTATTACATAATTTACTGTTTTGTTTGGGTGATGATGATTTTATGAGCCTATTGGCTAGCCGCTTGGCTTTTTCTTTTTCTTTTTGAGATCAGAAGGCCTATATGGCAATTTCGGGATTTTCCCGTGGCTCCCGGTGTAGGGGAGGTTATGGCGAAATTTTTCGAAAATTCCGGGTGTTAGCCAAATTTTTGAAGAATTTGAAAATTTCAAAAACTGAAAAGTTGGAGAATGGAAGCCAGATCGTACGTAGAGTAGATTAATCAAACCACTTTCGACTTTGTTCCTTTTCGGGGACGAAAAGTTTTAAGTGGGGGAGATTGTAACAACCCGAAAATCTGGGCCAGTTTAAATTTTTTAATTTTGGTAATTTTAGCGAATTTTGATTATTTAAAATGAATTATTTTAAATAAAATCAACAAGAAATTTATTTTGAATAGAATTCGATCGTATATATTATATATGTCGTCGTTAGAATATAAATAATTATATAATTATAAAATAGAATTGAAAATGGCGCGGTAGTTCGATAATTCGATTTCAAACTTTAATTGAATGTACCGGGTGCAAAATAAACCAGATTTTAGTGAAACCAAAAATAATAGGATCTATTTGATGATATCTTTCCAACGAATCCGAAAAATCAAGATTTCATAGCGGGAATCAAAAGATATGTCCAGTTGAAAATTCTGAATAGTCGCTATGGAATTCAGGCCCTTAAAAATAGAAATTTTGCAAAGGACCTCGGATTTCGACGAAACTACTTTTGTTGGATCTGTGATGTAAAGTTATTGCTAGATTCCAAATTTCATAATTTTTCGATTCAATATGTGAGCGTGGCAAAGGAAAACGTGTTTGACCAGTTTCAGTTGATTTTAATCGACTAGAAAATGGCCATTTAACAAACGGTCTCGGAATTCAACGAAACTAGTTTTGTTAGGACCGTATCGTCAATACAAAGCTAGAAAATATTTTTCGGAAATTTTTCAAGTTAGTATGTGGCCCCGGTAAATTGAAATGCGCGTTCAAACTCAATATATAGAGTTATATGTTGATTTTGACGAAAACTGATCGTAACGATCGAATCAGCCTACGATATATATCCCATTGTGTTCGGAATGGGGGTAATTAGCTATGGACGACAGGCGGTGGGCCTCGTTTGGAGGTCGTATGTAAAAGTCAACTTTTCTTGAAATTAAATAATTAAAAATAAAATTTCCTTTTCTCTCTCCTCCTCTTTACCATTACCCCCCCCATCACCGTTCGTTTCAGAATGAAATCAAAAGAAAAGAAAAAAAAACAACGAAGCCACGATCGATCGTGACCTCCACCGCCACTTCGTCGCCCCCTCCTCCTTCCCCACCGCCCCGCTTCCCTCTCTCCTCCTGGTTCCCTTCTCCATCCGCTAACCCCGATGCCCAATCACTTGGAGCCGCGCCCAAGCCATCACCCACCGCTCCACAGACCCGCCGACGGTCAACCAAGCCACCCGACGTGCCCCCTTCAAACCTCCACCAGCGAAGAACCCCTCCCCCTAGCGCCACCATCCGCCATCGTGAGCCGCGAAGCCCACCTCCGCCTCCGAACGCGACCGCAAGCCCCCCTTCCCTCGATTTACACTGTGAGTTTTGATTTTATTTTACTTAGTTATTTATTTTTGTTTATTTACCATAATCAGTTTTTTTTAAGTAAAGAATAGATTTTTATAATTATAAAAAAAACGAAATCTTTATATGTTTATCATTGTATAGGAAACGTAATCTTCAAAGATATGATTTTTATTATAATAGAGAATTTAAAGATATAATTTTTATTATAGTACAAGATTAAAAATATAATTTTTATAATATAGAAAGGTTAAAAATATAATCTTTGTCATGAAAAAGAAGTGATCTTTGAAAACGAATGGTAGTGGTTTTTGAAAGCAAAAAGAATTGATTTTTAAAAGGTTAAAAATGTAATTTCTATATCATAGGAATAATAAAAATATAATTTTTAGTTAAGGAAGTAAAGATTTTTATATATTGAATAGCGAAGTAAAAATTCGATTTTTCTATATTGAATAGCGAAGTGAAAATTCGATTTTTATATATTGAATAGCGAAGTAAAAATTCGATTTTTATATATTGAATAGCGAAGTGAAAATGTGATTTTTACATATGTAGAGAATACGAGCAAAGAAAGTGGCAAGAGGCGAGAACGGCAAAGATTTTTGCTAAGAAGAGTCGTGGCGTTGGATTAGCAATTCTATGAGAACTTCTCACTCTTCAATTTCTTTTTCTAGTTATATATATACTAGGATGCAGACGGTGTTTAGTAGCACCCGACACCCGTCATCCACGGACCATGGATGGCTTGTTTGTTTAATTGTTTGGTTGTGTAGTTGGTTAGATTATTTGGTTTGAATTGAATTGTTTGGTGAAATGAAATTGATTTGATTGATGTGTGAATGGCGCGGGCCTTCACTAGACCGGGGATAAGGCTAGGCCTTGTCCCGTTTCTAGTATTGTGCCGTTATGCCGCCGAAATTTTCTAAAAATAAGTTAGAAAAATAAAGATAATATTTTATTTAATAAATGAACCGAATAGAATATTCGTAGGCTGAATAAAATAGTTTGATCGTTAAAAATATAATTTTTAACGTGAATGTGAATAAGTAAATATTCATTTACAAACCGGACGGTTTGTTTATGTACACCTATTTGAAGAACATTGATTGGGACGATAAATTTTACACATCGCCCAACTGCACAAATAAAAATGTGTGTTTGATTGCTTGAAACCCCACACGGGTATTGGGATGATATTCGATGTACACTAATCCCGATTGTTTAGTTGTATGTCGATCGATTGATTGACAGGCTGTTATAAGCGTTGAATATTTATATTTGATGCTTATACAGTGTAGAATGCACTTTGGATGATGGTTGATTATTCATCGTTGTTGATATATTCATGTGTTGTAGAAAATCCATATAATTAACATTATATGGTAATTGATTGGGCCTCATTCCAGTTTTAAAATAGAAATATTTGAAAAAGAAATATTTGAAATAGAAATATTTGAAAAAGAAATATTTGAAATAGAATATTTGAAAATGGGAATATATGAAGCCGTATTGATTAGATTGACGCCATTTTGACGTGAACGATATTTATATCGATTTTATTCATTTTATATTGAATATCGAAAGTGATTTCAAAATCTGTTATTTTGAAAAGAATTGAATATAAATGAATTCGAATTGAAATTGAATATAAATGAATTCGAATTGAAATTGAATATAAATGAATTCGAATTGAAATTGAATATAAATGAATTCGAATTGAAACGGTATAGAAATGAATTCAAATTGAAATTGAATTGAATTGAAAACGAACTGAAATTGAATTAGAAATCAATTTGAATTGAAATCAAATTGAAATCAATTTAAAATGAATTTAAATTGGAATATTCAATTTTGATTTGAAGTTGAATATGAAGTTGAAACCATTTTGAAAATGAATTTAAAACGATTTATAAAGCACGTTTTGAATTGAAATCGACGAAGTATATATTATATATATATAATATAGTGGCCTGAATAGAACGCGCCACACCGCGGCAGTTCGTGAATTTCGACCATTGACTTCGAATGGACATTGCGGGAGATCCGACCGTCGGATTCTCCTAAAACTGGAACCGTTGGGTTCGTATCGAAAAGAGCTTTCTAACGAATATTGGAAATTAGAAATCTAACGGTTAGATTTGGAATTATGTCCAAATCAAATTTGAAAAAGGTCGCTGTAAGTGCAGTTCGATGGCCGTTGATGGAAATCGACTGTACAGGCCTTGATAAAATTATTAAAAATAGTAATAATTTGTGTAAAATCATAAGAAATGATTTGGGAAAAATTAGGATGAACAACTCCATATTTGAAAAGATAAAAATAGATTTTTATCGAAATGAACTAGTTTTGAACTAGAATTATAATTCTACTTATTTTTAAATAAATAAATTGATTTTGAAATGGTTTTGAAAATAACCAGAATTTCCAATAATTGCATTGGAATGGATTTGAATCGAAATTGTCTTCAGAATATTTCGATGTTGGATTTCGTGATTATACAGATGTTGTTATGGAAATTTGAAAGATATCGATATATATATCGTTATTTCCAATACGATATCTGTTGGTCGTAGAATTTGATATTGAATATAAGCCGATATATTTTCTATTCAGAACCTTGTATTTAATATCAAATGTGATTTGGGTTTGTCGTGAATGGTGCCTTGACTAACATTGTTCTTGAACCCAGTTGAGAAATGATTAAATCTTTTTATTTAGATTTAATGAAGTGTACCAATTAAATGATATTTAATTGGAATTGAATTGATATTGATTTTTGGGTTTATCGTGGACAGTGTTTTAAATAACACTCGTTCTTTAACCCGATAATTAATGGAATGTGATTTTGGGTTTATCGTGAACCGTGTTTTAAATGACACCGATTTTTTAACCCAGTTAACGATTAAAACTAAGTGGAGTTTTAATGAATCTTTAATTAGATTGAAATGATCGAGAATGGAGTATCACCAGTTTTGCTCCAGGCGATAGTTAAATCTTTAATTAGATTTGAACGTGAAATGGTAATTGAATTTACCGATAACACTGTGATGTTAGATATGAAGTATTACAAGTTTTACTTCATGGGATGAATAGGTTGGGATTGGGAAATTAAAACAAATGATTACTTCGGTAAGTTTCGTTAATCCCGACTAGTTGAATCGAAATTCAAAAGGATAGATTAAAGAATAAATATAAAGAATTTATCTTTGATAAAATTAATGGGAACCTTTCCATATGAATGTGAAATTTAGAAACTAACTGTCGGTTAACTAAGTAGAATGGTTTCCTGGATATTGATCTGATGTTGGTTTCGGCCTTCGGGGTTAATATTCGGGGAATTATTCTCTTGATTAATTTACGGTTAGTGACCGATGAATTGGAATGAGGCGTATGTTGTGTTTGTGTAACACTTATTTAAAATATATGCGAGTTATTCGGAAAGACCGGGTTTATCCCATTTTGAATAACTGATACGACGATAAGTCGAAGATGAAGACGATGGTCGAAGACCGGAGGTCTTCACGTCGTTTGGGTGATTACTGATGATCTTGATTGGGCTGTACACCCAAGAAGATGGAAACAGTTGGTGATCGCCCAGACGTACTTGGAGATCGATGGATATGCGGGGTACTAGGTGCCTCCGGTTTCGTTCAGACCCAGAACGGACTTGTAAATGGACTGTGTGTCTGACATTGGATTTTAGTCCGTGTGATTGATCTCTATTAAATATATATCTGTTTGGCGGCGGAGAATTTATTCTCTTGCTTAACGCCCTTCTCTGAGACGTACGAGCTCAGGGGTTATATATTGATGGATATCAAACGCATGGAGTGAATTGCCTGTGTGGCATGCCTAAGTGGCAATTGATCGAGGCTTCTGTTGAAAAGCAAAGTCTTGTGGTGATGATCAAAGCACGGCCTTGTGGCGTAGCTTTGTGTAACGTTTACTTCGCGAGTTTCGCACCCCGGTTGTGAACCAAAACGGGAGAGGACCTCAGGGAGGGCATGCGTTTCTTTCTAGCTAGGGTGGTGTCAGTGACCTTCCAGCCCTGACATTTATATACTTTTCACCTGTGTGGTTGTTGCTGTTGCGAGGCGCCTCGGTTTGATCGGACGATCCGGGTCCGATGGAGTCCTTCGTTGGCTCATTTACACCCCAAAGGGCGGGGAAACGCAGTGTTCATGCATTTTAATCCACATCGGTGGACCGGCCCTGACGATCCAAGGGTCGATGCGCTCTGACCCTGAGGCTCGGGCTAGAGAGTCTCGAAGACGGTGAGGACGATCCCTAGCCTCGGTTCACAGACGGAAACCCAATTTCAAAATACGTGACTTTGCGATTTTGATTGTATAACCTATATATGGTGACATAGTGTTATGGGGCATTCATGCCGCCTATGATTGATACTTATGATTTGAAGTTGTTTTATACACTATACACTTATAATAGTATCAAATGATTTCTTTTAAACGTATCAAGCATTCTTGGCTATTATAAGGTAAAAACCCTATCCCCCGGCTTGCGTTGCATTGTGTGATAGGGCCTGGGTCTTATAATAGCTTCATTTTTCTTTATTTAGCATTGTGCTGTTGTTTTATGCACTGGTATTCTTGGGAGGAAACCCGTTCCGTGTTATACGGCGTGGTCCCTTGATTTACCTAACTTTAAAATAAAGATTAATAACTGTTTTAGTTCTCACACCAGTCACATGACTGACCTGGAGTTTATTGTTTTAACCTAAACTCTGGGTGCCCTTATTTTGACATGGCAGCTAGTAGTTTTGGTTTTGCAGATTTATATTCACAGGATCCTAGTTTACAGCTGGAACGATATCCGGAAAGCTTTGTATCCGTATATCTCCTCTAGTTGTGTATTGTATTATTTTCCGCTGCTATGTATTTAAATGTAATTTAAATCTCTCATATTTCTGTGTAATGTATATTCATTTATACTCTGTCTATTCTTGTAATCTGATACATTGTTGTAATATACAATGAAATATTCTTCCGTCTGCGTTCTATTTTGTCGTGTTCTCATAACGATCAGGCGTTTCGAACGGTCTGGGTCGGTTTAGCGACTGGTTCGGACCGAGCGAAATTCCTTTTCGTCACGCCTAGCCTGTCTCTAGTCTTCCCGTTTAAGAGCACCCAGAGTAATAAGAAGAGACATAAAACTCTTGGTCAGACAAAAGTCCGGTATGAGCGATAAGCAGCAAAATGGAACAATAACAGGTATACATAACCATACCTGAACCTGGACCTGCAACCAAAGAGTTAGCACAACAGGATGTACAATACTCTAAGGTGACACTAACATATGGTGAAAAGATACGGAGAAGGGGTGTGCATGTCATAGTGATATCAAATAATCAAGCATAACAACCATCCTCACATCTATCACTCAGTGCGTAAAGCATACGATATCCACAGCTTTAATCACCCAAATCCTTGCTATGATCACTCTGCACCATGGAGTCATTGTGGCTCCACTGCACTGATCCATAGCCACAAGTCCTTGCTATGTCCACTCTACCCCATGAAGTCATGACGACTTCACTGCACCGGCTCCTAGCCATGCTACAATCACTCTGCCCCATGGAGTAATAACTACCCCACTGCACTGATTCGTAGCCTAACATCCGTCTTGGTGGTGAATCAAAGTTATGGATGTCGATAACCCCTTAGCACACGTCCCGCAGCAAAGTCCAATCATAAAGTTAGCTCGTTGGTTCCCAACTAGATCCTGAGTTCTACTTCCCATTTGGGCTACCTTCGCATCTCGGGTTTTGGTCTCCTCCGGATCGGTTCGGAAACAAGCTTCCATTCAGATCGGTCTCCCTTCCTCCTTCGGTCCGGTTCAGCCGTAATTGCCCCCATTGGGTCGGTTCGAGCTCCTTGGTTCGTGATGTCCTCTCCAGAGCATCGGGTCGTGGCTCCAACTTCGGATCGTGAGTCTCTTCGGGTCGGGATTCTCCGTTGGCTCGTGGGTCAAGCCTTCATCGGCCCGGATTCGAGCTTCTTCCACCGGCTCGGGGTGCTTCGGATCGGTCGTGAGCTTCTGGTCCATGGTGCTCTGCGTCTTCCAAATCATCAGGTCGGTTCGTGGTCACTGGCCACGAGTAGGGTGTCACGATCGGGTCGGTTCGTGCCTCCTTCCTCCGATCCGATCCGGTTCGGGTCAAATTCCTGCAACTTTTCCAGCAAGCTGTTTACGCCATACGACGGCATTTTTGACCATTCTAACCTAACTATTCAATCACAAAGCATTCCAAACAGTAATGGCAACATGTATATTCAAACATAAACGCCAAAACAACCATATAACATGCCAAAATGGATCAAACATACCCAAAACCCATGTTTTTCACTTAATCCCCCTTAATCATGTTCAAGCATACAATTAGTAAAACTTATCAAAATTAGCCCGAATTTATATCAGAGTGCTAAAATAATATTTTAGAATTTTACAAATTTTTCTAGATTTTTCTGAGCCATATTTTCACTAATTATCACTAACCTCCCCTAATTAGCCGTAATTGGTGAATAGCAATGCAAATCACTTAACTTGGCCACAAATAAAACTTAGATTTGAAACTATCTCTGATTTGGGGCGTTTTCCTATGCAACACAGCAGCTCCAACTCTGATTTGGTGTTGATTTGCCTTGATTTTATGTAGATCTTCTTAATTGGTGATTCGAAGGTGATTTGGGATGATTTTAGAAGATGGAGGCCATGACTAGGATTCGAGAAATGTTTTAGATGGCTGAGAAAATGAAAATAGATCGTTTTCTAGCTGATTTCAGCCCCCTCATAACCCAAATCCCGAAATGGGTTTTGGGCCTGGGTGCTAATCACCCTAATTAGGCCCGGTTAAGCTATTTTCCACCTTTTAAACCTTAATTCAGTCATATCTCCCAAACGGTAAGTCCGTTTGACAAATGTGACCACTCTACGGAAAGATAAACCATCATCCAGATCTAATGGAAGTGGTTTTAGATCGAAACTCCTTACCAATAAAAAGTTATGGCCAAAACAAGATTAGCTAAGGGTAAAACGGTCATGTAAAAATCGGCAAAAATTGTGAACATGGGAAATGACCCTATTAGTTGTTTCCCAAAATTACACGACTATACGACCTCATACGAAAAAGAAATAAATATTCTATGATCCTCCGATGTGTAAAATGTGGGTCGTTACATTCCTTTTGTATTTTAGTATCGAATATTATCATGATCTGTGATGCAGGGAAAATATGTTGGAGGGGTCCGACCGGATTCCTTAAAATATTTTGCATGTTGTTTATTTTTCCATATTATTCAAATATGAACTATTTACCCCATATAACATTATATCCAAATAGAATGTTGATGATTGATTGGATATTGATGTTTTTATTCAATAGAGGTTATTGATTAAGTAATTGGAAGCAAATGATCTAAAACGTTGTTTTTAAGATATTAGTTCACTATCAAGCAAATTAGCGTAATTGAAGTTTTTCAATTTATTTTTATAACTAAAGTGAAAATTTTAAATTTTATTTCTATTTAAAATAAAAGTTTTAAAATAGTCAATATTTGTTTTGTAAGCATAGAAGCTTGAATTAAACATATGGGTAAATATTGGAAATTATTGTATTGGGAAAAACAGTTAAGCAATATGATTAGATTAACTATATTAATCTAATATGAGAAGTAAGTGAAATTAGTTAATAAATAACTGATGTTTAAGTTGACGAAGTCAGTTGCTTAATTAAAATTAATAATTAGATTGACATGTCTTCGATAAATCTAATAGAAATGGTTTAACAAACCCCTGGTTTATTTTAATGATATTTCTAAAATATTAATTATCTTTTTTTGATAATATTTAAAATGCTTATAAATTGATAAATCATAAGTGAAGTAATTATTGTTTAATAATGTCGTTAAGCGATCAACTGATCTATTTATAATGAAGTGAACTATATTCTACTTCAGTTAATAATGAAGTTAATTCTTATTTTAATAAAAAATAATTAAAGTAATTTACCTTGTTAGATGGAAGTCGATTAGGTAATTGAGTTTCGAAATGGAACTAAATTTAATTGGGTTAAGGATGACGTTATACTTGTAAACCGGAATGTGAAGCTAGTATGCCCTTTTAAATTAAGTGTTACTTTATAATTGAGAAGAGTTTTCGTAAGAAATTGGATAATAAAAATCCAAGTTATAATTGGAGGTTTATAAAGAAACGAGGAATGCAAAGTGTTCAATAAAAAAATTACTTAATTATTTAATTAAGTAAATTAAATTGAAATATGATTTCAAGAAGGAAATGATTAATGGATCTCGTACGAAGATTAGAATTTGAATCCAAATTGTAAACAAAGTTTATAAAGAAGTTTGAACTCAGGTGTCGGTTTTTTAGTAAACTTTTACTTAAGGGTCTTAAGTAAAATAATTTGGAAGGAGATTACAAAAGTGGGAGACTTAGTTGAATTTTCATAAAGAGATTAGTAAATGAGTTGTTAAACGACACAAGTGTAAATGGATTCTATTAAAAAGGTTAAAAGCAAAAGAGTTACGTTTTAGTAAGTTTAATTTAAATATAAATAAAAAAGATTTAGATTGAGAATAAATGTGCCAAACGAAAAGAATGGCGATTAAAACCATATTTTTAAATAAAATAGATTATGAAACAATAGGTTTTGTGTTTCAAACTTTTATCTATTCTGAGATAAGAACGTTGTCTATCAAGGTCTGAGAGGTAATTAAAATACCCCAACTTGAATGGCTTCACTATTATCAAGGGATGCTATTAGTTTGTAAACAGTAAGGGTGTTGAAATTGGGTTATTATAAAAAAACTATTGCGCGTCATTGACAAGATTTTGAAATGTTAATTAGAACTAGTGGATTTTAATAAAACAATGTATAATTTAACATTTTTTTAACACAAGTTGAATTGTGAATTTATTATTACATTGAGTTAAGATATATGGTGATTTCGCAAGGAAAAGGAAAAGAAAGAGGTTTAGCGATTATATATTGTTTTGAAATAAGAAAATGAACGAGAATTGGTAAATAAAAATATGTTTTCAACGTAATGGAAACAAATGATATTTGAGATAAGACAATATTAAGGATCGATGGAATAGTTTTAATGAGTGCTCTAAGAAC
This sequence comes from Allium sativum, assembly GCA_030737875.1. NCBI lineage: Eukaryota > Viridiplantae > Streptophyta > Magnoliopsida > Asparagales > Amaryllidaceae > Allium > Allium sativum. The sequence continues at coordinate 666,324,385 of CM060924.1, forward strand.
ATGGATCTGAGCTGCTAAGATACTTAAACGTACTGGGTGAATTGATAGTTAAAAAATCCGACTATCAATGAATGTATTATTGGACCATTTGACGTGTTGTTTCGAAGAGACCGGGATGGGAAATAGACCCAAAACCACTTCATCCAGCGGCGATTATGAAACTGACTTATAACAAATGAAGATGGAGCAATTGAAGACCGTAGACTTTCATAAAATAGAATAACTACTTATAATTTCTGATTAGCTCCCAGAGATACTCTGTGGTTTTGTCGTAGTTGGAATCTATGGAATGCAAGGACTGCTCACTACTGATTCTTAAGGTGATTCATATAGGAAGCAATAGGAGGTTCCTTTGGTTTATCCTGTTCCTGGATGACTTGTATGGATGAATGTTTGGCAAAGTATTTCCTGAGAGTCACGTACGTTGATTTTTACAAATATACTAAGTTTGGTGGCATAGAAATTCTCTTGCTTAACCCCCAGAGTGTATTTGTGGACGTCAATTAGTGATTTGATGGATCTGACAATGTGGCGTTCAAAGTAAATGATGATGTGATGTTCTGAAAAGGTAAATGTGACCTCAAGCCTCATAAACCAGGAAATAACAAAAATCGGGCAGACAGCATGACTAGGTAGGTCATTCCCAAGCAGAGAATATTGTCATCATCTAGAGAATATTCATTTTTGCTCTTCTTTCACTTCTGCATCTCGTAGAAAACAGTTATGTTGGATCCAACCATGGGTGACAATATATTTGATACACTCAAGCTGAATGAGTGGTCGGTCAAGTACGACCGAGTTGCAAGATGTTCTTGTTAAACTCCAGTGTATTCCCTTTAGAGTACACTTATCTGAAGGTGTTCCCATATTTTATCATAGTTGGAACCCAATCTCCAATAAACGTCATGCAGTTTTTGATTATATAATGAATATGTAGAGCATGAGATGCAAGCGTTCTGCTAGGTGGTTATTTAATTGTGGTTTGCTAGACACTAGTATAATATCACTAGATTTTAATATATCAAAAATGTTTTGGGTTATAGTAAGGTGAAAACTGTCCATGTTTATGTAAAGTCTGGTCTTACTATTATCCTTTCTTTCAAAAAGGATTTCTAAAGTTAAGCAAGTTGTTTGCCATATGAATTTACGACTGAAAGTATTATAGATTGATCTGGGTGAATTTTATATTACTTCAAACGTGCTTGGGTCAAACCGAGTATATTTACGAGTTAGATTCCGGTGGGAGTTTCAGGAGCTAGAAACAGGAGGATTCGCCATTAGTTATTTAGAGTTTATTTCCGCAGTAACTGATATATGATGTACTCTGATGATTGGTATGTATATACAGTTTCCTTTTGTGTAAAGAGATTTGATATATTATATTTTATTCGTTCTGCTGTGAGATTCTGATGTTGATCTTCTTATTCTTCTATTCTAAAATCTCTTTCTTTTTCTTCTCATCCTCTAACTTCTTTCTATTAATAGTCTGGGTTTTCGATACTTGGGTTTTTGACAAGTAATACAGGATTATGTATTATTGTCGAAAATTCGAGCATCGAATTTTCCAGGATGTTACATATTGTGTAATAAATTATCTACACAAAGAGTAAGTCATCTAACGTTGAGGTAAACAAAAACAGGGATCGCTTACAAAACAATGACAGTGGCAGTAAAGGTAGAATTTTATTCTTTGGAATACACTAACATGACAAGTTAGTGTCATCAGTACAGCAGAACAACTCACACATACTATTCAAAATAAGGGTTATTTTTCTATGGCTTCATCTCCTGCGTATACTAGCAACTTGTTTTCAAATAGGGAGTGTTTATGCCAAGAATGAATAAGTCTGGCAGGTGCTGTAGATAGAGCCTAGCCACCGATATAAATGTTCTAACGTTATTTTTCTATGGCTTAACAACATAAATGCAAACTCTCCAATTTGTGCTAATGACAAACTCATCAGCATTAATGTTCTAACGTTTTATAGAAGTGCTTTGACAATTGTGGTTACAACAAATTCTTTACAATTATGACCAAGATGATAGAAGCAAGTAATTTATCAATATGAATGCACAAAAAGTGTACATGTATCAGCATTCCAATGCTAGCAAGGAAGAGATCTGCAATTAGATTGTGAATATGCTTCACCTGTTCTAAAGTAAGTTTCCAAACTCCATGGTGGATATCATAACTCCAGCAACAAATGAACCCAACTCATGACTTAAGCCTAATTTATTACATGTCAAGGCCCACATAAGCAAAAAGCCACCAGTGCCAACTGATAAAGTTCATTTGTTTGAGATGATAACTCTAACATTAGCTTCAAAAATCGAAGAACAAGAGACTAGGATGGGAAAGATGCAACAGTCATAAATAGTGACAGCACCAACAACAGCTTTGCTATGGACATAATTCCTTGAAATATGCCGCTATCACCACTAAAACTAGAAGTAGCACAAACAGTAAGCCCACTGCACAATCCTAAAGAATAAGGGTTCCAATAGTAACTAGACCATGTAGTGCATTAGTGCTATTTCTTTCAACCAAAAACTTTGACACCACTGCCATAGTGCATTAATGCATCCTTCAGTGTAACCTTTTGATTAACCTGAACTTCACTAAACACAAACTCTATAAAGGAAGAATATGCTTACATTTCAGTGTAAATAAAAAAGTAGGTTTACTATTTCCTATCATCTAAATGATTTTTAGCATGAAAATAACTCTATTAAATTTTAACACCTGACATTTTCCATTTGACAAAATAAGCACCAATTCAACAAAATATTAATTTATGTTCTAAAAAAATATTTATCATTGCAAATCATTAAGGAGAAATGCAACAACTATTTTATTTCTTGGAACTGTAATGTATGTAAGTTTGTAAATGTAATTTCAGTATAATAATATTTGCAAGTTTATGGATAATTTATAAAAGCAGCACTAGCTTGTTGTAAAATTCTCAACACCAAACAAAAAAGAAAGAAATAAAACAGTAACATGAGAGCCTCAATAACATTGACTACCTTATTTAAGACTAGTGTCCGCTCTCCTCCTTCTAACTCATGCACCACAAGGTACGAAAGCAACAATATCATGCATCCAACTTTCATATGCAAACAAAATCAATAATGGAATACTTCCTCCACCATCTTACTACTTTATCTTGAAACAGAAGCAACCTTGATTCCTGCCAATATGCCTTTATCTGGCACTCAATTCCCCTAAGCATCTGTGCATTCGTCTGATTTTTTTTAATCTCATAGACACCTAAATATAAAATACATACCAGCAACATGTTCAAATTATATGCTAAAAGTATACTAAACACTAAATCGTTACGTAAGCTAACAAATTGTTCAATTTATATATACACTTTTCTTCCATTTATCTAGAAGGAAAAAGGACAAGTACTATGAAATTATTAAAAAGCTTCAATCTTTTCAAAACTTTTTTACGATAATGCAATGAGAACCTAACTACAGATGCACTTTGTTAATATATGAACATACCTTTGTTGAGTTGTGCTAAACGTTGATTTTCATTTTTCGAGAATTAACTGGACATAAGATCAAAAACCCGTAACACACTATACATTTGAACATAACAAAAGAGCAAACAATCCAACCTTTTCACAGAAAACGCAACAGAATGTATAATAGAAAATGGGTAAGAAAAAAGAACAAAAAAACAATGATAGAGAGTGGAGAAGTGTGGAAATATAGCAGGATCACCTTTTCGATGAGAGCTTAATTCATGTTTCTCGATTTAGTGAATAACTCATGAAGAGCTTTAGGGATTTCAAAACTTGTGGTTCCAATACACTCAGCAACATGCAAGAAAACATCGAAGCTATAGTGATTTTCGTCGATTGAAATTAGGGAGGAAATCTAATTTAGTGAATATGTCGATGAAGATATGGATGTCGATTGGAAATGGTGGACAGAAGAGTCGGCTAAAATCTTTGTTTTGGGAAAGGCGGTGAGAAGTTGGTTTGGGCGGTAATAGTTGGGCATAGGCAACATGTTATGCGGTCCAATAAAATAAAAGGTATTCACTTCTGATGTACAGTGATCCGTAGCAAAAAACCGAATATGCTTATGCATTCTTGCTTCCGTTGTTACAACAACGGAAGCAAATTTCTGTATGTAGATTTTTTTACTGTTTTTTATGTACTAATTACTTCTGTTGTAATGGTCGAACAGAAGCAAATAATACTATTTGCTTCTATTGCAAGTACAACAGAAGCAAATGAGGTGAAGCAACATAAGCTTTTTGTACTAGTGAAAGACTGTTTAGAGTATTGAAAAGTTACGTGCTAATTTCATATGGAAAGGCAAACATCATAAAATTGCATGGGAAAAAACATGCAAGCCTAAAAAGCATGTGGGTCTTAGCATAAGGGTGGGCACGGTCAGTTAACCGAACCAATAAGTTAATATTTTAGGTTAATCGAACCATAGGTAAATCGAATGTTCGATTAATCAAATTTATCGGTTAATCAGTTCGATTAAAGTCGGTTGAATCGGTCAAGTCAGTTGATCATAATATATATATATATATGTATGTATGTATGTATATTATAATACATACATGTTACAATTATGTGTATATTTCTAATATATATTATCATCAAAATTATTATATTACAAATATGTTTTTTGAAAATTATATTACAAATATATATACACACATATGTATATATGTATCTGTATATATACACAACATATATATACATATATATATATATATATGTAAATATATATGTAGGTTGTAAGAAATGGTAATGATAATATTTATGTTATCGGTCTTACAATATATATATATATGTATGTATGTATGCATGCATGCATGTATGCGTGTGTGTGTGTCACTGTTTCAAATCTAAAAAATATCACCCGAAATCTCGTTCGAAGTCTCGTTTTGGGTTCCTTCCGAATTGAAATAGCAAATATTAATGTAAATCTCATTTCGAATATATCGCCCGAGATATTGCAATATTGAATCGAATGATATATCGACTGAGACGAGATACTGGAATATCGTCCTAGATTTTGGTTTTTCTGATTAAAATTAAAATGTGTGCCTGAACTAGGACAATCACTACACCATATATGCTAATTAGATTGTGTTCTTAACCTTATCTAATACAATTAGGCCTGGCTATAAGCCATATCAAAAAATGGCGTGTTAAATTATTAGATACTGTTATAAATCGTATCTCACTAGTAAAAACATACGACTTTTAGTCGTATCTAAATGATTACTAGATATGAATATAAACAAACTTAAAAAAATCAGTCTAATAAAACTTCAGGAGGCTGGGAAGATTGAGCGAGCTGATCATGCTGATGAAACGCACGTTTGCTGTAAATCAAAGCAGTGATGAGTAAGCTAGATGCTGATATACATAATGTACAAAATTTATATGTTTCAAAGCAGTGATGAGCATAATTAAGCTAATTGTTGATGTGTGCATGATTCATGTGCACAATTTGTGCATATTCATGAGAATACCAAACCACTCATAACACAAAATTAAAGTACAAAACGGTAATGGCAACAAATTAGGTCTGTAATGGCGACAACACTAAACAATTCCATGTATAACATGAATTAGCAGCAAAACATGGCCAGTAAAGACATGACAGAGCAAAAATACATGACAATGAAAGCATAGACAAGTGAATAAGTGCACGAATTTCGAACAAGCATAGTCACGCAATAATACAAGCCCTCATTCCGAAATGTTGAACTCACACCAAACAAACCCTCATGTCGAACCAACACTAAATAAACACTGAACAGACTCGACGTAGGTATCGTGTCTTTGTGTTCGTGTGTGCATATCGTGTCACTTTGAAACTAACACTAAACTCAAATTCCAGCATCCAGTCTGATAAATATTAATAAAGCAAAAATTATTGAATCTCAATACTACTTAAAAGCAAGATCAAATTATAATTCCTTTACTAATGTACTTAGCACTGAATATCAGTTATGAAAGGTATAGCGCTGAATATCTGTTCGGAGTAGAAACTTTGAAACCGATGATCTAATCCTAAAGAAAGTCTTCCTTACTCTGGATAATTCTGGCCCTCAACGAAAAAGACCTTATGTCATCAATCAGAGTCTTGGAAATGGAACATTCAAGCTGACAACCATTGATGGCGTCAAGTTACCAAGAGCGTGGAATAATGAATACCTATGACATTATTTCACTTAGCATTTACTTCATTCAACTTAATTATGTTATGAATTTGTTTTCATGCTATATAAAAAGGTCGATGCTGCCCACTTTCCTTTAGTTTCAATAAAATCTCTTGGTTTCTCATATTCTTGTGTATTTTCTTATATGTAGTATGATAGTTGTGATACGATCAATTTACACATCCAATCTGAATGCTTATAACTTGAGTGTCCGACCACCAACTCTTATTTCAGGACTCGGGAGAATTAAACTAAGCCTAAATGATGTCAAGTGATTATAAATCTAAAGGCAAAATCCGACCATCGCACTAATTCCACTGCATGTGATGGAGGCTAAGCACAAACATTTATAGGGTTGATCACAGTGCCTAAACTCTAAGTCCACACGACTTAAGACCACAAGCAAAAGGAAGTCTTGATAGTGTAACTTCTGATAATATACCATACAACTTAAAGCCATGATCGAAAGGAGACTTTAGTAGTGGTCGATTTGAATGACGCTCACTTAAAAGCGACCAACTAATATTTAAGTGTAATGACGAGCGATAAAATGCGAGTAATGCACATATATTGAATGGAAAGCATAAAAGATCGAACACTTAAACAATCCGACATAGAATAAAAGAAAACTAAACTTTTATTTATAACTAAAATTTATAAAATATGTACAAGTTTGTGTTCAACTATCCAAAAGTTAGGGCTTTGCTTGCATAAATTGAGCTAATAAAGGTCAGAAATAATTAAATATAGAGAATACAAATTACCTAGTAACACTTCATTCGTACTTCTTGGATTTTTTTCATGACTTGCTCTGGAAGCTCTTGCCTTTACTCTTCTATGGGATCCTCCTATGCCCGAGCATTGCAAGCGGCTTTCACTTTCTCATGTGCCTTCAACATCAGTCTATCTTCCTCCTTTTACTTTTTAAGTATTTGTTGGCCCTTCTGCAAAATACTTGGCACGTCCCCTCTTGAATACCTCACAACTAGGTCCTTCTTATCAATGGTAGCACTATGGATCAAGTAACTCTCGTCCTCAATAAAACGATCTCAAGCATCATCAGGTGCTATCAGATAATCCCAAAACCACGACAAATCCAGATGGTAGAGGACCTATGCATTGAATATCAATTACAAAAGGTATAATGGTAAGAATTTGTTTTCAGTCTAGACAACCTAAATTCACTGTAGTAGTAGATGGAAACCCAAAGCTATGGTAGTAACAACTTAGTTCATAATATACATGTTGTGCTTAAATACCATTAAATCTCTACTATGCAGAGTTTTACTTAATGAACACCTACTGATAAAGGGGATCTATACAATCACTACAAAATCATGGACTCTTGTTGATCAAAGAGCAATAATCTTGGACATCACCAGCATTTCAAGGTCCAAATTTATGGCTACACACAATATATATGGACACAATACATATGCAAGTGTGAGAGTAAAATCAAACTACCATATGCACACAATACATATGGACATGGTTTTAGCAAGGCATCGTACAAGCGCAAACAACATGTCCATTCAATTCTTATGTATGATACTATGTAGAATTAAGTGTAAAATTATATATACCTACCCCAACGTCTAAAGATATCGAATCATCATCTTCAGATGACACACATACTCAACTTTCTGGTTAAGAATTTTCTGGGTGATCCACCAGGTGGACGCATTTTAGCTCATGTGCAGGGTAAGGTATCCATGCTTATTAGCTTTATTCAAGTGTCGAATGCTACTTCTCTTAACCTTTGGAAAAAGTTGCTTTCAATTGCAACTTTTAGATTATTTGAAGTAGACTGTGTAGTGCAACTTACACTAGACAGTTTCTGCTACAAAGTAGGTGAAAGTTGCTAGTGAAAGCAGCTTTTTACTTAGGTTTAGTGAAGCAACATTTGACACTTGAATAAATCTAATAAGCATGGATAAGTGACCCTGCACAGAGGCTAAAATGCATCCACCTGGTGGATCGCCCATTAAATTCTTAACTAGAAAGTCGAGTAATCATCCATCTTCCAAATTTTCAGCAGACCTTTTAATATATCTTTAGTAAACATATTATCTCTCAAAACAGAGTAATCATTACAAAGTATGATATTGTATGACAGCAATATAAACACAAAGTAGCAACCATGTGAAAATTAAACTATAAAAACTTGTAATTTCTAACCAAAAATAATTCAAAATCCTTCAGATAATACATACCAATCAGAAGCAAAATAAAAATACACTAATATAAACTTGAACTTGTCACAGTAAGACTAGAACTTGTGACCGAACTAATTTAAAACTCTTCAGCAAATACACTAATACATACCAATTATAACCAGTATGATTTCTCACAGTAATACTTCAACTTTTGACCTACTATCAGACATGCACAACACAATTCCATAGAAACACATACTGACACACTTCAGTACAATTAACATCTCAAATTTCGTTTCATTTTTAACCTTAGAAACAAATAAAAAGAACATTTTTCGTAATATTAGAAACACATACCTACTGCCAAAGGAGGGATAAAGACCTAGGGTTGATGCGTTTCTATCGAAGGAGACGGTGGCTCGTCTTTGTCAGAGGAGGAGATTCCAAAGAAACGTAGATGCAAGATTTGGTGACCGAAAACCCTAATTTGGGTTTTCAGTCACCATTGAAGTAAAAAAGAGGGAAGGGGGAGCGGCCAAATTTTTTATTCTAAGTGACAAAGGATATGCACAATATGATACACATTCGATTCGGCCTGAAGCCGTATCAAATTAACTGATCCAGAGCTTTGTCGATGGACGGTCAGGTTTAAGGTGTTTGGGGTGGTGCGGATCACAAAATGTGGTTTGATACATATGAGAGCACTATCAAATTTGATATGGCTTTAAGCCGTATTGTATCTCCGCATCCTTGTGTGCCAAATTTGTTGTTTTGGTGTAGTTAATAATCAAAAAACTCAAATTTAACCACGATAATCTCCTGCTATTTTATATTTTCTATGTTAAATAACCATATCGTACATTCATATATGTTCTACAATGCTTATGATTTCCATATTCATTTTATTAAAGTATGTTACCTATAAAATTATGCATCTAATATTCTATTCAAGATGAAAATTTTCATGTTTTGAATCTTTTTTATGTTTTATGTCTAACAATGATGTATGTTCACATATCATATTTTGTAAGCAACAATCTATTTGCATTGTCTTATTTTTATCTTAAGTATATTACGATTTAGTATATGAATGTTCCTTGAATTAAAAATAGTGAAGTGATTTTACAATCCAACCTTAGGTTACTATGTTTATAATAGCATGCATAAAAATTATTGGGTAAAAATATTATTTTTTAACATATCATATACTCCGAGATTGTTCCGATATGAGCTTTCAAACTCGAGATGGAAATACGAGACAAACCCCACCCCCCACCCCCTCGAGTTAGACTCATCTTATTTGAGATCTCCCCCAATATGAGATCAAGTCTTTAAAATCCCGAAAACGTAACATGACCGATGTCCGAGGTTTAAAACCTTGGTGTGTGTATGTTATCGGTCTTATAATATATGTATGTATATATGTGTCTGTCACTTGATCTAGATATATGTGTATATTTTCGATTAACCATTAACCGGTGTATGATATATGGTTAACTGTAATTTGGTCAATTAACAAAGATTGTTTAACTGAATGTTCGGTTAATCGAATTTGTCAGTTAATGTGGTCCAGTTAAGGTCGGTCGAATCGGTTCGCTCGATTAACCGTAATAAATGCCCACCCTATCTTGGCATAAGAAATACTAGAGACATGAGTGAAACTTGTAAAATTAACCTATTTTGGAAGTTCATAAGTGGTAATTCCTAGTGGTCAAGATAGATGAGGGATGAAAACCTCAAAAACAGAACTTTTGAACTATAAAATTTGAAAGTTATCATTCATATATTTGAAAAAAAATCCTCGGTTATAGGGTTAAAGGTACAAAATTGATTGAGAGACCATTCAAGGATGGATACCAAAACATTTTATGGTTTGACACCTGATTAAATGATAACTCAAATTTAAATTTTCTTGATTGGAATAATATGCATTTTCTAGGTGGAGCTAATGATTCTGTCAATAGCATCGTTGATAATCATAATTGGAATACATCAAAACAGAAAATCGTAGATATGAACAACTTAATGTTAATTAAGACCTTATTAAAGACACATGGATCTGGATTTTTTTTTCTAAAGGAAGGTTCTCTTTTAAAACAGCATGAGAATTCATAAGAGGAGAAGTTGAAACAAGCTGGCATATGGTCATATGAAACAAATCTAACTGTCCAAAAATGTATCGCTGCTCATTTTTTATTATTCTAAACGGGCTACCTACCAGAGATATATGCCTAAAATGGAATAAGAATGGGGACAACACTTGTTTATTTTGTACAACCAATCCAGAAAATACAGACCATTAATTTTTAGATTATGGTTATTCTAGTCATAGTTGGGAAATAGCCAAATACAACCTAAATATCAACCATTCGAAGAGAATTTTAAACATCAGAGAGGTTGCTAATCATTAAATCATATTTAGGAAAATTATAAAGCCATATCTAAAGAGTTCAAGACTGCATCCATCATTTTGACCATGGTTATTTGTCATTTATAGAAAGAAAGGAATTAAAGATTGCATAGCGACAAGGAAAAGTGCAACATTTAACTTTGGAATAAAATCAATGTTGATTGTTTTTTTAAGCCGAGTTGGGGTCTCCATTACACTCCTCCGTCTAGTAACCCGATTCAGTAGACAGATTGCAGGGGATACTCATACCAACTAATTGGGCAAGACAGTAAGACTTGCTTAAGTTGCCCTTTCAGTTCCATTAAGCATTCTCGCTTGCCACTCTCTTTAGCTCGAATTTTTTATTCTTGGTGGCTCTGAAACCTAACCTGTAGACTCTTCTATTGACTATGAGTGAGTTGTGGGTTGATTCCATCTCAGTCATATCTTATCCTGACTGCCATTTTTCCAATATCATGGCTGGGGGCTAGGGTAACTCCTGTGGGAGAGCCGTGTTATGGGTGACCTTATTGCATAGTTCAGAGAGCATTTGTGTATGTGATGCAAGTGAACGTTCCCGCAAGAAGGTTGTAGCCGCTTTCGGAATGGCTTTCTTTTGCAATAAGAGCTAATAAATAGTGAGAAGCAACTGGAAATACGGCGTTACACTTTCAAGGTGGAATTAAAAGTGACGGTCCCTCATAATACGCTAACTTAGGGACTCATCTCTTCTAATTCGTCAATACGAGAAGCAAATTGTTGTGTAGCATGCCGCCTAGACATCAATGGATATAAGTGTTGCAACTCGATTTCTTGCAACAAGAGGAAGCAATGGCTAGTCTCGCAAAACCAAGAAATAACCCCTCACGTGCGTAATTTACCGCTCCTCATGGAGTAGATCCCGCATCCAACCCCTTTTTTCATTTTTTCCATGGAACGGGAGAATTCGACCAAGCAGCTGACTATTGGGACTGAACTGCCGTCTAGGATCTCGAAGGTAATGCCACATCCTTCTCGTGCCACTATTCTCTCAAATACACCTTGAATGGCGATTCTGCCATTATTAATTAACAAATCAACCAAGCATCATAGAGATTTCTAGCAACAATAATGTTATTGATAAAGAGGAAAACAATGTTGAAACTTTCTTACATAATGGGAAGCACAACACTGATATTTCCAAAGGCAGATCCAATAAGACTTTCAAGAGCGCTGCATCTTTTAGAACTGCTCGGAGTCATCTCTCTGACAATCTATATGGGGGCGGCCATCCCTTCCCAACAAAGATTTTGTAGAGGGAAAATTTATGTTTGATTATTCCAAATTAATTGATTTAAAGAAGGATAATCATTGTAATTTTCTTGCTTATTACAGGGAAAGAAGACTACTGCTCTTCCATCAGCAAATCCATCAGCTTACTAGAAGTTTAGAATCAAAGAATCGGGAACTTCGATTACAAAAGCTTACTGAATCGGCCGATTTATCACTTATCTGTTTGGAATAAAGGTATCAGTAGCTTCCCTTAGGAGCATGATGTCGGAAGTAACAACGAGCATTCCAACATGGATTATAGAGACAATTCCACTGATAAGATGAAGAACAACATGCTTCAGTTGCCCAAGATGAAACTTTTAGACATATCTTCAGATCCAAGCAAATTATCAATGGTACTGAGTGTCAATTACCCAATATTGAATACAAAAGGACAATATTCTCAGATTAGAAGGAGTGGAAGAATATTCAAAAGACTAATCTTCTTCCTAAATGCTCTCAGCAAAAAATAGCACTTCCAAGAAGAGGACTAAGAGATCTGATCCTCTCAGAAGTGAAGACTATGTTTGGAAGCATGCATAACTTTTCATTTCATTTGTGAATTATATAGGAGGAAATATCGAAGGAAATTCTCGATTTCCATTTTTGATTAGGGTTTAAGGAGCTTTGTTGTGTTTGTCGGCTAGGATTTTGTTTTTGTAGTATGTAGGTTGTGGTGGGTAGTGTTTTACCCGTTTGGATTGGGCCTCGACTATTGTTGTTTTTATTTTTTTCAAAAAAAGCATGTTATCATTGATGCTTATTTTGAAAGTTACATTCTTGGTGATGAGGAAGTGAATTGGACATTATTGCGGTAGTTTTGTGGGATAAATCCTTTTGCTGAATGATTGATTGGTGCTTTATGGAAAAAGCTGTGTTGTAAGTCACTTTTGAATTTGAAGCGACATAGTGTAGATGAATAATTAATCCAACCCTTAAAATGGAGCTATTATCCCAGCTGTAAGATGTCATTCAGGGTTTTCTCTTTTAATTTTTTTCAAGATTTGCATAATATCGTAAAATTATACTGTAAATTGCATCCCTCTTGTTGCACTAGCCTGTTGGTTATTGTGATCAACCACACCGACTTCGTATTTCTTGGCATAAGTTAGTAACCTTATAATTCTATTTCTTTACGGGCATCTGTGCATGTGCTGTTATCAAATCCTACACAGCCATGCTTCAAACATAACCATATATTTGACTCCTTTCAGACTTCCAAGTACCTACAAAACTCATGTAATCTCTACTAATAATGTGAATATTGTAGTATGGTGAAGCTTTTTTGAAGTACCCAAATTATTCATGATACAATTTAGACACTCGGCTTTTGTGTGGGTTGCATCGGTCTTTTCAACACCACTTATCCATGTTTTGTAACGGTTGTTTCCCCACGATTGATTAAATGGGTCAGTTTCTTCCACTTTCTCTCATCTTTCTTCCCTTTCCCTCTTTCAAAATTCACATAAGGAAATTTTCGGCAACAACCTACCTTTCATCGTCACCACCATCTCAAATCTACTTCCATATTTCCTTTCCTCGCCTTCCTGTCTAGCCTACGTCACCTTGATGTGAGCAGAAAGAAGTTGTCCGTCGCCTTCCCTTCCAACTTCGACGACAATTTACATATATTTCCATTCAAGCAGCCGCCATAGCCACAATTGCACTAAATAAAAAATGTCAGATCCGCAATCTTTTGTAACACCCCACCTCCGTTAAGGTCACTCACAAAGGGAATGCCTTAACTTTGGTGGAGCATTTTAGTAAACAGAACAGAAACTTACAAGACAGATAAACAGTACTTGAAATTTTTTAACTTTATTACAGCGGAAACAGAAATTAATATGGTTACATCCTTTCAATTTCAGAATTTAAGTACAAAATATCAGTCTTGTACAAAAGCCTTCAAAATGCATAGTGTAAAATCATAATCCCCATGGAACGGAAGCTATACAGAGCCAAGCCATACTTTAAGCACTTCAAGCAAAGAGAAATCCGGATCAAGCTAAAGTATTTCCCTCCTTGGATAACCTGGGGGGGAACGGAAGAAAGGAGGCGAAACAACAAGGGTCAGACAAAAAGTCTGGCAAGTCCAATGACTTTCAGCATATGAACAGATAATAATAATATGATATGAACATAAAACTGGATGTGAGATAACCATAACAGGTGTAGCAGATATAACAGAAAAACAGAATGATATAAACTATTGTTTTACACTTCTCTGCACTAATACTTGTATAGCAGAATTAGGTGTCACCCTAATGTCTAAATTGAAGCAGGAACGGGTACAGAATACTTTAACAGAAACAGAATACTAATAATGGGCCTTTACTACCCGATCAGAAACAGACAGAAGAAGAAACAGATTTATCCCTATGGAGACAGAATGTGGAATTAGGTGTACACTAGTAATGGGCCTTTACCACCCGAACAGACGGTACCACACAGAAACAGACAGGTGTTACCACCCAACAGAAACAGACGGTACCAACAGAAACAGACAGAACTAAGCGTACCCTAAAACCCTACCCCAAGCGATCGGCTCCCTAATACATAAATATCCTGTGTCGGCCCCACAGTAGGGTGTATCACTCCCTAAAGTGACAACCAATTGGCACAGACCTATTTACAGATGTCACAGCGTCTTACATCCTCAGAGGCAGACCGGGATCCATGCACGCACATGACCCGGTTGGAACGCACCATCAACACCCCTCGCCATTATCAGAATGAACCACTTATAATTAGTTCAGTAAGCGTGCCCGGACCCTACCTACTGTTGGGTCAAAGTTTTGATACCAGAAAGGGTTACTGACTAATATGGGTCCCAAACAACAGATGACACAAGTAATTCCCCTCCTAACCTTGTGCCCCCAGACTAACAGATTTCAGATTTACAAGTTCAGACATACAGAATTCAGATTTACTAATTCACAAATTAAGTTAACAAGTTTTCAGACTAACAGGTCAGATGTACAGATTTTTCAGATTTGTCTAACTTTGTATTGGGCCTACAGATTCATGGATGGGTTTTACTACATCTATTAATCCCTTTGGTTTAACCCTATTTTCCCCAATACGTTTTAGACGTCATTCTTATCTTAGATTTTGCATTAATTAATTATTAATGCACAGACCTCTCACATTAGGTCGATAGCTTGTGGCCGCTGGATATGCCGGGCGGTTCCGGGCAGACTTCTGCCACAAGCCAGACCTAACCTCGTGTCTTACGCATGTTATGACTAACTTCTCACATTAGAACCTATTGTTTGCGGCCACTGGATGTGCCGGGCGGTTCCGGGCAGATTTACGCCGCAAACTCATTCTAACCTCGAGTTAGCCATGTTTATCTTTGCGGCCAATTAATTAATAATTTACCGTTTATGCGCACGCCCAATATATATGCCAATTCAGATTATATCAATAACAGGATGACTATATCAACATAGCAGATAACAGATTTTATATGACTTAACGGATTTAACAGATTTGGCAACTTAGCAGATTTTGGCATATAACAGGTTAGGCATTTCAACCGACAAATTTAACAGATTAGGCATTTCAATCTAATTAGCAGTCTAGGCAATATAACAAAACTAGTAGTTTAGGCAACTTGACAAATTAGCAGATTTAGCAAATTTAATATTTCTAAAAGTTCTATTTACATGCCTTGCCCAATCATAAATTGGCCTAAATTCATATGCCTACATAATTGTCATGATTCACAACATATACTCCATGTTTGCATAAGCGCAGAATATGGACATAATTTGCCATATAACATATGTTCCAATTTTTGTTAAACTAGCATCTTACAGCAGATTCACATATAAATTATACCAAATATAACCATTAATTTCAATGCATGCCATATATCCAAAAATCCCTATTTAGGTGTAATCACAATAATAGATATCCTAATTAATGTAAATCTTTACACCTAAGTTTCCATATCTTCTTCTTTTTGAGTCATGAATCATTATGCAAACTATACCCAACAATATAAATCTTTAAATCATATCTTCTAAAAATCAGATCTTGACTTTTATATGCATTTTGCCCAAAGTCTCAAATCATATGTAATCTTACAATGGTTCCTCTTTTCTTCTATCATAGAATATGCATAGATCCAAATCTAGTTTACAACATATGCTCATTAATTACAGTTCTAAATTACAACATAACTATGCATACAACATGCATAAATTATATGTTCATAGTCAAATTTATGCATATGTCCAATATATTTTATGCCTCAGACCTAAAGTCATACATTCAATTTAGTCTTGTCAAATTTCGCATCATTCATTATTTATCCCAAAATTTGCGTTCATACGTTCATCTCTTATGAGATTAGGCACAGGCTCGTGGTAGCCTGGCTATAAAAACAGAAAAGAAGAAAAGGGATACAGAACAGTCACAGAAAAACAAATCTGACAGAAGAGAATATATATACAATCTCAGATTCAGAATTAAAAACATATCAAAATTATAATTAACGTTTATAGCGGAAAATAACTGTACTTGCCTTGATTGGATTAAAGAAAGAACTTTAACTTGTTGTAGAATCTTTGCAGAAACTTTAATCTCTAGTTTGAATTGAGTTGCTTAGGCTGATGTTGATTATCTTCTAGTTTTAATTCCAGCAGAGCAGAGACGCCATTTTTATTTTTAATTAGAAGAAGAGAGCAATGGAGGCTAGAGAATTGTGTAAGAAACCTAGGTAGAGTCTAGGGTCATTTTATAGAGTTTATGAACTGATTAGGACCATCGATGTTGCTTGGATTGATCGTAGCCATTCATTCGCAAGAGGGACCAATTAGAGCCTGCCACCTAGCCCTAATGACAAAGCAGACCACAGAAAATCGACCAACATAGAATAGGCCAGCCAGGGTGGACTGGGTTCGACCTGGGTCTGAACCAGGTCGACAGCCCTGTCGACAGCCCTGTCGACCTGGTTAGACCAGGTCGACAGCCCAGTCGACCTGGGTGTCTTAGGCGGGAGTTTTCCCGCCTTGGCCAATTGGGCCCGGTTTTAATTTTTAAACTGTTTTATTCTGTTCGAATTCAGAAACTTCCGAAGGCCATATCTTCTTCATACGGACTCCGTTTTTCGAAAACTCGGACTCTATTTCGCGTATTTTTCCGAGACGAACGCAATGGCGTATCCCGTTTCCCTTAGTTCTTTGATTTCAAATTAATTATACTTTAATTTGTTAATTCCACAGTTATAGAATACACGGGGTGTTACATTCTCCCCCACTTAAAAGGATTTCGTCCCCGAAATCTTCAAGTTAAGAAGAATGTGTCCTACCATCCAATCATCCATCTACTCAATCATCAATCACAGGCATCCATTGTCCTTATAGACTTCTAATGCTTTCATGTTTAAATGCACAGTGTGTGTTCATGTCCGTATCTAATGCAAAATCAGGCGGCCCACTGATTCAGTTGACCTCCTTAATGCAAATCATGTTAGTGCCATGAGTCCAATATGTATGCAAATTCTCCTATTTGACACATATCATTTCTATATGAGTGCACAACTGCTCATTCATATGCAACATCCATATGTTGATTCAACCATTTTGCATCCATAAAAATTTAAAAATGCTCACACATCCATATGCAGTATGAGAGTGCTTTCGAGCCGATCTAGTGCCTAGTGTGTGTATATGCATCCACGAGCAACCACTAGCAACCACTTGCATCCACTTGCAACCATCAAACATAACATGTCTCAAACACATGTTTACACCCATTAGTTCCTACCTAAAGTTCCAATATTCGATCGATAGGATACAGTCGAATGATGGAAGCAAGTACAGATAGAACGAAAGTTTGGTTCCCATTAGACATGGGTCCTAAGTATCGGCCCCAAAGACCGAAACCAACATCAAATTGACACCCAGAGGATTACCTTCTTTAGACAATGTCAAAACTGGAAATCCCATAAAAAGTATTTAGATATTTACTGACTACTGGTACAAATCAGGTTTCCTAATGATTCTTAGGAAGCTAAGCATGATAAAATCATACCCCACGAAAACTCAGAATGTATGCGTCATACTTGACTCCTAACACAGATATCCCTCAAACCCCAATCTATAACCCTTATGGGTCTGAGTCTACAGCGGAATTCAGAAATAATACTAGTATTAAAGTGCAGAGTACCGATTACAAAACCAAAATACCAGAATCAGAAAAAAAAGTCTTAACTCCATAATCAAATAAAGAAATTAAACCTACTATAGAAATTTTCCTATTCTATCCTAGCCACTAGCCTCAAGAGTGTTCGCCTGCCTTCCTTGTCCTCGTCTTTTCGGGCAGTCCCTAGTAAAGTGCCCCATCTCACCACAGTTGAAGCAAGCACCCTCCCCTTCCTCTTTCGGTAATCCTTATTCAGATAAGTCGAGCTTCCATAAGTAAAACACTTTCCTCCTCCTTATCTTCAATCTTTCCTTCCTTCTTTTGTGTTTCCCTTTTGCCTCCATTGTGAACTAAGTCTATATGAGTTTCTCACCTTTTGGGTTGTGCTCCTTAGCCAAACCTCATCATTCTCATCTTTACTATCCTTGTGTAACATGTTGACCAATCCCTCGAAAGCTGCCTCCATCGCCCGGAAAAATCCTTCAAAGCTCTAAAGAAAACTAGCCGTAGGTGAAACTACTACAGCTATCGATGGAAGTCGGGCACTAATTTGCCCTTCGATGAGGTTACCTCCCAGAAAACCGGGAGCCCCAGAGACTCAAGAAAGAAGGAAACAAGGATTCAAGCAGAGGATCAAAAGATAGATATATGGCTTAGGGGACTATGTTTTTCAAAATAAGCTTTACTTTTGAAAATACTTCATTTTAAAACCTTTTTGAAAATAGTTTTCAAAAACTTTTATCTAATCTGGTAACCTTTAGCTCTGATACCAAGTGTAACACCCCACCTCCGTTAAGGTCACTCACAAAGGGAATGCCTTAACTTTGGTGGAGCATTTTAGTAAACAGAACAGAAACTTACAAGACAGATAAAATAGTACTTGAAAATTTTTAACTTTATTACAGCGGAAACAGAAATTAATATGGTTACATCCTTTCAATTTCAGAATTCAAGTACAAAATATCAGTCTTGTACAAAAGCCTTCAAAATGCATAGTTTAAAATCATAATCCCCATGGAACGGAAGCTATACAGAGCCAAGCCATACTTTAAGCACTTCAAGCAAAGAGAAATCCGGATCAAGCTAAAGTATTTCCCTCCTTGGATAACCTGGGGGGGAAACGGAAGAAAGGAGGCGAAACAACAAGGGTCATACAAAAAGTCTGGCAAGTCCAGTGACTTTCAGCATATGAACAGATAATAATAATATGATATGAACATAAAACTGGATGTGAGATAACCATAACAGGTGTAGCAGATATAACAGAAAAACAGAATGATATAAACTATTGTTTTACGCTTCTCTGCACTAATACTTGTATAGCAGAATTAGGTGTCACCCTAATGTCTAAATTGAAGCAGGAACGGGTACAGAATACTTTAACAGAAACAGAATGCTAATAATGGGCCTTTACTACCCGATCAGAAACAGACAGAAGAAGAAACAGATTTATCCCTATGGAGACAGAATGTGGAATTAGGTGTACACTAGTAATGGGCCTTTACCACCCGAACAGACGGTACCACACAGAAACAGACAGGTGTTACCACCCAACAGAAACAGACGGTACCAACAGAAACAGACAGAACTAAGCGTACCCTAAAACCCTACCCCAAGCGATCGGCTCCCTAATACATAAATATCCTGTGTCGGCCCTACAGTAGGGTGTATCACTCCCTAAAGTGACAACCAATTGGCACAGACCTATTTACAGATGTCACGGCGTCTTACATCCTCAGAGGCAGACCGGGATCCATGCACGCACATGACCCGGTTGGAACGCACCATCAACACCCCTCGCCATTATCAGAATGAACCACTTATAATTAGTTCAGTAAGCGTGCCCGGACCCTACCTACTGTTGGGTCAAAGTTTTGATACCAGAAAGGGTTACTGACTAATATGGGTCCCAAACAATAGATGACACAAGTAATTCCCCTCCTAACCTTGTGCCCCCAGACTAGCAGATTTCAGATTTACAAGTTCAGACATACAGAATTCAGATTTACTAATTCACAAATTAAGTTAACAAGTTTTCAGACTAACAGGTCAGATGTACAGATTTTTCAGATTTGTCTAACTTTGTATTGGGCCTACAGATTCATGGACGGGTTTTACTACATCTATTAATCCCTTTGGTTTAACCCTATTTTCCCCAATACGTTTTAGACGTCATTCTTATCTTAGATTTTGCATTAATTAATTATTAATGCACAGACCTCTCACATTAGGTCGATAGCTTGTGGCCGCTGGATATGCCGGGCGGTTCCGGGCAGACTTCTGCCACAAGCCAGACCTAACCTCGTGTCTTACGCATGTTATGACTAACTTCTCACATTAGAACCTATTGTTTGCGGCCACTGGATGTGCCGGGCGGTTCCGGGCAGATTTACGCCGCAAACTCATTCTAACCTCGAGTTAGCCATGTTTATCTTTGCGGCCAATTAATTAATAATTTACCGTTTATGCGCACGCCCAATATATATGCCAATTCAGATTATATCAATAACAGGATGACTATATCAACATAGCAGATAACAGATTTTATATGACTTAACGGATTTAACAGATTTGGCAACTTAGCAGATTTTGGCATATAACAGGTTAGGCATTTCAACCGACAAATTTAACAGATTAGGCATTTCAATCTAATTAGCAGTCTAGGCAATATAACAAAACTAGTAGTTTAGGCAACTTGACAAATTAGCAGATTTAGCAAATTTAATATTTCTAAAAGTTCTATTTACATGCCTTGCCCAATCATAAATTGGCCTAAATTCATATGCCTACATAATTGTCATGATTCACAACATATACTCCATGTTTGCATAAGCGCAGAATATGGACATAATTTGCCATATAACATATGTTCCAATTTTTGTTAAACTAGCATCTTACAGCAGATTCACATATAAATTATACCAAATATAACCATTAATTTCAATGCATGCCATATATCCAAAAATCCCTATTTAGGTGTAATCACAATAATAGATATCCTAATTAATGTAAATCTTTACACCTAAGTTTCCATATCTTCTTCTTTTTGAGTCATGAATCATTATGCAAACTATACCCAACAATATAAATCTTTAAATCATATCTTCTAAAAATCAGATCTTGACTTTTATATGCATTTTGCCCAAAGTCTCAAATCATATGTAATCTTACAATGGTTCCTCTTTTCTTCTATCATAGAATATGCATAGATCCAAATCTAGTTTACAACATATGCTCATTAATTACAGTTCTAAATTACAACATAACTATGCATACAACATGCATAAATTATATGTTCATAGTCAAATTTATGCATATGTCCAATATATTTTATGCCTCAGACCTAAAGTCATACATTCAATTTAGTCTTGTCAAATTTCGCATCATTCATTATTTATCCCAAAATTTGCGTTCATACGTTCATCTCTTATGAGATTAGGCACAGGCTCGTGGTAGCCTGGCTATAAAAACAGAAAAGAAGAAAAGGGATACAGAACAGTCACAGAAAAACAAATCTGACAGAAGAGAATATATATACAATCTCAGATTCAGAATTAAAAACATATCAAAATTATAATTAACGTTTATAGCGGAAAATAACTGTACTTGCCTTGATTGGATTAAAGAAAGAACTTTAACTTGTTGTAGAATCTTTGCAGAAACTTTAATCTCTAGTTTGAATTGAGTTGCTTAGGCTGATGTTGATTATCTTCTAGTTTTAATTCCAGCAGAGCAGAGACGCCATTTTTATTTTTAATTAGAAGAAGAGAGCAATGGAGGCTAGAGAATTGTGTAAGAAACCTAGGTAGAGTCTAGGGTCATTTTATAGAGTTTATGAACTGATTAGGACCATCGATGTTGCTTGGATTGATCGTAGCCATTCATTCGCAAGAGGGACCAATTAGAGCCTGCCACCTAGCCCTAATGACAAAGCAGACCACAGAAAATCGACCAACATAGAATTGGCCAGCCAGGGTGGACTGGGTTCGACCTGGGTCTGAACCAGGTCGACAGCCCTGTCGACAGCCCTGTCGACCTGGTTAGACCAGGTCGACAGCCCAGTCGACCTGGGTGTCTTAGGCGGGAGTTTTCCCGCCTTGGCCAATTGGGCCCGGTTTTAATTTTTAAACTGTTTTATTCTGTTCGAATTCAGAAACTTCCGAAGGCCATATCTTCTTCATACGGACTCCGTTTTTCGAAAACTCGGACTCTATTTCGCGTATTTTTCCGAGACGAACGCAATGGCGTATCCCGTTTCCCTTAGTTCTTTGATTTCAAATTAATTATACTTTAATTTGTTAATTCCACAGTTATAGAATACACGGGGTGTTACATCTTTTGAGCCGCAATAACGATTTTTTCCATATCTCTTTGTCTTCCTTCAACTTTCCTTTCTTACATAATTCTTAGGTCTACTTCTGACAATGTACAAAACCCAAAAAAAAAATGTTTCAGACTTCGCTGCTGGCTGCCAAGTGATTGTGAAGTTCTGAAATCGATAACCGTGCTCTTTCTTGGGTCGTATGCGTAGATGATTTTTGCGGTTAAGTCCGATTTCAGCTCCCTTCGTAACACTTGAGTTGTTCACGGTAAGCTGAGTTTTTTCTTTTCCTGTTGTAACATTTTTACATGATAACATATTTATTCCTGTTGTAGCAATCTAACATGATAACATATTTTTTATTCTGTTACTTTTTCAGTTGTTCCCAATTTTGTCTTCCATTCTTTGCTATTTGAACCTCCATGGAAAGATGATGCTGGGAGCAGTTTGCTGAGCCTTACCAGGTTGTTTTGATTTGGGTACCAAATTGTTGCAAGTCTAAAGGGATATATGCAGGAAAATAGAAAGATGACGATCACTTAAGATTTTACTTTTTTCCCATTCTGCAATTCAGTTAAATTCGGTCTTTGTGTCATTCTCTTTTCCTAACTACTAGCATATTAAAAGGTAATCTTCTCATTTAATTTATGTTAGTTTATTAAAATATGTAATGTAATATGTACGTTTGCATCGCCTGTTTCCCTAATATAAATTAGGAATTTTTCGATGCTTATTTTATCTTATTTATTATGAAATGTTGATGGGGAAAAATAGATTACTGTAATTTTCACTTACCTTTGAGGATAAGGATTATTTTCTTACTGTTTGGTTATTGATTTAAGAACTGAAATGTTTGTGTAATCTGAGATTTATGTTTACTACTGATATGTATTTAGAGGTACATATGTAGTCATACTGAAAGACGATTGTTAGTGACATATGTAGACAAAAAATAAAAAATTGGAGGTTAAATTCAATTGTTTTGATTGCTTACCGACTTAATTAAGCACATGGTGAAAGATGCTGACATACTCAGCAGACCAGGTGTTCAAACCATAGATCAACTACCATAGCACATTGAAGGACACAACAGCCAGATCATGATGCTACACATACTGTATCGAATAATTTTAACCTTACATGTTGTTTGCTTGTTGTTACTGTGTGTAATCTTATCGTATGAGAAATTGGATGATAAGTATGTGTTATTTTGAAACACACGGTTTCTTATAGGCTGCAACAACCCATAGTTTCAATCATATACACTTTATATATATATATATATATATATATATATATATATATATATATATATATTGAAAGGCAAGTGAAAACTTTATTATTCATAACATCAAGAGTGACAACCAAAAATGCAAAAATAGCAATATAGACTCTTGATAATTCCAAGCCCCATAATTTATTAGATGAACTATCAAATTATCAAATAAGTATACCTACCTCTTTGCAAGCTTATCAAGGTGGATACGATCACTAATGTGCAGCAACAATTGGCAGTATACCAATACAGCAGCAGTACGAAACTGAATTATTGTATAGCCAAAGTTTCAAATGAAAACCGGACTTGAAAGAACCAACGTCCACGACTGATTGACGCCAAAACCAGGAATGCCCTTGCTCAAGAAAAAAAATTTATAAGTTTCAAATAATAGATCTCATGAAGACGCAAGAATTCATCGGTAGTGATAATTGCAAACATTCAATATCAAATCAACGTTGGATCAAACATGGGACCAGGATTTTCCTGGTGTGTCTTTTAGTAGCTTTTAGCTTGTTTCCGAGAGGGAGCACATCCTCTAGCCCATAGTCAATTCCGTCATCAAGATCTGAGTCATCCCAGAGTTTTCCTTTCATTTTGTTACTCTTGGGTTTTGGTAGAGAACTTGTAGGAATTGCGGTAGACAGAGAGTACAAAGAATTGTTCACTTGCGAAAATGTCAAGCCACAACCAGTGACGAGAGGGGGAGGAAGCTGCATATTAAGAGGAGGTCTTAGGTTAACATATGGTGAATTTGCTGCAAGAGTAGAAGACGAAGGTGTCGAAGAATATTTCATGGGACTAGTAGTATAAGCAGAGAGTGAGAATGAATTCATTACCAAATTGCTAGCAGATGATGGTGTAGAGTGATTAAAGGTCGGTGAACAAGACAAACTGGTGTAAGGAGAGGATTTAGATGAGCTTGCATTTAATACAACAGTGGAGAAAACTAATGAACCAGAGGTGTATTTACCAGAATTTTCTGACAGCTCAACATTGTCTGCATTTTCATCATATAAGTTACCCATCAAATCTTCACCATCTTCAGATTGTGCACCATTATTATCCACAATATTCAGATTTTCGGTATCATTAGTCATGTTCACTTGTGTTTGCAACACAACTGCAGTACTAGCTGTACTTCCATTTACAAGATCAACCTCCTTACTATTAATTTGTACCTCTGCATTAAACTCATCAGTGTTGCCATTACCATCTAAATCAGATTCCAAAACATTAAAAGGATTTTCAATTACCTTTGACACGTATGTTTCAACATTATCAGCCTTATTATTAGGAACTTCTTTCCTTCTCCAATTCTTTGAATTCCTTGTATTAATAGATGTCCACTTGCCTTGGTTGACATTAGAAGAGATCTTCCTATTAAACAGTCGAGGGTGGTCATAAGAATTATTATCGAATTCGTTTGCATGATCTCCACCGTCAACTTCTGCCTTAGTGTTAAATCCACAACTTTTGGTTGCATGACCAAATACCTTACACGTAGTACAAATTTTGGGTCTTCAATTATAGGTTAACTTGATTGAAGGGCACTCTTTGCCTAAACCACCTACCACAATCTTATCAAGGAGATCAAACTCCGAGGAGATCTCAATTAAAGCTTTGGCATACCTAAATCTTCGCAACTTTTCAGTGCTACTATCAAAGCATATCAATCCCCCCGCATGACAATCTAGCCAATTTATACCCAATAATGTCCATAGTATAGCTAGAATACAATAGAAATGAACCCAAACTGGAACTTTTTTAATATGTTCCTATGAGTTTCCTATAGATGGATCCCATCTAGTTATGACGACATTCGTCCTTTTATGAAAATTGGTTCAAATTTCAAAAAAAAAAATCTC
Organism: Allium sativum; assembly: GCA_030737875.1. Classification (NCBI taxonomy): domain Eukaryota; kingdom Viridiplantae; phylum Streptophyta; class Magnoliopsida; order Asparagales; family Amaryllidaceae; genus Allium; species Allium sativum. The sequence goes on from CM060924.1 coordinate 666,350,070, forward strand.
TATCTGATTCGTTAGAAAACTTGAAAAAGAAATGAACTCCGCCCGATTTAATACTAACTTCGGCATTTAATTCCCAAAATCGGATTAATAAATTTACCATCATAGGATGCCATCCAGGAAAAATCCCACCAAGTAATCACTCCAGTATTTCATTCCCCTTAGATTTGACAAAATCAGGAATCATTTTTGGTATGCCATCCCAAGGAATGTCGAAGTGTTGAGGTTGGAAAGCGCCCACATTTCTAGGGAGGGAATTAAAAAGGGAAGCATAGTCCCTCTTCGTGAGTGATGGAAAGGAGGCATTAGATGTTGATTGGTTTGCAGATAAAGAATAATTCGTCAAATTGACATTAGATCAATTAGCTACAGGAGAAGAAATAGGTCTACTTGAAGGAAAATGAGGATCTGGAAGATTAGATCCAAAATTAGCATTGGAGGGTCTGACAGAAAAGGAATTTACAATAGAAGGGAATGGATCCGGGTGGATTGGTGGAGAAGTACAAAGAGGAGGGAAGGAGGAAGTATTAAAGGTGAAGGAGGTGGATGAGGAAGGAGCGATTTGCGAGGTCGCCATTTTCGTGAGTTGTTTAAACATCGGATCTGCATAGTGTGTATATACATATATATAGCACTGTTGGAGAATAGAATGTTGATGATGTTTTGATGACAAAAACCTTGTTTCAATCATTATCATTATTGATTATAAAATATATACTAATATCTTCATTATCCATAACATATATATACACAGAATTATATGCAAGAAGTAAATACTAAAGACTGTATAGTTAAGTGAGACGACCCAAACTTCCCCTTATGGGAAAGCCCGGATTGAATTGAGTACACGACGCGTCAGAACACAAACAATAGAACATTTCGTTTCTATTACAACAATTACATTAGAGTACAAGAAATCTGAGTATAAATAAATAATATACGTTGGAAAATATTAGAGTTCAAATTACATAGCAGCTGAATTAAAATGTATAAATACAATGACTAACACAACTGAATGAAATACACGGATACAAACCTTTCCGAATATAGCTCTAGCTGTAATCAAGGATCCTGGGATAAGAAATATCTGCGAAAACCAAAATTACTGGCTGTACATGTGGAAAATATGGGCACCCAGAGTTTAGGTTAAAACAATAAACTCCGAGTCAGTCATGGGACTGGTGTGAGAACTAAAACAGTTATTAACTTGATTTTAAAGTTAGGTAAATCAAGGGACCATGCCGTATAAAACGGAACGGGTTTACCCCCAAGAATACCAGTGCATAAAACAAACAACGCAATGCTAAATAAGGAACAATGAAGATATTATAAGACTCAGGTTTCATCACTACAATGCAACACAAGCCGGAGGATAGAGTTTTACCTTATAGTAGCCAAATATGCTTGGTACGAGAAATTTATCTTTTATTATTACTATAAGTGAAGAAATCAACTTCAAATATAAATGTATCAATCATAGACGGCATAGGTACCACATATTATGTCGCCATACATAGGTTAACAACAAAAACCACAAAATGGCGTATTGGAAGTTTGGATTTCCATCATAATGGCTATTGATCTGAAAGATCGATCACGTAGTGTAATACTCAACTACTTACGTCCTGTGCATGAGAAAACGTTGTAATACACATCCGCACTATATCCAGGATATCAAGTATCTCAACGGCTTACATCCTGTGCATAAGAAACGATGTATACTCTATCCTTCTGGGAATCAGGAGCGTGCCCTATCCCTACCAGGTGTGGAGCGACCACATCCGCCTATCTCGGTCGACCGAATCCATCCTCCTCTCGAAAGTATACGGATCTAACCATCAGTTCACCATCATACCGATGTGTGAGGCCCGCGAATTAACGCTACACAAAGCTATGCTAATTAAAGTTATTCTTTAATCATCATCCACCAAGCGTTGCTTTTCAACAAAAGCTTGGATCACTACAACTCAGCATGTCACACTGTAAATCCATACCATATCATTGATCTCAACCAATATATAACCTCTAAGCTCGTGTGTCTCATAGAAGGGTGCTAAGCAAGAGAATAAATTCTCCTCTGCCAAACAGATATATATTTAGTAGAGATCAACGAATATAGAATAACAAAATACAATGTCAGACACACCATACATTTGGAAGTCCGTTCTAGGCCTGAACGAAACCAGAGGCACCTTATTCCTCGTCCCGTATGTCCAATACTGGAGAGAGGCCTCGCATATCTGAACAATCAACAAATACGTCCTGACGGCTACCATTGTAGCCCCTTCAAGGTAGCTACTCCAATTATGGGAATCAGTAGCAACCCATCCATTCAATGTGAAGATCGTCGGTCTTGCACCGTCTTCAATCTCTTCGACTGTTAGTCGTCGTATCAATTATTCAGAATGGGTTAATCCCGGTCTTTCCGAATAACTTGTGTATCTTATAATCAAGTGCTATAACAACACATCGTACGCCTCATTCCAATGCAAAATATTCTTTTATTCGTATTTCTTTATTCTGGAAAGGTTCTCATTAATCTTATCAAAGATTATCACTTTTAAACACACTGTTTAATCCATTTCTTTGAAAATCATTTCAAAAGATTTTATAGTATCTTTCCACAGTTTAAACCAAATTAAGGTTTATCAAACTTGTCGGGATTAATGCCTTACCGAAGTAATCATTCATTTTATTATACCATCCAAACCTATTCATCCCATGGAGCAAAACTGGTAGTACTCCATATCTAACACCACTGTCTTATCGGTAAATTCCATTACCATTTCACTTTCAAATCTATTAAAGATTTAACTATCGCATGATGTAAAACTGGTGATACTCCATTATCGAACACTTCTCAAATTTTGCAAATTTAATTACCACATTTTAATTTCAATCTAATTAAAAATTCATTAAAACTCCACTTAGTTTTAATCTCCAAAAATCATTATTTAATGATTATTTAAATTTAGGAAATAAATCATGTCTTTACTGGGTTAAAGAGCCAATGTCATTTAAAACATCATTCACGATAAACCTAAAAATCATTTTCGATCAAAATGGAATCTACACGGAAATCATAACAGTATATAATCGATATAAATTCTCGTATCAGACTAATAATATAAATGGAATAACGACAAAGCCTTTTAAATTCCATATATAGTAACAGCCTTCCTTCACAGTAGCTCATTTCGATTATTACCAATCGAATTTCATTCAATTCCAATTTAATATATTAACTTGGAAATCTTTACTTTGGAAAATTCCATTGATCTTAATTAAAAGATTATAAATTCCAAATCATATTCTTCACTGTTAATTGAGTTAAATAACAAATGTTATTTAAAACACCATTCACTATAACCCCAAATATCCAATTCTTTTATTTGATTCCAATTAAATATTAATTAATTGGAAAAATTCACTAAATCTTAATTTAAAGATTTATTCTTTTCTCAACTGGGTTTAAAAATGGTGTTATTTAAGACACCGTTGACGGTAAACCCAAAATCCAATTTGATATCAAATACAAGTCTCTGAATAGAAATTATACCGGCTTATATTCAATATCAAATTCTGAAACCAACGGATATCGCATTGGGAATAACGATATCTGTATCTTCCAAATTCCTCTACAATATCCATTTAATCACGGAATCCAATATCAAAATATTCTGAAGATTATTTCCATTCCAAATCCATTCCAATTTATTCGTTGGAAAATTCTGGTTATTTTAAAACCATTTTTAATGTCCAATTTATTTATTTCTAAAAATAATTGGATAATTATTCTATTTATTAAGTAGTTCATTTCGATAAAAATATATTTTTATCTTTTCAAACTAGAATTTTTCATCCAAAATCTTTCAAAATCATTTAATATGAATTTACATAAATTTTCCATATTTTTATTAATTTTAATATCGTCATTTCGGTCGGTTTTCAATATTGACCACCGAACTGCATCCATAGCGACTTTTTCTAAAATTGATTTGGACATAATTTGAAATCCAACCATTCAAATTTAAATCACTTATATTCAGTGGAAAGATCTTTTCGATACGAACCCATCGATTCTAGTTTTAGGAGAATCCGACGGTCGGATCTCCCGTAACATCAATTCAAAGTTAATGGTTGAAATTCGCAAACGGTCGTTGTGCGGCGCGTTCGATTCAAGCCATTATATATATAATATATATCGTCGATTTCTATTTAAAACGTATTTTTTAAATATTTATAAATTCGTTTTAAAAAGATTTCACCTTCTATTTCAATTTTAAATCAAAATTAAATATTCTATATCATTATAATATTAAAATGATAATATTTTCAAATATCAGATTTTGAAATCACTTTTCGATATTCATTATAAAATGAATAAAATTGACAGAAAATACCGTTCGTGTTAAAATGGCGTTCAACTACTTAACACGGCTTCACATTTCAATATTTTCGTGTCCATCCAAAATCGGACATCAAAATCACGTTTCGATTATTCACTGAATATTATTTTAAAATATTCGTTAACTCTGAACTGGAATCAAACTCAATCAACTACCATATAATTTTAGTTATATGGATTTCATACATCGCACATATACAGCAATAATGATAAACAATCATTAAAAATTCATAAAACATCCATAGTGCATTTTACAACTGTATATAAGCATTAAAATAAACAAATAACGCTTATATATTCTGTCAACCCATCAATTGACATATAGCTAAATAGTTGGGATTAGTGTATGTCAAATATCATCCCAATACCCGTGTGGGGTTTTCAAACAACGGATGCTAATTATTCGTGCAGTTGGGCGATTCCTAAAATATTATCGTCCCAATCAATGTTAGTTAAATGGGTGTACATAAACAAACCGTATGACTTGTAAATGAATATTTATTTTCTTTTCTTTTCATGATAATTTTATATACAACAATATCAATCAACAACAATCCCAATCACAACCCAAAAAAACAATCAACCATGGTTTGTACAGAAAAATAGTGTTAGGAGCTACTAAGCCCCATCTGGAACCTATTATATAATAATTATAAAATAATTTGAGTGAGAGAGAGTTCTCACTTTGATCGGATAGAAAATCGTGTAATAACGATTGTCTTAATCAAATTAGACAAGGTGTTTAATTTGATCAAAAATATCAACTAGCTCCAAAATCCTTCTGGTCAGTGTACTGTTCTCTTCCCTGATTCCAACGCAACTGACGGTTCTTCAATCCGATATCGTATGAGAAATCTAGGTATTTTGAACAATAATTAGTTAAATAGCTAATTAACTTTAATTAATTACCAATTTAACCCCTTCTTCCCCGTACCCGTTCCTTCCGGCCAAACATGAAACAGTTGAAACCCAAGTCCAAGGACCTAGGGCACCAAAATGCGCCGCCTACAGTCGGCTTGACGATGATCGGACACCTCCACGATGCCCCCCCCCCCCCGGTCCCCTCACCTAGTGCCGTAGGTGGCGCCCAACTCGTCCCCCCTCCAATCACAAACTGGTGATCGAGCGTGGCCTATATGAGGCCTAAGAACTCACGAATTTCCAGACAAGAAAAGATCAAAACCGTATTGATTAAAAGATCACAAAATTCTCTCTAAAATTCCCTTTGAGTGCTACGTTTAATTCAAATCGGGTTAGAAGATATTAAGGGTTTATTTCCGGACGATTTGGCAATTTATCATAAGGGTGGCGACGACTGTTAATGTGAAGAGGGAATTAGGGTTTAAGGCCTTTTATACCATTATTTATTTTTTTATTCTATTTAATTCCCAAAAGTGAATTTCGCATCCGAACTCCAATTTAACCCCAGCGACTATTGCCTCTAGCCAAATACCCCTGCTCTGGACACAATGGGATATGTTTCGTAAGCCAATTCGACTGTTTCAATTAGTTTTTCTTTAAATTAAATTATAAATCAATATATTGAATTTTTAACGTACATTTTAATTTACCGAGGCCACTACTGACTCCAAAAATCACAAAAATAAATAAATCTAGCTATGTTTTGACTGTACAGTCCTAACAAAACCAATTTCATCGAATTTGGAGATCGGTTGAAAAACGGCCATTTTCTGGTCGATCCAATTCAAACTAAAACTGTCAAAACACATTTAAATTTACCACGTTCACATATTAAATCCAAAAATTATGAAATTTGGAATTTAGCAATAAGTTGACATTCCGAATCCAACAAAAGTGGTTTCGTTGAAAACGGAGGTCGTTTGCAAAATGGCTATTTTTAAGGGCTATATATTATATTTAAAATATAATTAAATTCCATAGCGACTATTCTAAATTTTAAACTAGACATAACTTTCAATTCTCGTTATGAAATCTGAATTTTTAACATTCGTTAGAAAGGTATAATTAAACAGATTCAAATATTTCTGATTTTACCGAAATCCTGTTGATTTTGAATTTTGTACATCCATTTGAAATTTAAAATCGAATTCTCAAACTACCGTGCCATTTCAGGCTCATTTTATTATTAAAATAAATTTATACGTTCTAACTTCAATTTAAATAAAATTTGAGTCGTTATTATTTAAAATAAATCATTTTAAATAGTCAAAATCTATTAAAATAGCTAAAATAAAAAATTTAAATTGGTTCAGAAATTCCGGATTGTTACAATCTCCCCCACTTAAAATCTTTTCATCCACGAAAAGGAATGGAGCTGAAAGTTGTTTAACCAACCAACTCAACTTTCATTCTTCAACTTTTCGATTTCTAAGAATTTTCTTATTTCTCAAAAATTTCGCTAACACCCTAAATTTTCGAAAAAAATCGCCATAAACTCCTTTGTACGGGCAGATCGGCAAAACCACAACTTGCCTCACAGGGCCCTCATCAATCCAAAAGAAAAGGTCAAGCGGCACATAAAATAATCAAACCCCAATAAATACAGTAAGTTTTTACCTATTTTTTTTGAAAATTAAGAAAAAGAAAAAGCCAAGCGGCTCATAAAATAATCAAACCCCAATAAATACAGTAAGTTTGTACCTATTTGTCGGGCATACAATTTTATTCCCCTTCTTAACTCCTATGCTATGACCTGTTCATTATATACACATCTACATGTATGCAATTTCGATCAATCTTCAATTCAGTTCAAATTTAACTTGATTTGCCTAAATTTACCTTTCATTTTCATATTGGTTTTGATTTGGTTCAAATCAACTTTTCATTCTCATATTAGTTAAATTAATTATCATTTTAATATTTTTATTAGTTAAAATAATAATCAAATATCACAACCAGCAATCAATTAGTTGATTAGCTTTTCAAACATATAATTTCTAAATATTCAAAAATCTATTTTTAGTGCCAAATCACAACAATAAATCTTATCTAAGTTTCGGTTCTCACATCAGTCGATTGGAAATATATAGATATCCCACTTTCGAAACTCGAACATAAATACTAATGATGACATGTCAATCACAACTTCATCCCCCGGCGATTAGAGTGTGATTCTATATCTACCCACTATATTTGAGGCTTTGCATACACGTTTGCAAGGCGTATATGCAAAATCTTCCTATACCCAACTTTCCAAAATCAATCTAAAATAAAATACTCAAATGCGTATAATAAGATACAATTTTCAAAACTAAATTCATTTTTTATAAATAATACTCTTCCAACTCATTTTAGGGTATTACTAACCCTATCTCCAACGAGTCATTCTTATAGGGTTTTACTAATCCTATCTATGATAAATTATTTCGTTCAGTTCTAATGTGTCTTGTTCTCTAGCTTTGTAGACCAAAGCTATTATACCAAACTGAGACGACCCAAACTTCCCCTTACGAAAAAGCTAGGATTGAATTGAGAACACGATGCGTCAGAGAACAAATAATAGAACATTTCATTGCTATTACAAAAATTACATCAGAGTACAAGATATCAGAGTATAAATAAATAATATACATTGGAAAATACAGAGTTTAAATTACATAGCAGCGGAATTAAAATGTATGAATACAATGACTAGCACAACTGAATGAAATACACGGATACAAAGCTTTCCGAATATAGCTCCAACTGTAATCTAGGATCCTTGGATAAGAAATATCTGTGAAAACCAAAACTACTAGTTGCCCGTGTGGAAAATATGGGCACCCAGAGTTTAGGTTAAAACAATGAACTCCAAGTTAGTCATGGGACTGGTGTGAGAGCTAAAACAATTATTAACTTGATTTTAAAGCTTGGTAAATCAAGGGACCATGACGTATGACACAAAACTGGTTTAGCCCTAGAATACCAGTGCATAAAACAAACAGCACAATGCTAAAAAAACAACAATGAAGATATTATAAGACTCAGGCCCCATCACACAATGCAATGCAAGCCGGAGGATAGAGTTTTACCTTATAATAGCCAAATATGCTTGGTACATGAAATTTATCTTTTATTATTACTATAAATGAAGAAAACAACTTCAAATATAAAAGTATCAACCATAGACGGCATAGGTACCATTTATTATGTCGCCATATATAGGTTTACAACAAAAACTACAAAATGTCATATTGGAAGTTTGGATTTCCATCATGATGGCTACGGATCCGAAAGATCGATCACACAGTGTAATACTCAACGGCTTACGTCCTGCGCTTGAGAAAACGCTGTAATACACATCTGAACTGTATCTAAGATATCAAGTATCTCAACGGCTTATGTCCCATGCATGAGAAAACGCCATATACTCTATCCTTCTAGGGATCGGGGGGTGTCCTATCCCTTCCAGGTGTGGAGCTACCACACCCAGCCTATCTCAGTCGACCGAATCCATCGTCCTCTCAAAAGTATACTAATCTAACCATCAGTTCACCATCATACCTATGTGTGAGGCTCGCGAATTAACGCTACACAAAGCTATGCTAATTAAAGCTATGCTTTGATCATCATCCACCAAGCTCGGCTTTTCAACAAAAACTTGGATCACTACAACTCAGCATGTCACACCGTCAATCCATACCATATCATTGATCTCAACCAATATATAACCTCTAAGCTCGTACGTCTCAGAAAAGGGTGTTAAGCAAGAGAATAAATTCTCCGCCACCAAACAGATATGTATTTAGTAGAGATCAACGAATACAACATAATGGAATACAATGTCAGACACACCATCCATTTGCAAGTCTGCTTTGGGTCTGAATGAAACCAAAGGCACCTTATTCCTTGTCCTATATGTCCAATACAGGAGAGAAACCCTCGCATATCCGAACAATCAACAAATACGTCCATACGGCTACCACTCTTGTCCCTTCAAGGTAGCTACTCCAATCATGGGCATCAGTAGCAACCCATCCATTTGATGTAAAGATCGTCGATCTTGCACCATCTTCAATATCTTCGACTGTTAGTCCTCATATCAATTATTCAGAATTGGTTAAACCCGGTCTTTCCGAATAACTCGTGTATCTTATAATCAAGTGCTATAACAACACATCATACGCCTCATTCCAATTCAGAATATTCTTTTATTCTTATTCCTTTATTTTGGAAAGGTTCTCATTAATCTTATCAAAGATTATCACTTTTAAACACACTGTTCAATCCATTTCTTCGGAAATCATTTCAAAAGATTTTATAGCATCTTTTCACAGTTTAGACCAAATTAAGGTTTATCAAACTAGTCGGGATTAACGCCTCATCGAAGTAATTATTCATTTTATTATCCCATCCTAACCTATTCATTCCAGGGAGAAAAACTGGTAGTACTCTATATCTAACACCACTATGTTATTGGTAAATTCAATTATCATTTCACATTCAAATCTAATTAAAGATTTAACTATCACATGATGTAAAACAGGTGATACTCCATTCTCGAACACTTCTCAAATTCGGCAAATTTAATTACCACATTAACATTTCCATCTAATTAAAGATTAATTAAAACTCCACTTAGTTTTAATCTCCAAAAATCATTATTTAATGATTATTCGAATTTAGGAAATAAATCTTGTCTTTACTGGATTAAAGAACCAATGTCATTTAAAACATCGTTCACGATAAACCTAAAAATAATCTTATATTAAAATGGAATCTACATGGAAATCATAATAGTATATAATCGATATAAACTCCCGTATCGGACTAATAATATAAATGAAATAACAGCAAAGCCTTTTAAATTCCATATATAGTAAGAAGCTTCCTTCACAGCAGCTCATTTCGATTATTACCAATCGAATTCCATTTTCCAATTTAATATATTAAATTGGAAATCTTTACATTGGAATATTCCATTAATCTTAATTAAAAGATTATAAGTTCCAAATCATATTCTTCACTGTTAATTGGATTAAAGAAAAAATGTTATTTAAAACACCATTCACTATAAGCCCAAAAATCCTATTCTTTTATTCAATTCTAATTAAATATTAATTAATTGGAAAACTTCACTAAATCTTAATTTAAAGATTTATTCATTTCTCAATCGGGTTTAAGAACAATGTAAATTAAGGCGCCGTTCATGACAAAGCAAAAATCTAATTTAATGTCAAATGCAAGTCTCTGAATAGAAATTATATCGGCTTATATTCAATATCAAATTCTGAAACCAACGGATATCGTATTGAGAATAACGATATTTGTATTTCCAAATTCCTCTACAATATCCGTATAATCACGGAATCAAATATCGAAATATTCCGAAGATTATTTCCATTTCAAATCCATTCTAATTTATTTGTTGGAAAATTTTGGTTATTTTAAAACCATTTTTAATGTCCAATTTATTTATTTCTAAAAATAATTGGATTATTATTCTAGTTATTAAGTAGTTCATTTCGATAAAAAATATATTTTTATCTTTTTGTAACGACCCACATTCTACATATGGAGGATCGTAAAATATCTATTTTATTTTCATACAAAGTCGTATGGTCGTGTAACTTTGGGGAATGACTATTGGGGTCATTTCCCATGTTAACGATTTTTGACGATTTTTAAATAACCGTTTTACCCTTGACGAATATTTTTTTGCCAATAATTTTGACTTGTAAGGAGTTTTGACCTGAAACCACTTCCATTGGATTTGGATGATGGTTTACCTTTCTGTAGAGTGGTCGCATTAATCAAACGGACTTACCATTTGGGAAATATGGCTGAAATAAGATTTAGAAGGCGAAAAACAGCTTAACCTGGCTTAATAGGGTAATTAGCAGCTAGGCCCATAACCCATTTCGGGATTAGGGTTATGGGAGGGCTGAAATGAGTTAGAGAATGGTTCCTTTTCATTTTCTCAGCTACCACAAGCATTTCTTCAAACCTAGCAATGGCTTCCCCCTTCTAATTCATCCTAAATCACTTTCTAATCACATATTAGCCTAATCAACATCAAATTAAGGCGGATTAGCATAGAAATTGGGATAGAGCTGCTGGAATACATTGGAAACCATGCCAAATCAGTTAGAGTTCCAGATCTGAAATTTATTTGTGGCTAAGGTGAGTGATTTGCACTTTAATTCACTAATTACGGCTAATTAAGGATGATTAATGATAATTAGCGAAATTATGCATTATAAAAAATCTGGAAAAATATTTTTAAATTCTAAAATGTTATTTTATGTCACTGGTGAAAATTTGGGTTAATTTGGATTAAGTTTGCTAATTTTGTACTTAAAACATGCTTAAGGGGATTAAGTGGAAAATCATGCTTTTTGGGTATGTTTGATCTAAAATATTTCATGTGATTCATATTTTGGTGTTTTTAGTTGATTCTACATGTTACTACTATTATTTGGTATGTTTTGTGACTTCATAGTAAGGTTAGAATGGTTGAAAACGCCGTCGTTTGGCGAAATTATCTTGCTGGAAAAACTACAGAAAAACGATTCCTGAAGGGGATATGCTCACGATTCGTGAAAGGGGGTATGCCTCACGATTCCTGAAGGGGGGTATGCTCACGATTCCTGAAGGGGGGTATGCTCACGATTCCTGAAGGGGGGTACGCTCACGATTCCTGAAGGGGGTATGCTCACAATTCCTAAAGGGTATATGCTCACGATTCCTGAAGGGGGTATGCTCACGATTCCTGAAGGGGTCATGCTCACGATTCCTGATGGGGGTGAGCATTCCTGAAGGGGGTATGCTCACGATTCCTGAAGGGGGTATGCTCATGATTCCTGAAGGGGGGAATGCTCACGATTTCTGAAGGGGGTATGCTCACGATTCTTGAAGGGGGTATGCTCACGATTCCTGAAGGGGGTATGTCACGAACTGGGGGGTGGTCATGAACCGAGAGTAGGATTTCAAGAGCGGGATTCCAAGAGTGGTACTCCGAGATAGGGATTCTAAGAGAGGGATTCCGAGAGCTGGATTCCGAGAGCGGGATTTCGAAAGCAGGATTCCGAGAGCTGGATTCCGAGAGCGGGATTTCGAAAGCAGGATTCCGAGAGCGGGAATCCGAGCTTTCCAATACTTTATCACTTTATCCAAGATGATGATTCCAAACTGAACCGGATTCGTACTTCTACCATGCGACGACAATGTGAACTCTTGTTAAGGTCGAAACCAATTCAACCAAAACCCGAGATTCAAAGGAGGTCCAAGTGAGGAGTTATTACTCGGGATCCATCCGGGAACCAATGAGTTAACTTTTAGAGTTGGGCTTTACTACGGGACGTGTGCAAAGGGGTTATCGGTATATATAATTTTGGTTCACCACTGAGAGATGGATTATAGGCTATGGATCAGTGCAATGGGGTCATTGTGACTCCCAAGGGCAAAGTGATCGTAGCAAAGGATTGGGTGATCGAAGTGGTGGATATCGTATGCTTTACACACTGAGTGAGAGATGTAAGGATGATTGCTAAGTTTGATGTTTGTTATCACCATGACTTGTGCACTTCTACTTTACACTTTATGTTAGTATTATCTTAAAGTATTGTACATCTTGTTGTGCTAACTCTTTGATTGCAGGTTCAGGTTCAGCTTTGATTATGTATACCTGTTATTGTTTTTTTTTTTACTGCTATCGCTCATACCAGACTTTTGTATGACCCAGAGTTTTATGTCTCTTCTTATTACTCTCGGTGCTCCTAAACGAGCAGACTAGAGACAGGTTAGGTGGTTATGCATGAGTAGCTGTTCGGAGACGAGCAAGAGGCTTCTACGTACTATTTACATATATTCTCCATGTATTGTTGCCGGTCACTATTTGGGCACTAGTAGACCTTTCCTATTTTTCTTTAGAAATAGTATTTTGAAGTTGTAATAATGGTTTGGATCATGAGCTGTATCTTTGATTCCGCAGCTATAATGGTATAGTTTTCAGCTTATGCACTATCTCGCCTGTTTTATGTCAAGTTATGTTATTATTATATTTTATTCCATGCGTTGTGAGATATACTATAGGTTCTTTATGATTCATCGTTTCAAAACTTTTTTTCTTTGATGATCGTCCTGTGCTAGTTAGGCATTGGCACAGCGCATTTCGGGGAAATGTCGGCTGATCCGGGGCGGGCTGTCACTATTGATATCAGAGCCTAGGTTGTGTAGTTAACCTGGGGGAAGACACCAGGGAGAGATAATATACGTATATGAGAGCGCGTATTTGTGATATTTTGGTTTTCAAAAGCAAGATATATATATACTATTAGTATAGTTAAAGTTGAAGTCGCACTGCACTGACACCACTAAGGAGATGGTTAATCGTTTCCTCTTTACAGATTGAACGATGAGCTGATATACGAGGAGTACGGGTTTAGGGGACAACAATTGGAATGTCCCTGATATGAGGACGGTGTTTACCGCCTTCATGCGAGAGATGCTTAGGGATGCTCAGGGACCAGTTCCTAATGCTGCTAACGGTGGTGGTGCAGCGGTGCAGGCGCCTAGAGCCGATTTCGCTAAGCTATGCAAGGATTATACTAGTCTTGGTGGGAAGCCATTCCACAGAACGAAATCGGATACAGAGGTTCAAGATTGGCTTGATAGTTGTGAGCGCATCTTCAAGGATTTAGGAATCGATGATGCGATGAAGAGAAAGGTAGCATCGCGTCAGCTTCAAGGATGAGCGATGAATTGGTGGAATGCTATTAAAGCAGCTACTCCTAAGGATCAAGTTACTTGGAATCAGTTTAAGGCCCGTTTCAGTGATAAGGTTATTCTAGGCTCTCAGAAATCAGAATTGTTTAGGAAATTCTTTGAGCTTAAGTAGAATGGTAAGGCAGTATCGGAGTATATTGCTGAATTTGATACCTTTTTGAAGTATGGATTGTCCCTTATCGATATGGTCGAGAAGAAGAAAGAGAAGTTCATAACTGGCCTAGATGAGTACTTGGGGAAGAGAATCATAAACCATATCGATGAGACTTTCGAACCTATTTTGGGAAAGACATCGAGATCTGAGAGCCTTTACCCTAAGTCGAAGACCGAGATTTCTATTACATCTGCAGAGGAGCCAAAGCCGTAGGAAAGCAGTGGAGGCAAGTATAATTCCTAGAATAAGAGGAAATAAGACCAAACCAAGGATGGTCAGAAAAAGAAGAATAAAAAAGATGGCGAGTGCTTTAGCTGTGGCAAGAAGGGTCACTATGCTAGAGATTGTCAGGAAAAGCCTGGGAAAAGGAAGTGTTTCAATTACGCCAAGCAGAACATCACTAGGATAAATGTTCACAACCCCCAAAAGAGAAGCAAATTGTGAAATCATATGCTATCAACGCTGCTCCTTCTTCGTCAAATGCCCCAACTGCGGTGCAGAAGGGAAAAGGTGTTGTTATTCAAGGTATACTATCTATTTATGATGTTCTTGTTTGAGAATTGTTTGATACTGGGGCTTTCCATTCCTTCGTATCTAGTGGCCTGGTAGATAGGTTGGGATTGGAACCCGAGATAGTCGATAGACCTTTAGTTGTGACGAGCCTGATCGGTGGTTCGACTAGCCTTTGCATGATTTGTCATGATTGGGTCTTATCGAGTCAAGGATGTATGTTGCTTGTGATTGCTTTGTTTTGGGCTTTACTGGGTTTGGCATTATTTTGGGAGTCGATTGGTTCCAAGGGTATAGGGTGGTATTGGGTACCTACCCAGTGATGGCAATAATAACGGGAACTAGGGGAACAAAGAGATTAGGGTCGGCCATGACTCGTGAAGGAAAGTCCTTTGGAAGCATTTTTAAACGTTGTGTAAATAGCATGAGCGTTGTGGTATTCCATAGTAAATAAGTGATTGCTATGGATTTTTAAGGACTTTATGTTGATGTTCCCTTTGGTTCAAGAATGGTAATAACTTCGGAGTAAATTCAATGGGGAAATCTCGAAGCGATAAGATGTGTTCGTTGATCGTGGGGATGCAACGAAGGTTAGGATGATTCAAGTTGTACTTGAACTCGTAGACAATGGTTGTTCATTAATCTTGGAGATGCAACGAGTAGGGCGACGACTCATGTTGGACTTGAGTTTGTGGGTAATGGATACTCGAGACTGGGACTAAGTTTGTGGATAGTCGTTGATCATGCCGATAAGAGTTTTAGAGAGATTATCGTTGTCGTAAGTTTTAGTAGTCTCTGGGAGGCAAATGTACGTTGGACGTGCAGTAGTCTGGCTAGAGGTGGGGTCGCTATTTACCCTTGACATATGGCATGGACCGTCATGCGATCAACGATGGTTTCGAAGCAGGATTGGCGAGGATAGCCAGTGTTAGTTATGAGTGCTCGAGTGTTTGGTTGTTTTGTTCATATCATCTCACGTAGATTTTGTGGATTCGGAGGAGATGTTCCTTGAGTGCTTGTCTGATATTGGTTTAGTCCTTTGGGGCTTGTGCTTGGGGAATGTCGAGTTCTGTAACAATTCGGATTCCGACAGACCGAATTTTTCTTTTCAAAAATCCAATCTATCGAAACCCGAGTTGGGTGCTCTGGTATCCTGCAGAAAAAGACAGAGATAAAGAAACATGTCAGAACTTGTAAAGGATCTCACAGCGGAAGGAAATAAAGTATAATACTCAAATTTTGCTTTACCTTGTTAACAAAACTGCTAATCCAATATCCAAAGCTATACCGTCTCTGTCATGAACCTAACCTGGAAGTATGTAATGAGGAGGGGGTCAGAACATAAGTTCTGTGTGAGTGGACTTCGAATAAACTTCCGTATAATCCTACATATACCGTTCAATTACATTTTCTTGCTTATTAGGTTATTCGCGATATTAGCTCTCTAGGCTATACTCATGTCCCACTAGTAGGTTAACCTAACACAACGTATATGTAGATACGCCCAACTCGTCTAATCCTTTCCATATATATATAGTCCCTTGCCATATGCCGTACGGGCTTTATCATGTAAATCTATACTACTTTAATGTAGTGCCATCATTCTCGAAATCGTTTGGATTGCCACTCTCGATATGGCTAGATTCCGTGTATCATCTAGATCTAATCCAAGGTTTACTATCGAGTGCTTCCTAGACTCAACAAGGGTTTACGATACCCAGGGCCATTGGTGTTTATGCTACCTATTGAACGCTTCTCGGATTCAGGGTTTATGCGACCTAGGTCCAACTAGGGATTATGCTACCTATCGAACGATGCCCACTAGTCTAGGACACACTACCCTGAGCTATGTATGTCCCTAGACTTTCCCCATGTACATGTCGTGAATCGTTATCGATGCCTAGTTGCACATGTCCTCTATATGTGCGGCCCGAGTCCCGTGGCAGGGCTAATCAAGAAACACGGAACTCGGTCGGGAGCTTTAAGTTATCTGCCGATGCAGATGCTAAGGTCTGTTTTTATCTGTGTGTGGCTATGGTCCCACTTGACCCCTCCCTCAACTAATGAAAGGTACCTAAGAAAATCAAGAATGAGAACTATTCGCATGCCCCCTATGCCTCACAAACCGATTGGCCGAACCTCACCCATAACTAGATAGCAAGTATATGGTCTGCTGGAGTTCTCCGCCTTTCCGTTTTACGTGCTCAATTGACTCAAGATGGTAGGTAGATGAAGACTTGCTATCACAGGGCTAAACAAGATATCGCCGCCTCACGCTGACCCGTCCTAGCCTTTAGGATACTTATATTGCAAACAAGGCATACCCTTGGCTCTTCTAGCGAAGACCTTAACCTCTGTGAGCCCAGGAGGATCATCTGCAACCTCACAGAGGGATACCAAGAGTACCCTCACGTCCCCTCGAAGCCGCGTGCTTCGTAACCCAGTTCGTTGGAGCCTTCTTCATGATCAATGGACGTTCTCTCCTCCTCGTGTTCTACTTGGCTTTCTTGACTAAGGTTTACGACTTAGTTCTCTTAACTAAGGTTTACTACTTAGTTCTCTTAATCGTTCGTTTTCTTAACTAAGGTTTACAACTTAGTCCTCTTAACAAGGGTTTATTACTTAGTTCTCTTTCTCGTTATTTGCTTAGTTCTCTTAACTAAGGTTTATTACTTGGTTCTCTTAACCAAGGTTTGATACTTAGTTTCTGTTACTTAGTTCTATTTAACTAAGGTTTGTTACTTAGTTCCTTTTAACTAAGGTTTATCAATGAATTCAAGCATAACTTAAGTTCTCTTTATCAAATGATAGCGTACAGGTGTTCTCCCACATTCCCAGCTTAGATTAACTTATCTCATGGTATAAGTCGTCCTACCCTTCGAGTCTTGTATTACATCTTGAGTCATATTCATTTCTTATCCCTAGGATAAGTTTATCTATTATTTAATCTTATAATTCCCCACTTTTCCTTGCTTTGATATCGTTATATTGGTTAAGTTTGCCCATGTGTCCAAGTTGACTTAACCCCCAGACACGTATTCAATTCAACCCACGCGTCATGTCAAATTGGTTAAGTGTTATCTATCAGTTCATGTTGACTTAACTTACCCATATATCATGTCAAATTGGTTAAGTGTTATCTCATCTTCCTTATTATTTCCTATAACTTATCTTGTCTCATAAGTTATAATTTCCACCTATTATCCTTTCTTGCCTTATGCAAGTTTATTCATAATAGGTTATTTATCATTCCCCATTTCTTGTCATTAATTTTAGATTCGACTTAACCCTTCCATTTACTTAACCCGTTACTTAAACTTTACCCAATTCAATTAACTTATGATACCGTTACGGGTCCAATTTGGTTAAGCATATCTAAATTTTTGTTTCACATGTCACCCGTATCCCACTTAACCCTCTTTATTATAGTTTCCGTGTCTTACACATGTCTTACTACGGTTAAGTCTACCTTAGTCATGTTCTACATGTCATTTATATCACCCACTTAACCCTCTAACCATACCCATGTCACCCACATGTCTTATTATGGTTAGTATTTCTTAATTTATTTATTATGCCGTAACGATGTATGACCTCTCACATTAGACATCCGTTTGTGGCTGCTGGATTTGCCGGGCAGATCCGGGCTGTCGTACACCACAAACACGCCTAACCTCGTGTCATAAACCGTTACGCCTCTAGTTCTTGCCGTTGGCATCTCACATTAGACGCCCGCTTGTGGTTGCTGGATTTTCCGGCCAGTTCCGGGCAGTCTTACACCACGAACGCGCCTAACCTCGTGTCATAGGCGTTCATCAACAATCGTCTTTCACCTAAACCCCAAATTCATGTCATGTGTTATAAATTCAACTTAATTACAATTCATTTTTATGCCTATTTCCAATTTGTCATTAAATACACCAACTACATAATAGTTAGCCAAATTTCATATTACCCAAATTATCTAATTATAGCCAAATTCACCAATTACATGTTATTCATACCCAAACCTGCCAATTTCCAATATCCAATTATACCCAATCTCATATAATCAATATTTTCCCGATATATATATATATATATATATATATATATATGTATATGTCCCGACATTCCCACATCCATGCGTATAATCTAATTCACCCTTTAGGCTTATTTTCCAAGTCACAAATAAATTTCACCAACCCATGTTATCCAATTACATGTTGTTAATATTAAATTACATCAATTCCATATCCAATGACAATTATGTCAAACTTTCATAAATTCAACACTACAGATTATATTCCTCGACTACATAAAATAGATTATGCCCAATATATGCAATAACAATTGTTATGCCACAAACCCCAAAATTACATATTATATTCCTCGATCGCATAAAATAGATTATGCCCAATATTCCTATATTCCAATCATGCATATTGTATAATAAGATTTCGTCTAGGTTCGAGATAACCTAGATCCAAAAATAAAAAGGGGAAGGAGAATAAAAGAGCAATTATTAATCATGAATCTTGCATTGAATTAATAACTGGGGAATGATGAACGATAATAATACTATTATACAACAAATTTATTATAATTCCACTCACCTTGACCGGATTGGGGAAAATAAACGATTTGTTGACGTAGTACCCTGATATAATCTTCTTATTTGATTGTTGGTGAAGAGCTTGAATCATTGATGAAGAATTTTGCTTCTTGATTTGATTAAACTCCAAAGTTGATGAAGAACTTGAAATTTAGTTTGGGGTTTTGGGGAGACGGCCATGTTTGGTTGAAGTTTGGCGACATGGAGGCATCAGAAGGAATTGTTTATGAATTAGGTTAGGTCTAGGCACTATTTTATAGGTGTAGAGAGTGTTTTAGAGCCATTAGATCGCCCTAGAAGCCGTCCGGTCCATCCAGCACACCAAAAATCGTCACTGCCCAGATCTGGAAAAATTAGGGGGGAGGTCGACACTAAGGTTGACCTCCCTGGGTAGGTCGACCCCTAGGTCGTCCTTGTTGGGTAGGTCGACCTCCAGGTCGACCCCCAGGTCGACCTGCCTGGGTATTTTTCTGAATTTTTTGTTGAATCTTCCGCATGTCATAACTCTTTCATATGTTGTCCGATTTTCGAAAACTTGGACTCTATTCCAAGCAGAATTTCGAGACGAACGCAATGGTGATGTCTGTTTTCCTTAATTCCTGATATTTAAATTAAGTATCCTTATTTTATTATCTTCTCTGTTACGTACACTGTCATTGAATTAATCTTTCCTTCTCTTTCATGTATTAATTAATTTGCATTGTACATCACCATTATTAACCTATCTATGCATATATATACATTTTCAGTTATATTAAAAATGCAGGGTGTTACATTCTCCCACCCTTAAGGAATTTCGTCCCCGAAATTCGATAAGAGCAAAATAGAAAATTCCTCGCAACATCCAACTACTGTTCATCCAATTATTGCAACACTGTGCACATGTGCAAAGTAAATTACATCATAGCAAATCATGTATGCCTAATTTGGATCCCCTTATATGTATGCGAACTTTAAAAACTTTTTCAAAACATGATGCCCATATCCTAAATATACCTGCAGTTCTATATGAATGCAATATTTTTGAAAAATCAAAAGGTTGTTCATCTAAATTTTCCTACACTCTTACAGAGTAAGAGCATAGTTCATCCAATTTTCGCATCCAAAACCCTATTAACCATCATTAAATTCGAAATTTAGAAAAATCTAATTTTCCAAATTCGATTTCGTATGTTATGAAAACGGAAAAACTCACATCCTCCGTTTTTCTTTTCTAATTGTACTTGGATTTTTACATAATTATTCTTTAAAGATTTCCTATTTTCCTGTCCAAGCACAACCACATAAGAAAGCTTTCTTTTCTTTTACAACTTACCATGGAAAAAATTTCATATTTATTCATCTTTTTCTTAAGATTTTCATTTTCTTTTCCCATCTCGTTTTGCTGCTTGATTGATTCTGTTGTTTTCTTTTTAGTTAGGCTAGTTTCTTCTTCTTAAGTTTGTTTTTCAAACAAGCTCTTCTGTTTTCAACTCAAACAGTATCCTACACAGCTACAACTATGGGCCAAGAATCTTAGGACTTTGTTACCTCAGATAATCGCGAGTCCACACAACAGGATCTATACACTTGCTTGCCCTTCACTACCTAGTAGTCACTACTAGTCTATGTTGTGTATTACTAGCCTATACTTATCTTTCAAGCAATAATCCTATACTCATACGACTTATGCATTCTACAGGAAATTTTCTATTAGTTCAATATTATCTAATCGCTGATTGTAAATTGGCAAGAAAATAACTCCCTAAGTATCAACCCCGAAGACCAAAATCAACATCAGATTGACACTCAGAGAATTACTCAACTCAATAAATCCCCAGTTGGTTCTAATAGCTTTAACTTTATCTCGTTCTTCCTAGGCCTTAATCCTTAACTACTCCATTTTTAAAACATGGTTTGGCCTTCTTTCTTTTTATTACATTCTTCTTCCAAAAACTAAAAGTGGTAAAACTTTTATTCTTTTCTCAAAAACTTGCTTTTGCCAATCCATAAAAAAACATGTCACAAAATAAAATGCAAAACATTTTCTTCAAATCACGAAGCTGGAGTAGACAAGGGTAACTGTCGGGCTTACATTGTTTCTAATTACAATGTTAATTTAACTACTCGCTATAAGGTGCAAACATATATTCTATTCCTACAACTTATTTTGTCCACCCAACAAAATTTCTTCGTAAAACAATAATCAAAATTTATTGGTAACAGAATAGAATTTCAAAACTTCTTTTCATATATGAAAACTAGCAAGCTATTTATGCTCCATAATATGCACCTTGTTATGAGAGAATTCTTTTAAAACAAGACATCATTGTTTTACACAATATGCCCCATTTTACTTTAAAACCCAACATGCATTTATCAAAACACTTTTAAGATTAAATCTTGGAAAATACCACAAATCCTTTTACAAATTCAAGTTCTTAAAAGTTTATCATTGATTTAGACTCAAAGCGGGTCTTCAACTAAACTAGGCTTTCCTAGGCACTTTCACGAATTCAATTCTCTTAACTATATATATTCCTAATCCATTTTCCATATTTCAACCTTTTCTAGTTTCTAAGGTTTCATTTCTAAACCCACTAATCTAAAATACTAATATTTCAGTTTCCATTCTATGGGATACTTTTCTTTCTCTAGCTTCAAGTCATATTGTACACTTTCCCAGCCACCTAATGGTTTCCAAATTCCTATGTTCATTCCTTAAGTGTACAAACTAGATATCCCAACTCTTTTCATGTCAGGTGGGCTACTATATGGATTTAGGTTTATATATAATATATATTTATATTTTAGAAAATACAAATACGTTCACTCATTATCTCCCTAAGATCACTAAACCAAAGCTCTGATACCAGATGTAACAACTCGGATTCCGACAGACCGATTTTTTTTTCAAAAATCCAATCTATCGAAACCCGAGTTGGGTGCTCTGGTATCCTGCAGAAAAAGACAAAGATAAAGAAACATGTCATAACTCGAAAAGCATCTCACACCGGAAGGAAATAAAGTATAATATTCAAATATTGCTTTACCTTATTAACAATACTGCTAAACCAGTATCCAAAGCTATACCATCTCTGTCATGAACCTAACTTGGAAGTATGTAATGAGGAGGGTGTCAGAACATAAGTTCTGTGTGAGTGGACTTAGAATAAACTTCTGTATAATCCTGCATATACCGTTCAGTTATATTTTCTTTCTTATTAGGTTATTCGCGATATTAGTTCTCTAGGCTATACTCATGTCCCACTAGTAGATTAACCTGATACAACGTATATGTAGATACCCCAACTCGTCCAATCCTTTCCATATATATATATATATATATATATACACACACATATACAGTCCTTTGTCGTATGTCATATAGGCTTCATCATGTAAATCTATACTACTTTAGTGTAGTGCCACCATTCTCGAAATCGTTTGGACTGCCACTCTCGATCTGGCTTGATTCTGTGTATCATCTAGAACTAATCCAAGGTTTACTATCGACCGCTTCCTAGACTCAACAAGGGTTTATGCTACCCAGGGCCACTGGGGTTTATGCTACCTATTGAATGCTTCTTGGATTCAGGGTTTACGCGACCTAGGTCAAACTTGGGATTATGCTGCCTATCAAACGATGCCCCCTAGTCTAGGACACACTACCCAGAGCGATGTATTTCCCTGGACATTCCCCATGTACGTGTCGTGAATCGTTATCGAGGTCTAGTTACACATGTCCTCTATATGTGCGGCCCGAGTCCCGTGGCAGGGCTAATCAAGAAACACGGAACTCGATTGGGAGCTTTAAGTTATCTGCTAATGGAGATGCTAAGGGATGTTTTTATCTGTGTGTGGCTATGGTCCCACTTGACCCCTCCCTCAACTAATGAAAGGAACCCAAGAAAAACAAGAATGAGAACTATTCGCAGGCCCCCTATGCCCCCACAAACCTATTGGCCAAACCTCACCCATAACTAGATAGCAAGTATATGGTCTGTTGGAGTTCTCCGCCTTTCCGCTTTACGTACTCGATTGACTCAAGATGGTAGGTAGACGACGACGTGCTATCACAGGGCTAAACAAGATATCGCCGCCTCACGCTGACCCATCCTAGCCTTTAGGTTGCTTATATCGTAACCAAAGCATACCCTTGGCTCTTCTAACGTAGACCTTAACCTATGTGAGCCCAGGAGGATCATCTGCAACCTCACAGAGGGATACCAAGAGTACCCTCATGTCCCCTCGAAGCCGCGTGCTTTGTAACCTAGTTCGTTGGAGCCTTCTTCATGATCAGATCGACGTTCGCTCCTCCTCGTGTTCTACTTGGCTTTCTTGACTAAGGTTTACTACTTAGTTCTCTTAACTAAGGTTTACTACTTAGTTCTCTTAATCGTTTGTTTTCGTAACTAAGGTTTACAACTTAGTCCTCTTAACTAGGGTTTATTACTTAGTTCTCTTTCTCGTTATTTTCTTAGTTCTCTTAACTAAGGTTTATTACTTGGTTCTCTTAACCAAGGTTTGATACTTAGTTTCTGTTACTTAGTTCTATTTAACTAAGGTTTGTTACTTAGTTCCTTTTAACTAAGGTTTATCAATGAATTCAAGCATAACTTAAGTTCTCTTTATCAAATGATAGCGTACAGGTGTTCTCCCACATTCCCAACTTAGATTAACTTATCTCATGGTATAAGTCGTCCTACCCTTCGAGTCTTGTATTACATCATGAGTCATATTCATTTCTTATCCCTAGGATAAGTTTATCTATTATTTAATCTTATAATTCCCCACTTTTCCTTGCTTTGATATCGTTATATTGGTTAAGTTTTCCCATGTGTCCAAGTTGACTTAACCCCCAGACACGTATTCAATTCAACCCACGCGTCATGTCAAATTGGTTAAGTGTTATCTATCAGTTCATGTTGACTTAACTTACCCATATATCATGTCAAATTGGTTAAGTGTTATCTCATCTTCCTTATTATTTCCTATAACTTATCTTGTCTCATAAGTTATAATTTCCACCTATTATCCTTTCTTGCCTTATGCAAGTTTATTCATAATAGGTTATTTATCATTCCCCATTTCTTGTCATTAATTTTAGATTCAACTTAACCCTTCCATTTACTTAACCCATTACTTGAACTTTACCCAATTCAATTAACTTATGATACCGTTATGGGTCCTAATTGGTTAAGCATATCTAAATTTTTGTTTCACATGTCACTCGTGTCCCAGTTAACCCTCTTTATTATAGTTTCTGTGGCTTACACATGTCTTACTATAGTTAAGTCTACCCTAGTCATGTTCTACATGTCATTTGTATCATCCACTTAACCCTCTAACCATACCCATGTCACCCACATGTCTTATTAAGGTTAGTATTTCTTAATTTATTTATTATGCCATAACGATGTACGACTGGCTGTTGGATTTGTCGGGCGGTTCCGGGCAGTCTTACACCACAAACACGCCTAACCTCGTGTAATAAACCGTTACGCCTCTATTTCTTGTCGTTGACCTCTCACATTAGATGTCCGCTTGTGGTTGATGGATTTGTCGGGAGGTTCCGAGCAATCTTACACCACAAACACGCCTAACCTCATGTTATAGGCGTTCATTAACAATCGTCTTTCACCCAAACCCCAAATTCATGTCATGTGTTCTAAATTCAACTTGATTACAATTCATTTTTATGCCTATTTCCAATTTGTCATTAAATACAACAACTACATAATAGTTAGCCAAATTTCATATTACCCAAATTATCCAATTATAGCCAAATTCACCAATTACATATTATTCAAACCCAAACCTGCCAGTTTCCAATATCCAATTATACCTAATCTCGTATAATCAATATTTTCCCGATATATATATATATATGTCCCAACATTCCCACGTTCATGCATATAATCTAATTCACCCTCTAGGCTTATTTTCCAAGTCACAAATAAATTTCACCAACCCATGTTATCCAATTACATGTTGTTAATATTAAATTACACCAATTCCATATCCAATGACAATTATGTCAAACTTACATAAATTCAACACTACAGATTATATTCCTCGACTACATAAAATAGATTATGCCTAATATATGCAATGACAATTGTTATGCCACAAACCCCAAAATTACAGAT
The DNA here is from genome assembly GCA_030737875.1 of Allium sativum. Taxonomy (NCBI): domain Eukaryota; kingdom Viridiplantae; phylum Streptophyta; class Magnoliopsida; order Asparagales; family Amaryllidaceae; genus Allium; species Allium sativum. Next base: position 666,375,551 of record CM060924.1, read on the forward strand.
TATATTCCTCGATCGCATAAAATAGATTATGTCCTATATTCCCATATTCCAATCGTGCATATTGTATAATAAGATTTCATCTAGGTTTGAGATAACGTAGACCCAAAAATAAAAAGGGGAAGGAGAATAAAAGAGCAATTATTAATCATGAATCTTGCATTGAATTAATAATTGGGGAATGATGAACGATAATCATACTATTATACAATAAATTTATTATAATTCCACTCACATTGACTGGATTGGGGAAAATAAATGATTTATTGATGTAGAACCCTGATGTAATCTTCTTATTTGATTGTCGGTGAAGAGCTTGAATCATTGATGAAGAATTTTGCTTCTTTATTTGATTAAACTCCAAAGTTGATGAAGAACTTGAAATTTAGTTTGGGGTTTTGGGGTGGCGGCCATGTTTGGTTGAAGTTTGGCGGCATGGAGGCGTAATAAGGAATTGTTTATGAATTAGGTTAGGTCTAGGCACTATTTTATAGGTGTAGAGAGTGTTTTGGAGCCATTAGATTGCCCTAGAAGCCGTCCGGTCCGTCCAGCACACCAAAAATTGTCACTGCCCAGATCTGGAAAAATCAGATGGGAGGTCGACACTAAGGTCGACCCCCAGGTCAACCTTCCTGGGTAGGTCGACCTACTTGGGTATTTTTCTGAATTTTTTGTTGAATCTTCCGCAGGCCATAACTCTTTCATACGGAGTCTGATTTTCGAAAACTTGTACTCTATTCCAAGAAGAATCACGAGACGAACGCAATGGTGATGTCTGTTTTCCTTAATTCCCAATATTTAAATTAAGTATACTTATTTTATTATCTTATCTGTTACGTACACTGTCATTTAATTAATCTTTCCTTCTCTTTCATGTATTAATTAATTTGCATTGTACATCACCATTATTAACCTATCTATGCATATATATACATTTTTAGTTATATTAAAAATGCGAGGTGTTACAAGTTCGACTAGGATGGTTTGCATGAGATATAAATAGTTGTTGTGATTTCCATTGAATGATGTCTTGCTCGAGGAGTGATGGGCTGCCGTGACATGATAAGACTGTTCGATGATGTGTACTGCCCCGAGTTGGACTCGATAGGGCTATGAGATGACTCGATGGGACTCGAGAAGGCTGCAAGATAATGGATTGACTTGGGTTGGACTAGAGTTGAAGATGGAGTTGTGGATAGCTCTTCTGATGAGGTGCCGAGGAATCGTCGATAGTTTGGAGTGTTCTAGGCGGATTCGAAGCAGGGGTATCTAGGGATGCCCATTTACCTTGGATCCATTGGACGTGATCTAGTTATCCTTGGAGGATAAATGTACGTTGGATGTGCGGTAGTCCGTTTGGGGCCGGGGCTTCCATTGGCCTTTAATATTTGTTGGACCAGTCATACAGGTATCGACATATTCATGGCTTTAGCAGGTGATAGATAGGAATTGTTTGATGGATGCTATGGTTGCTATGTTTGTTCCTATTTTCTTCTCTTGAGTAGACCATCACCTGTAGGATTCTGGCGATGAGAAATTAAGAGACGACGATATACATGGATACCTGTGGTACAGGACTAAATGTCGTAGCTGATGCATCGAGAAGGAAACATGCCAGTTTAGATGTTATGTTTCATAAATGGAAGCAACTGGAGTATATCACGGGATATGATTTCAGACCTAAGTATGGATTGGGTCCAGAGATGTTAGCAAGTTTGATGACTAGACCGACTTTTATTGAGTGGATTGGTTCCAGCCAGAGGGGCGATCCTAACCTAATAGAAATCATCTCCATGGAAGAGATGAATATCGATGGTGTGATAATGAGAATGGATGTACTTGGAAAACCGAGAAGAACATAAGGAAGTCATATCCAAAACTTTTTGCCTGTTAAGATTTTAATAATGATAGTACTCCCTTGTTAGTAAACCACACGCTAGGATAGGCTTGTTATGTATGTTTGGTTGTTTGTAAATGGTTGATAGGCATGCGAGCCACTTTTTCATGTTTTGGTTAAGGAATTTCGGGGGTGAAATTTCTTAAGGGGGGAGAGTGTAACTGTTGACCCGCCTTTTGGCAAGGCCGTCAACCCATGCATCCATCACAGGATCGCTCAGGGCTCGAGCATGGGGCTTGGACAAGCCCGGACATTCATGCTTGAAGCTCCTTGGCTCAAGGGCTCTTGGATCGAAATATATCAGCTCGAAATACTTAGGCTAGATGGTCTTGAGATCATCTTACACTACAGCAATGACTTGGTGATGAGATCTATTTAATAGCCTAATTACTTGGTCCAACTACCTATTCTAAAGCCTATAAACTTGGATCAAGCTATACTTATGCTGCCACGTATTGGAGGGGACCTCTCCACGTAATCAAGACTCAGTTCCATCATATGCTATTCACATGGATCAACCGACACATGGCAACTTGAATTGTTGAAGCCTACCGCCTATAAATACACCAAGCAATACAACAAAGAGGGGATCTTCTTTAGCTCAGATTACAGCCTAACTCTTTGGCCCACGCATGACTCAATCATGGTTGCCAACCAATTTCATCACGAAATACTTTCTATATTCCTCAAAAATGATTATGTAATAGAGATTCTGACGATCTCATTCATTGTACCCACGACTTTATGATATTATTATGAGATTATAAAGTGGACGTAGGATTGTTAACGCCGAACCACTATAAAAACGTTGTTGTCTCGCTTTTTCTAATATTTCTTCATATATTATGCTCAAATCTGACTTTTGGCCGTTGATGACCACTTTTTGGCATCAACGGTTTGGTGCTTTCACTGAGAAATGAATTCTCAACATCTTAAGGGTTTGCTTGACTTTTGGATCACCAAGCCCAAGACGAAATCCAAGATTCAGTCATCTTTAACAACCATGGTTTCCAATACTTATGTACATGTTTTGGAAAGCAAAAGCATGCATAAAAAAACCGATTTTTTTTTCAATTTTGGGTTCGACCCCAGTCGGGTTGACTCTTCCCGGGTTGACATCGACCCAACCAGAGGACCAGCCAGTAGGGATTTCATGTTGGAAAGCTCGCAGTACGTTGCTTGGTAGGTCGTAGGTCAGAGCGAGATTGGTTCGAACACCCATCGTCATAATGGTGTTCAAGCCCAGATCGACCAACTACAGATCGACCGACTCTTATGAAACTCTCCAGGTCGACCAACTCTTCCAAATATACCAACCCAGATTACTAGCCATTACTAAAGCCTTGCACATTGACCCGAAACAGGGTCATTTTCAGAAAAAATGCATTTTTTTGATCGTTTCAAAGAAGGCTCGATCTTCCGAAATCAAATGAATCGGGCAGTGCCCACCTGTTCGCCTTAACTAGCTAGGTCAATCGCCGCCAGGACTGTGGGGCCCCGGACCCCCACCGGCGCTACGCCCGGACCCGCTTGACCACTCGCCTTCGGCTCGACATATATTTTGGCCAACAATAATCGCAAAGACTTATCATCCAAGATTCGATGGATGGTCCAAGAATATCAACAGTAAGATGGCAACGACTGGGAATCTTCGAAGAGCCATCACCCCCATTTACTGAGGTTATTCAATCCTGATTGACTGCTTCAGTTTTGCCGGAAAATCGGTGAGTTAAAAGTTTGAAAGACTTAAGCCTGGATGTTTATTGATTGTCTGTATATCGGCTTTCATTTCCCGACGTGGAATCAAATACCTAACCGCAGATGGACGAGGCATGTCTACATTCCTATCCTCCATATCTCACTTCCTGACATGCAAAACTTCTATAAGCTTCTATAAGCATGGATCCATTGTTCTCCCGCCGATCACTGCCTTAGCAAAGAAAAGATGAGATGCCACCATTAGCGGTTCTGATCTGACTACCTGACCTTTATTCCTTTTCCCTCGACATGGGGGGAAAAAGGAGATTCAAAGGAAACACACCCTCATCATTCACCCACAAAGGCCGCATAATTGCCTTTATTATCCCAATATCCCGATCAAGGTCTGATCGCTCTTGGCATTACTACCCCACGAGGAGTTGAAAAGACTTCCTTTATCAACTTGAACTTCAGCGGTCATCACCTATCCGAGATGGGACAAATCAGAATGGACTGGCAAAGGATATGCGACACCATTCTCATTCTGAATAATACTCATTCCTTTAACATGATTATTTTTTACCCATATCTCTTATCCTTGCATGCTTTATGAGTTATTGAAGTGACTAACTCATACAAATTTACGTGTGAATGATATAGGTAACCAGAGTCTGGTACTAATCATACTTCCAATGCTTGCATACAAAACTACAGGACATTTCCATAACGAGCCCGACTGAACCACTCATTTACAAAACCATGCCCCCTGTCTGAGGAAAGTTATACAGCTCAAGGTGGATCTGACATGACCATCCACTACTGGGATCATGAGTGGCATGACTCAAGACAATTGTGCATCGACTTTTGCATTTCAAAGTCTGAATCCGACTCGGAGTGGACGCAGTTCGACAGTCCATATGGATGGATCCTATGCTTGAAGCCATCAGATTATGTGGATCCAAATAGAGGAGGCAGCATCGCACATCAACATACTTACTTTTCAATCATGCATTTTTCTTTTACATGCTCCTTGAGTTATTAACATGACTAACTCATGCAAATTTGTAAATAAATGATGTAGGTACCTGAGGTTTGGTACCAACCACTTCTTGCATAGTTTGATCGGAGGAACGAAAAGCTTTGGAAAACGTGATTCGACTATTCACCCATTTAGTCTTGGCCTGACGCCAACAATCTGACATAAATGAAGATCGACCATTCATTCACTAACTTTTTGCCCTTGAAGTAGGGGCAAGAAAATATACGCACATGAGTTCGATATGAGCTATCTGTACATGAACCTACTAATGAGGACTCCTCAGCCTCTAGCCTTTGATTCGCCAGGAAAGACGTAGGGATGTATTTGGGTGGGACATAACCACCTAGCAGATCGATGACTCCATCTTTTGATCCGACGGGAGGAACACAATAATGGCAGGGGCACGATCCCATGAACAACATAACAACTTTTTCCTTTGATGTGAGGGCAAAAGAGAAATGTTAAGACAAGGATGAGTATTAATCAATCGCTCTCCAACGACGTCTTTAACTCTCTCCCATGCTTCGGACGGGAGGAGTATAAACTCAACAGGGACATGAACCGACTATCCCTGACGGCGACCTTTTCCCTTGACGTGGGAGCAAAGGGATGATTCCAAGGCAAATATGATCCGACTGTTTGCTCGACTAACTCTAATCCTCAAAGCTTGGATATGAGTATAAATCTAGAACGAGTGTGATGGGCACACCAAGATTTAAGACCATTCGATCCACAACTCTAACCCTGACCGACAAAGGGAGAATATAAAGGACGAATAACGACGTCCACAACTCTAACCCAAACTTACTTTGGGAGAGTATAAAGGATGAGACACGACGTCCATAACTCTAACTCTCACGATTTGAGAGAGAGTATAAATCTATTGGGTTAGTGTGAATGGTGCACCACGACTTAAGACCACTAAACCTATAACTCCAACTCTCACGACTTGGGAGAGAGTATAATGGACAGTGCTGTGACGTGCATGCAATCACCATCGCCCTCCGACTGAGGACATGATTATAAAAGGCTTATGGACCAGAATTCTGAAAGACTTAACCTGGTTCCCACCAACGCTGGGGGCACAGGCATAGATTTCTGAATTAACTTCAAACACGCTTCAGACGCGACCCGTGTTTCAAAGTTAAATGGAGGCTACAGACACTATACCTCCAAACTACGACACCTGACACTTTGACATTTAATAGTTCTATGCTAGATAGCTAAGCACTTAACACATTTTCATTTCAATCCAGACTTGCTTGTGACATAAATGTTGACTTAGTAACTTGCAAATTAAACGAATTATTCTATTCAAATTGTAGGATTATGTGCAGATACAAAGCAAAGACATCAGGGACACACTCGCATACAACAACAAATGGGTCGTGTTCGAAGGAATGACGTCGACTTCTAATGTTAAAATTCCCACACGACTCAATGCAACAACCGAAAGGAGACCTTAAGAGTGGGATGTTCAATAACACATCACACAACTTAAGGCAACGACTGAAAGAAGGCCTTGAGAGTGATATCCAGTATCGACACACATGCCCATATGTGACTGACTATAACCCAAGTGCAACGACGAGTTTCACATTGTAAGTACACCGCACGAAATATGCAATGACTCAAGCACTTGGATAACACAAACACTTAAGCTTTGAAAGCCATGCCTTTTTTATGCATACATGTCTAAATTTGAAATGAGTGTTGCCTGACCATCTATCTTTTTTCATTACCCCTGGACCGGGGGGCATAATTATTGAAAGTATTTACAAACGGCATAACTTATTTTCATATACATAACTTATGCTTTGATCCTGACAGGCCATATGTGGGCCACGAAAAGGGTGCAGAGTGACCATCCATTGACTGATCCCAACCTACTTCCCAATTGGAAGGGGAAGAATAAAAGTATTCAAAGTAACTACAGTATGACCTCTCGCAGCCCAACTTCGATCCTCATAGCTTGGATGGGAGAGCAGAAACCAGTATGGGTTGAGTACCAACAAATCATTTTGCATCCAACTCTAACTCACGACATGATGAGGAAGTATGAATCCTGAGAAGACATGGATTTGATGTCCGCCACTCAGTCAAGCCCCCTATGACTAGGGACGAAGAGTGCGAGCCATGAAAAGCATGAATCTACTTCTCAAGTACTCTATGCACATTTTCAACTTCTTAAAGTTTCGCAGGATCCCAAACTACAACAAAAAATGATGACCTCAATGGAACCGAGCATAAAGAACAAATTCAACAAGAGTTTTGGACTATGTTGAAACATATACATAGGGAGGTCGACTAACTCCCTAATGACGTTCATTCGCTTGTATTTTTTATGAGCTTATTCAAGTCTGCGACTAATCAGATAAGAGTAACTAAGTTCATTGACATTTGATGAAATGATCCTCACTTTCCGACTAAAGTGACGGAACAATGCCTAGACAAGTGTGATTCGACTGCTCGTATGTTCAACTTCAACCCTCGCCGACTCGAGAGGAAGTACAAAATGACTTGGGTTGGCTAAGACTACCAAACCCGCTACTCTAACCTGAAACAACGACAAAGAGTATAAAGGCTTAAGAACTGGACATCCGACTGTCTTAGCTCGACCCCCCGCTGACGCTGGGGGCATGAGCACTGGCTTCGTTTGTCACCCATCAACGATATGGGCATGAGCGTCAACTTATAGATTGACTTTGAACACGTCCTTGACTTGACACGTGATTCAAAGGATATATACTATACCTTCGGACCATGACACGACTTGTCTTACTCATCCAAGTGAGTTAGCTAATGAGTTCGATAGGACTTGACTTACTTATTCAAGCAAGAAAACTTATGAGCTCGACATGACTTTCCTTATTCATTCAAGCGAGACAGCTTATTAGTTAGGCATAACATTGAAGACTAAAATAGAATTACATTGAATGAAGAGAGAAACCAACTTTTCTACTGCCTTATGATTTTGACAATCATACCAGGCATTGGCTCACATGATTTCAACAATATCTCGTACCGACTTATACATGCTCATTGGACCATAAAAATGAACTGGAGTGATCATGGTTTTCTGGCTCTATATTGGTAAGATATGGCGCGATCACGGATTCCTAACCTACTATTCCAATGACTCGAGAAGTAAAAACTCATATGAGATATCAAGTTCACATGCCATTTCTGTTTTTCTACACTATCTCATTACTTGGATAACCAAACCATGCACTGACTTGTGTGTGACTAATGGTCTGACTTGACCTTACACTTGACCATGCTCTCGACTTCCATAAGGAGATGACACCATTTGGCGATGACCTGTTTATGAACGACCACGTGCAAAAGCCAGGAGCCCAGCTTGACTTATGATGATTTCATTCGACCTCTTGACTTGACGAGGCATAAGTGATTACCTGTTCATCTCAATTACTACAGCTTCGAACTTTGGTTTGATAGGTACCACAGACGACAGTGTGATGCATGACATGCTATTTGGACAAAGAAAAAAAAAGAATTCAAGCTTCAAGACTACTCCCAAAGACATGACAGTTCGACATTGCTTTCCCGAAGATGAATGACATTCCAAAGAGATGCAGTTCAGCTTATTCAAAGTACATCTCGTCTGCCACACGATGTACTTTAAGGGGAAAAGTGTTGACCCGCCTTTTGGCAAGGCCGTCAACCCATGGAACCATCACAGGATCGCTCGGGGCTCGAGCATGGGGCTTAGACAAGCCCGGACGTTCATGCTTGAAGCTCGTTGGCTCAAGGGCTCTTGGATCGAAATATTTCAGCTCGAAATACCTAGGCTAGATGGTATTGAGATCAGCTTACATGACAGCAATGACTTGGTCATGAAATCTATTTAATAGCCTACTTACTTGGTCCAACTACCTATTCTAAAGCCTATAAACTTGGATCAAGCTATACTTATGCTGCCAGATATTGGAGGGGACCTCTCCACGTAATCAAGACTCAGTTCCATCACCTGTTATTCACATGGATCAACCAACACATGGCAACTCGAATTGCCTATAAATACACCAAGAAGTACAACAAAGAGGGGATCTTCTTTGGCTCAGACTAGAGCCTAACTCTTTGGCCCATGCATGACTCAATCATGGTTGCCAACCAATTTCATTACGAAGTACTTTCTATATTCCTCAAAAACGATTATGTAATAGAGATTCTGACGATCTCATTCATTGTATCCCCGACTTTATGATATTATTATGAGATTATAAAGTGGACGTAGGCTCGTTAACGCCGAACCACTATAAAAATGCTATTATCTTGCTTTTTATGACATTTCTTCATATATCATGCTTAAATCTGACTTTTGGCCGTTGATGACCACTTTTTGGCGTCAACAGTAACGACCCGCATTCTACGTACGGAGGATTATAGAATATCTATTTTATTTTCATACGAAGTCGTATGGTCGTGCAACTTTGGGGAACGACTACTAGGGTCATTTTACATGTTCACGATTTTTGCTAATTTTTAAATGACCGTTTTACCCCTAGCGAATCTTGTTTTGCCTATAACTTTTGATTGGTAAGGAGTTTTGACCTGAAACCACTTCCACTGGATTCAGATGATGGTTTACCTTTCCGTAGAGTGGTCACATTAATCAAACGAACTTACCGTTTGGGAGGTATGGCTGAAATAAGGTTTGGAAGGCGAAAAACAACTTAACCTGGCTTAATAGGGTAATTAGCAGCCATGCCCATGACCCATTTCGGGATTAGGGTTATGAGAGGGATGAAATGAGTTAGAGAATGGTTCCTTTTCATTTTTTTCAGCTGCCATAAACATTTCTTCAAACTTAGCAATGACCTCCACCTTCTAAATTAATCCTAAATCACTTTCTAATCACATATTAGCCAAATCAACATCAAATTAAGGCTGATTAGGATAGAAATAGAGATAAAGATGCTGGAATACAATGGAAACCATGCCAAATCAGTTAGAGTTCCAGATCTGAAATTTATTTGTCGCTAAGGTGAGTGATTTGCACTTTTATTCACTAATTATGGCTAATTAGGGGTGATTAGTGATAATTAGCGAAATATGGATTATAAAAATCTGGAAATTTTTTTAGAAATTCTAAAGTATTATTTTATGTCACTAGTGAAAATTTTGGTTAATTTGGATTAAGTTTGCTAATCTTATAGTTAAAACATGCTTAAGGGGATTAAAGGGAAAATCATGTTTTTTATATATGTTTGATCTTAAATATTTCATGTGATTGATATTTTGGTATTTTTAGTTGATTCTACATGTTACTACTGTTGTTTGGTATGTTTTGTGACTTATAGTAAGGTTAGAATGGTTGAAAACCCCGTCGTTTGGCGAAATTAGCTTATTGGAAAAAACTGCAGAAAAACGATTCCTGAAGGGGGTATGCTCACGATTCCTGAAGTGGGGGTATGCTCATGATTCCTGAAGGGGGTATGCTCACGATTCCTGAAGGGGATATGCTCACGATTCCTGAAAGGGGTTATGCTCACGATTCCTAAAGGGGGTATGCACGATTCCTGAAGGGGGTATGCTCACATTCCTGAAGGGGGTATGCTCACGATTCCTGAAGGGGGTATGCTCACAATTCCTGAAGGGGGTATGCTCACCATTCCTGAAGGGGGTAAGACCACGATTCCTAAAGGGGGTACGTTCACGATTCCTGAAGGGGGGTATGCTCATGATTCCTGAAGGGTGTATGTCACGAACCGGGGGGGTGGGGGGGAAGGGTCACGAACCGAGAGCGGGATTGCGAGAATGGGATTCTGAGAGCGGGATTCTGAGAGCGGGAATCCGAGATTTCCTATACTTTGTCCCTACATCCAAGATGACGACTCCAAACTGAACCAGATTCGTACTTCTACCACGCGACAAAAATTGTGAACTCTTCTAAAGATCAAAACCAATTCAACCAAAACCCGAGATGCAAAGGAGGTTTAAGTGAGAAGTTATTACTCAAAATCCAGTTGGAAACCAATGAGTTAACTTTTAGAGTTCAGCTTTGCTACGGGACGTGTGCAAAGGGGTTATCGTTATCCGTAATTTTGGTTCAACAGTGAGAGACGGATTATGGGCTGTGGATCAGTGCAATGGGGTCATTGTAACTCCCATGGGCAATGTGATCGTAGCAAAGGATTGGGTGATCAAGTGGTGGATATCGTATGCTTTACGCACTGAGTGAGAGAAGTGAGGATGATTGCTATGTTTGATGTTTGCTATCACCATGACATGTGCACTTCCACTTTACACTTTATGTTAGTGTTACCTTAGAGTACTGTACATCTTGTTCTGCTAACTCTTTGGTTGTAGGTCCAGGTTCAAAAATGATTATTTATACCTTTTATTGTTTTTTTTTTTTTTGCTGCTATCGCTCATACCAGACTTTTATCTGACCCAGAGTTTTATATCTCTTCTTATTACTCTAGGTGTTCCTAAATGAGCAGACTAGAGACAGGTTAGGTGCTTATTGAAACACCCCACCTCCGTTAGGGTCACTCTCAAAGGGAATGCCCTAATTTTGGTGGAGGTTTATAAGTATAAGTCATAGATATACAAGACAGAATATAAGAACACATATTTTTGAACAGCGGAAAAACAACAACTTTTATTCATAAAAGATATGTGTTACAACAACATACCATAATTGTCTTACAATACTTCCAAAAACATAACACCTTCATAACTGTCTTGATTACATTATTTAAAGAAGCATAAAGAAAACATAAATAAACTGCAAAAGTCCCATAGTTGTTGTCCAAAGCCATAGTCCAAAACGAAAAGATCCAAGCAATACATTCTTTCACTTCAAGCTGGATATGAAGGCTGGTCAAGCTGCAGTATTCCCTCCCTGTGGACCTGGGGGGGGGGGGGACGGAAGAAAAGAAGACGAAAGAAAAGTAGAGTCAGACATAAAGCCTGAGTAAGTCGAGGACTACTCTGTCTATGAATAAAGAACTGGGTATGATAAGTATAAACTAGAAATGGGGAAAGCACTATAAACTTGGTTAAGTTGTCTAGGGTCGAATATACTATCGTACCCCATATTAATCTCTGTACCCATATAAACTAGTTCCCAATAGGCACCCCATAACCAGGGTGAAGTGATCCATTTTACGATGATCGGCTCCTACTCGCATAGTTACATGTGTCTTACGGCCCCCGATGTTGTAGTTACCTATGCTGGTCCCACCATGGGGTGTATCAAGTCCCATGGCGGCGACCCGACACAACCCTAGAATGCACAAGTATGCTACTGGTGCCCAGTGCCTTATTTTTCTGCGCTGGAGTGAGTGCACGCCCACACCCCGTTAGAACCTACACTGCTGCACCACCGCCGTCGATTTGACCTCTTACATTCAGCCCAGTAATCGTGCCCCACCCTGCCTAGTTTCAGGGTATCATGATACACCTTATAGGGTTACTGCTGAAAAGGGTCCCCCGCTACTAGGTTTTCTACTTCTAGCCAACATGCTAAGTTGGTTAAGTGTTTTATGAACCTAACCCCCAATCAGTCTGTTTAGTTTAGCATGTCCCATTTTTGATTAAGTCTTTAGTTTACTTAATCCTATCAGTCCTGACTCAGCCTTAATTGTCTTATTAAAGCCTTGACCTCTCACATTAGACAGGTATTGCTGTGGCTGCCTGTTGCCGGTTGGTTCCGGGCAGTCTTACGCCACAACTCAGTCGAACCTCGGGTCCTTATTGGGCTCCATGTTTAACCACCCACATTGGATAGGTATTGTTGCGACTACTGGACAGCCGGGCGGTTCCGGGCAGGTTTACATCACAACTCAATCCAACCTCGGGTTAAACACATCGTATTTTCTACGTTTACATATTTTGTCTTTCTTCTTTATTTTCTTATATGTAAATATTTGCGGCCCATTATTAAAAATCAATGGTGTGAAGGTTACACCAATCATGGGCCCAACCCATACTTGAATTTGGGCCCCTTTACTTTATATTTTCATTTATTAATTAATTTGGCCCAACGCTATTTTCCCCCGTTTAATACGTTCGTTTATTATATATATATGTTGGGCTTAGCCTTTTCAAGCCCAACTTAGCCATGTGAAAAAAGGGAGGCTTAAAGCGTGATTACATACACAAAAAGGGGAATGTGAACGCATGAACTTGCAACATAACGTTGGAACTACAAAATAGAAACTGGTGTACTTGCATAGTAGCAACGTATACTTTGGTCATAAAGCATAAGTGACATGAATCAAAGCATGTAAACTTGTAGTTAAGTTAGAATCTAAATTGGATATCATTATTGACACATAGTCTTAACTACAACACAAACCTATATTTTTCTTTAGGCATAATGTCAAACATAAGCAAATCATGTTCATAAGATTACTACATGTTTACAAAGGTGCTTACTTTTGTTACTAATACAAAAGTATAGTTCAACTAGAATTATTCCAACTTAATCATGATTTTAAATCTATTCACATAACCATGGCGCACATATACCTATGGCATAAATATTTCTAAACATGAAATCATGATTTTTACTTTAGTCATGCAAACTTGCAAATGGGATTTTAAATCTAACCTAGCTATGTACAGCATATGTCATCATATAATTCTTGTTAACAATATAGACCTAACATGTTTTCCAATTATGCAAAATATCAAACATAGCCTAGTCATATTCGTAAGTTCGCAAAGAGGCTTACTTTTGTTTCTAATACAAAAGTATGGTCTTATACATAGATCATGATGCCAAATTTTTCAACATAATTTCATATGAATTATAATAACCCAAATTTGTTCCAATTACACACAAAATGATTTTTGTACAAAAATATACATTATGATGGCATAGTAGCAAAACCACAAACTTGCATGAATTTCAATTAAAGAACTACATACATGTAGCTTCAACATGAATTACAAACTTTGCGAATATCCAAACGTATATTTGCATAAAACTACCGCAAACATGTAGTTTTTATAATGAATAACATACTTTGCGAATATCCAAACGTATACTTGCATAAAACTACCGCAAACATGTAGTTTTTATATGAATAACATACTTTGCGAATATCCAATCGTTATACAATATTCCAAATCGATAAGAATCATAGTAACGCACAAATATGAATTACTTATCACCACAAATCAAGTGTACAAACCAACACAGTTATTTATTCATACCAAAATAATACTCTACTTACAATCGTGTGGCGAATTCTCCAATTTGAGATGCGACTCCTTTTTGACGTAGGCGTTGATTTGATTTGTTTAAGTTGCTTTATGCTTTAGAGTTTGTCTCCTAATTGTCTCTCAAATTGGTGGCTACTCCTAGTCGTTCCTCAGCAGCATGATGGCCTTATTCTTATTTTTTGTGTGAGTTTAGGTTAGGTTTGAGTTGTATATATAGAATTTTAGGATTAATTTAGGCCGTTTGATTAATCCTAGAAATGACCACAACCGTTCAGTCAGGATAGAGTTATCCTATTGACTCAGCCATGAGTCAGAAATGACTCAGCATTGACTCAGCGATGAGTCAGAAATGACTCAGCGTATTAAATGTTCACCAATTCAAACGTAAATACGTATTTAATAGATACATTTTCCCCTTTACCGTATTAATTACCCATATATAAATATTTATTTATATATGAATAAATATTTTCTTACCTTTAATTTGTCATAATTAAAAATTGGAGAAGGCCAAAAAAAAACCATCCAAAAATGCGCAACGTACGCTACATGATGCGTACACGTCATATATATATATATATATATATATATATATATATATATATGCGTATATGTATATATATATATTATATATATATTCATTTTTTTTCTCTATCTTCCCAATTACCCATTTTCACACTAAACCACTTTTTGAACTGCATTCACACTAGGCTATTTTAAGCCATTTCCCTAAAACAAAAATAGGGCGCTGGCGGGGATCGAACTCTGTACCTCTTGTATGCAAGTCATGTGTTCCAACCAAATGAGCTACTAAGTCTTTTGCTTACAAATCCTAGAACAATGCTAAACATTATTCGTTTCCCATTCTTCTTTTTTTTTCATGTTTTGCTGCGATATTTAAATTAAAGATATCTTCTTCACACGTTATCCGTTTTGCGAAAACTCGGACTCTATTTCGCGTATTTTTCCGAGATGAACACAATGGCGTATCCCGTTTCCCTTAATTCTTTGATTTGAAATTAATTATACTTTAATTTATGACTTTCACGGTTATAGAATACACGGGGTGTTACATTCTCCCCCACTTAAAAGGATTTCGTCCCCGAAATCTTCAAGTTAGGAGGAATGTATATCCTAACATCCAAACATCCATCTACTCATCCATCAAACACGAGCATCCATTGTCCTTAAAAGACCTCTAATGCTTCATGATCATATGCGAAGTGTGTGTGTACATGTACTTTTCTAATGCAAAATCAGGCGGTCTACTGATTCAGTTGACCTCCTAAATGCGAATCATGTAAGTGCCATGAATCCATTATGTATGCAAATTTTCCTATTCATGATTCTACATGAGTGCACAATCATTCATACAAATGCAACATCCATATGACAACACATTAAAGTTCAACCATATACAAATGCAAACATATATGCATATGCAATATGAAGTGACTGAGCCGATCTAAAACCTAGATTGTGTGTGTATATGCAACCACGAGCAACCATTAGCAATCACTTGCAACCACTTGCAACCATCATCCATAACATGTTTCAACTACATGTTTACATCCAAAATGATTCTACCTATGGTTCTTAAGATAGGATCGAGGAGAGAAATAGGATAGATTCAAAACGAAGGATAAGAGATAGTACCTATGGCTTTGGGGGGACTTTGCCTTTTTTTTTAAAAAAAAAAAAATATTTTTCTTTTAAAAATGCTTCTTTAAATTTCTTTTTTGAAAATAAATTTTCAAAACTTTTTATCTTATCTGGTAAACCTATGCTCTGATACCAAGTGAAACACCCCACCTCCGTTAGGGTCACTCTCAAAGGGAATGCCCTAATTTTGGTGGAGGTTTATAAGTATAAGTCACAGATATACAAGACAGAATATAAGAACACATATTTTTGAACAGCGGAAAAACAACAACTTTTATTTCATAAAAGATATGTGTTACAACAACATACCATAATTGTCTTACAATACTTCCAAAAACATAACACCTTCATAACTGTCTTGATTACATTATTTAAAGAAGCATAAAGAAAACATAAATAAACTGCAAAAGTCCCATAGTTGTTGTCCAAAGCCATAGTCCAAAACGAAAAGATCCAAGCAATACATTCTTTCACTTCAAGCTGGATATGAAGGCTGGTCAAGCTGCAGTATTCCCTCCCTGTGGACCTGGGGGGGGAACAGAAGAAAAGAAGACGAAAGAAAAGTAGAGTCAGACATAAAGCCTGAGTAAGTCGAGGACTACTCTGTCTATGAATAAAGAACTGGGTATGATAAGTATAAACTAGAAATGGGGAAAGCACTATAAACTTGGTTAAGTTGTCTAGGGTCGAATATACTATTGTACCCCATATTAATCTCTGTACTCATATAAACTAGTTCCCAATAGGCACCCCATAACCAGGGTGAAGTGATCCATTTTACGATGATCGGCTCCTACTCGCATAGTTACATGTGTCTTACGGCCCCCGATGTTGTAGTTACCTATGCTGGTCCCACCATGGGGTGTATCAAGTCCCATGGCGGCGACCCGACACAACCCTAGAATGCACAGGTATGCTACTGGTGCCCAGTGCCTTATTTTTCTGCGCCGGAGTGAGTGCACGCCCACACCCCGTTAGAACCTACACTGTTGCACCACCGCCGTCGATTTGACCTCTTACATTCAGCCCAGTAATCGTGCCCCACCCTGCCTAGTTTCAGGGTATCATGATACACCTTATAGGGTTACTGCTGAAAAGGGTCCCCCGCTACTAGGTTTTCTACTTCTAGCCAACATGCTAAGTTGGTTAAGTGTTTTATGAACCTAACCCCCAATCAGTCTGTTTAGTTTAGCATGTCCCATTTTTGATTAAGTCTTTAGTTTACTTAATCCTATCAGTCCTGACTCAGCCTTAATTGTCTTATTAAAGCCTTGACCTCTCACATTAGACAGGTATTGTTGTGGCTGCCTGTTGCCGGTTGGTTCCGGGCAGTCTTACGCCACAACTCAGTCTAACCTCGGGTCCTTATTGGGCTCCATGTTTAACCACCCACATTGGATAGGTATTGTTGCGACTACTGGACAGCCGGGCGGTTCCGGGCAGGTTTACATCACAACTCAATCTAACCTCGGGTTAAACACATCGTATTTTCTACGTTTACATATTTTGTCTTTCTTCTTTATTTTCTTATATGTAAATATTTGCGGCCCATTATTAAAAATCAATGGTGTGAAGGTTACACCAATCATGGGCCCAACCCATACTTGAATTTGGGCCCCTTTACTTTATATTTTCATTTATTAATTAATTTGGCCCAACGCTATTTTCCCCCGTTTAATACGTTCGTTTATTATATATATATGTTGGGCTTAGCCTTTTCAAGCCCAACTTAGCCATGTGAAAAAAGGGAGGCTTAAAGCGTGATTACATACACAAAAAGGGGAATGTGAACGCATGAACTTGCAACATAACGTTGGAACTACAAAATAGAAACTGGTGTACTTGCATAGTAGCAACGTATACTTTGGTCATAAAGCATAAGTGACATGAATCAAAGCATGTAAACTTGTAGTTAAGTTAGAATCTAAATTGGATATCATTATTGACACATAGTCTTAACTACAACACAAACCTATATTTTTCTTTAGGCATAATGTCAAACATAAGCAAATCATGTTCATAAGATTACTACATGTTTACAAAGGTGCTTACTTTTGTTACTAATACAAAATTATAGTTCAACTAGAATTATTCCAACTTAATCATGATTTTAAATCTATTCACATAACCATGGCACACATATACCTATGGCATAAATATTTCTAAACATGAAATCATGATTTTTACTTTAGTCATGCAAACTTGCAAATGGGATTTTAAATCTAACCTAGCTATGTACAACATATGTCATCATATAATTCTTGTTAACAATATAGACCTAACATGTTTTCCAATTATGCAAAATATCAAACATAGCCTAGTCATATTCGTAAGTTCGCAAAGAGGCTTACTGTAACAACCCGTATTTTCAATAATCTGTTATAACATAAATTGAGGCAGAATTAAATTATAAAATGGGAATCAAGGGAAACGGGCTATGCCATTGCGTTCGTCTCGGAAAAATACGCGAAATAGAGTCCGAGTTTTCGAAAATCGGAGTCCGTATGACCCAGTTAAGGCCCATTGAAGTTTGCAGAAAATTTCTAAGTAAAAACAGATTTAAATTTGAAATTTAAAAACATGGGCTAGGGCAAACTGGGCAGGCGGGAAAAATTCCCGCCCAGGACTCCATGTCGACAGGCCTGTCGACAGGGGTCAAGGCATGTCGACTGCCCTGTCGACAGCCCCGTCGACAGGGGGTAGCCAGGCAGGTTAGCCTGGCGCACCACTTTGGTTTGGGCTTGGTTGTGTGGTCTGGTTCTAGAGGATTCTGAAATCTGATGGGCCAAAACTATCCTAGGGTTAATCCTAGGGCTAAAAACACTCTAATCTTCTATAAATAAGCCTCTAATCCTACCCTAAAACCCCATTAATCATTCTTGCAACCGAACTATGCCAAAATCCATCCTCTCATGGCCTCCACCCTCTTCATACAATTCCTAAACAAATCCCTAAGAGATTTCCATGCATACAAGGGTATTTAGGCTTGTATGATCCTCCTTAGTTTGCATTAAAGGCTTGTTTTTCAATTGGCATCATAAAGGAGGAGTCTTGATCAAGTTTGCTTGCATTTGGGGGTTTTAATTTGTTGCATAAGGGGTTTCTTGCATTTGTTATACTCATTTGAGTCCGCATAAGCATTGTAAGCCCTCTTACCTTCATTTTGGAAACTCTAAAGTTAATGTGTGATGAAAATTGGGGTTTATGTATGTTTATTGAGTTGTGCATGTTATGCAAGGGTACTAAGCCATGATTTGCAAATCTATTGAGTTATGCATGTATACTAAGCCATGATTTGCAAGATTAATAAGTTATGCATGTTCATGCAAGTTTGCTAAGCCATGATTTGTATGTTTATTTAGTTATGCATGTTTATGCAAGTTTGTTAAGCCATGATTTATATGTTTATTAAGTTATGCATGTTTATGCAAGTTTGCTAAGCCATGATTTGTATGTTTAATAAGTTATGCAAGTTTAAAATGACAAGTTGTGCATGTTTTGACAAGTTGTGCATGTTTTGACAAGTTGTGCATGTTTATGCAAGTTTAAAATGACAAGTTGTGCATGTTTTGACAAGTTGTGCATGTTTTGACAAGTTGTGCATGTTTATGCAAGTTTAAAATGACAAGTTGTGCATGTTCGACAAGTTATGCATGATTATGGTAATATGCAAGTTCACTATGCTAAGTTATGCAAGTTTAACATGTTATGCATGTTTATGGTAATATGCAAGTTCACTATGCTAAGTTGTGCAAGTCTAACATGTTATGCATGATTGTTGTGCAAGTTTATCATGTATGTTGTGCCAAGTTCCCTCTTCCTATCCTTTATGCGTTACTACGAATATGTAAGCAATAGAATGACGTTGGGGGGTTTGGGGTAAACTTAAAATACATGAAAATATAAGATTGGGAATTTACCTATTAAGTTAGGTCTACCCCTTGGGAATTTACCTATTAAGTTAGGTCTACCCAAGCATTTGTTAACTTGTAATTTTGTGTTTGAAATAAAGTGGACATGACACTTAGAAAACAAAAGTGTGGCCAACTCGAGGTTGGGTTGAGTTTGTAGCATAATTCTACCCGGAACCGACCGGCTTAACTAGTGGCTACAAACAATAGGACCCAATGTGAGAAGTTGGTCATGTGGTGCCAAAAACCCGAGGTTAGACTAAGTTGTGGTGTAAACCTACCCGGACCCGCCCGGCCTAACTAGTAACCACAACAAGGTCTAATGTGAGAGGTTAAGGTGCATTAAGTTAATTAATGCCTCATGATTAGGGTTAAGTCAGGGTCCACTAATACTTAACCAATTTGGGGATTCAAGGGATGAAAATGGGGTTAAGTTACACTTAACCAATTTAATCAATTTGGGGATACAAGGGATTGGATGGGGTTAAGTGGTGAACCGTTGATTACACTTAACTAATTTAATCCATGATTAGTGAAGGGTTAAATCACACTTAACCTTCTTAGGAAACCCTAGCAGCGTGGTCTGTTCCAGCAGTAATCCCAGTTTGGTATCATTCACAACCCTAGGGGCTAGGCTAGGGCGGGGCACGATTACTGGAGGATGTAAGCGACCAAAGGGGCGATGGCCGAGTGGTACAGCGGTGCGGGTCCGGCGGGCTACGGACGTGCACGTAGTCCGATGTTGGACAAACTCGAGGCACGGGTACCAGTAGATTAGAGCTGTGCATTATTGCTTAAGTGTCTGGGGTTAACATCCGAGGGCTTGATACACCCAAAGGGGGACCCAGCACAGTCTAACTACAACCATACGTGGGCCATATGGACACCAACACTTGACGTGTTAGGTTTATAGGGAGCCGATCGATTAGACCGTTGGGCTGGACCTTGTATTAAGGTCACCTCATGTTATTGGGCCAAATCTTGGGCCAAGGGATCAATACCGGTTATGTTGGGTTGCTAGTACACCGTGGTGCAAAACTTAGCCATGTTTTATGCGATGACACCTCTATCTATCTTGTAGTTAATTTAACATGCCAGTATGTTGTTATCTATGATCATCTCAGTTCCCATCATGATGTTAACTTTATTAGTTTATAGACTGATCGTAGCAGGGCTTACTCAGTCTTTTTGACTGACCCGTTTTGTTTCGCCTCTTTTCTTCCGTTCCCCCCCCCCCCCAGGTTCTCAGGGAGGGAATACAGGAGCCTAGCTTGGATCTTAGCTGCTTTCTTGGATAGCTCATGTATGCTTTGGACTTGAGCTCGCTATGGTTTCTTCCACTTTGGGGATAGCTATTTTTATGTTTTCTTTTTCAGTATCAGATGATGTTATTTTATGTACTAGACTTGTTTACTTGGGAAATTGACATTATGATGTAGCAGACTTGTTTTTGAAATAGTTGTTTTTAAAAGTCTTCCGCTGTTTTATTTACTTACTCTGTTTATTTACATATATATATATATATGTCATGTCCTGCCTTGCTATATCATTATGCATGTTTACCAATAATACCCCTCCAAAGCTAGTGCATTCCTTTGCGAGTGACCCTGGCGGAGGTGGGGTGTTACATTTGGTATCAGAGCATATGGTTTACGAGAAGGGATAAAAAGGTTTTTAAACTTTTGAAAAGAAAAACTATTTTCAAAACCAAGTATAAAGTATTTTCCAAAGAAAAGTCTAGTTGTTTTTAAAAGGCTATTCCCCAAAAGCCATCAGCACTATCCTTTGACTCCTCGTTTAAACTCTTTTCTTTTCGTTTCCAGCATGTCTGATAATCTCATCTTGCCCGAAGGAGTAACGATACCCGATTGGTTTCGTCGGTACTTGGAAGTCACGGCACCGGTCCCGGGTGTCCCCAATGTTGTCTCCCCAGTCGAGGCCGCTGTTCCTCCTCCTCCTCCCGTAGCTGAGGTTCCTCTTCCCCCTCAGCCTCCACAAGCGGATTTCACGGAAACTTGTAAGAACTTTAAGAGGATGGGTGGCAAGAATTTTAATGGAACAGAGACTTTTGTAGAAGCAAGGAATTGGTTGAATGAGACCGAAGATCTTTTAGCCACACTTGATATAGGTGACCGCAGGAAGGTTTTGTTAGCAGTATGGTTGCTAAAGGAAGAAGCTGCACGTTGGTGGGTAGTCTCCACCGCTACTAGGCCAATTGAGACTTGGGATGACTTTAGAGGAAGGTTTGGACTGAGATTCTTATCACTGAAGCAAGGGGACATGACTATTAGGGAATACATAGATAAGTTTAATCAACTGGCTCGTGTCAATTTAGACTTGGTTAATACAACTCAGAAGAAGGCCCTACACTTTGCTCTAGGATTAAACGAGCCATTACATGGTTTGGCCATGTCTCATATACCCTTGGGGGCGACTTTCGAGAATTTGGTGAATTTGGCCCTACTTCAAGAAGAAGATAACAATGACAAGAAAGAGGTCAAGACGAATGAGTCTCAAGAAAAGAGAGTAAATTCCAGGAAACGGGGCAAGAATAACCACAACCGCAAGAACAAGCCAAGAGGGAATAGGAAATGCAACTTCTGTGGTAAAGTTGGACATATAGCCAAGGAATGTAGGAAGAAGGAAAAGAGAAAGCGGGGCGAATGCTTCAATTGTGGTGAGTTTGGACATTTCAGCAAGGATTGCCCGAGGAAACAAGGGCAAGGTCAGACTTAGTGTGCAGGACTATCTGGAGGGCGAATTCATCCCCTCAACCCCGTCCTTCCAGCTTATGATAGAGGTAGTGTTTCTGTTGAAAATCTTGTTAACATTTTCTGATTTTCCCTGTTCGAACTTTGTTTGATTCTGGCACATCGCATAGTTTTATTTCATCTGATCCAGTGGAAAGTTTTGCACCTAAGTACTAGTGTAGTTGATGATCCCGTATGTGTTTCAAATCCAATTGGGGGTTCTGCCCGTTTGTCTATGATCTGAGTGGATTTGAAAATTTCTATCTTAAGTATAGAATTCTCGTGGGATGTTTATATTCTCGGTTTCAGGGGATATGGGTTAGTTTTGGGCATGGAATGGTTGTCCGGTTTCGGAGCCATTTTGGGTTTTTGTATATAGAGGTGTGAGGCTCATGACTCGCCTCGGTAATACCCTAGAAATTTCTAGTAACCCTATGGGTCCCGTCATGATTGTTATCTTGAGTCCCTCAACTCGTCTATCGATAGTTTGCAATCGGTGAGGGAGGTCCGAGAATATCCTGATATCTTGGGTGGAGTGAAGGGGTTACCCATAGATGTGGGATAGATTTCCGCATTATCTGGTTGGTAACACCAAGCCAGTTTCGTGGCCGGTTAGGCACATGACCTCACGAGGTGAGAGTTAAGAAAGCAAGTCAAGGAGTTGCTTGAGAAGAACTTCCTGAGACGAAGCATTTTCGAGTAGGGTGCTCCAGTAGTATTCGTTACTGATGTGGACAGTTTGTTTCGCTTATGTGTTGATTATCGTGAGAGGAATAGATAACCGTTACCAAGGATCAATGATTTGGTTGATCAGCTTGTAGGAGCATCTGTTTTCTTTTGATCTAGCTACCAGATTCCATCAGCTTAGGATGGCTGAGGATGGAATTGACAAGACTGCGTTTAGGACTCTAGATGGATTTTTTTTAGAATGGCTAGTCATGCTATTTGGTTTGACTAAGGCACCCGTATATTACGTGAACTTGATGGGTAGGGTGTTTAGGGAGTCCTTGAACAAGTTTGTCATGGTCGTCATAGACGATATTTTGATCTCCTCAAAAGAACGAGGAAGGACATGCTATACATCTCAAGGAGGAGATGGATACGCTTAGAGCCACCAGTGGAAGGTCAAGTTCTCCAAATGTCACTTTGGAGGAAAGAAATTGGATTTCTTGGGCACATAGTTCCTAAGAAGGCTTAGCGGGGGATCCCGTTAGAGTAATTGCGGGTTAAGACCGGAAAGCTCTGAGAAGGGCAATTGAAGTAAGAAGCTTCCTCCGTTTGGCTAGTTAGTTAGCATTCCCCGAGCTTAGACTTCCTCTTCAGGATCAAGAAGGGGGTTTCACAGGAAGAAGACCCGCAGTTAGTCAAGAACGTGGACCAGTTGATTCGAGGCGAGATGTTAAGTCACCTCGCTAGATATATTATAGACGACAAGGGAAGACTAAGGCGCGATGAGAGATTATGTGTTCCTCGAGTGAAAGACTTGGTAAAGAAGGTTCTTGAAGACGCGCATCACTCGAGGAGGTGGCCGAGTTGGTTTCAGGATACATGTTGTGCCACCAGGGTGAGGCCAAGTCATAGAAGCCCAGTGGGCCATTACCTCCATTAGAAGTTCCGCAAGGGAAGTGTGAAAACATCTCGATAGATTATGTGGATAGACTACCTAGATCAAAGAAAAGGGAATACGGGTAGGTGGGTCATAATAGGTAGACTCACGAAGAGTGCTCATTTCAGAGCGAGAGAACTGCATCATGGTTAACAGCGGTTTACCCTCAAGAGGTTGGCCAGTTTTAAATAGCTTACAGGAAGCCATGGGTAGGCAACTGAACCTAGGTATGGCCTATCACTCATAGGCGGATGGTTCATTTCGATTTAAGCATGAGTTATAGAAAAATCACGTTTATAAGGGCAATTGGCAACGTGGATTGGTATTTTCAAGAAAAGTTCTGTTGCATGGAATACTTTATAGTAAGTAGACGAGATCCAGGATTCACTGGTGAATTTTGGAGAGCTGGCATAAGATCATGAAGTTATAGTATGTTTAAGCCAGGTATACAGAAGGAAGAATAAGTGGAAAATGAAATAAGTTCCAACTCGAATATGGGAGCCAAGGAATCATGAAGTGAAAGATAGTCAAAGCACAGTGGAGTTAAGCTCAAGGAAACGTGACTAAGAAGAGTGAAGACTAGATACGCGCATCATATCTCTTTTTAAAAGTGCATCCTTGATCCTTGTTTTCCTGTGGAGCTTGCTTGCAAGTTATCTTTTGTATATGTCCTCTCGGTCCCATTCTCGATCTTATTTCTGTTGTGAACTCCATAAGGGGGTTAAGACTCATCGGTTAGTACTACATGTCAAAGTTTGAATGGATTTCTTGTAATCCAAAAAGGAGTTTATCTAGTTTATCTAGTTTATCTAGTTTATCTAGTTTATCTAGTTCATCGTGTTTATCTTATCATAAGATCCTTAGGTAGAGACCCTTTGGTTGAAACATGTGTTTGAAACATGTTATGTTTGATGGTTGCAAGTGGTTGCTCGTGGATGCACTATACACGATTAGGCACTAGATCGGCTCGCACACTCCTCATATTGCATATGCATGAGTGTTTATGCTTATTCATGGATGAAAATTGTGTGTTATCACATGGATGTTGCATATGGATGTATGCTATGTGCACTCATATAGATACCATAAATTATGTTAGGAATTTGCATACATATGGATTCATTTCACTGACAAACATATGCATTAAGGAGGTTTACTGTATCAGTAACCGCCTGATCTTTGCATTAGATAAGTACATATACACACACCTTTGCATATGTTCATACCACATTTAGAATTCTTTAAGGACAATGATTGCTCGTGGATGATGCTTTGAGTAGATGGACGATTGGATGGTAGGATACGTTCTTCCTAACTTGAAGATTTCGGGGACGAAATCCTTTAAGGAGGGGAGAATGTAACAACCCGTATTTTCAATAATCTGTTATAAAATAAATTGAGGCAGAATTAAATTATAAAATGGGAATCAAGGGAAACGGGCTATGCCATTGCGTTCGTCTCGGAAAAATACGCGAAATAGAGTCCGAGTTTTCGAAAATCGGAGTCCGTATGACCCAGTTAAGGCCCATTGAAGTTTGCAGAAAATTTCTAAGTAAAAACAGATTTAAATTTGAAATTTAAAAACATGGGCTAGGGCAAACTGGGCAGGCGGGAAAAATTCCCGCCCAGGACTCCATGTCGACAGGCCTGTCGACAGGGGTCTAGGCATGTCGACTGCCCTGTCGACAGCCCCGTCGACAGGGGGTAGCCAGGCAGGTTAGCCTGGCGCACCACTTTGGTTTGGGCTTGGTTGTGTGGTCTGGTTCTAGAGGATTCTGAAATCTGACGGGCCAAAACTATCCTAGGGTTAATCCTAGGGCTAAAAACACTCTAATCTTCTATAAATAAGCCTCTAATCCTACCCTAAAACCCCATTAATCATTCTTGCAACCAAACTATGCCAAAATCCATCCTCTCATGGCCTCTACCCTCTTCATACAATTCCTAAACAAATCCCTAAGAGATTTCCATGCATACAAGGGTATTTAGGCTTGTATGATCCTCCTTAGTTTGCATTAAAGGCTTGTTTTTCAATTGGCATCATAAAGGAGGAGTCTTGATCAAGTTTGCTTGCATTTGGGGGTTTTAATTTGTTGCATAAGGGGTTTCTTGCATTTGTTATACTCATTTGAGTCCGCATAAGCATTGTAAGCCCTCTTACCTTCATTTTGGAAACTCTAAAGTTAATGTGTGATGAAAATTGGGGTTTATGTATGTTTATTGAGTTGTGCATGTTATGCAAGGGTACTAAGCCATGATTTGCAAATCTATTGAGTTATGCATGTATACTAAGCCATGATTTGCAAGATTAATAAGTTATGCATGTTCATGCAAGTTTGCTAAGCCATGATTTGTATGTTTATTTAGTTATGCATGTTTATGCAAGTTTGTTAAGCCATGATTTATATGTTTATTAAGTTATGCATGTTTATGCAAGTTTGCTAAGCCATGATTTGTATGTTTAATAAGTTATGCAAGTTTAAAATGACAAGTTGTGCATGTTTTGACAAGTTGTGCATGTTTATGCAAGTTTAAAATGACAAGTTGTGCATGTTTTGACAAGTTGTGCATGTTTATGCAAGTTTAAAATGACAAGTTGTGCATGTTTTGACAAGTTGTGCATGTTTATGCAAGTTTAAAATGACAAGTTGTGCATGTTCGACAAGTTATGCATGATTATGGTAATATGCAAGTTCACTATGCTAAGTTATGCAAGTTTAACATGTTATGCATGTTTATGGTAATATGCAAGTTCACTATGCTAAGTTGTGCAAGTCTAACATGTTATGCATGATTGTTGTGCAAGTTTATCATGTATGTTGTGCCAAGTTCCCTCTTCCTATCCTTTATGCGTTACTACGAATATGTAAGCAATAGAATGACGTTGGGGGGTTTGGGGTAAACTTAAAATACATGAAAATATAAGATTGGGAATTTACCTATTAAGTTAGGTCTACCCCTTGGGAATTTACCTATTAAGTTAGGTCTACCCAAGCATTTGTTAACTTGTAATTTTGTGTTTGAAATAAAGTGGACATGACACTTAGAAAACAAAAGTGTGGCCAACTCGAGGTTGGGTTGAGTTTGTAGCATAATTCTACCCGGAACCGACCGGCTTAACTAGTGGCTACAAACAATAGGACCCAATGTGAGAAGTTGGTCATGTGGTGCCAAAAACCCGAGGTTAGACTAAGTTGTGGTGTAAACCTACCCGGACCCGCCCGACCTAACTAGTAACCACAACAAGGTCTAATGTGAGAGGTTAAGGTGCATTAAGTTAATTAATGCCTCATGATTAGGGTTAAGTCAGGGTCCACTAATACTTAACCAATTTGGGGATTCAAGGGATGAAAATGGGGTTAAGTTACACTTAACCAATTTAATCAATTTGGGGATACAAGGGATTGGATGGGGTTAAGTGGTGAACCGTTGATTACACTTAACTAATTTAATCCATGATTAGTGAAGGGTTAAATCACACTTAACCTTCTTAGGAAACCCTAGCAGCGTGGTCTGTTCCAGCAGTAATCCCAGTTTGGTATCATTCACAACCCTAGGGGCTAGGCTAGGGCGGGGCACGATTACTGGAGGATGTAAGCGACCAAAGGGGCGATGGCCGAGTGGTACAGCGGTGCGGGTCCGGCGGGCTACGGACGTGCACGTAGTCCGATGTTGGACAAACTCGAGGCACGGGTACCAGTAGATTAGAGCTGTGCATTATTGCTTAAGTGTCTGGGGTTAACATCCGAGGGCTTGATACACCCAAAGGGGGACCCAGCACAGTCTAACTACAACCATACGTGGGCCATATGGACACCAACACTTGACGTGTTAGGTTTATAGGGAGCCGATCGATTAGACCGTTGGGCTGGACCTTGTATTAAGGTCACCTCATGTTATTGGGCCAAAGCTTGGGCCAAGGGATCAATACCGGTTATGTTGGGTTGCTAGTACACCGTGGTGCAAAACTTAGCCATGTTTTATGCGATGACACCTCTATCTATCTTGTAGTTAATTTAACATGCCAGTATGTTGTTATCTATGATCATCTCAGTTCCCATCATGATGTTAACTTTATTAGTTTATAGACTGATCGTAGCAGGGCTTACTCAGTCTTTTTGACTGACCCGTTTTGTTTCGCCTCTTTTCTTCCGTTTCCCCCCCCCCCCCCAGGTTCTCAGGGAGGGAATACAGGAGCCTAGCTTGGATCTTAGCTGCTTTCTTGGATAGCTCATGTATGCTTTGGACTTGAGCTCGCTATGGTTTCTTCCACTTTGGGGATAGCTATTTTTATGTTTTCTTTTTCAGTATCAGATGATGTTATTTTATGTACTAGACTTGTTTACTTGGGAAATTGACATTATGATGTAGCAGACTTGTTTTTGAAATAGTTGTTTTTAAAAGTCTTCCGCTGTTTTATTTACTTACTCTGTTTATTTACATATATATATATATATATGTCATGTCCTGCCTTGCTATATCATTATGCATGTTTACCAATAATACCCCTCCAAAGCTAGTGCATTCCTTTGCGAGTGACCCTGGCGGAGGTGGGGTGTTACACTTACTTTTGTTTCTAATACAAAAGTATGGTCTTATACATAGATCATGATGCCAAATTTTTCAACTTAATTTCATATGAATTATAATAACCCAAATTTGTTCCAATTACACACAAAATGATTTTTGTACAAAAATATACATTATGATGGCATAGTAGCAAAACCACAAACTTGCATGAATTTCAATTAAAGAACTACATACATGTAGCTTCAACATGAATTACAAACTTTGCGAATATCCAAACGTATATTTGCATAAAACTACCGCAAACATGTAGTTTTTATAATGAATAACATACTTTGCGAATATCCAAACGTATACTTGCATAAAACTACCGCAAACATGTAGTTTTTATATGAATAACATACTTTGCGAATATCCAATCGTTATACAATATTCCAAATCGATAAGAATCATAGTAACGCACAAATATGAATTACTTATCACCACAAATCAAGTGTACAAACCAACACAGTTATTTATTCATACCAAAATAATACTCTACTTACAATCGTGTGGCGAATTCTCCAATTGGAGATGCGACTCCTTTTTGACGTAGGCGTTGATTTGATTTGTTTAAGTTGCTTTATGCTTTAGAGTTTGTCTCCTAATTGTCTCTCAAATTGGTGGCTACTCCTAGTCGTTCCTCAGCAGCATGATGGCCTTATTCTTATTTTTTGTGTGAGTTTAGGTTAGGTTTGAGTTGTATATATAGAATTTTAGGATTAATTTAGGACGTTTGATTAATCCTAGAAATGACCACAACCGTTCAGTCAGGATAGAGTTATCCTATTGACTCAGCCATGAGTCAGAAATGACTCAGCATTGACTCAGCGATGAGTCAGAAATGACTCAGCGTATTAAATGTTCACCAATTCAAACGTAAATACGTATTTAATAGATACATTTTCCCCTTTACCGTGTTAATTACCCATATATAAATATTTATTTATATATGAATAAATATTTTCTTACCTTTAATTTGTCATAATTAAAAATTGGAGAAGGCCAAAAAAAAAACCATCCAAAAATGCGCAACGTACGCTACATGATGCGTACACGTCATATATATATATATATATATATATATATATATATATATATATGCGTATATGTATATATATATATATTATATATATATTCATTTTTTTCTCTATCTTCCCAATTACCCATTTTCACACTAAACCACTTTTTGAACTGCGTTCACACTAGGCTATTTTAAGCCATTTCCCTAAAACAAAAATAGGGCGCTGGCGGGGATCGAACTCTGTACCTCTTGTATGCAAGTCATGTGTTCCAACCAAATGAGCTACTAAGTCTTTTGCTTACAAACCCTAGAACAATGCTAAACATTATTCGTTTCCCATTCTTTTTTTTTTCATGTTTTGCTGCGATATTTAAATTAAAGATATCTTCTTCACACGTTATCCGTTTTACGAAAACTCGGACTCTATTTCGCGTATTTTTCCGAGATGAACACAATGGCGTATCCCGTTTCCCTTAATTCTTTGATTTGAAATTAATTATACTTTAATTTATGACTTTCACGGTTATAGAATACACGGGGTGTTACACTTATGCACGAGCAACTGTTTGGAGACGAGCAGGAGGCTTCTACGTACTATTTACATATATTCTCCCTGTGATGTTGTCGGTCACTATTTTGGGCATTAGTAGTGTACCTTTTCTATTTTGCTTTAGAGACAGTATTTTGAAGTTGTAATAATGGTATTGATCATAAGCTGTATTTTGGATTCCGCTGCTATGATGGTTTAGTTTTCAGCTTATGCACTATCTCTCCTGTTTTATGTCAAGTTATGTTATTATTATATTTTATTTCATGTGTTGTGAAATATACTACAGGTTATTGATGATTCATCGTTTCAAAACCCCTCTTCTTTGACGATCGTTCCGTGCTAGTCGTGCATTGGCACAGCGCATTTCAGGGAAATGTTGGCTAGTCCGGGGCGGGCTGTCGCACTTTTCAAATTGGAATTTTTCATCCAAAATATTTCTAAATCATTTATTATGAATTTACATAATTTTCCATATTTTTATTAATTTTAATATCTCCATTTCACTCGGTTTTCAATATTGATATCGAACTGCATACATAACGACCTTTTCTAATATTGATTTCGACATAATTTGAAATCCAAATGTTCAAATTTAAATCACTTATATTCATTGGAAAGATCTTTTCGATACAAACCCAATGGTTTCTGTTTCAGAAGAATCCGATGGTCGGATCTCCCGTAACATTAATTCGAAGTTAATGGTTGAAATTCGCGAACGGTCGTTGCGCGACGCGTTCTATTCAAGCCATTCAATATATATAATATATATATCGTCGATTTCTTCTTAAAACGTATTTTTAAAATATTTATAAATTCGTTTTAAACGATTTCACCTTCTATTTCAATTTTAAATCAAAATTGAATATTCTATATCATTATATTATTAAAATGATAATATTTTCAAAACATCAGATTTTGAAATCACTTTTTGATATTTAGTATAAAATCGACAGAAAATCTTGTTCGTGTTAAAATGGCGTTTAACTACTTAACACGGCTTCACATTTCAATATTTTCGCGTCCATCCAAAATCGGACATCAAAATCACATTTTGATTATTTACTGAATATTATTTTAAAATATTCGTTAATTCTGAATTGGAATCAGACTCAATCAACTACCATATAATTTCAGTTATATGGATTTCATATATCGCATGTATACAACAATAATGATAAACAATCATTAAAAATTCATACAACATCCAGAGTGCATTTTATAACTGTATAAGCATTAAAATAAAAAAATAACGCTTATACAGTATGTCAACCCATCGATTGACATATAGCTAAACAATTGGGATTAGTGTATGTCAAATATCATCCCAATACCCGTTGGGGTTTTCAAACAACAAATGCTGATTATTATTGGTGCAGTTGGGCGATGTGTAAAATATTATCGTCCCAATCACTATCAGTTAAATGGGTGCGCATAAACAAACCGTCTGATTTGTAAATGAATATTTATTTTATTTTCTTTTCATGATAATTTTTACATCCATTCTATACAAATAATTATATATACAACAATATCAATCAATGACAGTCCCAATCCCAATCCAAACAAACAAGCAACTATGGTTTGTTCAACATAATAGTGTCAGGAGCTACTAAGCCTCATCTACAACCTATTATATAATAACTGTAAAATAATTTGAGTAAGAGAGAGTTCTCACTTTGATCGGATAGAAAATCATTTAATAATGATTATATTAATCAAATTAAATAAGGCGTTTAATTTGGTAAAAAATATCAACTAGCTCCAAAATCCTTCTGCTCAGTTCTACAATGTAATGTTCACTTCCTTGATTCTAATGCAACGGACGGTTCTTCAATCCGATATCGTGTGAGAAAGCTATGGTATTTTAAACAATAATTAGTTAAATAGCTAATTAACTTTAATTAATTACCAATTTAACCCCTTCTTCCCCATCCCCGTTCCGTCCAGCAAAATGTGAAACAACTGAAACCCAAATCCAAGGACCTAGGGCGCCAAAATGCGCTGCCTACAGTCGGCTTGACGATGATCGGATACCTCCACGATGACATCCACCATCCCCTCACCCAGCGCCGTAGGTGGCGCCCAACTCGTCCCCCCTCAAATCACAAAGTGGCGATCGAGCGTGGCCTATATGAGGCCTAAGAACTCACGAATATTCACACAAGAAAAGATCAAAACCGTATTGATTAAAAGATCACAAAATTCTCTCCAAAATTCCCTTTGAGAGCTAGGTTTAATTCAAATTGGATTAGAAGATATTAAGGGTCTATTTTTGGATGAATTTGGCCATTTATCATGAGGGAATTAGGGTTTAAGGCTTTTTATACCATTATTTATTTTTTCATTCTATTTAATTCCCAAAAGTGAATTTCGCATCCGAACACCAATTTAACCCCAACGACTGTTGCCTCTAGCCATATACCCCCGTTATGGACACAATAGGATATGTTTCGTAAACCTATTCTACTGTTTCGATCAGTTTTTCTTTAAATTAAAATATAAATCAATATATTGAATTTTTAACATATATTTAATTTACCGGGGCTGCATACTGGCTCCAAAAATTACAGAAAAATAAATCTAGCTATGTTTTGACAATACGATCCTAACAAAACTAATTTCATCGAATTTGGAGATCGGTTGAAAAATGACCATTTTCTGGCTGATCCAGTTCGAACTGAAACTGTCAAAACACATTTAAAATTTTCCACTCTCACATATTAAATCCAAAAATTATTAAATTTGGAATTTAGCAATAATTTGACATTCCGGATCCAACGAAAATGGTTTCGTCGAAAACGGAGGTCGTTTGCAAAATGGCTATTTTTAAGGGCTATATATTATATTTAAAATATAATTAAACTCCATAGCGACTATTCTAAATTTTAAACTGGACATAACTTGCAATTGTCATTATTAAATCTGAATTTTTCACATTCGTTCGAAAGATATAATTAAATAGATTCAAATATTTCTAGTTTTACTGAAATCCGATTGATTTTTGAATTCTGTACATTCATTTGAAATTTAAAATCAAATTTTCAAACAACCGCACCATTTCAGGCTCGTTTTATAATTGAAAAAATTTATATGTTCTAACTTTAATTTAAATAAATTTTTAGTCGTTATTATTTAAAATAAATCATTTTAAATATTCAAAATCCATTAAAATAGCTAAAATTAAAATTTTAAATTGGTTCAGAAATTTCGGGTTGTTACAATCTCCCTCACTTGAAATCTTTTCGTCCTCGAAAAAGAACGGAACTGAAATTTCTTTAACCAACCGACTCAACTTTCATTCTGGCTTTCATTCTTCAACTTTTCAGCTTCTATGAATTTTCTAATTTCTCAAAAATTTGGCTAACACCCGAAATTTTCGAAAAATTTCACCATAACCTCCTTTTTACGGGCTGATCGGTAAAACCACAACTTGCCTCACAGGGCCCTCATCAATCCAAAAGAAAAGGAAAAAGTCAAGCGGCTTGCCAACCGGCTCATAAAATCATCAAACCCCAATAAATACAGTAAATATGTACCTATTTGTCGGGCATACAATTTTATTCCTCTTCTTAGGTCCCATGCTATGACCTATTCATTATATACACATGTACATATATGCAATTTCAATCAATCTTCAGTTCAAGTCAAATTTGACTTGATTTGGCTAAATTTACCTTTCATTTTCATATTGGCTTTGATTTGGTTCAATTCAAATTTTCATTCTCATATTGGTTAAATTATTTATCATTTCAGTATTTTTATTAGTTAAACTAATAATCAAACATCACAACCCGCAATCAATTAGTTGATTAGCTTTTCAAACATATAATTTCTATATATTCAAAAATCTATTTTTAGTGCCAAATCACAATAATAAATCTTATTTAAGTTTCGGTTCTCACACCAGTCAATTGGAAATATATAAATATCCCACTTTCAAAACTCAAACATAAATACTGATGATGACATGTCAATCACAGTATCATCCCCGTGATACTAGAGTGTGATTCTTTATCTACCCAGTATATTTAAGGCTTTGTATACACGTTTGCAAGGCGTATATGCAAAATCTTCTTATACCCAATAGTTAAAAATCAATATCAAATAAAATACTCAAATAAGTATAATAAGAAACAATTTTCAAAACTAAATTCAATTTTTATAAATAATACTATTCCAACTTATTCTAGGGTATTACTAACCCTATCTCTAACGAGACATTCTTATAGGATGTTAATAATTCTATCTCTGATGAATTCTTTCGTTCGGTTCTAATGTGTCTTGTTCTCCAGCTTTGTAAACCAAAGCTTTGATACCAAACCGAGACGACCCAAACTTCCCCTTACGGGAAAGCTCAGATTGAATTGAGAACATGACGTGTCAGAACACAAACAATAGAATATTTCACTGCTATTACAATGTAACACCCTGAATTTTTAACGACATTAAAGAGAATAAATTAAATAATAATTAATTTAAGGTTCAAAATTAGAGGAAACAAACTGCACCATTGTGTCCGTCTCGAAATTCTGGTCAAGATAAACATTTGGTTTGCATAAAACGGACACCGTATGAAAAAGTCACGAGGGTTTTAAGTTTGTATACGTGTAGAAATATTTTATATGTATGCATGAGTTAGAGGTGAGTCAGAGATGAGTCAGAATCCTATCCAGAGGATTCAAATTCGAAAAATTCCTCTAAGCGAAAAAAATCCCGCTCTAGGGGATCGAACCCCCTAGAGGGGGTTGACCCACCCACAGGGGTGTCGACACACTGGCTGAGGTGGCACTTGGTTTCAGGGGGTCTGGAAGTTATAAATACATGTCATATTTCTCATATTCTCTTCATTGGAAGTCATGGAGGCCATATGCTACTGGAGTGTGAACTGAACCGTTTCTACATCAACATATTATACAAATCCAATTCAGAAATTCTAGATCCGTTCTTCGTAAATTCTCTAAACCCAACGTTGTGAGTTCTAGTTGTTTTTAGGTTTAGATAAATAAAAGTATATTTTGAAAGACTATGAATTGGAAATGTTGTAAATATGATTCTGTGTTAATGTGAAATTCTATACTATGTCATGACAGATCTATTTTCCTAGATCTAATAAAATTGTATTGATTCGATTATGATGCTTATGTGGATCTTGACTTGTAACCATGTTATGGTGGATGTACATCTGTTAATTTGGACAATTGTGACATCACTTGGATCTAGATCTTTATGTCAATCACCTTTCACCTGTCATATTGTGATCCATTGAGATATGTTGTAAACTTGACATATGAACCCACCTTTAGATCCAAACATTTTATTATGTCACCCTAACTATGCTAGAACTAAGTAATTGGATACCTAATGTTTAATCTAGATCTCATTATGCTTACTTGAACACCATAGTGATTGCCATAAGTTACTAGTTTGATGTCCACTTTATCATGATGTTAATCACATGTCCATTCACTTTATTATTATGCCAGTTTATGTTCATGTTTATGACAAGACATGTTGAAACTATCACCCTTGTCATACTCCCCTTTTATTGTTATAGCTAGGCTACTTTATAGCCTAGATGTCGTCAAAATACGTACGAATACATTAGAGAGGAAACGGGGAAAAAGGGATTATAATTGGCATGAATTATGTAATGTTTATGTGAAATGGGACATGTAATTCAAATAGGGAAAACATAGAAATAGTTACCTATAGTGACATAGGTAGATTTGGATTAAATTGGAATGTTTAGTAATTTACAATTAGGAATTGTAAATTGTACTTATGACACGAGGTTAGGTTACATTAGTGGTGGAAGTCTATCCGGACCCGACCGGCATATCCAGCAGCCACTAATGTTGAACCTAATGTGGGAGGTCTAAGTACACAAATACGAATCGGGCTAAGACACGAGGTTAGGCCCAACTGTGGAATAAGACTGCCCGGACTTGACCGACATATCCAGCATCCACACGTTGTAGGCCTAATGTGGGAGGTCTAGCCCATTATAACCATAATTGGACATGGTAATGAAATAGACTACTTAACCTAATTTAGTATGATTATGGACTTAAGTTAGGGCTAAGTAAAAATTGGATGGGTAGTAGTGGGTTAAGTAAATTAAAGGGGGTGGGTAATATGTATATATAGGCCCACGAACTTAACCCAATAAGGTTATGTAATTAAAGACACCTAGTGGTATACATAACCAGTAGATAATGTAATAGGGTTATGTAATTAAAGACACCTGGTGGTATACATAACCGACAGATAATGTAATGAAGTTATATAATTAAAGACACCCTTTAGGGAAAGCATAACTAGTATAGGGCTATGTAATTAAAGACACCTAAGAGTATACATAGTCAATGGAAAACCTAGTGGGGGATACAAGATAACGAGGAGAGCTTGTATCATATTGTGTGGGACCCATTTCAGTCAGTAAACCGGAGTTGGTATCAAGTAAAGACCTCCGTACTAGGCAGAGAAGAGGCACGCTTACTGATTGATTGTAACAGATCCAAATGAGGCGGATGGTGTGGGCGGCGCAAACCGACCGGGAACATGTGCGTGCATGGGTCGGGCAAAGGGGACTAAGATGACCGTGACACTAGTAGATATAGTTATGCACACCATGGGTTGTCACTTTAGGAAGTGATACCTCCTACTGTGGGGCCAGCACATGATATCTATAGGGTAGAGAGTCGATAGGTTAGGCTAGGGGTTAGGGTATACTTGGACGTATGACCTAAGCCTACCAACTTATAGTGGAAGGGATCATCTCATTTTAGTTATACTAGTAATAATGCAGAGTAATCATTAGTGAGGCACAAACACCTTAACTTTCTTACTTTGTCACACCTGCCATTTATGTAGTGATCTCTCTTATCCACTTTATATGCATATCATGTTGCTTTTATTTATCTACTGGCTAAAAGTAACTAGACTTGCCAGACATTATGTCTGACCCTATTGTTTCTCCTTCTTTCTTCTGTTCCCCCTCCCCTCCCAAGGTTCTCAGGGAGAAAACACTCAGACTTAATCAGGAATCAAATATCATCTTGCCAGGAGCTACTTCTTAAGTATGGCTCAAGTTCTTATCTCTACTATGGCTTAACTCTTTTTAATTGGGGAATGATACTTTTTATTTACTTATGTACTTTGATGGTGCAAGACAAAAGTTATTTTATTGTAATGGTTTTTATGACTTATGAAATTGTGGACCACGGTATTATGACTTATGTTTGAAATAAAAGTTTAAATTTTCCGCTGCTGCCTTATTTATATATTTATTGTACTTATTATGTGTATGTTTACCTGTAGCACTTCACGAAACTTAATGCATTCCCTTAGTGAGTGACATTAACGGACGTGGGGTATCACACTTAGTATCAGAGCTGAAGGTTACCATATTAGATAAAAGTTTTTGAAAATTATTTTCAAAAAGGTTTTAAAAAAACGAAAGCATTTTCAAAAAGAAAAGTCTATTTTGAAAAACATTCCCCAAAAAGCCATATGTAGTATCCTGCGGTCCTTTATCTAAATTTCTTCCTTTTCCCCTTTTCAGCATGTCTGGGGAACAAAACATCCCTAATCTCCTAGAGGACGTCACAATACCCGGATGGTTCCGGAGGTATTTAGAGGCCACGGCTCTGGCCGAAGGCCAAAGAGACGTTCCTCCCCAAGTTGCACTAGTTATTCCTCCTCCTCCCCCTCCAAAAGTAGACAACTTTGCCAAAATTTGCAAAGACTTCCGGGTTATGGGAGAAAGGCCATTCCATGGGAACGAGACATTCGTAGAAGCTTGGAATTGGCTTAAGGAGACATAGGACTTATTCGTAATCTTTGAAGTGGAGGACCGAAGGAAAATTCAATTAGCTGCTTGGCTGTTAAAGGACGAAGGTGGGAAGTCACTCAAGCAAGACGTCTGGTAGAAACTTGGGAAGACTTTAGACAGAGGTTCAAAATGAAATTTCTTTCCCAAGCGGAGAGAAGCATAAAAATGGAGAGGTTCTTAACACTCAAACAAGGAAATTTGACGGTGAAGGAGTATGTGAACAAGTTCAACCTGGTGGCAAGGTTCGGGTCAGAGTTGGTGGATATACCGCACAAAAGGGTTTTGCAGTTTGCTAAAGGGCTGAATGAGCCTCTGCATGGTTTAGCCGTGTCCCATCTTTCAATGGGGGACACCTTTGAAAAGCTTGTTGATATAGCCCTAATGCATGAGGAGGACAAGGGAGAAAAGAAGGAAACAAAAACTGAGGGGAATAAGAAGGTATGGCCCAAGAAAGGGCAACAACAGCAGAAGAAACGGGGAAAGATGATAAAGGCAAGGATAAGAGAAAATTTCATAATTGTGGAAAGGAGGGTCACCTGATCAAAAATTGTAAGAGAAAGCTTTAATTACGGAGAGGTCATACACTTCTCTAAAGAGTGCCCGAAGAAATGGGGATCGCAGGGACAAGGTCAAAGAGCAGGGACTTCTGGAGGGCAGGTGCATGCTTTCACGATCAGTGCTCCTGAAAGAGGTAGAAAAAATTCCGTAGAAAGTTTAGTTTCTCTTTCAACCCATCCAATTAGAACACTTTTTGATTCTGCTGCTTCACACTCGTTTATATCTAGTTCTGTAGTTGAATCTCTGCACGTAATTACTAGTATGGTAGTAGATCCCATAGTTGTTTCAAACCCCGTTGGTGGTTCAGCTCATTTATCGATGATTTGTCACAGTTTGAAAATATCTGTGTTAGGCATCGAATTTGAATGTGACGCGTATGTGCTTGGGTTTATGGGCTATGGGTTGATTCTAGGAATGGATTGGTTTACCACGTATGGGGCCATTCTGGATTGTGAAAGGAGGGTTGTTAGACTCCCGACTTGTCATGGGAAGACCCTCAAAGTTTCTTGTGACCCTCAAGGGTCTGTTATTCTTAGCTTACTAGAGTCTCTAGATGCATACATAGATGATTTGCAGTCTGTTCCAGTGGTTCGAGATTAATAAGATGTTTTTGATGAGGTACGAGGTTTACCTCCATGGCGCGAAATTGACTTCCGTATATATCTGGTGGACAATCCAAAGCCAGTTGCATTACCAGTACGCCACATGGCTCCAGGGGAAAGGAGGGAGCTGAGTAAGCAAGTAGGGGAGCTACTTGAAAAAGGGTTTATCAGACGAAGCATATCTGAGTGGGGTGCTCTAGTAGTATTCGCAACTAAAGCGGATGGTTCGCTTCGTTTGTGTGTTGACTATAGAGAGTTAAATAAGCTCACTAAGAAGAACATGCACCTGCTTCCAAGGATTGGTGATGTATTTGATCAGCTTGTTGGTGCCTCGGTATTT
The DNA here is from genome assembly GCA_030737875.1 of Allium sativum. NCBI lineage: Eukaryota > Viridiplantae > Streptophyta > Magnoliopsida > Asparagales > Amaryllidaceae > Allium > Allium sativum. The sequence goes on from CM060924.1 coordinate 666,414,786, forward strand.
TCTTGGTTGGACTTGACTACGAGGTTCCATCAGTTGAGGGTGGCTGAGGACAACATAGATAAGACACTTTCAGAACTCCAGATGGTTTCTTTGAATGGCTAGTTATGCCTTTTAGGTTGACAAATGCACCCGCCTATTTTGTTGATTTGATGAGTAGGGTGTTTTGGGAGTTCCCAAACAAATTCGTCATTGTCTTCGTTGATGATATTTTGATCTTCTCCAAGAGTGAAAAAGAGCATTCCCAGCATGTGGGAGAAGTTTTGAAAACTCTCCGTGACCATCAGCTAAAAGCAAAGTTATCCTAATGTCATTTCTGGAGAAAGGAGGTGAGATTCTTGGGGTATGTATTCTCCAAAGAAGGGATAGCTGTAGATCTTTCGAAGGTGGTTGCAGTACAAGATTGGCAAATTCCTAAAAATGCATCCGAGGTGAGAAGCTTTCTTGGGTTGGCAGGTTATTATAAGAAGTTCATTAAGGACTTTGCAAAGATATCATCCCCTCTCACGAGGCTGACCAAGAAGAATTTGGCCTTTTCATGGGACATAGACCGTGACGTTTCTTTCCAACGACTAAAAAGGGCTCTGACAACAGCCCCAGTCTTGACCTTGCCCGATGGGAGTAAAGTGTTTACTGTTTACACTGGTGCGTGCGGTACAGGGCTTGGTGTGGTTCTAATGCAAGAAGGGAAAGTAATATGTTATGGGGGTAGACAGTTGAGAGTTCATGAGAATAACTACCCCACCCATGATTTAGAGCTAGTTGCCATAGTATTCGCGTTAGAGACATGGCGTCATTATTTACTTGGAGAAAAGTTCTAGTTATACACCGATCATAAATCTCTCAAGTATTTATTCTCAAAGAAGGATCTAAACTTAAGGCAACAAGGGTGGATGGAGTTCTTAGCTTCATATGATTTTTGAGATTTCTTATACCCCCGGCAAGGGTAATGTGGTGGCAGACGCACTAAATAGGCAAAGGGTGGCTCTGAATCCTCTGTTTATGGAAAGATAGAACATGGAGTTCATATCAACTTTTGATTTTAGACCCTCCATTGAGGTTTTGCCTGATTTATTTGCATCCTTAGAGATACGATCGACTCTTGTGGATCAGATAGGAGCTTCGCAACAAGGTGACCCACAGATTCTAGACATCATGGATAAGCTCAGAAGAGGGGAGACTTCTAGTCACCTCGGTAGATATGCCATAGATGAAAACGGGTGGTTGCGACGAGATGGAAGGCTTTGTGGTCCTCAAACTAGAAGCTTGACAATGGCAGTCCTGGAAGAAGCCCACCATTCTAAGATGACCATTCATCCAGTGGGTGACAAGATGTATAAGGATATGAAGAGAGTTTTCTTTTGGACTGGTATAAAGAAGGATGTGGCCGAGTTTGTTTCTCAATGTTTGGTTTGTCAGCAAGTCAAAGATGGGCAAAAGAAGCCCGGTGGATTGCTTCATCCGTTGGAGGTTCCGCAGTGGAAATGGGAGAGCGTCTCTATGGATTTCATAGATGTTTTGCCTAGATCGAAGAAAGGTAATACTAGTATTTGGGTAATAGGGGACAGACTCACTAAGAGCGCTCACTTTATTCCAGTTAAAAGTAAGAGGACGACATCATGGTTGGCAGCAATTTATGTTAGTGAGATAGTTCTCCTCCACGGAGTTCCTTCCAGTATCGTGAGCGATAATGACCCTATCTTTACCAGCGAATTTTGGAGGAGCATACAAGAAGCATTAGGTACGCAGTTGTGTTTGAGCACCGCTTATCATCCTCAGACCGATGGGAAGACGGAGAGTGTGACGACCCGCCCCGAACTAGCCGACATTTCTCCGAAATGTGTTGTGCCGATGTCCAACTAGCACGGGACGGTCACCAAAGAAAAAGGGTGTGAAACTAAAAATGCCAAAGGAACCTGTAGTATATCTCACAACGCATGGAATAAAATATAATAACCACATAAATTTGATATAAACCAGGCGAGATAGTGCATAAGCTGAAAACTAAATCATCATAGCAGCGGAATCCATAATACAGCTTATGATCCAACATCATTATTACAACTTCTAAATTTTGTCTCTAAAGCAAAAGAAAGAAAAGGTACACTACTAATGCCCAAGCAGTGACCAGTTACAACACAGGGAGTATATATCTATATCATACGTGGAAGCCTCCTGTTCGTCTCCCGACAACTACCAGCGCATTACCAACTAACCTATCTCTAGTCTGCTCATTTAGGATCACCCAGAGTAATAAGAAGAGACATAAAACTTTGGGTCAGACAAAAGTCTGGTATGAGCGATAAGCGACAAAACAGAACAATAACAAGTATAATCTAATCATACCTGAACCTGGATCTGCAACCAAAGAGTTAGCACAACAAGATGTACAGTACTCTAAGGTAACACTAACATAAAGTGTAAAAGTAATGTGGGGGTGTTCATGTCATGGTGGCAGAAAACATCAAACATAGCAATCATCCTCACATCTCTCACTCAGTGCGTAAAGCTTACGATATCCACTACTTTGGTCACCTAATCCTTTGGGCCATGACGAAGTCCAACCCCGTACAACTATCACTACGAGCCCCTAAACCGTCTCTCAGTGGTGAACCAAAGTTATAGGTATCGTTAACCCTATTGCACACCTCCCGCAGCAAAGTCCAACTTGAGAAATTAACTCGTTGGTTCCCGTTTGGATCCTGAGTAATAAATTCGAATTTGGGCTTCCTTTGCATTTCGGGTTTTGGTATCATTGTCTTGGTTTGGGTCGTGGACGTGGTTCTCGTCAGCATACCCCCTCTTCAGGAATCGTCAGCGTACCCCCTTCAGGAATCGTCGGCATACCCCCTTCAGGAATCGTCGGCATACCCCCTTCAGGAATCGTCGGCATACCCCCTTCAGGAATCGTCAGCATACCCCTTCTGGAATTCGATTCGTGACCATACATGCCGACCAATCCGGTTCGTGACCATACATGCCGACCAATCCGGTTCGTGACCATACATGCCGACCAATCTGGTTCGTGACCATACATGCCGACCAATCCGGTTCGTGACCATACATGCCGACCAATCCGGTTCGTGACCATACATGCCGACCAATCCGGTTCGTGACCATACATGCCGACCAATCCTGTTCGTGACCATACATGCCGACCAATCCGGTCCGTGACCATACATGGCGACCAATACGGTCCATGACCATACATGCCGACCAATCCGTTCCGTGACCATACATGCCGACCAATCCGGTCTGTGACCATACATGCCGACCAATCAGGAATTCTGTAATTTTTCCAGCAAGCTAATTTCGCCAAACGACGGTGTTTTCAACCACTCTAACTTTCCTATGACATCTCAAAACATTCCAAATAGTAGTAACAACATATAGAATCACTCAAAAACATTAAAACATCATTCACATGAAATATTTTGGATCAAACATACCCAAAAAGCATGATTTTCCCCTTAATCCCCTGAACCATGTTTTAACTATAGGATTAGCAACCTTACTCCAAACTAACCCAAATTTCTAATAGAGGCATAAAATAATATTTCGGAATTTCTAAATATTTTTTCAAATTTTTCTGAGCTATAATTTCGCTAATTATCAGTAATCATCCCTAATTAGCCGTAATTAGTGGAAAACAATGCTATTCACTCACCTCGGCCACAAATAAACTATAGATCTGAACTATTCTACTGTTATGGTGTTGTTTCCAATGCAACACAGCAGCTCCAACTCTAATTTGGATATGATTTGCCTTGATTTGATGTAGCTTAGCTTAATCTTCGATTAGAAAACGATTAAGAGGTGTTTAAATGAAGAATTTGAGAGTGGAGGCCATTACTAGGGTTAGGAGAATGAAAGTGGCGGTTGAAAAATGAAAAAAGAGGGTTTCTCAAGCCCTTATCTTCCCTTAAATATCCCTAATCCCGAAATCCCTAATGGACCTAGCTGCTAATCACCCGGTTAAGCGCAATTATGATGTTTTTCACCTTCCAAACCTTGTTTCAGTCATTTCTCCCAAACGGTAAGTCCGTTTGATCAATGTGACCACTCTACAGAAAGTTAAATAATCATTCAAATCCAATGGAAGTGTTTTCAGGTCAAAACTCCTTTTCAGTCAAAAGTTATAGGCCAAACAAGATTCGCTAGGGGCAAAACGGTCATTTAAAAATCGGCAAAAATCATGAACATGGGAAATGATACCAATAGTCGTTCCCCAAAGTTAAACGACCTTACAACTTCATACAAAGATGAAATAAATATTATACGATCCTTAGGTGCGTAGAATGTGGGTTGTTACATTCTCCCCCCCCCCCCCTTTCTTAAGAAATTTCGACCCCCAAATTCCTTAACTAAAACATACAAAAGGATCCCGCATGCCTACCAATCGTTTTCAATAATCAAACATACATAGAAACACAACAACATATCCTAGCATGCAGAATAGCTAACACTGGAGTTCCAAATCTCTTCATCTCTTATTAGCATAACTCTCCTGCCTATCTTGGGCAACCTTCATTCAATGTTGAATGATCTTGACCTAGTCATTGGTAACCCATCGATGAAATCTATTGAGACTTATTCCCATTTCCATTCGGGAATCTCCAACGGTTGTAACAAACCACTTGTCTTCTTTTGCTCGACTCTAACTAACTAGCAGTTCATGCACTTGGTTATAAACTTCCCAACGTCTCTCTTCATCATTCAATCTTTTTATGTTGGGTACAAACAGCCTTTAATTCTTCTGAAGCCATCCTTCTTGATCAAGTCCTTACTTGATCATTCTCTCGCCATCGATACTCATCTCTACCCTAGAGATGATCTCCAATAGGTTAGGATCGTCCCTCTAATTGGAACCGATCTACTCAATCAAAATTGATCTAATCGTCAATCTTACTAGCGTTTCTGAATCACATTCGCACTTGGGTCTGAAATCATATCCCGTGATATACTCTAGTTGCTTCCAGCCCAGAAACATAGCCCCCAAACTGGTACGTCTCCGACCCAATGCACATGTTACCGCACCTAGCCCGGTACTATAGGAATTTGTATATTCCACAATCTCTTTGTTCCCCATCGCTAGAAACCTATAGGTGATAGTCTACCCAATAGAAGAAAGATAGGAACAACATAGAAACCATAGCATCCATCAACAAGTCCTATCTATCACCTACTAAAGCCATGAATACGTCGATACCTGTATGTCTGGTCCAAGCAACACCAAGAACTAATGGCAGCCCTGCCTCCAAACTGACTACCGCACATCCAATGTACGTTTATCCTCCAAGGATAACTAGATCACGTCCAACGGATCCAAGTAAGTGGGCGTCCACAGATACCCCTGCTTCGAGTCCGCCTAAATCACTCCAAACTATCAACGATTCCTTGGTACTCTCATCTAAAAGAGTTACCCACAACTCTATCATCTAAAAGAGTTATCCACAACTCTATCTTCAACTCGAGTCCTACCTAAGTCTATCCATTACCTTGCTGCCCTCTCGAGTCCAACTCGAGTAAATCCATTACTTTGCAGCCTCCTCGAGACCAACTCGATCCAATCCATTTCCTTGCAGCCATCTCGAGTCCAACTCGAGCCAATCTATTACCTTGCTGCATTCTCGAGTCCAACTCGAGCCATCTCTTAGCCCTATCGAGTCCAATTCGGGGCAGTCCATATCATCGAACATTCCTATCATGTTACGAGCTGCGCATCACTCCTCGAGTGAACCAAGATATCATCCAATGAAAAATCGCAACAACTATTTATCTCTCGCACAAACCATCCTAGTCGAACTCGACATTCCCCAAGCACAAGCCCCAAAGGCCTAAAACTATATCATTAAAGCACCCAAGGAATATCTCCTCCGAATTCAGATAGTCTACGTGAGGTGATACGAGCAAAACAACCAAACAATTGAGCACTTACAACTGACTCTGGCTATCCTCGCCAATCTTGCTTCAAAACTATCGCTGATCGCATAACGACCCATGCCACATGTCAAGGGTAAATGGAAATCCCAGTCCTCACCAACCTACTGTATGTCCAACTACTCCATAAATAATGCCAAACCCAGTAAAGCTCAAAACAAATCGATCACAAGCAAACATACATCCATGACTCGATAGGACCACATTACAACAAATCGTACTAAGACTAGTCGAACCGCCTATTGGGTTCGTCTCAACTAAAGTTCTATCGACTATCTCGGGTTCCAATCCCAACCTATCTACCAGGTCACTAGATGTGAAGGAATGGGAAGCTCCGTTATCAAACAAAACTAGAACAGTAGCGCATAAATAGAAAGCATACCTTTAATAACGACGCCCTTTCCCTTCTGGCCGTAGATGGAGCATTCGACGAAGAAGGAACAACGTTGATAGGATATGCTTTCACAATCTGCTTCTCTTTAGAGGGTTGCGGACAATCATTCTTGTGATGTCCCGTTTGGCCGCAATTGAAGCACTTCCTTTCCCTAGGATTTTCTCGACAATCTCTGGCATAGTGGCCCTTCTTGCCACAACAAAAGCACTCGTCACCATTCTTATTCTTCTTTTTCTGACCATCCTTAGCTTGGTCATGTTTCCTCTTATTTTGGGAATTATCTTTGCGTTCACCGCTTGCCTGCGTCTTTGGTTCCTCTGCTGATTCAATAGCAACCTCGGTCTTCAACTTAGGGAAAAAGCACTCTGACCTTAATGTCTTTCCTACAATAGACTCGATTCTCATCGATATAGTTTATAAGTCTTTCCCCCAAGTACCCATCCAAGCCAGTTATGAACTTCTCGTTCTTCTTCTCGACTTTATCAATAAGAGACAATCCATACTTCGACAAAGTGTCGAACTCAGCAATATACTCCGAGACTGTCCTACCATTCTGCTTAAGCTCCAAAAATTTCCTGAACAACTCTGATTTCTGAGCAGCTGGGATAAACTTATCACCAAAACGAGTCTTGAACTGATTCCAAGTAACTTGATCCTCCTGAGTGGCTGCTTTAACAACATTCCACCAATTCATAGCCCGTCCTTGCAGCTGACGGGATGCTAGCTTCCTCTTCATTGCGTCCTCGATTCCCAGATCCTCGAAGATACACTCACAACTATCAAGCCAATCTTGAACTTTTGTAGCTGACTCCGTTCCATGGAATGACTTCCCACCAAGACTAGTATAATCCTTGTTAAGCTTGGCGACATCGGCCCTAGGCGCCTGCACTACTGCACCACCACCGTTAACAGCATTAGGAACTGCTCATCGAGCATCCCTAAGCATCTCTCGCATGAAGGTAGTAAACATCGTCCTCATATCAGGAACATCCCTATTGTTTGCTCCTGAACCCGTACTCCTCGTATTTCGGCTCATCATTCAATCTGTAAAGAGAAAACGATTAACCATCTCAATGTGGTGCCCGTGCAGTGCGAGTTCATCCTTAAATATACTAATAGTATATATATATAGCTTTTGAAAACCAAAATATAACAAATACGCACTCTCATATACGTATATTATCTCTCCCTGGTGTCTTCCCCTAGGTTAACTACGCAACCTAGGCTCTGATACCAAAGTGACGGCCCGCCCCGGACTAGCCAACATTTCTCCGAAATGCGTTGTGCCGATGTCCAAGTAGCACGGGACGATCACCAAAGAAAAAGGGTGTGAAGCTAAAAATACCAAAGGAACCTATAGTATATCTCACATCGCATGGAATAAAATATAATAACCACGTAACTTGGACATAAAACAGGCGAGACAGTGCATAAGCTGAAAACTAAATCATCATAGCAGCGGAATCCATAATACAACTTATGATCCAACATCATTATTACAACTTCAAATTTCTGTCTCTAAAGCAAAAGAAAGAAAAGGTACACTACTAATGCCCAAGTAGTGACCAGTTACAACACAGGGAGTATATATGTATATCATACGTGGAAGCCTCTTTCTTGTCTCCAGACAGCTACCAGCGCATTACCACCTAACCTGTCTCTAGTCTGCTCGTTTAGGAGCACCCAGAGTAATAAGAAGAGACATAAAACTCTAGGTCAAACAAAAGTCTGGTATGAGCGATAAGCGACAAAATAGAACAATAACAGGTATAATCTAATCATACCTGAACCTGGACCTGCAACCAAAGAGTTAGCACAACAAGATGTACAGTACTCTAAGGTAACACTAACATAGTGTAAAAGTAATGTGGGGGTGTTCATGTCATGGTGATAGCAAACATCAAACATAGAAATCATCCTCACATTCTCACTCAGTGCGTAAAACATACGATATCCACTACTTTGGTCACCTAATCCTTTGGGCCATGACGGAGTACAACCCCGTACAACTATCACTACGAGCCCCTACCGTCTCTCAGTGGTGAACCAAAGTTATAGGTATCGATAACCCCTTTGCACATGTCTTGCAGCAAAGTCCAACTTGAGAAGTTAACTCGTTGGTTCCTGTCTGGATCCTGAGTAATAACTTCGAATTTGGACTTCCTTTGCATTTCGGGTTTAGGTATCCTTGTCTTGGTTCAGGCCATGTCGTGGTTCTCGTCAGCATACCCCCCTTCAGGAATCGTCGGCATACCCCCTTCAGGAATCGTAAGCATACCCCCTTCAGGAATCGTCAGCATACCCCTTCAGGAATCGTCAGCATACCCCCTTCAGGACTCGTCAGCATACCCCCTTAAGGAATCGTCAGCATACCCCTTCAGGAATCCGGTTCGTGACCATACATGCTGGCCAATTCGATTCGTAACCATACATGCTGACCAATCCAGTTCGTGAGCATACATGCCGACCAATCCAGTTCGTGAGCATACATGCCGACCAATCCGGTTCGTGACCATACATGCCGACCAATCCGATTCATGACCATACATGCAGACCAATCCAATTCGTGACCATACATGCTGACCAATCTAGTTCGTGACCATACATGCTGAACAATCCGGTTCGTGGCCATACATGTCGACCAACCCGGTTCGTGACCATACATGCTGACCAATTAGGAATTCTACAATTTTTCCAACAAGCTAATTTCGCCAAACGACGGCGTTTTCAACTATTCTAACCTTCCTATAACATCTAAAAACATTACAAACAGTAGTAACAACATATAGAATCACTCAAAAACTTTAAAACATCATTCACATGAAATATTTTGGATCAAACATACCCAAAAAGCATGATTTTCCCCTTAACCATGTTTTAACTATAGGATTAACAAACTTAGTCCAAATTAACCCAAATTTCTAATAGAGGCATAAAATAATATTTTGGGATTTCTAAATATTTTTTCAAATTTTTCTAAGTTATAATTTTGCTAATTATCACTAATCACCTTTAATTAGCCGTAATTAGTGAAAAACAATGTTAATCACTCACCTTAGCCACAAATAAACTATAGATCTGAACTATTCAACTGTTATGGCGTTGTTTCCAATGCAACACAGCAACTCCAACTCTGATTTGGTGTTGATTTTCCTTGATTTGATGTAGCTTAGCTTAATCTTCGATTAGAAAGTGATTAGGAAGTTTTTAAATGAAGAATTTGATAGTGGAGGCCAATACTAGGGTTAGGAGAATGAAAGTGGCAGCTGAAAAATGACAAAAGAGGGTTTCTCTAGCCCCTACCAGCCCTTAAATACCCCTAATCCCGAAATCCCTAATGGACCTAGCTGCTAATCACCCTGTTAAGCCCAATTATGCTGTTTTTCACCTTCCAAACCTTATTTTAGCCATTTCTCCCAAATGGTAAGTCTGTTTGATCAATGTGACCACTCTATGGAAAGGTAAACCATCATTCGAATCCAATGGAAGTGGTTTTAGGTCAAAACTCCTTTCCAGTCAAAAGTTATAGGCAAAACAAGATTCACTAGGGGAAAAACAGTTATTTAAAAATCGACAAAAATCGTGAACATGAGAAATGGCCCCAATAGCCATTTCCCAAAGTTACATGACCTTACGACCTCATACGAAGATGAAATAAATATTCTACGATCCTTAGGTGCGTAGAATGCGGGTCGTTATAGAGAGGGTAAACAAAATTCTTGAAGATCTTTTCAGACAGTGTATCCTAGACTTCAGAGGGACTTAGGAAGAGCACCTTCCTTTAGTAGAGTTTGCCCATAATAACAGCTATCAAGCCAGCATTGGCATGACACCCTTCGAAGCATTGTACGGGCGACCCTGTAGATCGCCAACTTATTGGTGGAAATCTACAGAAAGATTATTACTTGGACCAGATATGGTTAGGGAAACGTCCAAAAAGATTTTCCTTATTTGATGGCGGATGAAGACAGCTCAAGATTGGCAGAAGTCCTATGCAAACAAGAGAACGAAAAACATCGAATTCGAAGTGAGAGACTTAGTTTTTATCAAAGTATCACCTCTAAGGAATGTGATTCGCTTCAGATCAGTAAGGAAGGTTGCACCTAGGTTTGTGGGACCACTCCCCATAACCGAGAGAATTGGCCAAATGGCCTACAGAGTAAAGCTCCCAGAAAATCTATCTGGTGCTCATGACGTTTTCCATGTCTCTCATCTGCGAAAGTGCCTGCATGACACCACGAAAGTTGTTGAGCCGAGCATGTTGGAAGAAGTCGAAGTGGAACGGGAGGCGACGGTCAGATGAGTCCCTACCCATATTCTTGGATCAGAGGTTAAGAAGCCGCGCAATAAGGAAATCAAGTTGCTAAAGGTTCAATGGGGAGATAACCCAGAAGATGCAACTTGGGAGACCGAAGACAAGATTCATTCTTCGTACCCTTTTCTTTTTGAGGGTATGTTTTTAACTCCTTTCCTAAGTTTTATCAGTACTTGTTTCTGTCAATAGAATACATCTTATCCATCGTATTTTCTACCTTTAGATAGGAATCCTATGGATGTAAACATGTGTTTGAAACATGTTATGTTTGATGGATGCAAGTGGATGCAAGTTTTTGCTAGTGGTTGCGTGTGGAAGAATATACACACACATTAGACACTAAGATCGGCTCAATCATTTTCATATTGCATATGGATGTGTGTGCATTTTCTTTTCTTTTATGAATGGAAATGGATGAACTGGCATATGGATGTCTCATTTGGACGAATGGGTGTGCACACATATAGAACTTATATGATACAATAGGTTTATTTGCATACATATTGGATTTATGGCACTAACATACATTGCATTAAGGAGGTCAACTGAATCAGTAGACCGCCTGATCTTCGCATTATTGTTGGGATGTATACACACACCTTTGCACATATTCATATAAGCATTAGAAATCTTTAAGGACAATGGATGCTAGTGATTGATGGATGAGTAGATGGATGATGGATGGTAGTATATGCACTTTTCTCAACTTAAAGATTTCGGGGACGAAATCCTTTAAGTAGGGGAGAATGTAACACCCCGAATTTTTAAAGAAATTAAAGAGAATACATTAAATAATAATGAATTTAATGTTCAGAATTACGGGAACAGACTACACCATTGCGTCTGTCTCGAAATTCTGATCAAGATAGATACTTGGTTCATGCAAAATGGACAACGTATGAAGAAGTTATGAGGGTTTAAAGTTTATATACGCACAGAAATATTTTATATATATGCATGACCCAGAGGTGAGTCAGAGATGAGTCAGAATCCTATCCAGAAGATTCAAATTCGAAAAATTCCTCTGAGCGGCAAAATTCCCGCTATAGGGGTCGACCCACCTAGAGGGGTGTCGACCTAGGGGTCGACCCACCCACAGGGGTGTCGACACCCTTAGGGATGAGGTGGCACTCGGTTTCAGGGGGTCTGGAAGTTATAAATACGTGTCATATTTCTCATACTCTCTTCATTGGGATCCATGGAGGCCATATGCTGCTGGAGTGCAAACTGAACCGTTTCTACAACAACATATTCTACAAATCCAATTCAGAAATTTTAGATCCGTTCTTCCCAAAATTCTCTAAACCTAACGCTGTGAGTTCTAGTTGTTTTTAGGTTCAGATAAATAAAAGTATATTCTGAAAGACTATGAATTGGATATGTTGTAAAATATGATTCTGTGTTAATGTGAAATTCTATACTATGTCATGATAGATCTATTTTCCTAGATCTAATAAAATTGTGTTGATTCGATTATGATGCTTATGTGGATCTTGACTTGTAACCATGTTATGGTGGATGTACATCTATTAATTTGGACAATTGTGACATCACTTAGATCTAGATCTTTATGTTAATCACCTTTCACCTGTCATATTGTGATCCATTGAGATATGTTGTAAACTTGACATGTGAACCCACCTTTAGATCCAAACATTTTATTATGTCACCCTAACTATGTTAGATCTAAGTAATTGGACACCTAATGTTTAATCTAGATCTCATTATGCTTACTTGAACACCATAGTGATTGCCACAAGTTACTAGTTTGATGTCCACTTTATTATGATGTTAATCACATGTCCATTCACTTTGTTATTATGCCAGTTTATGTTCATGTTTATGCCAAGACATGTTGAAACTATCACCCTTGTCATACTCTCTTTTTATTGTTATAGTTAGGCTACTTTATAGCCTAGATGCCGTCAAAATACGTACGAATACGTTAGAGAGGAAACGGGTAAAAAGGGATTATAATTGGCATGAATTATGTAATATGAAATGGGACATGTAATTAAAATGAGGAAAACATAGAAATAGTTACCTATAATGACATAGGTAGATTTGTATTAAATTGGAATATTTAGTAATTTACAATTAGGAATTGTAAATTGTACTTATGACACGAGGTTATGTTACATTAGTGGTGGAAGTATACCCGGACCCGACCGGCATATCTAGCAGCCACTAATGTTGAACCTAATGTGGGAGGTCTAAGTACGCAAATACAAATCGGGCTAAGAGACAAGGTGAGGCCTAACTGTGGAATAAGACTTCCCGGACCCAACCGGCATATCCAGCTTCCACACGTTATAGGCCTAATGTGGGAGGTCTAGCCCATTATAACCCTAATTGGACATGGTAACGAAATAAACTGCTTCACCTAATTTAATATGATTATGGACTTAAGTTAGCGTTAAGTAAAAATTGGATGGGTAGTGGTGGGTTAAGTAAATTAGAGGGGGTCGGTAATATGTATATATAGGCCCACGAACTTAACCCAACAAGGTTATGTACTTAAAGACACCTAGTGGTATACACAACCAGTAGATATTGTAATAGGACTATGTAATTAAAGACACCTAGTGGTCTATATAACCGATAGATAATGTAATAAAGTTACGTAATTAAAGACACCCTTTAGGGTAAGCATAACTAGTATAGGGCTATGTAATTAAAGACACCTAAGGGTATACATTATCAGTGGAAAACCTAGTGGAAGATACAAGACAAGGGGGAGAACTTGTATCATATTGTGTGGGACCCATTTCAGTCAGTAACCCGGAGTTGGTATCAAGTAAATACCTCTGTACTAGGCGGAGAAGGGGCACGCTTACTGATTGATTGTAAGAGATCCAAATGAGGCGGACGGTGCGGGCGATGCAAACTGTAACAACCCGGAAAATCCGAGCTAATTTAAAAAATTTATTTTGGCGATTTTAATGAATTTTGAATATTTAAAATGAATTATTTTAAAGGATTACGACTAGAAATTTATTTTGAATAGAATTAGAACATATAATATTTATTTGAATCGACGTTAGAATATAAATATTTATTTTTAATTATAAAAGAAATTGAAAATGGCGCGGTAGTTCGAAAATTAAATTTCAAATTTCAAAAAAATATACAGGATTCAAAATAAACCGGATTTTAGCGAAATCAAAAATAGTAGAATCAATTTGAAAATATCTTTCCAATGAATCCGAAAAATTGAAATTTCATAGCGGGAATACAAATTTATGTCCAGTTGAAAATTCAGAATAGTCGCTATGGAAATATAGCCCTTAAAAATGGAAATTTTGCAAACGACCTCCATTTTCGATGAAACCACTTTTTTGGATCCGGGATGTCAAGTTATTGCTAGATTCCAAAATTCATAATTTTTGGGATTAATATGTGAGCGTGGCGAAGTAAAACGTGTTTTGACAATTTCAGTCAATTTGGAACGAACAGAAAATGGCCATTTTTCAAACGGTCTCCAAATTTGATGAAATTAGTTTTATTAGAACCGTAACGTCAATATGAAGCTAGAAAATATTTTTGGGGAATTTTTAGAGTCCGTATCTGGCCCTAGTAAATTGAAATGTGCGTTCAAAGTCAATAGATTTATATTTTGATTTTGACGAAAACCGATCGAAACAGCCAAACTGGCTTACGATACATATCCCATTATGTTCGGAATGAGAGTAATTAGTTATGGAAGATAGTCGTTGGGCCTCGTTCGGAGGTCGAATGAAAAGTCAACTTAAATGGAGAAAATAATATTAATTTATTATATATATATTTTGTAAAACCCCTCCCCCTGCCTTCTTTCTCTTTCCATGATTCCAATCATAAATAGAAAAGGGGGGAGCGATGGAATCCACCACCACCGTCACTCCACGTCACGAGCCCCCCTCTTCTTCTCCCCGCGCCTCCCTCCTCTTCTCGACCCCATCCTCTTCTCGACCCCCTCCTACTTCTCGACTAAACCCCGCGCCCCCTTCCCCAAAATCGAGAAATCAGACCCCGCGCCCCCCTGAGCCGCTGCAGCACCTCCGCACCCCACCAGCAATGATGCCAGATCACCCCCTGACGACCTCAGGCGTGAGCACCACCCCCCTTCCAATCGATGAAGCTGTAAGTTTTTTTAACTTATTTATTTCCTTTATTTGCATACGATTTTCAATTTTAATACACATGAATAGGAAGTGAAAAGGATTGGATTTTTTTTATACATGTATAAATATATTATGGCGTAAGAAAAATAAGATTTTTGTATATATAACATTAGTTTTAAATCAGCTCATAGAAAAGCATTGTGCATATGAGTTTTGATTTTTAAACTAGGAAAGTTTGATTTTTTAAATATAAAGAGGACGGATTTTTAAATATGAAAAGAACGGATTTTTAAATATGAAAAGTACGAATTTTTTAATACGAAAAGAACGGATTTCTCATATGTAAAAGATTTAGATTTTTATTATGAAATGAGCAAAATAAAATTATAATTTTTATTATCTAGGAAGCGAATTAAAAACAGGATTTTTATATGTGTGAAAGGTAAATAAAAATACGATTTTTATTATGAAGTTAGCAAAGTAAAAAATATAATTTTTATCGTTTTGAATGGCAATGTAAAAACGTGATTTTTATATATTCATTAGCGATAGAAAGATGATTTTTTTTATATTTTATCTATATGAATTAGAAATAAAAATATGATTTTTATTTATTGGAATGAAGCGATAAAAATATGATTTTTATATATGAACAGCGGGAAAAGGTCGCATTGGAATTTTGGGCATATTCAAACCGTTCAGAGATAAGGACTGCTGGAGTGGATCCCCAAAGGGGAGAACTCCTCACTTTTATTTTAATTTCTAGTTAGAAATATATACTAGGATGCAGACGGTGTTTAGCAGCACCTGACACCCATTGTCCACAAACCATGGACGACTTGTTTGTTTGTTTGATTGTGTTGTGAAAACTGATTGTGTGATGTGAAATAGAATAAATATTTTATAGTTAAAAATATAGTTTTTTTAACAAGTATATGAAATAAATAAATATTTATAAACAAATCGACGATTTGTTTATGTACACACATTTGACTAATATTGATTGGGACGATAAATTTTACATTTTACCCAACTGCATAAATAAATCTGTATTTGTTGATTGAAACCCCATACGGGTATTGGGATGATACATGATGTACACTAGTCCCAATAATTAGCTGTGTGTCGATCGATTGACTGACAGGATGTTGTAAGCATTAAATAATTATATTTGATGCTTATGCAGTGTAGAATGCACTTTTGATGATGGTTAACTGTGTTTGATTGTTGTTGTATACATGTGTTGTACGAAATCCATATAAATCAAATTATATGGTAATTGACTATGTCTAATTCCAGTTCAGAAAGAATGAATATTTTAAAATAACAAGTATTTTAAAATAATGAATACTTTTGAAAATAATATTCAGCAAAAGATCAAAATTTGATTTTGATGTCCGATTTGGGATGGAAACGAATATATTTAAATATATAAAGCCGTGTTGATTAGATTAATGCCATTTTGACATGAGAGATATTTATATCGATTTTATTCATTTTTATAATGAACATCGAAAAGGAATTGATTTCAAAATCTAATGTTTCAGAAATATTATCATTTATATATCGATGATATGGAATATCCAATTTTGATTAGAAATTGAATAGGAAGATGAAATCGTTTTGAAAACGAATTTAAAACGATTTATAAAATACGTTTTGAAAGGAAATCGACGAAATATATATATATATATATATATATATTATATATGTAATGGCCTGAATAGAATGCGCCGCGCGATGGTAGTTCGCGAATTTCGACCATTGACTTTGAATGGATATTATGGGAGATCCGACCATCGGATTCTCCTAAAACCGGAAACGTTGGTTTCGTATCGAAAAGAGCTTTCTAAAGAATATTAGAGATTTGAAATCTAAAGGTTGGATTTGGAATTATGTCCAAATCAAATTTGGAAAAGGTCGTTGTAACTGCAGTTCGTTGGCCGTTTATGGAAATCGACCGTACGGGCCTTGATAAAATTATTAAAAATATCAATAATTAGTGTAAAATCATAAGAAATGATTTGGAAAAAATTGGGATGAAAAAATCTATATTTGAAAAGATAAAAATAGAATTTTATCGAAATGAACTAATTTTAAACTAGTATTATAATCCAATTATTTTTAAAATAAATAAACTAGATTTGAAATGGTTTTAAAAATAACCAGAATATCCAATAAATATTGGAAATGGATTTGGATCGAAATTGTCTTCGGAATATTTCGATGTTGGAATTTGTGATTATATAGATATTGTTATGGAAATTTGAAAGATATAATTATATCGTTATTTCCAATATGATATTTGTTGGTTGTAGTATTTGATATTGAATATAAGCCAATGTATTTTCTATTTAGAGCCTTGTATTTAATATCAAATGGGATTTTGGGTTTGTTGTGAACGGTGTCTTCACTAACACTGTTCTTAAACCTAGTTAAGTTAAGGAAATTAGAAACTGACTGGAGATTAGTTAAGTGGAATGGTTTCTGGGGTACTGATCTGATGTTGGATTCGGCCTTCAGGGTTAATACTTAGGGAATTGTTCTCTTACTAATTTACGGTTAGAGACTGATGGAAGGTGAATTTGTTTTGTTGTGAATTGTGTTTTTAACGACATTCGTTCTTTAACCCGATTTACGGTGAAATGTGATTTGGAATGTATAAATCTTTTTATTAAGATTTAACCGGAATTTTCCAAAGTAAAGTTTTCCAATTTAATATATATTAAATTGGAATTGAATGGAATTCGATTTGATAATAATCGAAATGAAATCCTGTGGAGGAAGACAGTTAATACATATGGAATTTAAAAGGCATTGCCGATATCCCATTTATATTATTGGTCGGATACGGAAATTTATATCGATTATATATTGATTTGTTCTTCCGTGAAGATTCCATAATTAATGGAATGTGATTTGGGTTTGTCGTGAATGGTATCTTTAATAATACTGATCTTAGACCCAACAGAGTTAAGAAAATCAGAAACTAACTGGGGATTAGTTAAGTTATATGGTTTCCTGGGTATTGATCTGATGTTGGTTTCGGCCTTCGGGGTTAATACTAAGGGAATTGTTCACTTGCTAATTTACGGTTACAGGATGATGGAATGGAATGTGATTTTAGGTTTATCGTGAACCGTGTTTTAAATGACATTGGTTATTTAACCCAGTTAAAGACAGGATAAGATTTCCCAAGTTAAACAATCGTTAATATTTAATTTTGGGAAGATTAAAACCAAGTGGAGTTTTAATGAATATTTAATTAGATTGAAATGATATCCAAATAAAGATTAAAGAATAAATTTAAAGAATTTATCTTTGATAAAATTAACGGAAACATTTCCCAAAGTATAAGAATATTTGAATAAACGAATATTCTGGATTGGAATGAGGCATGTGTTTTGTTTTTATAGCACTTGTTTATTATATATGCGAGTTATTCAGAAAGACCGAGTTTATCCCATTCTGAATAACTGATTCGACGATGTGTCGAGGATGAAGACGGTGGTTGAAGACCGGAGGTCTTCACATCGTTTGGATGATTACCGATGTCTTGATTGGGCTGTACACCCAAGACAAGGTTATAAGCGGTGATTGTCCAGACGTACTTGGAGATCGACCAGATATGCGAGGACCTCTCCCCTATATTGGACATATGGGGGAGGAATAAGGTGCCTTCGATTTCGTTCAAACCCAAAAAGAACTTGTAAATGGATGTGTGTCTAACATTGGATTTCATTCTGTGTGATTGATAGACATCGGTTGCATAGCATGAATTGCCTGTGTGGCATGATGAGATGCAAATGATCAAGGCTTCTGTTGAAAAGCAGAGTCTTGTGGCTGATGATCAAAGCACGACTTTAATATAGCGTAGTTTTGTGTGGCGTTAATTCACGAGCCTCTTACCCCGGTGTGAACCAGAAACGGGAGAGGATATCAGGGAGGGCATGCATTTCCTTCTAGCTAGGAGTGGTGTCAGCGTTTTGCACGCCTTGACATTTTACTTATGTGGATGACGGATAGGAGGCGCCTCAGTTATATCGGTCGATCAAGGTCCGATGGAGTCATTTGGCTCATTTACACCACATAGGGCGGGGAAACACATTGTTTAGGCATTTTAATCCATTCCGTGTGGACCGACCCTGACGATCCAAGGGTCACTCGAGCTCTGACCTGAGACATGGGCTAGATTGTCTCGAAGTGGTAAGGACGATCCCTTGCCTTGGTTCACAGATGGAAATCCAATTTCCAATACATGACAGTTGCGGTTTTGATTGTAGAGCCTAGCATTCGCGACATGATATATGGTATCCATGCCATCTAGGATTAATACATTTATATTTGAAGTTGTTTTATACACTATGCACTTATAACAGTATCAAATGATTTGTTTTAACGTACTAAGCATGTTTGGCTATTATAAGGGATAACCCTATCCCCCGGCTTGCGTTGCATTGTGTGATAGGACATGGGTCTTATAATATCTTCATTTTTCCAAAAAGCATTGCGCTGTTTTGTTATATGCACTGGTATTCTTAGGAGGAAACCCGTTCTGTGTTATACGGCTGGTCCCTTGATATATCTGATTTAAAGTAAAGTTTTAAATAACTGTTTTAGTTCTCACACCAGTCACATGACTAACCTGGAGTTTATTATTTTAACCTAAAATCTGGGTGCCCCTATTTTCCGCACAGGCCCCTATATTCCTTTCAGTTATGTTTTGTATTATTTTAGCTCTGCTATGTATTTAAGTGTAATTTAAATCTCTGATATTTAGTAAATGTGTAATATTTATTTATACTCTGTATATTCTTGTATTCAGATGTATATTGTTGTCATAAGCAAAAAAATGTTCTTCTGTTTGTGTTCTGATTTGTCGTGTTCTCAATTCAATATGGGCTTTCCTTCACGGGGAAGTTCGGGTCGCTCCATTTGGTATCAGAGCTTTGGTTTACAGAGCTTGGAGAACAAGACACGTTAGAACCAAATGAAAGAATTCATCAGAGATTGGACTAGTAATATCCAATGAGAGTGACTCATTGTAAATAGGATCAGTAGTATCCTAGAATGAGTGTGAAGAGTGATATTTTTAAAATAAAATTGAAAAGAAATTTTGTTTTGAAAATTTAAACCTTGTTCAATGTATTTGAATATTATTTGTATTGAATTTGGACAATCCAGTATATAGAGATTTTCATATACGTCTGATCCACGTGTATTGAAGTCTCAAATATAATGGATAGATATAGAATCACACTCTAGTCACCCGGACATGATTCTAGTGATGCCTGGGCATCATCAGTAATTGTGTTCGAGTTTCGAAAGTGGGATTTCTATATTTTTCCAATTGACCGGCGTGAGAATCAAAAACTAGATATGGCTTATTGTTGTGATTTGGCACCAAAAATGTGATTTTTGGTCATATATCAAAGTTATGAATTCAAAATGCTAATCAACTAATTGATTGATGATTGGGTTATGTGATTATTCATTTAAACCAACATATGTAAGAAAAGTAAATTTGGTCCAAATTGAACCAAATATTGAACTGTATTGAATTTTTTTTGAAATTGCATACATGTACATGTATATACAGTGAACAAGTCATAGCACGGAAGCTAAGCAGAGGAATAAAATTATTCGCCCGACAAATAGTTACATGCTTATTGTATTTCTTGGGTTTTTTGATGATTTTATGAGCCGATTGGCTAGCTGCTTGGCTATTTCTTTTTCTTTTTGGATTGGAGAGGCCTGTATGGCGATTTTGGGATTTTCCAGGTGCTCCCGTGCAAAGGAGGTTATGGCGAAATTTTTCGAAAATTTAGGGTGTTAGCCAAATTTTTGAAGAATTGAAAGTTCTTTGAAACTGAAAAGTTGAAGAACTTAAGCCATAATTAAAATAATGAAAGTTGAGTTGGTTTGTAAAACAATTTTCAGCTCCGTTCCTTTTCGAGGACGAAAAGATTTTAAGTGGGGGAGATTGTAACAACCTGGAAAATCCGAGCCAATTCAAAAAATTTATTTTGGCGATTTTAACGAATTTTGAATATTTAAAATGAATTATTTTAAAGAATTAGGACTAGAAATTTATTTTGAATAGAATTAGAACGTATAATACTTATTTGAATCGACGTTAGAATATAAATATTTATTTTTAATTATAAAAGGAATTGAAAATGGCGGTAGTTCGAAAATTCAATTTCAAATTTCAAATAAATATATGGGATTCAAAATAAACCGGATTTTAGTGAAACCAAAAATAATAGAATCTATTTGAAAATATCTTTCCAATGAATCCGAAAAATTGAAATTTCATAGCGGGAATAAAAAGTTATGTTCAGTTGAAAATTCAGCAGACGACCTCCATTTTCGACGATGCCACTTTTGTTGGATCCAGGATGTCAAGTTATTGCTAGATTCCAAAATTCATAATTTTTGGGATTAATATGTGAGCGTGGCGATGTAAAACATGTTTTGACAATTTCAGTCAATTTGGAACAACTAGAAAATGGCCATTTTTCAAACGGTCTCCAAATTTGGCGAAATTAGTTTTGTTAGAACCGTATCGTCAGTACAAAGCTAGAAAATATTTTTCGGGAATTTTTAGAGTCTGTATGTGGCCCTAGTAAAATGAAATGTGCATTCAAATTCAACATATATATTTATATTTTGAATTTGATGAAAACCGATCGAAACAGCCAAAATAGCTTACGATACATATCCCACTGTGTTTGGAATGGGGGTAATTAGTTATGGACGATAGTCATTGGGCCTCGTTTGGTGGTCGAACGAAAAGTCAACTTAAATGGAGAAAATAATATTAATTTATTATATATATTTTATGAACCCCTCTGCCTTCTTTCTCTTTCCCCGATTCCAATCATAAATAGAAAAGGGGGGAGCGACGGAATCCACCACCACCGTCACTCCACGTCACGAGCCCCCCCCCCTCTTCTTCTCCCTGCGCCTCCCTCCTCTTCTCGACCCCATCCTCTTCTCGACCCCCTCCTCCTTCTCGACTAAACCCCGTGCCCCCTTCCCCAAAATCGAGAAACCAGACCCCGCGCCCCCCTGAGCTACTGCAGCACCTCTGCACCCTACCAGCAATGAAGCAGGACCACTCCCTGACGACCTCAGGCGCGAGCACCACCCCCCTTCCAATCGATGAAGCTGTAAGTTTTTTTAACTTATTTATTTCTTTTATTTGCATACAATTTTCGGTTTTAATACACATGAATAGGGAGCGAAAATGATTGGTTTTTATTTATATATGTATATATATATATATATATATTATGGCGTAAGAAAAATAAGATTTTTGTATATATAACATTAGTTTTAAATCAGATTTTCATAGAAAAGCATTGTGTATATGAGTTTTGATTTTAAACTAGAAAAGTTTGATTTTTAAAATATGAAAATGACGGATTTTTAAATATGAAAAGAATGAATTCTTAAATATGAAAAGAACGGATTTTTAAATATGAAAAGAACAGATTTTTCATATGTAAAAGATTTAGATTTTTATTATGAAATTAGCGAAATAAAAATATGATTTTTATTATCTAGGAAGCGAAGTAAAAATAGGATTTTTATATGTGTGAAAGGTAAATAAAAATATGATTTTTACTATAAAGTTAGCAAAGTAAAAAATATGATTTTTATCGTTTTGAATGGCAATGTAAAAACGTGATTTTTATATATTCATTACCGATAGAAAAATTCAATTTTTATTTTATTTTATCTATATGAAGTAGAAATAAAAATATGATTTTTATTTATTGGAATGAAGCGATAAAAATATGATTTTTATATATGAACAGTGGGAAAAGGTCGCATTGGAATTTTGGGCATATTCAAATCGTTCAAAGATAAGGACTGGCGGAGTGGATCCCCAAAGATGAGAACTCCTCGCTTTTATTTTAATTTCTAGTTAGAAATATATACTAGGATGCAGACGGTGCTTAGCAGCACCTGACATCCGTCGTCCACAGACCGTGGACGACTTGTTTGTTTGTTTGATTGTGTTGTGAAAACTGATTATGTGATGTGAAATGGAATAAATATTTTATAGTTAAAAATATAGTTTTTTTAACGTGTATATGAAATATATAAATATTTATAAACAAATTGGACGATTTGTTTATGTACACACATTTGACTGATATAGATTGGGATGATAAATTTTACACATCGCCCAACTGCACAAACAAAACTGTATTTGTTGATTGAAACCCCACACGGGTATTGGTATGATGTATGATGTACATTAGTCCCAATAATTAGTTGTATGTCGATCGATTGATTGACATGCTGTTGTAAGCGTTAAATATTTATATATTTGATGCTTACGCAGTGTAGAATGCACTTTGGATGATGGTTAACTGTGTTCGATTGTTGTTGTGTACATGTGTTGTATGAAATCCATATAAATCAAATTATATGGTAATTGACTGTGTCTGACTCCAGTTCAGAAATTAACGAATATTTTAAAATAACGATTATTTTAAAATAATGAATACTTTTGAAAACAATATTCAGTAAAAGATCAAAATTTGATTTTGACGTCCGATTTGGGATGGATACGAATATATTTAAATATATAAACCCATGTTGATTAGATTAACGCCATTTTGACGTGAACGATATTTATATCGACTTTATTCATTTTTATAATGAATATCGAAAAGGAATTGATTTCAAAATCTAATGTTTTGGAAATATTATCATTTATATATCGATGATATGGAATATTCAATTTTGATTAGAAATTGAATATGAAGTTGAAATCGTTTTGAAAACGATTTATAAAATACGTTTTGAAAAGAAGTTGATGAAATATATATATAATATATATTATATATATAATGGCCTGAACAGAACGCGCCGTGCTGCGGTAGTTCGCGAATTTCGGCCATTGACTTTGAATGGACATTACGGGAGATCCAACCTTCGGATTCTCCTAAAACAAGAACCGTTGGGTTCGTATCGAAAAGAGCTTTCTAAAAAATATTAGAGATTCGAAATCTAATGGTTGGATTTGGAATTATGTCCAAATCAAATTTGGAAAAGGTCGTTGTAAGTGTAGCTCGATGGTCGTTTATGGAAATCGACTGTACGTGCCTTGATAAAATTATTAAAAATATCAATAATTAGTGTAAAATCATAAGAAATGATTTGGAAAGAATTAGGATGAAAAAATCTATATTTGAAAAGATAAAAACAGATTTATATCGAAATGAACTAATTTTAAACTAGAATTATAATCTAATTATTTTTAAAATAATTAAATTGGATTTGAAATGGTTTTAAAAATAACCAGAATATCCAATATATATATTGGAAATGGATTTGGATCGAAATTGTCTTCGGAATATTTCAATGTTGGATTTTGTGATTATACAGATATTGTTATGGAAATTTGAAAGATATAATTATATCGTTATTTCCAATACGATATTTGTTGGTTGTTGTATTTGATATTGAATATAAGCCGACGTATTTTCTATTCAGAGCCTTGTATTTAATATCAGATGGGATTTTGGGTTTGTCGTGAATGGTGTCTTCGCTAACACTGCTCTTAAACCCAGTTGAGTTAAGAAAATTAGAAACTAACTGGAGATTAGTTAAGTTGAATGGTTTCCGGGGTATTGATCTGATGTTGGTTTCGGCCTTCGGGGTTAATACTTAGGGAATTGTTCTCTTACTAATTTACGGTTAGAGACTGATGGAAGGTGAATTGAGTTAATTGTGAACTGTGTTTTTAACGACATTCATTCTTTAACTCGATTTACGATGAAATGTGATTTGGAATGTATAAATCTTTTTATTAAGATTTAACAGGAATTTTCCAAAGTAAAGTTTTCCAGTTTAATATATATTAAATTGGAATTGAATGGAATTCGATTTGATAATAATCGAAATGAAATTCTGTGGAGGAAGACTGTTAATAAATATGAAATTTAAAAGGTGTTGTCGACATCCCATTTATATTATTGGTCGGATACGGAAATTGATATCGATTATATATTGATTTGTTCTTCCATGAAGATTCCATAATTAATGGAATGTGATTTGGGTTTGTCGTGAATGGTATCTTTAATAATACTGTTCTTAGACCCAACAGAGTTAAGAAAATCAGAAACTAACTGGGGATTAGTTAAGTTATATGGTTTCCTGGGTATTGATCTGATGTTGGTTTCGACCTTCGGGGTTAATACTTAGGGAATTGTTCACTTGCTAATTTACGGTTAAAGGCTGATGGAATGGAATGTGATTTTGGGTTTATCGTGAACTGTGTTTTAAATGACATTGGTTCTTTAACCCAGTTAAAGACAGGATATGATTTCCCAAGTTAAACAATCATTAATACTGATTTTTGGGAAGATTAAAATCAAGTGGAGTTTTAATGCATCTTTAATTAGATTGAAATGATATCCAAAGGAAGATTAAAGAATAAATTTAAAGAATTTATCTTTGATAAAATTAATGGGAACCTTTCCCAAAGTATAAGAATATTTGAATAAAGGAATATTCTAGATTGGAATGAGGCGTATGTTGTGTTTTTATAGCTCTTGTTTATTATATACGCGAGTTATTCAGAAAGACAGGGTTTATCCCATTCTGAATAATTGATTCGACGATGTGTCGAGGATGGAGACGGTGGTTGAAGACCGGAGGTCTTCACATCGTTTGGATGATTACTGATGTATTGATTGGGCTGTACACCCAAGACAATGTAATAAGTGGTGATCGTCCAGACGTACTTGGAGATCGACCGGATATGCGAGGACCTCTCCCTTATATTGGACATATGGGGAAGGAATAAGGTGCCTTCGATTTCGTCCAAACCCAAAACGAACTTTTAAATGGATGTGTGTCTGACATCGGATTTCATTCTGTGTGATTGATAGACATCGGTAGCATAGCGTGAATTGCCTGTATGGCATGCTGAGATGCAAATGATCAAGGCTTCTGTTGAAAAGAAGAGTCTTGTGGTTGATGATCATGGCACGGCTTTAATATAGCGTAGCTTTGTGTGGCATTAATTCACGAGC
Source organism: Allium sativum (assembly GCA_030737875.1). Taxonomy (NCBI): domain Eukaryota; kingdom Viridiplantae; phylum Streptophyta; class Magnoliopsida; order Asparagales; family Amaryllidaceae; genus Allium; species Allium sativum. Next base: position 666,440,595 of record CM060924.1, read on the forward strand.
CTCACACCCCAGTGTGAACCAGAAATGGAAGAGGACATCAGGGAGGGCATGCGTTTCATTCTAGTTAGGAGTGGTGTCAGCGTTTTGCACACCTAGCATTTTACTTATGTGGATGATGGATAGGAGGCGCCTCAGTTATATCGGTCAATCCGAGCCCAATGGAGTCATTTGTCTCATTTACGCCCCATAGAGCGGGGAAACGCATTGTTCAGGCATTTTAATCCACTCCGTGTGGACCGGCCCTGATGATCCAAGGGTCACTCGAGCTCTGACCTGACACATAGGCTAGATTGTCTCAAAGCGGTAAGGACGATCCCTTGCCTTGGTTCACAGATGGAAATCCAACTTCCAATACGTGAAAATTGCGGTTTTGATTGTAGAGCCTAGTATTGCCGATATGATATATGGTACCCATGCGTCTAGGATTGATACAATTATATTTGAAGTTGTGTTATACACTATGCACTTATAATAGTATCAAATGGTTTGTTTTAACATACCTAGCATGTTTGGATATTATAAGGGAAAAACCTATCCTCCGGCTTGCTTTGCATTGTGTGATAGGACCTGGGTCTTATAATAACTTCATTTTTCCAAAAAGCATTGCGTTGTTTTGTTATATGCACTGGTATTCTTGGGAGGAAACCCTCTACGTGTTATACGGCGTGGTCCCTTGATATACCTGATTAAAAGCAAAGTTTTAAATAACTGTTTTAGTTCTCACACTAGTCACACGACTGACCTGGAGTTTATTGTTTTAACCTAAACTCTGGGTGCCCCTATTTTTCGCACGGTCAGCTAGTAGTTTTAGTTTTGCAGATTTATATTCACAGGATCTTTGTTTACAGCTGGAAGGATATTCGGAAAGCTCTGTATCCGTATATTCCATTCAGTTGTGTTTTGTATTATTTTTCCGCTGCTATGTATTTTAGTGTAATTTAAATCTCTGATATTTAGTAAATGTGTAATATTTATTCATACTCTGTATATTCTTGTATTCTGATGTATATTGTTGTCATGAGCAAAGAAATGTTCTTCTATTTGTGTTCTGATTTGTCGTGCTCACAATTCAATCCGGGCTTTCCTTCATGGGGAAGTTCGAGTCGCTCCATTTGGTACCAGAGCTTTGGTTTACAGAGCTCGGAGAATAAGACACGTTAGAACCAAACGAAAGAATTCATCAGAGATTGGATTAGTAATATCGAATGAGAATGACTCGTTAGAGATAGGATCAGTAGTGTCCTAGAACGAGTGTGAAGAGTGATATTTTAAAATAAAATTGAAAACAAATTTTGTTTTTGAAAATTTAAAACTTATTCAACGTATTTGAATACTTATTTGTATTGAATTTGGACAATCCAGTATATAGAGATTTTCATATACGTCTGATCCACGTGTATCGAAGTCTCAAATATACTGGATAGATATAGAATCACGCTCACGCTCTGGTCGCCCGGACATGATTCTGGTGATGCCCGGGCATCATCAGTAATTGTGTTCGAGTTTCGAAAGTGAGATTTCTATATGATTCCAATTGACTGGTGTGAGAACCAAAAACTAGATAGGGCTTACTAATCTGCTTTGGCACGAAAAATGTGATTTTTTGACTATATGTCAAAGTTATGAATTTGAAAAGCTAATCAACTAATTGATTGATGATTGGGTTATGTGATTATTCATTTAAATCAACATATGTAAGAAAATTAAATTTGGGCTAAATTGAACCACATATTGAACTATATTGAAAATTGTTTGAAATTTCATACATGTACATGTATATACAGTGAACAGGTCATAGCAGGGAAGCTAAGCAGAGGAATAAAATTGTTTGCCCGACAAATAGGTACATGTTTATTGCATTTCTTGGGTTTTTTGATGATTTTATGAGCCGATTGGCTGTTTCTTTTTCTTTTTGGATTGGAGAGGCCTGTATGGAGATTTCGGGATTTTCCCGGTGCTCCCGTGCAGGGGAGGTTATGGCAAAAAATTTCGAAAATTTAGGGTGTTAGCCAAATTTTTGAAGAATTGGAAAGTTCTTAGAAACTGAAAAGTTGAAGAACTTAAGCCATAATTAAAATAATGAAAGTTGAGTTGGTATGTAAAACAACTTTCAGCTCCGTTCCTTTTCGAGGACGAAAAGATTTTAAGTGGGGGAGATTGTAACAACCCGAAAAATCCGAGCCAATTTAAAATTTTTATTTTGGCGATTTTAATGAATTTTGAATATTTAAAATGAATTATTTTAAAGAATTACAACTAGAAATTTATTTTGAATAGAATTAGAACGTACAACATTTATTTGAATTGACGTTAGAATATAAATATTTATTTTTAATTATAAAAGGAATTGAAAATGGTGCGGCAGTTCGAAAATTCAATTTCAAATTTCAAACGAATATACGGGATTCAAAATAAACTGGATTTTAGCGAAACCAAAAATAGTAGAATCTGTTTGAAAATATATTTCCAATGAATCTGAAAAATTGAAATTTCATAGCAGGAATAAAAAGTTATGTCCAGTTGAAATTCAGAATAGTCGCTATGGAAATATAACCCTTAAAAATGGAAATTTTGCAAACGACCTCCATTTTCGACGAAACCGCTTTTGTTGGATCCGGGATGTCAAGTTATTGCTAGATACCAAAATTCAAAATTTTTGGGATTAATATGTGAGCGTGGCGAAGTAAAACGTGTTTTGACAATTTCAGTCAATTTGGAACGACCAGAAAATGGCCATTTTTCAAACGGTCTCCAAATTTGACGAAATTAGTTTTGTTAGAACCATATCGTCAATATGAAGCTAGAAAATATTTTTCGGGAATTTTAGAGTCCATATGTGGCCCCAGTAAATTGAAATGTGCGTTCAAATTCAACATATAGATTTATATTTTGATTTTGATGAAAACCGATCGAAACAACCAAACTGGCTTACGATACATATCCCATTGTGTTTGGAATGGGGGTAATTAGTTATGGATGATAGTCGTTGGGCCTCGTTTGGAGGTCCAACGAAAAGTCAACTTAAATGGAGAAAATAATATTAATTTATTATATATATTTCATAAACCCACGTGCCTTCTTTCTCTTTTCCCGATTCCAATCATAAATAAAAAAGGGGGAACGATGGAATCCACCACCGCCGTTGCTCCAAGTCACGAGCTCCCCTCTTCTTCTCCCCGCGTCTCCCTCCTCTTCTCGACCCCCTCCTCTTCTCGACCCCCTCCTCTTCTCGACCCCCTCCTCCTTCTCGACTAAACCCCGTGCCCCATCCCCAAAATTGAGAAACCAGACCCCGCGCCCCCCTGAGTCGCTGCAGCACCTCCGCACCCCACCAGCAATGACGCCGGACCACCCCCTAACGACCTCATGCGCGAGCACCACCCCCTTTCCAATCGATGAAGCTGTAAGTTTTTTTAACTTATTTATTACTTTTATTTGCATGCGATTTTCAGTTTTAATACACATGAATATAAAGTGAAAAAGATTGGATTTTTTTATATGTATATATATTATGGCATAAGAAAAATAAGATTTTTGTATATATAACATTAGTTTTAAATCATATTTTCATAGAAAAGCATTATGTATATGAGTTTTGATTTTTAAACTAGGAAACTTTGATTTTTAAAATAAGAAAAGGACGGATTTTTAAATATGAAAAGAACAGGTTTTTAATTATGAAAAGAATGGATTTTTAAATATGAAAAGAACGTATTTTTTAATATGAAAAGAACGGTTTTTCACATGTAAAATATTTAGATTTTTATTATGAAATTAGCGAAATAAAAATATGATTTTTATTGTCTAGGAAGCGAAGTAAAAATAGGATTTTTATATGTGTGAAAGGTAAATAAAAATACAATTTTTATTATCAAGTTAGCAAAGTAAAAATATGACTTTTATCGTTTTGAATGGAAATGTAAAAACGTGATTTTTTATATATTCATTAGCGACAGAAAGATTCGATTTCTTTTTTATTTTATCTATATGAAGTAGAAATAAAAATATGATTTTTATTTATTGGAATAAAGCGATAAAAATATGATTTTTTTTATATGAAAAGGGGGAAAAAGGTCGCATTGGAATTTTGCGCATATTCGAACCGTTCATAGATAAGGACTGACGGAGTGAATCTCCAAAGGTGAGAACTCCTCTTTTTTATTTTAATTTCTAGTTAGAAATATATACTAGGATGCAGACGGTGCTTAGCAGCACCTGACACCCGTCGTCCACAGACCATGGATGACTTGTTTGTTTGTTTGATTGTGTTGTGAAAACTAATTGTGTGATGTGAAATGGAATAAATATTTTATAGTTAAAAATATAGTTTTTTAAATGTGTATATGAAATAAATAAATATTTATAAACAAATTGGACGATTTGTTTATATACACACATTTGAGTGATACTGATTGGGACGATAAATTTTACACATCGCCCAACTGCACAAATAAATCTGTATTTGTTGATTGAAACCCCACATGGGTATTGGGATGATATATGATGTACACTAGTCCCAATAATTAGCTGTATGTCCACCGATTGATTGAAAGGCTGTTGTAAGAGTTAAATATTTATATTTGATGCTTATGCAGTGTAGAATGCACTTTGGATGATGGTTAACTGTGTTTGATTGTTGTTGTATACATGTGTTGTATGAACTCCATATAAATCAAATTATATGGTAATTGACTGTGTCTGATTCCAGTTCAGAAAGAATGAATATTTTAAAATAATGAATACTTTTGAAAATAATATTCAGTAAAAGATCAAAATTTGATTTTGATGTCCGATTTGGGATGGACACGAATATATTTAAATACATAAAGCCTGTTGATTAGATTAACGCGATTTTGATGTGAACGATATTTATATTGATTTTATTTATTTTTATAATGAATATAAAAAAGGAATTGATTTAAAAATGTAATGTTTTAAAAATATTATCATTTATATATCGATGATGTGGAATATTCAATTTTGATTAGAAATTGAATATGAAGTTGAAATCATTTTGAAAACGAATTTAAAACGGTTTATAAATATGTTTTGAAAGTAAATAGACGAAATATATATCTTTTACTAATAATCGGAATAGGTTTGGTGTCACACTTTTTTGGTGTACATGCAAACTACCGAAAATGCCCTTTACTACAAACAAACATATATGATAAAAGAATTAAATCAAGAAAGAAACAAAAATTAATTAAAGTTAAATAGAAGTGTTCCTTTAATTAGTCATGTGCGTCATTAATGGCATTAATAGAGACGTAAATGAGAATATCATTAAAAAACTAGACAATTAAATCTAGAAGGGTAACATAAATGGAATTAAATCATGCATATGTTCGAATTCGAAAATAAATGCGCATCGTAAATGGAATTAAATCACGTGTATGTCTGGAAATATTTATTTCAAGAGTATGTGCACGCGTATTAAGATTGGAATTTTTTTCAATAAAACTGGAAATAAAAATAAATGTTTTGAATAACAGTCACATGAATTAATATATATATATATATATACACTAATAACCGGGATAGGTTTAGTGTCACACTTTTTGGTGTACACGCAAACTACCTAAAATGCCCTTTACAAAAAACAAACACATATGATAAAAGAATTAAATCAAGAAAGAAACAGAAAGTAATTAAAGTTAAATAGCAGTGTTCCTTTAATTAGCCATGTGCGTCATTATTGACATTAATAGAGACGTAAATGAGAATAACATTAAAAAAAAGCAGACAATTAAATCTAGAAGGGTAACATAAATGGAATTCAATCACGCATATGTTTGAATTCGAAAATAAATGCGCATCGTAAATGGAATTAAATCATGCGTATGTCTGAAAATATTTATTTCAAGAGTATGTGCACACGTATTAAGAATGAAATATTTTTCAATAAAACTAGAAATAAAAATAAATGTTTGAATAACGGTCACATAAATTAACATGCATGAATTAGAAACAGAAGAAAATTAATGTGCGGTAATGAGAATAGGAAAATAGAAAGAAACTATCGAGCAAATAAATATGCAGAAAAATAAAATGGGTAAGAAATATACCAGACCATGTACTAATGATACTTTTTATTTTGTTGAATAGCTCCACGCGTGCCATAACCACGCGCGGAGCGCGTGCCATCACCACGCGCGAAGCGCGTGCCTATACGTCTCGTATATAATAGCCTAAATAAAAAGCGCCACGCTGCAGCAGTTTGCGAATTTCAACCATTGATTTTCAATGGACATTACGGGAGATCCGACCGTCGGATTCACCTAAAACCGAAACAGTTGGTTTCGTATCGAAAAGAGCTTTCTAAAGAATATTAGATATTCGAAATCTAACGGTTGGATTTGGAATTATGTCCAAATCAAATTTGGAAAAGGTCGTTGTAAGTGCAGTTCGATGGCTATTTATGAAAATCGACTGTACGGGCCTTGATAATTTTTTTAAAAATATCAATAATTAGTGTAAAATCATAAGAAAGGATTTGGAAAGAATTGGGATGAAAAATTCCATATTTAAAAATATAAAAATAGATTTTTATCGAAATGAACTAATTTTAAACTAGAATTATAATCCAATTATTTTTAAAATAAATAAATTGGATTTGAAATGGTTTTAAAAATAACCAGAATATCCAATATATATATTGGAAATGGACTTGGATCGAAATTGTCTTCGGAATATTTTGATGTTGGATTTTGTGATTATACAAAAATTGTTATGGAAATTTGAAAGATATAATTATATCGTTATTTCCAATACGATATTTGTTGGTTGTAGTATTTGATATTGAATATAAGCCGATGTATTTTCTATTTAGAGCCTTGTATTTAATATCAAATGGGATTTTGGGTTTGTCATGAACGGTGTCTTCACTAACACTGTTCTTAAACCCAGTTGATTTAAGAAAATTAGAAACTGACTGGAGATTAGTTAAGTTGAATGGTTTCCGGGGTATTGATCTGATGTTGGTTTCGGCCTTCGGGGTTAATACTTAGGGAATTGTTCTCTTACTAATTTACGGTTAGAGACTAATGGAAGGTAAATTGGGTTTATTGTGAGCTGTGTTTTTAACGACATTCGTTCTTTAACCCAATTTACGGCGAAATGTGATTTGGAATGTATAAATCTTTTTATTAAGATTTAACAGGAATTTTCCAAAGTAAAGTTTTCCAATTTAATATATATTAAATTGGAATTGAATGGAATTCGATTTAATAATAATTGAAATGAAATTCTATGGAGGAAGACTGTTAATACATATGGAATTTAAAAGGCGTTGCCGATATCCCATTTATATTATTGGTCGGATACGGAAATTGATATCGATTATATATTGATTTGTTCTTCCGTGAAGATTCCATAATTAATGGAATGTGATTTGGGTTTGTCGTGAATGGTATCTTTAATAATACTGTTCTTAGACCCAATGGAGTTAACAAAATCAGAAACTAATTGGGGATTAGTTAAGTTATATGGTTTCCTGGGTATTGATCTGATGTTGATTTCGGCCTTCGGGGTTAATACTTAGGGAATTGTTCACTTGCTAATTTACGGTTAAAGGCTGATGGAATGGAATGTGATTTTGGGTTTATCGTGAACCATGTTTTAAATGACATTGGTTCTTTAACCCAGTTAAAGACAGGATATGATTTCCTAAGTTAAACAATCGTTAATATTGATTTTTGGGAAGATTAAAACCAAGTGGAGTTTTAATGCTTCTTTAATTAGATTGAAATGATATCCAAAGGATGATTAAAGAATAAATTTAAAGGATTTATCTTTGATAAAATTAATGGGAACCTTTCCCAAAGTATAAGAATATTTGAATAAAGGAATATTCTGAATTGGAATGAGGCGTATGTTGTGTTTTTATAGCACTTGTTTATTATATACGCGAGTTATTTAGAAAGACAGGGTTTATCCCATTCTGAATAACTGATTCGACGATGTGTTGAGGATGAAGACGGTGGTTGAAGACCGGAGGTCTTCACATCATTTGAATGATTACTGATGTCTTGATTGGGCTGTACACCCAAGACAAGGTAATAAGTGGTGATCGTCAAGACGTACTTGGAGATCGACCGGATATGCGAGGACCTCTCCCCTATAATGGACATATGGGGGAGTAATAAGGTGCCTCCGGTTTTGTTCAAATCCAGAACGAACTTGTAAATGGATGTGTGTTTGACATAGGATTTCATTCTGTGTGATTTATAGACATCAGTTGCATAGCGTGAATTTCCCGTGTGGCATGCTTAAATGCAAATGATCAAGGTTTCTGTTGAAAAGCAGAGTCTTGTTGTTGATGAACAAAGCACGACTTTAATATTGCGTAGCTTTGTGTGGCGTTAATTCGCGAGCCTCACACCCCGGTGTGAACCAGAAACGGGAGAGGACATCAGGAAGGGCATGCGTTTCCTTCTAGCTAAGAGTGGTGTCAGCATTTTGCACGCCCTGGTATTTTACTTATGTGGATGATGGATAGGAGGCGCCTCAGTTATATCGGTCGATCCGGGTCCGATGGAGTCCTTTGGCTTATTTACGACCCATAGGGCGGGGAAACGCGTTGTTCAGGCATTTTAATCCACTCTGTGTGGACCCGCCCTGACAATCCAAGGGTCACTCGAGCTCTGACCTGAGACATGTGTAGCATATAACGCTGTTGTATACACAATTATATTGATTTTTGTTTGATGATAACAACCAAATAAATATTATTTTAAATGAGTTTGTTACTGTACTGTTATTATACATCATAGACTGGAATATAATATTTATATTTAAATAAAATACGACTGTGCAGATGTTTAAATATTCACACAGTACTTTATTTAAATATTTTATTTTATATCAATATCAAAACAATACAGAATTGCAACCCCAGTATTTGAATAACTTCACAGATATTACCTTATAGAATTTGTACTTGTAAATAAACAGTATACGAAAGACAAATTTGTTTGAACACAATGAAATAATATTTTATTTCAAACAGTTTTGTTTATTACAAATATCAGTTCAAATTCATTCTTTCAGTACATTTGCTTCTCATTTTTTTTCACTTATACACTCTCAGACACATTGACACTTACAAACTGACTCATCACTGTTTTTGTTTAGTCTTCTGTCTCCACAGCATCTTCGCTGTCAGTCCAATCATCATCTTCATACCTGTCATATACAGAAACACACACAGTATATGGAACAGAAATAATTTCATACTCTAGCAAATATTATTTAATTTTAAAATTTTATTTGCCTCGGTTTTCTGGTGTGTTTTTCATCATTTTTCATGACTTGATCTAATTCATCAGTATCTAGGCAGACAGTATGTATATATATACAGGGACAGGAAATTTTCTGAATGGCTGCATATAAACACGTGTATATATATACACGTGTGCACTGCCACGCCAATTTAGTGTGCAACTGAGGAGTAGCCACGTGGACCTTCTCGACTCAGTGCACATGAAAGGTCAACATAGTCAACACAAATGGCCGAGCTCAACACAAAGCGCAGCAAAAAGCAGAAATGCATATATATGGTGCAACATCAAAAATAAGCAAGATAAGGCAAGTTCATATCAGCTACAAATACATAGCCAAAGTCGTCGAGCCGTGTACATGTTCCTGTCAGCCCAAACAAAACAGTCAGTTTGATGAGCAGATACACAAACAAATCATTGTGGACAGAAATGAATACAACTCAGTTTCAATGTGGTGCATCTCAAAATATTGGTGGAGTAATAGCATGTGCAGATGGGTCAAGCTCAAGTGAAAATGTCATGAGCTTAGTAAACAGTGGTGTACAAAGCAGCTCAATCAAGTTCGAGCAAAATTTCAAAGAAAAATAGTGCTTTGATATATGGAATGAGAACACAAAATTGGTGCACATATTCAATCTCCACAAGTTTTATTTGTGACAAACATGACAGATCAATCTATTTAAATAGCAGTCAAGTATATACACAGTTTCATCATGGTGTATGGTTCAACACAAAGGAATGGTGCAACTGAAATGAATGACAGCAAATGGTCAAGACAATAAGCAAGGATGTGTGTACACAGAATCAAGATGGTGAAGACTAACACATCAGCATGGTTATGCAAGCACATCACTGGTTAAACATGGACAGGTGAACATGTCTTATGCAAGAAAACAACAAAGAGGTTCTTGAATGAACAAATCAATGCATGTGCAAAGCAAATGGACAGAGCAGCAAATTCAATGATATGCAACAGTGATGACAGTGCAGAAGAAGCAACACGTATGTATGGGAGCAAATTCAAGTGTGATCAACATGTTCTAATAAAGGCATATTTTCTCATACATATCAATCAGCAATTTCAGGATGTAGTAATGATTTCTGAAATTAAATCTGGAAAGTATTCATTTCACTTTATTTCTGAATTGTCCAGAAAAACTCAAGTATTCTCGGCAGTTTTGTTAAGGGAAAATGAATCATTTATTTCCAAAAAATCAGAGAGAAGAAATCCTTGGCAAGCATTAAAGTGTAGTTTTCAAAATATCAAAGGCTTGTGTACATACAAAGTCTCGAAGCAATCAAGCCAGAGAGCAACAAGTTCTTTTTGATTTCAAGAAATACAAATATTAAATAAATAGACATTCAAGTTTTAATGTTGATTTCAGTTTTGGCAAAATATTTTGGGAAAGCTTTTTTTTTTTTTTTTTTGATAAGAATCAATTTAAAAGCTTTCCTGAAATCAGTGTTTTAGACATGGCAGAAATAGAAAGATTGAAGGAATCTTTAGGAATCATTCTCGGCAAGCAAAATGTCCAGTAATCAAAAATTAGGGACAAGAAATCAATTCAAAGGTTTGCCAAATACACGCAAGCAAAAATGGAAACAAATAATTTGTAAAATCACGGCATATTTTTCAAGGGACAACAATTTTTTTTCTTGTTTTGCCATAATCAATCAAGCCGAATTTATCAAGGAATCAAGTCCAGATATATCTCTTCAATCACGCAAGGGTTCACAATAAATCAAGGGCAAGAAGAAGAGGAAAACAACACGCAATCATATTGAAATCATCACGTGAAATCAGAGCATGTTATAGGATTATATAATCCTATTTAACACCAATTACATCACTGGCAATTTGGATTGAAAATTCAAAAAATCAATTCAAGAAATTCAAAGCAAGAAATTTCAGAAAACTCACTTGTTTCGATCAGAAGCCCAAACATAATCAATCGACGAGCAAACCAGTGAATTCGAACTTCAGAGTTTACCCCAAAGAAATTCAATTTGAGGTCGAGATTGATTTGGAGCAAATTTGAGAAAACCATAGGTTTTTCTTCCAACCGCCATTTTTAGAGACAAAAGGATCGAGCTTAACAAATAAAAATAGGCCGGCCTAATTCTTTGAAGAGTGGAAAGGGAATGACCCTTTAATCTTTATCTCCTAGGGTTTTTATTGTTTTTTATGTTTTGTATTTTCTATTCTTTTTTTAAAAAAACCATCTCAAATAGTTTCTAGAATTCTATAAAATCTAGGAGAATCAGTCAGGGTGTTGACTGACAGTTGACAGAGTCTGTAAAATCTGGGTTACTGGTTACGGGGTCGTAAACAGGGGAATCTGATCGAGTGGATATCGGTCAGTCTAGGGTTTTGAGCGTAGGGTTAGAATAGGAGCAGGGTTTGCAAGTGTACATGGTCTTGTATGCGGGATCTGTTCTATCACCTAGTAGAAACCTTAGGAATGCAGCAGTAGGCAGGGTTTTGCCGAAGCTAGATATATCTGTGTCTGATTTATTTTCTGCATTTCTGTTTCTACTATATTCTGTGATTTGTTTATTATTATATATCCCGTTAGAATTTTAATTCGGTTAAAAACTGTGATAAACCCTATTCACCCCCCCTTCTAGGGTTAATCTAGATCTAACAATTGGTATCAAAGCAGGTATTCTGTTAACTCTAGAGCAATGGTGATTCCTAGTTGTCAGTCAATAGAGAGTCAGTCCAGTTCATTTCCAACTATTTTCGATGGAACATATTTTTTAAAATGGAAATCCAAAATGGAAATTTATTTAAAATCTGTTAATAATAAATGTTGGAATGTTGTTATCCATGGATTTGATAGTATAGATATTACTTTCAATGCTCGGGCTATGCAAATTATATTTGATTATCTTAGTACTGAACAGTTTAATCTTATCTGTCATTGTTTATCTGCATGGGAAATCTGGGATACTCTTAATACAGAGTATGGAAAAATCTGACAATAGCTCAAAACCCCAGAATGTCAACTCAGATTCAGATCTATGCTTAACAAGTCATGTAGATGAAACTTCAGATGAATCAGATGATGGAGAATCAACAAATGTTGAAACAGAAAATTTCTCATATGAAGATCTGGTTTACGTGTGTCTTGATTTAACGAAATTTGTTGATAAACTCCAACTGAAAAATAAGTCTCTGAAATCTAAGAATTTTGAGTTGACCAGCAAATTTGATGATTTGGAAACACAACTTGAATATGTTAAAAATTCTTTAAATTCTGTTTGCAAAAATTGCTTGAAATTGAAAACCAATCTTGTTCATCTCAATAAAAATATTCAAAAGTTTGAAAATGAAATTCTGGTCTTAAATGAGAACAAGATTGAGTTATCAAATTTGAATAACCTTCTGCAAAAGGAATTTGAAAATTTTAAAACAGATATAAATTCCAAATTTGAAATTGCTGAAAAGGAGAACTTGTTGAAATCAAATTTGATTTTAGAAGAACTTGAAAATGAGATTGAAAAATCCAAGAAATTTGAGTCTGAAAAACAAAAACGATTTGAATCTGAAATCATGGAATCTCAAGCCAGAATTAAAATTCTTAATGATGGAAATTTGGTTTTAAAATCTGATTTTGAAAGATGTAAGATCACTAAAAATCATTGTTTGGATTTAATGAAAGAGAACTGTGATCTTAAAACTAAAATTCAATAGCTTGAGTCAACTTTGACTAAATTTTCTAACAGTGAAAAATCTCTGAATATGGTCTTGAAAAATCAATTTTCATCTGGTAATAAAAATGGTCTCGGCTTTGAGAAAAACAACGTTTTTGAAAATCAGAACTCAAATAATTTTAAAAATCCTTTAAACTGCTTTGGAAAGAATCGATATGAAAATTCAAACTCTGATAATCTCAAAGGATTTTGGAATCATAAACGTGATGTGAATTTATTTTATAATAACCCAATTGAACAATTATGGATCCCAAAAAGAAATAAAACAAACTTCATTAAATTCAAACAGATTTGGGTTCCAAAGGGTACAAAGATAGATTCGAATGGATTATTATACAAACAAGTCTGGATACCAAAATGTGTGAATAAAATTGTGAGTGGTTTTGCAAATTTTGTTAGAACACTCGATCCTATAAATTCATAGGTACCGAAGGATGGCTGAGGAACTACTGTGCTGAAAAGAAATTTGAAATCAAGTTGGTTTATACTTTTTTATCATTTACAGTTCCTTCAGCCAAAATCTATTGAGTTAGAGATTCTGATTTACATTGGATTCTGGTATGATCTCTAAACTCACCTTTGTAAATATTCTCAGTTTTTTTTTTCTTTTCTTTAGTTAATTCTCCTTCTACCTCCTTCTGTTCTTTTGTTTCTGTTTTATCACTGCTATATCTTTTATTCTGGGCTTTCTTAACTTCAAATTGCAGAATTCATGATTTTCTGGAAACTTGTTTTATGTGAATAAAACTCTCTTGTTTTAATCATTTCCAGACCTTGAATTTAAATATGTAATTATCTGCAATTGTTTTGAAGTTTATTTTTTTATTTTTGAATTCTTAACAGTGCTGAAGCATTAGTATCATATCTTGAACACTGTTATTTTGAATTCTAAATTTATTGAAGATATGAATATTTAATGAAATTCCATACACTTCTGCTGTTTTGGGTTTCTTCTAATAACTCATTACAGCACTCTGCTATTTATCAGTTGTGAAAATTTCATTGATTTTTAGATTGGCTTGGATATTTTTGAATTGTCTTGAATCTTAGCGATACATCTTGAAATTCATTTTGTATTCGTGATCAGTATGGTTGAAATTTGTTTATTTGAAATTATCTAAAATTCTTGATATTTTGAATATCACACACCACTTAAATTTCAAATTATCAAACTTGTGTGAATAATTCATTATATCTCAAACTTGACATGGTTTCAAGTGATTTCAAATAAATTAATTTTTTTTTTGGATCATGAATACCTTTCAGACTTAATGTAAATGATCTGAAATTTCTCTTGTGATTGTAAGAGATAATTTTTGAAAATTCTTTGAAAAGTTGGTCTTAAATCTCTCTATTATTTCATGGTTATTTGATATAAATATTTGTTTGTTTAAAATCATTTGAAATTATTGGTTTATTGAATCTCACACATATCTTGAATCTGAAATTAATAATCTGGTGTGATTGATTCACTAAATCTTGAGAGTTTCATATTCCTCAAATGATTTCAAATAAACAGTATCTTTAATCATTGGATCATGAATCATCTTATGTGACCGTCGTCTTGACTTGTCTGCTTTGAACTAATATCTTATGCTGCTCTGATACTGTTTTGAAAATTGTTTTGTTTTGGAATCATGCTGCTCTGATTAAAAGAAATTGATTTGTAAATATTTTTGAGGACTGCTTGATTTAGTATCAAAGGTTTACCATGCTCTGATAAATGGAATATGTGTGCTTGAGTTGCTTGCTTTGTAATTAATTTTTTTTTTGTTGACTAAGATACCCTTGTTTAGCCACCAGTGTCATTTTAAAATCCTCACTAATAGAGACACCATTTGGTATCAGATGTGCAATTTTTTGTCTTGCTGTATGGATCTTTCTTATCCCTCTTGTAATTGTTTTTCAGTTCTAAAATTATTTATTGATTATTCATTCAGAAATTGAAATCAATATCCAAATTGAACTGTATTTATAATTCATCAAAATTATTATTAGTTTTTGAAATTGTGATGAATTGTGACTGCAATATATTTCACAACAAGAAGAGATTTTTTTTTTAGATTTTCATGATGGTTGAACATTTATTATAATATCTTTGAATTGGCAATTATTTCACGACCATCTCTTTTATCTATCATCATTCTACCATCCATCATGATTTTATATTAATGTGGAGAGTTTAATTTTTTAAAAATCTTTTTGGATAAACAGTGAAAATATTTGTGATGGAATTGTGGTTATATTATCATTTGGAATTAGTGATAATTGAAAATTTTCAATGATCCCGGTACAGTCGAGCATATTTCATAATATAATTAATTTAGAAATTTATTTCACAGTCCATTTCTGTACCTACCACATTTCTATCATTCATATTGTTTTTATATACTAAGGAGATTTTCATTTTTAAAGCTGAAATGATAAATATATAAATATAAGTGTGTCTCTAATCTCATTTAAAAATCCAAGCTCTGGTCATGCATGGTTAAGAGACAACTTATAATTTAAGTTGCGACTGATCTCATTTAAAAATCCAAGCTCTGGTTATGTGTGGCCAGTGTGCTCTTAAATAAAAGAAAAGGAAATAGTGTGTTATAAATTGAAATTAAGTTGAAATTCTCCTTTGTACATAAAAACAAGCCTATCAATCCATATTCTAATATGTGAAATGTGTTGAAATTTTATGATGTATTATGATTTGTTGATTGATAGATATTAGGATTTGAGATTATACAATTTTTGTCACTTAAATTGATTGATTAATTATAGTCCAAATCCATCGCTGTTATTATGCTCAATTTTTTAAAATTCTTCTGAAAATAATTGGAAATCATTTTTTTTAACTCTCCCCATTTTTATATAAAATTCATCGTAAATCCGTCATTCTCTACAATGGGAAATATTTAACCTGTTCTCAGAACATTATGATTTTTGTTTGACTGATTGAGATTTATGATGACCGTTCTTCCTCTTAAGCTGAATTTATTCTTTGTCATTTTTCATCTGTATTTTAAACTTCGTATCCTTTTGATGATAACAAAAGGGGGAGAATGAGTTGAGATTTTGATTTATGAGTGAATAATTTATAAATATTTTTAATTTTGAAAATTCATTCATTTTTTCATTTGCATAGTTATAGAGGGAGCTAATAAATAGGGGGAGTTGAACATTCACTGTCAAACACATTTATTGTGTTCAAAAACTTTTATTTGTTTGTCATCATCAAAAGGGGGAGAGTGTTGTATATAACGCTGTTGTATACACAATTATATTGATTTTTGTTTGATGATAACAACCAAATAAATATTATTTTAAATGAGTTTGTTACTGTACTGTTATTATACATCACAGACTGGAATATAATATTTATATTTAAATAAAATACGACTGTGCAGAAATTTAAATATTCACACAGTATTTTATTTAAATATTTTATTTTCTTTCAATATCAAAACAGTACAGAATTGCAACTCCAGTATATGAACAACTTCACAGATATTACCTTACAGAATTTGTACTTGTAAATAAACAGTATACGATAGACAAATTTGTTTGAACACAATGAAATAATATTTTATTTCAAACAGTTTTGTTTATTACAAATATCAGTACAAATTCATCCTTTTAGTACATTTGCTTCTCATTTTTTTTCGCTTATACACTCTCAGACACATTGACACTTACAAACTAACTCATTATTGTTTTTGTTTAGTCTTCTGTCTTAATGGCATCTTCACTGTCAGTCCAATTATCATCTTCATACCTGTCATATACAGAAACACACACAGTATATGGAACAGAAATAATTTCATACTCTAGCAAATATTATTTTATTTTAAAAAATTTATTTGCCTCAGTTTTCTGGTGTGTTTCTCATCATTTTTCATGACTTGATCTAATTCATCCGTGTCTAGGCAGACAGTTTGTGTGTATATATATATATATATATATATATATATATATATATATATATATATATATATACAGGAACAGGAAATTTTCTGAATGGCAGCATATAAACACATGTATATATATACACGTGTGCACTGCCACGCCAATTCAGTGTGCAACTGAGGAATAGCCACGTGGACCTTCTCGACTCAGTGCACATGAAAGGTCAACATAGTCAACGCAAATGGCCGAACTCAATACAAAGTGCAACAAAAAGCAGAAATGCATATATATGGTGCAACATCAAAAATAAGCAAGATAAGGCAAGTTCATATCAGCTACAAATACATAGCCAAAGTGGTCGAGCCGTGTACATGTTCATGTTAGCCCAAACAAAACAGTCAGTTTGATGTGCAAATACACAAACAAATCATTGTGGACAGAAATGAATACAACTCAGTTTCAATGTGGTGCAGCTCAAAATATTGGTGGAGTAACAGCATGTGCAGATGGGTCAAGCTCAAGTGAAAATGTCATGAGCTTAGTCAACAGTGGTGTAAAAAGCAGCTCAATCAAGTTCGAGCAAATTTCAAAGAAAAACAGTGCTTTGATATATGGGATGAAAACACAAAATTGGTGCACATATTCAATCTCCACAAGTTTTATTTGTGATAAACATGACAAATCAATCTGTTTAAATAGCAGTCAAGTATATATACAGTTTCATCATGGTGTATGGTTCAACACAAAGGAATGGTGCAACTAAAATGAATGACAGCAAATGGTCAAGACAGTAAGCAAGGATGTGTATACACAGCATCAAGATGGTGAAGACTAACACATCAGCATGGTTATGCAAGCACAACACTGGTTAAACATGGACAGGTGAACATGTCTTATGCAAGAAAACAACAAA
The DNA here is from genome assembly GCA_030737875.1 of Allium sativum. Lineage (NCBI taxonomy): Eukaryota > Viridiplantae > Streptophyta > Magnoliopsida > Asparagales > Amaryllidaceae > Allium > Allium sativum. The sequence goes on from CM060924.1 coordinate 666,458,403, forward strand.
GAGGTTCTTGAATGAACAAATCAATGCATATGCAAAGCAAATGGATAGAGCAGCAAATTCAATGATATGCAACAATGATGACAGTGCAGAAGAAGCAACATGTATATATGGGAGCATATTCAAGTGTGATCAACATGTTCTAATGAAGGCATATTTTCTCATACATATCAATCAGCAATTTCAGGATGCAGTAATGATTTCTGAAATTAAATCTGGCAAGTATTCATTTCACTTTATTTTCAAATTGTCCAGAAAAACTCAAGTATTCTTGCCAGTTTTGTTAAGGGAAAATGAATCATTTATTTCCAAGAAATCAGAGAGAACAAATCCTTGGCAAGCATTAAAGTGCAGTTTTCAAAATATCAAAGGCTTGTGTACATACAAAGTTTTGAAGTAACCAAGCCAGAGAGCAACAAGTTCTTTTTGATTTCAAAAAATACAAATATGAAATAAATTGACATTCAAGTTTTGATGTTGATTCCAGTTTTGGAAAAATATTTTGGGAAAGCTAAAACAATTTTTTGATAAGAATCAATTTAAAAGCTTTCCTGAATTCAGTGTTTTAGACATGGCAGTAACAGAAAGATTGTAGGAATCTTTAGGAATCATCCTCGGCAAGCAAAATATCTAGTAATCAAAAATCAAGGACAAGAAATCAATTCAAAGGTTTGCCAAATACACGCAAGCAAAAATGGAAACAAATAATTTGTAAGATCACGGCATATTTTTCAAGGGATAGCAATTTTTTTTCCTGTTTTTCCATAATCAATCAAGTCGAATTTATCAAGGAATCAAGTCCAGATATATCTCTTCAATCACGCAAGGGTTCACAATAAATCAAGGGCAAGCAAAAGAGGAAAACAACACGCAATCAGATCGAAATCATCACGTGAAATCAGAGCATGTTATAGGATTATATAATCCTATTTAACACTAATTACATCACTGGCAATTTGGATTGAAAACTCACAAAATCAATTCAAGAAATTCAAAGCAAGAAATTTCAGAAAACTCACTTGTTTCGATCAGAAGCCCAAACATAATCAATCGACGAGCAAACCAGTGAATTCGAACTTCAGAGTTTACCCCAAAGCAATTCAATTTGAGGTCGAGATTGATTTGGAGCAGATTTGAGAAAACCCTAGGTTTTTCTTCCAGCCACCATTTTTAGAGACAAAAGGACCGGGCTTAACAAATAAAAAAGGGCCAGCCTAATTCTTTGAAGAGTGGAAAGGGGATGGCCCTTTAATCTTTATCTCCTAGGGTTTTTATTGTTTTTTATGTTTTGTATTTTCTATTCTATTTTTTTTAAAACCGTCTCAAACAATTTCTAGAATTCTATGAAATCTAGGAGAATCAGTCTGGGTGTTGACTGGCAGTTGACAGAGTCTGTAAAATCTGGGTTACTGGTTACGGGGTCGTAAACAGGGGAATCTGATCGAGTGGATATCGGTCAGTCTAGGGTTTTGAGCGTAGGGTTAGAATAGGAGCAGGGTTTGTGAGTGTACATGGTCTTGTATGCAAGATCTGTTCTATCACCTAGTAGAAACCTTAGGAATGCAGCAGTAGACATGGTTTTGCTGAAGCTGGGTATATCTGTGTGTGATTTATTTTCTGCATTTTTGTTTCTGCTATATTCTGTGATCTGTTTATTATTATATATCCCGTTAGATTTTTAATTCGGTTAAAAACTGTGATAAACCATATTCACCCCCCTCTAGGGTTAATCTAGATCCAACAACATGGGCTAGATTGTCTCGAAGAGGCAAGGAGATCCCTTGCCTTGGTTCACAGATGGAAATCCAACTTCCAATACGTGACAATTGCGGTTTTGATTGTAGAGCCTAGTATTGGCGACAAGATATATGATACCCATGTCGTCTAGGATTGATACATTTATATTTGAAGTCGTTTTATACAATACGTACTTATAATAGTATCAAATGATTTGTTTTAATGTACAAAGCATGTTTGGCTATTATAAGGGAAATCCATATCCCCCGGCTTGCGTTGCATTGTGTGATAGGACCTAGGTCTTATAATAGCTTCATTTTTCCAAAAAGCATTGTGCTGTTTTGTTATGTGCACTGGTATTCTTGGGAGGAAACCCGTTCCGTGTTATACGGCATGGTCCCTTGATATATCTAATTTAAAGTAAAGTTTTAAATAACTATTTTAGTTCTCACACCAGTCCCATAACTGATCTAGAGTTTATTGTTTTATCCTAACCTCTGGGTGCCCCTATTTTCCGCACGGGCAGCTAGTAGTTTTGGTTTTGCAGATTTATATTCACAGGATCTTGGTTTACAGCTGGAATGATATTTGGAAAGCTCTATATCCGTATATTCCTTTCAGTTGTGTTTTGTATTATTTTCCCGCTGCTATGTATTTAAGTGTAATTTAAATCTCTGATATTTAGTAAATGTGTAATATTTATTCATATTTTGTATATTCTTGTATTCTGATGTATATTGTTGTCATAAGCAAAGAAATGTTCTTCCGTTTGTGTTTTGATTTGTCGTGTTCTCAATTCAATCTAGGCTTTCCTTCACGGGGAAGTTCGGGTCGCTCCATGCAAACCGACGGGGACATGTTTGTGCATGGGCCGGGCAGAGGGGGCTAAGACGACCGTGACACCAGTAGATATGGTTGTGCGCACCATGAGTTGACACTTTAGGAAGTGATACCTCCTACTATGGGGCCAGCACAGGATATCTACAGGGTAGGGAGCCGATCGATTAGGATAGGGGTTAGGTATACTTGGATGTATGACGTAAGCCTACCAACTTATAGTGGAAGGGATCATCTCATTTCAGTTATACTAGTAAAAATGCAGAGTAATCATTAGTGAGGCACATACACCTTAACTTGCTTACCTTGTCACACCTGCCATTTATGTAGTGATCTCTCTTATCCACTTTATATTCCTATCATGTTGCTTTTATTTAACTACTAGCTAAAAGTAACTAGACTCGCCAGACTTTATGTCTGACCCTGTTATTTCTCCTTCTATCTCCCCCCCTCCCCCGGGGTTCTCAGGGAGGAAACACTCAGACTTAATCAGGAATCAGACATCATCTTGCTGGGAGCTACTTCTTAAGTATGGCTCAAGTTCTTATCTCTACTATGGCTTAACTCTTTTTATTTGGGGAATGATGCTTTTTATTTACTTATGTACTCTGATGGTGCAAGACAGAAGTTATTTTATTGTAATGGTTTTTGTGACTTATGAAATTGTGGACCAAGGTATTATGACTTATGTTCGAAATTAAAGTTTAAATTTTCCTTTGTTGCCTTATTTATATCTATCTTATAATTATTTTGTGTCTGTTTACTTATAACACTTCACGAAACTTAATGCATTCCCTTATTGAGTGACATTACGGACGTGGGGTGTCACATACAATAATTATATCAGAGTACAAGATATCAGAGTATAAATAAATAATATACACTGGAAAGTATTAGAGTTCAAATTACAAAGTAGCGGAATTAAAATGTATAAATATAATGACTAACACAACTGAATGAAATACATGGATACAAAGCTTTTCGAATATAGCTCTAGCTATAATCCAGGATTCTAGGATAAGAAATATCTACGAAAAGCAAAACTACTAGCTGCCTATGTAGAAAATATGGGCACCCAAAGTTCAGGTTAAAACAATAAACTCCGAGTCAGTCATGGGAATGGTGTGAGAACTAAAACAATTATTAACTTGATCTTAAAATTACATAAATTAAGGGACCACGTCGTATAACACAGAACGGGTTTACCCCCAGAATACCAGTGCATAAAACAAACAACGCAATGTTAAATAAAGAACAATGAAGCTATTATAAGACTCAGGTCCCATCACACAATGCAACGCAAGCCGGAGGATAGAGTTTTACCTTATATTAGCCAAATATGCTTGGTACGCAAAATTTATCTTTTATTATTACTATAAGTGAAGAAATCAACTTCAAATATAAATGTATCAATCATAGACGACATAGGTACCATATATTATGTCGTTATACATAGGTTTACAACAAAAACCGCAAAATGTTGTATTGGAAGTTTGGATTTCTATCACGATGGCTACTGATCCGAAAGATCGATCACGTAGTGTAATACTCAACGACTTACATCCCGTACATGAGAAAATGCTGTACCACTCTATCCTTCAAGGAATCGGGGGGTGTGCCCTATCCCTACCAGGTGTGGAGCGACAACACCCAGTCTACCTCGGTCGACATAATCCATCATCCTCTCGAAACTATACTGATCTAACCATTAGTTCACCATCATACCGATGTGTGAGGCTCGCGAATTAAAGCTATGCTTCGATCATCATCCACCAAGCTCTGCTTTTCAACAAAAGCTTAGATCAATGCAACTTAGCATGTTACACTGTCAATCCATACCATATCGTTGATCTCAACTAATATATAACCTCTAAGCTCATATGTCTCAGAGAAGAGTGTTAAGTAAGAGAATAAATTCTCCGCCACCAAACAGATATATATTTAGCAGAGATCAATTAATACAACATAACAGAATACAATGTCAGACACACGATCCATTTACAAATCCGTTCTGGGTCTGAACGAAACCGGAGGCACCTTATTCCTCATCCCGTATGTCCAATACAGGAGAGAAGCCCTCATATATCCGAATAATCAACAAATACGTCTGGACGGCTACCACTGTAGCCCCTTCAAGGTAACTACTCCAATCATTGGCACCAGTAGCAACCCATCCATTCGATGTGAAGATCGTCGATCTTGCACTGTCTTCAATCTCTTCGACTGTTAGTCATCGTATCAATTATTCAGAATGGGTTAAACGTGGTCTTTCCGAATAACTCATGTATCTTAAAATCAAGTGCTATAACAACACATCATACGCCTCATTCCAATCCAGAATATTCTTTTATTCGCATTTATTTATTCTGGAAAGGTTCTCATTAATCTTATCAAAGATTATCACTTTTAAACACACTGTTTAATCCATTTCTTTGGAAATCATTTCAAAAGATTTTATAGTATCTTTTCACAGTTTAAATCAAATTAAGGTTTATAAAACTAGTCGGGATTAACGCCTTACTGAAGTAATCATTCATTTTATTACCTCATCCCAACCTATTCATCCCATGGAGCAAAACTGGTAGTACTCCATATCTAATACTACTGTGTTATCAGTAAATTCAATTACCGTTTCACGTTTAAATCTAATTAAAGATTTAACTATTGCATGAAGTAAAACTGGTGATACTCCATTCTCGAACACTTCTCAAATTTGGAAAATTTAATTACCAAATTAACATTTCAATCTAATTAAAGATTCATTAAGACTCCACTTAGTTTTAATCTCCAAAAATCATTATTTAATGATTATTCAAATTTAGGAAATAAATCCTGTCTTTACTGGGTTAAAGAACCAATGTCATTTAAAATCACGATAAACCCAAAAATCATCTTCTATCAAAATGGAATCTACATGGAAATCATAACTGTGTATAATCGATATAAATTCCCGTATCAGACTAATAATATAAATGGAATAACGGAAAAGCCTTTTGAATTCCATATATAGTAACAGCCTTCCTTCACAGCAGCTTATTACGATTATTACCAATCGAATTCCATTCAATTCTAATTTAATATAATAAATTGGAAATCTTTACTTTGGAAAATTCCATTAATCTTAATTAAAAGATTATAAATTCCAAATCATATTCTTCACGGTTAATTGGGTTAAAGAACAAATGTTATTTAAAATACCATTCACTATAAACTCAAATATCCAATTCTTTTATTCAATTCCAATTAAATATTAATTAACTGGAAAACTTCACTAAATCTTAATTTAAAGATTTATTCTTTTCTCAACTGGTTTTAAGAACAGCGTTATTTAAGGCGCCGTTCACGACAAACCCAAAATCCAATTTGATGTCAAATACAAATCTCTGAATATAAATTATATCGGCTTATATTCAATATCAAATTCTAAAACCAACGGATATCGTATTGGGAATAACGATATCTGTATCTTCCAAATTCCTCTGCAATATCTGTATAAACACGGAATCCAATATCAAAATATTCCGAAGATTATTTCCATTCCAAATCCAATCTAATTTATTCATTGGAAAATTCTGGTTATTTTAAAACCATTTTTAATGTCCAATTTATTTGTTTCTAAAAATAATTGGATTATTATTCTAGTTATTAAGTAGTTCATTTTGATAAAATTATATTTTTAACTTTTCAAATTGGAATTTTTCATGCAAAATCTTTCCAAATCATTTATTATGAATTTACATAATTTTCCATATTTTTATTAATTTTAATATCGCAAATTCGGTCGATTTTCAATATTGACCACTGAATTGCATCCATAGCGACCTTCTCTAAAATTGATTTGGACATAATTTGAAATCCAACTATTCAAATTTAAATCACTTCTATTCATTAGAAATATCTTTTCGATACGAGCGCAACGGTTCTGGTATTAGGATAATCTGACGGTTGGATCTCTCGTAACATCAATTCGAAGTTAATGGTTGAAATTCGCAAACGCTCGCTGCGTGACGTGTTCTATTCAGGCCACTAAATATATATAATATATATATATCATCGATTTCTTTTTAAAACGTATTTTTAAAATATTTATAAATTCGTTTTAAAACGATTTCACATTCTATTTCAATTTTAAATCAAAATTGAATATTCTATATCATTATAATATTAAAACGATAATGTTTTCAAAATATCAGATTTTGAAATCGCTTTTCGATATTCATTAAAAAATGAAACAAATCGACAGAAAATCCCGTTCATGTTAAAATGGCGTTTAACTACTTAACACGACTTCACATTTCAATATTTTCGAGTCCATCCAAAATCGGACATCAAAATCACATTTTGATTATTCACTGAATATTATTTTAGAATATTCGTTAATTCTGAACTGGAATCAGGTTCAATCAACTACCATATAATTTCAGTTATATGGATTTCATATATTGCATGTATATAACAATAATGATAAACAATCATTAAAAATTCATACAATATCCAGTTTTACAACTATATAAGCATTAAAATAAATAAATAACGCTTATACAGTCTGTCAACCCATCGATTGACATACATCTAAAAAATTGGGATTAATGTATGTCAAATATCATCCCAATACCTGTGTGGGGTTTTCAAACAACAAATGTTGATTATTATTCGTACAGTTGGGCGATGTGTAAAATATTATTGTCCCAATCAATGTCAGTTAAATGGGTGTACATAAACAAACCGTCCGATTTGTAAATGAATATTTATTTAATTTTATTTTCATGATAATTTTTACATAAATTTTATATAAATAATTTTATATACAACAATATCAATCAATGACAATCCCAATCTCAATCCAAAAAAACAATCAACCATGGTTTGTACAAAAAAATAGTGTTAGGAGCTACTAAGCCCCATCCGCAACCTATTATATAATAAAAGTAAAATAATTTGAGTGAGTGGGAGTTCTCACTTTGATCTGATAAAAAATCATTTAATAACGATTGTTTTAATCAAATTGAATAAGCCATTAAATTTTATCAAAAATATAAACTAGCTCTAAAATCCTTCTTCTCAGTTCTGCAATGTAGTGTTCTCTTCCATGATTCCAACGCAACTGACGGTTCTTCAATCCGATATCGCATGAGAAAGCTACGGTATTTTAAACAATGATTAGTTAAATAGCTAATTAACTTTAATTAATTACCAATTAAATTAATTATCAATTTAACCCCTTCTTCCCCGTCCTCGTTCCTTCCAGCAAAACGTGAAACAACCGAAACCCAAATCCAAGGACCTAGGGCACCAAAATGTGTCGCCTACAGTCGGCTTGACGATGATCGTATACCTCCACGACGACGCCCCATGTCCCCTCACCCAGCGCCATATGTGGCACCCAACTTGTCCCGCCCTCCAATCATAAACTGGCGATCGAGCGTGGCCTATATGAGGTCTGAGAACTCACGAGTTTCCACACGAGAAAAGATCAAAACCGTATTGATAAAAAGATCACAAAATTCTCTCCAAAATTCCCTTTGAGAGTTAGGTTTAATTCAAATCGGATTAAAAGATATTAAGGGTTTATTTCTGGATGATTTTGGCCATTTATCATAAGGGTGGCGGCAGCTGTTAATGTGAAGAGGGAATTAGGGTTTAAGGCCTTTTATACCATCATTTTTTTAATTCTATTTAATTCCCAAAAGTGAATTTCGCATCCGAACACAAATTTAACCCCAATGATTGTTGCCTCAAGCCAAATACCCCCATTCTGGACACAATGAGATATGTTTCGTAAGCCAATTCGACTTTTTCTATCAGTTTTTCTTTAAATTAAAATATAAATCAATATATTGAATTTTTAACGTACATTTTAATTTACCGGGGTCATATACCGACTCCAAAAATAATAGAAAAATAAATCTAGCTATTTTTTGACGATACAGTCCAAACAAAACTAATTTCGTCGAATTTGGAGATCGTTTGAAAAATGGCCATTTTCTGGTCGATCCAATTCAAACTGAAACTGTCAAAACACATTTAAATTTACCACGCTCACATATTAAATCCAAAAATTATGAAATTTGGAATTTAGCAATAATTTGACATTCTGGATCCAGCAAAAGTGGTTTCATCGAAAACGGTGGTTGTTTGCAAAATGGCTATTTTTAAGGGCTATATATTATATTAAAAATATAATTAAATTCCACAGCGACTATTCTAAATTTTAAATTGGACATAACTTTCAATTCTCATTATGAAATCTGAATTTTTTACATTCTTTAGAAAGATATAATTAAACAGATTCAAATATTTCTTCTTCACTGAAATCCGATTGATTTTGAATTCTGTACATTCATTTGAAATTTAAAATCGAATTTTCAAACTACCGGGCCATTTCAGGCTCGTTTTATAATTAAAATAAATGTATACGTTCTAACTTCAATTTAAATAAATTTTTAGTCATTACTATTTAAAATAAATCATTCTAAATATTCAACATCCATTAAAATAGGAAAAATAAAAAATTTATTGGTTTAGAAATTCGGGGTTGTTACAATCTCCCCCACTTAAAATCTTTTCGTCCCCGAAAAGGAACGGAGATGAAAGTTGTTTAACCAACCAACTCAACTTTCATTCTGGCTTTCATTTTTCAACTTTTCAGTTTCTAAGAATTTTCTAACTTCTCAAAAATTTGGCTAACACCCTAAATTTTCGATTTTTTTTGCCATAACCTCCTTTGTACGGGCTGACCGGTAAAACCAAAACTTGCCTCACAGGGCCCACATCAATCCAAAAGAGAAAGAAAATGCCAAGCAACTTGCCAATCGGCTCATAAAATCATCAAATCCTAATAAATACAATAATATGTATTTATTTGTCGAGCATAAAATTTTATTCCTCTTCTTAGCTCCCATGCTATGACTTGTTCATTATATACACATGTACATATATGCAATTTCAATCAATCTTTAATTCAGTTCAAATTTGACTTGATTTGGCTAAATTTACGTTTCATTTTTATATTGGTTTTGATTTGGTTTAATTCAACTTTTCATTCTCATATTGGTTAAATTAATTATCATTCCAATATTTTTATTAGTTAAACTAATAATCAAACATCACAACCAGCATTCATTTAGTTGATTAGCTTTTCAAACATACAATTTCTATATATTCAAAAGTCTATTTTTATTGCCAAATCACAACAACATATCTTATCTAAGTTTTGGTTCTCAAGCTAGTCAATTCGAAATATATAGATATCTCACTTTCGAAACTCAAACATAAATACTGATGATGACATGTCAATCACAGTATCATCCCCATGATACTAGAGTGTGATTCTATATCTACGCAGTATATTTAAGGCTTTGTATACACGTTTGTAAGGCGTATATGCAAAATCTTCTTATACCCGATAGTTCAAAATCAAGCTAAAATAAAATACTTAAATACGTATAATAAGATACAATTTTCAGAACTAAATTCATTTTTTATAAATAATACTCTTCCAACTCATTCTAAGGTATTACTAACCCTATCTTTAACGAGTCATTCTTATAGGATGTTACTAATCCTCTCTCTGATGAATTCTTCCATTCGGTTCTAATGTGTCTTATTCTCTAGCTTTGTAAACCAAAGCTCTGATACCAAACCGAGACGACCCAAACTTCCCCTTATGGGAAATCCCATATTGAATTGAGAACATGACGCGTCAGAACACAAACAATAGAACATTTCATTGCTATTACAACAATTACATTAGAGTACAAGATATCAGAGTATAAATAAATAATATACATTGGAAAATATCAGAGTTCAAATTACATAGCATCATAATTAAAATGTATAAATACAATGATTAACACAACTGAATGAAATACACGGATATAAAGCTTCTCGAATATAGCTCCAGCTGTAATACAGGATCCTGGGATAAGAAATATCTACGAAAACCAAAACTACTAGCTGCCCGTGTGGAAAATATGGGCATCCAGAGTTTAGGTTAAAACAATAAACTCCGAGTCAGTCATGGGACTGGTGTGAGAACTAAAACAGTTATTAACTTGATTTTAAAGTTAGGTAAATCAAGGGACCACGCCATATAACATGGAACGGGTTTACCCCCAAGAATACCAGTGCATAAAACAAACAACGCAATGCTAAATAAAGAACAATGAAGCTATTATAAGACTCAGGTAACATCACACAATGCAACGCAAGCCGGAGGATAATTTTTCACCTCATCATAGCCAAATATGCTTGGTACACGAAATTTATCTTTTATTATTACTATAAGTGAAGAAATCAACTTCAAATATAAATATATCAATCATAGACGACATAGGTATCATATACTATGCCGTCATACATAGGTTTACAACAAAAACCGCAAAATTTTGTATTGGAAGTTTGGATTTCCACCAAGATGGCTACTGATCCGAAAAATCGATCATGTAGTGTAATACTCAATGGCTTACATCCCGTGCATGAGAAAACGATGCAATACACATCCGTACTATATCCAGATATCAAGTATCTCAACGGCTTATGTCCCATGCCTAAGAAAATGCCGTATACTCTATCCTTCTGGGAAACGGGGGGTATGCCCTATCCCTACCAGGTGTGGAGTGACCACACCCATCCTATCTCGGTCGACCAAATCCGTCATCCTCTCGAAAGTATACCGATCTAACCATTAGTTCACCATTATACCGATGTGTGAGGCTCGCGAATTAACACTACACAAAGCTATGCTAATTAAAGTTATGCCTTGATCATCATCCACCAAGCCCTGCTTTTCAAAAAAAGCTTGGATCACTACAACTCAGCATGTCACACTGTCAATCCATACCATATCATTGATCTCAACCAATATATAACCTCTAAGCTCATACGTCTCAAAGAAGGGTGTTAAGCAAGAGAAAAAATTCTCCGCCACCAAACAGATATATATATTTAGCAGAGATCAACGAATATAGTATAACGGAATACAATGTCAAACACACCATCCATTTGCAAGTCCGTTCTGGGTCTGAACGTAACTGGAGGCATCTTATTCCTCGTCCCGTATGTCCAATACAGGAGAGAGGCCTTCGTATATCCGAACAATCAACAAATACGTCTGGACGGCTACCATTGTAGCCCCTTCAAGGTAGCTACTCCAATAATGGGCATCAGTAGCAACCCGTCCATTCGATGTGAAGATCGTCGGTCTTGCACTATCTTCAATCTCTTCGACTGTTAGTCGTCATATCAATTATTCAGAATGGGTTAAACCCAGTCTTTACGAATAACTCGCGTATCTTATATAAGTGCTATAACAATACATCATACACCTCATTCCAATCCAGAATATTCTTTTGTTCGTATTTCTATATTCTGGAAAGGTTCTCATTAATCTCATCAAAGATTATCACTTTTAAACACACTATTTAATCCATTTCTATGAAATCATTTCGAAAGATTCTATAGTATCTTTTCACAGTTTAAACCAAATTAAGGTTTATCAAACTAGTTGGGATTAACGCCTTACCGAAGTAATCATTCATTTTATTATCCCATCCCAACCTATTCATCCCATGGAGTAAAACTGGTAGTACTCAATATCTAACAACACTATGTTATCGGTAAATTCAATTAGCATTTCACGTTCAAAATAATTAAAGATTTAACTACCGTATAAAGTAAAACTGCTGATACTCCATTCTCGAACACTCCTCAAATTTGGCAAATTTAATTAACACATTAACATTTCAAGCTAATTAAAGATTCACTAAAGCTCCAATTAGTTTTAATATCCAAAAATCATTATTTAATGATTATTCAATTTTAGGAAATAAATCATGTCTTTACTGCATTAAAGAACCAATGTCATTTAAAACATCGTTCACGATAAACCCAAAAATCATCTTCTATCAAAATGGAATCTACACAGAAATCATAACAGTATATAATCGATATAAATTCCCGTATCGGACTTATAATATAAATGGAATAGTGGCAAAGCCTTTTAAATTCCATATATAGTAATAGCCTTCCTTCAAAGCAGCTCATTTCGATTATCACCAATCGAATTCCATTCAGTTCCAATTTAATATATAAAATTGGAAATCTTTACTTTGGAAAATTCGATTAATATTAATTAAAAGATTATAAATTCCAAATCATATTCTTCACTATTAATTGGGTTAATGAAAAAATGTTATTTAAAACACCGTTCACTACAAACACGAAAATTCAATTCTTTTATTCAATTCCAATTAAATATTAATTAATTGGAAAGCTTCACTAAACCTTAATTTAAAGATTTATTCTTTTCTCGACTGGGTTTAAGAATAGTGTTATTTAAGACGTCATTCACGACAAACCCAAAATCCAATTTGATATCAAATACAAGTTTTTGAATTTAAATTATATCGGCTTATATTCAATATCAAATTCTGAAACCAACGGATATCGTATTGGGAATAACGATATCTGTATCTTTCAAATTCCTCTATAATATATGTATAATCACGGAATCCAATATCGAAATATTCCAAAGATTATTTCCATTCCAATTTATTCGTTGGAAAATTCTGGTTATTTTAAAACCATTTTTAATGTCCAACTTATTTATTTCTAAAAATAATTGGATTATTATTCTAGTTATTAACTAGTTCATTTCAATAAAAATATATTTTTATATTTTCAAACTGGAATTTTTCATCCAAAATCTTTCCAAATTATTTATTATGAATTTACATAATTTTTCCACACTTTGATTAATTTTAATATCACCATTTCGGTCGGTTTTCAATATTGACCACCGAACTTCATCCATAGCGACCTTTTCTAAAATTGATTTGGACATAATTTGAAATACAACCGTTCAAATTTAAATCTCTTATATTCATTGGAAAGATCTTTTCGATATGAATCCAATGGTTCCGGTTTTAGGAAAATGCGACGGTCGGATCTCCCGTAACATCAATTCGAAGTTAATGGTTGAAATTCGTGAACGGTCACTGCGCGATGCGTTCTATTCAAGCCATTAAATATATATAATATATATATCATCGATTTCTATTTAAAAAATATTTTTAAAATATTTATAAATTCGTTTTAAAACGATTTCACCTTCTATTTCAATTTTAAATCAAAATTGAATATTCTATATCATTATAATATTAAAATGATTTTATTTTCAAAATATCAGATTTTGAAGTCACTTTTTGATATTCATTATAAAATGAATAAATTTGACAGAAAATCCCGTTCGTGCTAAAATGGCGTTTAATTACTTAACATGGCTTCACATTTCAATATTTTCGTGTCCATCCAAAATCGGACATCAAAATCACATTTTGATTATTCACCGAATATTATTTTAAAATATTCATTAATTCTGAACTGGAACCAGCTCAATCAACTGCCATATAATTTCAGTTATGCGGATTTCATACATCACATGTATACGACAATAATGATAAACAATCATTAAAAATTCATACAACATCCAGAGTGCATTTTACAACTGTGAAAGCATTAAAATAAATAACGCTTATACGGTCTGTCAACTCATCGATTTACATACAGCTAAATAATTGGGATTAGTGTATGTCAAATATCATCCCAATTCAGGTGTCGGGTTTTCAAACAACGAATGTTGATTATTATTCATAAAGTTGGGTGATGTGTAAAATATTATCGTCCCAATCAATGCCAATTAAATGGGTGTATATAAACAAATCGTCCGCATTGTAAATGAATATTTATTTTATTTTCTTTCATGATAATTTTTACATACATTTTACATAAATAATTTTATATACAACATTATCAATTAATGACAATCCCAATCACAATCTAAACAAATAATCAACCATGGCTTGTACAAAAAAAATATAGTGTTAGGAGCAACTAAACCTTATCTGCAACTTATTATATAATAACTGTAAAATAATTTGAGTGACAGAGAATTCTCTCTTTGATCGGATAGAAAATCGTTTAATAACGGTTGTTTTAATCAAATTAAACAAGGCGTTTAATTTAATCAAAAATATCAACTAGCTCCAAAATCCTTCTGGTCAGTTCTACAAGGTAATGTTCTCTTCCCTGATTCCAACGCAACTGACGGTTCTTCAATCCGATATCGTATGAGAAAGCTACGGTATTTTAAACAATAATTAGTTAAATAGCTAATTAACATTAATTAATTACCAACTAAATTAATTACCAATTTAACCCCTTCTTCCCCATCCCCGTTCCTTCCAGCAAAACGTGAAATAGCCGAAACCCAAATCCAAGGACCTAGGGCACCAAAATGAGCTGCCTATAGTCAGCTTGACGATGATCGGATACCTCCATGATGATGCCCCCCGTCCCCTCACCCAGCGCCGTAGGTGGCGCCCAACTCTTCCTCCCTCCAATCATAAACTGGCGATAGATCATGGCCTATATGAGGCCTAAGAACTCATAAATTTCACACAAAAAAAGATCAAAACCGTATTGATTAAAAGATCACAAAATTCTCTCCAAAATTCCCTTTGAAAGCTAGGTTTAATTCAAATCGGACTAGAAGATATTAAGTGTTTATTTTCGGACGATTTTGGCCATTTATCATAAGGGTGGCGGCGGCTGTTAATGTGAAGAGGGAATTAGGGTTTAAGGCCTTTTATACCATTATTTATTTTTTTATTCTATTTAATTCCCAAAAGTGAATTTCGCATCCGAACTTTAATTTAAACCGAACTTCAATTTCGTAAGCCAATTCGACTGTTTCGATAAGTTTTTCTTTAAATTAAAATATAAATCAATATATTGAATTTTTAACGTACATTTTAATTTACCGGGGTCATATACCGACTCCAAAAATAATAGAAAAATAAATCTAGCTATTTTTTGACGATACAGTCCAAACAAAACTAATTTCGTCGAATTTGGAGATCGTTTGAAAAATGGCCATTTTCTGGTCGATCCAATTCAAACTGAAACTGTCAAAACACATTTAAATTTACCACGCTCACATATTAAATCCAAAAATTATGAAATTTGGAATTTAGCAATAATTTGACATTCTGGATCCAGCAAAAGTGGTTTCATCGAAAACGGTGGTTGTTTGCAAAATGGCTATTTTTAAGGGCTATATATTATATTAAAAATATAATTAAATTCCACAGCGACTATTCTAAATTTTAAATTGGACATAACTTTCAATTCTCATTATGAAATCTGAATTTTTTACATTCTTTAGAAAGATATAATTAAACAGATTCAAATATTTCTTCTTCACTGAAATCCGATTGATTTTGAATTCTGTACATTCATTTGAAATTTAAAATCGAATTTTCAAACTACCGGGCCATTTCAGGCTCGTTTTATAATTAAAATAAATGTATACGTTCTAACTTCAATTTAAATAAATTTTTAGTCATTACTATTTAAAATAAATCATTCTAAATATTCAACATCCATTAAAATAGGAAAAATAAAAAATTTATTGGTTTAGAAATTCGGGGTTGTTACAATCTCCCCCACTTAAAATCTTTTCGTCCCCGAAAAGGAACGGAGATGAAAGTTGTTTAACCAACCAACTCAACTTTCATTCTGGCTTTCATTTTTCAACTTTTCAGTTTCTAAGAATTTTCTAACTTCTCAAAAATTTGGCTAACACCCTAAATTTTCGATTTTTTTTGCCATAACCTCCTTTGTACGGGCTGACCGGTAAAACCAAAACTTGCCTCACAGGGCCCACATCAATCCAAAAGAGAAAGAAAATGCCAAGCAACTTGCCAATCGGCTCATAAAATCATCAAATCCTAATAAATACAATAATATGTATTTATTTGTCGAGCATAAAATTTTATTCCTCTTCTTAGCTCCCATGCTATGACTTGTTCATTATATACACATGTACATATATGCAATTTCAATCAATCTTTAATTCAGTTCAAATTTGACTTGATTTGGCTAAATTTACGTTTCATTTTTATATTGGTTTTGATTTGGTTTAATTCAACTTTTCATTCTCATATTGGTTAAATTAATTATCATTCCAATATTTTTATTAGTTAAACTAATAATCAAACATCACAACCAGCATTCATTTAGTTGATTAGCTTTTCAAACATACAATTTCTATATATTCAAAAGTCTATTTTTATTGCCAAATCACAACAACATATCTTATCTAAGTTTTGGTTCTCAAGCTAGTCAATTCGAAATATATAGATATCTCACTTTCGAAACTCAAACATAAATACTGATGATGACATGTCAATCACAGTATCATCCCCATGATACTAGAGTGTGATTCTATATCTACGCAGTATATTTAAGGCTTTGTATACACGTTTGTAAGGCGTATATGCAAAATCTTCTTATACCCGATAGTTCAAAATCAAGCTAAAATAAAATACTTAAATACGTATAATAAGATACAATTTTCAGAACTAAATTCATTTTTTATAAATAATACTCTTCCAACTCATTCTAAGGTATTACTAACCCTATCTTTAACGAGTCATTCTTATAGGATGTTACTAATCCTCTCTCTGATGAATTCTTCCATTCGGTTCTAATGTGTCTTATTCTCTAGCTTTGTAAACCAAAGCTCTGATACCAAACCGAGACGACCCAAACTTCCCCTTATGGGAAATCCCATATTGAATTGAGAACATGACGCGTCAGAACACAAACAATAGAACATTTTATTGCTATTACAACAATTACATTAGAGTACAAGATATCAGAGTATAAATAAATAATATACATTGGAAAATATCAGAGTTCAAATTACATAGCATCATAATTAAAATGTATAAATACAATGATTAACACAACTGAATGAAATACACGGATATAAAGCTTCTCGAATATAGCTCCAGCTGTAATACAGGATCCTGGGATAAGAAATATCTACGAAAACCAAAACTACTAGCTGCCCGTGTGGAAAATATGGGCATCCAGAGTTTAGGTTAAAACAATAAACTCCGAGTCAGTCATGGGACTGGTGTGAGAACTAAAACAGTTATTAACTTGATTTTAAAGTTAGGTAAATCAAGGGACCACGCCATATAACATGGAACGGGTTTACCCCCAAGAATACCAGTGCATAAAACAAACAACGCAATGCTAAATAAAGAACAATGAAGCTATTATAAGACTCAGGTAACATCACACAATGCAACGCAAGCCGGAGGATAATTTTTCACCTCATCATAGCCAAATATGCTTGGTACACGAAATTTATCTTTTATTATTACTATAAGTGAAGAAATCAACTTCAAATATAAATATATCAATCATAGACGACATAGGTATCATATACTATGCCGTCATACATAGGTTTACAACAAAAACCGCAAAATTTTGTATTGGAAGTTTGGATTTCCACCAAGATGGCTACTGATCCGAAAAATCGATCATGTAGTGTAATACTCAATGGCTTACATCCCGTGCATGAGAAAACGATGCAATACACATCCGTACTATATCCAGATATCAAGTATCTCAACGGCTTATGTCCCATGCCTAAGAAAATGCCGTATACTCTATCCTTCTGGGAAACGGGGGGTATGCCCTATCCCTACCAGGTGTGGAGTGACCACACCCATCCTATCTCGGTCGACCAAATCCGTCATCCTCTCGAAAGTATACCGATCTAACCATTAGTTCACCATTATACCGATGTGTGAGGCTCGCGAATTAACACTACACAAAGCTATGCTAATTAAAGTTATGCCTTGATCATCATCCACCAAGCCCTGCTTTTCAAAAAAAGCTTGGATCACTACAACTCAGCATGTCACACTGTCAATCCATACCATATCATTGATCTCAACCAATATATAACCTCTAAGCTCATACGTCTCAAAGAAGGGTGTTAAGCAAGAGAAAAAATTCTCCGCCACCAAACAGATATATATATTTAGCAGAGATCAACGAATATAGTATAACGGAATACAATGTCAAACACACCATCCATTTGCAAGTCCGTTCTGGGTCTGAACGTAACTGGAGGCATCTTATTCCTCGTCCCGTATGTCCAATACAGGAGAGAGGCCTTCGTATATCCGAACAATCAACAAATACGTCTGGACGGCTACCATTGTAGCCCCTTCAAGGTAGCTACTCCAATAATGGGCATCAGTAGCAACCCGTCCATTCGATGTGAAGATCGTCGGTCTTGCACTATCTTCAATCTCTTCGACTGTTAGTCGTCATATCAATTATTCAGAATGGGTTAAACCCAGTCTTTACGAATAACTCGCGTATCTTATATAAGTGCTATAACAACACATCATACACCTCATTCCAATCCAGAATATTCTTTTGTTCGTATTTCTATATTCTGGAAAGGTTCTCATTAATCTCATCAAAGATTATCACTTTTAAACACACTATTTAATCCATTTCTATGAAATCATTTCGAAAGATTCTATAGTATCTTTTCACAGTTTAAACCAAATTAAGGTTTATCAAACTAGTTGGGATTAACGCCTTACCGAAGTAATCATTCATTTTATTATCCCATCCCAACCTATTCATCCCATGGAGTAAAACTGGTAGTACTCAATATCTAACAACACTATGTTATCGGTAAATTCAATTAGCATTTCACGTTCAAAATAATTAAAGATTTAACTACCGTATAAAGTAAAACTGCTGATACTCCATTCTCGAACACTCCTCAAATTTGGCAAATTTAATTAACACATTAACATTTCAAGCTAATTAAAGATTCACTAAAGCTCCAATTAGTTTTAATATCCAAAAATCATTATTTAATGATTATTCAATTTTAGGAAATAAATCATGTCTTTACTGCATTAAAGAACCAATGTCATTTAAAACATCGTTCACGATAAACCCAAAAATCATCTTCTATCAAAATGGAATCTACACAGAAATCATAACAGTATATAATCGATATAAATTCCCGTATCGGACTTATAATATAAATGGAATAGTGGCAAAGCCTTTTAAATTCCATATATAGTAATAGCCTTCCTTCAAAGCAGCTCATTTCGATTATCACCAATCGAATTCCATTCAGTTCCAATTTAATATATAAAATTGGAAATCTTTACTTTGGAAAATTCGATTAATATTAATTAAAAGATTATAAATTCCAAATCATATTCTTCACTATTAATTGGGTTAATGAAAAAATGTTATTTAAAACACCGTTCACTACAAACACGAAAATTCAATTCTTTTATTCAATTCCAATTAAATATTAATTAATTGGAAAGCTTCACTAAACCTTAATTTAAAGATTTATTCTTTTCTCGACTGGGTTTAAGAATAGTGTTATTTAAGACGTCATTCACGACAAACCCAAAATCCAATTTGATATCAAATACAAGTTTTTGAATTTAAATTATATCGGCTTATATTCAATATCAAATTCTGAAACCAACGGATATCGTATTGGGAATAACGATATCTGTATCTTTCAAATTCCTCTATAATATATGTATAATCACGGAATCCAATATCGAAATATTCCAA
This sequence comes from Allium sativum, assembly GCA_030737875.1. NCBI lineage: Eukaryota > Viridiplantae > Streptophyta > Magnoliopsida > Asparagales > Amaryllidaceae > Allium > Allium sativum. Next base: position 666,478,461 of record CM060924.1, read on the forward strand.
AGATTATTTCCATTCCAATTTATTCGTTGGAAAATTCTGGTTATTTTAAAACCATTTTTAATGTCCAACTTATTTATTTCTAAAAATAATTGGATTATTATTCTAGTTATTAACTAGTTCATTTCAATAAAAATATATTTTTATATTTTCAAACTGGAATTTTTCATCCAAAATCTTTCCAAATTATTTATTATGAATTTACATAATTTTTCCACACTTTGATTAATTTTAATATCACCATTTCGGTCGGTTTTCAATATTGACCACCGAACTTCATCCATAGCGACCTTTTCTAAAATTGATTTGGACATAATTTGAAATACAACCGTTCAAATTTAAATCTCTTATATTCATTGGAAAGATCTTTTCGATATGAATCCAATGGTTCCGGTTTTAGGAAAATGCGACGGTCGGATCTCCCGTAACATCAATTCGAAGTTAATGGTTGAAATTCGTGAACGGTCACTGCGCGATGCGTTCTATTCAAGCCATTAAATATATATAATATATATATCATCGATTTCTATTTAAAAAATATTTTTAAAATATTTATAAATTCGTTTTAAAACGATTTCACCTTCTATTTCAATTTTAAATCAAAATTGAATATTCTATATCATTATAATATTAAAATGATTTTATTTTCAAAATATCAGATTTTGAAGTCACTTTTTGATATTCATTATAAAATGAATAAATTTGACAGAAAATCCCGTTCGTGCTAAAATGGCGTTTAATTACTTAACATGGCTTCACATTTCAATATTTTCGTGTCCATCCAAAATCGGACATCAAAATCACATTTTGATTATTCACCGAATATTATTTTAAAATATTCATTAATTCTGAACTGGAACCAGCTCAATCAACTGCCATATAATTTCAGTTATGCGGATTTCATACATCACATGTATACGACAATAATGATAAACAATCATTAAAAATTCATACAACATCCAGAGTGCATTTTACAACTGTGAAAGCATTAAAATAAATAACGCTTATACGGTCTGTCAACTCATCGATTTACATACAGCTAAATAATTGGGATTAGTGTATGTCAAATATCATCCCAATTCAGGTGTCGGGTTTTCAAACAACGAATGTTGATTATTATTCATAAAGTTGGGTGATGTGTAAAATATTATCGTCCCAATCAATGCCAATTAAATGGGTGTATATAAACAAATCGTCCGCATTGTAAATGAATATTTATTTTATTTTCTTTCATGATAATTTTTACATACATTTTACATAAATAATTTTATATACAACATTATCAATTAATGACAATCCCAATCACAATCTAAACAAATAATCAACCATGGCTTGTACAAAAAAAATATAGTGTTAGGAGCAACTAAACCTTATCTGCAACTTATTATATAATAACTGTAAAATAATTTGAGTGACAGAGAATTCTCTCTTTGATCGGATAGAAAATCGTTTAATAACGGTTGTTTTAATCAAATTAAACAAGGCGTTTAATTTAATCAAAAATATCAACTAGCTCCAAAATCCTTCTGGTCAGTTCTACAAGGTAATGTTCTCTTCCCTGATTCCAACGCAACTGACGGTTCTTCAATCCGATATCGTATGAGAAAGCTACGGTATTTTAAACAATAATTAGTTAAATAGCTAATTAACATTAATTAATTACCAACTAAATTAATTACCAATTTAACCCCTTCTTCCCCATCCCCGTTCCTTCCAGCAAAACGTGAAATAGCCGAAACCCAAATCCAAGGACCTAGGGCACCAAAATGAGCTGCCTATAGTCAGCTTGACGATGATCGGATACCTCCATGATGATGCCCCCCGTCCCCTCACCCAGCGCCGTAGGTGGCGCCCAACTCTTCCTCCCTCCAATCATAAACTGGCGATAGATCATGGCCTATATGAGGCCTAAGAACTCATAAATTTCACACAAAAAAAGATCAAAACCGTATTGATTAAAAGATCACAAAATTCTCTCCAAAATTCCCTTTGAAAGCTAGGTTTAATTCAAATCGGACTAGAAGATATTAAGTGTTTATTTTCGGACGATTTTGGCCATTTATCATAAGGGTGGCGGCGGCTGTTAATGTGAAGAGGGAATTAGGGTTTAAGGCCTTTTATACCATTATTTATTTTTTTATTCTATTTAATTCCCAAAAGTGAATTTCGCATCCGAACTTTAATTTAAACCGAACTTCAATTTCGTAAGCCAATTCGACTGTTTCGATAAGTTTTTCTTTAAATTAAAATATAAATCAATATATTGAATTTTTAACGTACATTTTAATTTTCCGGGGGCTAAATACTGACACCAAAAATAACAGAAAAATAAATCTAGTTGTGTTTTGACGATATAGTCCTAACAAAACTAATTTCATCGAATTTGGAGATCGTTTGAAAAATGGTCATTTTCGTCGATCCAATTCAAACTAAAACTGTCAAAACACATTTAAATTTACCACGCTCACATATTAAACCCAAAAATTATGAAATTTGGAATTTAGCAATAATTTGACATTTCAGATCCAACAAAATGGTTTCATCGAAAACGGAGGTCGTTTGCAAAATGGCTATTTTTAAGGGCTATGTATTATATTTAAAATATAATTAAATTCCTTAGCGACTATTTTAAATTTTAAACTGGACATAACTTTCAATTCTCTCTAAGAAATCAGGATTTTTCCCACTCGTTAGAAAGATATAATTAAACAGATTCAAATATTTCTGGTTTTACTGAAATTCGATTGATTTTGAATTTTGTACATTCATTTAAAATTTAAAATCAAATTTTCAAACTACCGCGTCATTTCAGGCTCGTTTTATAATTAAAATAAATTTATACATTATAACTTCAATTTAAATAAATTTTTAGTAGTTATTATTTAAAATAAATCATTTTAAATATTCAAAATCCATTAAAATAGCTAAAAATATTTTTTTTAAATTGGCTTAGAAATTCCGGGTTGTTACATTAAAAGTTTTTAGAGATTCATGATTTCAAAGGAGATTCAAGATTCATGAGTATTAAGATAGCAAGAGTTCAAAAGTCCAAGACTATCAGGGTAATAGAGTCTAAAAACTATGTAAAACCCTGAGTAACACTCAAACTCTATTTTCAAATTATCTTTTTTCAAAATTGATTTCAAACTATCTTCAAAATGATTTCAAACCTATCTCAAAGTGATTTCTAATCATCCAAGGATTTCAAAATTATGATTTCAAATATATATTTCCTAATTTATAAGTATTCTTATTTTTATAGTTTCATTAAAATATTTATATGTATATTTTACTAAGTTTATATTTGATTATAATTTCAAATATTTTTATTTAAACTCTAAGTTTTCTTAAAACCTTTTTAGTATAAATATCTCTTTATAAATTTCTATATATATGTTTATAATTATATTATATAGAGTTTTTATATCACTTATATATTAAGGTTTTAATCATATGTTTAAGTAACATTTTCTTATGTTTTTATATTTGAAAAATAATAATTTAATTGGTAGTTTTATTTTAGAAATTTCCAGAATACATATATTAATTTGAATACTTTAAAAATTGGTTTAAAATAAAAAAATTCAATATATGTCGACATACAATTCTTACATGTCGACGTATAACCGTCATTTTTTAAAATTCAAATGGAAGTGTCTTTTCGTTATTTGAAACGTTTCAGAACTGTTGCAACCTTTGGAACTCTATATAAAGGGCTCATTTTCGAATTTTTAACTAACCTATCTTCTCCTTCTTCATCCTTACTCTTATCACCATTATTCTACTTTAATTTCTTGATTTATACACTTATACTCTACCGTTTTCAATACAAAATATATCATTATCTTTCTCTTCTCAATCTTTATCAAATACTCTTTGTTTGGAAGTGCTATTCAAGAGTTCTAGGCTTGTTTGTAATTGTTAAGGAAAGTGTGTGTTCCTTGTAGCTTGTAAATCAAGGAAAGGGAGCGATATGAACCTTGTAGCCATGAAATCAAGGGTGTTGAATTGGTGTGAACCTTGTAGCCGTGAAATCAAGGGTGTGAAACCGGTGTGGACCCTGTAGTCGTGAAATCAAGAGTGTAGAATTGGTGTTAACTTTTTGCCGTGAAATCAAGGGTGTTGTAAGATTGATACTAGTATTAATAAAACTCTGCGCAATTAAGCGTATCGTGATACTGGACGTAGGAGTAATTCGAACCAGTATAAAATCTGGTGTGTTCTTTCCTTTTCTGCATTTTATTTCTATTTATATTTGCATCTGTGTTTGTTTCTGTTGTGATATTCATTATGTGATTCAAATAGTTGTTTGAGTAATCATTAATTGTTTATATTTTATATAATCTCTTTAAAACACTATTCATCCCCTCTAGTATTAGTTTTGCCTTAAGATACATGATTCTCATCCCTAATAATTGATATCAGAGCATAGGTTTTCAAAATTTTATCATCTGAATTTTGGAAATATTAAATGGCAATTTTTTTAACACTGTTTTTGAAAGAATATGTCACAGAATCATCATGATGTTATTACTTAAAATTAAAATGAGTTATTTTGAAAAGTCACTTGATTCTTTGAAACGTTGTGTTGTTTTGAAGGGGAAAAGCTGATGACTACTGGCCAAAAGACACCAAGATGATCGTTCATCAATCCAGAAGAAAAGGATGGATATGTAATTGACAAATATACAATGAAATGAGTACTTGGTCAATAAATAACTTCTGATTTTCTTCTACAACTTGATTCGATGCTATTATTCTCTTCATCCGCTTCGCAAAGCCACTGGTTTCATGCAAATCCGTCAAGAAATGAGCAAGTTATGATCAAATGAAGTTTTGGTGCATAAAGGGATAAAGAAACCAAATCTGTCACTGAAAAACGTGCCCGTCACAATAGAGCAGTTCTCATTGTCAAATTCTGGAAGGTGTAAATGTGTGGTTCATGGTAACGGAAGAATAACAAAACAGAGAATTGCAAAAAGAGGTACGCTTTAAAATAATCTCATAATTGTCATTGAATTTAGGAATATACATCTATGCACACAGTTAGGTATAAAAACTTATCTCTTTTATAATTTTAGACATTTTGGTTTCATATGTCAATACACCATATTATACATATCAATATACCAATCTAATTAAACTCTTTTCTTATTCTAAAATTAAAAATTCACTACTCTTTGATTTGGCTTTGAAATGTTAAAGGATATCTTTTCATTATGAAAGTGTCAGTTCAAACTCTAGTTTTCAATTTTGTTCATTTACTTATGTTTCATATATTTTGTTTCAAAAATGTATATTGAAATTATCCAAATCAATAAAATTATATATAGTACATAGATATGTTAATATGTTTGAAATAAGTTAAACACTTGTTATTTTTATAAAATATAAATTTATATATCTTTTATATGTAGTTTAAACATACATAGTCTAACTTATATATATTGTTCACCATGATTACATAAAGATTTAAATATTATTTGAAGTTGAATACTAATTTTGATTATTTTATTTATTAGATTTATAAAACTTATATATTTAAACTTAATACTTTGGTATATAAAACATATTTTTATAGTTTACTCTATATTACCGGATTTTATAAAAAAATTAATCTTGTTATAATTATAGATTTTATATTATAATAGTTTTCTAATTTTAAGTTTTAGTAAGTTAATTTATTTCTATAGTACAGATATAAAGTTAATTTGTATTAAAAGATTGATATCTCACAACATATTAAATTTTTATGTATATATGTTTATATCAAAACAGTTTACTTCATATGATAAAATTTAATATTCCCTTTAAAATGATATTCAATATTTACTATATTATTACCAAAAGATGCACCATACTAAGATTATTTAACTCCATACTTCTCATAGAATTATTCTGAATATTTTACTACCTATCATGAATATATTTTTTAATTACCATTAAACTCTTATCTTTACTATTCTTTCAATCTCTTTCATTAGTATCATTAACTCAAGTCTAGAAATTAATGTATATAACCTCTGTTCAATTAAAGTAATTTATAATATATATGTATTATTACATAATTGATATCATCATCAAATCATTCTGCATGTTATCATTACACATCTTATTTCATACACTACACGACATCTTAAATTAAAATCAATCACATCACAGGTTGCATTTAACTCAATATATCATTTCATATTGCTTTGCATATGACATTAGAACCAACATACTGCACACACTACATTACATGTTAACTTTTTACGCAATACACAACAAGTATACTATATAAGGGAATTTTTATCTAATTTGAAATAAATAGGATTATAAATTAAATACATAACATATTTGTTTGGCTTAATTGATTTGCTTGACTTAATTGACTTGTTTGAATAGTTTAACTTCATTGAGTTTTTTGGCTTGATTGATTTGCTTGACTTGATTGGCTTGTTTGAATTGTTTGACTTAATTGACTTATCTTATTTGTTTGACTTGAATAACTTGATTGACTTGTTTAACTTGGTTGAATTTCATTTATGGTTGACAAGTTTGTTAGAAATATACTTATGCATATGTAGGTATTAAATAATATAACCTATACTCATCTTTTTCAGATTTCATTATTTACTTTTGTATAGTACTTATAGTATTAGATTGAGATTTATAGGTTTTTGGATAAAAGTTACAAGAAATGTTTGGCTTTATGTTTGAATTTATTTGAATTGATTTTTTGTGATAACAAAACTTAAATATGATTGATTGTTTAGATTAATTTGCTTAAATATTGACTTATCATTAATGTAGTTTTAATATTACTTGACTTATACTAATTTAATTTAAGTTGTATCATAGTTTTAAGGAAATATTATATATATCAAAATTATTTCTTAGTCTAGATTAAAGTCTTATTGTAGTTTTAAGGGTATTAGAGTTTAGGCTAGGTTTAGTGTTGTGTTAGTTTAAGGATGAGTTGTAGGAAAATTATAGATTTAGGGAGAGCTATAGATTTAGGGGGAGTTATATATAGAATTAGTCACTAGGATTATTCCAAGTTTAGATGGATATAATTTTCGTTGATGACAAAGGGGGAGAAATTATAAAATAGGCATAGTTTAAGGAGGATTTAGAAGGAATTCATGGTGAAAGGTGGAATGATCTAAGAATCAAATTGACAGGTAATTTCAGGTATGAATATTTTATAAACCAAGGTTGTCATCATCAAAAGGGGGAGATTGTTGGAGAATGGAATGTTGATGATGTTTTGATCACAACAACCTTATTTCAATCATTATCATTATTGATTATAAAATATATACTGACATCTTTATCCAGAATATATATATATATATATATGTATGTATGTATGTGTGTGTGTGTGTGTGTGTACATACAGGATTTATATGCAGGACGTAAATACTGAAGACTGTACACGTAAGAGTTTTTAGATATTCAAGATTTCAAAGAAGATTCAAGACTCGTGAATTTCAAGATATCAAGAATCCAAGACTATCGGGGTAATAGAGTCTAGAAATTATGTAAAACTCTGAATAGCACTCAAACTTTATTTTCAAATTATCTCTTTTCAAAATTGATTTCAAACATTTTCAAATTGATTTCAAACTTCTCTCAAAATGATTTTTGATTATCCAAGAATTTTAAAATTATGATTTGTATTCATATTTTTATAGTTTTATTAAAACATTTATATGTATATTTTACTAAGTTTATATTTGATTGTAATTTCAAATATTCTTATTTAAACTCTAAGTTTTCATAAAACGTTTTTAGTTTATAAATATCTCTTTATAAATTTCTATATATATGCTTATAATTATATTATATATAGTTTTACATCACTTATATATAAAAAAATTAATCATATGTTTAAATAATATTTTCTTACGTTTTTGTACTTGAAAAATAATATATTAATAACTAGTTTTATTTCAGGAATTTCCAGAATACATATATTAATTTAAATACTTTAAAATTAATTTAAAATTCAAAAAATACAATATATGTTGACATATAATTCTTACATGTCGACATATAACCGTCATTTTTATAAAATTCAAAAGGAAGTGACTTTTCATTATTTGAAACGTTTCAGAACTGTTGCAATCTTTGGAACTCTATACAAATAGCTCGTTTTCGAATTTTTAACAAACTTATCTTCTACTTCTTAATCATTACTCTTACCACCATTATTCTACTTTAATTTTTTGATTTCTACACTTATACTCTGCCATTTTCAATACAAATTATATAATTCTCTTTCTCTTCTCAATCTCTATCAAATACTCTCTGTTTGGAAGTGCTATTCAAGAGTTCTAGGGTTGTTTTAATTGTTAAGGAAGAGGTATGTTCCTTGTAGCCTGTAAATCAAGAAAAAGGAGTAGTGTGAACCTTGTAGCCGTGAAATCAAGTGTGTTCATCGGTGTGAACCTTTTAGCCATGAAATCAAGGCTGTGGAATCGATGCTAACCTTGTAGCTGTGAAATTAATGGTGTTGTAATATTGATACTAGTATTAATAAAACTCTACGCAATCCAGTATTGTGTGGAACTGGACGTAGGAGTAATCCGAACCAGTATAAAATCCGGTGTGTTCTTTCGTTTTCTGCATTTTATTCCTGTTTATATTTGCATTTGTGTTTGTTTTTGTTGTGATATTCATTCTGTGATTCATATAGTTGTTTGAGTATTCATTAATTGTATAGATTTTCTATAATCTCTTTAAAACATTATTCACCCTCTCTAGTGTTAGTTTTTCCTTAAGATCCGTGATTCTCATCCCTAACAAACACACACACATATTATATTTTTCTGTGACTTTTGTATTATATATATATATATATATATATATATATATATATGTGTGTGTGTGTGTGTGTGTGTGTGAGAGAGAGATTTAAGCTTTACATACATATACTATCTTAAAAAAATGTTAACTTCCATAAATATGTAACTACCAGATGTGATATTAGTTAGTAATAACAACATGGTAACTTATGGAGATATCTTTACCCTCATTACTATAAAAAAGTATGAGTTTCGCTGCATGAAATTTAATGCTGCTCATGTGTGATAATACCAAATTAATGCGTTCTAGCGTACATTCTTCTACAAATCCTACTTATGTATGCTTGACATGATAAATAATAAGCATGGTCTGATGAAGGAACCTCTAAGCTAGACAAATCCATCCTGACACTTTGAAACATCTGTTTGACTTGCCTGTCTTTTGACTTAATAGGCCTATTCATATTTGTTATGAAAATGACATTGAATTTTTTTCGCAAGTTGAAGACATCATCTGCAAAAGTCATTGAAGAAACCAATGATCATTAGTGAGGAATCTAAGTCTTATTGTCTCATGCAAGGTAATATTCTTAAGTATGTTAATAAATAAACGTATATGAGTGACATATTACCATCTTTCAGATCGAACTGAAGGGTTTCTAAGCTCAATTTAGTCGCAATACTTATTGGTGGAATCTGAATTGAACACTTAAACCTTATGTAATCCATGATTGTCTCTGGTTTTCATGAGTACATAATCAGTTGAAAGGGGCCATAGGACCACCACGTGACACAAAGGAGATGATCAAGAGCCACAAACTTTTAGATTGGGGGGGGGGGTCAAAAACTATGGAATGGGTTGTACTATTCGGTATGGGCTTATAGGCTTGTAGCAACAGTTTTGTTTGTGAGTGGGTGAGGATTGCCAAGCCGAAGTTGGTATAGTCCAGTAGCGTGATTAAGCCATGGTAGGTTACGACTGTATTCGCAGAGGCAATGCCAACATTTAGGTGGAGGAGGTCCTCAAACATTCATGCTTTATATAATTAAAATCGATACTCTTAGCGATTGTGAAAAATGTAGTAGCTCAATGGTAGTGATTTGGAACTTTATATCTTGCATCATGAGTTTGATCCCCACCATATATGTTAGGCAACCACCAATTTTTCTTTTTTGCTTCCCTTCTACCAAACTTAGGGCCACTAATTTTTTTTGGCTTAAGACCCCAGCCAAACCAGGGCCGACACCAGTGACCGAAAGTGTTCGTGTATCACATGTGATAATTGAGATTTTGAGGAATATTATTATTTTTATTATTTGAGACATGTGTTTGAGACATGATCACTTAAGGGTTTGAAATCGATGGCTTGTTGATGTCATATAAAGGAAAACAAGGGAAAAGAAGACTTTATTTGATTAGGAAGCTGGAAATATTTTGACTATGAATTGATGGTTGATGTACGACTGAAGATAGCTGAATTGTATTTTGGAGTACCGCTTGGTATTTAAAATATGATTATTCACACTCCAAAGTTGATTTATACGCGGGGCCGGCCCTGAACTTGATGAGGCCCTAGGCCAAAATAAAAGGAAAATGAATGGGTAAAAAATAAGTAAATTGTTCCCATCAAGGATTGAACTCTGGACATCCAAAGTGAGGCCCATCCGCCTTACCACTCAATCACATCAATCTTTAATAACATACTCGCATCATTGTTTATAAATACAAATCTTCGACCCTAAGGCCCATCACCAACCACAACCACCCGGAGGCCCTAGGCGGTCGTCTAGTAGGCCTATGCCTAGGGCCGGGCCTGTTTTTACGGGTATCTGCAAGCAAAATATTACTGTTATTCATAAGGTTTTTAAAGTAATGAGGGTAAAGATATCTCCATAAGTTACCATGCTATTATTATTAATTAATATCATTGCTACAAACCTTTACATGAACGACAAATACATTAATGTAACAATAGTCCATAGATAAAACATTTCTAGCTATGGTCAAATTTATATATGCACATGTACATCGGACGTGTCTACGTACTGGTTACATTAATCTGGCTTTCCATCCCAATATCCATCTCATTATAACCAGTTGTACAAAAATTAGCATGATTTCTCCTTTAATTTATAACTATCAAAACTATCAAAACCTGAAGATAAGTCTGGATATATCGAAATATCATCATATTTCTCCTTTAATTTATAACTTATTGTCCTCCCAGATAATCATAGTTTGTGTAGAAAGTAATATAGCAACTTAGCAAATAAAAATATATTCATTACTAACTAGCTACAACTTTGAGAAGTTGTGAAGTATTTTACCTTTAATACCATTTGCGTGAAAGAATACACGAACAAAATTTAATCATCTTTTATGTTACTTTTCACCTGTTGATTGATGTGGATATCTCGTTAAGGTTTAAAATTTTTCCCCACTTAAACACCTTTGTTAAAGGGGAAAAAAAAAAAATCAAAATTCAAAATAATATATGCAGTGGTAAGAACAGACAAATTTGAAATGAAATTTAGTCAGAACATGAAAACAATATTCCAGTGCTGATGATATCACCCATAAACTAAACTAATATTGTGTACCATCCAACGTTTTGAATAATCAAATACGTTATTTGAACCATTTATTTAATCCGCCATTTCCTTGTTTTGACCTTCACTACTTCCGTACCTGTTTGTTCTCAAAGTCGATCATGAGATTTTTTTTGTTTTTCGTATCACTGTTGATCTCAATTCCTGCTATGGAAACCAGCGGCAACATGTTTCGCGATTGCTCTCCCACTTCGCACTCTTGCGGAGCACAAAACTACACAGTTTCTTACCCGTTCCGAAACCCAAATATGCCAAATTACTGCGGGCATCCAAATTTTGAACTGCAGTGCACCCAAAACAAATCGTTATCGATTAAAATCAACGAAATTCAGTTCCAAGTCAAATCCATTGATTATGGCAGGAAATTACTCCGTTTGTCGTATCCAAATCTGCAAGAAATCATTTCGTCTCCTCATCTCACCAACATAACAGCTGATTCCAGTTTCTTTTCATCTACAAGATCCGATAGAGCCCTCAACGTGTATTATGGCTGTCCATTTCCATTACCAGACAAGTTATCTTTCGTCGCTTGCCTTTTTGATAATAACGAAGATAACTTCTGCTTCAGCTTGGAGAAAAAGTTTCCTGTGCCTAATGTCGAAGAAGAGTTACAAGCCTGCACTTTATACAAGATTTTTGTACTGGAGGCCGATGTAGAGGGTCTTCTGAAAGAGGCATTTGCTCTTTGGAAAGCATTGGATCAGGGTTTCGAATTAAATTGGACAGCCGGCGAGGGTTGGTGTGATGAATGTACACATGATTCTAAGGGTGTTTGTGGAAGTAATCAGGATTTGGCAAATTTCCCCGCTTGCTTTTGTTCTGATGGGAATGTCACTCCGACAACTTGTGAAACCAGTTTGCCAGCAGGTATGCATTTTGCTCTTGCTGCTATGTTTGACGTATAATCCTCTGTTTGTTTGTGTTGATTTTCTTGGAGAGACCTCTGTCCTTCGTGTAGAGGCAGGCAGTCTTAGATGTCAACCATCGGATATCTTCCTGAAATCGATATAATCGGATTTAATCCTATGGGTCTCGATTTCATATGGATTATACATTTTAGAAATCTAGACAAATCCGCACTTCGGTATGGATCCGGCTGAATAATAACACCAAAGAAGACTAATCTGAGCTTGGGTATGGGTACGGCTTAATAATAACACTAAAGATGAGTACATTTTAATGTTTTTTTTTGGTCGGGTTATCCAGTTTGGATCGGTTCACGTCGGATTTGATTCGGTTTTTATTGTATTTTTTGTCATTCAAACACAACTCGAGACCAGTCGGATTCAGTTTTGATTTGGTCCTTTTCGAATCTGCTCGGTACAATTTTGAGGTTATCGATTTTAATTGTCAGTCCTACATGTTGCAATGTTTTTTTGTTTTTTGTTTTTGGTTTTGAAAGCTATTTAGATTTTTCCAGCATGTCTTCTTCGAAAAAGTTTTGATGTTTTTATCATATTTACCAACCTAATATTTTGAGGAATATATACCATCATTTATAACATTGAATAGATCCTAATATCTACTTTTTCCAGCGCTTTATTATAATATATTACATGTTCAGTTAGGACAGAAAAATCCAACTCAGCTTTGTCCATAATAAAGTTAAAGAATGTGGACTGTTGACTTTTTTTCATTTCCGAATGACACCTCCAACAAGCATAGGTATCTTCTTGCCATGCTTTATTATAATATTATTATCCATGTTCTGTTGGAGCATAGTTGTGAAGACCGAACCATACGTCAAACCGTGACAATGAAAGGTCCAAGGTTTTCGTGGTTCAACCGGTCAGACCGTGAGAACCGCGCTGATAGTTTATTTTTATTTTTTGACTTAAATGTAAAATTAATTTAGATATAAATAAAATTTAAATAATTATGACAAACATCCGTGTCCAAACTACCTAATTGAAATAATTATAGTTGTAAATTTACTACTTTTCTATAGTAAAAGAGGATTGGTTCAATAATATTTCGTAAAATGTACATAATAATGAATTATATAATCCAAAATTTAATAACAATTGCAATAAAATTATTTGTTAAACTTATTATAGTAAAAAATAAAGAGTGAAGTAATTATATTTTTACAAATTTGAAGAACCGTGAGGTTCAAAGAGGTCGAAACAGAGGTTTTTATAGGGTTTTGAGGTTAAACCGCGGATCTGTAAACGCGCAAGATTATTTCATTTTAAGAGTCGTGGCGCTCCAAGGTTGAAGGTTAACCGCGGTCGAACCGTGGTTGGGTTGGGTCTTTAAAACACTGGTTGGAGGAGAATTCCATAGATGAATTACAAAGCTTATCGATAACCTGTTTCTTCATCCGAAGTCTATAAACAGCTTCGTGCCTGGCCTAGTTGATGAATAAAATAGTGTCCACTATGATGTCTACATCTGGCTTTTGACTTCTTCAAGTTCCTTGGAGTTTCGTTTTCTTGTTTATTTATAAGCCACACCACCCCATTATCTTCTATTCTTCAATTTTTTTACCCCTTTCTTTTGTTGATTCAGCCTTCCAAAATATTATCAATAGTCTAGATCTTGTGATGCATGCATATTAATTTTATTTAAACATGTATTGCAAAAAGTACTTGCTATCACTTTTCCTCTATTTGATATCATTTGCTTCGTCCTCCTATCAATCCTATGTTACATCCAAGTTTTCTGAATGTTCTTCGACTGATATTCTTTGTGGCTCAAAAAACTTCACAATCTCATATCCTTTTCGTCTAAAAGGAATGCCCTACTACTGCGGCCACCCGAAATTTGGGGTGCAATGCATCCAAAATCATACTTTAGAAATTGGTATAGCTGGAAAGCCGTATAAGATTGTTGATATCAGATATGATCTTCAGTTCTTGGGTGTTATAAATACTGACTACTTAATGTCTGAAAACTGCCCTTACACCTATTCCAATACATCACTCGATCTCTCGCTGTATAAGTACTTTAACAATGCAATCAATGTAACCTTATTCTTTAATTGCTCGAGGCCATTACCCCATCTGAACTTCACACATATGCCATGCTCCTCAAACAAGGGTGACAGTCAAGAGTCATATTATAGTTTGCCCAGAGGCGATGATCATCTGCCTGTGTCTGAGTATGCTAAAAATTGCAAATCGATCGTGTTGATTCCAATTTATGGCAACATGGTGGAATATCTTGAGAATACTTTCCTGGAAGTCCTTCAGGATGGGTTTGGATTAAGTTGGATTGTTGGAAATGGCTGGTGTGGTGACTGTGTACGTTCTGGGGGTGTTTGCGGGAATGATCCGAAGATGCCTAGAAAACAAGCGTGCTTCTGCAGGAATGGCAGCACTTGCTCTAGGGCTTGTAAAGGTATGTTAAATATTTGATGGTTCATCTTCTAGATTATGTCTTCTCTTCCTAAGCAACTGCTTTATGTTTTAGCTCTAGTGTTTTTTTTCCACGCTTTGCACACTGAAAATTATGTCTTGATTAGTTTTGGTTTTTAGCTCATATAAAAATTAAGTAAATATTTTGAAAAACATTTGTTTTAAAAAATTAAGTCAACACATAAAATTGAAGTAAATATTATTTATTTTCTGAGTTTCGGAAAGTAATATGAAAAATGAAAGACAACTCATCCTTCATCGTTACTTCATTTCTCCATCTTTCGCTTTATCGTTATTTCATTTACTCCACCGTTTTTATTTTTATTTTTTTTGTAATTAATGTTGAAAATTCAAAATCGAAAATACAGTATAAACTAAATGCCATCTAAGATTTTAGGTTTGATTCTAGTTGGGTGTTATTTGTAGCGTTTAGCTGAAACTGAATATACTGTAGTGTACAGCCTCTTCCATTTTGTATGTAGGTAAATGTTATGTAGATGTCGTTGGTTGTATTAGTTCGAATTGACTTTTTAGGAACATAGCCGGAATAAATTTAAGTTCAAGCTAAAACAGTATACTAATGTTATAATAACGTTCAAGGGTACAAATTTTATAGCTGGATATAAAAAGATCTTGTTGCAAGAAATCATGATATAATAGTATGGAACCTTACCTATGGTTGGTAGATTATTTTGGATATTTATTTCTTGTGAGATCCTTATGTTAACATGGTCTCCGTTTGGGTAGGGTACATCGCTACAACATCGTGAACTTAGGGAGAATGCTAAGCTCATTGTTGCTTAAATCAAAATGTTGCGCTTATAGTATTTTATTGGGGTCTTAATTGTTTTTTATCATCTCTTCCATTGGATGCAGTGCTCTAGATCGAATTGCTTTAATGTTTGCTCATCTGACATATTGATTCCAACAGCACAACAAACACCCCCTCCCCCCTACCTATGAGTTTGTTGAAACTTTTTTGAGCAGTGTCAACAGAACCCGATTGGTCAATAACAGAGTTTTATGTCGATATCTAACTCTGTATCTTATACAATATAAATATTTTATGCCGTCTATTGGACTGTTCTTATTTCAAAGCTAATTCAGTCTAAGATACTGTTTTGCTTGCTGATGTCATTCTAGTTGGGCAGTTTCTGAGATAAAGATAAGAATCGTGTTTTGCAATAAGACTGGTTCTCTCACGTGGTTGTGTTTATAATTTGTCCTGTTATTGTTTGGTGTAGGGGCCGTTCACAGCGTTTTGTTTCCACGCTGAATTTGCTGTACGCGTCCGACGCGTCGGACGCGAACGGAAAATTCCACGTCCAAATGGAACGACGGGTGGAAGTTGGAAAACAAGCCGGGCTTCTTTTTCAACTTCCCTCCTCCTCTTATATATTATAACTTTATTCTATTAGAGATGGGTTGGTTGTTGCTGGTCTGCACTGATTTTTCTTTTTATTTGTACTTGTATTTGTACTTGTATTTGTAACTGTATTTGTATTCGTATTCGACATATCATATCTATTTATCTTTATTTCAAAAATACCACGCTCAAATGCCACGCTCAAATACCCCGTTCGCAGCTAAAAACACAATTCCCCGTTGCTACAGTACCACGCTCAAATGCTACGCTCAAATACCCCGTTCCCGTTCGCAAAGAACGCACCCGTAGTGTTTTCATCACCCCATAACGGGTCCCTGCCTCCGATATCCCTATGTACTAATCGGTTCAAAACACAATTGATCTCAGTTGGACTTGCTCGGATCATGGACCTTATTTTTGGATCATATAATTCCCTTATATTCACTTGCTCGGAAGAAAATACATAAATCTATATTGCACAAGTTATCGCTTTAAGATCTAATATATCCCAACTAAATCTCTATCGTTGTGCATGGCTGCTTCATGGTCAATTCTAGTTCTGTGGGTACTGTTGTGCACTACGACCGTAAGCAACTATTGGAAATAAACTTATTTTTTAAATGAATTATCAAAAATATTGAGAAGAGTGTTTGGATATCGCTCTTATGAGTAATCCCACATGGCAGAAAATATGAATAAAACACTAATATTTATATAAGTTTCTTGGCTTTTAGTTTGGAACATTTGATTGCACATGTAAAAACAAACAATTTGGTCAAGCACTCAACTTTTAATTTTTACTTTTATCCATCAGTAGGTTGTTGTCTTCTAATTCCTAACTAGGTCAAAATGCACTTCATCATCGTTATTATTCTCATGTTTCTTTTGGCATTTATCCAGAACCTCTATCCTCTTCTTATCTCTTGTAACCTTATTGCAAAATTTTGTTTTATCTGTTTTTCACAGTAACTGCAAATTTAATTTTTTTCAATGTTTGATCTATTGGGAAGATTGCAATAAGTATTTGTCCCACATCGGGAAATATTATTGTGTAACTCATCATTTATATGAAGAGTTTGAATAGGATGCTGTGAATCAATAACTTGGGCTTAGAGATGTACACAATGGTTTGAGCTAAAATGGTTTGAACCTATAAAATATTATTATGGGTCAAAAGATGAGAACTGATGCACATGGGCGCGTGCGTGACCATACCGAGCGGGTTCGACTGTTCCGGCGCGTGTGTGACCATACCGAGCAGGTTCGACTGTTCCGAACAGTCATGTACTTTAAACGAGCGGTGCGTCTATTCGCGCACAACTGTCTCCAACGGCCATATCCGTTTAGACCTTATATATACGTCTGCTTTCTGTCTTCCAGAATTATCTTCTCTAACAACTCTTCTTTCTTTTCGAGTTTTGCTTTTGTAAACTTATTGTTTGTTGTATCCTTGAAAAATTTCGTTGCCTTCTTCACTGAAAGTAGTGGGAGCGAATAATTCCTTAAGGACAACATTCTGCACGTGCCTCAAACGGCGTTTGCTCCATCTTTCTGGTTCATCTTTTACTGCTAATTTCTCAACAATCTTAAGGAATTATCATGGCTGCTTCGGAATCCATCTACAAGATTATGAACCAGGAATTCACGAACTTGATTGTTTTGATGGCACAAACTACACTCGTTGGCAACACAAAATCATGTTCTTTCTTACTACATTGAAGATTGCTTATGTACTTGATGAGAATTTAACCTCTGTCCCGCCACCTTCTGACAAAGACACTCCATAAATTGTGGCTCAGAGAAAGAAGCGCAAAGATAATGAAATTGTATGCAGAGGCCACATTCTCAAAACACTGTCTGATCGGTTGTACGATCTTTTCACTTATGTTAAATCAACAAGGGACATATGGAAGACGTTGGAGACCAAGTACAGTAACAGAATGCAAGGTGCAGATAAGTTCTTAATCTATGAATTTTTCAAATTTAAAATGCTTGACAACGCTTCTGTTCTAGATCAAGTCCACCAGTTACATATTATATTTAACAAGTTAAAGAATGTTAAGATTGACATTGTTGAACCGCTACAAGTTGGGGTTGTTGTGGCATTGCCGACATCTAGCTTTAACTTCCTCTCGAACATAATACACATCCAACTTTTAAAGAATGTTCTAGATCAAAAAACCAGATTGAACTTTCTCTCAAACATGATACACATCCAACGTTTGATGCTTAGTGTGCATGTGTTTAGTCTTCTCGTGAAAACAAGGATCTTGAGCAATGTGCATTGCCGACATATTGTCACAATAAAGAATGATAGGAGTGGATATCTGAACATTAAGTTTGCTAACAGCCTCTCAGTCCAAACAACCTCACTAGTTGTATAAATTATGCTTCTATATTCTGCCTCAAAATTGATTTTAGAGACCACTTTCTGTATCTTGGTCTTCTACGAAATTAAAGCATTCCTAAGAAAAATGCAATATCCAGTTAAAGATTTACCACTGTTAGCACACATATCCCAATCAGCATCACAGTATGCAGTAAGTAAGTCAGATTTTGCAGGAAAACTCAAACCCAAATTAATAGTTCCTTTTAAATAACGTAATACATGTATTGCAGCATGAAAAATGAGGAGTTCAAGGAAGTTGAATAAATTGACTTAATTATTGAACTGCATAGGAAATATATGGCCTTGTTAAATTCAAATATAGAAGTTTACCAAATAGTCTTCAATAAATCTCTGGATCGAGAAGTACATCACCTTCATAATTGCTGAATTTTAGACCTTTTGCCATAGGGAATATAGCTGATTTGCATGCTTCCATATTATAGCCTCATAAAAGATCCAACACGTATTTTCTTTGATTAAGAAAAACAACAGACTTTGATATTGAAACTTCAATGCAAAGAAAATATTTGATTTCACTTAAGTCTTTAATTGTGAAAGTTTGATGAAGAACTGATTTTAGTGTAGTAATAACAGAAACATTATTACCAGTGATGAGCAAGTCATCAACGTATGCTATAACGATAGTAAAATCATTTTCTTTCTTGAGGGTAAACATGGAATAATCTTGTTTAGATTGAACAAAACCCCATTGAACTAAAAACTTAGTTCTTGACTCCAGCATCTGGATGCTTGTCTTAAACCATAAATGGATTTTTTGCTTTCTTATTAATATCCAGTTGTTGAATACTTCAGTTCTTCACAGCAGCTAAAGCCATTACAAATCGAACTGTAGTTAGTTTAGCAACAGGACTAAAAGTATGTTTATAATCTTTACCAGAAATTTGTTTATCTCCCCTTACAACCAATACAACTTTATACCTGTCCACTTCTCCATTTGGCTTGAATTTTGTTTTAAAAACATATTTACAAGTTATAGGTTTCTTATCAGAAGGGAGTTGAACTAATTCTCAAGTATCATTTTCTTTCAAAGCTGTCAGTTCATTTTCCATAGTTTGAATCCACTCTGGACGTTCTTTTGCTTGGCTATAAGAAGATGGTTCAAAAGAGGAAAGAACATTTGCAAGGCTATGTAAATCATTGGTATCCAAATGAGGTAGTGATTGTTCAGTAACCACATTGAAAGAAGTAGAGTCATTCACTTGTGCATTACTTAATTTTCTTGTAGGAAATTTTCCAGTAATTTAATCATCATATTTCTTTGGCACTTGACAAACTCTAGAAGAGGTTCTATTTGGTAAGATATGAGAACAAGAAAAGTTAGTATTCTCATTTGATAAAGAAGACAATGAATGATTTTCATTAGAAGGAACATTTTGTTGAGGAGTATTAGAACAAGTAAGATTATTAGAAAACAATGACAATGATTGATCTTCCATATAACCAATTTATGGAGATGAAAATTGAAAAATACTCTGATCTAAGGATGGATTAACAAAAACTGGAGCTTTCGAGGAAGAAACAACAGAAGGAAGAGTGATCGAGTTAAATTTAAAAGAAAAAAACATTTTCAACAAAATGAATATCGCTGTTGAAAACAACTTTATGTGTATCTAAATCATAAAGTTTACAACTTTTTTGACCATAAGGATGCCCAATTAAAACACATCTTTTTGCTCTTTCAGCAAACTTATCATGTGATTTTTGAAAAGGAAAACACAAACATCCTATAACTCGAAGATGCTCATAATCAGAAATTTTGTTCGTTAACAACTCATATGGTGTTTTCCAATTCAAAACTGAACTTGGCATTAGATTAATGAGACGAGTGACAACAAGAAGACAATCACCCTAAAATTTATAAGGCATACCAACATGAATTCTGATTGTTCTTGCTATCTCTAATAAGTGCCTATGCTTTCTTTCCACACATCCATTTTGTTGAGGATTAACATGTACGAATCTTTAATGAACTATTCTTTTTGATGCAAATAATTGTCTAAATGATTCTTGGATAATTTCAGTTCTATTATCAAATTTGGTAATTTTGAGCTCTTTCTTAAATTGAGTTAGAACATATTCAATAAATGCAGCAATAATGGAAACTACTTGAACTTTAGAATGAAGTAAATATGTCCAAGTGTTTATAGTACGATCAACAAGAATGGTTAAGAAATAAGTTTCAGCACAAAGAGTTGGCCTATGATATCTACCCAATAAATCAATATGAACTAAATCAATTAAAGACCCAGCATAAGAATCAGAATGGAGAAAATGCACTTTATGATGCTTTCCTAATACACATGCTTCACGAGAAAAATCCTTAATTAAGTATTCTGCCTGATACAAAGTTTTGAAGATATTTCATTTTGTTAATAAAGGGATAACCTAACCTAGCATGCAAAGTGTCAATGCTAGGTTTGTTACAAAAAGTTATTGTATTATTAACAAAAGCAAGAAAACAACTATTCTTAGCTATTGAACGAACTCGGGTCAGACCGAATTTGTTTCAGGTTTTAGCTTCTCTTTGGATATAGCAGTTTCCTGATGCTTCCTTGTGAGATCGAGTCCTCTTGGAACTGTTTAGCATTTCTTTGAGGTGTAGTTGAATTGTAATTCATTGCCTTTCGTGTATAGAGTGGTCGTCATATCACTTTGTTGTAGCATTTGTATTATATTAAGATGTATCATTGTATATGTAAGTATGTATATATGTATCTGTACTGTTCTATGTTGAAAAAAAAATATAGACATCACTTGTCGAATATATTCAATAGATTCTTAAGAATTTCACACGAGCAATCTTTCAAAATACCACAAGTACACTTTGGAAATCCCTCGAGAATCTACAATTGATCCCAATTAGTCTTCAATCTACCATTGTATTCAGCAATACTAAGTTCATTTTGATATGTAGAAGTCAAATTTTGATGCAACTCAAATAATCTTGGAGTTATAGTTTGCCCAAATCTCTGCCAATTCTTTTCATAGTTGGACAGACGAATCAATGAACATCAAACTTTCAGATAAATCTTTATCCATAGACAGGGTTGGCTCAATACACAACGGTGCCCTCAAAGGGAAGCAGGGTAGGCGAAAAATTGGTAGGGAAAAACGTGCGTGTTGAGGCTTCAACCCGGGTTGTCGGGCAACTAACCAAGTAATATACCACTGCGCCCTTACTACTTTAAAGAAACTAAAGCCCTATATTATTTATACCTCAATATTTTAAAAGGCATACAACCCATTTTGCTGCCCCCTCCCTTGCCTCTAGTGGTGCTGCCCTAGGCGGTGACCTTCCTGTAACGACCCGGATTTTGAGCAACTTTGGTTATCGACATAAGCACGATGTCGATAACCAAAACGTCGAAAAATCCTGGTAATTAGTGAAAGAAATTAGAGGGTGAGGAAAGATAAGATAGAAAATTAGAATAGAAGAAGAAGAACACAACATCAGAGTAACACGAATCTCACAGCGGAACGAATAAATATATTTCATAACATAACTTTGAAATATACATCTGTATTTGAATATACATCTGTATTTGAATATACATCATTATCAAAGTACAGCACTTACAACACAGCGGAAATAACTATAGCTATAACATCCTGAAGCCTCCTGCTCCAGCTCTTCAAGTGTATCTGTAAAATCCCGACTACTTGACTGCCCGTACAAATTTAGGCACCCAAGAGTTTAGGGAAAACAACAAAGTAAACTCCGGGTCAGTCATGGGACTGGTATGAGTAAAACAGTTTAAAAACAGTTCAAACAAGTAAACGATATCTCATAAGACTACGCCGCATAACGGAACGAGTTTTTCCCTTATGAGAATCCAAAATAACTTTATATCAAAAATCTTTTGATATTATAATAATGCCTATCAATCACAGTATATAAAATCATCTAGCAGAAACGCTTTCATCTCACGTTCTACATATATAGTATACAATCAAAACCGCAAGCACGTATTGGGTAATGGATTTCCAACTATGACAAGGTATGGATCCACCTTTCGCTAATGTACCTCTAGAGAGGAATACACTGGGTTCAACAAGAACATCTTGCAACCCGGCCACACATGACCGACCACTCATTTCGCTTGAGTGTATCGAATGTATATCACCAACAGTTGGGATCAGCAACCGTTTCCCGAATGGGACAGCATCAACAATAGATTTTTAGAAGTAAATGAAACTCTAGATCAGGTGATTATACACTCTACTTCGGTGTGACCGACTTAGCCATGCTGCCTGCCCGATTTCTGTCATTTACCGGATGATGAGGCTAGAAGCTACGCTTTAACATCACATCAGATTCACTTTGAATGCCACATTGTCAAATCCATCAAATCACCGATTGACGTCTACAACAATACATTATGTGTTAGCTAAAAGAAGTTTCCTTCTCCGCCTCCACTCTTGGTACGATTGGAGAAATCAATATACGTGATCGTCTAGAAATACTCTGTCAGATATTCATCCATACAAGTCACCCAGGAACAGAATGAACCGAAGGCACTATTCTGTAAACAGGATAGCCCTTGCATAACTCCGTCTTCAATTTCCTTTGGCATATATGATTCGCAACGCTTATGCCAATACAGAGTGGTTCTTTGGATAATAATCCAACCGGTCTCTCCATATTAACAACGTTAAAATGGTCAAAACTTCGATAGTCTGTGATTTAACTATTGAATAAAAATAGGTGTGCAAACAATGATATTATTTCCAAATGGAAATTATATCGATCAAACATCATTCAATATTCATCTCTTTAGTTCATTAATCTACTTATCTCATGTTTCCCTACGTTCAATATTCCTTATTTTCTAAATTGGGAAAATATACATTATTAACAATGGAAAACATTTCTATTTCTTTGTTTCTTTATTAGAAAACATTTCTGGTTTCTTATTTGGAAAACATTTCCAAAGCTTCTTCATTGGACTTAGACAGATGTTTAAACAAACCATCGTGATGCCAACTCAAACAATTTCCTTTACTGCCGAACCTTAACTATCCCTTAGTTAAAACGAAGCCAATCAAGTTGGGGTAGAACTACCTCTCAGACCTTAACCGAACAACATTTCTAACTTTGAAATTAGCAAAGTTCACTTTATTCCTTTTTCTAACTTCCTTACTTAACCCTCTTCGAATAGCTATATTCAATTGACTCTTTTCACTTAACTCTATTCGATTAACCCTTATCAATTAACTCTATTGGACTAACACTATTGGATTAACTCTATTTGACTAACGCTATTGATTTACTCATTTCGCTTAACTCCTTTCGAATAAACTATATTCGATAATTCCTTTTACTTTCTATTCGAATAACTATATTCGATTTACTCATTTGCTTTAACTCTAATCGATTAAACTAACATCGATTAGCTCCTTTTTACTTTAACACTAATCGATTAACTAACATCGATTAACTAACTTTTACTTTAACACTAATCGATTAACTAACATCGATTAACTAACTTTTACTTTAACACTAATCGATTAACTAACATCGATTAACTTCTTTTTAACTTTAACACTAATCGATTAACTAACATCGATTAACTTTTTTTTAACTTTATTCTCTAATCGATTAACTAACATCGATTAACTTCTTTTACTTTATTCTCTAATCGATTAACTAACATCGATTAACTTCTTTTACTTTATTCTCTAATCGATTAACTAACATCGATTAACTTCTTTTTAACTTTATTCTCTAATCGATTAACTAACATCGATTAACTTCTTTTTAACTTTAACACTAATCGATTAACTAGCATCGATTAACTTCTTTTAATAAACTACGTTTTCCGTTACCACTATTTCCTTTTTATAACGTTTACTTACCGTTACAAATATATCCTATTTATAACTTCTATTTACCGTTACAAATATTTCCTATTTATAACTTCTATTTACCGTTACAAATATTTCCTATTTATAACTTCTATTTATTTTCTAAATAAATATTCCTTTTCTATTTCTATTTATTTTCTAAATAAATATCCCTTTTATAAAACCGTGTTCGTTTTATAAATATTTCCTTTTATAAAATCCTGTGATTTTATAAAATTCCTTTATTTCAATATACATTGAAATACTTCTTTTTTTACATCCCAGGATCTTTTATGATATTTACAATATCGAATAACAATGATCAATATCATTCCAACACCCATAATCCATAACAGATTATATAACACATCATATATCACAATATATGAAAACAGTAAAATAAATGTTGAGGAATCCAGTTGGATTCCTCCAACCTGTTTCCCTGCATCACAGATGTTAAACAATATAGATAACATAACTTTCAGTTCTATATGATATATTCTGTTAAACAGAATCAATATAGAAATTCAACTAACTGACTAGTAGTTCAATCAAACAGTCAACACACAGTCAATCAGCCAATATCTAACAGTTCTAAAAATACAACATGAAATTATAAACTGTTCAGAGTTAGTGAGATTTACTCACTTTGGCGCGTTAATCGTTAAATAACGGTTTGCGTTATTTGATTTCGACGGACAATTTATTTCACCATAAATTGTAACGAGCTCCACTCCACTTCCAGTCAGTTCCATTGTGTTGCTCCCGTCCATACGATCCCAATGGATCTTGTTTCGCTGAAAAGCGATATCGTATGAAATAGTTATTCAAGTTCGAAGTTTATGAATTATAGATATTTAAAACGAAACTTAATTTGTTAAAGTTTCAATGGACTTTACCTTTGACTGGCCCAACACTTCCTCTTTGAAACCACGGCCCACTCAAAAAAAATCACTCCTTCTCTTTCCCGAAGTAAATATCGGTCTCCAGTGCATTGGAACTATCAGCAAAAACAAAAGTCACTCCTTCTTCCCCGATGCTCATCTCCTCACGGCAAACCCATTTCCGCATATCCCAACACCCATCGATCCTCCATCCTTCCACGAACTTCGAAGCCAACACCACCGAACAACTCCACTTCGGGTCCTCTTCTCGACCACCCCCTTCATGCTCCTCTCGACGCCATGACTCATCCCCATGTACATGTATTAGGAAGATCTGTACATGCAAAAATCTCCACTCCACTTTTCTCATCACCGATACACTTCTCTGCCCCATCATTTTCAGTTTGAGATCTCGCACCACCCACAACATTACGACATGCAACCGTTTAAACTCACATCACCTTTTTCCACGAAAACACCTCCAACTCCATTGGTCAGCGTGCCTTGCTTCTGCGAATACCACATGGACCACTGTTCTACCCGGAACTCCCCATCAAAGCGCACTCTATCGCACATCAATGGAGCAGCTCGCATCACCTCTTGTAATAAGACAAACGAAAGAGAATGGTAACAAAAATGAAATCATATTTTGTTCCTTGCATTTTGATTTACTGTTTCCATTAAAGGCTTCGGTTTGTTCTTTCAACTGGTGAATTTTTTTTGGAAAAATGATGTTGAGGCAACGTGTATTCTTAATATTGTAAGACTTAACTGCCACGTACTACACAGCCGTAAGCCCCTCTTTAGTTTTGAAAAGATAATAACGTGGGTGCCCTGAAGCCTTGGAGACTTTAGTGAATTAAACATTTCCACGCGCCCCTTTTATTTGTGATTCAGAGGACACCACACTTTCACTTGTTTGTGGATGAGAGAAATTTTAGGGCGTGCTTCCCTTTTGACCGAAAAAAATAACCCCTTTCACTTAGCTAAGAATTAGCGTATCCCCTTAGGTAGTATTTTGTTTACATATGAGTTGTTATGGACAGATATAAAGACACCATTGTGACGGGCATTACCCCACGATCCCAGAAATATGATAATATCGGTAGGTGAACTCATATTGTGAAATCCCGAAAATATCGTCACATGGTGCAAAATACTCCAGATAAAAAGTTGCATATTTAATTAATTAAAAATTTCAATAAAATTCTAAAAATTAAATTATCACTATTTCCCAAAAGAACCTTGTCTAAATTCAAACCCGATTTCTAGTTATATCGAATAATCCGTTACGGTCGATAAACGATTCCATAGCGACTATTTTAATATTTGATTTGGACACATCTCAAAATCTGCACGATGAAATCCTGATTTTTCTCTTCCACTAGAAAGATATACTCCACCAGCTCCGTACGTTTCTTGTTTCACAGAAATCCGATTTAAAACGAATCCTGTACATTCAGTTGAAGTTCGAATCGCCAATTTACGAACTGCAGCGCCATTTCGAGCTCGTTTATAATTATAATATAATTATACGTTCAAACTGTCGTTCAAATAATATATTCGTTATTCAAATTCAATTCTAAACTAAATTATATATCACAGATGATCCAGTTCACACCATATCGTCATTTCAACCAATTTTGATTATTTCAGAATTAAATATATTATTTAATTTATTATTTTAATTAAATATTCACCATTATTTTATTTAATGATCATTAAATTCACTAATCACCATTTATATAATTAAATAAATTAATCATAATACCTCTGCCAATGCGGGTCATTACAATCTTCCCCACTTAAAATAATTTCGTCCTCGAAATTGCTAAAAGGTAGAGGACGACCCTATCGACTGGTTAGAACATATTTGTTCACTCTTTAACTTCAGTTTCAACTGAATCAATTTAATTTCAATTAAATATTAATTAATTCTTATCAACGAAAATTTTCAAAAATCCTGAAAATTTTCTAACACCTTAGCTTTTCGAAAAATTTCGCCAGCACCTCCTTTGTACTGGTCAATAGTTCAAACTCCAACTCGCCTCTCTGGCCATCTCCAACCCAAAAGAAAATCAAATAGCAAAGCGGCTAGCCAATTCGGCTCATAAATCTTTTATCCAATAGAAATATAAACTTGTACCTTTTGTCGGCATATCAACTCTATCACTTCCATATGCTGTCAACTCAGCATATATCAATGTAATCCCAATCAAATTCTGAAATCACTTTCATCTCCAACACAACCATTCGCTTATATCCGAGCCAAATATCATTTCAACTCGAGTTTCTTCTCGATTCCCAACTCTTAACTTGATTATCACATCACACTTCAAATTTACATCTCACAATCTAATTTGTCTTGATATCATTCTAATTCAACCTCAGTTACCACCTTACTGGCTTTACTTTAATTCAATTTTTGCTTTCACAAATTTCTGTTAAATTTGTTTTTAATTCAAACAGTCTTTCCCTGGGAGTTTTTAAACAGTTTACTCTTTTCAAAAATCAAATTTTCCTTTTGGACATGTCACTGAGCCCTTAATTGATATTCCATTAGTTAAATCACTTCTCTATTTCTTTATCAATATTTGTTAACCAAATATTTCCAATAACCATATTGGCCTTTTATGTTATTTGGAAAACATTTCCGAATATCGCATTCCTTTATTTTCTAAACTTTAGAAAATATATGCTATTTATAATTGGAAAAATATTCCAATTACTTATCTCTCTTCCGATCTCGTTTATTTCTATACTTAGGAAATATCTATTATTCTATTTCCAAGCTTACACTTATTTGGGTTAAAACGGATGTTGTGTAAAACATCGTTACGACAACCCAAATACTATATTCAACTAACTCTTATTCAACATTGATCTTCGAGCATGAAATCTTGCTATTTATTTGTTAATAATGAAATCAATCAAGTTGGGGTATAACTACCTCTCAGACCTTGACTGAATAACATTTATAACGTCAAAACAGTTATGACTACTTACTCGAATAATCAACACCATACAACTACTTATTCACTTTGAAACACATATACACTTTCTCTTTCTATTCTTACTAGATTTTATTCCTAGTCTTCCCTTTTGATTATACTATTCTATTTCTAAGTTCATTTCCTTATCGACTTCTATATATATCGATACGTTGATTTCTAATTATCAAATTATCTTAAAAATATTCTATTTCCTTAAATTCCCGGAAAAATTCGCCATAACCTCCTTTGTATTAGGAGCATCGGGATATTTCAAATAGCCTCCCATGGCCCTCACCAATCAGAAAGAAAAAGAAAAAGCCAAGCGGCTAGCCGATACGGCGCATAAAATCTCATATCTGAATTAAATACATACCTTTTCGTCGAGCATTCTATCTATTTCCTTCATACCTTATCCATACCTATCTCATGTATATCCATACATTTCTAATTCATTTCAACTTAATCCAATCATTTTAACTTAGTTCGTTAAGTGATTTTCGAATTACTGGTTAGCCCATTTCACCTTTTTATTTGAATATACATGTTCAAATATAGGTTTAACTTATTTATCAACTAATTGAATTCCATTTCAATTTTATTTGAATTTCCTATATTCAAATTCCATTTCGATTCTCTTATTCAAATTCTATGTTTGAATTTCATTTCAATTCTATTTGAATCCTCTACATTCAAATTTGATTTTCACTTTCGATATTCAAATCCTATATTTGAAATCTCTTATATTTTCTATATCCAAACGCCATTTGAATTTCTTTATTCAAATTCTATATCACTTCCATTGAATTTCATATATTCAAACTCCCTTTGAATTTCTATATTCAATTTCTATTTCACTTCCATTGAATTTCATATATTCAAACTCTATATTCAAATCTATTTTATAAATCCATTTTGAAATTCAACACAACTTGTCTTTCCCAAAACAAATTCAAAACAGTATCTCTGGTAGTAATTCGTCACTTACAACTCGAAAATGAGTACTGATGATGCAGCTGTCATCATCAGAATCTATTTTCCAGCGATCGAAGTGAGTTCAATACTATAAAACCATTTCTAAACATTTCCACTTTGAAATACATTTCAAAATATAATTCACACTGCTTGTAAAACAATTTAAAATCTCCCAGGATCTTAAATTTTCCTTATTTTTAATCCCAATCCATTTACAAACACTTATCCAATTTTCCAGAATTTTAATTCAATTTCCGGTTTAAGTTTCAGATTTAACTCATCTGATTTTCACGTATTTCACTTATACGAATTCTGATTGGTTATTCACATAACCATTTAATTTATAATCTTACTCGATTATAATAACAACCAATATATCCAATATGTATCAAAATATACGTTGGGTAAACTATTTTCATTTACCCTCTTTTCAAAACATACCATGACGGTTCATCGTATTCAAGTGTTTAGTAACTCCTACCGATACAGTGGATCAAACTGATCGACCAGAACTCATAAACGACTCAAACAATGAATCTCCACAATATAAAACAAATTTTTATATCAATAACAAATACGCTCACTCGTATATATATACACTTAATCTCAGTCTAGGGTATTACTAACCCTATCTCTACCGAGTCACGCCACAGAGCCAAGTAATTCTTAACTTAAGCTCTGATACCAACTGTAACGACCCGGATTTTGAGCGACTTTGGTTATCGACATAAGCACGATGTCGATAACCAAAACGTCGAAAAATCCTGGAAATTAGTGAAAGAAATTAGAGGGTGAGGAAAGATAAGATAGAAAATTAGAATAGAAGAAGAAGAACACAACATCAGAGTAACACGAATCTCACAGCGGAACGAATAAATATATTTCATAACATAACTTTGAAATATACATCTGTATTTGAATATACATCTGTATTTGAATATACATCATTATCAAAGTACAGCACTTACAACACAGCGGAAATAACTATAGCTATAACATCCTGAAGCCTCCTGCTCCAGCTCTTTAAGTGTATCTGTAAAATCCCGACTACTTGACTGCCCGTACAAATTTAGGCACCCAAGAGTTTAGGGAAAACAACAAAGTAAACTCCGGGTCAGTCATGGGACTGGTATGAGTAAAACAGTTTAAAAACAGTTCGAACAAGTAAACGATATCTCATAAGACCGCGCCGCATAACGGAACGGGTTTTTCCCTTATGAGAATCCAAAATAACTTTATATCAAAAATCTTTTGATATTATAATAATGCCTATCAATCACAGTATATAAAATCATCTAGCAGAAACGCTTTCATCTCACGTTCTACATACATAGTATACAATCAAAACCGCAAGCACGTATTGGGTAATGGATTTCCTACTATGACAAGGTATGGATCCACCTTTCGCTAATGTACCTCTAGAGAGGAATACACTTGGTTCAACAAGAACATCTTGCAACCCGGCCACACATGACCGACCACTCATTTCGCTTGAGTGTATCGAATGTATATCACCAACAGTTGGGATCAGCAACCGTTTCCCGAATGGGACAGCATCAACAATAGATTTTTAGAAGTAAATGAAACTCTAGATCAGGTGATTATACACCCTACTTCGGTGCGACCGACTTAGCCATGCTGTCTGCCCGATTTCTGTCATTTACCGGATGATGAGGCTAGAAGCTACGCTTTAACATCACATCAGATTCACTTTGAATGCCACATTGTCAAATCCATCAAATCACTGATTGACGTCTACAACAATACATTATGTGTTAGCTAAAAGAAGTTTCCTTCTCCGCCTCCACTCTTGGTACGATTGGAGAAATCAATATACGTGATCGTCTAGAAATACTCTGTCAGATATTCATCCATACAAGTCACCCAGGAACAGGATGAACCGAAGGCACTATTCTGTAAACAGGATAGCCCTTGCATAACTCCGTCTTCAATTTCCTTTGGCATATATGATTCGCAACGCTTATGCCAATACAGAGTGGTTCTTTGGATAATAATCCAACCGGTCTCTCCATATTAACAACGTTAAAATGGTCAAAACTTCGATAGTCTGTGATTTAACTATCGAATAAAAATAGGTGTGCAAACAATGATATTATTTCCAAATGGAAATTATATCGATCAAACATCATTCAACATTCATCTCTTTAGTTCATTAATCTACTTATCTCATGTTTCCCTACGTTCAATATTCCTTATTTTCTAAATTGGGAAAATATACATTATTAACAATGGAAAACATTTCCATTTCTTTGTTTCTTTATTAGAAAACATTTCTGGTTTCTTATTTGGAAAACATTTCCAAAGCTTCTTCATTGGACTTAGACATATGTTTAAACAAACCATCGTGATGCCAACTCAAACAATTTCCTTTACTGCCGAACCTTAACTATCCCTTAGTTAAAACGAAGCCAATCAAGTTGGGGTTGAACTACCTCTCAGACCTTAACCGAACAACATTTCTAACTTTGAAATTAGCAAAGTTCACTTTATTCCTTTTTCTAACTTCCTTACTTAACCCTCTTCGAATAGCTATATTCAATTGACTCTTTTCACTTAACTCTATTCGATTAACCCTTATCAATTAACTCTATTGGACTAACACTATTGGATTAACTCTATTTGACTAACGCTATTGATTTACTCATTTCGATTAACTCCTTTCGAATAAACTATATTCGATAATTCCTTTTACTTTCTATTCGAATAACTATATTCGATTAACTCATTTGCTTTAACTCTAATCGGTTAAACTAACATCGATTAGCTCCTTTTTACTTTAACACTAATCGATTAACTAACATCGATTAACTAACTTTTACTTTAACACTAATCGATTAACTAACATCGATTAACTAACTTTTACTTTAACACTAATCGATTAACTAACATCGATTAACTTCTTTTTAACTTTAACACTAATCGATTAACTAACATCGATTAACTTCTTTTTAACTTTATTCTCTAATCGATTAACTAACATCGATTAACTTCTTTTACTTTATTCTCTAATCGATTAACTAACATCGATTAACTTCTTTTACTTTATTCTCTAATCGATTAACTAACATCGATTAACTTCTTTTTAACTTTATTCTCTAATCGATTAACTAACATCGATTAACTTCTTTTTAACTTTAACACTAATCGATTAACTAGCATCGATTAACTTCTTTTAATAAACTACGTTTTCCGTTACCACTATTTCCTTTTTATAACGTTTACTTACCGTTACAAATATATCCTATTTATAACTTCTATTTACCGTTACAAATATTTCCTATTTATAACTTCTATTTACCGTTACAAATATTTCCTATTTATAACTTCTATTTACCGTTACAAATATTTCCTATTTATAACTTCTATTTACCATTACAAATATTTCCTATTTATAACTTCTATTTATTTTCTAAATAAATATTCCTTTTCTATTTCTATTTATTTTCTAAATAAATATCCCTTTTATAAAACCGTGTTCGTTTTATAAATATTTCCTTTTATAAAATCCTGTGATTTTATAAAATTCCTTTATTTCAATATACATTGAAATACTTCTTTTTTTACATCCCAGGGTCTTTTATGATATTTACAATATCGAATAACAATGATCAATATCATTCCAACACCCATAATCCATAACAGATTATATAACACATCATATATCACAATATATGAAAACAGTAAAATAAATGTTGAGGAATCCAGTTGGATTCCTCCAACCTGTTTCCCTGCATCACAGATGTTAAACAATATAGATAACATCACTTTCAGTTCTATATGATATATTCTGTTAAAGAGAATCAATATAGAAATTCAACTAACTGACTAGTAGTTCAATCAAACAGTCAACACACAGTCAATCAGCCAATATCTAACAGTTCTAAAAATACAACATGAAATTATAAACTGTTCAGAGTTAGTGAGATTTACTCACTTTGGCGCGTTAATCGTTAATTAACGGTTTGCGTTATTTGATTTCGACGGACTATTTATTTCGCCATAAATTGTAACGAGCTCCACTCCACTTCCAGTCAGTTCCATTGTGTTGCTCCCGTCCATACGATCCCAATGGATCTTGTTTCGCTGAAAAGCGATATCGTATGAAATAGTTATTCAAGTTCGAAGTTTATGAATTATAGATATTTAAAACGAAACTTAATTTGTTAAAGTTTCAATGGGCTTTACCTTTGACTGGCCCAACACTTCCTCTTTGAAACCACGGCCCACTCAAAAAAAATCACTCCTCTTTCCCGAAGTAAATATCGGTCTCCAGTGCATTGGAACTATCAGCAAAAACAAAAGTCACTCCTTCTTCCCCGATGCTCATCTCCTCACGGCAAACCCATTTCCGCATATCCCAACACCCATCGATCCTCCATCCTTCCACGAACTTCGAAGCCAACACCACCGAACAACTCCACTTCGGGTCCTCTTCTCGACCACCCCCTTCATGCTCCTCTCGACGCCATGACTCATCCCCATGTACATGTATTAGGAAGATCTGTACATGCAAAAATCTCCACTCCACTTTTCTCATCACCGATACACTTCTCTGCCCCATCATTTTCAGTTTGAGATCTCGCACCACCCACAACATTACGCCATGCAACCGTTCAAACTCACATCACCTTTTTCCACGAAAACACCTCCAACTCCATTGGTCAGCGTGCCTTGCTTCTGCGAATACCACATGGACCACTGTTCTACCCGGAACTCCCCATCAAAGCGCACTCTATCGCACATCAAAGGAGCAGCTCGCATCACCTCTTGTAATAAGACAAACGAAAGAGAATGGTAACAAAAATGAAATCATATTTTGTTCCTTGCATTTTGATTTACTGTTTCCATTAAAGGCTTCAGTTTGTTCTTTCAACTGGTGAAATTTTTTTGGAAAAATGATGTTGAGGCAACGTGTATTCTTAATATTGTAAGACTTAACTGCCACGTACTACACAGCCGTAAGCCCCTCTTTAGTTTTGAAAAGATAATAACGTGGGTGCCCTGAAGCCTTGGAGACTTTAGTGAATTAAACATTTCCACGCGCCCCTTTTATTTGTGATTCAGAGGACACCACACTTTCACTTGTTTGTGGATGAGAGAAATTTTAGGACGTGCTTCCCTTTTGACCGAAAAAAATAACCCCTTTCACTTAGCTAAGAATTAGCGTATCCCCTTAGGTAGTATTTTGTTTACATATGAGTTGTTATGGACAGATATAAAGACACCATTGTGACGGGCATTACCCCACGATCCCAGAAATATGATAATATCGGTAGGTGAACTCATATTGTGAAATCCCGAAAATATCGTCACATGGTGCAAAATACTCCAGATAAAAAGTTGCATATTTAATTAATTAAAAATTTCAATAAAATTCTAAAAATTAAATTATCACTATTTCCCAAAAGAACCTTGTCTAAATTCAAACCCGATTTCTAGTTATATCGAATAATCCGTTACGGTCGATAAACGATTCCATAGCGACTATTTTAATATTTGATTTGGACACATCTCAAAATCTGCACGATGAAATCCTGATTTTTCTCTTCCACTAGAAAGATATACTCCACCAGCTCCGTACGTTTCTTGTTTCACAGAAATCCGATTTAAAACGAATCATGTACATTCAGTTGAAGTTCGAATCGCCAATTTACGAACTGCAGCGCCATTTCGAGCTCGTTTATAATTATAATATAATTATACGTTCAAACTGTCGTTCAAATAATATATTCGTTATTCAAATTCAATTCTAAACTAAATTATATATCACAGATGATCCAGTTCACACCATATCGTCATTTCAACCAATTTTGATTATTTCAGAATTAAATATATTATTTAATTTATTATTTTAATTAAATATTCACCATTATTTTATTCAATGATCATGAAATTCACTAATCACCATTTATATAATTAAATAAATTAATCATAATACCTCTGCCAATGTAGGTCATTACACTTCCCGTCTTCCCCTTGGGTCGGGACTGTCTATAGAATTCAAAATCCAAGTCATCACCATATAACCGTTCCTAATTCATTTTTGATAATCAGTTGAACTAACGGAGAGCATAGGAAGCGTTCCATCAACAAATTGCAACTTATTTCTAGCAAAATCAATGCCATTTTACCAGTTCTACACTTGATAAATTCGATCTAGACAAAAAATGATTTTCAAGTTGCATACCTGGATGATCTGCATTTGAAAGATAACATGGATCGTAAAAATTAATCGGCTGATTGCTCTGAGGAAGAATTCTAGACTGAGTCGAGTCGAAAGCATTATTCCCCATTTAAGGAAGAAAACGAAGATTCAAACTTGGAATGGAGAAAGAAGATTTAGATCTGGAATTGCCCTCCGCTCCGATACCATGAAAAGAAACATTTCAGAGAAAAGTAAAGTTTATTTCTCACTCATAATTCAACCCAAGTACAAAGTATTATGTACATGTAAAATGTAAACTGGGTTTATAACACGACCCATTAGAATCAATTATACAAACAACTAAAAATACCGAATATAACACTCTACACTATATCTCGTCATTTGTCTCGCAATTCACACCGCTAGTGGATTTACAATTGCTAGAAAGTCATTAAGATGTTCTTCAATTGATTGATCTTTGGATTTACCAATTTTCTCATAAAGAGAACCTTGTTTGATGTAGGGCTCTTGCAGTTATTCTTTTCAATTTTCTTATATTCAATAAGCAGATGTTTTATTAGCAATAGTATGAAACACCATATTTCGAAAAAAACACTGAATATCATCCGCTATACCATTAGTTTTCTTGCCTTTGTTTTTCAATGACCGATGAAGATTATTAAAGTATATGAAACACACCATTTTCGAATTTCATAATCTTCAATTTTTCTCTTTGAGTCTTTTAATGTTTACCTTCTCAATAACCACTTTTTTTTAAATAATTTCTCATATCATTATTTCAAAAACTCTTACGCGATTAGATTTGAGAAAAGATAATGAGTGACAAAAAATACAATGCAGGTAGCTTGCTTCACATTAATTTTATTAGTTTCTCAAACATATTATAGTAAAAGAATTGACATTGAAAAGAAAAATCCAGTACCCAAAACCAAATACAACGAGCCTTCCCCATATCATATTTACAGTTTCAGGGTGCGTTCTTAACGAACGTGAACGTGGCATTTGAGCGTGCCATTTGAGCGTGGTACTGTAACGAAGGGGAATTGTGTTTTTAGCGACGAACGGGGTATTTGAGCGTGGTATTTAATTGTTAAATTAATGGTTATGATTTAATTAAATTCTAATTGCATCAAACTATAACGACAACATATTTCATAACACGACCACTTTTTTCATAAAACATAAAAAACACAACGGTACCGGAATTAAAACAAATACATGAAAATCTACAATAAACGACGATGAGGTAATAAGTTCAACTCCGATGAAATAAAGACACATAAGCCCTCATCGCTAAGCTCCTGAGCAATATCAACATTCCGCTCATCGTTGCGAAATATCGTCAGAATCTCCCAAAGATCCACAGACGTCCCCGATCTCCGAACAAGCTCCAAACAACGAGCAGCAAGCTGTCTCGTATGGTCGGTCACCCACGAGCTGACACGCTCTGCCTGTCTGCGCCTAGAGGGCTGACCAGACGGTGGATCGCTCGAAGCCATCCAACCAGTATAAAAACTCGCGTCCCCGGGAGAGAAAGAACCAGCTGCTGCAGGCGCTGGTGGAGGAGCTGGTGCAATAGGAGGCGCAACCTAAGGAATCAGATATGCACAAGTATCTTTCCGCAAACAACCCTCGAACATAATGTCCTGCTCTCGAAACTTCATCGGCGAGTGCTTCCTAAATTTTCTGAATCGTCTGCCACCGCCGGTACTCCAAAATTTATCAGGACCGTCTAGATAATCGAACTCCTCATTCCATACACCCTCAGGTGTTCTAAGCAGCATGTCCCAATCACGAAAAGCTCGCTTCATGTTGTCCCATTTGTTTTTAATCTGGTTTTCTGTGAACTCCAGATTAAAACGGTTGTTCATTGTTGTTGCGACTGTTGCGTAGAACCCACTGATGCTTGTATTGCGCTCCGCTATGAACTCAACGCAAACATCTATGAAAGCGGACTCCCGGCCGTCCGTCCAATTTGCAAAAGGCTGCGAGGTAGCAGTGGTGGAAGTGGAAGCCATCTGCGTAAAAAAAAAAAAAAAATCAAAAATATATATATATATATATATATATATATATATATATATATATGGTAGAGAATTGAAAAATAAACTCAACTATAATTTTTTTTACCGTTTTTGCAGCTCGAATTGCTCAAAAAATTCGAAATAAGGGGTAAAAGGGAAGAGGTTTCGGGTTGGAATGAAGAGGAAGGGGGGGGGGGTTTCGTTCTTATAGCCAGTGAATCGGTATGTTGGAAAATTAACCGTTGGCGTCCGACGCGTCGGACGCCAACGGTTACTTTTCCAACGTTCGAGAATCGTGGAATCTGGAAAGGGTAAAATGTGCTCGCGTCCGACGCGTCGGACGGCAAAAAAAAAATGAGCGTGCCAAATTTTGGCTGCGAACCCTAAGGTAATTCTAGTCATCAAATCGAAGATATTTATTGAAGAGATTTACAGTGGAAATACCAAGATACTCATAAAATGACCAAATCACCCCTAAAAGTTTGAACCAATCTTCTTTAAAATTTGTCAATCCAGTTGATTGGAAATTTTATCAAACTACTATTATGATTTTCTAGTCGAGTGCTCGACTGAAAATCAGTGCTCTTTTCGAGTCCAAACCAGCAAAAACAATTGTCGATTGATAGGTTTATTGGTCGACTTAAGAAGTTTTAAGTGACTGGTAGATTTTTCCATTCGAATGGAAGTTTGTAGAAAGAGCTACAAATTTCAGTTCCTATCATCTGAATGGTGCATAGACGAATCCAACAAGGAGAATGAGCTAAAGAGCAGCGCTAAGCATATGCAAAGTCGATCTGAAGACAGCTCAAGGGATCTAAACTATCAGTTTGACTGGGGAGAGACTGAAGCTAATCGCTTCAAGCTCACGAATGACATGGCCAATATAGCAGATTCGAGGCATAAAATTGGCAAAATTTTGGATTGGAAGCCACGTTGATTCGTTAGAGGAGATTGCAGATTTGCAATGAACAATCGTTCTAAACCTAATGTCGACTAGGATATGAAGAATAATGTTTTTGTTTCAGTGATTGTTATAATGTGCCCATTTATGTTTGTCTTGGACTTCCTTTTGGCTTTGTGCTGTATATTTACTTTTCTTTAAAAAAAACTCCAACATACGTTATCTAACCATTACTCATTCCTTTTCTTAGAGATGTTAAAAGGGTCGTATGAGAGTCAGGGGAAATTCGACTAAGCCTATTTACTATTGATTTATTTTGACCCTTTTAATACAAGGGTCGGTCCGATTCAACCCACATTTTAAGTGTGTTACTCATTTAACCCATTTAAATTTGCCAAGTATAAACATTATTGTCATGAAGAACTATAGTAGATTATTACACGATGCAATATTCGAGTGTTGCATGTTGTCTGTAATTTGGATGAGAGTTCATCGGTCAAAATTTAGTCTAATTTCAAGGCAGTATGAAGATGTTTTTGCAGTTTTAAACAAAAAAAAGCAGCTTCGTGTGTAGGTGAACTTCAAGTATGAGAATATAGTATATTATTTTCTAAGTATAACCATTAGTCATACTGGAGAACTACATCATTCACTCACATGACGAAGGATCCGAGTGTTTTATATTGTGTGTAGTTTATGTAGGAGTTCATCCGATGCAGTATGAAGAATTTACTGTAATCAAAAGAAAGATAATAGTGGCTTTTGTGTAGACGAAGTTTAAATATGAAAATGTAGCATGTTATTTTCTAAATACAATCATTAGTCACATTTGATAACTACAACGTTCGTTCAGAAGACGAGGTATTCAAGTGTTCCATATTATCTGTAATTTATGTAGGAGTTTGTCTGTTGGAGCATCGTCCGGTTCCGAGGCAGTATGAAAAAGTTCCTGCAATTTGAATACGAAAATAGCGGTTCTGTTTTTAGGCGGAGTTCAATTATGTGAATATAGCCTATTATCTTTTAAGTACAATCGTTAGTTACTATGAAGAACTACAACGTCCATTTACAAGAAAAAGTATTCAACACTGTCGGTAATTTATGGGACTTTATCAGTTAAAGTCTTGTTCAATTTCGAGACAATATGAATGATTAATGCATTCTAGACCAAAAATATTGTGGCTTCGTGCCTAAACGTGCTTAAATATTAAATAAGTATTTATAACCCATTTGAAAATAGATCAATTCTTTTATGACACATCTAATCATATTCATAAATGAGTTAAACGAACACGCGTTGTATCTAGGATAAATGGGTCGTGTAAATGGATACAATCATATTTTGATAGACCTATCCTTGCATATTGTTCCATTAACTAGCACGATTGATCTCAATATTTCTAGGAATGTTAAACTTATGTTCTGCTTAGGTCCGACTCTTGGCATAGGCTGCCCAGGTAGTGGCCTAGGACTCCCAGATCCCGAAGGAATGAGAGCTTTGTTCCGACCGTTGTTACATAACACGTTCGATTTCTAGCATGTTTGTTGATTGTTATACAATTTTGTTTTTCTTCCTTTCAATTTTGTATCTGCCTTGTAGTTTTGCGTAAAGCTTTGGGCATAGTTATCAAGCGCGCGCTTAGGCGTGCCTAAGTGCAAAAAAGTCTAAGGCTTAAGCCTTTTGTCTTTTTGCAGTTTGAGTGCGCCTTTTGTAGTTTGAGGCGCTTATTTTTTGCTAAATTCAAAATTTTGTTTATAATAGTTAAATTAAAAAAAATTAATTGTTCAATAAATTATAAAATGTGGTTTAAAATTTAAATCTTATTAATAAAATATGTAGATAATTGAATGAATTATAAAAGATGGTTTAAAAATTAATTTGCAGTTAGTAAAGTAGCAGAAAACTCATATAAAAAGCACACAAAAAAGCCCAAAACTCAAAAAAGTCCCAGACTCAATGCTTGCGTCTTTTTGTGTCTTAGCGCCTTGACTACTGTGGCTTTGGGTTTATAATTTTTTTTGGGCCTAGCCCCGATGTTCCCAGAGCTGTCACTGGTTCTGCTTTACAATTACGTCTATGAGATTCTTTTGCTTTTAATGCTTCTTTTCAATGAGGTTGAGAGCAGGACTATGAATTTTGAAGCAGCTGTTTCAATTCTTTTGTGAACGCTGCTCTTGAGTTATTTTGACTCTTAGTTCCAAGTCTTATTTTGAAAGGTTCTCTAACAGACCATCTGGAAAACCCAAACAATGTAAGACTATTTCGTTGAACAATGAACAAGTACTTAAATAATAATTTATCTAAATTTTGAGAGCTACGGCCATATAAACAAGTTCATGTTTTTGGTTTTGAGTGATTAAAAAAAGAAGGTCATCTGCGTTATATTTCTGTGTAAAACTAGGAGTAATGTGGATAAGGTATAATACCGTGGGCAATGCACCTTTCTTTTGGAGGTGCAAATGCTTTAACTTTAAATCTAGAAGCAGCGGATCATTTAAAAAAAAAGGTGGTATATATTAATGTAAAATCTTAATTTTACGAAGAACCGTAATCAAATATGTATATTCTTTCAATAATTTAGGAAAATTGATAAGACATTGCAGTACGATCTTCACTCGTGATCAATAATTTAGGACTGAGTACGTGTTTATTTAGACAAATAATGCTTGAGTAAGAGATTAGAATAAAGATATTGTGGCATTAGGAAGCATATAAAATTTAATAAGTTTTATTTTTTTAATTGTGCTATTAGAAAGAGAATATTGAGGTGCTCTTAGCGCCACACAGGTTATATATGTTTAACGCATTCGGAAGAATATGATTTACATGACTTTTTAGTTATATTTTTACGTTGGAGTCATCCATATTTAGCTTAAATTTTTATTATAAAGTTGTAGTATCATTTTTTTTAATTGATTTTAGGTTTTATTTGTGTTATTGATTGATGATGAAGAATGTTGAGAAAAAAGATTTATTTATTAGATTTTATTTCAAGTGATATTAAAATGGAGTTGGATATTTGAATGCAAAATTAAACACAAATGGTAATACAAACGATCTGGACCGTTGGATTTTTTTGGTCTTTACGTGGAGGGTGAAATTCAATGAGCAATCTAATGATGCAGTTTCTTTGTGTAATTAATTGTGTCTATTTTTTTGGTTTGAATAAACTTCCCCTATTAAAATTTATAGAAGTTCTGTTTGAATCTACAAAATGAAATTTAATAGTTAAATTCTATATTTTAAAGTTATATAAAGATAACCATATGTTTATTTCTGTAGCTTTATGATAGGACAAAAATAATGTATTTTTATTTCAATCTATCAATAAAAATAATTACGTCCAACCTTTTACTCTTCATAATTTCTACTATGTATTAACTGAAGCCTAATTTGTATTCTACATCTTTAACTATTCCTTCACTAGACAAGCCCCCCTGTGATTCATCTTAGCAGCCCCCTTTCCTATTACAGTTCTATGTTCGTTTTCGTCTGGTCAGTTTATATTTTCTTTTCTCCCTTCTTCATTCATTAAGTGGAAACGATAAAGAAACTGCTTGCTTTTGTCCTCTATTATCTTTCCTAAGAAATCAGCCACTCTAGTTGAAAACTTCAAAGCATTGACACTTTATTTACAATTTTCTACAGTAGTATTACTTCATATTCGTTTCCCCTTTCTCGTTCTTCTAAATCTATAGTCGTGCAATGCCTATGACAATATTTTGCTTTCTCTTTCTCTTGTTTATCCTCTCCTCCTCTTCCTCCACTGTATCAACATATGATTCTGAATCCAGTGAAGAAGATTTCTCACTCTGTAAGTCATATGGATATAAATGTGGGAATCAAATCTATGATGTCTATTATCCGTTTCGGCTGGATACAAGTCCTCCCTATTGTGGTCGCCCTGAATTTGAACTCTCCTGCAAGTCTAATAAGAATAATTCATTGGTAATCCATATTAGTAAGAAGGAGTATAAAGTGAATAACATCAATCACACAGATCATCTGCTTAGTGTTACTGATATATCCATTGTTGATTACTCTGGAGGTCAGTGGTGTGAATCCATATTCACG
This sequence comes from Allium sativum, assembly GCA_030737875.1. NCBI lineage: Eukaryota > Viridiplantae > Streptophyta > Magnoliopsida > Asparagales > Amaryllidaceae > Allium > Allium sativum. The sequence continues at coordinate 666,520,875 of CM060924.1, forward strand.
AACACTAGCCTAAGCCTCTCCCCATTTAGTTACAGTTCCAATGATGTCAACATCATGATTTTGATGGATTGTTCATCCGATCTTTCATTACTGCACCGTAATCTTGGAAGATTTGCATGTCCGGTCTGGGATTCACCGTATAAGGCTTATTATAATTTTTCAACCGCGGTACAAGATGGTGTTTGGAATAAATGCAAGTCTGTGGCCTTCATTCCTACATATCAGACTTTTGTAGTTAACTGGAATCGAAGTTATACGGAAGAATTGATGGGTTTACTGCTAAAAGGTTTCGAGTTAAGTTGGAAAATGGATGAGACGTTATTATGCAGTAAGTGTATGGATACAAATGGAACATGCTACACAGATCAGAACAGTTCGCTGGCATGCTATTGTTTTGGTGGCGCTCACAGAGAGGATGGAACCTGTGCTGAAAACAGTATGTCCCTCTTTCTCTCTTTCTTAATCTATGTAGACTGAATTTTTGGCCCCTTTTTGTCTTAAGGGAACTCCATGTTCACTTACACATGGCTGGGAATTAATTTATTAGTTGGACCATAGGGTTATATACACAGTAAGACATGCTTATGTTTAGGTTACAGTTGTTTTTTCCTACTTATATCATAGGTTTCGATGTCAATATCTTTAGACAAACAAAAATTCCGCAGTGGAAAATTTTCCTTTTTGTTTTTTATTCATACTCGCTCGAACACTTGGTGTAGTTGAAACTCTTTGCAGCCTGACCGTTGGTATTTCACACAATATTTTTTGAATAATTGGTTAGTCTAAATTAAGCATCCTGAATCGTTCCCAGGAATGAAATTGGCACAGCCGCAGGCCATACTCAAGGACCATAAGTCAGTCGGTTATGTCGCTTTTAGACGAATCGACTTACTTTTTTCTCCGACCTTGGCTTCCCAAGTTGAGGGCTTTGTCCAGGTGTAATTGTTCTTCTGTGTCTACTCTTCGATGCGCCTTTCTTGGGTTAGTTTCAAATTTCTCCAGGAAGGTCTTCTGACCAATTCGTGCACCATCCAGAATGTTGATCCATTTTGGCCCACTATCAGGGATCAGTATGGATTCATTAGAGGGATCAGTGTCGATCCCACCAAATCGAACTGGACCGGGTTCGGATTCGTTAGACCTTATTTTTGCTTCAAAAAAACTGGGTCAATTTTTTAACAATTGTAGGCTTCGGGCAAAAACTGGACCGAGTTTGGATTCGAACATAAGTGGGCGTGGATTGTTTGAAGGGATGCGACTTCCGAAAGTAGGCGTCCTTTGGCGAACGGGTAAGACCCGTTAGATGACAATGACGAGTGGGTGTGAACTGTTAAAAACAACATCGGCTGGACAACCGTTAAGATAGCGCGACAAAAAGCGGGCGGGTGCGATCTGTCAGAGCGGGCACTACTATTTGAAAGGGTGCATACGAAAATGTAAATAGAAAAGAATACTGATCGCATTTTTCATTTGATTTTTCATGTTTTCATCCTTCTCTCTTCTCTACTACCGCTGCTACCTCTAATATAAACACAGAGTTGACATACTTATTACAATCTCGTGTAGAATATTCTGTTGTATCTTGGAAAACTTTGAAAATAAAGTGTTAAGCAAATTACTAAGTCAAGCCTCAGAATTTCATTTCTTTAGTTTGTTTCGACGAATTATTGCGATTTGTTCGATACTATACTCAAGTGATTATACTTGTAGTTATATTGTTCCCTGTATCTAACATTCATAAAACTTTTCAAAAATTCAGAGATTTTTTGTTAAATCGGAAAGTTGCGAATTTTCTAACCTTGCTTTGTTTGTTGTCAGGTATTTGTTATCTCAAATTCATATTTTCTAACTTGTTTTATACAACAGAAAATGACAGCAGTTGAAATATCTAACAAAAGCGCTACACTCAACAGACCATATCCTCTTAAAGGAGATGGTGACGATTTTCTAACATGACAGATTCAGATTTTGTTTTATCTCACCACACTCGGTCTGCAAAGGTATATCGAGGAGGAGGAACCAGTATCTGTTCCAGACAAGAAAATGAGCAAAGATGCAATTCTTGCTGTTAACACATGGAAGCATTCTGACTTCCTTCGTAGAAACTACATTCTGAACTGTCTCGACAAGGCGGTATACAAAGTATATCAACCTCTAAAGACAGCAAAGGAACTTTGGAATGTACTTTTCACGAAATACAAGACGCAAAATGCTAGTTTTTAAAAAATCATTGTAGTTAAATTCATGGACTATAACATGATTGACTCAAAACAGGTGTCTGCTCAACATTATGGACCTCAGATCATCATTCATGAACTCGAATAAGAAGGTCATAAGGTTAAAGAATTGTTTTAGTTGAAGCCATCACAGGGAAACTGCCTCCATCTTGGAGAGATTACCTCAACTATCTAAAGCATAAAAAAAAAGAAATCTCTCTACGGAACCACATGTTCGACTTAAAATCGAGGCAGATAACCGTGGAGTTACAAAACAAAGCAAGGAGACATTTATGGATGAAGGGTCAAAAAACAAAAAGAAGAATTTCCAAAAAAAGGAAAGCCCTTGAAAACCAATCCAAAGACAAGAAACAAAGCAAAAAGTTTAATGGCGAGCGTTGGGCTTGTGGAAATGTAGGACACACTGCCAGAGATTGTAGACACAAGAAGGAACACAAATTAGAGGAAAATATGGTGGACAACATAGAAGCGGACAAATTTAATTTTTCGGCAGTTGTATCTGAATGCAATTTGGTTCAGAATCCTACGCAATGGTGGATAGATACAGACACCGCTGATCATGTTTTCTCCAACAAATCCTTGTTTTCCACATACTAGAAATTCGATAAGGAAGTAAAACACTACATGAGTATTTCTGCAGTCTCCATGATATAGTAATCCTCAAATTTACTTCTATAAAAACTGTCAACCTGAATGACATGCTTGACGTTCCACATGTACACAAATCTCATCTCTGCTTCAGTGTTATCAAAGAAAGGATTCCGAATGGCCTTCGAGTCTGACAAGATGGTTCTGTCCAAAGTTGGAATGTACATAGGAAGAAACTATTTATGTGATGGCCTATTTAAGGCAATTCGACAATAAAACTATGTATTTTGATTGTGCTGTTACTAAAATTGAAGTTTCTTATTTGCTTGAGCATGAAATTTTATCATGGCATGATAAATTATAGCACATAAATTTCCGAAAAATGAAAAGACCGAGAAACTTGGAATTAATTCCAAGTAGATAAAAACTACAAATGTGAGACATGTTAGAAGCAAAAATGGTTAAGAAACTATTTTATATTGTTCATAGAAGTACCGATCCACTAGGTTCGATTTATACAAATTTGTGTGATTTTAAATCATTGTCTGCAAAAGGTGGGAATAAATACTATCACTTTTATTGACGATTGTATGCGATTTTGTTATGTATATTTTTTGAACAGTAAAGATGAAGAAATTACATCGTTTATAAAGTATAAGGCTAAGGAAGAAAATTCGTTCATTAAAAAGATCAAGATATTGAGATCTGATCAATGTGGAGAATATGAATCACCATTTGAACAATTCTGTATAGAAAATGAGATAATTCATCAAACAACAATCTCATATTCACCACAACAAAATGGTATTGCCGAGAGAAAAAAATATAACATTAAAGATATGATTAATGCAATGCTATTGACCTCGGCTTTACCGATGAAATGGTGGGGGAAAGCCTTACACATATCTAATCACATTTTAAACAAGATTCCTCACAATAAAACAGGAACAATTCCATATGAGCTATGGAAAGGACATAAACCAAGCTTTAAATAACTCAAAGTGTGGGAGGCTTGGCAAAAGTTCTGATTCCGCCTTCCAAGAAAGTCAAGCTTGGACCAAAAACAGTAGATTGTTACCATCGAAGGCTAGCCCAAAATAGTAGTGCTTACAAATTTTTGGTATTCAAATATGATATAACCGATATCAATGTAAATACAATCATTGAGTCAAGCGATGTCTCGTTCTTTGAAGATGTGTTTTCGCACAAAAAGAATGAAGGAAATTCTATCCCTAAAAGGACTACAGAAGAATCAAGCAAGTCACATGAAGATGAAACTCATTATGAAATTGATGATGATTAACCAAGAAGAAACGTAAGGGCAAGAACTAATAAGGCATTTGGTTCAAAATTTGTAACATACATTTTAGAACACGAACCTCAAATGTACAAGGAATCAATGTCATCTTCGAAATCTTCATGTTGGAAAGAAGCAATCAAAAGTGGATTGATTCAATTCTAAGTAATAAAACTTGGGATTTAGTTGATATTCCACCTGAAATAAAACTCATTGGCTGTAAACGGATTTTCAAGAAGAAAATGAAACCAGATGACTCTATCGACAAATATAAAGCCGGATTAGTAGCCACATGTATCTTCAAAAAGAAGGGGCAGACTTGTTTGATACTTATTCACCGGTTACACGAATAACCTGTATAAGAATATTAATAGCAATTGCATTAATGTATAATCTATAAATTCATCAAATGAATGTTAAGACAACACTCTTAGATGATGATCTCGCTGAGGAGATATATATGGAGCAACATGAAGGTTTTATTTTCAAAGAAAATGAAAAAAATGTTGAAAAAAAATGTTTTTTTAAAGGTGAATTATTAAAAATGTTGGAATAAGTGTATGAATGGCTCATGTATGTGAATAGTTCCACATCATGGGACTATATGGAAGAAGCAAATATTTATACTTGTTTCTAAGAAGTCATGTTGGGGTCTTGGGGCTCCCAATACATGCTTTTTGTGAGGACGGAGATCATGACCACCATATGCGCGCGCGACCGACTGACCCGGCCCTGTTTGGGTTTGGGCCTTGACCTTGGCTTTGTGGTGTAAACACTTATATTTTTGGACCAGAAAAAATTTGCATTTTTTCGAACCGTGTTTTAAATACGGAAAATATTTCTGAGCCGACTTTTTCATGAAGCGGTAAACTCTTGACCCATTATTTCAGTAGATCCGATTTTCTCTCACTGCCCTGTGTTTTCGTTCAGCCCTAATCCCCGTCTGTATATTATCTTCAGTTGTAAACGAGAACATATATTTGAACAACGTTTTCATACCTACGCCATTAAAAAAAGCAGTTTTTTAATGTTCGAAAGTGCAAATCTACACTGATTTGTTGTGCAAGCAAATCAATTATTCTTTTCAGAGGCTGTTTTATCCTAGAGGCGGTGGCGAAAGTACGAACTGATTTGCACCACCGATCAGATCGCCAAATCGTCTTCAAAAAAGCGATCAAGTACGTGACTCAACCATTGTTTTCCAACAATTTGAAGACGATCTGAAACAACCGCTTCGACATTAACCCTAGATGATGCTGCTCCTCCCTCTGCCTTTCAGATTCAACTCGTGACTGCTGCTCCATTCAGATTCGAAGGTTTGCATTTCAAGCGATGGCGTCAGAAGATGGAGTTCTACCTGATGATGAGAAAGGTGGCTGCTGCTCTGACCACCGACAAACCGCAGTTGCCAGACAAACCTGACGTAACTGATGAAGCGCAGATGGCTTCCTAGATTGAACAATCAAAGCAACTGCAGTTCTGGACCGAACAAGATTACTTGTGCAAAAATTTCATACTCGGTGACCTCAGCGATGATCTGTATGACTACTACAACTCGGAGGACAAAACAACGAAGGTGATCTGGGAAGCGCTGAAGAAGAAGTATGATACAGAGGAGGAAGAGGCAAAGAAGTATGTTGTGAGCCGCTATCTCAAGTACCAGATGACAGATGACAGGTCAGTAGAGACGCAGTCTCATGAGCTTCAGAAAATAGCTCATAAGATCATCTCCAAAGGTATGACATTGGACGAACAGTTTCAAGTCACTGTTATTATTGACAAATTGCCTCCAGGTTGGAAAGATTTTAAGAATGTCTTTCGGAATAAGACTAAGGAATTTTCCTTAAAGAGCTTGATCACTCGCCTCCGTATTGAGGAGGAGGCACGCAAACAGGACCAGAAAGAGGAAGTGTTGGTTGTCTCAAATAACAACACTAAAAAGACCAAACCTGCAGTTCTGAAACCAAATCAGAAGTCCTTCAAGCATCTGAACTGGCTCAACAAACATAATGAAATCCGCAAGAAAATCCAAAAGGACAGCCGAAACCAGCCCAAAAGAATGATTTTGGACTGTTGTTTCTATGTTACAACTATGAAAAAGCAGGTCATATGGCACGAAAGTGTAGGAACAGGCCAAGCTCTGCATCGCAGGCTAACCTGACTGAGGAGCCTCTTACGGCTATGATTACTGAGATTCACCTTGTTGGTGGATCAGAGAGTTGGTGGGTAGACACTGGTGCTTCTCGTCATGTCTGCTATGATCATGATATGTTCACCACATACACGGCTGCTGATGATCAGAAAGTGTTGTTGGGAGATTCTCACACCACTGAAGTTGCAGGGGTTGGAAATGTGGAAATCAAGTTTACCTCTGGAAAGACTGTGATTATGAAAGATGTTATGCATACTCCAGAGATGAGGAAGAATCTGGTTTCTGGCTTTCTCTTTAATAAGGCAGACTTTACTCAAGTTAGTGGGGCTGATTTGTATACCCTAACTTATAAGGGAACTTTTGTGAGAAAATGTTGTGCTTGTGAGGGAATGTTTAAATTAAATATTGAATCTAATAAAGTGACTACTTCTGCTTATATGTTGTGTGATTTTAATATTTGGCACTCTAGATTATGTCATGTTAATAAACGAATAGTTCATAACATGAGCACCCTAGATATGATTCCTAAAATATCAGAATTTGAACCTTATAAATGTGAATTCTGTACACAAGCTAAAATCACAAAGAAACCTCATAAAACTGTTGATAGAGTTTCTAAACCCTTAGACTTGATTCATTCTGATATATGTGAGCTTGATGGCACTTTGACTAGACATGGACATCGTTATTTTATCACTTTTATTGATGACTGCTCTGATTTCACCTATGTATATCTTATGAAAATTAAAAGTGATGCATTTGACATGTTTAAAACATTCAAAACTGAAATTGAGAATCAAGCAAATAGGGAAATTAAGAGACTTCGTAGTGATAGAGGTACAGAATATGAATCTAGTTCAGTTCTGGAATTCTATAAATTACATGGTTTTGTATATGAAAGAACTGCACCCTATTCACCTGAAATGAACGGTAAAGCTGAAAGAAAAAATAGGACTTTTACCGAGTTAGTGGTTGCCATCCTACTAAATTTTGGTGCAGCAAACACTGATGGAGGGATATTTTATTGACTATATGCTATGTTTTGAATAGAATCCCCAAATCTAAGAATGAAATTTCACCTTATGAAATTTTAAAGAATTATAAACCCAATGTCTCATACTTTAGAACTTGGGGTTGTTTAGCATATGTTTGCATTCCAGACCCTAAGAGAATAAAATTGGCAAGTAGAGCATATGAACGTATATTTATAGGCTATGCTATCAATAGCAACGCATACCGATTTTATGACCTAAATACACTTAATATAAATGAATCAAATGATGCTTATTTTGATGAAACAAAATTTCCTTTTAAATTAAAGAATGGTGGGGGCACTTCAAGTATGTCTATTAGAACAGAACTTAATAGAAATTCTGAAGCTGAACTTAGAAGAAGTAAAAGAGTAAGAACCATAAAAGATTTTGGTTCGGATTTTTGTGCTTTTGCTATAGAGGAGGATCCCTTAAACCTCCAAGAGGCCTTATCCTCTTTAGATTCCGATTTTTGGCAAGAGGCTATAAATGATGAGATGGATTCTTTGGAATCCAATACTTGGCATTTGGTAGATTTACCCCCTGGTTGTAAATCTATAGGCTGTAAATGAGTGCTTATAAAGAAATTAAAACCTGATGGCACTATTGAGAAATATAAAACACGACTAGTAACTGAAGGTTTTAGACAAAAAAAATATAGATTTCTTCGACATTTTTCACCCGTAACTAGAATAACATCCATTCAGGTATTAATCTCACTTGCTTCCATTCATAATTTACTAATACACCAAATGGATGTTAAAATCACCTTTTTAAATGGTGAACTAGACGAAGAAATTTATATGGACCAGTCTGAAGGATTTGTAGTACATTGTTAAGAACATAAAGTATGCAAATTAGATAAACCGTTATATGGTTTAAAACAAGCACCTAAACAATGGCATTAAAATTTGATAAATTAATCATTTCACATGATTTTAAAGTTAATGAAAGTGACAAATGCATTTATTACAAATCTGAGAATGACATTTGCACTATTATCTGTCTTTATGTAGATGACCTACTCATCTTTGGGTCAAACATTCATGCCATAAACTCAGTCAAATCCTTATTAAGTGCCCATTTTGATATGAAAGATCTAGGTGAGGCGAGTGTAATGCTTGGTATTAAAATTACTAGGTCAGAAAAGGGAATTTCTTTGGATCAATCTCATTACATTGAGAAAATACTAAAGAAATACAATTACTTTGACTGTAAACCTGCATGTACACCATATGATCCAAGTGTAAAGTTATTTAAGAACACTAGTAAAAGTGTTAGACAGTCTGATTATGTGAGCATCATTGGCAGCCTTCGGTATACCACTGATTGTACTAGACCCGACATTGCCTATGTCGTAGGATTATTGTGCAGGTTTACCAGTAGACATAATATAGAGCACTGACATGCTATTAAATGAGTCATGAGATACCTTAAACGAACTATGAACCTTGTATTACATTATGAAAGGTTTTCAGCTGTACTTGAAGGATATTCTGATACAGACTGGAATACCTTATCTGATGATTCTAAAGCGACCAGTGGCTATATATTTAGCATCGCTGGAGGAGCTATTTCTTGGAAATCCAAGAAACAAACTATTTTGGCTCAGTCCACTATGGAGTCTGAGATGATAGCACTAGCCACATCTGGTGAAGAAGCAAAGTATTTGAGTAATCTGCTAGCTGAGATTCCTTTATGGGAAAAACCGATATCAGGTGTGTTGATATATTGCGATAGTACCGCGGCTATTGCAAAAGTTCAGAATCGTTATTATAATGGCAAGAGACGACAAATACGTCGTAAGCACAACACTTTTAGAGAACTATTTTCTGCAGGTACCGTTAGAGTGGATTACATACGTGGTGATGAAAATTTGGCAGATCCTTTTATGAAAGGACTGTCCAGAGAGAAAGTCCTTAATTCTTCTATAAGAATGAGACTATTGCCCTTAGATTGTTGAGTCACGCACAACGGTAACCCGACCTAAATGACTGGAGATCTCAAGAACTAGGTTCAATGGGTAAAAACAAGTTGTGTAGTGATAGGAGTTGAACATGCTATTTAATAAACCAAGAAGCATGTATTCCTGAAGTGATTAGAGGATGAGTTGATAGAAACTCTTAATGAGATCTATACTCTATTTGGAGTGAAGTACCTACCTTCAGGAGTACTCTTAATAGACTCACCTATGTGAATGTGCAAATGTGGTCGTTTCCTATGGAGTTTTGGGCAAAACTTCTAGAGCGTTCACTAAACTGGGATAAACGTGCATGACCATAAATGCACGGGCTTATTTGATTGCACTATAGAAAAGGTTGTGTGTGGTTTGATGTCAGGAATAAAGTTCAAGACAACGTGTTACTCTAGTAAAAACTGAATCTTATTCACTATGCAATGGTTCAAGTCGGATGACACCTTTGTTTATGCACAATCTTATGTGTTTTTTAGAAACTGCTCGAAAATATTTTTAAAAAATTCAAGTGGGGGATTGTTGAAAAAAAATGTTTTTTTAAAGGTGAATTATTAAAAATGTTGGAATAAGTGTATGAATGACTCCTATATGTAAATAGTCCTACATCATAGGACTATATGAAAGAATCAAGTATTTATACTTGTTTCTAACAAGTCATGTTGGGGCCTTGGGGCTCCCAATACATGCTTTATTGTGAGGAGGGAGATCATGCATCATGACCATCACACGCGCGCGTGACCGGCCGACTCGACTCGACTCGATTCGACCCGGCCCGGTTCGGGTTTGGGCCTTGGCCTTGGCTTTGTGGTGTAAACACTTATATTTTTGGACCAGAAAAAAATTACATTTTTTCGAACTATGTTTTAAATATGGAAAATATTTCTGAGCCGACTTTTACATGAAGCGGTAAACTCTTGACCCGTTATTTCAGTAGATCTGATTTTCTCTCACTGCCCAGTGTTTTCGTTCAGCCCTAATCCTCTTCTATATATTATCTTCGGTTGTAGACGAGAACATATATCTGAACAACGTTTTCATACCTCCGCTATTAAAAAAGAGAGCAATTTTTTGATATTCGAAAGTGCAAATCTGCACTGATTTATTGTGCAAGCAAATCATTTATTCTTTTCAGAGGCTGTTTTATCCTAGAGGCGGCGGCGAAAGTACGAACTGGTTTGCACCACCGACCAGATCGCCGAATCGTCTTCAAGAAAGCGACCAAGTACGTGACTCAGCCATTGTTTCCGAATAATAAAGTATGTAGATTAGTCAAATCATTATATGAATTAAAACAAGTTCCATGACATGCAAAATTTTATAGTGTCATGATGAAAAATGGTTTTCGTATAAATGAATATGATAAATGTGTTTACTATAAACAAATTGAACAATAATACGTGATGGTTTGTCTATGTGTAGACGCTATGCTAATCTTTGGTCCTAACATTAAAGTTATAGAGACCATAAAAAAATGTTAATCAACAATTTCGATATGAACGGTTTAGGTGTTGCAAGCGTTATTTTGGAAATCAAAACAATAAGCATGGTTGTTACGATGACAATTCGAGTCGATAGAGATACAACTAGTCGACTAGTCGGACTAGTCATAGACTAGTCGTACTAGTAATATATACATATATATTAATACAAAATTGCAGTATATAAATAAATAATTATATACATCTTTGCAGTGTATTAATAGATAATTGCAATTTATAATAAACGAATAGGGTTTGACTTCGACTTCATGATCTAGGGTTCAAGTTCGTGATTTCGACTTCAACTTCATGTATTAGGGTTTAAGTTCGTGATTTCGACTTCAACTTCGTGATTTAGGGTTCGAGCTCGACTAATGACAAATCGACTCTTCCAGTCGATGCTCCAATGTCGACTAATCAACTACTCGCTACTTGTCGAGCGCCATAATAACAGTGATAATAAGAACACCTAATAAAATTTAATTATCTCAGTCATACTATATATATAAAGTGATTGAAAGATTCCAAAATTGAGGAATAAAGGAAGTACGAACAACTTTTAATCCATCGGTAATGCTGCATAAAAACACTAATAAGAGTGTAGTACAACTGGAATACTCTCGTGCAATAGGATGTCTAATATATCTCATGAATTACACAAGACCAAATATAACTTATGTAGTAAGTCGACTGAGCAGATATACAAGCAACTAAGGGAAGGAACACCGGAAAAAACTAATGAGAGTGCTTGGATATTCATAAAAATACCACAAACTATTCCTTATATTATGGAAAATATCATGCCGTCTTAGAAGGATATAGTGATGCAAACTGAACTGTTGATTCAGAGGAATTAAAATCAAACTAGTGGTTATGTCTTCACCTTGTTAGGTGCTGCGGTATCATGGAAATCTATTAAACAAACATGCATAGCTTGATTCACTATGAAATCAGAGTTCGTCGCTTTAGATAAAGCACAGGAAGAAGCAGAATGACTTCGTTATTTTTGGAAGATATTCCGTTTGGACCTAAACCTGTATCAGCTATATGTATACAGTGTGATAACAAAGCAACGTTAAGCAGAGCGCAAAACTTTGTGTATAATGAAAAGCCATGATACATTCGTAGACGCTATACCACATATGGGCGGTTACTCTCAGATGAAACTATTTACATAGATTATATGAAAACAAATGATAACCTAGCGGATCCATTTACTAAAGGTTTATCAAGAGAGAAAATTGACTGCACATCTAGGGTAGTGGGTTTAAAGCCAAAACCAACAAGAGTTATCTTATACAGAAACCTATCCTAGTGGCGGAAATCTCACAGACTGGGATCAATAGGCAAGCCAGTTATGAATAACTCAAGACGTAATGCATTTGTTTGGATATAGTGTCCTACTCCATTCCTATGATGCACAATATAATTGCAAGCCTATAGAAGTATTAAAAGTTTAAAATTATGTTTTTTTTAATGATGATCATATCTTGAAAATACCTAGTGGGATATATGTAGGATACTCTTAATGGTTGCGATCACCGATGTTAGTGTGAGTTGGGTCGGCTCAATGAGAATATTACAGGCTTACATTTTTTATAACACTTCTAGAATCAAAAAGTGTTCCGGACCAAAATGAACACAACCAAGAGATTGGATGAGAAGGGAATCAATGCTTCATAAAGCTTAATGTCTGGATCTACAATAAAGACTGACAATTCAAGATGGGATAATTCACCGATTAGCCAAGTAAATCCGACAAGTTGTAACTAGGGAAAGTTCAAAGCGAAATATCTACTTATCCACGATAAAACATTATTTCATATGTACTATTTGATATTCCACTTTGGGTGGGAGAAAAGAATATTGTCATTCATTGTGGTATGAGGCAACTACAATCAATGAGAGAGTTTTACAGTTGCTCTGTGTGTGTAAGCAACCTTATTATTGGCCGATATCATGTTGAACCCATTTGGCTGCGGCTTTGCAGTGTAAATACTTAACAATGGTATTATTCGTACTGACAGTGATACAAATATACAATGCTATTTAAATTATGTTAGGTTCCATTGTTTGTGGACTTATGGTTTCAGAGTCATTTCTGTTGAAATTCCTAAAGAGTTGAATGAAATATATTTAGTACCACATTGGCAAAATAATGGGTTAATGTTGTGTAGATATATAGGATCCTCATTCTCTTAATTGGCCCTTAGGGTCAAGTACTTTTATGCGAGGGGGAGGACCTATATCTGATGAACCACACGCGCGCGCGTGCGCCGCCTGCCCGTTCGATCGACCGAACCAAACTGGGCCGGGCCGGGCCGGGTCGGGTTCGGGTTTGGGCTTTGACATAAAAACAGGCCTTGAATAAAACCATATTTTTGCACTGAAAAAACTCTGCAGTTTTTGACAGGTTTTTTGGAACGATGGCAGGTTTAAATTCAAACGGGTGCGACCCGTTGGGAACGAACAGGTGCGACCCATTGGGAACGAGCGGGTGCGACCCTTTACGGTTCAAATAAATAGACGCGTTCATTTGAACTCAGACGGCAACGGAAATTAAAATTAAACGGCTGTGTTTTTTGGAACGGATGCGACCCGTTAACGCATCCATTTGAAAACTATATATACATGGTGATTCTAATCAAATGATCACCGAATAATTCAAAAAGTTTTCTTCTTCCTTCCGCTGTCTACTTCCTCGAATATCCGCCATTACTGATCATCACAGTCAGTACATAATCACTACAATCTCGAGCAGATTTCTCGTCTGTTGTATCCTGGGAGGCTTCGACTGAAAGTCTTAAGGAAACTGTGAATACAGGCCTTAGACGAATTTGATTAGACATCAATTCTTTGTTGTTTAACTTTCTTGATTCTGTATACTGAAGCAATACTGTATTATTGCTTGGATTACAAACTTGTGTTACAAGTTTATCTTATTGGTTTGTGTACTATATTATAATAATACTGTTTGATAGGGATAATACTTCTGTCGCTGAATTGATTTGGCAAATCATTTCATACTTCATTGAGCAGATAACAATACTGTTTCTGATTTGGAACACTTTAATTCTGTTACAAATTAGAAACACTTATACTTTGTTCCAAATTATGTTTTGAATACACAGATTACTACATCTTAAGACTTTCATTTTTTTTCACAAAACAGAGATGGCAACAGAGCAATTGTCAATAAAAACTGGCAATTTGAACAAGCCAGACTTGTTCAAAGGAGAAGGTGATGATTTTCCAACGTGGCAGAGTCAGATGTTGTTCTATCTCACCACTCTTGGTTTGCAGAAGTATCTTGAAGAAAATGAACCGGTGCCGCCTACACTAGGAAACGCCAAGAATGCAAATAAACGTGATGGTCTGTCTATTGATACGTGGAGGCATTCAGACTTTTTATGCAGAAACTACATTCTCAGCTGCCTAGACAAGGTCATGTACAAAGTGTACCAGCCCATAAAGACTACAAAAGCTCTTTGCAATGCACTGGCTACAAAGTACAAGACGCAGAATGTGAGTTTAAAAAATTTCATTGTTGACAAGTTTATGGACTATAAAATGGTGGACTCAAAGTCCGTGACTTCTCAAGTGCAAGAGTTGCAAATTATTACCCATGAAATGGAAGCAGAAGGCCACAAAGTTGGTGAATCATTCCTGGTTGAAGCAATTACTGGAAAACTGCCACCATCTTGGAGGGACTACCGCAACTATTTGAAGCACAAAGAGGAGATATCCTTACAAGACCTCATCGTCAGATTAAAGATAGAGGCATATAATTGCGGAGTCACTCAACTTAAAAGTGAAGAGGCGCTTGTTGCTGAAGGGTCAAAGAAGAAAGGACACTTCAAAAACAAAAACAAGAAAAGAAAGGCGTCAGAAAATAAGCAGAACAACCGAAAGCAGTCCAAGAAATTAAATGGCGATTGTTGGGTTTGTGGCAAGACTGGTCATCAGGCAAAAGCTTGCAGACACAAGAAACAGAAAAATTCGGAAGCAAATGTGGTGGATAACATGGACATCAATGAATCAAATTTTTCAGGAGTTGTGTCCAAATGCAACTTGATTCAGAGTTCTGCACAATGGTGGTTGGACACGGGTGCTACTAGGCATATATGTTCTGACAAATCCGTATTTTCAACCTACAACAAATTAGATCAAGATGAGAAACTCTATATGAGCAATTCATTAGTTTCCATGGTTGACGGCAAAGGAACAGTCACCCTTAAGTTTACTTCTGGGAAGACTATTAAATTGAATGATGTCTTTTATATTCCAGATATCCGCAAGAATCGGATTTCTGGATCCGTGCTTTCGAAGAAGGGATTCTAGATGGTCTTCGAGTTAGATAAGATGGTTCTGTCCAAGGCAGGAATCTATACTGGAAGGGGTTACTTATGTGATGGCCTATTTAAGGCAAATGTAGCCGTAATCGGCAATAATATGTATTTTGATAATGCTATGAATGAAAAGGAAGTTTCTTATATCGTTGAGCATGAAACTTTATTATGACATGATAGATTAAGACATATTAGTTTCCGAAAAATGAAAAAACTTGCAAATTTAGAGTTAATTCCTAAATTTCAAGTGGATAAAACTACAAATGTGAGACATGCGCAGAAGCAAAAATGGTTAAGAAAGCATTTCATACTATTGACAGAAGTACTGAACCATTGGGAATGATTCATACTGACTTATGTGATTTCAAAAGCTTACCTACAAGAGGTAGGAAAAAGTATTTTATCACATTTATTGATGATTATACATGATATTTCTACGTATATCTTTTAAATAGTAAAAATGAAGCAATCACATCGTTTATAAAATATAAAGCTGAAGTAGAAAATCAACTTAATAAAAAGATCAAAATATTGAGATCTGATCGAGGTGGAGAATATGAATCGCCGTTTGAACAATTCTGTGTAGAAAATAGAAAAATTCGTCAAACAACAGCACCATATTCGCCACAACAAAATGACATAGCTGAAAGGAAAAACAGAACGTTAAAAAATATGATTAAAGCAATGCTTTTAACGTCTGGTCTACCGACGAACTTGTGTGGGGAAGCCTTGAATATGTCTAATCACATATTAAATAAAGTTCCTCACAGTAAAACGGGAAAAATTCCATTTTAGTTATGGAAAGGACACCTACCAAGCTTCAAATACCTCAAAGTGTGGGGGTTCTTGGCAAAAGTTCCTATCCCGCCTCCAACTTGGACCAAAAACAGTAGATTGTTATTACTTAGGGCCAACCCAAAATAGTAGTGCATAAAGATTTTTGGTATCCAAGTCTGATATAGATGATATCCATGTAAATACAGTCATGAAATCAAGAGATGCCTCATTCTTTGAAGACGTGTTTCCACACAAAAGAAATGAACGAAATAATGTCCCCAAAAGGACACGAAAAGAATCAAGTAGCCCACATGAAGATGAAACTCATCGTGAAGTTGATGAAGTTGAACCAATAAGAAGCGTAAGGGCCAGAACTTCCAAGTCATTTGGCTCTGAGTTCCTCACTTACGTACTTGAACATGAACCTCAAACATATAAAAAGGCCATGTCATCTTCTGAATCTTCGTGTTGGAAAGAAGCAATGCAAAGTGAGATTGATTCAATTCTAAGTAATAAAACTTGAGAAATTGTTGATATTCCACCTGAAATAAAACCAGCTGGCTGTAAATGGATTTTCAAGAAGAAAATGAAACCAGATGGCTCTGTTGATAAGTATAAAGCCAGACTAGTAGCCAAAGGATATCGTCAAAAGGAAGGGGTAGACTTCTTTGATACATATTTACCCGTTACACAAATAACCTCAATAAGAATGTTAATAGCGATTGCATCCATCTATAATCTAGAGATTCATCAGATGGATGTAAATACAGCTTTCTTGAATGGAGATCTCGATGAGGAAATCTACATGGAGCAACCCGAAGGTTTTATATCCAAGGGAAATGAAAATAAAGTCTGTAAATTGGTAAAATCATTATACGGACTCAAACAAACTCAAAAACAATGGCATGAAAAATTTGATAGTGTCATGATGCAAAATGGTTTTCGTATAAACAAATGTGATAAATGTGTTTATTATAAACAAATTGGACAGTCATATGTCATGATTTGCTTATATGTGGACGATATGTTAACCTTTGGTCCTAACGTAAAAGTTATAGAGACCATAAAGAAAATGCTGATCAACAATTTCGATATAAAAGACTTAGGAGTTGCAGATGTTATTTTGGGAATCAAAATAATAAGAACCCCTAATGGAATTGAATTATCTCAGTCACATTATGTAGACAAAGTAATTGAAAGATTTCAAAATCTTGGGATTAAAGGAGTAAGAACACCTTTTAATCCATCAGAAGTACTGGATAAAAACATTAATGAGAGTATAATGCAACTGGAATACTCTCGTGTAATAGGATATCTAATGTATCATATGAACTGCACGAGACCAGATATAGCTTATGCAATAAGTCGACTAAGCATGTAAACAAGTAATTCAGGAAAGGAACACTGGAAAGCACTAATGAGAGTGCTTGGATACTTAAAGAATACCATAAATTATTCTTTGCGTTACGGAAAATATCTTGTCGTATTAGAAGGATATAGTGATGCAAACTGGATTGCCGATTCAGAGGAATCAAAATCCACAAGTGGTTATGTTTTTACTCTAGCAGGAGCAGCAGTGTCGTGGAAATCAACTATGCAAACATGCATAGCTCGATCAACGATGGAATCTGAGTTTATTGCTTAGATAAAGCAGACGAAGAAGCAGAATGACTTCGTCACTTCTTAGAAGATATTCCACTTTGGCCTAAACCTGTAACGACCACATGTATTCACTGCGACAATCAAGCAGCGCTAAGTAGAGCGAAAAACTTTGTGTATAATGACAAATCTCGACATATTCATCGACGCCATAACACAGTTAGCCAGTTACTCTCAAATGGAACTATCTCCGTTGACTATGTAAGAACCAATGATAACCTAGCGGATCCATTTACAAAAGGGTTATCAAGAGAGAAAATTGACTGCGCATCGAGGGGAATGAGTTTAAAAGCCTAAACCAATAAGGGTTATCTTATACAGAAACATATCCTAGCGACCGGAGATCCCATATACTAGGATCAATAGGCAAACCGGTTCTGAATAACTCAAGACGTAATGCATTTGTTTGTACATAGTCCTACTCCATTCCTATGGTGCACAATATAAAATGCATGCCTACAGAAGTTTCACAGGTTAAAGCTATGCTTTTTAATGATGACCATATCTTGTAAAATAACAAGTGGGGTATATGTAAGATACTCCTAATGGTAGCGATCACCTATGTTAGTGTGAGCTGGGTCAGCTCTATGAGAATATTAAAGGCTTAAATTCTCTATATACACTCGCAGAACCAGAAATTGTTCAGGACCAAAATGAACACAACCAAGAGATTGGGTGAAAAGGGAAATAATGTTCTGTTAAACTTATTGTCTGGTTATACATAAACGACTGACGGTTCAAGATGAAATAATTCACTGATTAGCCAAATATATCCGATGAGTTTTAACTAAGGAAAGTTCAAAGTGAAATATCTACTTATCCTAAATAAAACATTATTTCATATGTATCATGTGATATTTCAATTTGTGTGGGGGATAAAATATATTATCATTCATGTGGGGGATTGTTGAAAATACTAAAGAATTGAATGAAATATATTTAGTCCCACATTGGCAAAATAATGGGTTAATGTTGTGTAAATATATAGGATCCTCATTCTCTTAATTGGCCCCTAGGGTCAGGTACTTTTGTGCGAGGGGGAGGACCTATATCTGATGAACACACACGCGCGCGCGTGTGCCGCCTACCCATCCGACCGACCGAACCGGGTCGGGTTCGGACTTGGGCTTTGACATAAAATCAGGTCTTGAATAAAACCATATTTTTGCACTGAAAAACTTTGCAATTTTTGACAGGCTTTTTGGAACGATGGCAGGTTTAAATTCAAACGGGTGCGACCCGTTGGGAACGAGCGTGTGCGACCCGTTACGGTTCAAATAAACGGACGCGTTCTTTTGAACTCAGACGGCAACGGAAATTAAAATTAAACAGATGCGTTTTTTTGAACGCATGCGACCCGTTAATGCATCCATTTGAAAACTATATATACATGGTGTTGTCAAACAATGGTTGAGTCGCGGACTAGGTCGCTTTCTTGAAGACGATTCGGCGATCTGGTCGGTGGTGCAAAACCAGTTCGTACTTTCGCCGCCGCTTCTAGGATAAAGCAGCCTCTCTAAAATAAATAACCGATTTGCTTTGCACAACAAATCAGTGCAGATTTGCACTTTCGAATTTAACTGCTCGAAAATTTCTGAAAGAATATATTTAATGGCGAAGGTAGAAAAAGTGGATTTTTTCTTAATCTCGTCTACAACTGAAGATAATATATAGGGAACTGGGCAGTGGAAGAAAAGTAGGATCTACTAAAAAACCAAGTCAAAAGTTTACTGCTTCAAATTAAAGTCGGCTCATAAATATCTCGCTTCAACATAAAAGTCGGTTCAGAAAAAATCTCGTATTTAAAAACACAGTTCGAAAAAATGCAGTTTTCTGGACCAAAAAATATAAGTGTTTACACCACATAGCTAAGGCCCAAGGCCCAAGCCCGAACCGAACCGGGCCGGGTCGGTCGCGCGCGTGTGTGTGGTGGTCATGATGCATGGTCTCCCTCCTCACAACAAAGCATGCATTGAGAGCCCAAGGTCCCAACATGATTTCTTAGAAACAAGTATAAATACTTGCATCTTTCTTATAATCCCATGATGTGGGACTATTCACAAATAGGAGCCATCATAAACTTATTTCATATTTTAAATAATTCATAAAATTTCCAATAATCCCCCCTTGAATTTTTTAAAATATTATCGAGCAGTTTCTAAAAACATAAGACTGTGCGTAAACAAAGGTGTCATCCGACTTGAACCTTTGCGTAGTGAATAAGATTCAGTTTTTACTAGAGTGACACGTAGTCTTGAACTCTTCCTGACATCAAAGCACACACAATCTTTTCTATAGTGCAATCAAATAAGCCCGTGCGTTTATGGCCATGCACGTCTATCCCAGTTTAGTGAACGCTCTAGAAGTTTTGCCCAAAACTTCATAGGAAACGGCCACATTTCCACATTCAGAAAGGTGAGTTTATCAAGAGCACTCTAAATTTAGGTACTCCACTCCAAATAGAGTATAGATCTCATTAAGAGTTTTATTAACTCATCCTCTAATCACTTCAGGAATATATGCTTCTTAATCTAAAATTTAGCATGTTCATCTACTATCCCTGCACAACTTGTTTTTACCCATTGAACCTAGTTCTTGGGATCTCCAGTCATTTAGGTCGGGTTACCATTGTGCGTGATTCCACAATCACAGGGCAATAGTCCCATTCTTTTAGAATTATTAAGGACTTTCTTTCTGGACAGTCCTTTCGTCAAAGATTCTGCCAAATTATCATCACCTTATATGTGATGTTCTCTAACAATACTGTGCATACGACTGTCATTTCTTACCGTTGTAATATCGGTTCTGTTTTTCTTTCAATAGTCGTCAAATTTTTCATCACTATATATGTGATGTTCTTTTATAGTATTGTGCTTACGACGTCGTTTTCCACCGTTGTTATAATGGTTCTATACTTTTTGCAATAGCTGCGGAACTATCACAATCGATTACACCACTGGTGTCTATTTTTCCTTTATAGGGATCTCAAATAGCAGATTTCTTTAGTTCTCTGCTTTTTAACTAGCTGTAGCTAGTGCTATTATCTCAGTCTCTATAAGAGACTGAGTCAAAATAGTCTGTTTCTTGGGTTTCCAAGAGACAGTTTCTTCAGCGATGCTAAATATATATAGCCACTGGTCCTTTAGAATCATCAGATAAAGTATTTCAGTCTATATCAGAGTATCCTTCAAGTACAACTGAAAACTTTTCATAATGTAATCCAAGGTTTGTAGTTTATTATAGGTATCTCATAACCCTCTCATTAGCATGTTAATGCTCTATACTAGATCTACTGATAAACCTGCATAATATCCTAATACATCGGCAATGTCGGGTCTAATACAATCAGTGGCATATCGAAGGCTGCCAATGATGCTCGCAAAATCAGACTGCCTTACACCTTCACCAGTGTTCTTAAATAACTTTACACTGTGATCGTATGGTGTATTCGCAGGTTTACAGTCAAAGTAATTGTATTTCTTTAGTATCTTCTCAATGTAATGAGATTGATCCAAAGAAAGTCTCTTTTCTGACCTAGTAATTTTAATACCTAGGATTACACTCGCCTCACCTAGATCTTTCGTATCAAAATTGGCACTTAATAAGGATTTGACTGAATTTATGGCATGAATGTTTGACCCATAAAAGAGTAGGTCATCTACATAAAGACATATAATAGTGCAAATGTCTTCTCAGATTTGTACTAAATGCATTTGTCACTTTCATTAACTTTAAAACCGTGTGAAATGATTGAAGTTGTCAAATTTTTCATGCCATTGTTTAGGTGTTTGTTTTAAACTATATAATGATTTATCTAATTTGCATACTTTATGTTCTTGATCATGTACTACAAATCCTTCATGCTGATCCATATAAATTTCTTTGTCTAATTCACCGTTCAAAAATGTGGTTTTAACATCCATTTGGTGTATTAATAAAATATGAATAGAGGCAGGTGAGATTAATATCCGAATGGATGTAATTCTAGTTACAGGTGAAAAGTGTCGAAGAATTATATATTTTTTCTTTTTGTTTAAAACCTTTAGCTACTAGTCGTACTTTATATTTATCAATAGTGCTATCAGGTTTTAATTTCTTTTTAAGTACTCATATACAGCCTATAGATTTTCAACCAGGAGGTAAATCTATCAAATGCCAAGTCTTATTAGATTCCAAAGAATTCATCCCATCATTTATAGCCTCTTGCCAAAAAACCGACATATAAAGAAGATAAGGCCTCTTGGAGGTTTAATGGATCCTCCTCTATAGTAAAAGCACAAAAATATGAACCAAAATCTTTTACGGTTCTTGCTCTTTTACTTCTTCTAGTTTCAGTTTCAGAACTTTTATTAAGTGTTACTTCTTCTAGGTTCAGTTTCAGAACTTTTATTAAGTTCTGTACTAATAGGCATACTTGATGTGCCCCCACTATTCCTTAATTTAAAAGGAAATTTCGTTTCATAAAAATTGACATCATTTGATTCAAATTATACTATGTGAATTTAGAGCATAAATTCTGTATGTTTTGCTATTAACAGCATAGTCTATAAATACACATTCGTATCCTCTATTTGCCAATTTTATTCTCTTAGGGTCTGAAATGCGAACATATGATAGACAACCCCAAGTTCTAATGTATGACACATCGGATTTATAATTCTTTAAAATTTCATAAGATGAAATTTTATTCTTAGATTTGGGGATTTTATTCAGAACATAACATACAGTCTATAAAATATCCCCCCACTAATGTTTTGCTGCACCAAAATTTAATAAAATGTCAATTACTAATTCGGTAAAGATCCTATTTTTTCAGCTTTACCGTTCATATCAGGTGACTAGGGTGCAATTCTCTTATGTGCAATATATCACATAAAAAATCCAGAATAGAATTTGATTCGTATTCTGTTCTTCTATCACTATGTAGTCTCTTAATTTTTCTTATTTGCTTGATTTCAATTTTGAATGTTTCAAACATATCAAATGCATCACATTTTTAAGAATCAATGTCTTTTCAATCATATGCTTAATTTTCATATTACCAGTCTCTACAGCTTAAGTGGTGCGTGGATCTCACAACACACTTTCTGATCGTCAGCAATCGTGTATATTGTGAATATATCACGATCATAGCAAACATGGCGAGAAACACCAATGTCTACCCACCAACCCTCTGATCCACCAACAAGGTGAATCTCAGTAATCATAACCATTAGAGGCTCCTCAGTCAAGTTTGCCTGCGGTGCATGGTCTGGCCTGTTTCGACACTTTCGTGACATATGATCTGGTTTTCTACAGTTGTAATATAGAATAACTGTGCAGAATCATTCATTTGGGTTGGTTGCTGCTGTCATTTATGGTTTCCTTGCAGATTTCATTCTCTTATTTAGTGACTGGTTGTGGATGCTTACTATTTTAAATGCCAATATGTTTGAAAAAATTGTATTTTCTTACAGAAAAATATACGTAAACCCAGAGACTAACAAAAATTAATTACAGAAAATATCATTTTCTGCATTTTTAATTATCAATCTTAATAATAACTTAGAACTCAATCTTGATCTAAGTCAGAAAATCAAAATCTGCATGTGCATTCTTTACGCTATGTTCTGTCATGCAATATTCATTTGCATGTTCTAACGGGGTAAAACATATGTTAGCTTAAATAGCTACACATTCATGCAATGAAACTTTAATTAAATACTGTAAATATCATAAGCATACCTTCGCCATGAGATGCATTCTCTTCCAATATAAACTATACAGCTCACGGATCTGAAGCTTGAATATGCTTTCGTGATGAAGCATTCTCCTTTTAACCACGCATGCAATTAGTCAGTGCTCAAACCTGACACATCAGCTCGACTTCGTTCAGGTAGAACTTTCTCTTTTGTGCCAGGCAATCCTCCAGCATAAGGCGAAATCAAAGTCGTCCCTTTGATAATCAAAAACCCTCCACTGTACCAGCTAAAGATGATCCAGATCGCTCCAATTAGAGGAATAGCACCCCAAATTAATTCAATTAAAATTCGCAGCCCTTGCCGAATCCAGTGCAAGACATCACATAATTGATCCTTGTCCCAATTTACGTCTGGGTCCAGCAATTTTGGGGAATTTGAAATAGTGAACGTGGCCATTTTTGCTGCTGATTATTAGGTTGTGCTTTAGCTGCTTTCGATTTCTTGTTTCCGCCATGGCGAGAGTTTCAGTTTGCTTCAGCCAAAAGTATGAGGGAGAAACCAAATCGCAAATCCCGTATTTCTAAGGCTGTATTATGTTTTGTACAGTTGATCGATTCTCCGATTCACTGTTGTCATCATTTGTGTTTTCTTGTAGCTCGTGAAAGATCAGATCTGGGAGGCAGAAGCAGCGTCGTGCGGAATTGAGTCGAAGCCATTGTTTGATAAAACGTCTTCAAATTGTTGTCAAACAATGGCTGAGTCGCGGACTAGGTCGCTTTCTTGAAGACGATTCGACGATCTGGTCGGTGGTGCAAAACCAGTTCGTACTTTCGCCGCCGCCTCTAGGATAAAACAACCTCTCTAAAATAAATAACCGATTTGCTTTGCACAACTAATCAGTGCAGATTTGCACTTTCGAATTTAATTGCTCGAAAATTTCTGAAAGAATATATTTAATGGCGGAGGTAGAAAAAGTAGAATTTTTCTATCTTAATCTCGTCTACAACTGAAGATAATATATAGGGAACTGGGTAGTGGAAGAAAAGTAGGATCTGCTAAAAAACCAAGTCAAAAGTTTATCGCTTCAAATTAAAGTCGGCTCATAAATATCTCGCTTCAACATAAAAGTCGGTTCAGAAAAAATCTCGTATTTAAAAACACAGTTCGAAAAAATGCAGTTTTTCTGGACCAAAAAATATAAGTGTCTACACCACATAGCCAAGGTCCAAGGCCCAAGGCCAATCCCGAACCGAGCCGGGTCGAGTCGGTCGCGCGCGTGTGTATGGTGGTCATGATGCATGGTCTCCCTCCTCACAATAAAGCATGCATTGGGAACCCAAGGCCCCAACATGATTTCTTAGAAACAAGTATAAATACTTGCATCTTTCTTATAATCCCATGATGTGGGACTATTCACAAATAGGAGCCATCATAAACTTATTTCATATTTTAAATAATTCATAAAATTTCCAACACATGGTGATTTTGATCAAATGATCACCGAATAATTCAAAAAGTTTTCTTCTTCCTTCCGCTGTCTACTTCCTCGAAAATCTGCCATTACTGATCATCACAGTCAGTACATAATCACTACAATCTCGAGTAGTTTTCTGGTCTGTTGTATCCTGTGAGGCTTCGACTGAAAGTCTTAAGAAAATTGTGTATACAGGCTTCAGACGAACTCGGTTAGACATCAATTCTTTGTTGTTTAACTTTCTTGATTCTGTATACTGCAACAATACTGTATTATTGCTTGGATTACAATGTTACAAGTTTGTCTTATTGGTTTGTGTTACTATATTATAGTAACACTGTTTGACAGAGATAATACTTCTGTCACTGAATTGATTTGTGTGCAAATCATTTCATACTTCATTGAGCAGATAGCAGTATTGTTTCTGATTTGGAACACTTTAATTCTATTACAATTGAATACACAGATTACTGAAATTTCTACTTTGAGAAGATGTACTTGAGATAATATTACAGACTAGTGTGACTTATGTCACGCTTCACGTATCTTGTTTATCATATCTGACTAGAGCACTAAGCAAAATTATGGTTGTTTGTCAGATTGATTCATAGTAAGTTCTTAATCTTTTGTAATTATGCTTGTCTGGTAGTTTAGCCTTGCCTTATCATTGCCTGTTTTAATTTAAGGACCGACTGTATCATATTTGATTTTTATTTTTTCCTTTCCCTATCTTTCACATTGCTAAATATGTGACCCCTCACCAATAGTTCCTTTTCTCAAAAAAATCACCGATGGAAAGCTTCTACTGTCAAAATGTGCTTAAAAGTGTTTTTCTCCTAGTTAGAGTGATCTTTTTTGTGTTTAAGCCAGAGGACTGGTTATGTTGAATACCAATTGGTTAAGATTGATATTTTGGTACTACAGTACTACTAACGTTTGGAATACGTTAAACATAGCAATCTTTCCACTTGCCATGCCCTACCTATTAATTACGAAGTATTAGGACATAAATCCAGAATTTGGTGTAAAAATATAGACCAATAAAAACTGTACTCAACTTGATGGCAGAGTCTGGTTTCAGCACTTCCGTCGCCATCTTATCGTCCTTTGTCCTAGTTGTTGGTTCCACGCGTAAGACACCAGAAAGAAAAGAGCACTACTTTTCTGTGAATTCCCAAGATTGCCCTCACATATTCCATTCATATGCTACAGCCTTCAAGCTTCTTTCATGGTTTTATTGACCACATTTAACCTCTTTGAACCTTCAGCAACATGACTTTAAAGTCTTCCAACACAGGTCGTTAAGTCTACAAGTCAAGTTCTCCACAAATCTTAGTTTGTTACACGTCTTTCATGCTGCCTTTCTTCACAATATATTATATACTTTTCATCTCTTTGTAAGTCTGCAACCTCTTTATGTTCCTTTATCTCTAATGAACCTACTTCTCTTTTATTCTCTATCGTTATTGATTCTTATTTCTCTGCCTTCTGCTTATGAATCGTCCTTTTATGAGGTAGCGGAACTGAAATGTGCACCAGCAAAATGTGGAAATGTTAGAGACATAACGTTCCCATTTTGGGTAGAAAATCAACAGCAGAGTTACTGTGGGTTGCCATCTTTCAGGCTCAGCTGTAAAAACCAGACATTGGTTCTTGCAACTTATTATTCGTTACAAGTTAAAAATATATTTTATGAGAACAGATCTGTTTTAGTTGCCAATGAAGCATTTGCTGGCCTCAATTTCACATGTGGATTTGCGCATTTGCCACAACTTTCTTTCGATCCGATGGTTTTCAATATCAGCCATGCCAACAAGAAACTTACTTTCTTATGCAACTGCTCTAAGCCGCCATCTAATTACCACAAGATCAGTTGTAATTCCAGTGCTCATACCACATACGCAGTATGGGACACTGATCGGAGATATCCTGACATGTGCAGCTATGCAAGGTATACGTTCGTTGCAGGTTACATGGGTGGTAATATTAGCAATTATTTGGAGGCAGTAAATTATGGATTTCTCCTAGACTGGTCTGCAAATCTATGCGAAGAGTGTGATAAAACCGATGGGCTGTGTGGGTACAATGAAACATATAATGGCTTCATGTGTATTTGTCCTGATCGAAACCATCTTAAAACTTGTCATCCAGCTAATCTTCCTGTTAATCCTGGTGAGCATTTTACTTCATTATCTCGTAACTGCATCCAAATAGAAACCATTTTTATGTCTGGAATAAAATTTTCTGGCCCTTTGGAGTACCGAGAATTTGTATTGAAATGGGTAGTACCTTCATTGTGTGTTTTTTTTTTTCAACCATGTGGGCTGGTTTTGGTTGATTCAAGCTGGATCACCCAAAACCAACTCCAACAGATAAAAAATAAAAAAGTTTCAAAGTCGGCTCAAATTAAACTGACTAAGGAATATATAAAAATAATAATATAAAACCCTCTTAGCCGGCTTAAAATAAGCCAACTAAGAGAACCAAAAAATAAATTTTAAAAAAAGTTCGCATCAGCAGCCTACTTTTTTAGCGTGTTGAGACAAAAAAATAAAATAAAATTTTTTAGAATGTTTATTTAAAGCCGATTAACTTCAGCCGACTAAGCCGGTTAATACACCCTCTATAAGCAGCACATTGCGTTGCTTTGGCAACATTCGAGGTTGCCACAATAGCCAAAATGAGCTCAGCTGACCCCCCCCCCCCCTCTCCCCGTCAGTCGATTCCTAATAGACACACAGTTGAGAATGCTCTAATGGATATAATGCATACTTAATTAGATTCTTTTTGGTACTTGGTATTGATTCTATGTCACTTTCTCAAATTGCCAATTTATGCTCAACTTGTGTTATGATATTTCCGGTTGTTGAATTTACAATCTTTTGTAGGAGTGAGCATTATTCGGTTAAACCAAATAAACCAATTTATTTTGGTCGGTTTGGTCCGGTTTTGAAATCAAATTGGTTTCTAATCGGATCGGAAAATTATTAAGTTTGGTTATCGGTTTATCCAAATTAACCGAACTTTTACTATATTTTCAAAATTATCGATATTATAATAAATATTTTTGGTTAGTTCAGTTATTCAAGTAAATTATAATCATCACCTATGTGCCAAAATTGATCTTAGAAAGCATAAAAATCATAAATAATAATATATTTATAATTTATTTCAAATTATAGTGAACATTCCAAACATAAAGTGTAAAATATTTTTAGTTCGGTTTAATCGGATAACTACCCGAACCAACCAAACTTAATTTGGTTGGTTTGGTTTGGTTTTCATTTTTACTGGTTCTAGTTTGGTTTGACAAATTTCATTATCGGATAAACCAAACCAACCAAATGCTCACCCCTAATCTTTTGTAAACATGATCCGCGTATTACTAATATTATTTTTACAACTTATTTCGTTTATTCCGATATTTCTTGCCAATTAAAGATATCTTTTGCTGATAAGCATTCAAAGTTGGATTGTGTGTCTGCCGAACGTTCCAAATCATAAATCAGGGACATTAAAAGTCTAGAATGAGGAGCATGGATATTGTTAACGCATCTTTTAAAAGGCCGTTACGCTTTATACTTGGATGGATAAGTCAGAAATAGAGCATGAATGATTATATGAACTTATAAACGACTTGATTCATTAGACTATTATCTTGGAACAAATCGAATTGAACCTTAAAATTTGACCAAATCTCGGATCGGTATGAATCCAAAGCAAATGAACAAGACTGAAAACTTGGTCAAGTCTTGGACCGACACCTATCCGAGACATGAAATACAACTGTTGGAGCTGGACCTAGCAACACAACGACTCTAAGGCTAGAACCGGGGGTAACTACCTCCACATTTCAAGGGGTTGGTACCGGCCCAAACCTCGAATCGATATCGACATGGTTCAAACTGTCGGCGATCCCCTCGGGGCGCTGATTTGACGTTCAACTCTTCTGGATTTTGGAATTTTGATCTAGGTTACGAAATTCAGGAGTGCTGGACTAAACATTGGATTAGATCGAACGAGGAATGATCCTACGGAAAGAACTCGAAAAACAAATGTTGGATTTGGCAATTGACGACAGTTCTCAAATGACGATTTCCAAATAACGGGCATAATTTGGAGGGCTTCAAGAGGCAAATCGTCTCGTTAGGATCTTAATTGTGTAAATCAGAGTTCATCCACTCCGAATATTAGGAATTCTTGAAATTCGTCGAATTTTATATTACCAGCTCTGGAGGCTTATGACGACATGAAGGACCTTATTGTTCATCTCATGCGACACATGCAAGTGCTGTGAGAATCTGATGATATCATGTCTAAGTACTTCCCCCTGTCTCTATCAGACATCGCTGCATCCCATGTGATTTCGACAATTTGATAGTGACTCCATTACAAGTTGGTGCGATTTCGTGGAAAATTTTGTTGAACAATTTCGGATCCACATCTCTCGATCCGAAAACGCGATGACATTGACAAACAATAAACATGGATCGACGAGACTGTGCAAATTTCTAAAAAGTTAGTTTCGGTTAATCAACCAGTTCTATTATCGGTTTTGATAGTTTCCGTTTCTGCTGTGTTGGATAATTCAGAATTCAAAATATCTTTGGAAAAGGATCTTAATTTTGGCAATTTCTATCACAAAAAAGAGACAAGAGGATGCAAATTGAGAGACTCTTGAAGCTAATGCTTTTAATACTTAAAGCGATGCAACGCTATTTATACTATGTTAGGTTCCATTATTTGTAAACTTATGGTTTAAGAGTCAAATTCTACTTTGAGAAGATTGCTTGGGATAATATTCCAGACTAGTATGACGCTTATGCCACTCTCCACATACCTTTGTTTATCATTCGTACATAATGACTAGAGCACTAAGCAAAAATATGGCTGTTTGTTAGATTGATTCATAATAGGTTCTTAATCTTTTGCAATTATACTTGTCCAGTGGTTTAGCCATGCTTTATCATAGCCAGTTTTAATTTAAGGACTTACCACGTCGTACGTATTATTATTTTTTCTCTTTAGCGTAGCTATCTTTCACATTGCTAAACATGTGACCATTGCCTCACGTCTGTTTCCTTTTGTTAAAGAAATCACCGACGGATAGCTTCCGTTTTCAAAATGTGTTTAATAGTGTTCTTCTTCTGGTTAGAATAATCCCATTTGCGTTTAAACCAGAAGAATTAACTGGTCATGTTGAATACTCATCAGTTCATGTTTTAAGTACTGGCATATAAAACATATTTTAACTTTTGTCGTTTGGATTGATATTTTGGAACTACTAATATTTACAATACATTTCGTAGAAACATAGCAGTCTTTCCACTTGCCATGTCCACTTATTAATTACGAAGTATTAGGACATAAATCCCGAATTTGGTGTAAAAATATAGACCAATAAAAACTGTACTCAACTTGATGGCAGAGTCTGGTTTCAGCACTTCCGTCGCCATCTTATCCTGCCTTTGTCCTAGCTGTTGGTTCCACGCGTAAGACGTGAGAAAGAAAAGAGCTCCACTTTCTATGAATTCCCAAGATTGCCCTCATATATTCCATTCATATGCTACAGCCGTCAAACTTCTTTTGTGGTTTTATTGACCACAGTTAGCCTCTTTGAACCTCCAGCAACATGGCTTTAAGTATTCTAAAACAGGTCGTTGAGTTTGCCAAGTCAACTTCTCAACAAATCTTAGTTTATTACATCTCTTTCCTTGCTGCCTTCTTCAAAATATATCATATACTTTTCCTCTCTTTGTAAGTTTTCAACCTCTTTATGTTCTTTTTATCTGTAATGAACCTACTTCTTTTTTATTCTATTTCGTTATTGATTCTTATTTCTCTATCTTCTGCTTATGAATCGCCCTTTCATAAGAAAGCTGAGTCGGATTGTGCACCAGCAAGTTGTGGAAATGTTAAAGACGTAACGTTCCCATTTTGGGTAGAAAATCAACAACAATCTTACTGTGGGTTTCCGTCTTTCAGACTCAGTTGTAATAACCAAGAGTTGATTCTCGCCGATCCAACTCATTATTCGTTACAAGTCAAAAATATATTCTATGGAAATCGATCTGTTTTAGTTGCTGATGAAAGATTTGCTGTCCTCAATTACACATGTGAATTTGAGCGTTGGTCACCCCTCTTTTTCGATCAGATGATTTTCAATATCAGCCATGCCAACAAGGAGCTTAATTTTTTACACAGCTGCTCCAAGCCACCATCTAATTACCGCAAGATTAATTGTACTTCTAGCGATTCTACTACGTATGCAGTATGGGACACTGATCGGGGATCTGAACCGTGTAGCTTTGACGCTCCGTATACGTTCGTTGCAGGTTACATGGGTGGTAATATTAGTAATTATTTGGAGGCAGTAAATTATGGATTTCTCCTAGATTGGTCCGCAAACCAATGCGAAGAGTGTGAAAAAACCCATGGGCTGTGTGGATACAATGAAACATATAATGGTTTCATGTGTATTTGTCCTGATCGAAACCATTATAAAAGTTGTGTTCCAGATTACCCTCTTGTTCATCCTGGTGCGTATTTTTTATATCATTCTCTAATAATGGTATCCTGGTGAGTATTGAAGCGTGTAATACTCAATGCGTTTGTTGTGTTCTTTTGATTTTGCGTATGCTTTCGTAAATGCAAGTGATAACAGTCATATAATGCATACTTAATTAGATTCCTTTTGTACTTGGTATTGAACTGATGCCACTTTCTCGAATTCCTAGTATATGATCAGCTCGTCTTTTTGGTGCGTTTATTGAATTTAACATTCTTTCTTAAACATGGTCTTCTTCTTATTGATATTCTTTACAAAATATTTTTTTTTTCCCGATATCTCTCGCCAGCAAAAGATATCTTTTGCCAATAAGCTTTCAGAGCTGGATTCTGTCGGCAAAAAGTTCAAAAACATGAATCTGGGGCATAAAAATTTTGGACTGGGAAACATGGATATCGATACTTTTTTAGTTAGTGATATTCTAGCATTATTGTGTTAGATCAAAATTAGGAATTATAGTATGAAATTATACCCAGAATGATGCAAGCTGGAAAGCTTTTCTTGTGCTTTAGTTGTGGGTGTAACCTAGAGGCTTAAGCAGAAGATCTTCTAATATTTTGATCTTCTAATATTTCAAGTTGTCAAATTATGAATTTGGTGGTTGTTACTGATCAAGTTTTCTTAAATCCACTGGAGACATATATCTCAAATCCGTGGAAACTCATAATTTAGCGACTTAGATTGGTGATCCACAACTTTGTTAATTTTCAAGGGTATTAATTTGGCAGTGGATCAGATTTGGTCCGAGTTGCAAAAATCCGAGTCCAAGTCCCTTTAATAAAATGATAATCCACACCCAGCTCGAGCCCACTGTATATTTCAAATTTAAAGCGAGTCCAGTTGGTCGGGCTTTTCAACCCGCATTCGAAATGTTTTCTGAAACTGGGTAATTTACATGGACGTCTAGAAGTAGGCATGTGGGTTAAATCCCGCAAGATGGAATTCGAATCCATGATATCTTACACCATAACGAAATGTCTTAACCACTTGAACAATGGTGCTTATCCGTATCTGAAATACCGATACCACGCCCATCATTTTAGATCGTTACTTTTTTAAAAATGCATAAACAAAGTTTACCAGCAAATTGGGTAGTTATTAGGTTCAGTTTCTGGTCTTATAATGCATATATTACTACATTGTTATTATAAATTTCATTTCATTTCTATAAATCTTTTTGTTTGATCTTTGTGCTGTAGGGGAAAAGAAGAAATTGGATATTATAATTGGAGTTGGTAAGTAAATTACTTCATCTACCCATTTGATTTATCTTCCAAATTTTGCTTATGTTGCTTCCGGTTAACAGTTTCTGGAGTTGGAGCCCTCCTCCTTGGCACATGTATTGTTCTATTCTTATGCGTCCGGAAAAAGAAAAAGCTGAAAGCTAACTCATCAAACCTCCTTTCACAAACTGCTTCTTCGATGTTATCTTCTAACATGGATCCTGAGACAGGAGAACATAATTACAATACTCATATATTCACCTATGACGAGCTTGAAGAGGCGACTCATGGATTTCATGAATCTAGAGAGGTTGGCGATGGCGGCTTTGGTACCGTCTACAAAGGTATTTTGATTCAACAACGTTCATTTTGGAAAATAACAATCAGTTAACTGCTTAATTTAAACATTTTCTTTCTCATGTAATGAAATAGTTCTTTGAAACATGTTCATATGTAATATCCCGTTGTGTAGTTTTTTTTTAATTATAGGTGGAGTTTGTTTTAGCAACCAAATATTTATACGTTGAAAACACTTGATAAGCAGCTGGTCGTATTAGAACTAAATATGGAATGATGAAGATACCATAAGAGACTTGATTGAACCCAACCTGACCATACTCAATCTGAAGGGCATGTTAAAAAAACTACATGTATTGAATGTATAGTTTGGGTCAGATCTGGGTTCAACCAAGGTTTTAATTGTCATCCTCAAGCATAAACTTGAGGACACATTTGACATTAGTAAACATTCAGTCTTCTCATTTAAAACAAGTACTGAAGTACTACCTTAGATTTTGTTTATGGCTTTCTAAATCGTGCTTTTTTTTTGTGGAACTTCTATAAAACACCATCAGCTTCAAAATACGCGGTCGTCCAGCTTTAAAGTATACTGCCGTCAAAACAAGTTTTTGAAAAAGATCTCTTCGAGTATCAACTTTAAAAATAAGAGATGGATGATGATTTTTACTTTTTTTAGGTAAACTCCGAGATGGAAGAACAGTAGCGGTGAAACGTCTATACGAAAACAACTACCGCCGACTGGAACAATTCATGAATGAAGTCGAGATTCTATCCCGCCTGCGCCACCAGAACCTAGTAACCTTATATGGATGCACCTCCCGCCACAGCCGCGAGCTCCTCCTCGTCTACGAATACATCCCCAACGGGACCCTGGCGGACCACCTCCACGGGCCCCTCACATCCATACCCGGCCTCCCATGGCCTACCCGTCTGTCCATCCTCATCCAGACGGCCGAAGCCCTATCCTACCTTCACTCCGTCGAGCCCCAGATCATCCACCGCGACATCAAAACCACCAACATCCTCGTCGACAACAACTTCCAGGTCAAAGTAGCCGACTTCGGACTCTCTCGGCTCTTCCCCCTCGATGCCACCCACGTCTCCACCGCCCCGCAGGGTACCCCAGGCTACGTCGACCCCGAGTACCACCTCTGCTTCCAGCTCACCGACAAAAGCGATGTGTACAGCTTCGGGGTCGTATTGATCGAGCTCATATCGTCCATGCCCGCTGTCGATATCAGCAGGCACAGGCACGAGATCAACCTTGCGAACATGGCGATCACAAAGATTCAAAACTCCAAGATAGGGGAGCTGGTGGATCCGGACCTGGGGTACGAGACCGATCCGGAGGTCAGGAGGATGGTTAATCAGGTGGCGGAGCTGGCGTTCAGGTGCTTGCAGTCGGATGGCGAGATGAGGCCCGGTATCAAGGAAGTCCTCGACATTTTGAGATGTGTAAAGGGTGAAGTTGATGCGGATGGCGGTGTTGTTGATAGTCCGGTGAAGGAGGAGTCTAAGTTGTTGAAGAACGTCGTGCCGTTTTCGCCTGATACCGTGACGGAGAGATGGTCCAGTAGGTCGACTACGCCTAACACTAGCACTTGACGTCTCTTATTTTGGTAGTAAGTAGAGTTTTCCTGTGGTATATACGTATGTTATTAAAAGTCTGTCATTTTTGCTGTAAATTTCGTGTATGTATTGATCAATAAAATCAACAGCAGCATTCAGAAGAGCAGTGTATGCTTTAATAGCAGTGTTGCAGGAAATAGTGTCATGCTCTTCTCTAGCTTGTAAATGGATGGCTATTTTGAACCCATTTCTCCTCCTTTTTAGAAATGTCTTGAAATAAGAATGCAGATTACATAGTGCGTGACTGCATTCAGAAGAGCGCAACGCGGGGCAAACTACTACTGCAACCATGCCAATGCTACATAAGCCTAGACTCTTTGGAAAATGATAAAGAGTGTCAGTCCAAGAGAATAAGCATAATATTTTACTCTAACGAGTCTCATTCTACTTACTTTGATAGTAGTATTTAGTGTTAATCCTAATTAGCATGATATAGAAGCGGGATGTTACATTTGTTGGTATTATATATGATTTTTAACACTATACAAAATGATGATTAGAACAAGCATTATATTCAGTTACGTACCATATAGAATTCTTATTATAATTAGTATTTATTTTTACCATAACAAAGAAAAACCTGTTTTTCTTCAGTTTAGATTATTCTCAAAGTTTGCGGTTGTGCTTTCTTTGCTCTGTATTTTTAGTGCACATGACAAAATTCAAGGTGTTTATGTCAAACTTTTGATATAGAATTTCTTTCGGTTTGTTTATAAATATCACTTTAGTAGACGTGGACTAATATATGGATTGAAATCACTTGGACCCAAAATGCCATGGTCCCTTTAGCCCAGCCAATGAGAAGACCCTAATTTTAATATTTTGAAATTAAATTCATATTCTTTTAGGGGTTTAACTGCAAAACGAAGAAAAACAGAGTTATTTAATTGGCTGGGTCTAGAGGACCATGGCATTTAGGGAGTGATTTCATAGGTATCTTTGTTGAAAATGATATACACATTATATTGCTCCTAGATAACTAGAATAGTCTCCTAAAGCAGGTAGCTTAATGCATATTTCTATGCGTTAAAATTGATAAGGACAATTAGGTGGTTCCCACGGCTAGAACATAGTTTTCTTAATCACGTGGTTTATTGCATATTTGTGTTGGACAAATAAAATAAGGTTTTTTTTTTTCGAATCGGCCACCTTTTACCTTTTATGAACTTATAACACTTTTAGTCTAGTTCCAAAATTATTATGGCCGTAGCCTGGTTTTTGTCACATCAGTCAAAACCGTTATTTACTGCTAGCGGCATTTGTAATAACGCATACGAGCGGTATTTAAGATGACGCGGAGAAGTTTTTATCTTGCTAACCTGATATTTTTTGTTGAACCCACGGAGCGCCATTTAAAAAAAAAAAAACGCTCTGGAGCGTCATTTAAGATGACGCTCTTTTCTTTTTGTTACTAATGTTTATTGTTTGGCCCTCATAGCGGCACTCAGGAAGACGCTGTTAGCGTCATTTAGGATGCCGCTCCGACGGGATATACAGAGAGCTTCAACTCTCTTTGTCTTCACTTTTTCTAAAATACATTTTCTTCAAAACCGAACCCACTTTGCTTCTAACCATAAGTAGTCTCCATAACACCAAAATTCACGTTTTTTTGATCGAAAATCAAAACCATGGCAAGCTCATCAACACAACAAGCTCTAGAAGGTAAAAAAAAAACCATTTTTTGTTGATTTTTTCATAAATTTAGGGTTTCTCCATGATTGAGGAAACATGTTATGTAGCTTGTTTTTGGGTTAATGGTGTCAATGTAGTTGAAATCTTATTGATTTGATCATGTATGTGGTTGTGTTTGATATTTTTTCTAGCACTTATGTAGTTTGGAGTATGATTTGTGTAGAGATTCCTAAGATGGAACCGGGTCCTGTAGATGGCAGTGTTCTGTACTTGCAATAAAGGCATAGGTCGAACAATAATGTTTTGATGTCGGTATGTTTTTACGGTGTTCGTTTGTTGGCCTATCTTTCTTATTTGTTGTATGTATTTTTAATCCTGAAATGTTGATTTTTTTCTACAGGGAATAAGTCCCATTAAGATTATAGATCACACGGTTTCCGTTGGGTTGGTGACCTCAACATATCCAGGAGTATTGGCTTTGCTTGATCGTGCAAGATTCCTACTAGTACACAATTTAGAGTACGTTCAACTCGATCGTTATCTCATTACTCCATTAGTCGACAAATGGAGACAGGAGACGTCCACATTCCATCTTAGAGTTGGAGAGATGACCATCACTTTAGGTGATGTGGCGGTCCTTCTAGGCTTGCCGATTGATGGTGCTTCGTTGAGGA
Organism: Allium sativum; assembly: GCA_030737875.1. Classification (NCBI taxonomy): domain Eukaryota; kingdom Viridiplantae; phylum Streptophyta; class Magnoliopsida; order Asparagales; family Amaryllidaceae; genus Allium; species Allium sativum. The sequence continues at coordinate 666,557,599 of CM060924.1, forward strand.
ATCCAGAAACAACAGACTACATGAAGATGTGTCAGCGGCTTTTAGGTATTACCCCTCCCGCGGATCAGTAAATGAGAAACAAGCAAATTATTACTAGCTGGTACAGAATGTAGTTTTAGCATGACATTCCACAGGATGCCACGCAGGAGCAGATTGAACAGCGTGCTAGAGCTATCATACTCCATATCATTACTCAACGCCTGATGTGCGATCATTCCAAGACTCGGGTGTGGCCGAGATGGTTGCATTTTATTGAGGATTTTGATCGGTGTCGGCAATATTGTTAGGGCAGTGCTACATTAGCATACACATACACGGATCTTACTAGGACCGTTTTGTTCGAGAGTATTAATCTTGGAGGTTGTCCTTCTTTGATACAGGTAATTTATTTTCATAATGATATTCGCGTTTTTTCTGTATGTCGGACATATCTTCCTCTTGGTAGACTTAAATTAAAAGAACCAACTATCGATTTTTCTTTGCCATATGGGCTAGATATTTTATTACGTCACGTATTCACGTTATATATGTTAAGTTATTTCCCCTATCTCTTATCATGTCACAATTACAGGTGGGTGGGAAAGAAGAACACGTCGTCGACTCCGAGGCGTAATATACCATTCTACCGCAATGAGCTTGACGTACTTAGTCCGGATGTTGTTATATGGGCCCCATATGTGCCGGATCTTGGACAACTTCCAGCCCTATGTACTGTGTCTATTCATCTTTGGACCGCCCGTGTGCCGATTATATGTTTGAACGATGTAGCGTACCATCTTCCTGACCGGGTGATGTGTCAGTTTGCATTTAGACACCTTCCTGAACCAGTCCCACGTTACAGGATTGACTTAGCCGTACCCGGGGAGTACGAGATGACCATTGAGACATGTAACCATCGGCCCATGCACACGCATCAGGAGCGGGAGTTCACCTTGTCGGACGATGATTATTACACATGGTATTGGTAGATTACCCGACGGTATATTCTTCGCAGCGTGCAACCTCTTGGTGCTGTAGTGGAACCGTACACGCCTAAAGCTCCTCTTGAGAGGAATGTGCTATGAAAACTTTGCGAATAAGTGTAATTGATATACAATTTTTGTCAAGTTTGAATTTTATGTACGTTAACTTAAAATTTACAGGCAGACGATGTGTACCGGGCTATAGAAATGGTCGATGAGTTACCTCATGAGGTGCCCGAACAAAGCAAGGGAAAATGCTTTAGCATCAAGCGTATTTTGCAAACTATTTTGGTGAAGAACATGATCGCTAGACCGGCACCACCCCCTCCTCCTCCGCAACCTCAAGCGTTAGCACCCGTAGAACCTTCGAAGCCACAAGAAGGCATCGAAATTCGTCCGCCTCCACCTACGTTGGTTTATACATCACGGAGGAAACATAAGACGGCGGTGACAAAGGGAAAGGGTAAGGGTAAGGCACCGGAGTCGTCTCAAGCAACCCAGGTTGTGCATGGTCCGTCATAGCCCCAAGAAGGTTCTTCGTCGTCATCGCATGAAGATGTACCCCCAAAACAGAAGAAGAAAAAGAGAGCAACTCCTTACCAGCAGCGGATTCTGAAGTAGTTCGTCCGTAGGGTAGTGTTGTACTTTGTGGGTTAATTGTTGTTTTTAGGTACTTGAACTTTGTATTCGGATGTTGAAATTGTGTATTGTTCTGCGGGTTGTGGTTAACTTGGATATGGGTTGTAACGTATGCTTATTTGGGCTTATGTTACATCATTTTGACTTGCCATAGTAGGTTCCACTGTTTGCTTTTGGGTGTATACAGTTCAGGAATTGAAGTTGCATGGTTTAAGCTCTTTCTGAATGAAATATAAACTGCGCACAACCTGGAGCCTTTTTTTGAATCACGCTACATGCGTCATTCATAATAACGCTATGTGCGTTATTCTGGATGCTGCTTCAGGTTTGTATCCAGCAATCTATATCATTAAAAGACATGCCATATTCACCAACCCACCCAGTCATTTGTTACTTTCCCAAATCAAATCCAAAAATCCTCACAATTCTAAAGTCCTAATTTTCAATCAATTTAGATTACACGAGGAAAATATTGTTTGCTTATTAGAGAATTTACTCACAATTGAAGGTAATCCAACGAATCCCCACTTCTTTTCTTTTTGTTTCCTGTTCTGCAAACCTAGACCATAATGTACCTTATATTCATGCAAGTATACTATAGATGGATCAAGGGGAACTTGATGATGAAGCTTTAGCTAAGTATATGGATGAGTTCGAATCAATCGAACGCCGACCAGGAAAAGAACCACGCTTGGAAGCTCTCATACCTAAATAAATGCGACAAAAGACCTTTGTAGCGGTGGATGGAAACGGCGAGAGAAATAGGGGGAAACCCTTAGCGATTGGGGAAGCAGTACCACGACAATATTGCAATTGTAATGTATATTATCATGTGCATGTTGTGAAGAGTAAGGCAAACGCTGGCTGATGTTACTACGCTTGCGGGCGATATCCGGTTTGGTTAAAAGTGTCACACTTGGTTATGCCTTGTCGTTATACGGAGTGGATTGATCCTCCATTATGTCGTAGAGGCCACGAGTATGCGCTGGAGATGCAAAAAGAGAATGCACAACTAAAGACCAAAATTTACCGAATGCGGGAAAAATATGACTCACTAGAGTCCACTATTCCTAGATATCCTAATGAGTAATGTTCGCGAAAGTTGTATTGTTCTAATGTATCGTTCTATGTATCGTTCTAATGTATTGTTCTATGTATCGTCCTAATGTACCGCTGAACCAATGTATCGTACGAAGTAGTTGTAATGAGTTTTGTATTTCCCTATAATGTTGTATCGTTTCATGCATCGTGTATTGTCCTAATGTACCACTGAACCAATTCTCCAATACATATTTCATGATAAAACCAGATAGATAGTTAATACATATGTCTTTTACATGATAAAACCAGATAGAAAGGTACAGAAATGTAATAAAACAGGATTTATAGGTACTACATAACACTAAGTAAAGTCTATGTCACTGTAGTACAACGGCTCTTCTTATGGCCATGCACTCCACACTTGCTGCACCTATTTGCTCTGGAATATTGCCCGTGTGTGAAGACCCGCTATTTTTAATATCAAAAGTCAATTATAAACGATATTTGATGCGCTTACAACTGATTTTAGATATTAAAAATAATGGGCCATGGATATTTTATTATATACTTTACAAAAGCAACCAATAACAAAGAAGCCACAATGGTATAAAATAAATGACTCACATAAATATATCATCACAATCTCTTTATATATTTACATTTATAAAACAAGGAACAATATGTGGATGTTGCACAATACCTAAGGTCCTATGTAATGGCCCGGTTCTTACCACATATCGTTAACACAAATATGGATTGATCGTAAGTACAACTTTACAAATACAATTTAAAATCCATACTTTAAATAATGCAAAACATGTCAAAGGGTTTCATTTGCCATTTTCTTTTACATGTATGTAGGATAGCATATATGAGACAACATTTGTTTAAATTCAATTTTTACACATGTATGATAACACATGTGCACAACATGTTTAAAATGCCATTGTTATTACACATGCTTTGTTCATTTAAAAAAAATGGATTTAAAATTTGTTTTAGCAAAGTTCTTGAGTTTAAAGACAAAGGACATGTAGACAAATTTGCATACTATCATTCACAAGAAAATTTACAAGGGGCAAATCCATTTTTCTTGTACTCAATATTGAGAGCATGTGCCTTAAGATCTTACGAACTCTTATGAATATAAACATAGGATTTCTCTAGCATTTTACTAGCATCTAGGACCTAAGATTTTATCATCTAAATATGTCTCACATGGCCAAATCATTTTAGAACAAGATATTTTCAGTTTTAAAATCCTTTTCATTTCTTACATGTGATTTTCTGAAAATATTATTTTCTTTTCATTTTTCAAAAACATGTTCACTTTGTCATAGCATGCGCCTAAAAATTTTGCTAAATCTTGTGTATATAAACCACAAATCTTGCCTACACTAGATCCTTACTAACACATAGATTTTCTAAGATTTTTCTATGCACATTCATCACATGACCATGGATCTTTTGTACCAAAACTTTCAGATTTTTGTAGCACCTTGAAGGCCAAGTAAAAATTTTATATGTTTTCTTGTTAAATCATAATGTCATGTGAAAAATATGGTCTAGAAACCTAAGGAAATCCTGAGCATGTATGGTACAAAAAGATAGCTACCATATTTGTGTATACCAAGGAAGGATATAGAGAAGAACATGGTTGTACATGAAGCATTTAATGTGATGTTTCATAGTAGACCAATGGGAGAAAATTTGTGGTTTGCGCAGGGAATTTTCAGGGTATAGATTGGTTGTTAAGTCCATGTGAGTTTAGGGAGGAGTGTATTGATTTTGAGAGAGAAAAGGGTTTTTATTTTTTTATTTTTGTTGTTGTCTATCATTGGTCACAAGTGAAAACCGAAAACTATTTTTGCTCTTCTTCCAAAACCTGTAATCAATGCACACATATTTTAATAGTTTCCTACTACTATATATAGACATGAGCATGCTCTTCTTTTCGTCACACAACATAAGAGTATTCGAATTAAATCAGTGAATAAAGCTGAGAGCTTTAAACTATTTCAGGTGAGTACTTTTTCTAAAAAAAAATCTTCTTGTTCATTTATTTTGAACTGTAAAGTTAAACTTGTCCTTGGATGTGCTTAGTTGAATCTTAAGTGTTGTTGAATATCATTCCTACCTGAGTTAAGAAAGGGATGGTTAGGACTTAAACTAATTGAATGGCATTAGTTTAAGAGTATTATCATTGTTAAATCTTGTTGTCTTGTTTCCAGTTTTAAATCAAAAAATTTATGATCTTGGATCAATACCCTTGGGTTAGATAATTTCAGTGTGTTTCCAGGATATATATATACCACTACATCACAACCGAAGTCATCTAAAAATAAGAAAGAAGTTAAAATACTTGAATACACACGGATGCCTGAAAACAAGAAAACAAAGTCTGTTTTTAAGAACCTCTCTGTTTCATCAAAAATTCGAACTGCATAAAAACTCGATTTGAATGTACGAATGGAATCATATGTGTGAATGGTGACTTTTGAAGGTGGTTTCATGATTTTTAACATCTTATATCAGTGGGGGTACTAAGATGATCCGCGGGATAGGGTTTTTGGGTTCTGTTCTTCTCGTCGAAACTGCTCGTCATCGGTGAGGTTAGAGGGGTGCGGTCCAGGGGGGTTGGCGACGTCAGGGGGTCAGGGTGACATGGCAGGAAGTGGGCGGTGGCACATGGTCGAGGCGAGGAGTGGTGGTGGCTTTTCTGGATGGTGCTTTTTCCGTCGAGATGTGTGGTATGGTGAAATTACTGTAGCGGCATGGTGGTGGCGATCGAATCATGGCAATGTGATCGGGTGAAGTGGTGTGACATGTGTGGGTGGTCGTCGGAGGTGGAAGGTGGCGCGTGTGGGTGTGCACATGCACGTGTATGTGTGGGTTATCGGGAGTGAAGACATCAAGGTTTTGGGAGTGATCAGGCCAGAAATGACGTGATCCAAGGGGGGTGGTACTTTGGCTGATGGTATGTGGTACTTTGATAAATCACGGGAACCAGGCCAATTTTCACATGCGCACACCACAGAAACAAATGTGGTACTTCGGTCAAGTGGTACTTTGGTACTTTAATTTCAAAAGAAAATTTTGAACATTTTTAAATTAAAAACCGGGTTTTTAATTAAAAAATAAATTAAATTATAATTGAAATAAAAGGGAAAATAAAAATAGAATTTTTATTTAAATCATGTAAGTAGGAAAGAAGGATTTGATAAGGTGCAGAAGATCAAGTGCAGTTTGGTCAGAAGTTGAAAATGAAGTACCGAAGCTGTAATATAAATTATAAATTATACATTTAATTTATTTATGAATAATTAGAATAAGAAGTAATTATGAGAAATAATTTTCTAAATAATAATGTAAGTATTTATTTTTAAAATTAATGAGCAAAGTGGAAAGAAAAACCGTGTGCGATGCGCACACTGAAATTGTCCATTTTTAAGAGATAATCAAATATCCAGATATAAGCAAGATAATCATATACTGTTTAGTTTTGACTGAAATTATATATGTAAATTAGATTATAATCATGTTAGATTAATAATTTAAAAGAAAATATATTCGCTAATCATTTCAAAGAGACCGGAATAAATATTTCACTTTGATTTGATTATACGTCGTGCGTCAGAGATTATTGAAGACGAATATATACAAGGGCTATTCTTGAATAGTACCTTCGGTTTGTCCAATCCCAGGACAACTTGTATGGACGAATGTCTGACAGAGGAATTCTAACTGATCAAGTATGTTGATCTCTTCGAACGTATTTATATGGTAGCAGAGGAATTCGTTTCTCTCGCTGTATACCTATAATATATTTTTGGGGAAGTCAATTAGTGATTGGCGAGTTTTGACGATGTGGCATTCAAAAGAAATAAACAGTGATGATGGAAAGGCGAGTCTAGCCTCAGGCCTCACAACCAGGAAATGAAAAAAATTGGGCAGGCAGCATGGCTATGTGGGTCGCTCCCATTAGGGGGTAGCATCACCTATCTAGAGAAATTCTTTGTGTTTCTTACTCTATCGATTCTGTCCCATTCGGGAAATGGTTGCTGTACACAACCATTGGTGATATACATTCGATACACTCAAGAGAAATAAGTGGTCGGTCATGTGTGGGCCGGGTTGCAAGACGTTCTTGTTGAACCCAAGTGCATTCGCCTCTAGAGATACACTATCGGAAGGTGGTCCCATACCTTGTCATAGTTGGAAATCCAATTTCCATAAGAGCCAAGCGGTTTTATTTGTATACTATAAATGGGGAATGTGAGATGTAAACATTCTTCTAGATTCGTAATTATTTGCGAAAAACCCTAGACATTATAATAATATTCTGATTCAAGTATACAAAGTGTTTTTCTCTCATAAGGTAAAAACCTGTTCCGTATTCACGGCGTGGTCTTATGAGATATTTTAATTTTTTTTATCTGTTTTAAATTGTTACTCATACCAGTCCCCTGACTGACCCGGAGTTTACTTTTTTGTGTTTTTCCTTAAACTCTTGGGTATTCATAACACTTGCTATGAATAGACAAGTGAATCAGGTTAGGAAAAACTTGGAAAGCTGGAATGGAACTTTCTGTGTGCTGGTCTACTTATCATATCTACTGTATAATTATAAGTCTGTCAGTTTGGTCATAACTGATATGTATAATTAAAGACGTACTATGAAATGGCTTGTATCACTGGATTTAGTATGCTCTGATGTAATATGTAATGCTATGTAATATTATGAAGTATCATCTTTTGAAAATTCCGCTGTGAGATTCTGATGTTTTCTGTAGTTTTTATCTTCTGTCTATTCTTATTAATGACACAACTTCCGATGTGTTCGAAAGTCGGGTCGTTACAGTTGGTATTAGAGCTTAGGTTATTGATTACCTAGGCTTTGGGTGAGTGTAAGAGAGCGTATTTTTATAAAAATTTAAGATAAATTTAGATCAACTGGAATGGTATATCTAAGTTAGCTATATCCAATCAAGTCTTGATTGACAACCTGTTATATTCAGGTGATTAAGTATGAGTACCCGTGCACGAAGAGGTCGTGCTAGTGGGACTTCCACTACTACTAGTCGTAATACTGCCTCCCAAGATCAAGAAGAAACTGTGGAGGGAGTTACACCAGTCCAGAAGGACAAAAGCTTTGCAACTATCTGTAAGGAGTATACCACTCTAGGAGGAAAGGTATTCAAAGGGACTGAGTCTTTCATTGAGGTTCAAGCATGGTTGAGGTCCTATGAGAGGATATTCAAAGGACTGAAATTGAATGATGAGCATAAACGTCTCTTAGCTTCATGGAAACTCCAAGACGCTACTACAATTTGGTGGGATGCTCAAACCACGAATGTTCCTGAGGAAGATTTCACTTGGGACAAATTCAAAGAGGGAATCGAAGCGCAATTTCTTCCTGCCGCTGGCAAAACTAGGATGTAACGGGATTTCAGTGATCTCAAACAGGGGAACATGAAAATATCCGAATATGAGAACAAGTTCAATTCACTTTCCTGTTTCGAGCCAGAGTTAATCAACACCCCGCTCAAGAAGAATGAAATGTTTATAGCTGGATTAAAGGATAGCCTGCAAGTGAAAATGATTGGGCATCTCAAGATTCCATTTGTTGATCTGGTGGATATGGCAGTTCGTTATGAGGCACTTGAGGGAAAGAAGCCAGTTGCAAAAGCACAGACGGGAGAACCCAGTGGTGAGAATTCCAATAAAAGGAAATTTAACCCAAACTGGAACAACAAAGGAGTACCAAAAATGGGGGAGAAAGCCAAGGAGCGATTCAAAGATACAAAATGCCACAATTGCCAGCAGAAGGGGCATATTGCTAAGTTCTGCACAAAACCAGCAGCGAAAAAGCCACAGCAAACTCAGCAGCAACAACAACCTCAACAGCAACAGCAGAAACAACAGCAAGGCCCTGGTAATGCAATGGTCATGAAGACTTTATGTTTCAACTGCCATCAGCCTGGGCACTTGGTTAAAGACTGTTCACTCACGAAAAAGGCACAGCAACCAAAGGTGTATGCTATTAAAAGTGAACCATCAACTTCCCAGGATGTGAAAAAAAGGAGTTCTCGAAGGTACTTTTGATTTAAATGGAATTGATGTTCATGTTTTTTTTGACACCGGCGCCTCGCATAGTTTCATTTCTTCTGGAACGGTAGGAAAATTCCATTTTATTCCAAAAGTTTCTCCAAATCCAATTTGTGTATCAAATCCCTTTGGCGGAAGAGTTGAATTAAAAATGTATTGCGATAATGTGGCACTCTCGTACCTTTCGCATTCCTTCCTTTTTGATTTTTACGTTTTGGATTTCAAAGGATTTAATTTTATACTTGGGATGGACTGGTTGAGTAAATTCCAAGCTAAGATTAAATGCGACAAAGAAATCTTAATGTTGATAACCAATATCGGAAGCAAAGCTAGGATACCGTGTGGAAAACTCAGTATTCATATGTGTAGTTTCTTGTATGCTTTGGAAGCACCACAAGAAAATTTGGAAACGTTAGAAGTAGTCAGAGATTTCTCTGACATATTTGAAGAAGTTAAATGTTTACCCCCACATCGCGAGATAGAGTTCCGCATCGATCTAATTCCAGGAGCAAGACCACTAGTTCAACCAAAAAGACGAATGGCGCCAAAGGAAATCATGGAACTCGAAAAACAAACTCAAGATTTGTTGGCCAGAGGATTGATCAGGCTAAGTTTTTCAAGCTGGGGTTCAGCAGTAGTTTTTGTGGTTAAGTCTGATGGATCACTAAGATTATGCGTTGACTATATAGAGTTAAATAAAGTGACCATTAAGAATAAGTATCATTTGCCGTGAATTGACGATCTCTTTGACTAGTTAAATGGAGCTACGGTATTTTCCCAAATGGATCTTGCAACAGGATTCCATCAGTTAAGAATTACCAAAGATAGTCTTCCTTTAACTGCTTTCAGAGGCCCGGATTTCTTTTATGAATGGTTAGTTATGCCGTTCGGACTGACCAACGCACCGACATATTTTGTTGATTTGATGAATCGTGTCTTTCGAAAGATTCTGAAAAAATTCGTCCTGGTTTTTATTGACGATATCTTAATCTTTTCAAAGACAGAAGAAAAACACCGATATCATCTGGAGGTGGTATTGGAAACTCTAAGGACGAATGTATTGAAGGCGAAATTTTCTAAATGTCATTTCTGGCAATCTGAAGTTAGATTCTTGGGGCACATCGTAAATGGAGATGGTATTTCTGTAGACCCAATCAAAGTTGAAGCAGTACAACAATGGAAGCAACCTAGAACACCAACGGAAGTCCGTAGTTTCTTGGGATTAGCAAGATATTACAGGAGGTTTATCCAAGATTATTCTAAGATATCTTCTCATCTGACTAAGCTAACTAAGAAGGGTGAGAAATTTGTATGGACTCCAAAATGTGAAGAATCATTCAAGGAGTTAAAGAAGAATTTGACAGAAGCACCAGTTCTACCTGTTCCCGACAGGAAAATTGGATTCACGGTTTATACTGATGCTTGTGGAGTTGGACTTGGGGCAGTATTAATGCAGAATAGACGTGTGATTGCGTATGCTAGTAGACAATTGAAGATTCATGAGAAGAATTATGATACACACGATCTAGAGTTATTGGCGGTTGTTTTTGCATTAAAAATGTGGAGACACTACCTGCTCGGAGAGAAGTTCGAGCTTTTCACAGATCACAAACCACTCAAATATCTGTTTAGCCAAAAAATCTCAACCTGAGGCAACAAAGGTGGCTGGAATTCCTTGCATCAAATGATCTGGATATTATCTATACTCCAGGAAAAGCAAATGTCGTAGCAGACGCTCTAAGCAGAAATACAATCTTATCTCTTCTAGAAGCTACTTCAGCACTTCAAGGGAGGATAATGGAAAATCAACGGAGAGATGAAAATCTGGAGAAGTTAATTCAAGGAGTTATAAGGGGGTGGGGTGTCAGATTTTGAAGTAGATGACAAGGTATTCTCAGAATTAATGGGAGATTGTGTGTTCCTGATGTTGACGGGTTAAGGCAAGAAATTTTGGTAGAATTCCATAAATCAAAGCTAAGTATTCATCCAGGAGTGCACAAGATGTATAGAGATATGAGACGAGTATTTTGGTGGCCTGGGATGAAGAGAGATATTCTGGCCTATATAAATCAGTGTTTCTACTGCCAGCAAATAAAAGGTGATCATCAGAAAGCAGTAGGATTACTGAAACCTTTGGAGATTCCCAACTGGAAGTGGGAAATTATATCAATGGATTTCATCGATGGTTTACCCAAGACAAAAAGAGGATATGAAGGAGTTTGGGTTATAGTAGATCGACTGACAAAGAGTGCGCATTTCACTTCGGTGAAACCAATTCGGACTGCAGCTTCGTTAGTCGAGATTTTTATAAGGGAGATTGTATGATTACATAGAGTCCCGGTAAGTATTTTAAGTTATAGAGATCCCATTTTCACCAGTAAATTCCGGGAAGCACTCCAAGCAACTTTGGGGACTAAGCTGAATTTAAGTACCGCTTACCATCCCCAAACAGATGGCCAAACAGAAAGGGTGAATGTAACACCCCGTGTTTTCGATAAACCTTAAAGTAACGAATTAAAGAATAATTAATTTTAAATGTGAGAATTAAGGGAAATGACTTACGCCATTGCGTTCACCTCGGAATTCTGGTTGAGGTAGAGTCCGAGTTTGCGTGAATTGTCCTTTAAGAGTTTCAAAAATTCAAAATTAAACACAGAAGAGGGCAGGGAAGGAAAAATTCCCGCCCAGGCTAGGTCGACCAGGAGGTCGACCCTAGTGTCGACCTACCCTATAGGTCGACCTAGGGGTCGACCTACCCCCCCTCCCGGGCAGATCTGAAAGGATGACGATTTCTGACTCCCTGCTGAGTCATTAGGGCTGAGGTGTCATCCTATCTTGACTGGATGGTCTTGGTTATTTCTAGTGTTAATCTGACAGCTCTAAATCAATTAAACCTCTATAAAAGAAACCTAACTCTCAACCCTAAATCACAAATATTCATACCAAGAGCCTCCATGCCGTCAATGGTGAACCTAGAATAGCCGTCATCTCTTTCAACTCAAAGGCAAGATTGAAGCTACGTCCAAATTAAATCTAATCTAATTCAACTAAGAAAATTCAACGATCTACATCAAAGACGAGCAATTCAATTTCAAAATACAGATCCCAGAACTCAAGAATTCCTTTTTGTTTGTATGTGTAGTTATCTTTCAGATGTGAATGAATTAAAGACATGGTTTGTAATGAATTGTAAAATAGAATTGTATCAAGTTTTATGCGATGCTGATTTATGTTTATTCATGTCTATTCTATCGTATATGCCTATGAATTATTGTGGTCTATCGAACCTATTATGTTATGTGGAAATTGGTGAATAAACTTATGATGTTATGAAATTATCATATAGACGTTTGGTGATATTATGATACATACAAGTTTTAAGCTAAGTCACGTCGTTCATGCCTAATTGTTTAGATTCATTATGCATACATGTTTAGATCTACAACCTTGTATAAATTTGGTAATGATATATATATGTTGTATGTCAATTTAGAAATTATGCTATGATTATGCAAGTTAGGTGATGTTATCATGTTATGAATACATGCAAGTTTGTAGGTTAAAAACATGATTATGTAAACCTATATGTTTAGATCTACACTTTATATGCTAGATCCACATGTCTCTATGTTAGATCCATGTTAGCATGATTCAACCCCTATGCAAGTTCATCACCACATGTCTAATTAGATTTTGGTAGTTCTTTGTAAAGCTATTATTTTATGACTTATGTTGTATAGATCTAGTTTGCAAGTTAATAATTAAAAGTATATTATGCCAAGTTTATGTGATACATCTGTAGTTAGATCCATATGTTTGTATGATGTTGGAATGTTGCAAGTTCCTCTTTTTCCCCTTTTAGTTTATTAGTTAGGCTAAGATGTTGAGCCTAACATCCTATGTAATTTCGCGAACGTACAACGGAGGTAACGTTGGGGAAAACATGAGAACTATACATTATTAACATATTTGGCTCATAATCATGTAAATGATGGCATTGAAATGGTATAATTTACTTATCAAAAATTATGAATTTGATTTAGAAAGAAAGTGGGCCATGATAATAAATTGTTGGCTAATTTACATAAAAGGATAAATATATAAATTTAGAAAAGGCGAATATGCCTAACCCGAGGTTAGAGTGAGTTGTGGTGTAAAACTGCCCGGAACCGACCGACACATCCAGTGACCACAACAATACCTGTCTAATGTGGGTGGTTAGTGCATTGAGCCCAAAAAGGACCCGAGGTTAGACTGAGTTGTGGTGTAAAACTGCCCGGAACAGACCGTCACATCCAGTGACCACAACAATACCTGTCTAATGTGAGTGGTTGGTGCTCTAATAAAGCTAAATCAAGAGTGGTACGGTTAAGTCAATTAAGGAACACTTAACCAATTCAACGTGTTAGCTAAACTGATGGGTGAGGTTAGGTAAATTCAGACACTTAACCTATTTAACATGTTGGCTGGAAAACCCTAGTAACGGGGACCCATTTCAGCAGTAACCCACATAGATGTATCATGGGACCCTGAACTAGGCAGGGTGGGGCACGATTACTGGGCTGATTATAAGCAATCAAAAAGCATCGGCGGTGGTGGATCAATGCAGGTTCCGGCGGAGTACGGGCGTGCATGTACTCCGGAGTGGAAAAAGCAGGCACTGGGCATCAGTAGTCATACACTGTGCATCTTGAATCGTGCCGGGTTGCCACCATAGGATTTGATACACCCCGTGGTGGGACTAGCACAGGTATCTACAGTCAAGCGGGTGCTGAAGGACACACGTGATAAATGCATGTTAGTAGGAGCCGATCGATATAAGGGGATCATTTCACCATGAACACGTGGTGCTAGTTGGACAGTATAAATAGGTGCAGAAGAATTAAACATGGGTGTGATGTATATTCGGTTATCCTGCCTTATATAGCTTTATGTTAGTTTGTTGTTCTGGTACTGTCCTATTTTCAGTTTATTCCTATCATGACCCTTTTCCTTATTCACACACTGAAAAGTCACTAGACTTACTCAGACTTATGTCTGACTCATTTTTCTTTTGTCTTCTTTTCTTCCGTTCCCCCCTCAGGTAGCCAGGGAGGGAATAGCTCAGCTTAATTCGGACCATTCATCTTTCCAAGCTTGAAGACTCTGTGATGTACGGCTTTGAACCTATTATCTTTGGCTATGGCTTTGGACACACTAGACTTGGAGATTTATGCAGTTTTATTTATGATTTATGCTTCTTTATATAATAATCAAGACATAAATTATGTTGTAATAATTTGGGAGTTGGTTTGAAACAGTTTGCTGTAATGTTTTGTTATGAACCATGTTTGAAATAAAGAAATGTTTGTTTTCCGCTGCTTATATATATATATATATATATATATATATCTGTCTTGTAAATTATCTGTGTCTTTTACCTATAATGCTCCATCGAAGTTAAGACATTCCCTTTGTGAGTGACCTTAACGGAGGTGGGGGTGTTTCACTTGGTATCAGAGCAAAGGTTTACTAGATTAGATAAAAAGTTTTTGAAAACTATTTTAAAAAAGAAGCATGTTTCAAGAAAAAGTATTATTTTATTTTAAAAGGCATAATCCCCCAAAGCCATATGAATTATCTTTCTATCCTTTGTTTTGAATCTTTCCTCTTTCGTTGCAGCATGTCTGGGAATCTTAACCTTCCAGAGGGTGTACCGATACCCAGCTGGTTCAAGAGGTACCTAGAGGCTAGGGCCAACGACGTAGGCCCAACAGACATTCCTCCTTCCCCAGTTGTAGCGGTTCCTCCTCCTCCTCCTCGTGCAAATGCTTTCTCAAAAATATGTAGGGACTTTTGAGCCCTGGGTGGAAAGAACTTCAATGTAAATGAATCCTTTGTGGAAGCAAGAAACTGGCTCAAAGAAACTGAGGATTTATTCGATATCTTCGAAGTGGATGATAGGCAGAAGATATAGTTGGCGGTATGGTTGCTCAAAGACAAAGCTTCCTATTGGTGGGAAACTTGGATGAATTTTAGGATGAGGTTTGAAATGAAATTCCTCTCACAAGCTGAACGAAGCCTACAGATGGAGAAGTTCTTAGCTCTCAGACAGGGAAGTATGTCGGTCAAGGAATATGTTAACCAATTTAATCAGCTGGCTAGGTTCGGGTTGGAGTTAGTGAACACTCTACATAAGAAGGCTCTCCGCTTCGTTAAAGGATTGAATGAGCCACTGTGCAGTGTAGCTATGTCCCATATACCTATGGGTGCGACCTATGAAAGACTGGTGGACATGGCACTGTTACAAGAAGAAGATAAGGTAGGCAAGAAGGAGACAAAGGTGGAAGCATCTCAAGATAAGAAAGGGAAAGGATTACAGAGCAAGAAGACAGATTCCAAGAAAGGCGGGAAAAACAACAAAACCTATGACAAGAGGAAGTGTAATTTTTGTGGTATTCCTGGACATCTGGCTAAGGACTGCAGGAAGAAGAAAAGGAAGATGGGTGGATGATTCCATTGCGGCGAGGCAGGACACATGGCTAGGGACTGCCCAAGAAAGCAAGGGCAAGGGCAGAGAGTTGGATCTACTTCTGGAGGGCAGGTTCACGCTCTCATGGCACCTCCGCAAGAACAAGGTAGAAATATTTCTGTTGAGAGTTTAGTTTATCTTTTTGGTCATCCTGTTCGTACACTCTTTGATTCTGGCGCATCGTACTCTTTTATATCTACTGCTTTAGTTGAATCTATGCACCTAGACACCGGTTTAGTAGAGGATCCCTTGGTTGTTTCAAATCCAATTGGGGGCTCAACTTATTTGTCAATGATATGTTTGGAATTGGAAATTTCTATATTAAGTGTGGGGTTTAGATGTAATTCCTATATTTTGGGCTTCACGGGCTATGGGTTTATTCTAGGCATGGATTGGCTGTCCAGTAATTGTGCCATCCTCGACTGTGAAAAGAGAGTGGTTAGACTCATGACTCGCCTTGGTAACACTCTCGAAATTTCTTGTAATCCCATGAACTCTGTTATGCTTAGCTATCTAGATTCTCTTGATGCGTCTATTGAGAATTTGCAGTCTGTTAGAGTAGTCCGTGAATACTCGGATGTCTTTGAAGAGGTTAAAGGGTTACCTTCGAAACGGGAGATAGACTTCCGCATATACCTCGTTGATAATGCAAAACCCGTCGCTCTACCCGTTAGACACATGGCTCCAAGGGAGAGGAAAGAACTCAACAAGGAAGTTAAAGAGCTGCTTGAGAAGGGATTAATAAGGCGGAGTATTTCTAAATGGGGTGCTCCAGTAGTGTTCACAACTAAAGAGGACGGTTCGCTTCGCCTATGCGTTGATTATAGGGGGCTAATAAAGCTGACCAAGAAGAATAGGCACCCGCTCCTAAGAATAGACAACTTGTTCGATCAGCTTGTAGGTGCATCGGTTTTCTCCCAACTAGATTTAGCTACCGGGTTTCATCAGCTGAGAGTGGCTGAAGACAGCATTGACAAGACCACGTTTAGAACTCCGGATGGTTTCTTCGAATGGCTTGTCATGCCTTTCGGCTTGACAACCGCACCCGCTTACTTCGTCTATTTGATGAGCAGGGTGTTCAGGGAGTTCCTCAATAAGTTTGTAGCGGTCTTCGTAGATGACGTTTTGATTTTATTGAAGAGTGAGGAAGAGCATGCTCAGCATCTAAAGGAAGTCATGGACACTCTTCGTGCACACCAGTTAAAAGCCAAATTCTCCAAATGCCACTTCTGGAGGGAAGAAGTAAGGTTTCTTGGACACGTGGTGTGTCACGACCCGAACTCCCTCGGTGAGGAAAGCCCGGATTGAGATGAGGACAAGACAAAATAGAACTCAGACAGAAGAACATTTCATTGCTTATTACAACAATTCCATCAGAATACAAGAATATACAGAGTATGAATAAATATTACACATTTGAAAAATATCAGAGATTACAATAAATTACATAGCAGCGGAAAAACGATACAAAATACAACTGAAGGTGATACACGGATACAGAGCTTTCCGAGTATCGTTCCAGCTGTAAATCAGGATCCTGTGGATATAAATCTGCAAAACCAAAACTACTAGCTGCCCGTGTGGAAAATAGGGGCACCTAGAGTTTAGGTTAAAACAATAAACTCCAGGTCAGTCATGTGACTGGTGTGAGAACTAAAACAGTTATTTCAAAACTTTACTTTAAAAGAGAGTAATTCAAGGGACCACGCCTGAACGGGTTTCCTCCCAAGAACACTAGTGCATATAACAAAACAACGCAATGCTTTTTGGAAAAATGAAGCTATTATAAGACCCAGGTCCCATCACACAATGCAACGCAAGCCGGAGGATAGGGTTTTACCTTATAATAGCCAAACATGCTTGGTACGTCAAAACAAATCATTTGATACTATTATAGGTGTATAGTGTCAAAACAATTCAAATCATAAATATCAATCATAGACGGCATAGCTACCATCTACTATGTCTCCATACTAGGCTCTACAAATAAAACCACAATATCACGTATTGGAAATTGGATTTCCGTCATGAGTCGAGGCAAGGGGCAAGGGGCAAGCTCCTCCCCGGTTCGAGACACTCTAGCAAATGCCTCAGGACCACACACAGCGATCCCTTGGATCCTCCAAGGCCAGTCCTCTCTTACTTTTGAGGATTAGTTATTCCTGAACACACGTTTCCCGGTCCTAACAGACCTAATATTGAGGCGCCTCATCCAACAACCACACAGGTGAAAATTATATAAATGTCAGCCAGTTTAAGCACTGACACCACCCATAGCTAGAAAGAAATGTCGTGCACTCCTTGGGTCCTTATCCCGTTTTTGACTCATACCGAGGTGTGTGGCTCGCGAATTCACGCTATACACAAAGTTGCGCCACACAGGTCATGCTTTGATCATCAACCACAAGACTTGCTTTTCAACAGAAGCCTTGATCAATTACCACTTACGCGTGCCACACTGGCAATTCACTCCATGCGACTGATGTCCATCGATATACAACCTCTGAGCTCGTACGTCTCAGAGAAGGGCATTACGCAAGAGAATAAATTCTCCGCCACCAAACAGATGTATATTTAATAGAGACCAATCAACACAGAATAAAATCCAATGTCAAACACACAATCCATTTACAAGTTCGTTCTGGGTCTGAACAAAACCGGAGGCACTTTCCTCGCATATCCATCGATCTCCAAGCACGTCTGGACGATCACCAACTGATTCCATCATCTCGGGTGTACAGCCCAATCAAGATCATCAGTAATCACCCAAACGATGTGAAGACTTCTGGTCTTCAACCACTGTCTTCATCTTCGACTTAACGTCGAATCGGTTATTCAGAATGGGTAGAAACCCGGCCTTTCTGAATAACCCACGTATATAATAAACAAATGTTACACAAACACAACAAACGCCTCATCCCAATTCAGAATATTCTTTTATTCAAAATTTTCACATTCTCAGGGAAAGGTTCCCATTAATTTTATCCAAGATAAATTCTTCTAAATTTACTCTTTAATCTTCCTTTGGATATCATTTCAAACTAGTCGGGATTAGCGAACCACACCGAAGTAATTATTTGTTTTATTTCCCAATCCCAACCTATTCATCCCTAGGAGCAAAACTGGTAATACTCCATATCTAACACCACGGTGTTATCGGTAAATATTAATTACCATTTCACGTTCAAATCTAATTAAAGATTTAACTATCGCTTTGGAGCAAACCTGTAACACCCCGAATTTTAGTTAATACTAATATCCACTAATTACAGAATAAATAATCTCAGATGTGAGAATTGGGGGAAACGGGTTGCGTCATTGCGTTTGTCTCAGAAAAATACGCGAAATAGAGTCCGAGTTTTCGAGAATCGGAGTCCGTATGGCCCAGTTATGGCCCATGAAGTTTACAGAAAATTCAAAGTTCAAAACAGATTTAAAATTCAGGTTCAAATTTCGAAATTGGGGCCATTGGGCACAGGAGGGAAAATTCCCGCCTAGCTACCCAAGTCGACAGCCCTGTCGACTGGGCAGTCGACTTGGCTGGGACCAAGTCGACAGCACTGTCGACTTGGGTGTCGACAGGGGGTGCTCGGCCAGTTTGGCCTGGTGCACCATTTTAGGGTTTGGCTGTGTTTTGGGGCTGTTTTCTGGAAGCTTCCGAGATCTGATGGTCCTAATCTAATTTAGGGTTAATCTAATGGCCTAAAACACTTGCCTAATCTATAAATACACCCTAAGCCTACCCTAATTCATACTAAAAATAGATTCAAGGGCCTCATGCCGTCAAATTAAAACTAGAAGGAGTCTCCACCAAAGTTGAGAGGAAGTTAGCATCTCAAATCAACTCTAATCAAGTTCTAATCCACTCTAGCAACTTAATCTTCCTCATTGGAGTGCTAATTAGTTATTTGTGAGTTCCTATGCCTTTAGCAAGCAATTGCTAAACTAATTAGGATAGGATATTATGAGGCTATGGTTGCAAATGTGGATCTATGCAAGTTGTGGTTGTCATATGCCATAGGTTCATGATGTTAGTTTGCAAGTTTATGCTATTTGTTAGTTATGCAAGTTCATATGCAAGTTTATATGCAAGTTCATATGCAAGTTTATATGCAAGTTCATATGCAAGTTTGTCTCTTTTTATGATATGCATAACATATGCAAGTTTGCCTCTATGTATGACATGTTATGCAAGTTCATATGCAAGTTATGATGCAAGTTCATATGCAAGTTTGTCTCTTTTTATGATATGCATAATATATGCAAGTTTGCCTCTATGTATGACATGTTATGCAAGTTCATATGCAAGTTATGATGCAAGTTCATATGCAAGTTTGTCTCTTTTTATGATATGCATAATATATGCAAGTTTGCTTCTATGTATGACATGTTATGCAAGTTCATATGTAAGCTCATATGTAAGTTCATGTGCAAGTTTGGGTTAATGATCTATGCTAGTTGGGTTTAATGTTATGATGCAAGTTGACACCTTTTAAACCCATGTTAATGCTAATGTTATGATAAGTGGAACCCATTATAATTATGATGAATCTTCCCATTTATATGTCATGTTGTGTGAACGAATTACGTGGGGAACGATGGGGTTAATATGCATGTTAACAAAATTGTGTGAAGTTGGTGTGATTAAGCATGCCATAAAATAAAATGGACATAATTGGGAATTTACCTATTAAGTTAGGTCTACCCATATTATGGAGTTGGGAATTTACCTATTAAGTTAGGTCTACCATACTATGGAATTGGGAATTTACCTATTGAGTTAGGTCTACCCATATTCTTAAAAATGTGTAATTTAATTAGGGATAATTAATACAAATTATGGGGGGATTAATTAGGCGTAATTAATCGACTAAGACACGAGGTTGGACCCTTTTTGTAGCGGAAGTCTGCCCGGAACCAACCGGCAAATCCAGCAGCTACAAATGATTGGCCCAATGTGAGAGGTCTTAGGCATAAATTAAATACGTGATAGTTGTAAAGACACGAGGTTAGGCTCTTTTATGGTGTAAAACTGCCCGGAACCAACCGGCATATCCAGTTGCCATAAAATGTCAGTCTAATGTGAGGGGTCTTTATAAGATCACGGTCTTAATTAATTAAGAAACACTTAACCAAATTAGCATGTAGTGGGGCATGAGGGGTTAAGTGGGTGCCTTGGGTGGCATGAGGAAAACTAGTGGGTTGCCTTGGGTGGCAATAGAAAATACGATTAGTATACTTAACCAAAATTATAACATGTAAGTGAACATGGTTAAAGGGTTAAGTGGGATTCACTAGTGGGGGCCAAGCTTAGGTGGATAGCTTGTGCCAAGTGATGGGGGCCCATCTCAGCCAATATCCCAAACGTATCTTTGTGGGCTCGACCCAAGTCGAGGACGGGACATGCATATTGGGCTTGACTATAAGAGGCCAAAACGGGTTAGCGGTGGCAACGCAAGTCCAACGGGTTTCATATGCGTGTGTGGACCCGGGCTGGTAGGTAAGACGTTGTTGCATCGTGTAGGTATAAGCCATGCACCGTTGACATTATCGGGTTGCCACTTTAGGGGATGATACACCCCACTGTGGGACCAGCACGGGTATCTACGTTAGGGAGCCGATCGAATGGGGGGGGTAGTGGGTACACCTAGTGGAGATAGGGGCAGATGGCACCTATGTAGTCAGCTAGGGGTACACGAAACTACCATTAAGTTTTACTAAGTACTCTTAGTGGGATCAACCTTTAAGTTAGTAATGACTGGTGTGGTGCAGTGTAGTAATTATCCTTGGGTGGGTAGATGCGTCTTTATCGTTATCTTAGTTCATTCTAAGTCTGATTGGCTACTTAGTGTAGTCATTTATCCCCAGTCGCACCGTACCAAGTTTATAT
This sequence comes from Allium sativum, assembly GCA_030737875.1. Classification (NCBI taxonomy): domain Eukaryota; kingdom Viridiplantae; phylum Streptophyta; class Magnoliopsida; order Asparagales; family Amaryllidaceae; genus Allium; species Allium sativum. The sequence continues at coordinate 666,578,750 of CM060924.1, forward strand.
CATACCCTAATTACTTTAATGATTGTATTGTTAAAGTTATAGGACTCGCTCAGACTTATGTCTGACCCCGTTGTTTTTATCCTTTTTTTCCAACCCTCAGGTTCTCAGAGTGGGCCCAGCACGAGTGGGCTTTGATCAGGCTGCTTTATTACTCTTTTGGAGCTTGGACCATAGATGTAAAGCTCAACTTACCTTTCTTTTATGGCTATCAGTTCATGTATTGGGATTATGTACTTTTATTTATCAGGATGGATATTTTGTACTTGACTCTTATTATGGTTTTGTGATGTAACCAAACATGTTTTACTTTCCACTGCAATGAAATGATGTTTTAAAATTTCCAAGTATTACTTATATCTGGCTTGTTGTAATTTTTCTGTTCTATATTCACTTAAAATACTCCACCAATGTTATGGCATTCCCTTATCGAGTGACCATAGCGGGTGTGGGGTGTTACACGTGGTATCAGAGCTGAAGGTTACCAGAACAGATAATTTTTTTAGAAAAACTATTTTTCTAAAACATTTTGGAAGAAGTATTTTCAAAAACATGTTTTTGAGAGAAAAAGTTTTTGAAAGAAAAGCATAATCCCCAATAGTCATATCTTTATCTTTCGAATTCTCCGTTTTGAATCTTTCCTTTTCCGTTTCAGCATGGCTGAAGATCTTAACATTCCGGGTGTGACGATACCAGTATGGTATAGGAGATTGATGGAGGCTAGGGCCGCCGCTACGGGTTCAGCAAATGTTACTCCACCGCCCGTTGCACCCAATCTTCCTCCCCCTCCTCCTCCTCGCACGGATACATTTGCTAAGACTTGTAAGGAATTTAAGGCTATGGGAGGGAAATCTTTTCAAGGATCAGAAACTTTCGTGGAAGCTAGGGATTGGCTTAAGGAGACGGAAGAGTTGATAGACATCTTTGAGATGGAAGAAGGAAAGAAAGTTAAGTTAGCTGCTTGGTTAATGAAGGGAGAGACCTCGTTCTGGTGGGAGGTCACTAATGGAGAACGCCTTGTTGACTCTTGGGCAGATTTCAGGCAAAGGTTTGGAGCTAAGTTTCTCTCAAGAGCGGAAGAAAATCTGTACATGGAAAGGTTCTTGACTCTAAAGCAAGGAAACTTATCGGTGAAGGAATATGTCAACAAATTTAATCAATTGGCAAGGTTTGGCATGGACATGGTGAATACTCCGGAGAAGAAAGCTTTGAGGTTCGTTAAAGGCTTGAACGAACCGATGCATGGAGTGGCTATGTCTCACATCCCTATGGGGGCCACTTTTGAGAAGCTAGTAGACATGGCACTTATGCATGAGGAAGAGAAGGGTCCCAATGCTAATAAGGCACCTGAAAAGAAAGGAGATCAGAAGAAACCTCAACAACAGTAAAGCAAGGGAGGGAAAGGCAACGGTGGCAAGGGAAAGAAGAAGTGCTTCAATTGCGGGACACCAGGCCACCTAAGCAAAGATTGTCGGAAGAAGAAGAAGACTGGCTGCTTCCACTATGGCGAAGCAAGGCATCTAGTGAAGGACTTCCCTAAGAAGGGGCAGAGGACGGGATCTACCTCTGGAGGACAGGTGCAAGCTCTTATGGCACCAAGTCAGGCAAGGGGGAAAGTTCAGGCTCTCGCAGTTCCACCGATTCAGGAGAGAGGTAGAATTATTTCCGTTGAAAGTCTAGTCTTTCTGTTTGATCATCCTGCCCGTACTTTATTCGACTCTGGCGCATCGCATTCGTTTATCTCATCATCATTAGTTGAGTCACTGCACTTAGACACCAGTTTAGTAGATGATCCCTTGGTTGTTTCAAACCCAATTGGGGGCTCCACTTATTTGTCCAGGATGTGTTTGGGTTTGAAGATTTCCATACTTAGCGTTGAGTTTAGATGTGATGCTTTTGTTTTGGGCTTCACGGGCTATGGGTTGATTTTGGGCATGGACTGGTTATCCAGTAATGGTGCCGTTCTTGATTGTGAAAGGAGAGTTGTTAGGCTTATGACCCGCTTGGGTAACACTCTCGATATCTCTTGTAATCCCATGGAATCTGTTATGCTAAGTTATCTTGAGTCACTTGACGCGTCGGTCGAAAGTTTATGATCTGTTAGAGTGGTCCGGGAGTACTCGGATGTGTTTGAGGAGGTGAAGGGCTTACCTCCGAAGCGGGAGATAGACTTCCGAATATATCTGGTAGACAATGCTAAACCAGTATCTTTGCCAGTGCGCCACATGGCTCCTCGTGAGAGGAGGGAACTCCATAAGCAAGTGGGTGAGTTGCTTGAGAAGGGGTTCATAAGACGAAGTATATCGGAGTGGGTTGCTCCAGTAGTTTTTGCCACGAAGGCGGATGGGTCCCTCAGACTTTGTGTAGACTATAGAGATCTCAATAAGTTTACAAAGAAGAATAGACACCCATTGCCGAGAATTGATGATCTCTTTGATCAGTTAGTTGGCGCCTTAGTGTTTTCGCAGTTGGACTTAGCCACGGGGTTTCATCAGTTGAGAGTGGCTGAGGATAGTATAGAGAAGACTGCCTTTAGGACTCCGGATGGTTTCTATGAGTGGCTTGTGATGCCATTTGGTTTGACGAACGCCCCTGCATACTTTGTTGATTTGATGAGTAGGGTGTTCAGGGAGTACCTTAATAAGTTCGTGGTGGTCTTTGTAGATGACATCTTGGTCTTTTCCAAGAGTGAAGAAGAGCATGCCCTACATCTTGGGGAAGTTTTGGAGACTCTTCGAGTGCATAGCCTTAAGGCTAAATTCTCTAAATGTCACTTTTGGAGGAAGGAAGTGCGATTCTTAGGGCACGTGGTCTCTAAGGAAGGAATAGCTGTGGATCCCGCGAAGGTAGTGTCCATCCAAGATTGGAAGGTTCCTAGAAATGCTACCGAAGTAAGAAGTTTCTTGGGGTTGGCGGGTTACTATAGGAAGTTTATCAAAGACTTCGCGAAGATATCAGCCCCATTAACCCGCTTAACGAAGAAGAATCTTGTTTTCACATGGGACGTAGATTGTGAGGATGCGTTCCGACGGTTAAAGAGAGCTTTAACCACTGCTCCAGTTTTAGTGTTGCCAGATGGGAGTAAGCCATTTGTTGTCTATACCGATGCTTGTGGGACAGGACTGGGCGCAGTCTTAATGCAAGAGGGAAGGGTAATAGCCTATGGTGGAAGGCAGTTGAGGCACATGAGAAAAATTACCCTACCCATGATTTATAGTTGGCCGCTATTGTTTTTGCGCTTAAGATTTGGCGCCATTATCTTCTTGGTGAGAGATTCGAATTGTTCACTGACCACAAATCATTGAAGTACTTGTTTTCTCAGAAGGATTTGAATTTGAGACAGCAAAGGTGGATGGAGTTCTTAGCATCTTATGATTTCGAGATAGCGTATACCCCTGGCAAGGGTAACGTGGTGGCGGACGCCTTGAGCAGAAAAAGGTTGTCCTTGAGTCCATTGTTCGTGGAACATCGAAGCTTGGAATTTATTTCGATGTTTGATTTCAGACCTTCCATTGACTATATACCCGGGTTGCTATCATCCTTGGAAGTCAGACCTACTCTTTTGGGGCGGATTGGAGAAGCACAGAGGGACGACCCATAGTTGGTTGAGTTGTAGAGAGGCTCATAAGGGGGGAGTCGTCCAACCATTTGAGTAGGTACACCCTAGATGATAGGGGGTGCTTGCGTAGAGACGGTAGACTTTGTGTACCGCAAGACGAGGGTTTGAGGAAGGCTATTCTTGATGATGCACACCGTTCTAGGATGACCATTCATCCCGGTGGGGACAAGATGTGTAACAACCCGTATTTTCAATAACCTGTTATAACATAAATTGAGGCAGAATTTAATTCTAAAATCTGAATCAAGGGAAACGGGCTATGCCATTACGTTCGTCTCGGAAAAATACGCGAAATAGAGTCCGAGTTTTCGAAAATCGGAGTCCGTATGACCCGATTAAGGCCCAACGAAGTTTTCAGAAAATTTCTAAGTAAAAACAGATTTCAAATTCAAATCTGAATTTGGGAATTAGGCCAGTTTGGCCCAGGCGGGAGAATTCCCGCCACAGTACCCAAGTCGACAGCCCTGTCGACTTGGGAGTCGACATGGTCTGACCAGGTCGACAGCCCTGTCGACATGGCTGTCGACTTGGCTCAATCGTGCAGTCCTGCCTGGTGCACCATTTTGGAAAGGTGTTGAGCTAGGGGACCAGATTCGGTTTTGAGGGTTGAGATTGGAACTAGGGTTTAATCCTATGGCCTAAAACACTTGCCTAATCTATAAATAAGACCCTAAACTACCCTAAATCATCATTAATCTATCCTACAACTAAACTATGGCAAAATCAATCCTCTCATGGCCTCCACTCTCTTCATACAATTCCTAAATCAATTTCTAAGTGATTTTCCATGCATACAAGTGTATTTAGACTTGTATGATCTTTATTAGCTTGCATTTAAGTCAAGTTCTTCTATTTGCACCACAAAGAAAGAGTTTTGATCAAGTTTTCTTGCATTTTTGGGGTTTTTAGTTGCATAAGGGTTTTCTTACATTTGCTATACTCATTTGAGTTCGCATAAGCATTGTAAGCCCTATTCCTTTCATACTTAAACTTTAAAGTTAAATGTATGATATGCAAGTTGTCATATGTTATGCAAGTTTTGTTATGCAAGTTCAATATGCAAGTTGTCATATGTTATGCAAGTTTTGTTATGCAAGTTCAATATGCAAGTTGTCATATGTTATGCAAGTTTGATTATGCAAGTTTGATATGCAAGTGTCATATGATATGCAAGTATGTTATGCAAGTTTGGGATGGTCATATGGTTCATGTTATCATATTATGCAAGCTTATCTTGAGTATGTGAACATAAAGCTTCAAGCTTTATGCCAAAGGTTGCATTTTGGCAACATGTAAGTTATCATATCACATATGATAACTTGCATGTGAGGCTAAATGCGAACTTGTGGCCATTTTTACATGTCATTTAGCACCATGTATCATGAACATGCCAAGTTTGGTTTTATGCATGCTTTTTGGGCCTAAAAATGTAATATGCAAGTGTATGAACACATGAACATTTCATATGCCACTATGTTGAACTTGTGGCTTTAACATTTTTATGTCATGATTATGCCAAGTTCCCTCTTTCTATCCTTTATGCGCTATTGCGATATGTAAGCGATGGGATTGCGTTTGGGGTTGGGTAAACTTAAAAGACATAAAAACATGAGCTTGGGAATTTACCTATTAAGTTAGGTCTACCCATTGGGAATTTACCTATTAAGTTAGGTCTACCCAATTGCTTGAAAATTTGTAACATGTTTTGTAAACATGATGGACATGACACTTAGAAAAGATAAGTGTGGCCAACTCGAGGTTGGGTTGAGTTTGTAGCGTAAACCTACCCGGAACCGACCGACCTAACTAGTTGCTACAAACAATAGGACCCAATGTGAGGAGTTGGTCATGTTGTACCTTGGACCCGAGGTTAGACCAAGTTGTGGTGTAAAGCTACCCGGACCCGCCCGGCTTAACTAGTAACCACAACAAAGTCTAATGTGAGAGGTTAAGGCGCATTAATTAATTAATGCCTCATGATTAGGGTTAAGTCATGGACCATTTAATACTTAACCAACTTGGGCTTGGTAGATTAATCGGGGTTAGGTCGTGAACTGATCGTTACACTTAACCAAGCTAATCCATGATTAGTGAAGGGGTTAAACCGTACTTAACCCACTAGAGAAATCCCTGCAATGGGGGTCCACTCCGCAGTAATCCCAAGTTTGTATCATTAAGGCCCTAGGGACTAGGCTAGGGAGGGGGCACGATTACTGGGCTGGAGGTAAGCGACCAAAAGCGACGGCAGGGTGGTACGCCGGTGTAGTTCCGGGCGGACTCTGGTCGTGCACATAGTCCGTAGCCGGAGAAAACAAGCACGGGTACCGGTAGATCGAGACTGTGCACTCATGTTTATGGTGTCCAGGGGTTGACACCCTAGGGCTTGATACACTCGACGGGTGGACCCGGCACAGTTCGACTACATTCATGTTTGGGCCGTATTGACACCAACACGTGACGAGTTAGGCTTAGGGAGCCGATCGACTAGACCGTTGGGTTGGACCTCGTGGTAGGGTCACTTCATGGACCTCGTGGTAGGGTCACTTCATGGACCTCGTGGTAGGGTCACTTCATGGACCTCGTGGTAGGGTCACTTCATGGACCTCGTAGGAGGGTCACTTCATGTATTGGGCCAAAGCTTGGGCCAGGGGATCAATACTTGCGTATTCAAGTCATGTTAGTTTGCTAGTACACCCGTGGTGCAAAACCTTAATCCTAATTATGCGATGACACCTTTATCTACTTTGTTAGTACATCATCATGCTAGTATCCTTATGATCATGCCTACTGCTCATGTCAGTTAACTTTATCAGTTTACATTGATTGTAGTACGGCTTACTCAGTCTTTTTGACTGACCTGTTTTCTTTCGCTTCTTTTCTTCCGTTTCCCCCCAGGTTCTCAGGGAGGGAATACAGGAGCTTAGCCTGGATCTTACCTGCTTTTCTTGGACAGCTCATGTATGCTTTGGACTTGAGCTCGCTATGGTTTTTCCACTTTGGGGATAGCTACTTTATGTTTCCTTTTCAGTTTCGGATGATGTTATTTTATGTACTAGACTTGTTTATTTGGGAAATTGACATTATGATGTAGCAGACTTGTTTTTGAAATGGTTTAAAATTCTTCCGCTGTTTTATCTATGTTATTTACTCTATTTACATATGTTCTTGTTCTGCCTTGATATATCATTATGCATGTTTACCTGATTCAAACGCCCCTCCAAAGTCAGAGTGCTTGCAAGAGACACCCTGGCGGAGGCGGGTTGTTACAATTTGGTATCAGAGCATATGGTTTACGAGAAGGAACAAAAAGGTTTTTAGAAAACTTTTGGAAAACTATTTTCAAAAATCAAGTATAAAGTATTTTCCAAAGAAAAGTCTAGTTTATTTTAAAAGGCTATTCCCCAAAAAGCCATTAGCAAAATCCCTTCGTTTTTCTCTATTCTGAATCTGTCTTTTTCTTTTTCAGTATGGCCGATAACTTTGCTATTCCGGAGGGAGTGCACGTACCTGTTTGGTATAGGAGACTTTTGGAGGCTAGGGCGACCGAAGCCGGCCCCGCAGATGTCCCTCCTCCTCCTCCAGTAGTTAATATTCCTCCTCCTCCTGTCGCTAATGTTCCTCCTCCTTCTGTTGCTGAGGTTCCTCTTTCTCCTCCCCCTCAGCATCCTCAGGTTGACTTCGCAAAGACTTGCAAAGATTTCAAAGCAATGGGTGGCAAGAACTTTCAAGGCACTGAGACTTTTGTAGAGGCCAGAAATTGGTTGAAAGAGACCGAGGATTTGTTTGCTATCTTTGGGATAGACGAGCAGAGGAAGATCTTGTTGGCGGTTTGGCTTATGAAGGATGAAGCCGCCTATTGGTGGGAAGTCACCAATGGTACTAGGCCTGTTGAGACTTGGGCCGATTTCAGGGCAAGGTTTATGCTTAAGTTTCTATCTTCTGCTGAGGAGAATCTGCAGATGGAGAGATTCATAACTTTGAAGCAAGGAGATATGTCTGTCAATGAATATGTGAACAAGTTCAATCAGTTAGCTCGTTTTGGCTTGGATATGGTGAATACTCCTCAGAAGAAGGCCCTTCATTTTGCTAGGGGATTGAATGAGCCGTTGCAGGGATTGGCTATGTCACATATTCCTCATGGGGCCACGTTTGAGAGTTTGGTTGATATGGCGTTACTTCAGGGAGATGTTAAGAAGAATGATACTCAAGTCAAGAAGACTGATTCCCAGGGAAAAGGAAATCAGGGTAATACTAGCGGTCAAAGCGGTCAAGGCAATCAGAACAAGAGCAAGGGTCAAGGCAACAAGGGGAACAACAACAAGGGCAAGAACATCAAGGGGAAGTGCCATTATTGCGGTTCAGTTGGGCATCTTATTAAGGATTGTAAGAAGAGAAAAAGGAATAATGGTGAATGCTTTTTATGTGGGAAGACTGGACATTTCAGCAAGGATTTCCCGAAGAAACAGGGGCAAGGTCAGGGTCAGACTCAGCGTGTTGGACCCTCAGGAGGGCAAGTTCATGCTCTCACTACCGCTCCAGTTCCCGATCGAGGTAGTATTTCTGTTGAGAGCCTTGTATATATTTCTGATTTTCCAGTTCGTACTTTGTTTGATTCTGGTGCATCGCATAGCTTTATCTCATCTGATCTTGTTGATAGTTTGCACCTTAGTACTAGCTTGGTAGATGATCCCGTCTGTGTCTCAAATCCTATTGGGGGTTCCGCCCATTTGTCTATGATATGTGGGGATTTGAGGATCTCTATACTGAGTGTAGAGTTCTTGTGCAATGCTTATGTTCTTGGTTTCAGGGGATACAGATTGATATTGGGCATGGGTTGGCTGTCCAGATATGGAGCCATCCTTGATTGTGAGCAAAGGGTTGTGAGGCTCGTGACTCGCCTCGGGAATACCCTAGAGATTTCTTGTGATCTGAGAGGTCCCGTCATGTTGTGCTATCTGGAATCACTCGACTCGTCAGTGGAGACTCTTCAGTCTGTGAGAGTGGTTCGAGAGTATCCGGATGTTTTCGATGAAGTTAGGGGGTTGCCCCCTAAGCGAGAGATTGATTTCCGCATTTATCTGGTGGATAATGCAAAGCCGGTTTCTTTGCCCGTTCGGCACATGGCTCCGCGTGAAAGGCGGGAGCTGAGCAAGCAAGTGAAAGAGTTGCTTGAAAAGAACTTCATTAGGCGAAGTATATCTGAGTAGGGAGCGCCTGTGGTATTTGCTACCAAGGCGGATGGTTCTCTCCGACTTTGTGTTGACTATCGAGAGTTGAATAAGCTGACTAAGAAGAACAGACACCCGTTACCGAGGATTGATGATCTCTTTGACCAACTTGTCGGTGCTTCTGTTTTCTCTCAGCTTGATCTTGCTACTGGATTCCATCAGCTCAGGGTAGCTGAGGATAGTATAGACAAGACTGCGTTCAGAACTCCAGATGGATTCTTTGAATGGCTTGTCATGCCATTCGGCTTGACTAATGCACCCGCATATTTCGTGGACTTGATGAGTAGGGTGTTCAGGGAGTTCTTGAACAAGTTTGTCGTGGTCTTCGTTGATGATATTCTGATCTTCTCTAAGGATGAGGAAGAACACGCAAGGCATCTCGTGGAGGTGATGGATACGCTTAGAGCGCATCAGTTGAAGGCTAAGTTCTCCAAGTGTCATTTTTGGAGAAGGGAAGTTAGATTCCTTGGGCATATAGTGTCTAAGCAAGGCTTAGCGGTGGATCCCGCTAAGGTGGTTGCAGTTCAGGATTGGAAGACTCCAAGGAATGCGACCGAAGTGAGAAGTTTTCTAGGTCTTGCGGGATTTTACCGGAAGTTCATCAAGGACTTCGCGAAGATTTCTGCTCCTCTCACTAAATTGACGAAGAAGAATTTAGTTTTTGCTTGGAGCATAGAATGCGAGCTTGCTTTTCAGAAGCTCAAGAGAGCTCTTACATCAGCACCCATTCTAGCTTTGACCGATGGAGGGAAGTTGTTTACAGTATACACCGATGCGTGTGGCACGGGGTTGGGAGCTGTTCTGATTCAAGAGGGAAGAGTGATATGCTTTGTCGGCAGACAACTCAAAGTGCATGAGAAGAATTATCCTACTCATGACTTAGAGTTGGCGGCAATAGTATATGCACTCAAGGCTTGGCGCCATTATCTTCTGGGAGAAAGATTTGAGCTTTATACCGATCACAAGTCATTGAAGTATCTCTTTTCTCAGAAGGATCTGAATCTGAGGCAACAAAGATGGATGGAATTCTTGGCGTCCTACGATTTTGAGATAGCTTATACCCCTGGCAAAGGGAATGTGGTAGCTGATGCATTGAGTAGAAGAAGGTTGACCCTAAGTCCTCTATTCGTTGAGATGAAGAATTTAGAGTATGTGGCAACCTTTGATTTCTCTTTGGCGGTTGAGTCGATGACCGGTTCTTTAGCATCTCTGGAACTCAGGCCTACCCTTCTTGATCAAGTTGGGGCTTCGCAGAAAGAAGACCCTCAGATAGTTGAGATTATGGATAAGCTGATTCGAGGAGAGACGTCTAGTCATCTCGCTCGATATTCTGTTGATGACAAGGGTTGGCTGAGGAGAGATGGAAGGTTATGTGTTCCCATGGTAGAAGATTTAGTAAGAAAAGTTCTTGAGGAAGCGCATCGCTCTAAGTTGACTATACATCCAGGCGGGGATAAGATGTATAAAGATATGAAGCGTATTTTCTTTTGGCCTGGGATGAAGAAGGATGTGGCAGAGTTTGTATCTAGATGTATCATCTGCCAGCAAGTTAAGGCTGAGTCAAAGAAGCCCGGTGGGCTATTGCATCCTCTAGACGTTCCACTTTGGAAGTGGGAGAGTATCTCCATGGATTTTATTGATGGGCTACCAAGGTCAAGGAAAGGGAATACGAGCATTTGGGTTATTGTAGATAGACTTACGAAGAGTGCTCATTTCATTCCGGTAAAGAGCAAGAGGACCGCATCTTGGCTAGCGTCCGTATATCTTCGTGAGATTGTGAGACTTCATGGAGTCCCTTCTAGTATTGTCAGTGACCGTGACCCAATCTTTACAAGTCAATTCTGGAATAGCTTGCAAGAAGCCATGGGCACGAGGTTGAATCTAAGTACTGCTTATCACCCACAGACGGACGGTCAAACCGAAAGGGTGAATAGGGTACTCGAGGATCTATTGAGGCTTTGTATTCTGGATTTTGGTGGTACTTGGGAAGACCATCTTCCTCTTGTTGAGTTTGCATATAATAACAGTTATCAGGCAAGCATAGGGATGGCACCGTTTGAAGCTTTATATGGGAGGCCGTGCAAGTCGCCTACATGTTGGTGGGAGACTACAGATAAGCTTATACTTGGGCCTGATATGATCAGAGATACATCCGAGAAGATCGAGTTGATTCGGAGACGGATGAAAGCGGCCCAAGACCGATAGAAATCCTATGCTGATAAGCGAAGATCTGATTTGGAGTTTGATGTTGGGGACATGGTTTTCGTGAAGGTTTCTCCTTTGCGGAATGTGGTCCGATTTGGAGCCGTTGGGAAGTTAGCACCGAGGTTTGTTGGACCATTCCCTATTATAGAGAGGATCGGGCAGATGGCTTATAGAGTGAAGTTGCCCGAGAAGCTTGCCGGAGTCCACGATGTTTTTCATGTTTCGCATCTTCGGAAGTGTTTACATGAATCAGCAGAGGTTGTTGAGCCGAGTGTTCTGGAGGATGTGGAAGTGGAGAAAGAGGCTACCTTGAGGAAAGCTCCGATTCGTATCTTGGGCATGGAGACCAGGAAGCTAAGGAATCGAGAGGTCAAGTTGGTGAAGGTTCAATGGGGTGAAGCCGAAGAAGACGCAACTTGGGAAACCGAGGAGAAGATGCGTGGGCTTTATCCATTCCTTTTTGAAGGTACACTCTCAATCTCTTTCCTTTGTTAGCATATCTTTCTCTTTGCTATCCATGTTTATCTAGTTTATCATGTTAATCTTGTCATGAGAACCTTAGGTAGAAACCTTTTGGATGAAACATGTGTTTGAAACATGTTATGCTTGATGGTTGCAAGTGGTTGCAAGTGTTTGCAAGTGGTTACTCGTGGATGCATTATACACGTTAGGCACTAGATCGGCTCACACACTCCTCATATTGCATATGCATGAGTGTTTATGCTTATTCATGGATGAAAATTGTGTGTTATCACATGGATGTTGCATATGGGTGTATGTTATGTGCACACATATAGATGATATACATTATGTTAGGAATTGCATACATATGGATTCATTTCACTAACATAATTTGCATTGAGGATATTTGCATTAGATAAGGACATATACACACACCTTTGCATATGTTCATACAACATTTAGAATCTTGTAAGGACAATGATTGCTCGTGGATGATGTTTTGAGTAGATGGATGTGGATGGTAGGATACGTTCTTCCTAACTTGAAGATTTCGGGGACGAAATCCTTTAAGGAGGGGAGAATGTAACAACCCGTATTTTCAATAACCTGTTATAACATAAATTGAGGCAGAATTTAATTCTAAAATCTGAATCAAGGGAAACGGGCTATGCCATTACGTTCATCTCGGAAAAATACGCGAAATAGAGTCCGAGTTTTCGAAAATCGGAGTCCGTATGACCCGATTAAGGCCCAACGAAGTTTTCAGAAAATTTCTAAGTAAAAACAGATTTCAAATTCAAATCTGAATTTGGGAATTGGGCCAGTTTGGGCCAGGCGGGAGAATTCCCGCCACAGTACCCAAGTCGACAGCCCTGTCGACTTGGGAGTCGACTTGGTCTGACCAGGTCGACAGCCCTGTCGACATGGCTGTCGACTTGGCTCAATCGTGCAGTCCTGCCTGGTGCACCATTTTGGAAAGGTGTTGAGCTAGGGGGCCAGATTCGGTTTTGAGGGTTGAGATTGGAACTAGGGTTTAATCCTATGGCCTAAAACACTTGCCTAATCTATAAATAAGACCCTAACCTACCCTAAATCATCATTAATCTATCCTACAACTAAACTATGGCAAAATCAATCCTCTCATGGCCTCCACTCTCTTCATACAATTCCTAAATCAATTTCTAAGTGATTTTCCATGCATACAAGTGTATTTAGACTTGTATGATCTTTATTAGCTTGCATTTAAGTCAAGTTCTTCTATTTGCACCACAAAGAAAGAGTTTTGATCAAGTTTGCTTGCATTTTTGGGGTTTTTGGTTGCATAAGGGTTTTCTTACATTTGCTATACTCATTTGAGTTCGCATAAGCATTGTAAGCCCTATTCCTTTCATACTTAAACTTTAAAGTTAAATGTATGATATGCAAGTTGTCATATGTTATGCAAGTTTTGTTATGCAAGTTCAATATGCAAGTTGTCATATGTTATGCAAGTTTTGTTATGCAAGTTCAATATGCAAGTTGTCATATGTTATGCAAGTTTGATTATGCAAGTTTGATATGCAAGTGTCATATGATATGCAAGTATGTTATGCAAGTTTGGGATGGTCATATGGTTCATGTTATCATATTATGCAAGCTTATCTTGAGTATGTGAACATAAAGCTTCAAGCTTTATGCCAAAGGTTGCATTTTGGCAACATGTAAGTTATCATATCACATATGATAACTTGCATGTGAGGCTAAATGCGAACTTGTGGCCATTTTTACATGTCATTTAGCACCATGTATCATGAACATGCCAAGTTTGGTTTTATGCATGCTTTTTGGGCCTAAAAATGTAATATGCAAGTGTATGAACACATGAACATTTCATATGCCACCATGTTGAACTTGTGGCTTTAACATTTTTATGTCATGATTATGCCAAGTTCCCTCTTTCTATCCTTTATGCGCTATTGCGATATGTAAGCGATGGGATTGCGTTTGGGGTTGGGTAAACTTAAAAGACATAAAAACATGAGCTTGGGAATTTACCTATTAAGTTAGGTCTACCCATTGGGAATTTACCTATTAAGTTAGGTCTACCCAATTGCTTGAAAATTTGTAACATGTTTTGGAAACATGATGGACATGACACTTAGAAAAGATAAGTGTGGCCAACTCGAGGTTGGGTTGAGTTTGTAGCGTAAACCTACCCGGAACCGACCGGCCTAACTAGTTGCTACAAACAATAGGACCCAATGTGAGAAGTTGGTCATGTTGTACCTTGGACCCGAGGTTAGACCAAGTTGTGGTGTAAAGCTACCCGGACCCGCCCGGCTTAACTAGTAACCACAACAAAGTCTAATGTGAGAGGTTAAGGCGCATTAATTAATTAATGCCTCATGATTAGGGTTAAGTCATGGACCATTTAATACTTAACCAACTTGGGCTTGGTAGATTAATCGGGGTTAAGTCGTGAACTGATCGTTACACTTAACCAAGCTAATCCATGATTAGTGAAGGGGTTAAACCGTACTTAACCCACTAGAGAAATCCTAGCAATGGGGGTCCACTCCGCAGTAATCCCAAGTTTGTATCATTAAGGCCCTAGGGACTAGGCTAGGGAGGGGGCACGATTACTGGGCTGGAGGTAAGCGACCAAAAGCGACGGCAGGGTGGTACGCCGGTGTAGTTCCGGGCGGACTCTGGTCGTGCACATAGTCCGTAGCCGGAGAAAACAAGCACGGGTACCGGTAGATCGAGATTGTGCACTCATGTTTATGGTGTCCAGGGGTTGACACCCTAGGGCTTGATACACCCGACGGGTGGACCCGGCACAGTTCGACTACATTCATGTTTGGGCCGTATTGACACCAACACGTGACGAGTTAGGCTTAGGGAGCCGATCGACTAGACCGTTGGGTTGGACCTCGTGGTAGGGTCACTTCATGGACCTCGTGGTAGGGTCACTTCATGGACCTCGTGGTAGGGTCACTTCATGGACCTCGTAGGAGGGTCACTTCATGTATTGGGCCAAAGCTTGGGCCAGGGGATCAATACTTGCGTATTCAAGTCATGTTAGTCTGCTAGTACACCCGTGGTGCAAAACCTTAATCCTGATTATGCGATGACACCTTTATCTACTTTGTTAGTACATCATCATGCTAGTATCCTTATGATCATGCCTGCTGCTCATGTCAGTTAACTTTATCAGTTTACATTGATTGTAGTAGGGCTTACTCAGTCTTTTTGACTGACCTGTTTTCTTTCGCCTCTTTTCTTCCGTTCCCCCCCAGGTTCTCAGGGAGGGAATACAGGAGCTTAGCCTGGATCTTACCTGCTTTTCTTGGACAGCTCATGTATGCTTTGGACTTGAGCTCGCTATGGTTTTTCCACTTTGGGGATAGCTACTTTATGTTTCCTTTTCAGTTTCAGATGATGTTATTTTATGTACTAGACTTGTTTATTTGGGAAATTGACATTATGATGTAGCAGACTTGTTTTTGAAATGGTTTAAAATTCTTCCGCTGTTTTATCTATGTTATTTACTCTGTTTACATATGTTCTTGTTCTGCCTTGATATATCATTATGCATGTTTACCTGATTCAAACGCCCCTCCAAAGTCAGAGTGCTTGCAAGAGACACCCTGGCGGAGGCGGGGTGTTATAAGATGTACCAAGACATGAAGCGGGTTTTCTTCCGGGCCGGTATGAAAAAAGATGTGGCCGAGTATGTCGCTCGATGCTTGGTGTGCCAACAGGTGAAAGCGGAGCAAAAGAAACTAGGCGGGTTGCTTCACCCATTAGAAGTTCCGCAATGGAAGTGGGATAGCGTCTCGATGGATTTTATTGACGGGTTACCCAGATCGAGAAAGGGTAATACGGGAATTTGGGTTGTGGTAGACAGACTTACTAAAAGCGCCCATTTCATACCTGTGAAGAGCAAGAGGACTGCTCCATGGCTAGCTTCAGTATATCTTCGAGAGATAGTTCGATTGCATGGGGTACCCTCTAGCATAGTGAGTGATCGAGATCCTATCTTCACTAGCGAGTTCTGGAAAAGTTTGCAAGAAGCAGTGGGGACTCATTTGTGTCTGAGCACCGCATATCATTCTCAGACGGACGGCCAGACTGAGAGGGTGAATCGTGTTCTAGAAGACCTTTTGAGGCTTTGTATCTTAGATTTTGGAGGTACATGGGAAGAGCATCTTCCATTGGTGGAGTTCACATATAATAACAGCTTTCAGTCCAGTATTGGTATGGCTCCTTTCGAAGCTCTTTATGGAAGGCCTTGTCGATCACCTACATGTTGGTGGGAATCTACGGATAAGATCTTGCTTGGGCCTGATATGGTTAGGGAGACTTCTGAGAAGATTGACTTGATTCGAAGAAGGATGAAAGCACCGCAGGATAGGCAAAAATCTTATGCGGACAAGAGAAGGACAGATCTGGAGTTTGAGGTTGGGGACATGGTCTTTGTCAAAGTATCTCCATTACGGAATGTAGTTCGCTTTGGGTCCGTTGGGAAGTTAGCTCCAAGATTTGTTGGGCCGTTTCCTATTAAGGAAAGGATTGGACGGATGGCATATAGAGTGGAGTTGCCCGACAGACTTAGTGGTGTACATGATGTATTCCATGTGTCACATTTGAGGAAGTGCCTACATGAGACCGCTGAGGTGGTAGAGCCGAGCTTGCTTAGAGAAGTGGAGGTAGAGCGTGATGCAACTATTCGACGAGCTCCTACTCGCATCCTTGGGTCTGAGACTAGGAAGTTGAGGAATCGAGAGGTTCAACTAGTCAAAGTGCAATGGGGAGAAGATGAGAGCAACGCTACTTGGGAGACGGAAGCGAAGATGCGTTCACTATACCCATTCCTTTTTGAGGGTATGTCTTTTAACTTCTCCTTTATCGTTTGTCTAGTACTTATCTATCTTTAGTATGTCCTCTCGTTAGTACTTTTGACCTTTAGATAGGGTAAACCTATGGTTGAAACATGTGTTTGAGACATGTTATGATTGATGGATGCATGTGGATGCAAGTGTTTGCTAGTGGTTGCTCGTAGATGCATATACACACACTCTAGACACTAGATCGGCTCAATCACTTCATATTGCATATTGCATATAATTGGGTGTGTAGGTAGCTATATTTATGGATGTATAATGGTTGTGTTATCATATGGATGATGCATTTTGGTGAATGATTGTGCATTCATGTAGATATAGTATGTGTCGATAGGGTTCTCTCGCATACATATTGGATGCATGGCACTATCATGGTTTGCATATGTTCATACATTAGATAGGGAACATATACACACACTTTTTGCATATACTTATACATCATTAGAAATTGTTTTAAGGACAATGGATGCCCGTGTTTGATGGATTGAGTAGATGGTTGTTTGGATGGTAGGATATGCATTCTCCTTAGCTTAGAGATTTCGGGGACGAAATCCTTTAAGGAGGGGAGAATGTAACACCCCGAATTTTAGTTAATACTAATATCCACTAATTACAGAATAAATAATCTCAGATTTGAGAATTGGGGGAAACGGGCTGTGTCATTGCGTTCGTCTCGGAAAAATACGCGAAATAGAGTCCGAGTTTTCGAGAATCGGAGTCCGTATGGCCCAGTTATGGCCCAATGAAGTTTACAGAAAATTCAAAGTTCAAAACAGATTTAAAATTCAGGTTCAAATTTCGAAATTGGGGCCATTGGGCACAGGAGGGAAAATTCCCGCCTAGCTACCCAAGTCGACAGCCCTGTCGACTGGGCAGTCGACTTGGCTGGGACCAAGTCGACAGCACTGTCGACTTGGGTGTCGACAGGGGGTGCTCGGCCAGTTTGGCCTGGTGCACCATTTTAGGGTTTGGCTGTGTTTTGGGGCTGTTTTCTGGAAGCTTCCGAGATCTGATGGTCCTAATCTAATTTAGGGTTAATCTAATGGCCTAAAACACTTGCCTAATCTATAAATACACCCTAAGCCTACCCTAATTCATACTAAAAATAGATTCAAGGGCCTCATGCCGTCAAATTAAAACTAGAAGGAGCCTCCACCAAAGTTGAGAGGAAGTTAGCATCTCAAATCAACTCTAATCAAGTTCTAATCCACTCTAGCAACTTAATCTTCCTCATTGCAGTGATAATTAGTTATTTGTGAGTTCCTATGCCTTTAGCAAGCAATTGCTAAACTAATTAGGATAGGATATTATGAGGCTATGGTTGCAAATGTGGATCTATGCAAGTTGTGGTTGTCATATGCCATAGGTTCATGATGTTAGTTTGCAAGTTTATGCTATTTGTTAGTTATGCAAGTTCATATGCAAGTTTATATGCAAGTTCATATGCAAGTTTATATGCAAGTTCATATGCAAGTTTGTCTCTTTTTATGATATGCATAACATATGCAAGTTTGCCTCTATGTATGACATGTTATGCAAGTTCATATGCAAGTTATGATGCAAGTTCATATGCAAGTTCGTCTCTTTTTATGATATGCATAATATATGCAAGTTTGCCTCTATGTATGACATGTTATGCAAGTTCATATGCAAGTTATGATGCAAGTTCATATGCAAGTTTGTCTCTTTTTATGATATGCATAATATATGCAAGTTTGCTTCTATGTATGACATGTTATGCAAGTTCATATGTAAGCTCATATGTAAGTTCATGTGCAAGTTTGGGTTAATGATCTATGCTAGTTGGGTTTAATGTTATGATGCAAGTTGACACCTTTTAAACCCATGTTAATGCTAATGTTATGATAAGTGGAACCCATTATAATTATGATGAATCTTCCCATTTATATGTCATGTTGTGTGAACGAATTACGTGGGGAACGATGGGGTTAATATGCATGTTAACAAAATTGTGTGAAGTTGGTGTGATTAAGCATGCCATAAAATAAAATTGACATAATTGGGAATTTACCTATTAAGTTAGGTCTACCCATATTATGGAGTTGGGAATTTACCTATTAAGTTAGGTCGACCCATACTATGGAATTGGGAATTTACCTATTGAGTTAGGTCTACCCATATTCTTAAAAATGTGTAATTTAATTAGGGATAATTAATACAAATTATGGGGGGATTAATTAGGCGTAATTAATCGACTAAGACACGAGGTTGGACCCTTTTTGTAGCAGAAGTCTGCCCGGAACCAACCGGCAAATCCAGCAGCTACAAATGATTGGCCCAATGTGAGAGGTCTTAGGCATAAATTAAATACGTGATAGTTGTAAAGACACGAGGTTAGACTCTTTTACGGTGTAAAACTGCCCGGAACCAACCGGCATATCCAGTTGCCATAAAATGTCAGTCTAATGTGAGGGGTCTTTATAAGATCACGGTCTTAATTAATTAAGAAACACTTAACCAAATTAGCATGTAGTGGGGCATGAGGGGTTAAGTGGGTGCCTTGGGTGGCATGAGGAAAACTAGTGGGTTGCCTTGGGTGGCAATAGAAAATACGATTAGTATACTTAACCAAAATTATAACATGTAAGTGAACATGGTTAAAGGGTTAAGTGGGATTCACTATTGGGGGCCAAGCTTAGGTGGATAGCTTGTGCCAAGTGATGGGGGCCCATCTCAGACAATATCCCAAACATATCTTTGTGGGCTCGACCCAAGTCGAGGACGGGACACGCATATTGAGCTTGACTATAAGAGGCCAAAACGGGTTAGCGGTGGCAACGCAAGTCCAACGGGTTTCATATGCGTGCGTGGACCCGGGCTGGTAGGTAAGACGTTGTTGCATCGTGTAGGTATAAGCCGTGCACCGTTGACATTATCGGGTTGCCACTTTAGGGGATGATACACCCCACTGTGGGACCAGTACGGGTATCTACGTTAGGGAGCCGATCGAATGGGGGGGGGGGGTAGTGGGTACACCTAGTGGAGATAGGGGCAGACGACACCTATGTAGTCAGCTAGGGGTACACGAAACTACCATTAAGTTTTACTAAATACTCTTAGTGGGATCAACCTTTAAGTTAGTAATGACTGGTGTGGTGCAGTGTAGTAATTATCCTTGGGTGGGTAGATGCGTCTTTATCGTTATCTTAGTTCATTCTAAGTCTGATTGGCTACTTAGTGTAGTCATTTATCCCCAGTCGCACCGTACCAAGTTTATATCATACCCTAATTACTTTAATGATTGTATTGTTAAAGTTATAGGACTCGCTCAGACTTATGTCTGACCCTGTTGTTTTTATCCTTTTTTTCCAACCCTCAGGTTCTCAGAGTGGGCCCAGCACGAGTGGGCTTTGATCAGGCTGCTTTATTACTCTTTTGGAGCTTGGACCATAGATGTGAAGCTCAGCTTACCTTTCTTTTATGGCCATCAGTTCATGTATTGGGATTATGTACTTTTATTTATCAGGATGGATATTTTGTACTTGACTCTTATTATGGTTTTGTGATGTAACCAAACATGTTTTACTTTCCGCTGCAATGAAATGATGTTTTAAAATTTCCAAGTATTACTTATATCTGTCTTGTTGTAATTTTTCTGTTCTATATTCACTTAAAATACTCCACCAATGTTATGGCATTCCCTTATCCAGTGACCATAGCGGGTGTGGGGTGTTACAAAAACTGGTGGTACTCCATTCTCGATCACTTTTCAGATTTGATAATTTAAATTATCAATTCACATTCCAATCTAATTAAAGATTCATTAAAACTCCACTTAGTTTTAATCTTCACAAAAATCAATATCCTGTCTTTAACTGGGTTAAAGAACCAATGTCATCTAAAACACGGTTCACAATAAACCCAAAATCACATTAAAATTCAATTCCAATTAAATATTATTTAATTGGTACACTTCATTAAATCTAAATGAAAAGATTTAATCTTTTTCTCAACTGGGCTTAAGAACAGTGTTAATGAAGACACCATTCACGACAAACCCAAATCACATTTGATATTAAATACAAGGCTCTGAATAGAAATATATCGGCTTATATTCAATATCAAATTCTGAAACCAACAAATATCGTATTGGAAATAACGATATGAATATATCTTTCAAATTTCCACCACCATATCTGTATAATCACAAAATCCGACATCGAAATATTTCGAAGACAATTTCGATTCAAATTCATTTCAATTCCCGTATTGGAAATTCTGATTATTTTTAAAACCACTTTCAAATTCAATTTATTTATTTCAAAAATAAATTGATTTTAATTCTAATTCAAAACTAGTTCATTTCAATAGAAATCTATTTTTATCTTTTCAAATATGGAGTTTTTCAGACCAATTTTTCACAAATCACTTCTTATGATTTTACACAAATTATTACTATTTTTAATAATTTTATCACGGTCCGTACAGTCAATTTCCATCAACGGCCATCGAACTGCATGTACAACGACCTTTTCCAAATTTGATTTGGACATAATTCCAAATCCATCCATTAGATTTCTAATTTCAAATATTCGTTAGAAAGCTCTTTTCGATACGAACCCAACGGTTCCGGTTTTAGGAGAATCCGACGATCAGATCTCCCACAACGACAATTCGAAGTCAATGGTCGAAATTCACGAACTGCCGCGGCGCAGCGTGTTCTATTCAGGCCATTATATATATAATATATATATATATAATATATATTTCGTCGATTTCAATTCAAAACGTATTTTATAAATCGTTTTAAATTCGTTTTCAAAACAAATTCAACTTCATATTCAATTTAAAATCAAAATTGAATATTTCATATCATTTCTATATAAGTGATAATATTTTCAAAACGTTATATTTTGAAATCACTTCTTTTTCTATATTCATTTCAAAAATGAATAAAATCGATATAAATATCGTTCACGTCAAAATGGCGCAACTCTAATCAACACGGCTTTATATATTTCAATAAATTCGTTATTCTATTCAACAAACGAATATTTATTCCATTCAACACTTGAATCTATATTTCTTCTTACTTACAATAAAAAGGTAAATTTTATTGTATAAATATTTTATTCAACACATGAATGCACTTTCAACACATGAATTCTCAACACCTGAACATCGTCAACACATGACTATTTATTTTATTCAACACATGAATTTTCTTTTATAATATTCATTATTTCCCAATTGGAATGAGGCCCAATCAATCACCATATAATGTTAGTTATATGGATTCCACACAACACATGTATATAATAGCACTGACAAATAATCAACCATCATCCAAAGTGCACCACACAACTGCACAAGCATTAAATATAAATAATTAACGCTTACACAGCATGTCGACCTATCGGTCGACATACAATTAAATAATTGGGATTAGTGTACACCAAATATCATCCCAACACCCGTTTGGGGTTTCAAATCAACAAACACAAATTTTTATTGGTGCAGTTGGGCGATGTGTAAAATTTATCGTCCCAATCAATATCCTTCAAATAGGTGTACATAAACAAACCGTCCGGTTTGTAAATGAATATTTATTTATTCACATTCACGTTAAAAATTATATTTTTAACGATAATTAATTTATTTCAACACATGAATATTTTATTATCGATTTCACATCAACATCACAAACAAATTTCACAACACATCAAACAAGCATACAAGCCGTCCATGGTCTGTGGACGACGGGTGTCGGGTGCTGCTAAGCACCGTCTGCATACTAGTATATATTTTAACTAGAAAATAAAATTTAAAGTGAGAAGTTCTCACCCAAGCTATATCCATTCACCGCGACTCTTCTTATGTAGGAAACCTTCACCTTTTCATCTTTTGTCACTTTCGTTGCCCGTAGCCACTACATATATAAAAATCACATTTTTATATTGTTGCTATGTATATAAAAATCATATTTTTATAATCACTCCATATGGATAAAAATTCTATTTTTACACCGCTACTATATAGATAAAAATTCTATTTTTACATCGCTACTATATAGATAAAAATTCTATTTTTATAACAGTGTTCATATAATAAAGATTATATTTTTATCACGCTATTCTTCATATAAAGATTTCGCCTTTTCAAACATAAAGATTTCGCCTTTTCAAACATAAAGATTTCGCCTTTTCAAACATAAAGATTTCGCCTTTTCAAATATAAAGATTTAATTTCATCACTACAAAAATCACATTTTTATTTCAACATTCATATAAGAAAGATCAAATTTTTATTTCGCTACATATATAAAGATGATATTTTTACTTTGCCACTGTATATATATATATATAAAAATCAAATTCTTCTATCGTTATATATATATATGAAAGATCATATTTTTATTTCAATAAAAATCGCAACTTTTCTTAGCTAAAAATCACATTTTTATATCGTTTTCCTATATATAAAAATCTAATCTTTATGGTGATGTCATACATATAAAGATCAATTCTTTTTGTTTTAAAAATCAATTTCTTTCAGTTTTAAAAATCAGTTCTTTTCAGTTTTTAAAAATCAGTTCTTTTCGGTTTTTAAAAATCAGTTCTTTTCATAAGAAAATCACTGAAATAACATAAACCAAATAAAGAAACTAAGTAAATAAATTAAATTAAATTAAAACTTACAATTTTTCAGCGAAGAAAGAGGGAGGGTCCGAGGCTCGTTACTGAAGAGGTGCGGTAGGGGCTGATGCTGTGGGCTTGGGTGTGGTTCAGGCGGAAGTAGGAGGAAGGATGGTCTGGAGGAGGGGAAGAAGATGCGGAGGGGGTGCGAGGAGGAGATCGGTGGACTAGAGAGGGTGTGGAGGTGCTGGAAGGTGGCAAGGACCTGCGGCATCGAAGGTGGGGCCTTCAGTGGCCAACGTCGATGGGTTTGGGGACTGGGATGCTAACGGAGAAGGGGCTCGGGGCCAACACCGGTGGCGGCGCACCTGGAGGAGGCGCGATTAGGGTGGCGCCGCGGTTTCCTGGATCTGTCGCTTTGTTTTTTTCTTTTCTTTCTCTGATTTTATTTCGAACGGGGGGGGGGGGGGGGGGGGGCTGAGAGGAATTAAGGAAGAGAGGTTTTATTTTTTTTTAATTATTTTAATTTCAAAAAGTTGACTTTTTTATTCGACCTCTAAACGAGGCCCACCGCCTGTCATCCATAACTAATTACCCCCATTCCGAACACAATGGGATATGTATCGTAGGCTGATTCGACCGTTTCGATCAGTTTTCGTCAAAATCAACATATAACTCTATATATTGAATTTGAACGCGCATTTCAATTTACTGGGCCCACATACCAACTCTAAAAATTCCCGAAAAATATTTTCTAACTTCGTATTGACGATACGGTTCTAACAAAACTAGTTTCGTCGAATTCTGAGACCGTTTGAAAAATGGCCATTTTCCAGTCGATTAAAATCAACTGAAAATGGTCAAACGCGTTTTCTTTTGCCACGCTCACATATTGATTCGAAAAATTATGAAATTTGAAACCTAGCAATAACTTGACATCATGGATCTAACAAAAGTGGTTTCGTCGAAATCCGAGGTTGTTTGCAAAATGGCTATTTTCAAGAGCCGAAATTCCATAGCGACTATTTTGAAATTTCAACTAGACATATCTTTTGATTCCCGCTATGAAATCTTGATTTTTCTGATTCGTTGGAAAGATATTCACAATTAGATTCTATTATTTTTGGTTTCACTAAAATCCGGATTATTTTGCACTCGGTACATTCAATTGAAGTTTGAAATCAAATTATCAAACTACCGCGCCATTTTCAATTCCTTTTATAATTATTTATATTCTAACGACGATCTATATAAATATATACGTTCGAATTCTATTCAAAGTAAATTTTTCGTCGTTATTATTTAAAATAATTCATTTTAAATATTCAAAATTCGTTAAAATTGCCAAAATAAAAATTTTAAATTGGCTCGCATTTCCGGGTTGTTACATGGTGTCCAAAGAGGGATTAGCTGTGGACCCCGCAAAAGTAGTTGCGGTGCAAGATTGGAAGGTCCTACAGAATGCAACCGAAGTCCGAAGCTTCCTCGGGCTAGCAGGCTTTTACCGGAAGTTCATCAAAGATTTTGCGAAAATCTCAGCTCTACTTACAAAGTTGACAAAGAAGGACTTAACTTTCACTTGGGATTTGGATTGCGATATTGCTTTCCAATGCTTAAAAAGAGCTCTAACAACAGCCCCAGTTCTGATATTGCCGGATGGGAGCAAGATATTTACCATATACACGGATTCTTGTGGTACGGGACTAGGTGCTGTCTTGATGCAAGAGGGGAAGGTAGTAGCTTATGGAGGCAGGTAGTTGAAAATACATGAGAAAAACTACCCAACCCACGACCTAGAGTTGGCTGCCATCGTCTTTGCGCTTAAGTCTTGGCGCCATTATCTCCTTGGCGAGAAGTTTGAGTTATATACTGACCATAAATTGTTGAAGTACCTTTTCTCGTAGAAAGATCTTAACTTGAGGCAACAAAGGTGGATGGAATTCTTGGCATCCTACGATTTCGAAATTTCCTATACCCCTAGCAAGGGCAATGTAGTAGTGGACACCTTGAGTAGAAAGAAGCTGACCTTAAGCCCTCTCTTTGTAGAAAGGCAGAGCTTGGAGTATGTAGCCAACTTTGATTTTAGACCCTCTGTCTATCATGTGACTGGTTTGTTAGCATCGTTAGAGGTGCGGCCTACTCTTTTGGACTCAATAGGGACCGCACAACGTAAAGACCCTCAGCTAGTTGATGTGATAGATAAGTTATAAGTAGGGGTGAGACTTCTAGTCACCTCAATAGATACTCCATCGATGATAAGGGTTGGTTGAGGCGGGACGGAAGGCTATGCGTCCCACATGCAAGGGATTTAGTGAAGAAAGTTCTTGAAGAAGCACACCATTCCAAGTTGACCATACACCCCGGTGGAGACAAGATGTACAAAGACATCAAAAGGGTTTTCTTTTGGGATGGCATGAAAAGGGATGTAGCTGAATTCGTCTTGAAGTGCTTAGTATGCCAGCAAGTCAAGGCGGAACAAAAGAAGCCTGGTGGTTTGCTTCATCCTCTAGAGGTCCCACAGTGGAAATGTGATAACATATCGATGGACTTTATTGATGGGTTGCCTAGGTCAAGAAGAGGCAATACCAGTATTTGGGTAATAGTGGACATGCTCACAAAAAGTGCTCACTTCATACCCGTTAAGAGTAGAAGGACTGCCTCATCCCTAGCATCCATATATCTTAAGAGATAGTCCGACTCCGTGGGATACCCTCCAGCATGGTTAGCGACCGAGATCCTATCTTTACGAGCGAGTTTTGGAAGAGCTTGCAAGAGGCTGTAGGCACACAGTTATGCTTAAGCACAGCCTATCACCCCCAAATCGATGGTCAAACAGAGAGAGTGAACAGGGTATTAGAAGACCTCTTGAGATTATGCATTCTTGACTTCGAAGGAACATGGGAGGATCATCTTCCTTTGGTGGAGTTTTCCTACAACAATATCTACTAAGCCACCATAGGTATGGCACCCTTCGAAGCTTTATATGGAAGACCGTGCCGATCACCAACTTGTTAGTGAGAGTCTACAGATAAGCTCATACTTGGACTAGATATGATTAGAGAAACTTCAAAGAAAGTGGACTTGATACAAAAAAGAATGAAGACTGCCTAAGATAGACAAAACTCCTACGCAAATAAGAGAAGGACCGACCTTGAGTTTGAGGTTGGGGATAGGATTTTCCTTAAAGTATCTCCTTTGAGGAATGTTGTTCTCTTCGGATCCGCAGGAAAGTTGACATCAAGATTTGTAGGGCCGTTTCCTATCATTGAAAGGATTGGGAAGATGGCTTACAGAGTAGAGCTGCCTGAAAGATTGGCTGGAGTTCATAATGTCTTTCACGTTTCTCACTTACGAAAGTGCTTACATGAGTCTGCGGAAGTGGTGGAACCAAGCATATTAGAGGACGTAAAAGTAGAACGAGAGGCGACTGTGAGAAGAGTTCCAACTCATATCTTGGGTACAGAAGTTGAAAAGCTACGCAACCGCGAAGTCAAACTTGTAAAAGTTCAATGGAGTGACGCTGAGGAAGACGCGACTTGGGAGACTGAGGCCAAAATATGCGCAACCTACCCTTTTCTTTTTGAGGGTACATCTTTGATCTCTTTTTCCTTAAGTTTGTTCATACTCGTATCTATCTTTTTAGTATTTTCCTCAGTGTTGTTCTCGATCCTTAGAGAGAAACCAATGGATGTAAACATGTATTTGAAACATGTCATGATTGATGGTTGCAAGTGGTTGCAAGTGATTGCTAGTGGTTGCTCGTGGATGCATATACACACACTTTAGGTATTAGATCGACTCAGTCACTTTCATATTGCATATGCATATATGTACTTATATATGATTGAAACTTGATGTGTTATCATGTGGATTTTGCATTTGTATGAATGATTGTGCACTCATGTAGAAAGTATGATTAGGGAAGATTGCATACATTATGGACGCATGGCACCGACATGACACCGACATGACTTGCATTAAGGAGGTAAACTGAATCAGTAGACCGCCTGATTTTGCATTAGAAGGGACATGTACACACACTGTGCATATGATCATGAAGCATTAGAAGTCTTTGAAGGACAATGGACGCCTGTGTTTGATGGTTGAGTAGATGGACGATTGGATGGTAGGATATACGTTCTTCTTGACTTGAAGATTTCGGGGACGAAATCCATTAAGGAGGGGAGAATGTAACACCCCGTGTTTTCGATAATCCTTAAAGTAACGAATTAAAGAATAATTAATTTTAAATGTGAGAACTAAGGGAAACGGGTTACGCCATTGCGTTCGTCTCAAAATTCTAGTTGAGGTAGAGTCCGAGTTTGCGTGAATGGCCTTCGGAAGTTTCAAAAATTCAAAATTCAAATTTAAACACAGAAGAGGGTAGTGCAGGAAAAATTCCCGCTCAGGCCAGGTCGACCAGGAGGTCGACCTACCCTACAGGTCGACCTGGGGGTCGACCTACCCTACAGGTCGACCTGGGGGTCGACCTACCCTACAGGTCGACCTGGGGGTCGACCTACCCCCCCCCCCCCCCGGGAAGATCTGAATAGATGACGATTTCTGGCTCCCTACTGAGTCATTAGGGCTGAGGTGTCATCCTATCTTGACTAGATGGTCTTGATTATTTCTAGGGTTAATCTGACGGCTCTAAATCAATTAAACCTCTATAAAAGCAACCTAACTCTCAACCCTAAATCACAAATATTCATACCAAGAGCCGCCATGCCGTCAATGGTGAACCTAGAATAGCCGTCATCTCTTTCAACTCAAAGGCAAGATTGAAGCTACTCAAAATTAAATCTAATCTAATTCAACTAAGAAAATTCAACGATCTACATCAAAGGCGAGCAATTCAATTTCAGAATACAGATCCCAGAACTCAAGAATTCCTTTTTGTTTGTAAGTGTAGTTATTTTTCAGATGTGAATGAATTAAAGACATGGTTTGTAATGAATTGTAAAATAGAATTGTATCAAGTTGTATGCGATGCTGATTTATGTTTATTCATGTCTATTCTATCGTATATGCCTATGAATTATTGTGGTCTATCGAACCTATTATGTTATGTGGAAATTGGTGAATAAACTTATGATGTTATGAAATTATCATATAGACGTTTGGTGATATTATGATACATACAAGTTTTAGGCTAAGTCACGTCGTTCATGCCTGATTGTTTAGATCCATTATGCATACATGTTTAGATCTACAACCTTGTATAAATTTGGTAATGATATATATATGTTGTATGTCAATTTAGAACTTATGCCATGTTTATGCAAGTTAGGCGATGTTATCATGTTATGAATACATGCAAGTTTGTAGGTTAAAAACATGATTATGTAAACCTATATGTTTAGATCTACACTTTATATGCTAGATCCACATGTCTCTATGTTAGATCCATGTTAGCATGATTCAACCCCTATGCAAGTTCACCACCACATATCTAATTAGATTTTGGTAGTTCTTTGTAAAACTATTATTTTATGACTCATGTTGTATAGATCTAGTTTGCAAGTTCATAATTAAAAGTATATTATGCCAAGTTTATGTGATACATCTGTAGTTAGATCCATATGTTTGTATAATGTTGGAATGTTGCAAGTTCCACTTTTTCCCCTTTTAGTTTATTAGTTAGGCTAAGATGTCGAGCCTAACATCCTATGTAATTTCGCGAACGTACAACGGGGGTAACGTTGGGGAAAACATGAGAACTATACATAATTAACATATTTGGCTCATAACCATGTAAATGGCATGGCATTGAAATGGTATAATTTACTTACCAAAAATTATGAATTTGATTTAGAAAGAAAGTGGGCCATGACAATAAATTGTTGGCTAATTTACATAAAAGGATAAATATATAAATTTAGAAAAGACGAATATGCCTAACCCGAGGTTAGACTGAGTTGTGGTGTAAAACTGCCCGGAACCGACCGGCACATCCAGTGACCACAACAATACCTGTCTAATGTGGGTGGTTAGTGCATTGAGCCAAAAAAGGACCCGAGGTTAGACTGAGTTGTGGTGTAAAACTGCCCGGAACCGACCGGCACATCCAGTGACCACAACAATACCTGTCTAATGTGAGTGGTTGGTGCTCTAATAAAGCTAAGTCAAGAGTGGTAGGGTTAAGTCAATTAAAGAAACACTTAACCAATTCAACATATTAGCTAAACTGATGAGTGGGGTTAGGTAAATTCGGGCACTTAACCTATTTAACATGTTGGCTGGAAAACCCTAGTAACGAGGACCCATTTCAGCAGTAACCCACATAGATGTATTATGGGACCATGAACTAGGCAGGGTGGGGCACGATTACTGGGCTGATTATAAGCGATCAAAAAGCATCGGCGGTGGTGGATCAGTGTAGGTTCCGACGGAGTACGGGCGTGCACGTACTCCGGAGTGGAAAAAGCAGGCACTGAGCATCAGTAGTCATACACTGTGCATCTTGAATCGTGTCGGGTTGCCACCATGGGATTTGATACACCCCGTGGTGGGACTAGCACAGGTATCTACAGTCAAGCGGGGGACGAAGGACACACGTGATAAATGCATGTTAGTAGGAGCCGATCGATATAAGGGGATCATTTCACCATGAACACGTGGTGCTAGTTGGACAAGTATAAATAGGTGCAGAAGAATTAAACATGGGTGCGATGTATATTCGGTTATCCTGCCTTATATAGCTTTATGTTAGTTTGTTGTTCTGGTACTGTCCTATTTTCAGTTTATTCCTATCATGACCCTTTTCCTTATTCACACACTGAAAAGTCACTAAACTTACTCAGACTTATGTCTGACCCATTTTTCTTTCGTCTTCTTTTCTTCCGTTCCCCCCCCCCTCAGGTAGCCAGGGAGGAAATAGCTCAGCTTAATTCGGACCGTTCATCTTTCCAAGCTTGAAGACTTTGTGATGTATGGCTTGGAACCTATTATCTTTGGCTATGGCTTTGGACACACTAGACTTGGGGATTTATGCAGTTTTATTTATGATTTATGCTTCTTTATATAATAATCAAGACATAAATTATGATGTAATAATTTGGGAGTTGGTTTGAAACAGTTTGTTGTAATGTTTTGTTATGAACCATGTTTGAAATAAAGACATGTTTGTTTTCCGCTGCTTATATATATATATATCTGTCTTGTAAATTATCTGTGTCTTTTACCTATAATGCTTCATCGAAGTTAAGGCATTCCCTTTGTGAGTGACCTTAATGGAGGTGGGGTGTTTCAGTGAACAGGGTATTGGAAGACCTGTTAAGAGCATGTATTCTTGGCTTTGGGGGATTGTGGGAGGATCACCTACATTTAGTTGAATTGTCTTACAACAATAGCTACCAAGCAAGTGTAGGCATGGCACTATATGAGGCTCTCTATGGTAGACTATGCAGATCACCAACTTGTTGGGTAGAGTCAGGAAATAAACTTGTTCTCGGACCAGATATGATTCGAGAAGCAACTAAGAAGGTCGAGTTAGTTAAAAGATGAATGAAAGAGGCCCAGGATCGACAGAAAAGCTATGCAGACAAAAGACGAAGGATCTAAATTTTTCTGTCAGAGATTTTGTGTTTGTCAAGATTTCACCGATCAAGGGAACGGTCAGATTTAGTAAAACAGGGAAGTTAGCTCCACGATATGTGGGACCTTTCCGTGTTCTTGAGAAGGTTGGATCTCTTGCTTATAGGGTAGAATTACCAGAAAGAATGGCAGGGATTCACAATGTTTTTCATGTGTCTCATCTTCGCAAATGTGTTCACGACCCGTCTTTGATTTTAGAACCATCGGTTCAGGAGGATCTTGAAATTGAACCGAACTTGACTATAGTTAAATATCCAGTCTATGTGGTGGATAAAGAAGAAAAGCGACTTCGGAATAAGGTTGTGAAACTGCTCAAGATACAATGGAGTGAGAATCCGTATAACTGTACTTGGGAAACAGAGAAGCACATCAAGGAATTATACCCGGATTTTGTTTTGAACTAGGTGTTAGTTATCCTATGTTTGATTTGGATGTATCCTATGTATGATGGTATTGTATGGCTTATTATGGATGTTATCTTATGTCTGGAAATGGAATTTTGGGTTTTTTTTACCTCTGTGGATTATGGATGTTGAGGACTCGGTATTCGTAGGACTTATGAACTCTTTCAGTTTACTATCACTTATACTGAAATCTGTTCTTTGTTTCTTTTCCAAATGGCACTGATCTTCAAAAGGACAACAAGAAAGCATTTGACCCCACTACAGAGGTTGATATTTCACACCGACATTAGCATTCACGAGATTATTGGTCCTCAGGATAGTGTGGGACATGCTCAACATGATGAGGAGGAGAGATGATATGTAGACACAGAAGAGTCAGGGATTTACCATGGGGAGTCTTCCATTGAGGAGGATGATATGGATTTCCTTCAGGAGCCTGAGTATGAGGGAGAGGCCGGACAGGAGGAGTGTTATGCAGGTGAGGGAGGTGATGATGGAGATAGTAGTGATAGTGGTAGTGGAGATGACGGTGACAGGGATGATGATGATAGGGATGACCAGGAGGAGCCGGAGGAGGATCCAGAGGAGGAGCCTGAGGAGGACATCCTACCTACTCAGCCACATTATGAGCCATGGGTTCAGACCCCACCAGTACCATCGGATGGACAA
This sequence comes from Allium sativum, assembly GCA_030737875.1. Lineage (NCBI taxonomy): Eukaryota > Viridiplantae > Streptophyta > Magnoliopsida > Asparagales > Amaryllidaceae > Allium > Allium sativum. The sequence goes on from CM060924.1 coordinate 666,610,412, forward strand.
TTAGTAGTCCTGTGGGAACAGCTCGCTCAGGAGATGGCACAGTTTCAGGCAAATGGAGGGAATTTGGGTATACCCATGGATTATACATACCCTGATATGATGCTATACCCACCTTCTCCCATTGACATCAAAGAGCTCTCAGACGATGACGACCCTGAGAAGAGTGATGAGGTAGTAGAGGTCATTGATATCTCAGTTAGCGAGGAGGTGATTATTATTCCAGACGATGATGAAGTCATTATCATTCCAGATGACGAGGAGATGATTATCATTTCAGATGATGAGGATATCATCGAGATCAGCAGCAACTCAGAGTAGGGTGGATGGACTGGGATGGTATTGTACATATAGTAGTACTAGTAGTGTGGCAGATATGTATATTATAGTAGTCTATTACTCGATACTAGTCAAGTATAGTACTTATATTTTGCTGTAGTCAGTTTGACGTATTATGATATGATATATATTATCTTTTGCTTATCTTCTGTTTACAAATTTCGAGGACGAAATTTTTATAAGGGGGTAGATTATAATGTCCCGGTTCTTACCACATATCGTTAACACAAATATGGATTGATCGTAAGTACAAATTTACAAACACAATTTAAAATCCATACTTTAAATAATGCAAAACATGTCAAAGGGTTTCATTTGCCATTTTCTTTTACATGTATGTAGGATAGCATATATGAGACAACATTTGTTTAAATTCAATTTTTACACATGTATGATAACACATGTGCATAGCAAGTTTAAAATGCCATTTTTATTACACATGCTTTGTTCATTTAAAAAAAAACGGATTTAAAATTAGTTTTAGCAAAGTTCTTGAGTTTAAAAACAAAGGACATGTAGACAAATTTGCATACTATCATTCACAAGACAATTTACAAGGGGCAAATCCATTTTTCTTGTACTCAATATTGGGAGCATGTGCCTTAAGATCTTGCGAACTCTTATGAATATAAACATAAGATTTCTCTAGCATTTTACTAGCATCTAGGACCTAAGATTTTATCATCTAAATATTTCTCGCATGGCCAAATCATTTTAGAACAAGATATTTTCAGTTTTAAAATCCTTTTCTTTTCTTACATGTGATTTTCTGGAAATATTACTTTCTTTTCATTTTTCAAAAACATGTTCACATTGTCATAGCATGCGCCTAAAAATCTTGCTAAATCTTGTGTATATAAACCATAGATCTTTCCTACACTAGATCCTTACTAACACATAGATTTTCTAAGATTTTTCTATGCACATTCATCACATGACCATGGATCTTTTGTACCAAAACTTTCAGATTTTTGTAGCACCTTGAAGGCCAAGTAAAAGTTTTATATGTTTTCTTGTTAAATCATAATGTCATATGAAAAATATGGTATAGAAACCCAAGGAAATTTTGAGCATGTATGGTACAAAAAGATAGCTACCATATTTGTGTATACCAAGGAAGGATATAGAGAAGAACATGGTTGTACATGAAGCATTTAATGTGATGTTTCATAGTAGACCAATGGGAGAAAATTTGTGGTTTGCGCAGGGAATTTTCAGGGTATAGATTGGTTGTTAAGTCCATGTGAGTTTAGGGAGGAGTGTATTGATTTTGAGAGAGAAAAGGGTTTTTATTTTTTTTGTTGTCTATCATTGGTCACAAGTGAAAACTGAAAACTATTTTTGCTCTTCTTCCAAAACCTGTAATTAACGCAAACATATTTTAATAGTTTCCTACTACTATATATAGGCATGAGCATGTTATTCTTTTCTTCACACAACATAAGAGTATTCGAATTAAATCAGTGAATAAAGTTGAGAGCTTTAAACTATTTCAGCTGAGTACTTTTTCTAAAAAAAAAAAATCTTCCTGTTCTTTTATTTTGAACTGTAAAGTTAAACTTGTCCTTGGATGTGCTAAGTTAAATCTTAAGTGTTGTTGAATATCATTCCTACCTGATTTAAGAAAGGGATGGTTAGGACTTAAACTAATTGAATGGCATTAGTTTAAGAGTATTATCATTGTTAAATCCTATTGTCTTGTTTCCTGTTTTAAATCATAAAATTTATGATCTTGGATCAATACCCTTGGGTTAGATAATTTCAGTGTGTTTCCAGGATAGGTATATACCACTACATCACAACTAAGTCATCTAAAAGTAAGAAAGAAGTTAAAATACTTGAATACACACAGATGCCTGAAAACAAGAAAACACAGACTATTTTTAAGAACTCTCTATTTCATCAAAAATCCGAACTGCGTAAAAACTCGATTTGAATGTATGAATGAAATTATATGTGTGAATGGTGATTTTTGAAGGTGGTTTCATGATTTTTAACATCCTATGTCAGTGGGGGTACTAAGATGATCAGAATTTGAAACTCGGTCAAATTCCGATCATCCAGACCGATGGAAGACACGGGGTTGAGGGAGGAGCTTCATCTCGGATCAGGGATGCTAGGAAAAATGCAAAATAATTTTTCTAATGAGGGAATTTGGAGTACTAGATCGGAATAGGGTTTAAAAGGGGTTTTTGGTTTCTGTTCTTCTCGTCGAAACTGCTCATCATCGGTGAGGCTAGGGGGGTGCAGTCCAGGGGGGTTGGCGACGTCAGGGGGTCAGGGTGACGTGGCAGGAATTGGGCGGTGGCGCATGGTCAAGGCGAGGAGTGGCGGTGGCTTTCCTGGATGGTGCTTTTTCCGTCGAGATGTGTGGTATGGTGAAATTACTATAGCGGCATGGTGGTGGCGATCGAAGCATGGCAACGTGATCGGGTGAAGTGGTGTGACATGTGTGGGTGGTCATCGGAGGTGGAAGGTGGCGCGTGTGGGTGTGCACGTGTACATGTATGTGTGGGTGATCGGTAGTGAAGACATCAAGTTTTTGGGAGTGATCAGGCCGGAAATGACGTGATCCAGGGGGGGGGGTGGTACTTTGGCTGATGGTATGTGGTACTTTGAAAAATCATGGGAATCAGGCCAATTTTCACATGCGCACACAACAGAAACAAATGTGGTACTTCAGTCAGGTGGTACTTTGGTACTTTAGTTTAAAAGAAGATTTTGAACATTTTTAAATTTAAAACCAGGTTTTTAATTAAAAATAAATTAAATTATAATTGAAATAAAAGGGAAAATAAAAATAGAATTTTTATTTAAATCATGTAAGTAGGAAAGAGGGAGTTGATCAGGTGTAGAAAATCATGTGCAGTTTGGTCAAAAGTTGAAAATAAAATACCGAAGCTGTAATATAAATTATAAATTTAATTTATTTATGAATAATTAGAATAAGAAGTAATTATGAGAAATAATTTTCTAAGGAATAATGTAAGTATTTATTTTTAAAATTAACGAACAAAGTGGAAAGAAAAACCGTGTGTGACACGCACACTGAAATTGTCCATTTTTAAGAGATAATCAAATATCCAGATATAAGCAAGATAATCATATACTGTTTAGTTTTGATTGAAATTATATATGTAAATTAGATTATAATCATGTTAGATTAATAATTTAAAAGAAAATATATTCGCTAATCATTTCAAAGAGACCGGAATAAATATTTCACTTTGATTTGATTATACGCCGCGCGTTAGAGATTATTGAAGATGAAGATATACAAGGGCTATTCATGAATAGTGCCTTCGGTTTGTCCAATCCCAGGACAACTTGTATGGACGAATGTCTGATAGAGTAATTCTAACTGATCACATACATTGATCTCTTCGAACGTATTTATATGGTGGCAGAGGAATTCGTTTCTCTCGCTGTATACCTATAATATTTTTTTGGAGAAGTCAATTAGTGATTGGCGAGTTTTGACGATGTGGCATTCAAAAGAAATAAACAGTGATGATGGAAAGGCGAGTCTAGCCTCAGGCCTCACAACCAGGAAATGACAAAAATCGGGCAGGCAGCATGGCTATGTGGGTTGCTCCCATTAGGGTATAACATCACCTATCTAGAGAAATTATTTTTGTTTCTTACTCTATCGATTCTGTCCCATTCGGGAAATGGTTGCCGTACACAACCATTGGTGATATACATTCGATACACTCAAGAGAAATGAGTGGTCGGTCATGTGTGGGTCGGGTTGCAAGACATTCTTGTTGAACCCAAGTGTATTCGCCTCTAGAGATACACTATCGGAAGGTGGTCCCATACCTTGTCATAGTTGGAAATCCAATTTCCATAAGCGCCAAGCGGTTTTGTTTGTATACTATACACGGGGAATGTGAGATGTAAGCATTCTTCTAGATTCGTAATTATTTGCAAAAAACCCTAGACACTATAATAATATTCTGATTCAAGTATACAAAGTGTTTTGCTCTCATAAGGTAAAAAACCGTTCCGTATTCACGGCGTGGTCTTATGAGATATTTTAAAAAAAAATTAATCTATTTTAAGCTGTTACTCATACCAGTCCCCTAGCTGACCCGGAGTTTACTTTTCTGTGTTTTCCCTTAGACTCTTGGGTATTCATAACACTTGTTTTAAATAGACAAGTGAATCAGGTTAGGAAAAACTTGGGAAAATGGAATGGAACTTTCTGTGTGCTGGTCTACTTATCATATCTATTGTATAATTATAAGTCTGTCAGTTTGGTCATAACTGATATGAATAATTAAAGATGCACTATGAAATGGCTTGTATCACTGGATTTAGTATGCTCTGATGTAATATGTACTGCTGTGTAATATTATGAAGTATCATCTTTTGAAAATTCCGCTATGAGATTCTGATGTTTTATGTAGTTTTTATCTTCTATCTATTCTTATTCTTATTAATGACACAACTTCCGATGTGTTCGAAAGTCGGGTCGTTACGTCCTGCATGTTCTTTTTCCTTTTCCTTTTGCTTTCCCGTACATGTCATCTGCGATAATTTATGCAAAGAAAAAAAAGAGTATCAACTATATTTGGACTGCGCCCAACCCTATACACCCCAGCTCAATTTAAGGGTTCCAGTGGCTATTGCATAGGAAAAAATTGCCTACGTACCCCATTTGAGGGATCAAGCCCACGTAGTTCTATTTCCTTCTCTTCTCCTGCATCCAAATACATGTTAGTGCATTAAAACCATTACATCCATTTAACCAATGTAATTTAATACCAATGTAAACATTGTAGTCAACATAATTAATGCAATCACTGCACCAATGTAATCAAATAAGACTAGAAAATAATATTTTGCTCATCTATCACAATAATGTTAACATGTAGTCTTCAAACACTTATAACATCCCATGAGAAATCCAACTTACAAGATAAGAAAGTAACAACCCAAATATACTTATACAATTATTATTTATCAACTAATAATAATACGCCTTCAATGTAAGTATAAACAGTTCAGTGTATACTAACCATTCGAAAATAGTAACACGATCATCAACATCATCGAACGTGTACTAGTTCAATCAATATTAGTAACAAAACATCCATCATCAAGTAACAATGATTAACTGCACATCAATTTGTAGTAATAACGGTATAACATTGCATATTCATTCTTAATGCGAACCATCATCGTGAAACAAAACGTGAAATAAAAGAACTTAACTATTAAACATGTATTACAACCATTCAATAATGTTTACGATAATTGTTTTTATTTTATGCCAAAATAATAGTGATTTTATAATAAATTCTTTTAATATACAGGAAGTCTTTTTTATCGCCATTTATTCCAAAACTGTGAAATTTTCAGTAACACTATGTCATCATTTATAAATCTTGTTTTGTTGAACAAGAATATTTATGATATTATTTAGGAATCAATAAATAATGACCTTATTTAACATCTCTAATTAATTTCATTTTTTTTAAACACCATTAGTGCATACAAATGTGGATAATCATACTTTCTATTTATTTAGTATATTTCAACGTCATTACTCAATTTCATGAATTTATTTTTAATGAATAACTCATATATTCAATTCTGAAACTAATTAAAATCCTAATAGTGCAATAATAAGTAATAAGCAATAATTTTTGGCACAACCACCTAAAATGTCTCAAATATCAAATAATTGTTAACATATCACATCATATCATAAACTAATAATCATAAATATGCATCAAGAGAACACAATAATTTAAATTCAATTAGTTAAGAAAAAAACTATACCAATGCTTTTGCAAATAATCTTCAACTCATACAATCCATACATGCGTATCTTCTCCATTTTATCTAACGCACATTCTCCTTTGCTGTAGCAAATTTAGTTGCATAGGCTTTCCTCCTTTTTCTCTTTATTCTATCCATTCACTATTCTTTAATTCAGCATGTAACCTTTTTATTATTTCTAATTAGGAATATTTAGAGAAGAAAATAGTATGTGTTTAAAGATTTTTTTCAACGAAGAAGAAGGAAGAAAAAAGAAGAAGATCCCCTTAGGGTTAAATTTGGCTCACTTATATAGTAGTTAGTGATTGATGTAGTACATTAGATTAACACTAGGAATTCTCAAATTAAATCACAACCGCTCTCTTATTTACTTAGAAATGAAGTAATTTCTTATGGCATATCTCATATGTCTATTACTATTACTTTTATCTAACTCGTGATAAAAAGGGATTTGAATAAACCAAAAGAAGCAACAAGTGAATGTAACTTTAAATCTTATTAAAAAGTTACCGTTTATACAAGAGAATTAATTTATAGTCTTAAGGAAATAAACCCCTAATAAAAATAAATCAATTCGCCAACATGTCAATTAGTGCCTAATTAATCCTCACATGCACGACTAATCATAACATTTACAAATATACATGAATATATGACAATTCAAAGTTATACCGATTAATGTCTAATAGTTACAAAATATGCATAAAACTCACTCGTAATTAAAATACATTGTCAGTTGATGCAAATTAATTCTTTACTTTGTAAAATGAATGACATTTGTGTGTGTGTGTGTGTGTATGCATAGGATGATTTGAATCGTACTAATTAATTGCATGAATATGCAATTAATCCTCCCTCCATGTAAAGTCAACAAATGTGTAATAAGTGAAATATATTGACAACTAATGCAAATGGATTGCTTACCAATTAAAAAATAATTCCACTTATATAAGGGAATTAATTGCTGTTCTTTAGGAACAAATTTATAGTAAGACAAATTAATTGACATACATGTCAAAAAATGCCTACTTAATCTTCACATGTGCAATAATTAGTTATTGCTCCATAGTATATAAAATTATGGCATTTACATATTTATACATATATAGGGAAATTTATATTTGTAAGAATAGGCAATAAACCCCATAACCATCCATAAATCAAATATGTCATTGATTATTGCATAATTGATAGCTAACCTATTTTTCAAAAGTGGAAAGAAAATATAATTTTAATTTTTCCTTTTTTTTCTTTGCTACTTCCCCATAACATAGAAAGTCTATGCATGATCAAGTTATATACATGCATATATATTTATACACACAAAAAGGATTTAAATAACATGTTAATTAACGTGCAATTAATTTATGGCCTATATATTATAATCTAGAAACAACATTCATCCCATATATATGTAACATATAATGTACAACCACATAAAATCTTTCCTTATATGCAACTCTTTATCTTATGTGTCTCTTTTTTATATACAAATATCTCATATTTGGAACATGCATAAATTTGATTGTTTTACTTAAAAACCAAAAATATGTCAATGACAGGAATCAAACTCATGACTTCATGTTTGAAAGTCCACTAACTTAACAACTACACCAAACACATATCTTATTCATAAAGTTATAACATTGAAAATTAATGGTTCCATGTGCGTATCTTTCATTCTAAAAAAAAAAGAAATATCTTGTAAATGATAATGTCAAATATATCAAAATTATATATCAAACTGATCGTTTTGGAAAGACCTTCGCAATGGTAATAGATAGGACATCCGATTGATCACCTAGTAAAAATTAATTCTTAATTACTTAACTTTCAGATACGTAAAAGTTGTGGGATGTTACATTCTTCCCCCCTCAAAAGAATTGCGCCCTCTCAATTCCCCAAATATAGAACCCATTCAAAATAATAAATCTTTCATTAGGATTTTAAAAATAAAACCATCCGTCATAATTTAACTTCCCATACGTAATAACCATAGTTTCTTGCCAATCACAACACACCACACACTATAATAAAATATATATTTTCTTGTCATTCTATGGAACATGTGGTGTGTAAAAATAAAAATCCATCAACAAACAATAGTTATTATAACATTCTCATACAAAGAAAAAAAGAACTCATAAATTAACAATCAATGTGGTTCACAAGAGTAAACCAAAAGAACAATTAACACATCATCAAGCTAACAATGAACACATGTATGTTCATTAATGTGCTAACCATATAACCATCCTAATGTGATGAAATTTCTTAAAGCCTCACATTTGTAGTAATGATGTGTCCTTTCTTTCTTTTCTCTTTAAGAATATCTTATGCACCCACTTATGGTCATTCCTTTAAAATAATAAGTGCATATTCATAAATTTATAAATCTTTATAATGGTTAGTACGACATCTTCTTCTGTTACTACTGTCCATCATTCATTATGACATTTACTTACTCAACACGTAAAGTGTATGGAATTCGCTATTTTCGGCTATCCACCCAATTCTGGTATAGCGAATGGCCCCAAGCACACGACAGATAGACTAATTCCTAACATAGTGGAACCGACATTTGGAACCCCTTACATGGTGGAGTCTCCTACCTTCCCTGTACCAACCTCTCAAGGATACACTGAAGTCTCAAACGCTAACTGCCCCTTTGCAAACGTCCGGTGGCAAAGCCCAAATCTGGAAGTTGACACATTGGTTCCTACTTGAACCCTTGGTCTCCACTTCAACCCTTTGATTCCATCTTGAATCCCTTGGTCCCCACTTGGACCATTAAAGACAACTTCCTTCTTGAGTTACCTTTGCATCTCGGATTTTAACCGATTGAAGTTTATCTTCAAAAGAGTTCTTCATCGTTGCATTGGAGTAGTGATAATTCATGTATAGCAAGTTCCATCATTTGGTAATTAAGTTAAACCGTCCAAAATACTGAAGAGGAATCCACTAGATAGGAGTGATTCATATGCCTTTAAAAATTTAAGATTTTGCTTTCAAATCAAAACTTCCATCTATGTTTAAAATAAAAATCCTTTGGCAAAACTCTGAAGTTCACAAAACATTTTTTTTAAGTTATGGAAGCTGGTAATTATTTGAAAAACATTAAATATGCATTTTGAATCACTCTAACTTTCATACATGCTCCCAAGTGGTAATCATTAAGTCTTAAATAACTAAAATTCTCCATTTTACCCTTCTCACCTTCAAGGAACATCTTCAAAACTTTTATTCATTCCAAATACTAGTCTTCTTTAGTTTTGGAAATAACATATTCACACTATGCCTAAACTAATCATGTCAACCCTTCAATCCTTTTGTTTCTTGAGCGTAAATTCAATCAATATTCAACACAAGCTTACTATCTGATACAATAACAAACAAACAAATAACATACAAGCAAATTAAACATATCAAATAAGAAAACAATAATCAATTCATCCTCACATCACTTACTCAGTGCGTAAAGTATATGATATCCACCACTTTGATCACCAAATCCTTTGCTACGACCACTTGCCCTTGGGAATCATAATAATCACATTGGCTTATCCATAGCCTTTAATCCTTTGCTATGTCCACTCTGCCCCATTGAGTCATGACAACTCCACTGCACTGGCTCATAGCCATGCTACGATTACTTTGCCCCATGGAGTCATAACAACTCCGCTGCACTGACCCACAGCTAATAATCCGTCTCTCGGTGGTGAGTCAAGCTATAGACATCGATAACCCCTTTGCACACGCCCCCGCAGCAAAGTCCAACTCTTGAAGTTAACTCGTTGGTTCCCATCTGGATCCTGAGTAATAACTTCCCATCTGGACTCCCTTTGCATCTCGGGTTTTGGTTGAATTGGAGTTGGTCTTCAGAAAAGTTCATGATCATCGTTGCGTGGTAGTGGTAAAAACTCGAATCCAGTTCGATTCGGTTTGGTATTCTTGTTCGGCTCGTCCATTTCGGTCCGGTTCGATGCTCCACTCCAACTCCAACCCTATGCAAGTGGCCCTCCTTTTTGCCATGTTCCAGTTTAGTTTGGTTCGTCTTATCCAATCCGATCCAGATCCTTGCATAATTTTTAGCAAGCTATTTTTCGCCGAACGATGACGTTTTCAACCATTCTAACTTTTCTATGCAATCATAAAACATACCAAATGACAGTAACAACATATAAGTTCAATCAAAAAGATCAAAACAACATTCATGTTCGTAAAATGGGACTAATTAACCCTAATTAATCTTAATCCCTTAATTAGTGTATAAATATGCAAATCATTCGCAAATGATCATCTTCTATTAACTAATGAGATAGCTTTAAAACAAAGTATATATGTTACAAAAAATAATAATTCTAGACCATTGTTGTCATCTAAAATTGATTTTATCTTTACTAAGATTAGGTTTCAACTGCAACTAATAACCATGTGTATGTCCATTCAGGTTATAAATCACCCCATAAATGTTCATCATGCCTAATTTTTTTTTCTTTATCCACCATAAAAGGTTTCTTATGAATAAACAGCATTGTAGAGTGAGGTAATAACTAAACAAACAATACATACACATAAAGCATGCAATTATAAATCAAAAAAATTTCTCCTATATTTGAACCAACCTTAAGGTGTAAATCATAACAATATAACGGTTAAACCTACCTAAGGCTCAGGTAATCACTAAACCTAAGCTCTGATACCAAATGTGAAGACCCGCTATTTTTAATATACAAGTCAGTTATAAACGATATTTGATGCGCTAACAACTGATTTTAGATATTAAAAATAGTGGGCCATGGATTTTTTTTATATATACTTTACAAAAGTAACCAACAACAAAGAAGCCACAATGGTATAAAATAAATGATTCACATAAATATGTCATCACAATCCTCTTTATATATTTACATTTATAAAACAAGAAACAATATGTGGATATTGCACAATACCTAAGGTCTGATTCGTTCCTTTTCCTTTTGCTTTCCCTCACATGTCATTTGCGAAAATCTATGCAAAAAAAAGGGTATCAACTATATTTGTACTGCGCCCAACCCTATACACCCCAGCCCAATTTAAGGGTTCCAGTGGCTATTGCATAGGAAAAGACTGCCTATGTACCCCTTTTGAGGGATCAAGCCCACGTGGTTCTATTTCCTTCTCTTCTCATGCATCCAAATACTTGTTAGTGCATTAAAACCATTACATCCATTTAACCAATGCAATCAATGTAATTTAATACCAATGTAAACATTGTATTCAACATAATTAATGCAATCACCGCACCAATGTAATCAAATAAGACTAGAAAATAATATTTTGCTCATCTATCACAATAACGTTAACATGTAGTCATCAAACACTTATAACATTCCATGAGAAATCCAACTTACAAGATAAGAAGGTAACAACACAAATATACTTACACAATTATTATTTATCAACTAATAATAATACACCTTCAATGTAAGTATAAACAGTTCAGTGTATACTAACCATTCGAAAATAGTAACACGGTCATCAACATCGCCGAACGTGTACTAGTTCAATCAATATTAGTAACAAAAAATTCATCATCAAATAACCATGATTAACTGTACATCAATTTGCAGTAATAACGGTATAACATCGCATATTCATTCCTAATGCGAACCATCATCATGAAACAAAACATGTAAAAGAACTTAACTATTAAACATGTGTTGCAACCATTCAATCATGTTTACGATAATTGTTTTATTTTATGCCAAAATAATAGTGATTTTATACTAAATTCATTTAATATACCAAAAAGTCATTTTTATCGCCATTTATTCCAAAACTGTGAAATTTTTAGCAAAACTATGTCATCATTTATAAATCTTATTTTGTTGAACAAGAATGTTTATGATATTATTCCGAAATCAGTAAATAATGACCTTATTTAACATCTCTAATTAATTTCATTTTTTTTTCAAACACTATTAATGCATACAAATATGGATAATCATACTTTCCATTTATTTAGTATATTTCAACGTCATTACTCAATTTCATGAATTTATTTTTAATGAATAACTCATATATTCAATTCTGAAACTAATTAAAATCCTAATAGTGCAATAATAAGTAATAAGCAATAATTTTTGACACAACCACCTAAAATGTCTCAAATATCAAATAATTGTTAACATATCACATCATATCATAAACTAATAATCATAAATATGCATCAAGAGAACACAATAATTTAAATTCAATTAGTTAAGAAAAAAACTATACCAATGCTTTTGCAAATAATCTTCAACTCATACAATCCATACACGTGTATCTTCTCCATTTTATCTAATGCACATTCTCCTTTGCTGTAGCAAATTTAGTTGCATAGGCTTTCCTCCTTTTTCTCTTTATTCTATCCATTCACTATTCTTTAATTCAGCATGTAACCTTTTTATTATTTCCAATTAGGAAAATTTAGAGAAGAAAATAGAATATGTTTAAAGATTTTTTTTTCAAGGAGGAAGAAGGAAGAAAAAAGAAGAAGATCCCCCTTAGGGTTAAATTTGGCTCACTTATATTGTAGTTAGAGTTTTAAGTAGTGCATTAGATTAACACTAGGAATTCTCAAATTTAACCACAACCGCTCTCTTATTTACTTCGAAATGAAGTAATTTCTTATGGCATATCTCATATGTCTATTACTATTATTTTTATCTAACCCATGATAAAAAGGATTTGAATAAACCAAAAGAAGCAACAAGTGAATGTATCTTTAAATCTTATTAAAAAGTTACCATTTATACAAGAGAATTAATTTATACTCTTAAGGAAATAAACCCCTAATAAAAATAATTCAATCCTCCTACATGTCAATTAGTTCCTAATTAATCCTCACATGCACGATTAATCAAAACATTTACATATATACGTGAATATATGATAATTCAAAGTTATACCGATTAATGTCTAATAGCTGCAAAATATGCATAAACCTCACAACCATCCGTAATTAAAATACATTGTCAATTGATGCAAATTAATTCTTTACATTGTAAAATGAAAGACATATTGTGTGTATTTGTGTGTATATATATATATATATATATATATATATATATATGCATAGGATGATTTGAATCCAACTAATTAATTGCATGAATATGCAATTAACCCTCCCTCCATGTAAAGTCAACAAATGTCTAATAAGTGAAATATATTGACAACTAATGCAAATGGATTGCTTAACAATTAAAAAAATGCCACTTATATAAGGGAATTAATTGGTATTCTTCAGGAAAAATTTATAGTAATACAAATTAATTGACATACATGTCAATCAATGCCTATTTAATCTTCACATGTGCAATTAATCAGTTATTGCTCCATAGTATATAAATTATGGCATTTACATATTTATACATGTATGGGAAAATTTATTGTAAGAATAGGCAATAAACCCCATAACCATCCATAAATCAAATATGTCATTGATTATTGGACAATTGATAGCTTTCCTGTTTTTCAAAAGTGGAAAGCAAATATAATTTTAATTTTTCCTTTTTTTTCTTTGCTACTTCCCCATAACATAGAAAGTCTATGCATGATCAAGTTATATACATGTATATATATTTATACATACAAAAAGGATTTAAATAACATGTTAATTAACGTGCAATTAATTTACAGCATATGTACTATAATCTAGAAACAATATCCATCCCATATATATGTAACATATTACATACAACCATATAAAATCTTTCCTTATATGCAACTCTTAATCTTATGTGTCTCTTATTTGTATACAAATATCTCATATTTGGAACATGCATAAATTTGATTGGTTTACCTAAAAACCAAAAATATATCAATGACGGGAATCAAACTCATGATTTCATGTATGAAAGTCCACTAAGTTAACAACTACACTAAACACATTTCTTATTCACAAAATTATAACATTAAAAATTAATGGTTCCATGTGTGTATCTTTCATTCTAAAAAAAAAAAAAATATCTTGTAAATGATAATCTAAAATATATCAAAATTATATATCAAATTGATTGTCTTGGAAAGACCTTCGCAACGGTAATAGATACATCATCCGATTGATCACCTAGTAAAAATTAATTCTTAATTACTTCACTTTCTGATACATAAAAGTTGTGGGATGTTACACCCTGGTCCATGGTGCCTTTAATTCTAGTAGATCTCGGTCTTTCCGGTGTTCTCCGAGCTTACGGTGGAAAAACCATATGCCCTGAAGGTTGTGGCCTGTAGCGTTTGTCACGAACTGGATGAAACTCCGGCGTATAAGTCGCATGATAACTTTGAACTGTGTACCAGTAGGAGGCGAAGTCGTGGTGAGCTCTTTTGGCCCCATTTGCCACTGTCGAACATGCAGCCATAACATGCGGCGCACAAGGAAGGAGTCGTAGCAATGGTATGTTACATATACAAGAACAAGTATTACCATCTATCTTTACTGTAAATTCATCACTGAAGTAGTGTATTACAACCCATTCATTTTCGTCAAAGCGGACTATTCTGCAACATCAAGCTTCTTCAGCTCTTTCAGCTATTTTTGCTTCCCATTTCAGAGTTAATTTGCATACCGAACCAATCACATTTTGCCGTCTGTTACAGAAATAATCCACCGATCTATAGAAGGTACTTGCGTTTTCTTAATTAACGCTACTATCTGAGTTCTACCAAACATCATTATAACCCCATATGTGCGTCATTCAAAATGACGCTCCAGAGCATTTTTTTAAATGACGCTCTATGGGTTCAACAAAAAAAAATACTAGGTTAGTAAGATAAAAACTTCTCCGCGTCATCTTAAATACCGCTCGAATGCGTTATTACAAATGACGCTAGTAGTAAATAACGGTTTTGGCTGATGTAACATAAGCCAGGCTATGACCATAATAAGTTTTGAAACTAGGATAAAAGTGTTATAAGTTCATAAAATGTGGCCGAATCGAAAAAAACTCCATAAAATAATTCCTATATGATAGTTCCCTAAAGCATGTGGCTTGTTGCATATTCGATAAAGTTATACCTGGAGAATAACAAATGAAACCTAATAAATAAATATCATCATTTGTTCCCAATAAAAGTAACAGTAACATGTATTGCTTCCCACATAGGGTAATATAACAAAAACATAAACAAAAACGTCCAACATGCGAAGTTGAGACACATAATCCAACTAGTTATATATGGTTAAGTACACCACAAAAAATAATTATCTATATAAGTATTTGAAGTCTCCACCTTCACCTTTAGATTCTTTATTTTTTAAAGTTAGAGATGTACAGTTAAAACACTTCGCGGTTATATAATGATATAGGTGCAAAAATATATATCAAGGATAAGGTGGGAAAATATAAGAAATATATGGAGACGCAAAGAGATTTACTAGATGTAAAACCAAATATTTCAAATTAATTAATTATCATTATTTTATTATATACGTAGAAGAAATTGATATTAATTAACCTTATATAACAAATTTCAATAATACCATAGTTATGCACACTGAATTTGATGATTGCAACAGACTTTACTGTACACTGGACACTAAAGCCTTCAAATTAACTTTTTACACTAGCTTCATCGATTTGTTTTTAAAGGTAATTAGTCGAATCAAGCTCTATATGTTAATACTGCTAACGCGAGTGCTATAAAACCTTTATTTAGAGAATGCAACAGAATATAACGAAATTATAAGACGATATATTATTCATCAATGCTAAATTTAAATAGTGTAGCGGGTGAATAGTGCTAGGGATATAGCAGAGATTTTCCGAGGCATTAGTAGGGCTTTAGTTGCACAAAGATAAAGGCATATTTGTGAGCACTTCTGAAACCACTTTCTAATATAAGATATCCACATTAGTAGATATCGATAAACACTGTATAATTATCCTATCTGTCAACAACCATTAAATTAATGAATATAAATGGAAATTTTTTAATTTAACGTAATTTTTTTCCTAATCCTTTGATTATTAAATTATTGAAAATAGATAAATGTGATGGTATAAAATAGGAGCAGTCGGTATGCATTTAGTGCATAAAATGCACACTTCTAACTTAATAAAACAGTAACAAATATCTTTCATGATATTAAAATACCTACAATTTTACTTTATTCTCAAAAAAAAAAGTAAGAGTATAATTTTCTAATGCAGATATCTTCGTATTTACATCTACACTCATTTTTCTGTACAACAGATAATTATCTTTTTTTAAATGGAAATGCAGACAGTTGGATATCCATTAACATCTCTATCTTTATTTGCAAGTCCGAAGCAATATGTCTCAAGTAAGCAGTTGTGAAATTAAGAGGAAAACAATAATAATCGTCGAGTTAAACAATATTTTGGTGTGAGTAACATTGGTCTCCTTAAAAATAATATATTTGACTGTAAGTCCACGACGTAAAGCAAAACAAATATTTCCCTCAAAATCCAAGCGTAAGCATCATCTTCATAATATACCGCTTGCTATAAACATGTAGATGGGATATCAAATTTTAACTTGAATAATTTAGTAAAATGTTCCACACTAACATCAATCAAAACATTCAATCATTAATCCTTGTATATTCTTCTAGTTTGACTGATTTAATTGATAATATTTTATTTAATTTCATTGATTCATCAATAATGATTACTTCACCTTTATGTTACTAGCTCTCTTTTAGTGCCCATACAACACCATTAAAGGTATTACACCATTTTTTACTGCACTAACCTACTTAGGTGGGGTTGAGCTCTTAAGCACAAGTAGGGTTACACCTCCAAGACAAATTTCGCTTCTCTTGAGAGGAGCCTTATAATCTCTCTTTGTCCCAAAACTCATTAGTTTTCTGTTGCATCTCATTAATTATAATTTGTTACTTTAGGTCCAATAGGTGTCTTAAATACATTTATACTCGCTCGAGATTCGACCCTTATTATACCCACTTAAAAAGCATTCATGGTTTTGTTCATTTACATTATATCATAAGCAATCATTATCGAATCTGGCAACTTCGTAGAAGGTAAATACCGAATTTTAAACTTTCTCTCTAAATGGATTTTAGTGGCCTACAAAATCTAATATTTGATATCAGATCCATTTTAATCATTTTAATTAAATTCATATATTATCTGATTATCTCGTTTTTATTTAGTTAATCAACATTAATCAAATATAATATGTGTGCATATAGGCACATCTTAAAATTATTATACATAAACGAAAATTGTGGTGTAACCGGAAGATACTATACATATACAATGACATGATTAATATGTACTTGAATAGATATTGAGATTTATATTTACTGCATATATGTCTATGCATGTATATGGGTGTTAATCCGATTTTTTTATTGAAAAGGAGATTCCATGGAAATAAGAAGTTCATACAAAATTCGATTTAACCCAAACTTATCAAGTATCGATCCATATTAATAAAATGTGGTGTGTTAATCGACTATGCCATTATGATCCTAAACCTCTTATTAGCCAACAATATAGGTTTAAAAGCAATAAGGCATTCCGAACTCAAGATATTCGATGGATTGAACTAACTAAAGATAGAAAAATGGTTCAATTCGCAAGTATGAACAATGAAGTCCAAACCTTATGAAATTTGGCATATAGCATCAGAATATGATAAGAATATCAAAAATGAAGAAGAAAAATCATATTTTGTTATGTCCATGGATCGACACCGATCTATAGGCTATGGGAATCAATGTCGATCTATAAGCCCTAAGCAAATAAATGTTATACTTCGGGCGATGCTTAATAAGTGCATAAGTGGACTATTCTACGAAGTAACTCAGCCAAACTAGCTCTAGAACATCTGTAAATACCCTTACACCTCCTATATACTAAGGATCTTATTACTCCCTGTTGAAACTTTGCCAAGTACTCTCTTAACTATAATATCCTCCAGAGAAAAGAAGACCTCTTCACAAAAATTGAGCTATCGTGATCTATTCTAATAGTTCTTTTCACTTATGACTCTTGTTCTATACTTTGGAGATTTATTCAAGTGTTTATACTCAAAATTATTGTAATTGGCATGGCGAATATAATGATGAACATGTTGAAAATTGACGTTGTAACACCAGCATTTTACGTTCGGAGGATCGTAAAATATTTTTATTTTATTTCCTGAGGGTTGAACTCTTTCAGTTTGAGTTTTGTTTGATACTGGAGCATCGCATTCTTTCATTTGCAATGAGCTTGTGTGCCATTTGGGTTTGGAACTCGAGATTTGTGATAGGTCATTGATCGTGACTAATCCAGTTGGGGGTTCGTCCAGTTTGTGCATGTTGTGTCATGGTCTAGTATTGTCGAGTCATGGTTGCTCTTTTGTGTGTGATTGCTTTGTTCTTAACTTCATTGGGTTTGGGTCATCTTGGGTATGGTCGAGCAGGGAGTGGCTCGAGCAGGGAATGGCATGTTGGAGAATGGAGTTTTGATGACAACAACCTTATTTCAATTATCATTGATTATATACTAACACTTTTTGTATAGAATATATGTATATATATATATATGCAAGGATTATTTACAGGAAATATCACTGAAGACTGTACAGTTTTAAAGATAATAGAGATTCAAAGATCAGAGAAATTTCAAGACTCATGAGTATTCAAGAATTCAAGAGTCCAAGACTAATATAGTTATAAAGTCTAGATTCTGTAAGAGTCTAGATAGCACTCAAATTCAAATTTTGATTTTCAATTCTATCCTCAATCCTCTCTATTTTATTTTCTATTCTTTTTTCCTTTCTTGTTCTTCTTTGTTTTTCAAACTTAAATTTTATATTTATATTCTTGTACTTTATATATTTATATAGTTTAAAACCTTATAATGTTATAATTTTATAAATATATTTATATAGTTTAAATTTATGTTTTCATATGTTTTTCTATTATATAATATTAATTTACAAATTTTTACTCAAGAATTTCCAGAATTATTTTTATATCAAAACACTTGAAAAATAATTTAAAATATAAAATTAAACTAGGGTATGTCAACATACCAAAAACACCATGTCGACATATAACTGTCACTTTTTCAATTTTGAAAGGAAGTGTCTTTTCACTATTTGAAACGATTCAGAATCATTGCAACCTTTCAGACTCTATAAAAAGGGGTTAAAACCGAATTTTTAATCATATCTTCTTCTCCACTTTCACCCTCTTTTATTATATAATCATTTTTAATCATTTTGTTGATTTCTACACTTATACTCTCCCAAATTCAATTCTGTTTTGATCAAATTTCTTCTCTCTACTCTCTCTTCTCATCTCTCTCTGAATCAAGTGCTATTGAAGAGTTCTAGGGCTATTTGTAATTGTTTGGGTTGAGTAAAAGTTAGAATCGGTGGTATCCCTTATAGCCGTGAAATCAAGGAGGTTAGAATCAGTGGTATCCCTTATAGCTGTGAAATCAAGGAGGCTGGAATCGGTGGTATCCCTTGTAGCCGTGAAATCAAGGAGGTTGTAATTAGATTTGGATATAGTAATAAAACTCTGCGCAATCCAGCATTGCGTGGGACTGGACGTAGGAGGAATCCGAACCAGTATAAAATCCGGTGTGTTCTTTCCTTTTCTGCATCTTTATTTCTATTTATTTTGTATTTGTATCTATGTCTGTGATTGTGTTTGTGGTTCATCTCATAGTTCACATAAGTTTTAGATTTTGTTTAAATTCTCACAAACACTATTCACTCCCCCTCTAGTGTTTGTTTTTCCTTAACGATCTATTTCGCATTCCCTAACATGGCGAGCAGGGAGTGGGTCGAGCAGGGTATGGTCGATCAAACTATGGTGTGGTCGAGCACAAGGGGGTCGGTCACTATTGTGACACCCCATGTCCGTTAATGTCACTCACAACGGGAATTCATTAAGTTTCGTGAAGCGTTATCGGTAAACAGACACAGAAGATTACAAGACATAAATATAGAATAATAGCGGAATAAAAACTTTATTTATCATAAGATACCGTGGTACAAAAACATCACATATCTGAAAACATAAAAGCCCATTACAACATAAAAGTTACAGTCTTGTACTTCAAAAATATCAGAGTACATAAAATAAGTAAAATTCCCCAAGAACAAAATATAGCCATATCAACAAGGATAGGAGCTTGAGCCATACATATCAGCAGCTCCAGCAAAATAAGCAGAATCACGGTCAAGCCTAAGTGTTTCCTCCCAGAGAACCTTGGGGGAGGGGGGAACGGAAAAAAGAAGGAGAACAAAAAGGGTCAGACGTAAAGTCTGGCGAGTCTAGTGACTTTTAGCAAGTAAAAATTAAAGTAGCATGACAGGCATATAAAGTAGAACTTCCCCCTTTTGAATAGGTGATTATGTCCCCACTTCCCTCTTTTGAATTATATGTCCAACTCATGTTTATATTCGAATTATGCCAATATTAACCTTTTTCCCTTCCCGTTCCCTAACTAGCGTGTTCACATAATTTATGGCATGTATAGGCTAAATAATAGCCTAATCATAAACGATAAAAAGGGAAGGTAATGGAAGTATGACAAGGGTGAATGTTCTAACATAACTAGCGTAAACATATGGTGAACATATGACATAGTTCTAATGAACTTGTGGCAATTAACTAGTTGTAACATAGCAAAGGTTATAAGATGAACATGACAAGATCTAAATTTAATTTAGATGTCTAACAGGTTTAGTTCTACTATAAGAAGCACAAGGGGATCCAAATAATAAACTAGATCTGATTAATAATTTAGGTTTCCACATAATATAGATCTAAAACGTAGATCTAACAAATAGGGATTAAGATCTACGTCATAGAATGTTCACCTAATTCAGATCTAATAGATAAAAATTAGATCTAACACAAGTAAGGATTTAATCTACATAGAATGTCCACATGATTCAGAAAAATTAGATTTAACGAAAATAAGAATTTATATCTATATAGAATGTCCACATAATTCAGAAAAACTAGATCAAACACAAATAAGAATTTAGATCTACATAGAATGTCCACATGATTCAGAAAAATTAGATTTAATACAAATAAGAATTTAGATCACATAGAATGTCCACATGATTTAGAAAAATTAGATCTAACACAAATAAGAATTTAGATCTACATAGAATGTCCACTTGATTCAGAAAATTTAGTTCTAACACAAATAAGAATTTAGATCTACATCATAGAAATTTAGATCCAAGTTATAACCAATTCCAAAATGTCATATGTTCATAATTTACAAAGGTTCTAATATAATTTAGGCATATGAACATATCAAAATCATAGTCGTGACATGTTTACTTTTAAATATTCAATTCTAAAATCAACTAGGAACTCACAGAATTTAGATTAAAAGATAGAAAGAGAATGGATCTTGAATCTCTATTTGCTTTGGTAGTTGTAGAAGATAAGAGATCCTAGTTCAGTTCAGACTCCGGTAGAGTTTGGCCGCCATGATTCTTAGTGAAGAAAAACAAGGGAATTGAGGTATATTTATAGCTGCTTATGTCCAGAATTCGAATGCTACCTCAGCCCTAGAGTGAATCGGGCCACGGGCCGACACCCAATTAGGTCCGGATGCCCAAAAACATACATGGGCGCACTTTACATGTGCGCCAGTGTAAAAATACATGGGCTCACTTGTCAAGTGCACCGGGAATTTCTGCTTTTTTTGCCAAACTTCTACCGTCCATAACTTCTTCATGCGTTATCCGTTTTACGCAAACCAGGTGTCTATCTTGACCAGAATTTCGAGACGGACGCAATGGCGCAGTCTGTTTCCCTTATTTCTGAATATTAAATTAATTATTCTTTAATTTATCCACTTTAATGTTGTTAAAATTTTGGGGTGTTACAACTATGGTGTGGTCGAGCAAGAAGGTTGGTCGGTCGAGCATCCCAGGTGGGGTCGGTCGTGCATAACAGGGGGTTGGTCGCACTGGGTCATTTTTGGAAAAAATATATTTTTGGGTACGACTCAGATTTAAATAAAAATACCTAGAAAAAAAATCGGGGGAAACCCCCCCGAACCCTAGACGTAACGCAATGACGTAATTTGGCTCGGTAATGTCGTGACTTTGAATTGAATTCAATAAGAAATGTCAAAGTGGTGTGAAGTGTTCGTCACTAGTTGTGATGCAATGAGTGTGATTACAACTCAAAGGTGTCCTGAGTTGGGTGATAATGGTTTGATGGTTGTCATCGATGACGACTAGATATATTGAAGGCTAAGAGACTTTCATTGTCGTAGGTTTTAGCGGGCTCAAAGCGGGGGTACAACAGAGATGTCTAAAAGACCACTTGTAGGTCGAGTACCCTGGGCGTCGTATATGGCCTAGATATGTCAAATTGTATGATGTATGGGGTTTTTGCTAGAACCGGGGTTTCCATTAGCCCTTGATGGATGGCAAATTGTTTGGCCAATCATACGATTAACGATGGTTTCGAAAAACGATTGGCGGTGATAGCCAACATCTGTCATGGTTGATTAGTTGCCTTATTTGTACCGTCTCACATAGATTGTCCAACGTCGAAGGAGATGTTTCTTAGGTGCTTGTCTGATATTGGTTTAGGCCTCTGGGACCTGTTCTTGAGGAATGTTAAATTCGATTAGGATGGTTTACGTGAGATATATATAATCTGGATGCTATGAGTGCTAGTGGTGTTTGTTCTGGTCCATGAATGAATGGTTGAAGGGTTTGATTTAAAGGCTATCACTGTCTGATGTGGGGAAGATGAAGTTGAGTTCTTCTCAGGTGATGTGGGTAGATTAGTTTGTTTATTTACCCATTTCCCATATACTTTATTAATGATGTTTGTTAGTTGTTTTACCGCTCACAAAGACTGTTGCCTGACTCAAGGTTTTATGTTTCCCTCTTATAACCTTTGGTTGTTCATCAGATTGTTTGGATGGGCAGACTAGGTGGTTGATGACAGGTGATAGCTTAGTGAGGACGATGTAGCTGTTCGGAGGCGAGCAGGAGGCTGGCGTACTATCTCTCTTACTATATAGTATTTTTGCTTCCGCTGTTCGTTTTTCTTCTCTGAGTGTTGTAGTGAGGCAAATTGTATAAACACTATTGTTGTTATCTAGGTGTATGGATATTACTTTCTCGTTGTTATGCAAGTTCAGTGTTTCCTGATTCACTAATGATACCTGTTGTATATGTTCTATTATATTTTATTCTTGCACTGCGAGTTCTACGATAGGTTCTGATGACCTACTTTGATGATCGTCCATGGCTGCAGTGTACACCTTTCAACGCATTATTTCTCTTGTATGGTGTAAGGGTTATGGGTGGTCGTCACAGATGTAGGCCTCACTAACTGGTGACCCACTATTAAACTCTTTATTATCTTTTTCTTCTTTTGATTTCTTTCTTTTTCCATCCATTTTTATATTATCTTTGTCTATGTTATTTTCCCAAAAGGGCTGGTGCTTTCATAATATTTCGATGTTAATGCCATTTTTGGCATTAACATTTGATGCTTACACTGATAATAGAACTCAAGAAGAAAGTCTGTGTTGTTCGCTAAAGATTCTTAAGGTCTTGAAGACATGTTTATTAGTAAAGCTGTGGGAAATCCATAAGTTAAGATAATGGAGGTTAAAAGGAAGACTAGCATTCTGAAGCTGCTTCCGGAACTATAGGAGGAGATACTAACGCTTCTTCCTCCAATGATCCAAGTGAGACCTATATCCAAAGAGAAACTATAACCAGAAGAGAATTAGACATGGTGGCAAAGAACATTAACCTATGTGTGGATACTATAGACAGGGCCCTAAAGGAGAAGATGGATGCTTTGCTAGCATATAAGCCTAATGTGGGATCTACCTGAGTAGATCTTGATTTGGAAGAAAATTTGCACTCTTCCACGTTGAATTGGCATAGAACAAATCAAAACCATGTGCATAGAGTCGATACTGATGATTTAAACCAAGTTGCCATGGAAGAATATAGAACTTTGCTTCTTAGGAATCTCAATCTCGAAACAATCTGTATCTCCATGTAGATGCCACTAACAACCTGGATATGGTGTTCATGTCAGAGGATAGTCAAGATGTTGAATTGGAAGATTCCAAAACCAACATCAATGTAGGCGGAAGAAGCTAACCCAATACATACCAACCTATAGTGCAACCTCCGCCAAGGGTACTAAACACCACCATAGGGGCTCCTCTAAATATTGGAGGTTTAGGATCTCAATTGGCTAACCGAAATTGTTTGTAAAGCCAAACACTTGGGGACGCTGCTGATATTCACCTCATGGAGCATCATTCCAGTGAGGAGTATATTTTTGCAATGATTAAAGTGTTGATGTATGAAAGCATGTTCTGAAAAGAAGATGAAGAAAACTGTGGTTTTGCTCTGAGTTGAACACTATTTATATAGGAAATTCTGGATGCTGAATATCCTAAGAAGTTTAATCACCTAACCATGCCTGCGTAAGCAGAACGTCTGACCCAGACTTGCTTTTGTATAAGTACGAGTGGCATATGAATGGAGCTCAATCCACTAATGAATTGAACTGCAAATACTGCCCCATCCATTTTGAAGGAGTTGCTTCGTTGTAGTTCAGAAAGTTACCTCCTAAATCTATCTCTCAATTAGGGAAGTTGACGCTAAAACTTAAGGAACAGTTCAACTTGTACATTACTATAATGACTCGAACGTTTAGCCGTTAAGTCGAATATTTATAATTGGTTTTAAATGTTGATTTGGGAATCTAAATAACTCTAATTTCTAGGATTTTGAGTATTAATTTAATCTGAATAGTAAATAATAAATTTAATTTTGAAAAAAATAGTGAACAAATTAGATTTGAGATATAGTATCAATTGAATGATTTATTAAAACCTAATTAAATTTAGACTCGATTATAATAAGGAACTTATTTATCAAACAGAGTTTGAACATATAAATTTAATTTAATTAGAAATGAGCTCGCAACATCGCGATAGTTCGTAGTTTTACGTTTGGAACTTCAATTGAATGTACAGGGTCCAACAAAAGTCGGAAGTCTTTGAAACAAGAATCTTCCGGATCTATTGAAATATAGTTTTCTAATGGAAGAGAAAAATCAATAATTCATCTTGTAGATTTTGAGTTATTTCCAAATCAATTTTTCAGAAAAATCGCGGTATAATCGTTTATGAAAACGACTTATTAAATAAAATGGATGATTTATGAATAAAAATGGATATCGTTTTAACTTAAAAAATTTAAATGTTGAGTTTAAAATCCAAAATAGTTTATAATGAAGTTATATAAATTCTATTTCAATATAGACGATTATAATAATTTATTATCAATGGATTTATATTTATTTAAATTAATTTATATTTTATCGATTTAATTTAACACTTGAGAATAGCCAATTTCCAAATGACCTCAAATTTAATGAAATTAATTTTATAAAATCTGTATTGGTTAATTATTATAAGATTTCCAGTTTCGTATTAATTGGAGTTATTTTGTGATCGTGCGCAATATAAATGCATATCGATTTACGTTGTGAAATCGAAAGGGAATTTTTCAAATGGTATCGGAATCTGACGTAATCAGTTCCATCGTGTCTGGAATATTAAGTTATTATAGGAATTCAATTTTCATCGCGATCAGAGCTCTTATGTGGTCGTTTAAGTGTGAAAATTCAGATGTAAGTTTCATGTAAATAAAATAATAATAAATAATATTCTAATCCTCTATATAAATTCATTGCAACCCTCCCTCTCTGTTTATTCCACAATCGCCACACTTCGATACATTTAATTAATTAAATCGGCAAACGGTGAAGAATTGGCGAAGGTGGCTAACTGGAAAGTTGTAGAGGGGAGGCTAGTTTGTTGGTCGGTAGTGGTTGGAAGGGTCACAGTGGCTTGTGGTGACCAGAATCGGGTGTTGAACTTAAAAGTAGCAGTTATGTTTTTTGATCAATTATGGCGTCGACGTTGGGTTTTGGGTCTAAAGGTCTATAGGGAAGTTGTGGGGATGAGGTTGACCAAGTTGTTAGAGGTAGTCAGAGGTCATTCCGTTGACCAACGGCGGAGAAAAGTGGGTTTAACCAATTTCCATTTGAATAGGGTTCCTAGCAATTTGGTGGGGTTTTGGGGGTCAGGACGACCACTGGTGGCACGCCTCGGGAAGGGCAAGTTGATGGTGGGTGAGTGACTCCGACGGCTTGTGGTGGTGGCAGTGGGCGGATGTAGGTAAGGAGCATCGTTCAAACACGAATCAGAAGCAGGAGTTGTTAGGCTGTGTTTAATTAACTTAATTAAGGTACTTAGGAATGTTAATTGAGTAATTAGTAAATAAATATTTTATTCTTAAATCAATTAAAGCTTTTAATGATAATAACTTTGTCATACATTATCATAATGACATGAAACAAGAAGTGTTGGAATCGTGGCGACAAATACTATGCGATCGAGCTAGTTTAGAAGAATTCAGATCTCACTGGAATTTTATCTAATTTCGAACGTCAATTTGAAATTAGATAACCAACCTGAAATCATCGATCGAAATTGAAAAGTGAATTAATGCGATGATCCGAATCCATAACCTTAAATAATATTGACTCACAAAGAGTGCGTGTGTGTGTGCGCGCGCGTGTGTATAGGGTGAACAAATAGATAATAATTCTTTGTTTATGCATGTGATAAGTGGATGAATTGTGCATGGTTAACTTGTGAATAAATATACATGTTTGATTGTGTGTTGAGTTTTATATTGAAATTTGGCTTAAGTATTATAAAGAACTAGTATAAGCCTAGGGGTAGAACGAGTAATAGTGAGGGGTGAAACCCTAGTCGTGCAACCTAACAAATTAGAAAGGAAAAGAGGCCACCCTGATTTCACTCTCATTTAACAAATAAAAGAAAATAAAAATGGTCGAAGCCCTTGCAAGTAAAACTGGGGAAATCAGAAGCCATCGGCTCGCATCAAATAGGAGTGGATTTGAGAGGGAGGACAATAATAGGTGTAGGATGATCGGAGGCCCAATCGAGGAGCTGAAAGGATAGAAGTCGAGAATAAAACTCGGTGAGTATGGTTCTTTTATGATTTGGCAATAAGACCTTTTATAGGCAACCGCTTTATATGTGTGTTTTATTGTATGATTAGTATAATGAAATATTGATGTCGATTATGTGATTGACAAGTTAGTATGGATGGTTTATGTAGATGGATGCAATATTGATCTGAAAAGCATACCGTTATAGTAGAAATGGATACATATTACTGATTGTTTGCTATATATGTAGATATGATTAAAAATAGAAGTGGTTTTTTTATAAGTAAGAAAGTTTAGTGGATCTGACATAAAATAATAGATATATTTAAATACTGCTTGTTGCGTAGTAGGGTTAAGAAGTAGAATTAGGCAACATTAATAAGTAGATTCAAGCTTATGTTTATTCCTACATAAAAGACCAGTGGAGTAATGAGATTTCATGTGATGATCCATTGAGTTCTTACTTCTTATTAGATTTTCCATGCCAAATTCTTGTATTCATGTGAAGATATTTGGGAAGGAAAAGCAAAGGGTTAGAGGTATCCTAAAACTGCTCTATCCATATGTGCACAACAAAGTGAATATATATTAAAATGATATTATAAGGCCAGTATGATTTTTATGGATAAATGTGATTTATGCCATGAAATCCCAGATTTAAATATATATTATGATAGGCCAGATTAAACACAAATGCGTAAGTTTTATCGCTTCATGATGCTTTTGCTTGAATAAGTCATTTGTGTGTTATAATTGAATGAGTATGTTTGGAATATAAATTGTATCCAAAATTTATTGGATTTATTGAATGATATGCACATATATATTGTGGTATGTTTGGATGAATACCATGGGGAATGGTTAGGGAAATGGAAAATAATGCACTAAGAAGTGTGCATGGGAAAGAATTTCAGTAAGAACAGGTGTTAAAATCTAACATGTAAACAAGAAAAGGGGCCAGGAACATGCTTGTCATTAGGTTTGCATAGACCTACCTAGCATCAGGTAGAATGTTAGGTATGCACATGGCTTGTTTCATCCCAGAGATCCGAGTGTTTGGAAACAGGAAGGGCATTCCAGGCAATGTTCACACTTGTGTTCAATGTAAGGAAATATGTATTTGACCCAATAAAATTATAAACAGTTAAGTCCTAGGTGGGGTTGTAGACTTAGTTATCATTCAAGTCAAGGAGCAAACCACTTAGGGGAGGGAATAGGAAATTGGATATTCAGGTTCAATTGGTTGTATTGTGTTTGGGTTCTTGGCTTTCATATGCATGATTTTCTAGGTATGTTTGATTGACTTCGAATTTATATATGAATTGCTTTGTTTACTTGCTAGTAAATCTGAAGCACAAGTTCAACATGTGATACTTGATAAGTCATTAAAAAGAAAATGATTGAAAAGTATAAATACAAGTTTGGTAAACATAGGTTAGACTGGAAAATATATTTAGCGACTGAATGCATTCTTTTATTCATGTTTGAGAGAATGATTTATTATCAGAAATGGGAGTTGTGTTTGTGATATGTAGGCATGCTTGGATGTATGGTTGCGTTAGTGACTCACTTTCAGATACATCTATATTAACTGATATAAAATACTTATGAGATTCTGAAACTATGTGGATATATATATACATGCACGAAAATGTATATACATACATCAGAAAATAAATTGCCTAGTTAAGAATGAAATTGACTAAATAATATAAACATATATGAATGTTTTAACTATATATCTGTTATGGCTGTCATGAATAGATACTTGCTATTCTCTGTAATTAATCAAATGATATGTACATTGTTTGGTAAACATATAACCAGTTGCATATATTGGTTTAATCAGGTATAGAATGTTTATTGAATTGCTCCCTTTTAACTGTAAAACAGAGAATGAACAATGCAGTGAATATGACACAAAAATGTAGAAATCAATATTTTATATGCCATATAACTTATGAAACATACTCATACCAGACATGTTAAGTCCGACCTTGTTGATTGCCCATGCAATCTCCTAGGGTGTCTCATTCAAATGACGCAGTTCAGAGAATTGTGTTACAAGCAGGATGCACTTTCAGCCGGGATAGGTGAAACTAAAGATTGGCAGTTAAAAATGTTTAGTGGTTGCTAATTAGTTGCTTTGTTAATGTGAGCAAGAGTTGCATTTGTTATGCTGTGATAATGCAAACTATTTAGTTGTTGTAAACTTGTTAAATGTTGAAGTATATATGTAACGACCCGTATTCTACACATCATAGGATTGTAGAATATTTATTTCTTTCCCATGTGAAGTCGTATGGTCATGTAACTTTGGGAAACATCTATTAGAGTCATTTCTCATGCTTATGATTTTTGTCGATTTTTAAATGACCATTTTGCCCCTAGTTGGTACTGTTTTGGCCATAACTTTTGATTGAAAAGGAATTTTGACCTGAAACCACTTCCATTTGATTCGTTTGATAGTTTCTCTTTCCGTAGAGTGGTCATAATAGCCAAACGGACTTACCGTTTGGGAGATATGGCTGAAACAAGGTTTGGAGGGTGAAAAACTGCTTAACCGGGCCAAATCAGGTGATTAGTGAGTAGGCCCATAACCCATTTCGGGATTAGGGTTATGGGAGGGCTGAAATGAGATGGAGAATCATTCCATTTCAGTTTTCTAGCCTCCACTTATCACCAAGGATCCCTAAAAAAAATGGCCTCCAACCTCTAGATCACCTCCAAATCATCTTTTGGTCAAGGATTTGGCTTAGCAACTCCTAATCAAAGAAGATCTTCACCTAATCAACCTTGGAGCTGCTATTAGCATTGGGATTCGCATCAAATCAGAGCATTATTTCAGATCTTAGTTTGTTTTGTGGCTAAGGTGAGTGATTTGCTTAGTTTTGCACTAATTATGGCTAATTAGGAGTGATTAGTGTTAATTAGCGAATTTAAACATGATAAAATTCTGGAAAAATATTTATAAAATTCGGAATGATGTTTTATACCTCTGATACGAATTTGGGTTAATTTGGTTAAGATTTGCTAATCCTATCATCAGTCCCACCTAAATATGCTTAAGGGGAAATATGGGATTTTGGGTATGTTTGATCCATTTTTACCTATCATATTGATGTTTCGACGTTTGTGGTTGATTATGCATGTTGCTATGACTGTATGAAATGCTATGTGATTGTTTAGAATAGTTGGAATGGTCGAAAACGCCGTCGAGGGGCGTAAACAGCTCGCTGGACAAGGTGCAGGGGTTCGGATCGCATGGGGGGGTTGAGGGACGATCGGATCGCCCTATGGGATCGTGGGGGCATCCCCACGAGTCGAGTCACCTCCTCCGAACCGAACCGTCTGTGCAAGGCCCACGAAGCGAATCGATGCAGCGTCGTGCCAAACTGAAGTACTCCGATCCGGATCGCGAATAAGCATTACGACCCGATCCGTCCATGAAGGGTGAGCACGATCCGTCGACCTGGAGAAGGGCGTCCGATCCGAACCGCTTGAAGAACCACGATCCGATCCGTATGGGGTGTCCCGATCCGAACCGAGAAGGGGAGCACGATCCGAAGCAAAGGAAGGGAGGACCACGACCCGATCCGACGTAGGAGGCGCGACCCGATCCGCTGAAGAATGAGAAGGCTGATCCGATCCGATTCGATTGTGATGACCAATAACCCGAGATGCAAAGGTAGTCCAAATGGAAGCTAGAGCTCAGGATCCCGGAACCAGTTGGGAACCAATGAGTTCACTTCATGGTTGGACTTTGTTGCGGGACACGTGCTAAGGAGTTGTCGACGTTCATAACTTCGATTCACCACTAGGAATGATGGGCTACTTATCAGTGCAGTAGGGTCATTATGACCTGAGGGGCAAAGTGATGGTAGCAAGACTACGTTATCAGTGCAGTAGGGCCATTATGACCCGAGGGGCAAGGTGATGCGTAGTAAGACTATGAGCCAGCGCAGATGGGGTGAATAGCTCCATGGGGCAAGTGGACATAGTAAGGATTAGAAAGGCTATGAGCCAGCGCAGATGGGGTGAATAACTCCATGGGGCAAGTGGACATAGCGAGGAATTAGTGGCTACGTTATCAGTGCAGTGAAGCCATTTATGACTTCATGGGGCAAAGTGATCGTAGCAAGGAATGTTGGGTGATCGAAGTGGTGAATATCGTATGCTTTACGCACTGAGTGAGAGATGTGAGGATGGATGCTATGTTTGATTGTTTGCCATCCCTATGACATGCATACCTCCCCCACCTCCGTATCTTTATGTTGTTTGATATGATACCTTGGAGTGTTGTACAGTATGTAGTGCTAACTCTTTGGTTGCAGGTCCAGGTTCAGGTATGTTTTAGTCTACCTGTTATTGTTCACTTTAGATGCTTATCGCTCATACCAGGCTTTATGTCTGACCCAGAGTTTTATGTCTCCTCTTATTACTCTGGGTGCTCACACGAGCAGACTAGAGACATGTTAGCTGGTGATGTGCGAGTAGCTGATTCGGAGGCGGGCAAGAGGCTTCCACGTATGATATATATATACACATTCTCCCTGTGTCGTTGGTGGTCGCTACTTGGGCATTAGTAGTGTACCTCATTTATCTTGCTTTTGCTTTGAGGCAGTTTGAAAAGTTGTAATAAGCTGTATTTTGGATTTCCGCTGCTATGATGTTTAATTCTGATTTTCAGCTTATGCACTGTCTCTCCTGTTTTATGTCAAGTATGTTACTATTATATTTTGTTCTATGCGCTGTGAGACATTCTACAGGTTCTTTGTATGTTCATTTCCTTCTTCCTTTTTCCTTCTGGCGACCCGTTCCGTGCTAACTGGACATGTGTACAGCGCACATTTGGAGTAAATGTCGGTTGGTGCGGGGCGGGGCGTCACACTTGGTATCAGAGCTCTAGGTTGCGTAGTTAACCTAGGGAAAGACACTAGGGAGAGTTAGTACGTATATGAGAGCGCGTATTTGTGATTATTTTGGTTTTCAAAAGCTATGTATATATATACTATTAGTAGTATAAAGATGAAGTTGCACTGCACTAGTACCACTATGGGGTCGTTAATCGTTTTCCTTTTACAGATTGACGATGAGCCGATATGTGAGAGGTACTGGTAGAGGGGCCAATAATGGAAGTGCCGCTGACATGAGGGCGATGTTTACCGACCTCATGAGAGACATGCTTAGAGAAGTGCAAGGGGCAGTTCCCAATCCCGGAGTTGGTGGTGGCCCAGTAGTGCAGGCGCCTAGGATCGATTTCGCCAAGTTGTGCAAGGATTACACTAATCTTGGTGGGAAGCCGTTCCACGGAACGGAGTCGGCCACAGATGTTCAAGATTGGATGGATAGCTGTGATCGTATCTTTGATGACTTGGGTCTTGAGGATGCGATGAAGAGGAGGCTAGTGTCTCGTCAGTTGCAAGGGCGAGCGATGAATTGGTGGAATGCTATCAGAACAGCTACTCCAGAGGACCAGGTTACTTTGGTTCAGTTCAAGGCTCGCTTTAGCGAGAAGTTTATTCCAGCTGCCCAGAAGTCAGTGTTGTTCAAGAGGTTCTTGGAACTGAAGCAGAATGGGAGGGCAGTTTCTGATTATATTGCTGAGTTCGACACTTTGTCGAAGTATGGACTGTCTCTTATCGATACTCCTGAGAAGAAGAATGAGAAGTTCATTACTTGTTTGGATGGGTACTTGGGGGAATGGCTTATCAACCACATCGATGAGACTTTTGAATCGATCGTGGGGAAAGCTTTGAGATCAGAGAGTCTTTACCCTAAGTCAAAGACCGAGGCTGCATCTGCAGAAGGGCCAAAGCCGCAAGCAGGCGGTGGAGGCAAGAATAGCTCTCAGAATAAGAGGAAGCAAGACCAATCTAAAGGTGGCCAGAAAAAGAGCAAGAAGGATGTTGAGTGCTTCAGCTGTGGAAAGAAAGGCCATTATGCTAAGGAATGTCGGGCCAAGCCAGCGGAAAGGAAGTGCTACAACTGTGGTCAAGTGGGACATCAGAAGGATAAGTGTCCGCAACCTCTTAAGG
The DNA here is from genome assembly GCA_030737875.1 of Allium sativum. NCBI lineage: Eukaryota > Viridiplantae > Streptophyta > Magnoliopsida > Asparagales > Amaryllidaceae > Allium > Allium sativum. The sequence goes on from CM060924.1 coordinate 666,643,607, forward strand.
AGAAGCAGATTGTGAAAGCATATGCTCTTGATGCTATTCCTTCTTCGTCGAATGCCCCAACTGCGGCGGAGAAAGGGAAGAATGTTGTTATTCAAGGTATGCTTTCTATTTATGATATACCAATTCGAGTTTTGTTTGATACTGGGGCTTCCCGTTCCTTCATATCTAGTGACCTGGTAGATAGGTTGGGACTGGAACCCGAGATAGTCGATAGGCCATTGATAGTGACGAACCCGATTGGTGGTTCGACTAGCCTTAGTATGATTTGCAGGAATTTGGTCTTATCGAGTCATGGATGTATGGTTGTATGTGATTGCTTTGTTTTGGGCTTTACTGGGTATGGCATTATATTGGGAGTCGATTGGCTCCAAAGATACGGGGTGGTGGTAGACTGTGAGGGCTTTTTGGTGACAGTGAGGGCGGATGATGGGCGGAGGGTAGTGTTTGGTAGTCTACCTAGTGATGGGGTTATGGCTAGTTTTGTAAATTCCCTCGACATCCCGCAGGATGAGTTGTCAGATGTGCCCGTGGTTGGCCAGTATCCGGACGTCTTCGAGGAGGTGACCGGGCTTCCACCACACCGAGAGATTGAGTTCCGTATTGATCTAGTGAAAGATGTCAGACCTATGGTGATGCCACTTCATCGTATGGCACCAAGAGAGCAGCGAGAGCTCGGGGTGCAAGTCAGCAATCTTTTGAAGAAGGGATTGATTAGAAGGAGTGTCTCCGAGTGGGGAGCACCAGTTGTGTTTGCCACTAAGGCAGATGGTTCCCTTCGTTTGTGTGTGGATTATCGCGAGTTGAATAAGGTGACGAGGAAGAATAAGTATCCTCTACCGCGGATAGATGATTTGTTTGATCAGCTGGAAGGAGCAAGAGTGTTCTCCCAGTTGGACCTCGCGACAGGATTTCATCAGCTAAGAGTGGCGGATGAGAGTGTTCCGAAAACGGCATTTAGGACGCCGTCTGGATTTTATGAGTGGTTGGTCATGCCGTTTGGGTTGACCAATGCACCAGCCTACTTTGTGGATCTTATGAATCGAGTGTTCAGAGTTCAGTTGAATAAGTTTGTCCTTGTGTTCATGGATGATATCCTTGTTTATTCAAGGACAGAGGAGGAACACAAGGGGCACTTGAGGATAGTGATGGAGGTGTTGAGGAAACACCAATTGAAAGAGAAATTCTCTAAGTGTCATTTTTGGAGAAGGGAAGTAAGATTCTTGGGTCATGTTGTTTCAGAGTGTGGTATTGCCATGGAACCTGCGAAGGTGGCTACGGTACAGGATTGGCCTACGCCCAAGAATGCAACAGATGTAAGAAGTTTCTTGGGATTAGCTGGATATTATCGTAAGTTTATCCAGGACTTTTCCAAGATTGCAGCACCGTTGACTCAGTTGACTAAGAAGAATCAGTCCTTCGTCTGGGACGGAGTGTGTGAGGATGCCTTCAAAAGTCTGAAGGAGAGGTTGACGCGTGCGCCAGTGTTAGTCATTCCTAAGGGGAATGAAGAGATGACGGTATACACGGATGCTTGTGGTACCGGACTGGGTGCAGTATTGATGCAAGGAGGTAGGGTTGTAGCTTATGCTAGTCGACAGCTAAAGCCGCATGAGAAGAAGTATCCTACCCATGATTTGGAATTGGAAGCGATTGTATTTGCGCTGAAGATGTGGAGACACTATCTCTTGGGAGAAAGATTCGAGTTGTTTACCGATCATAAGTCGTTAAAGTATCTCTTCTCTCAGAAAGATCTGAATCTCCGTCAGCAGAGATGGTTAGAGTTCTTGGCTTCGTATGATTTTGATATCGCGTATACACCTGGGAAGGGTAATGCGGTAGCCGATGCCTTGAGTAGGAGACATGCCAGCTTAGGGGCAATGTTTCTTGAATGGAAGCAACTGGAGTTTATCGCGGGGTTTGATTTCAGACCAAAGTGCGAATTGGATCCAGTTATGCTAGCTAGTTTGACGATCAGACCTACTTTGATAGAGCGGATTGGTTCCAGCCAGAGGGACGATCCTAATCTATTGGAAATCATCTCCAAGTTAGAGATGGGTATCGATGAGGAGATGAATGTGTATGAGCTTGATCGGGATGGATGGCTTCGGAAGAATGGAAGAGTAGTTGTGCCCAACGTGAATGGTTTGAGGGATGAAGTGCTTAGAGAATGTCATCACTCAAAACTGACTATACATCCCGGTGGTAATAAGATGTATCGAGACATGAGACAGACTTACTACTGGGAAAGGATGAAAAGAGACGTTGGGAAGTTTATATCCAAATGCATGAATTGCCAGCTAGTTAAAGCCGAGCAAAAGAAGCCTAGTGGGTTGTTGCAACCATTAGAAATTCCTGAATGGAAATGGGAGCAAGTCTCGATGGATTTCATCGATGGTTTACCTAGGACTAGATCGGGATATGATAGCATTTGGGTAATTGTGGATCGATTGACTAAGAGTGCAGGATTTATACCAGTCAAATCGACCAGGATGGCAGCCAAGTTGGCAGAATTGTATATGAAGTGGGTAGTGAGATTTCATGGAGTACCCAAAAGCATTGTGAGTGACCAAGACCCGTTGTTCACTAGTGGGTTTTGGAGGAGCTTACAAGAGGCTCTGGGGTCAAGATTACATCTCAGTACCGCATATCATCCTCAGACCGACGGTCAGACGGAGAGGGTGAATCGCATCTTGGAAGATCTCTTGAGAGCGTGTATATTGGATTTTGGTGGATCATGGGATGATCATTTGCATCTAGTGGAGTTTGCATATAATAATAGCTACCAATCCAGTATCGGTATGGCTCCATATGAAGCTTTGTACGGAAGACCGTGTAACTCACCATCATGTTGGATAGAGACTGGCGAGAAGTTTGTGCTTGGACCAGATGTGGTGAGAGAAACTTCAGATAAGATTAAGATCATTCAGCAACGAATGAAAGCTGCCCAAGATAGGCAGAAGAGTTATGCTGATAAGAGGAGAAGAGATTTGAAATTCTCCGTTGGTGACTTGGTGTTTGTCAAGATCTCTCCGTTGAAGAGCGTGATACGATTTGGCAGGAGAGGCAAGTTGGCACCAAGATTTGTTGGCCCGTTCCCTGTTCTTGAACTAGTCGGGAATTTGGCGTATAGAGTTGGCTTACCAGAGAAAATGGCAGGAGTTCACAATGTGTTTCATGTTTCCCAACTAAGGAAGTTCGTTCACGACTCAGATATGGCTATTTCACCTGATCAGTTAGAGGACTTCGAAGTAGAGCCCGAGGCGGTTGGGAACCGCAAGCTGATTCGTATTGTGGGGCACGATACAAAGCAACTTCGAAGGAAGTCGGTGAAGCTAGTCAAGGTTCAGTGGGGCGAGGACGAGAATGATTGTACTTGGGAGACAGAAGAAAGCATTAGGAAGGCATATCCAGAACTCTTTGTCTGGTAAGATTTACTTTGCGATTTAGTTTTCCGCATGCTAGGGTAGACTTGTTTTGCTTGTTTTGCATATTGATTGTTGTTTTATGATTGATAGGCATGCGGGACCCTTGTGTGTGTTTGGATTAGGGAATTTCGGGGGCGAAATTTCTTAAGGGGGGGGGGGGGGGGGAGAGTGTAACGACCCGTATTCTACACATCATAGGATTGTAGAATATTTATTTCTTTCCCATGTGAAGTCGTATGGTCATGTAACTTTGGGAAACATCTATTAGAGTCATTTCCCATGCTTATGATTTTTGTCGATTTTTAAATGACCATTTTGCCCCTAGTTGGTACTGTTTTGGCCATAACTTTTGATTGGAAAGGAATTTTGACCTGAAACCACTTCCATTTGATTCGTTTGATAGTTTCTCTTTCCGTAGAGTGGTCATAATAGCCAAACGGACTTACCGTTTGGGAGATATGGCTGAAACAAGGTTTGGAGGGTGAAAAATTGCTTAACCGGGCCAAATCGGGTGATTAGTGAGTAGGCCCATAACCCATTTCGGGATTAGGGTTATGGGAGGGCTGAAATGAGATGGAGAATCATTCCATTTCAGTTTTCTAGCCTCCACTTATCACCAAGGATCCCTAAAAAAAATGGCCTCCAACCTCTAGATCACCTCCAAATCATCTTTTGGTCAAGGATTTGGCTTAGCAACTCCTAATCAAAGAAGATCTTCACCTAATCAACCTTGGAGCTGCTGTTAGCATTGGGATTCGCATCAAATCAGAGCATTATTTCAGATCTTAGTTTGTTTTGTGGCTAAGGTGAGTGATTTGCTTAGTTTTGAACTAATTATGGCTAATTAGGAGTGATTAGTGTTAATTAGCGAATTTAAACATGATAAAATTCTGGAAAAATATTTATAAAATTCGGAATGATGTTTTATACCTCTGATACGAATTTGGGTTAATTTGGTTAAGATTTGCTAATCCTATCATCAGTCCCACCTAAATATGCTTAAGGGGAAATATGGGATTTTGGGTATGTTTGATCCATTTTTACCTATCATATTGATGTTTCGATGTTTGTGGTTGATTATGCATGTTGCTATGACTGTATGAAATGCTATGTGACTGTTTAGAATAGTTGGAATGGTCGAAAACGCCGTCGAGGGGCGTAAACAGCTCGCTGGACAAGGTGCAGGGGTTCGGATCGCATGGGGGGTTGAGGGACGATCGGATCGCCCTATGGGATCGTGGGGGCATCCCCACGAGTCGAGTCACCTCCTCCGAACCGAACCGTCTGTGCAAGGCCCACGAAGCGAATCGATGCAGCGTCGTGCCAAACTGAAGTACTCCGATCCGGATCGCGAATAAGCATTACGACCCGATCCGTCCATGAAGGGTGAGCACGATCCGTCGACCTGGAGAAGGGCGTCCGATCCGAACCGCTTGAAGAACCACGATCCGATCCGTATGGGGTGTCCCGATCCGAACCGAGAAGGGGAGCACGATCCGAAGCAAAGGAAGGGAGGACCACGACCCGATCCGACGTAGGAGGCGCGACCCGATCCGCTGAAGAATGAGAAGGCTGATCCGATCCGATTCGATTGTGATGACCAATAACCCGAGATGCAAAGGTAGTACAAATGGAAGCTAGAGCTCAGGATCCCGGAACCAGTTGGGAACCAATGAGTTCACTTCATGGTTGGACTTTGCTGCGGGACGCGTGCTAAGGAGTTGTCGACGTTCATAACTTCGATTCACCACTAGGAATGATGGGCTACTTATCAGTGCAGTAGGGTCATTATGACCTGAGGGGCAAAGTGATGGTAGCAAGACTACGTTATCAGTGCAGTAGGGCCATTATGACCCGAGGGGCAAGGTGATGCGTAGTAAGACTATGAGCCAGCGCAGATGGGGTGAATAGCTCCATGGGGCAAGTGGACATAGTAAGGATTAGAAAGGCTATGAGCCAGCGCAGATGGGGTGAATAACTCCATGGGGCAAGTGGACATAGCGAGGAATTAGTGGCTACGTTATCAGTGCAGTGAAGCCATTTATGACTTCATGGGGCAAAGTGATCGTAGCAAGGAATGTTGGGTGATCGAAGTGGTGAATATCGTATGCTTTACGCACTGAGTGAGAGATGTGAGGATGGATGCTATGTTTGATTGTTTGCTATCCCTATGACATGCATACCTCCCCCACCTCTGTATCTTTATGTTGTTTGATATGATACCTTGGAGTGTTGTACAGTATGTAGTGCTAACTCTTTGGTTGCAGGTCCAGGTTCAGGTATGCTTTAGTCTATCTGTTATTGTTCACTTTAGATGCTTATCGCTCATACCAGGCTTTATGTCTGACCCAGAGTTTTATGTCTCCTCTTATTACTCTGGGTGCTCACACGAGCAGACTAGAGACATGTTAGCTGGTGATGTGCGAGTAGCTGATTCGGAGGCGGGCAAGAGGCTTCCACGTATGATATATATATACACATTCTCCCTGTGTCGTTGGTGGTCGCTACTTGGGCATTAGTAGTGTACCTCATTTATCTTGCTTTTGCTTTGAGGCAGTTTGAAAAGTTGTAATAAGCTGTATTTTGGATTTCCGCTGCTATGATGTTTAATTCTGATTTTCAGCTTATGCACTGTCTCTCCTGTTTTATGTCAAGTATGTTACTATTATATTTTGTTCTATGCGCTGTGAGACATTCTACAGGTTCTTTGTATGTTCATTTCCTTCTTCCTTTTTCCTTCTGGCGACCCGTTTCGTGCTAACTGGACATGTGTACAGCGCACATTTGGAGTAAATGTCGGTTGGTGCGGGGCGGGGCGTCACAATATATATATATATATATGTATGTATGTATGTATATGTAAATGTATATCCAGTGCAAACAATGAAGGGTCAATATGTAAACTATTTATTTGACATTGATTTGAGATAGTCTGTGTCTTGTGCTAAAAAGATGAGTCATGCCATATAAATCATTTATGTATGTAGCTTCTCAAAAATAGCCAAAACTGTGCTGATTGGTCGATATATGAAGTTTAAATGATGGTTGAGGATGAGATTGTTTAAAAGAAATGATATAACTTCTGATTTAAACTGAGTTTAGCATATCTAAGTTATTGAAGTGAGTATGACATTTAAATTAATGGATGTTCATACCCAGTTAACTATGCAAATTGTTTTAATCTGAAGTGCGCATGATGCATATAAATAGAAAACATGGAATAGATTACTCATATTTGTATTTAATATAAATCCCTTGTAAATGAATTCGTAGTGGTAGGGGATTAAAATTGAGCATTGTTTTAGTATTGTTTACGTATAGTTTATAATGTCTGACTGTTTTACGTACATGGCCACTGGGTTTAATTAGCTGAAACTCGGCATGACATTACAAATAAGTAGTTAGGTAAAAAGTTCTCATGTTGATGCATATGCATGGTCTGGAACTCATCTATATCTATATTTAAATGAATGAAGTATATCTCTATGTACTCAACGTTTGGCAGCAGAAATAAGAACAGATATATAATGAGTAGGCAGTGTATGGTAATATGAAAGTTCAAGTTACATAAGAATGCTTTTAATATATATTTCTTAGCATGGGTTAGTGGTGTAAGAAAAACATGTGTTTAAATCTCTTTTTGGCTGTGCAGAGGTTAGTTATCTTTAAAAATGATGAATCCGCTTCTACTTTTAAATAATACTCTGATTAATTAAGTAAAAGAGACTTATGTATCTCCATATGCATAAGTTAAGTTTTTGGTTTTGTATACTGATATTTTTATATTGGTAAAAGAAAGGATCATGGATGTAAATGATTATAAGGAGAAGTTGACCCTGTTTGTATAAATTATAAATAAAAATCAATTTAAAATTTGTGAAAAATCTGGGGTCGCTTCAGTTGGTATCAGACCCGTGTTAACTAAGTACACAACTGAAGTAAATAAATATTTATGATTTTTGGTAGAACACACCGATTTAAAATGTGTGTAAATATTGAGTAGTTGGTTGAATCTATTTATTTGTTTAAGTAATATAGAAAATTTAAAGGATTGTATTAATCTTATCATAACTACCCCTAAAGATTTTTTGTAAGCCAAGAAATGAATAATGCTCATTTATGTTGTTTTGGTGTTATGATTGTTAAACACATGAAAAAATGAAATGTAGTACTTGTACAATAACTTTGGAAATGGCCTTAAGTTATATCTAAAAACAGTCTTAATCCTGTTGTGATCACCTGCATGTTTGTTTTGATATAATGTTGCATTTGGCTTTAGTGGCTGCACTGTTAGGTGTAATGCAGGATTATAAATATAACAACATTTTATGATGGAAAATGAGAGGAATAACCTTATGTTCATTTAAATATTTAGCTATGATGCTTGAGACTATATACTTTAATTATTTATATACAAGTGGTTGTGAGTATAGCAGTATCACCATCTCTGAAAAATATATTGAAATATATGATGGAAATACCATTTGAAACTTATTTGTGAATCATTTTAGATTGGATCTAGCATAAATAGTGAAAAATAAAATTGTATAGAAAGTTCATGAATGAGTAAGAATTGCAGATTTTTTTTATATTATTGTTCTGGTCTTAGTTGAACCCTATTGTGTGATCTATTGTATTTGCATGGCAGTGACAAACTTTAAATAAGTATATGCAAATCATTTCAAAGTATTGATAACAAAATGTGGTCTGAGAAGTATTGGGTACAAGGCAATAGTTCAAGTTGATGTTGCTTATGTCTGGTATTCAAGAAAAAGGGACTAGGGGTGTAGTGAATAGTCATGTGCCAAGCCTCTAGTTTCTCAAATACTTCCTTAAATATAAACTGTGATATAGCTAGGTTTATCAAATAAATAAGCACTAGTTAAAGAACAATGGATGGAAATGAAGGCTTCTGGGTGTACCACTTTAAAACACCCATGGCCACATGATGTTAGCAATGTAAATTTATAAGTAAAAGGGGTAGAAAATACCTAAAGTTCACCCATATTAAACATTGTGAATTACATAGTTGAAAATTTTGACTTTTATTCATGATGAGTGTTATATGGATGCTACATTAAATTGAATGAATGTTTGTATGTTAGTTCGGTTTTAGTATGTAGGAATAACCCGACTTTTTTCTTATGTAAAAAAATGTTGGATTCTTACATAAGTATTGGCTGCCATGGTTGATGTGAATGTATGGTTGCGATTGCTGAACGTATTTGATTCATTTCCGAGGTCAGTGGGTACTCAAGGGATAAAAATGAGTTGGGAAAAAGGCAAGGGGAACACCTAGTAATGGACTAAGGGGTAATCAGGATAGGGAAAGATTATCTTAAGCAGCTTGACATGGAACACAATGCAAGCTTGTACATGGCTTGTTTAAGCCCAGGAATCTGAGTGTCTGGAAACAGGAAGGGGGTTCCAGACAGTGTGCGCATTATGAGTCAAGTATAGTATGACTGGTTAGGAGTGGAATATATATATATATATATATATATATGTGTGTGTGTGTGTGTGTGTTATCAAAAAAAAAAAAAAAATTGGATTCATAAATAGATTTATCATAGACATAGGCCCACTAGATTACAATAGAGAATGTTGGGAAGGGTGGCATACGTGAATATTAATCTACTAGTGTGAACCCGTGCTTCGCACACGGGTCGTAGCTATACACTGTTTTTGGAACAATCATTGAATCCTCATTTTATTTTCTAAAGTAGTATTATTTAGTTCAAAGCAAAATATTTACTAAACACCCCAAATTTGGAGAACTTAGCAAAATACCAAACCATTAAGGTAACGAATTATGAGAGTGAAGCTAAAGGTTAAGCCATAGGTTAAACTTGAGAAGCTGTCAAGGCCGAATTCGGATCTGTTATGGATGTGCTCAAGGCAAAGCTTCGGAGATTTTGAATTTTGTAACTTATATTTTGCAGTCTGATTTAGGCATGTTGTGATCATAAACTATTCTTTTTTGAGTTACGATGTCATCTTTGTATTATTTGAGTGAGAAAAGCGTAGTTGTATTTTTGCTTTGGGCATTACACCGATGAATGATCTATGGTGTACGGACAGTATTATCGTTGCTATTATACTAACTACATTTGGTCATTAAAAAAAATGTTGTCAATGTGATTGGTCATTGCAAAAGGAGTAGAAGATTTGGCATACTTAAAATGAAAATTTGGTTATCTTAGCAAGAAATACCACTATACCAATATTTTTTTAGCAATTTGTTCATGTACAAATTTTCAACTGGAAACAATAAGGTAAACATAACTTTGTCTACCGTCCTAACTTATGACTTTGACCTACACACATATTCATGGCTAAGAAGGTGACTCTTTCTGGCATTACCTTTTCTGCTCAGATAGTCATATTTAAGTTATGAGTCATTACTTTGACTCATGACGCATTACCAAAACAGTCGGATTTCCCAACGTTAATGCACATGAAGCATTAAGCAGAGCTATATAAACACATAGAAAATAGGGGGGAAAAACATAATGAAGGCAAGGATAATGATTGCATTTACAAAAATCCTGACGGCCAATATATAATCAAACCTCATATATACTGAATATAAAAAATCATGTGAAACTGATAACATAGCTTAACAAATACTCAGTCAAATTACATTCGTTAAAGTGCAGAAAGGGATTCCAGCATATATCAATCAATGTATAATAATTATATGTACAAAATGCATTAACATGATTTTTTGGCATAGATTAATAACTACAGCGGCTTAGGACCATTAGATGTATTTGAACTATACTGATCTTGAACCTAAATTTTTACCACTTGATAGTGCTTGAGTTCATATTGCCTTCATACTCCTTCAGTTCCTGCATACATATTTAAACTTCAGCTTATGTGTAATTAACAAAAGCAAAACAATTAACTTAATCAACGAAAAACTAACATGTATTACTGTTTGATCGTGCATGAGCCTGGTCCATGATTATAATATAAAAAAGAGCACAAAACTTTTTTTAACAGTGTATTATGAGTTCCATATGTGCTGTAACATTTGGTGATCTTTCAGGGTTGAAAGAAAAATCAAAATTAAAGTGAATTGCACTAAAAGTAAAAGTTGCAAAACTGTGATCGTACAAACTTTACGCATGTAAGTTCATGTTGTAGGTAAAGGGAAGTAAAACTCAATAATGTTGACAGTGTTTTGCTAATTTGAATATAGCAGAAAGTAGGAGCATGTCAAATACCAAAAAATAATCGTGGAAAAGTAGTACCGCTTCTGTTGATGTAAGTAGAGGAAAATAAAATAAAAAAGGAGCTTCAAAAGGTTAGCAACTTTAGGAAATTTAGGTAAAAGTTACGCCCAAGGCTTGAGGGTATCACCAGCAAAAGAAACTAAGTATAAAATAAATTGAATGACAAAGCAAACAGCAGCCGCATTGAATATGAAATTATAATAAAATGCAGTGTACCTTTGTAGTTGAAGTTACAGTGGGTGATTAAGTTGTAACAGCATTTTTTATCCATCATCAGGAATGGTCCGGTTGTGTATGAGACACGATCACCTGGGAGTGAAGCAAGTGCAAGCCTAGTAATGTCAGAGACACTAACTTATATATCAATGTTGAAACATAGCAAAACAACATTTCACCAAAGAAGCTACTTCTTCCTTTACTGACATTAGCAAATTTCATCTTACAGTAAGATGGGAAAATATTATCATATCAAATATTGGTGTTCATATCATGAAAAAAAAGATACATAGAAGTAAAATCATTCTCTGACTTGGTAGAAGCAGCTTGCTATAATGGGAACTCATACAAACGTTAAAAGTGTTTTCCCACTTTAATTTAGAAGGACAAAAAATACTCGACATAACATAAATCAAATGTTAAATGTAGCAGACATTCTAACACATAATATAGAGGTGTGTATTTGTTATACAACAACCAAAGAAATAAGTTGCTCGCCCTGTAGGGATTTAGTGTCCGTGCTTAAAGCCATATTTCAGTGAAAAGTTCAGACTAATTATCACAATATTATTTATTTTATGTCATTGGATTTCACGGGTAATAAATAATTATAAAATATATTAGCACAGACTTGACCAATAATAAATCTAGTTTCATTTTTCATTAATGAACCAAAATCTAATAAGTAGTTATCATCTCTAACTTCCCATGTTAAAATTAATATTTGTTCACATTAGGTGTGCATTATTGCTGTTCTATAGGTATATTATTCTTTCAAGTTATTGCTAGCTGTTGTAAGAAAAGTTTATATGTTTACTTTTCAAAATATGGAATTTCAATCAGTGGTTGTCATAGATATAGCCTATCGATAATTTGAAAATGATTTTAGTTGTGTACTTTATATGTAAATAGAAATATCTAACACAGAATGTGTAAACTACTTATACTCAATAATCAATATCAGTTGTTACGGACATCATCCCCTTATATCATACCATCTTTTATATATCTGTATTAACACATTTAAAGTATGAATATAACAGTCAAGAATACTCATATTTTAACCAAATATTAAGCCCAAAATCGTATAAACATTTAGAGCCTATAATGGTATTACTTACACAAACCTAAAATTACCCAAAAAAAAGAAAAACCTAATTAGTTACGAACTCATGAAATGAGTCAATGTAGGCACCTTCGCACTTTTCGATGAATACAAAATTAATATCTTTTATGTTACGCCTTTCTAGTTATTATTTTGTTTAGATGCATAATTTAAAGAACAGAAATTGGTTTAGGATTTGTAAGTAATTGGCTTACAATTGTGTTATTTTCCTTTGCTTTACTTTTTCTTATATTTATTAACTATTTAATATGATTTGCTTATATTTATCATTTATTACCTATTTGCACTTTTATTTATTAAATTATTTCTTCTCTGTAAGTAAGCCATAAGTAAAAAAAAAAATCTATTCTTTTGAGATTTTGTATCTTGACAATTATAAACCATAAGCAAAAAATATAATTAAGAGAGCAAATTTTTTGTTCTTTGAAGAAAGGTATAGGTAAAAGGAAAAAATAGTAAATAAACAATATAGTCTAAGTAAACACTTTGTAATAGATACTAATCGAATTAGTTGGCTTAAATTTAGAAAGTTTACGATTAAATACTTTGGGAAATCTGATCCATATGATCAGGCCCTCATGTTTTGGTGGCGTTGCTCCAAAATGATCTGATTTTCAAGTATAGCGATGGAAGTCAAGGTCAACAATAATAATTGCTAGTAAATTATCTTTTCGAAATTATAAGTAAAATTGTAAATCATTGCAAAGCTCTGTTAATTTTGTAACGTGTATGTAAGACTTTGAGCATACATTATGAATATTTGCATATAGAAGTTGGAAGATGATATTTTTTATATAAACTAAATAATGATTCAAGATTAGTAGTAGGCCATTAATATCGAGCCCAATAAACAACGTATGAAAATGCTTACTATATATGTGCAAATATCTAGATATTAGGGTGTGTTCCTTTATAGGTGGCAAGGTGCAAATAAAATGTGCTCTCTGTCCCTTCAATACTCTTGTTATCATCATCCAGTCCAAGCATATTTGATATGTAAAAGATTATATAAGTCAAACTTTAACTTTAGATTTTTGTTTTCCGGCTTATTCATGCGTAGTGTGGAATTCCCAGTGGAAATTATAAAGCACACAATATGACCTTTCTTTTTGTTTTATCTACATACACATGCATGATGCATTGAAGTCTTTATATAACTAAAACATTTAAATCCTATAAAGTTTTACGGGAAAAATGAGAATAAGATTTAAGGCATGCTATTGTGCAAGTTTGAAACGTCTTCAGCTCATATATTACATGCTTCAGTACGTCGCCCAAACTATTTGTTGGCATTTCAATTTTTATCAGTTGACACAACAAAGAAAAAATATAAGTGGATCAGTTTTGCACTAGGGTAAACATATTGTGCATGATGATAGATGCTACGATACCAGCCTATTTTGTAAGGCAGGTGTATAAAAATGTACTTTCTTTGAATTTTTTACTACACATAGTCATAACGGATGCATCAATGCAAAGTGTTGTAAACCGTGGATAATACACGTAAATTTCAAGCCTTACCTCTAAGGCTATCGCTTGCAAGTTTAATCCGAAGATTCGCCAGCCTTCATGTTGCTGGAATCCCATATCGAGCTACTTAGACGGCAATCAAAGCACGGTTGTTGTTAGGAAGACATGTTGAGGGTGCTCGGAAGAAGTTGTATTCATATTTGTATAGCCTGCACTGTATAAGGAGAGGAAAGTTATGAGCATAAACAAAATCTCTGATTGAATTTTGGTTATACATAGGACGAAAGTGCAAAGACATTTGAGTAATTATTCCAAAACTAATGACACTTCTTTTTTCTTCTAAATGGGACCTGCAATAATGAGCTTGGAGAAAAGACGAAAATAACCAAAAACACAAATTATTGCTGAAAACTTGGTATTCGCTAATAAGCACTATATATCATGTTGTCATGTAACTAAATGTTTTCCAAAAGTTTAGTGAAACCCAAAATGTTTTATTATCGGCAACAAAAGGTCAAAGCAAAGACGACGTGAAAATGATGAATGAAACATATGCTCTATCTCCAGCTGCTGGAGGAGAGAAACACTAACTTATGAAAATGACGAAATTGTAAGGCAGTAGTCATTTTATACTAAACCACGTATCCTACATTTGTAGGGAGTTAATTATTGAACTTATTTCCCTCATTTGTATGCACCAAAATAGAAAGAATACCAAAGGAAATATATAGTTAATTATTGATCGTTAAAACTGCATGTACATCATAGTTATTTGCCTCATTTTCGACTTTGATGTATCTGAAATTGCAGATAACATGTATTGATTTATACTAAGACATAGAGAAAACATTTTATCGTGAAGTGAAATAAAATGGATTTCCATAATATAGCTAAACGGACGAATGGGGATAAACCATGACATTCAACACCTAATAAGTTGCTACCCGTTCTTTCCAAATAAATTAAAGATCTCTGGTTCTTAATAAACATGTATAAACAGATTAACAGAAAGCTTATTCCTAAACTGCAGTTAAAAATAATACTTACACGTATTCATCGTCTATCCAATTCCAGATAAAGTAACATGATATAATTGTTTAGAACAAATTATAGAACAAATTATGAGTAGAAATTACATGGGAGGATGACTTAGTTTGTCAGTTTCTTTTATGTACAGCTAAAATGTAAATTTAAACTTGTATTATGATGGCCTAGGTTATGACAAAATAAAGTTTTCAAACACAATAAGTGAGCAAACAAATTTCTATGCAACTATTGACTGCGGGGTGATTGCAGCAAAGGTCATTAAACTACTGTTATAATTCGAACGTCCTACGATCCTAGCTTCGCACAAAATTGGGTTCATTTCAAAGCCTAAATCCTCAAATCACCAAAACTGTGAAAAAATAGTTTCCACAGATAATCATCGATACGGATAATCTGAATTCATTTTTTAATAAGTCCTGCAAAATTTACGGTAGAATGAAAATTGACAATATGAGAACAGTGAGAAGCACAGTTCTTAAACGTGAACAGCAAGAATGGAAACAAACATATGCGCAGTTGTCAAATTTTCATAGTAAAAAGCTCGAGTTTAAATGGCTATGTAATTTCAACAATCATTGATCTACACGTTTTACCCATCATTACGAAGCATATCTATATGTCTAATGACAACTAAAGTTCGCAATAGCAACATAACAGCCTATTCAATCTAATGTTCATAGCATATGATAATACATATGTTAAAACACAATGTTATTTAAGCAAATATCATGTGGCATTGGGCATGGACTCGTAAAATTTAAAGCTGACTTGTTAGTTGTCATCACAAACTTTCAAAAAATAAAACAAATGTAATTTCAAGAAAGTGAAGACTGTTGTATATATAACACTTGGAAGGTCAAACTAATTGCAAAGAATAACCTGTAAAACTCAAATGACTCTTTCTTCCTGTCTATTTTTTTTCTTTTTGGGTTTTGTTTTATATAATAAATCTATTGCACTTAAGTTTTTAGATCAAAATACATGACAACAGTCACTGTTATTTTAACAGTTTTGTCATATAAAATTAATAAGCTTATAGACGTTATGAAGCCAAAAAGGCGTCGCATGTCAAAGCGACTTGCAAGTACATTGAGAATAAATATTTATGATTTTGCCATCGGCAGCAATCATTACCCCCTTCTTCCATTTGTAAAAATACAGTGCAATAGATGCAAAAAGCAACCTAGGGAACATCAACTATTTTTTTTCTTTTCAATCAAACGAAATAAAATTAAAGCAGAAACTAAAAAATTTCTAATCAAGATCTTAGGTTCCCTAAGTTTTATTATCATAAACATGGCATCATTATCTTAAGTTGGTTTTTATAAGCAGAGGGATACTTACAGTGCATTCGGAATTATCGACACAAAACCACCAACCCATTATAGGAAAGGAAGGCTCCACTTAACCTGTAAACATGATAGAAATAATCAGTAAGTACATCACCCTGTCTTGCATAATGAAACTACACATGAAGCATGGGTAATCATAGAGAAAAAAAATGTTCCAAGAAGTTCAAAATTCAATTTACGTATGTCTTTTTGCATCAAATCAGTGCTGACCATGGTAAGGAAATAGGGGCGTGAATTGTTCTGTCCCCATCCCTCCGTGTGCCCCGTGTGCCCACCCAATCACAGCCCCCTGATTTCCACCTTTTGCAGTTAAATCCCTCAATTGTTGTGGGACTTGATTGTAAACGGTGGAAATCAGGGAAATCTAGGCCATTGGACACACGGGGACAGGGGGATGGGGACAGAAGAATTGGCCTCGGAAATAGGTATAAACGCTGCCAGGTGGAAGAAGAAATAGGACAAAAATAAGTAAATTACCATATCAATGTGACAGCAGCATGAAAAAAAAACATCAAACCATAGAACCCGAAGTGTTTGAATATGCAATCAAAGGAATATCAACTGTACGATTAGACACAAGCAATGCAAAGTTGCAAACGGTGAACAACTTGTAACATATGAATAGAGAATTATGAATAGATTTGTACATAATCATAAATTCTTTGCATTAGGCTAGTTCTTCAAGGTAGCATGAATTATGAATTCATGTTCTCCTTGTGCTTTAGGAAGATTAACCATAATTGGTGGTATTAGCAATGAATTTTTCAAACTACGTGCAAGTGTGTTGAAGATCAAAGATCATTCATGAATATATCTCTTATCAACCAATATCTGCAACTTTGAGCACAAAAACACTGTTTCCAGCACAAAAACACTGTATCTATTCACATTTTATTTTTTTTAGCTCTTACTGAAATGATCCCATCTCCGAATATGAGATATCTATGCTTCCCACCTTTAGGCTTTCTTATTAATGTCAATAAATCTCTAGTTTATATATAGAAATATGTAGTCAATCGATCTTTTTTTTTTTCCTCTAATTCATTCGCATATACATGATTTTAAAATTTGTAAGGGATACAACCATAGCAACAGGTCAAAGTTTTTCTGTATATGACCGTAAATATAGTGATGAAAACAAAGTTAGTTTAACCATCTATAAATGTCATCGTACACGATTCCCGAAACAGGCAAAACAAACCAAATGAAATATATCTATGCCAAAATAGAAAAATTATCATCATTCTATTTTATTACTAAGATAGAGATGTCACTTGTGTCACTTGTGCGTAGAAATGTCACTTGTACATGAAAACATACAATTTCGAGTAATAATATTTTACCCTTTCTTCTACATGCTTCTATGTTACTTCTACTATCAGCAAATACCAAGATAGAGATGTAAACTAATATATACTAATTTGAATGGGATGAAAAATTCAGTAGATGGCTAACTTCTTGTCTTGCTTCTTGTCTTGAGGTCAGACTAATTATCATCATTCTATTTTGCTCTTGAAGGGCACGTATCTGAAAACAACAACCAAGTGAGGAAACAAAATAATATAATAAAACAAATAATGTAGCGAAATAAAGTCAATAAATCAGGATAACTCTATTTATAGATCAGCATCAAATTTTCTACAGTTTGATGCTAAGGGCATGGATGGAGATTGGAATCAAAGTCGGTGGGATTCTTCAAAAATTCAGAAATAAAACCAAAATTTGTAAGTGCGTGTATGTGTATGCACACATATGGACGGTAACTCTTATTCAACTTCTCACAAAATTTGATAAAAAATATATAAAAGGATGAGATTGAGCCAATCATGGTAAAATGATAAAATCCAAGTATATTAAAATATACTCCATATTTACAACTATGTTTTAAGCCAGCTAAAAAGTATCAAACCTCAACATACTTTAGGGTAGCAGAAATAAGTAATAACAAAAACAGGTAAAATATAGTCACCAAATAATGCAACTTATCGATGCCTGTAACGAACAGCCGAGAAAAAGAACCGAAGACTGGATAAGAGGAAAAAGAAGAGGAGGAAAGTAACTTACAATGTTAGGATTAGTAGATCGGGCGTATACGTTGATGGAACAGGAAGGCAGAGATACCCACGACCACGGGATGGTTGGTGGTAGAAGGGGCGACGGCGGAGACCGACCAGGACCAAATCAAGTTAGGGTTTAAAGAGCGGAGCTTGTGCGCCGTGAGAGAGGAAGGGGAGGGGGAACGCTGATTGCAGGTTTTGGGGAAACGGCGGGGAGGTAATTAGGCGATAGGATAGGAAAGGGAACCGCAAGAAGGAAGAAGGGGAGGGGTCAGATAGATGAGAAGGGCGATGGGAACTACGCGACGGAAAAGGCAGACGCGTGGAAAAGTGAGACGATTGAGTGAACATTCCACGTGTCGTGCTTATGTTAAATGGTAATAATAATTTGAGGGGGCTTGTGAGCCAACTAAAATTAACTCAGCTTTAATAGTATAGTATAGATTTGATGATTTATATACTTGATGTGAATGATTGCATGATGTGCTTATACATGATGGATGTTCATGTTGGATAATATGCTTGGATAATTCTTGTCCTGAATTGTGTATTGAACCAATGATCAGTAATGACCAAGTAATCATAAATGTCGCAAGTATTAATTTGAGGAACACTGATAAGTATGCACAAATAACTTCAGTATGATGATATATGCACACACACTAGTAGATACTGCCAGTATACTTGAATGAGTTATCTGGTTTGCTATAAATTTAAGTTAAAAGAGACCCTAGTATATGCAGATTCAAGCTTGCTAAATAAACAAGTAAAATGTTTGATGATCCTTATGTTGATTATGGGTCCGCTAAGTATAAATATTCTTGAATGCTGCCAGTGATTAAGCTAAAAGGTCCTTCAAATATATATGCAAATGAAAATGTTTGATTAACACTTATATAATGTTATATGTTGAATCATTAGCTTGTTATGATTGAATAATTATGAGTACTCCTAGGATCAAGTTAAAGGGCTTTGATATATGCATATATGCATATACCAGTTTAATAATGGAGATATCTAGAAATGTATGAATAAACTGAAAGCATACATATTTATATTAAGCATTTTGAACCATTTAAGAAGGTTTGACATGATTATGTATGTGTATAAATGAATTGCAACATGTGATATTGACATATGACTTACATGTCGGAAAATAAAGTCATGCATTTTTAAATAAAAATGCATATATGCAAAATTGTCAAGTTGTCAAAAATATAGCTTAGGTTGAAAATGATTGTTGTAACTAATACAGTTAAAAAGCCTGAGTTAGAAGTTGTAAAATTTATTGGGTTATTAGCGTTAAAAAATGTAGATGGATATGTTAACAATTTTACTAGTAGTTCTTGATTGATTTTAGAAACAAGAGTTTACTAGAATACCTAAAATGACATTTGCTCTAAATAAAAAGTTGTTTTTTTGGAAAAGCAAATGAAAAGTTGTTTTGTTAATGTTTTAATGGTTAATGCTGAAATGGGATTAGTTCAGATAGATTTGAATATAACAAAAGAAGTTTTAGAAATATGCACTATCCTGAGCATAAAGTGTAATTGTTCATTGGTTGATTTAATGTAAATTTTGAAACCAATTTATAATTTATTTTAATTAATTTTAGAAGGATTTATTGCCAATTTTAAAAATTCGATGATCTAATACTATTTTCATGGATTAAAAAGAAACATTTTTCAAACAATATCGAAATTCGATGAAACCAATTTTATTGGATCCGGAATGTTGAAAAATGGTAAGGTTTCAAATTCATATTTTTTTCAAGTTAGTATACGAGCTTACGAAAAATAAACACGTACTGAGTCAACCAAAATTAAGAAAAATCTCAATAAAATAATATAATGAATAGTTAAACGAACTCCATATTCGAGGATACCTGTTTCGTTGGATCCGAAATTACGAATTATGTTAGGGCTAAAAATTTTGTGTCAAACGGATTTACCATTTGATCACATGAGCAATAATTGCGGGATAGAACTAAAAAACGTTCATAACTTTACATAAGCCTTTAAGGCAAAAAGCACATGTTAAGGTGTCTTGCATCTAAACTTCTTAGTTGTGTTTTTTCTCCTTTAATCTCTTCCTTCCACCTCATCGATCCATGACCTTTCAATTCCTATAAAACATCTTCTTTTCCTTCTTCTTTTTTCACTTTTTACACCTTTTCCTCCTTAAACATATTCCTCCTTCCTACTTTGTAGTCATGGCTGACACCTCCTACTCCCTCATCTGAGGACTTCCGCCTCATCCCCACTCTCGTTCCTACTAGCTCCAGGCCCCACTTGCTCCCTTTCCCTTGCCGTGGCCGCCTCCTCCTTCCACACTCCTAAAAACCTTCCAAAAATCCCTAATTTGCAAATAAACCCAAAACTAAACCCAAATTCACCCTCCTCGTCACCCATACACCCTACGCTTGGACCCCACCCCATACCCTGTCATGTTTGCCCTGTACACCGAGATCCCCGACCATTTGTTTGTCTATCGAGTTTAAAAATCCCATCGCCTATAAACTCTATCCAGTTAGCTTCTGGTAGTCTTTGTAGACACCGGAACACTGCCGAAGTCGTGTGAGAGTGCCCACATACCATTCGCTTAAGAGATAGACGGAGTGGAACCCACGGTGAGAAACCGTTAGAAGTGCTGGTTTCTAATTAACTATAGTTAGTTAATTATTTTGAGTTTAGTGGTGATTAGTGATTGATCATACTTCATTAAAATGTTTAATGATGATTATTATGTTAAAAATATCATTTTTAATTGATACACATGTAGTTGCTTGGGTATGTGACACTTAAACATAAATAGTTTGACTTGGAAATGGTTTGAACCTTGGACAATTATTGGAAAGTAATATACTAATTACTGATTAATATATGTTGATGTGAGCCCCATTTGGGTATTGGAAGGATAACTGATTGATATATATCATGGTTGGTTGATATTGAGGCTAATCTGTTAATTGACAAACTCATATAAGCGTTAATGGTTAAGGCTTGTACGGTGTATTCCACTATAAATGTGGATTGGATGTTGTTTGATGGTTTATCTAGTGTTATACGATACACTGATTGAATATGATCAATAAATTTTATTATTGGTCCGTCGGTTAAGTCTTCATCAAATAAATTGGGTTTTAATGAATATTTTATTAATATAATAATAGGTTAAAAATAAAAGTTTGAATATGATGTCCGATTTTCGATGGACACAAAGTTTATAAAATTAAAATGAATATTTGTAACTGAAATGAATTGATTTGAAGTTATTGTAATATAGTTATGGCCTATTCAAGTTTTATTTTTAAAATGAATAGTAACCGAAAAAAGTGAAGTTCAGTTAGGATATCTAGGGAACATTTTATAAGGATTTTCTTTAAAAACTTTCTTATTTATTTATAACGAGTGCCAGGAGGATTTGGATTTCAAATAACGAAGTTTGAAAAATAATATTGTTTTAATGATTTAAGTAATATTATTATATCCAAATATTAAAATAATTGGATTTTGAAGTCGTAAATTGAAAGTATAGCTTCCAAAAATTATTATATATATTTTATATAATAAATAATTTTTTTGAAGCTATTTGATGCATTTTATATTAAACGTCGAGTTGTGGTCTGAATAGAACTCGTCGCATAGCGATAGTTCGCGGACTTCGATCTGTAACTTTAAATTGATGTACCAGGAGATCCGAATGTCGAATTTTCCCAAAATAGGAACTGTTGGATTCATAATGAAAAGATCTTTCCAATGATAAGAAAAGTTTTGAAATCTAATTAGATCTTGAGAAATTTTCAAATCAAATTTGAATAAAAACAACACTAGAACCTATAATGGCTTGTAATCGAAAAATGTGAATATGGACTATTTTTATATAAATAAAATTAGGGAAAAATCATTATAAATTATTATAAATGATTTGAAATTTTTTTAAACCAATTATATATGGTTTGAATGATAAAACTAGTTAAGTGGAATTTGGCTATTTTCTACAAGGGCTTTTATAACAAGTTTTGGAAAATGTTTTGTAGCAATGATTTTTAATTCATAAATCGAATCGAATCCTTAAGCAAACCTTTTTATAAGGTTAAAAGATGAATTTTGGAAGCCAAGTAACTTAACTAAGTTTGAGAATAAGAGTTAAATCTTATTAGATGATTACCAATTAAAGGAGACTTAATTGTGGGTTGATAATCCAATAAGGATTTTGTTTGATTTTGTTTTAGCACTAATTTTTCAAAAAGACAAGGTTCAACCGATTTCAAATAATTATACGAAGATTGAAAGTTAAAGACATAGAAGACGACGGAAGATCGGGAATCTTCACATCGAATGGACTACCTGCTGATGCTCTGGATATGGGTGGCTCCCTTGAAAGGGTTAAAGTGGCAGTGGTCCGGACGTACTTGTTGATTATCTGAATATGCAAGGGCCTCTCTCCTTAACTATACGAGGAATAAGGTGACTTTGGTTTTGTTTAGACCCAGAACAAACTTGTAAATGGATGTGTTTGACATTGTATTTCATAACATAACCGATTAGTTGCTATTGATGATATATCTGGGGTGGCGGAGAATTTATTCTCTTAGCTTAACACCCTTCTTTGAGACGTATCAGCTCAAAGGTTATATTATTAACAGAAACTGATCATATGTGTGAGTTGGCCATATGGCATGCCAAGTGCTGCTAGTAGATAGATCAAAGCTTTTGTTGAAAACCATAGCTTTGTGGGATGTTGAATCGCGGGCCTCACATCCCGGAATGAGCGAAGATAGGATGATGGGTAGTAGAGAAAGAACATACGTTTCCTTCTAGCTAAAAGTGACGTCGTGGTATGGAGTCCATGTTGGTTCCAATTTGAATTTAATCGATATGCAATTTAAACAAATTAAAACCTATAAAAGGGGTATATGTGATAATCATGTAGGTTGAAGATTATACTTGACGTTGCCTCAATTCTCGAAATCGAACAATCGATTAAAACGAATCTGAGCCCCCAAATCAGCGAGCCTCCATAAGTATCCACACTTTGAAGCCAAATCCATGAAGGCGCGAGCGATCTCGAGATCAGAAATGGAACTGGAGTTTCGAATCCAAACAAGACAATTCGCCCTGCCTCTAGAGGTATCCACACGGATGTTATTTCTTCAATCGAATTGAAGAAAAAGGGATTCGAAGGGTACTAGCCTCCATTCATCTATTAGGGTTTTGAAAAGGGATATATGTTGGCCATTTTTATGTGGATCTAATCTCAATCTCTTTTTATAATTTTTACACCGACTATTAAAGGGATGTCTCACACCCTTTAAATTAACATATGTATCATAAAATAAGGAGCCAAATAATATACCATTTCAACATTGAATAAAATATCAACGGTTAATAGTTTATTTACCTGACGAATGCCTTATCCCTTTGTTACATCCTAAGTGTGTGACCCTATAGGTTACTATAACATTGGCAATAATTTAAATCATATTTAAATTATAAAAAGTGAGCAGCATCTAGTAATACATCGCTGCTACCCAAGTTATAATAAGATCAATCAACGATTCGATACAACCTTTCTGTGACCAGT
Source organism: Allium sativum (assembly GCA_030737875.1). NCBI lineage: Eukaryota > Viridiplantae > Streptophyta > Magnoliopsida > Asparagales > Amaryllidaceae > Allium > Allium sativum. The sequence continues at coordinate 666,667,127 of CM060924.1, forward strand.
GTATCAATGTAATATAATCCTTTTAACCAATATATCCAGGATTAAACTCAAGGCATGGATCATATCATACTCTTTATAATTTAATTTGTTTTTCTTGATCGATGAGCAGACTGTTTAAACAAATTAATATTTGAGCACGACCATACATTTCACAGTCTCACTCAATCAAGAGACCCATGGATATCACTACGAATATATCATAGGGTAAAATTCCATCTAGATCATTCATAATTTTCATTCGGTTCGAGATGTATCCAATAATCACCGTTATCATTACTCTATTACGAATAACTTTAGTTGATATCAAAACACAAATATCCTCGAATAAAATTATAGGTCTGAGGACCATTACATCATTGTCACTATGAGAATAACTTATGATACTGTTAATTATATTCCATGTAGTTATCTCATGGTGGGTCAGCCCAATACGCTATTCTCCAATACATATTTATATCTTGACTTTAATACCACGTATATTAATGATCAATGAGATGTGATCATCAGTCAATCAATATACTAGTCTCAACGCTTTATTGTTGTCCTATATAAGTAATAAAACTCGATTAGGGACATTTAAGAATTATAAACATTTCAAATTCTGTTTTATACCCATCGATGTCTTAGAGACTAGCTCTCCTTCAAAAGGATACCAAATCGAGCAATTAACATTTTATTCTCAGAGAATTTATATCCATAAAATAGTTATTTGATTTAGGTCCGATCTTATCAGAGGAAGAACATTTAATAAACGTCTTTACATCTCAAATCATTGTGTTAGACATACTAGGACATTTCCTAGTCCATATCTTATATGGTATCTTCAGATTGTTTTCGTGGGATTTAATACAATTGTTCTAAATTTAATTTATTGGAAGAACTATATGACTTATCATTAATCGTATTTTACCTTATAAGATACGATGTCTCCTTTCAGACACACCATTCCAATATGGTCTTCTAGATGGAGTAAGTTTTGAAACAATTTCAAACTCATATATGGATAGTCATTAATTAATTGGCTTGAATATTCTCTTTGATCCTTTCAAAGAGAATTTATTTTCTATCAGGATTGGTTTCTAACTTCACTTTGAATTTTTCAAAGGTTTCTGATATGTGTTTCATAAGCACACATATCTATATCTACTCACATCATCCATAAAATAATGAAGTAATAAAACCTATCTCTAGCTTATGTATTCATTGCTCCATATACATCATTATGTACGAGACCCCAATACTTATCACTCATTCACTGTGTCAAGTGAAAGGTGATTCAGTTATTTTCCCTGATAAACAAGATTTGCATTCTTCATATAATTCAAAATCAAATGATCTCAAAATTCCATCACTATGGGGTTTTGATATACTCTTTTGTTTATACGGGCTAACTGGTAATGCTAAAGGTATGTTGGATTTAAATCACTAAATTTAATCCGTTAATTATTTATGTCAAGTACATTATAGTTAATGATTTATAAAGTTCATTAACTATTTTTGAAATTCCATAGTTATTTCAAGTAAATAAAATGAAAAACAATTATTCTTTTATTACAAATGAAATTCAAACTTGTCTAAACAAGATCTATTATAACGTTTATTTTAAGTGGAATTTCATATTAATAATTATTAATTAAGCCAGTATATTGAACAAGAATAACTTAATGTGGATAATCTAACTACATTTGTTTCATTTCCAATCGTAAGTCCACTTGTCCTTTTATCAAATTTCTACTTATTCTGCAATTTTTGTAAATTCACATACATTTATGTGATTTATATCTAGTATCTAATACTAAAGATGTATAAGTAGATTTTATAATATTTATATCTTAATCGGTTGAAGTTATACTTTAAATCATTTTAGATCCTCCCTTTATTCCTAAAACAATTACATTTAAATTGTTTGAGGACAATCCTCAAATCTCAATGTTAGTCAAGAAACTCGATTTAATTCAATTTATCCTTCTTAAGGACTAATTTAAATTATCAGAGTTATTTGTTATTTAATATCTACAGTAGATAATAAATAATAACTGATTCTATAAAATTTATTTAATATAAATACAAAATTTTGACAATAAAAATTTAAATTTATATTAATGTATAATTTAAACTAAAATATGCTCCCACTCAAATTAACATCCCTTTGTTTATATAAATATATCAGTATATATATAACGGTGTTCCAAGATCCATATCTAGTCATGCCTTGACCAAGCTTTGGCTAAACTCAATACACAACCTTTTAGGTAGACATCTTATGTCAATTATATCGTCTATATAACTCTTGGATCGCATGTTGAACATTTTGTTAAGTATTATTCATTTGCTCAAAATATAGAATAATTCGTGCTTTTTGTCTCTAAGGCCATAATCCTATTATGCAGCCTAGTTAAGTTAGACCCAATAATAGATTGGAGCACCACATTTACTCCATTGCATATAACCAAAATAAAATGTGCACAACGCTTTGGCGTTAGTTACATCCAGTGATTTTGGACAATAGTGAGTATATTATTGGAAGACTTCACCATGACTTAATATAACAAAATTTGTTTTTAAAGGAAATTTATAATTTATAGTGGGAAACAATATTAGAATTATCTACATATATCAGAATATATGTATTATATGTTGAATGTTTAATATTTTAAATAGCATTTGCGTTAAAGGGAATAAAAATACATTTTACCGTTGTTTTTGAACATTTCAAAACATATCTTGCTTTTCAACATTTGTACAACTGCAATTTTTTCTAAACTGTATGTTTCATTATAGCTCTCAAAAGTATAAGGGAAATACATGCAACTTTTAGTTTATCAAGCCCAATCCAATATTAAGGCCCAATTTATCATAATCAAATATAGACCGCTAAGTATAAACTCACGCAGCATATACTTGTTATATTATACTTACAAGAGAGAGATCGCGCATATATATATATATATATATATATATATATATATATATATAAAGTTATATATGTATTTACATATTCAGTTTATTTGTGTTCAGACCATTACATAATATTGGCATACACAGACATAACGTGTAACAAATAACAATTGCAATAATACATACAACTCAGATTAAATCTTAATGTTTATGTGGCATCTATCACTGTTTAATACGGTTCAGGTTTTTGACAATCCTATATAAAATACAGATTTAAATACAAAACTCAAGACATGTTCTAGACAATATATATACATCAAAATAACATAGATTTCTCCATTTGTACGATCTTACACAAATATAAATACTTATTCATCAACACCTTGATACTAAACAAGTCGTACTTGTTCAATTTTAAAGCATGTTAGGAATGGTTCCTTTTGCCAATCCAAGCATTTGTGCCGTCACCTTCCTACTGAAACAATTTCAGTGCTTAGTTCCACCTTTCCTGGATTTTAAAATAAAATTTAAAATTCAAAAGGTCAGTTTGTGTTATATGTGTATGTACTCATCAAATGTATATCATTTATATACATGCACTGATCCATATACATCAAATGTATATTCGAATTATATGCTGTAACTTATACACATACATCAAATGTGTGTATAATTCAAAGTATTCTAATTCATAGTTTCATACACTTCACATGTACATTTAGTATATATATTTATTTAATGCATGTCATACATACAATATATATATAATCTGTTAACTGTTATATATATATATATACTTATTTATGTAACATGTTTTATATGCATATCAATATATGCACTAATTTCGAATTCATATGTATATATATTACTGTATAGATAGAAGGTCTGCATATTAATATACATACATTTATGTATATATCTCAGAGCATTCAACAGTGTAATGCATACAACTAGTTGCACTTATTGTATACCAACAATAAATGAGTGATTGTGGCAAGCTTATGTTATAAAGCCTCGTGGATCATGTAGGATGACAAGGGAAGAATAAACTAGGCAATTAACATCTATTATCCCTAGTATAATTTTATACCAGATTGTTTATCATCATTGTTATAAAGTAAAGAATATGCTACTATAAATCCAACTAATGGGCATTTATAAACAGTATTGAATACACTATAGTCATGTATTTCGAAGTATTAAAATACAAGTCAGTTTTAACAAAACAAATTTTCTGTGAAGACTTAAGTTTCCCATAAAAGGAGAAGTAATTCACACACTTGATTAAAATGGCAAATCATATTTGCTTCACTGAATAAAATGCATAGATCTAAAGTGTCGAACAAAACTGGGGTATATGATCCTAAAGTAAAAGTTATTCCAGAATCTAACAGTTTCTGAAAGTGATCTTATACACAGTAATATTTCTTAACTAAATCAAGTTATACTGGCTACAACTAATATGCAGTATATTCTCTTTAATTCCAAATTCAAAAGGAGAACTTCCTACTGGATATCAAAATAGAATGAAACTAGAACATATGTACGGTTCTTAACCAATGATTCATGTCCAATGTTTAAATCTATGAAAAAAATTGGTTTTTATATATAGATAAAATTTATTAAGATAGCAGTGCGGTGAAAAACAATCAAATATTTAACTCACTGTCAATAATGTATTCACTGATTCAAAATATGTAAAACAAACAAACATGGGTAACCTATGTTTATCTTGTCAATGTTTAATTTTCAGAACAAGTCATACTTGTTTTGGTATTGACAACCAACCTTTGTAATGCATTTATCAATATAAATGTGAGTAGTTCATTTAAATAGGGAACTAAGTTATTCCAACAATTTGTTTGTTTAGCAGACATTATATATCAATATATATATAAGTGCTGTAAGGTGGTGGATGTTACACAACATTTGATTAAGATTTGATCTTATATTAAATTATTTTACTTTGAATCAGTCATGTTCAAACAAACAGAATTAAACATGAATTACAAAACCAAATTATGAAATGTTTTTCAGGTTGATTTCAATGATGGGATCCACAATTCGAAAGTCAAACTTTTAATAGTGATTTCTATCCTACCAGTAAATTATCCTAGTTTTAAATCTAATCATGATACATATTAGCATTATAAGTTTGAATCAATATCAAATATCATTCCATTTATGCATTTCATAATTTCTATCAAATGTAAAAGTTAATTTTCCAGTAACATGACTTCACATTAGAAATGTATTTGAATAAAATTTACAAATCAGATTTGTGTTAAGAAATCATCAGTGTATCTTTATACACAGAGTCATCATTTAATCAAAAATCATGTTGTTAATGTAAACCAGTTTACATTTAGAAAATTTCCAGATATACATTAACAATGATACAAATCATTATTTTTCTCATATTAGTGGTCTTGAAATTACAAATCAAATTTGTACAATTCATTGTTTTGATGTTACAACTTATACATATAGCATAATGTCAAATAACAAATCAAATTTGCTGTGGACTGCCTCCTATTAAAATGTATACATATATTTATACATATATACATATATAAGGTAATTGCAGAATTGAAGAATAAGATTGAAGAGAATAAGAAAATATTGAGGAAGCTGAAGATTTTATTGATAAATATTATTTTTTATATAAAGAGTAATGTAAGAATGGTATGCTTATATAGAGAAGCATTGTAACAGCTAATAGATAATTAAAAAACATACTAAATATGATAAAATGTGTTCACACGCTAACAGCTCTATTGTAACGGCTCTATTGTCTTTATTACATACTAAATATGATAAAACATGTTCACACACTAACGGCTCTATTGTCTTCATTATGCCCCCTCAGTTCGAACTAGGGTTTCCTTTTTCATTTCCGCCTCCACCAACTGCCTTCAGCTCCTCTCTCAATCTCACAAAATTTTTGGTTGATAATGCTTTTGTAAGAACGTCAGCTCGCTGGTAGTAAGTAGGAATATGACAGATGACAAGCTTTCCATTCTGCGTTCTTTCTCTGACGAAATGAAGATCGATTTCAAAATGCTTTGTCCTTGAATGTTGAATTGGATTGAGGGAAAGAGAAACCGTACTCTTGTTGTCGCACCAGATGACAGATTTTCGTGTTAGACTCAGCCCTAATTCTTCCATCATCGTTTCAATCCAAGATACTTCTGCAGTTGCACTTGCGAGAGCCCTATATTCGGCTTCTGTACTGGACCTTGATGTAGTCTGCTGCTTCTTAGTGCACCAGGAAATTATGTTGTCTCCAAGGTAAACGCAGTATCCTGATACAGATCGTCTATCATCAACATCATTTGCCCAATCAGCATCGCTAAAGCATTGTAAGGAAAAATGTTTCACTGATTTTAAAATTATTCCTAAATTCTTTGTGCCTTGCAAATATCTTAGAACCCTTTTTAAAGCAATCCAATGTTCCGATAACGGATTTTGCATAAACTGGCTAAGCTTGTTAACACTATAACAAATATCTGGGCGAGTGATTGTTGCATATTGAAGTGCTCCTATTAAACTTCTGTACTGTTTTGCATTTGTGATGGCCTCCCCTTTATGTTTAGATAAGTGTAGATTACTTATCATTGGTGTTGGTAGATGTTTGGCATATTGCATATTGGCCCTGTGCAAAATTTCAGAAATATAATTTTCTTGGGATAAAATCAATTTTCCTTCACTATGTTTGGTAATTTGAATCCCAAGAAAATATTTTAACTCTCCTAAATCTTTAATAGAAAATTGTTGATCCAATAATTTTATGACTTTGCTTATCTCTTGATCATTATCTCCTGTGATTAACATATCATCCACATATACTAAAATAAAGATAGTTCCTTGCCTACTCCTTTTCATGTATAATGAGTTGTCAAACTTGACTTGAATAAAACCTAAATTTAATAATGTCATCTTGAGTTTCTCATACCAAGCCCTTGAAGCTTGCTTGAGTCCATAGATTGCTTTATAAAGCCTGCAAACCCTTTTATCATCAGAATTGTATCCTTCAGGTTGTTGCATGTAGACTTCTTCAGTTAATTCTCCATTCAGAAAAGCATTGTTCACATCAAGTTGTTTTATATTCCACCCCTTACTTAAGGCAACGGTTAAAATTATCCTAATAGTAGTGGGTTTTATAACTGGAGAGAAGGTTTCATTGAAATCAAAACCAAATTGTTGTGCATAACCTTTAGCTACTAGTCTGGCTTTGTATTTGTCAATAGATCCATCGGCCTTTCTTTTTATCTTATATACCCATCTACAACCAATTACATTCTTGTGTGCTGGTGGTACAACAAGTTCCCAAGTTTTGTTTTTTATAAGAGCTTCATATTCTGTATCCATGGCCTTTTTCCAATTTCTTGACTTTAGTGCTTGAGTGAAATTAAGTGGTTCAGTTTCAGTGATGGCCACATTGTAGACTTTTGGTTTAAAAATACCGCTTTTTGATCTAGTAGTCATGTGATGTCTGCTTTGATGTTGTTGTGCCTGTTGTGATTGTTGTTCCTTTTGTGATATCCTTGTACTACTGTTGCTTTGCCTGCTACCGTCATCATCAGTGTTGTGCATGTTATTATCATCTTGACTTATTTCTGTGTCATCTGAATTTCTTTCTTCTGATCCACTGATGTGTATACTTGTTTCTCTTATATCCTCAGCTTGTGTGCATGAATGTTCATTGTCTGTAATTGTTTCAAGAGTAATTGGTCTAAACTCCACAGTCTTGATAGATTCCACTCTATTATCTTCTTTCGAAATATGTCTATCTGCATAAGGAAATTTACTTTCATCAAATATCACATGTCTTGAGACATAAATTCTTCCATTCTTGTCAAGACATTTATAACCTTTTTGATTTTGAGCATAGCCTATAAATGTGCATGGACTTGATCTCATACTTAATTTATGTTTATTATAATCTCTCAGACATGGAAAACACAGACAACCATATATTTTTAGAAACTTATAGTCTGGTGTAACATTGTATATCATCTCATGTGGAGTTTTATTATCTAGGATCTTAGTGGGTAACATGTTAATAAGAAAAACTGAAGTAAAAAAGGCTTCATTCCAATACTTCATGGGTAATGAGCTTTGTGATAACAATGTTAAACCAGTTTCTACAATGTGTCTGTGTTTTCTTTCAACCAGGCCATTCTGCTCAGATGTGTGAGGACATGTTAATCTGTGTTTAATTCCTCTTTTAGCAAAATAATCAGCCAAAGGTTTGAATTCTGCCCCACCATCTGTTTGCAAAATTTTGACATTACAATTAAGTTGCTTTTCAACATGAGTTATAAATTGTATAACTGTGTTAGAAGTTTCAGATTTATTTTTTAGCATATATATCCAAGTATATCTCGAATAGGCATCTACAAAAGAAAGATAATACCTGTGCCCCTGATATGAATTTAGAGGTGCTGGCCCCTATAAGTCTGCAGCTACAAGCTCCAATGGCTTGTTATACCTGGTTTCAGAATTACTAAAAGGAAGCTTGTGGCTCTTGCCAAGCTGACAATGTGTACATGTGTGTTTAACAGATGCATTTTTAAAAGCAATATTATTAATAGATAAAAAAGTTCTGACAGTTTCAAAATTTGGATGACCAAGTTTCATATGCCATAAAGTAATATTATCTAAAACATTATTTCTATTACAATGCTCATTACTATTGCAATCATTATTACTACAAGCATCCACGTTGTTGCACCAGAGTTCACCACTTGAATTTCCAGTCTTCAAGTTGTTAAATCTGTAAAGTCCATTATGTAGACTACCTTGTAGTAATATTTCATGACTTAGAATATCTTTGACTATGCAAAATTTTAGATAAAACTCAAAATATACACAATTATCACTGGCAAATTTTGATACACTTAAAAGATTTTTATTTATGGTAGGAACCCTTAGCATGTTATTTAGTTGAAGTTGTCTTTTACCAAAAATAGTTCCTTTGCCAGTATGTGTTATATTTGCAGTATCACCATTGCCCATATATAAATATTTCATACCTGAGTAATCTTTGCTACCAATGTTTAAATTCTGAAGATTATTTGTAATATGATGGGTTGCACCTGAGTCTGGATACCATTCCTCAAAGTTACCTTCATTACCCTTATCAGCATTATTACTGCTTTGAGAACTATTATCTGGATTGTACCTGAAGTAACATTTATTTGCCATATGACCAAATTTTTGACAAATTTGACATTTTACACGATTGTTATTATTCCATCGGCTTCTTCCACAGCCTCTCAGAGACTGGAAACCTCCTCTTTGTGCTTGAAAACCTCCTCTTTGTGATCGGAAACCTCCTTGAAAACCTCCTCTTTGTGATTGAAAACCTCTTGAATACTGACTTTCTTGTCTGTTTGAATCATTGTTGTAGTTGTTTCTTTGTTGATTACTTTTAGCTGCTGCATAGTTGACAGAAAAATCACCTTGTATAGTTTTTCTTTGTTCAATCCTTCCTTCATGAGCAAGTAGAGCGGATCGAACAAACTGCAAGTCAGGTAATGTTTGCTGAGTAGCAATAACAGTTATTAATGAATCATATTCTTCATCAAGTCCACCAGTGATAATCAATATTTGTTCACTATCACTTATCTTATGCCCAACAACATTTAATCTATCACAAGTATTTTTAATTTTGGCTAAATATTCTTTCATACTCATGCCTTCTTTTCTGGAGTTTTGTAAATCCCTTCTATACTGCATTATCCTAGCTGCAGACTGAGAACTAAAAATTTGCTCAATAGATGACCAAATTTCATGAGAATTGTTACATCCTACTATCTGTGATAACAAATTTGAACTTATAGAAGACATAAGCCATGAAGATAATAGATTATCCTGCTTTTGATATATATCATAAGCTGGATTTGAAATAGTGCTACCATCTTGACCCAAAGTCATGAGTGGTGGTATAGTTATGGTTCCATTGATGTATTCCAACAGTCCATAACCTTTTAAGGCAACTTCCACTTGATATTTCCATAATATATAATTGTCTTCATCAAGAGATGTGGTAATAATTTGACTTTTGGGTTTTATCAGGTTATGGCTGTTAGGTGGTGGATCAGTGCTAGTGTTGACCATTGATGTAGACATGGCTTCATTACTGTTCGCCATAATTAATCACAAAAAAAAAATGGCGAGGTAGAAGTAGGAAAATGCAGGCAATGTAATCTTAGATAGAAAGAAATCGAAAAACAATAAGAAGGTATATTTTGTATGCCTGACATGCAATATCAAATTTTGTAGCCGTCTTTGTGCTTGGAAAATCAAGAATGATATTATTTTTTTTGCCGCTACAAAAATACTTATGATTTAGGAGAGGTAGAATAAACTAGCAACCAGTTGATCTAGGCGTGACTAGTTTACAAACCGATGATCCAAAACAATCAAGAATTGGATGTCCTTTTGCTAAAATCTACAATTATGAGAAGAAGAAGAAAAAAAAAACTGAGGAGAAAGAATAAAATAAAACAACTCTTGGTTGATAGAAATCCTTTCGGCAATTTGCTCTGATACCAAATTGAAGAATAAGATTGAAGAGAATAAGAAAATATTGAGGAAGCTGAAGATTTTATTGATAAATATTTTTTTTTTATATAAAGAGTAATGTAAGAATGGTATGCTTATATAGAGAAGCATTGTAACGGCTAATAGATAATTACAAAACATACTAAATATGATAAAATGTGTTCACACGCTAACAGCTCTATTGTAACGGCTCTATTGTCTTTATTACATACTAAATATGATAAAACATGTTCACACACTAACGGCTCTATTGTAACGACTCTATTGTCTTCATTATGCAGTTCTAAACTGCTTTAACTAATGAAACATGTTCTTATATATAAGTTAGAATGCAAATTCAAACTTCCAGCATGTATAAATGTCAATACATTTATACATAAGTAACATATGTCTAATTTCTTGTGTCAAACAACTAAGAATTAATGCAGTTATTAATCAGATATATGTATACATTATACATATATGTAATTCATGTTTATAGTTGTATTCAAAGTACAACTTAAAACTTATTATATATATATATCCTAAAGGACATATTGTTCGATAAACACAGATTGAATACAAACATTTCATAAATTTTGTAATTATAAATTCCAGATTTATGTGATCCATTTTAACAAAGTATGTTAAACTGAGAAGAACATATGACCACGATTTATATTAACAGGGTTTCTGTCAAATAGGATATTAACAGTTTAATATATATATAACCACGGTAGGATATAAAATCAATAAATCGATTTCAACTATTGTATCAAATAGAAATTAGTTCACAGTGAAACAATTTCACCTTTTGAAACGGATTATATGCATTAACCATTGTCATGGTCTATAAACAATTCGATTTCACAAAACTAATTAATACAAAATCGAATTTAGGGTTCAAAAATACAAAATTTCCGCAAACCCTAGCTCTGATACCACTGTTGGTTCCAATTTGAATTTAATTGATACACAATTTAAAAAAATTAAAACCTATAAAAGGTATCTATGCGAAAATCATGTAGATTGAAGATTATACCTGACGTTGCCTCAATTCTCGAAATTGAACAATCGATTGAAACGAATCTGGGCCCCCAAATCAACGAGCCTCCATAAGTATCCATACTTTGTAGCCAAATCCATGAAGGCGCGAGCGATCTCGAGATTAGAAATGGAACTGGAGTTTCGAATCCAAACAAGACAATTCGCCCTGCCTCTAGAGGTATCCACATGGATGCTATTTCTTTAATCGAATTGAAGAAAAGGGGATTCGAAGGGTACTAGATGCCATTCATTTATTAGGGTTTTGAAAAGGGATATATGTCATCCATTTTTATTTAGATCTAATCTCAATCTCTTTTTGTGATTTTTACACTGACTATTAGAGGGATGTCTCACACCCTTTAAATTAACATGTGTATCGTAAAATAAGGAGCCAATTAATATACCATTTCAACTTTGAATAAAATATCAACGGTTAATATTTTATTTACCTGATTGTTACATACTAAGTGTGTGACCCTATAGGTTACTATAACATTAGCAATAATTTAAATCATATTTAAATTATAACCATTGAGTGGCATCTAGTAATACATCGCTGCTACCCAAGTTATAATAAGATCAATCAACGATTCGATACAACCTTTCTGTGGCCAGTGTATCAATATAATATAATCCTTTTAACCAATATATCAAGGATTAAACTCAAGGCATGGATCGTATCATTCGTTTTATAATTTAATTTGTTTTTCTTGATCAATGAGAAGACTGTTTAAACAAATGAATATTTGAGCACGACCATGCATTTCACAGTCTCATTCAATCAATAGGCCCATGGATATCACTACGAATATATCATAGGATTAATTCCATCTAGATCATTTATAATTTTCATTCAAACTCGAGATGTATCCAATAATCACTGTTATCGTTACTCTGTTACAAATAACTTTAGATGATATCAAAACACAAATATCCTTAAATAAAATTAAATGATTTCAGGTCTGAGGACCATTACATCACTGTCACTATAGAATAACTTATGATGCTGTTAATTATATTCCATGTAGTTATCTCACGGTGGGTCAGCCCAATACGCTATTCTCCAATACGTATTTATATCTTGAATTTAATATCACGTATATTAATGATCAATGAGATGTGATCATTAGTCAATCAATATACTAATCTCACCTCTTTATTGTTGTCCTATATAAACAATAAAATTCGACTAGGGACATTTAAGAATTATAATACTTATCATATTATATATTCTCAAATTCAAGTCATACTCGAATTATATAATTCCGTATTATAGTTCTAAGGACTTCTATTATATTAATATTTATATTACGTAGTAAATACAATATAATTTTATTCCAAATAAAACAATAACAACAACATTGTTATCAATCTCATCAAATGGATTTCCTCTAGGGCATATACTCTATCATTCCAGACAATTTACTTATGTGTATGATGGAATTAGGCACCTCAGATGATGGTAAAATACGACAGGATGACGGTCAAATATGAGCAGGAAACGTTTTGTTCAGGAGTAACCCTAATCCACCGGGAATTGGACATCTTACTAGAGATGGTTTCGAATCGGATAAGGAAGATCCTTTGCCTTGGTTCATTGATGAAATCCAATTTCCAATACGAGCTTTGCGGTTTTAGTTGTAAAACTATATGGCGACATAATAGGATGGGATATTATGCCTTCTAAGGTTGGTAGATTTATTTTCAAAACTATTTTCAACATGTAGACAGTAATAATAATATAAAATGATTTTTCTCGTATCAAGCATGTTTATCCATTATAAGGAAAAACTCTATCCTCTGGTTTATGCTTACATTATGTGATGGGACTTAGGTCTTATAATGGCTTCATTTTTCAAAAGCATTATATGGTTTTATTCAGTGGAATTCGTGTGGAGGAAACTCGTTCCGTGTTATACGTCATGGTCCCGTGATATGTCTCACTTTGAAATAAGTTAAGAATAACTGTAGGGTTTCTCATACTAGTCCCATGACTAAATCGTAGTTTGTTTTTCCCTTCAAACTCGGGTGCCTATATTTTCACACAGGTAGCCTAGTATACAAGTCGTTAGCTTAGGTTTTTTGGAGTTGTGTATGGAAGCTTTGGAAGCTAGTTTTGGACTTAGAGCTGGAGTAGGATTGGGATATTTCTTTTGGACTCTACAAGACTCTATTATGTTGACTACCTTTTATTCCGCTATATATCTATTCGCTTGTTGAAACTATTATGTATAATTATGAGCCTATATGCTGTGTAAACTCTGATATCAACCTTTGATGTAAATTGGTGTACATTATTATATAATGTAATAATTTTTTTTATCTTCTACTGTTATGTTAATGTGTTATATTCCAATGACTATCCGTTCTTCCGAGAATCGGGAGAATGGGTCGTCACATTTAATTTGAACATGTGGTATGATATACAGTTTAGATTGAATTTATTTTATAATTATTATATTTTTGAATTGAATGTTGGGTTATGTATGTCAAGTAATAATTTGAGTGTGCTTGCAGTGGATATTTTAAGGACCTGCAGGTAGAAATGAAATAAAAATTATAAGTGTTGACCTAAACTTGTAGAGTTATATGTTTTTTATCTTTCACATATAAAAGATATTAGTGTTTCAGATATACCCTTGTAGATTGTATACCTGCTAAAACAAATTAGATTAAAATGAATAATGATATGAGTGTTTGATATTTCACAAAAAAGAGAGTTGTTGTTGTATGGCATGTATGCAAACTTGCATTAGTGTGAATTACTGTTATATCAATTTTAGCTATGTAACTAGGATTGACCTTTTGAATACACAATTTATTTTGAGTGGATATGTTTAATTATAGTTGAGCCTATTTTTTAAAACATGTACATGAGAACAAGTCAAATAATTGGTTAGGGTAATAATTATCAGTTTTGTAGGCTGGTTAATTTGGGGAAAATACTTAATATAAATATGAGAAAATTGTGGCATACAATTTCTGACAGAAGGGGTTTACTTGATGACCCGAATCCATAACCTTAAATAATATTGGCTCACAAAGGGGGTGTGTGTGTGCATATATAGGGTGAACAAGTAAATAATAATTCTTGTTTATGCATGTGACAAGTGGATGTTGTTAACTTGTGAATAAATATACACATTTGGTTGTGTGTTAAGTATGACATGGAAAATTGGATTAAGTATTATAAAGAACTTGTATAAACCTAGGGGTACAATAGGTAATAGTAAAGGGTGAAACCCTAGCCATGCAACTTAACAAATTAGAAACGAAAAGAGGCCACCCCGATTTCATTATCATTTAACAGATAAAAGAAAATAAAAAGGGCTGAAGCCCTCACAAGTAAAATTGGAGAAATCGAAAGCCATCATATTGCATTAAATAGAAGTGGACTCGAGAGGGAGGAAGGCAGGAGGTCTAGGATGATCGGAGGCCCAATCGAGGATCTGTAATGATAGAAGTTGAGAATAAAGTTTGGTGAGTACGGTTCTTTTACGATTTGGCAATAATACCTTTTATAGGCAGTCGATTTATATGTGTGTTTTACTGTATGATCAGTATAATGAAATATTGATACTGATTATGTGACTGATAAGTTAGTATGGATGCTTTATGTGGATGGATGCTATATTAATCTAAAAAGCATAAAGCTATAGTAGAAATGGATGCATATTACTAATTGTTTGCTATGTATGTAGATCTAATTAAAAATAGAAGTGGATTTTTTTATAAGTAAGAAAGTTTAGTGGATCTAACATAAAATAATAGATGTATTTAAAAACTGTTTGTTGTGTAGTAGGGTTAAGAAGTAGGAATAGGGAACATGAATAAGTAGATTCAAGCTTATGTTTATGTGACGGCCCGCCCCGCACCAGTCGGCATTTCCTCCGAAAGTGCGCTGTACACATGCCCTACTAGCCCGGAATGGTTGCCAAAGAAAGGAAAGAAGAGAATGAACTAATCAAGAACTTGTAGAATGTCTCACAGCTCAAGGAATAAAATATAATAATAACATGCTTGACATAAAACAGGTGAGACAGTGCATAAGCTGAAACTAAACATCATAGCAGCGGAAAATCCAAATACAGCTTAGGTTCCACATCATCATTATTACAACTTTAAAACTGTCTCCAAAGCAAAAGACAGGAAAGGTACACTACCAATGCCAAAAGTAGTGACCAGCAGCGACACAGGGAGAATATCTATATATATCATACGTGGGAGCCTCCTGCTCGTCTCCGGTACAGCTACTCGTGCATCACCAGCTAACCTATCTCTAGTTTGCTCGTGAGAGCACCCAGAGTAATAAGAAGAGACATAAAACTCTGGGTCAGGCAAAAGTCTGGTATAAGCGATAAGCAGCAAAACAGAACAATAACAGGTATACTAAGCCATACCTGAACCTGTACCTGCAACCAAAGAGTTAGCACTACATAATGTACAATACTCTAAGGTGCCACTAACACATGGTATAAAGAATACGGGGGTGGGGTTGTGCATGTCATAGTGATGACAAACAAATCAAACATGGCAACCATCCTCATGTCTCTCACTCAGTGCGTAAAGCATGCGATATCCACCACTTTGATCACTAGACCCATCGAGGTAATGACGGAGTTCGACTTGTACAACTACTGCGACCACCAAGCTTATCCCATGGGATCATGACCAAACCTTTTCAAATGACCCCACTTCATTGGTCTATATCCGACTAGTCGTACCTAGGCCACTGTGGCCCTGAATCCGTCCACGTACCTCCCATGCATAGTGATCCAAAGTCATAAACATCAACAACCCCTTAGCACATGTCCCGCAGCAAAGCCCAACTCATGAAGTTAACTCGTTGGTTCCCAACTGGACCCTGAGTACAAAGTTCCCACTTGGACTACCTTTGCATCTCGGGTTTCGGTCTTCATCTCCGGATCGGTTCGGTTTTCTTCCCCTTGTTCAGTCCGTAGTCATCAGCCTCCTTCTGGTCGGTTCGTGCTCCCCTTGTCGAATCGGGTCGTGGTTTCCAAGCTGGATCGGATCGTGCTTCCTTCACCAGATCGGGTCGGGCTTCTTCATCCGGATCGGGTCGTGGTGCCCAAGCTGGATCGGATCGTGGAGCTCTCCAAATGAGTGGATCGTTTCGGTGTCTCCATTCACGAGCGGTTCGGATCAGAGGACTTCAGAGGCGAACGGATCGGGGATGGCAAGCTTCAGCAAGCGGCTCGTGGGAAAGTGGCCACGATCGGGTCGGGTTCGGAGGGGGCGATCCGATCCGGTTCCTCACATCTTTCCTGCAACTTTCCATCGACTGTTTTATGCCATACGACGGCGTTTTCGACCAACCTAACTTTTCTAATCAACTGTAAAGCATACCATACAGTCATAGCAACATGTATAATCATCCACAAACACCAAAACAACACAGTGACAAGGTTAAACGGACCAAACATAGCCAAAATTCTATATTTTCCCTTAAGCATGTTTAAGCAAAACTAATGATGTGATTAGCAAAACTTAAACAAATTATCCAAATTTTCTAACAGAGGCCTAAAACAATATTTTGAAATTTATCAATATTTTTCAGGATTTTTAACATGTATAAATTCGCTAATTATTACTAATTACCCTTAATTAGTGAGGAACTATGCAAATCACTCACCTTGGCCACAAATTAACTTTAGATCTGAAATAAATCTCTGTTATGGCGCTGTTCCCAAGGCTATACAGCAGTTCTACCTCGATTCTTGTGCTAATTCTCTTTGATTTGATGTAGATTTGGCTTAATTAGCGATTAGAAGGTGATTTGGGGTGTTTTAGAAAGTGGAGGCCATGGCTAAACTTGAAGGAACAAAAAGTGGCGGTTGAAAAATGATAGAAACTGAATTTCCTAACCCTATCAGTCTCCCCATAACCCTAATCCCGAAATGGTTATGGGCCCACTCACTAATCACCCAAATTAGGCCCGGTTAAGCTATTTTTCACCATTTGAAACTTGTTTCAACTATCTCTCCCAAACAGTGAGTCATTTTGGCTAATGTGACCACTCTACGGAAAGGTAAACCATCATCCGGATCTAATGGAAGTGGTTTCAGGTCAAAACTCCTTTCCAATCAAAAGTTATGGCTGAAACAAGATCAGCTAGGGGCAAAATGGTCATTTAAAAATCGGCAAAAATCATGAATATGGGAAATGACCCCAATAGTCGTCTTCCAAAGTTACATGACCATACGACTTCGTATGTGAAAGAAATAAATGTCCTACTATCCTTCGGTGTGTAGAATGCAGGTCGTTACACTCTCCCCCCTTCAGAAATTTCGTCCCCGAAATTCCTTACCCCAAAACATACAAAGGATCCCGCATGCCTACCAATCATATACAACAATCAAACATGCAAAACAAATAACACAAACCTATCCTAGCATGCGGAAAGACTAAATCGAAACTGAAATCTTAAAAGGCGAAGAGTTCTGGATAAGTCTTCCTAATGCTCTCCTCTGTCTCCTAAGTACAGTCATTCTCATTCTCGCCCCACTGAACTTTGACTAGATTCACCGCTTTCCTTCGAAATTGCTTCGTATCGTTCCCAACAATACTCATAGGCTTGCGGTTCCCAACCGCCTCGGGTTCAACTTCGATATCATCCAACTGATCAGGTGAAATAGTCACATCGGGGTCGTGCACGAATTTCCTTAACTGGGAAACATGAAACACGTTGTGAACTCCTGCCATCTTGTCTGGTAATTCAACTTTATATGCCAAATTCCCAATTTGCTCAAGAACTGGGAATGGACCAACAAATCTTGGTGCTAACTTGCCTCTCCTGCCAAATCGTATCACGCTTTTCAACGGAGAAATCTTGACAAACACCAAGTCGCCAATGGAGAACTTTAATTCTCTTCTCCTCTTATCGGCATAACTCTTCTGCCTATCGTGGGCAGCCTTCATTCGCTGTTGGATAACCTTAATCTTAGCTGAAGTTTCTCTTATCACATCTGGTCCAAGCACAAACTTCTCACCAGTTTCTAACCAACATGACGGTGAGTTGCACGGTCTTCCGTACAAAGCTTCAAATGGAGCCATACCAATACTGGATTGATAACTATTATTATATGCAAACTCTACAAGATGCAAATGGTCATCCCATAATCCACCAAAATCCAATATGCAAGCTCTCAAGAGATCTTCTAACACTCGATTCACCCTCTCTGTTTGACCATCGGTTTGAGGATGATACGCGGTACTGAGATGTAATTCTGATCCTAACGCCTCTTGTAAGCTCTTCCAAAATCCACTAGTGAACAACGGATCTCGGTGACTCACAATGCCTTTGGGTATTCCATAAAATCTCTCTACCCACTTTACATATAGTTCAGCTAACTTAGCTGTTGTTCTATTCGACTTGACGGGTATAAATCTTGCACTCTTAGTCAATCGGTCCACAATCACCCAAATGCTATCATGGCTCGATCTAGCCCTTGGTAACCCATCAATGAAATCCATTGAGACTTGTTCCCATTTCCATTCTGGAATCTCTAATGGTTGCATCAAACCACTATGCTTCTTTTGCTCAGCTTTAACCAGCTGGCAATTCATGCATTTGGATATAAACTTCCCAATGTCTCTTTTCATCCCTTCCCAGTAGTAGGTCTGCTTCATGTCTCGATACATCTTGTTACCACCAGGGTGTATAGTCTGTTTTGAGTGATGACATTCTATAAGCACTTCATCTCTCAATCCATTGATATTGGGTACAACTAGTCTTCCATTCTTCCTAAGCCATCCATCTCGATCAAGCCCATACTTGCTCATCTCTTCGTCGATTCTCATATCTAACTTTGAGATGATTTCCAATAGGTTAGGATCGTTCCTCTGACTGGAACCAATTTGCTCCATCAAAGTGGGTTTGATCGTCAAATTTGCTAACGTTTCTGGATCCAATTCACACTTTGGTCTGAAATCATACCCAGCGATGTACTCCAGTTGCTTCCATTCTAGAAACATAGCCCCTAAACTGGCATGTCTTCTACTCAATGCATCATCCACCGCATTGCCCTTTCTTGGTGTATATGCGATGTCGAAATCATAGGAAGCTAAGAATTCTAACCATCTTTGCTGTCGGAGATTTAGATCCTTCTGAAAGAAGAGATACTTTAATGACTTATGATTAGTAAACAACTCAAATCTTTCTCCTAAGAGATAATGTCTCCACATTTTCAATGCGAATACGATTGCTGCTAATTCCAAATCATGGGTAGGGTATCTTCTCTCGTGCGGTTTCAATTGCCGACTTGCATAAGCTACAACCCTACCTCCTTACATCAATACAGCACCTAGTCCGGTACCACATGCATCTGTGTATACCGTCATCTCTTCATTCCCCTTAGGAATGACTAACCATGGTGCACATGTCAACTTTTCCTTTAGACTGTTGAATGCATTCTCGCACTTTTCGTCCCAGATGAAAGCTTGATTCTTCTTGGTCAACTGAGTCAACGGTGCTACTATCTTGGAGAGAAGTCTTGGATAAACTTACGATAATATCCAGCTAACCCCAAGAAACTTCTTATGTCCATTGCATTCTTGGGCTAGACCAATCTTGTACCGTAGCCACCTTCGCAAGGTCCACGGCGATACAATTTCTGAAACAACATGGCCCAAGAATCTCACTTCCCTTCTCCAGAAGTGACACTTAGAAAACTTTTCTTTCAATTGGTGTTTTCTCAACACCTCCATCACTATCCTCAAATGTTACTTGTGTTCTTCCTCTGTCCTCGAATAAACAAGTATATCATCCACGAACACAAGAACAAACTTATTCAACTGATCTCTGAATACCCTGTTCATAAGATCCACAAAATATGTAGGCGCATTGGTCAACCCAAATGGCATGACCAACCACTCATAAAATCCAGACGACGTCTGAAATGCCGTTTTAGCTATACTCTCAGCTTCCACTCTAAGCTGATGAAAACCTGTTACGAGATCCAACTGGGAGAATACTCTCGCGCCACTCAACTGATCAAACAAATCATCTATCCACGGTAAAGGATACTTATTATTCCTCGTCACCTTATTCAATTCGCGGTAGTTTACACACAATCGAAGGGAACCATCTTCCTTGGTGTCAAACACAACTGGTGCTCCCCACTCAGAAACACTTCTTCTGATAAATCCCTTCCTCAAAAGGTCACTTACTTGCACCCCGAGCTCTCGCTGCTCCCTTGGCGCTATACGACGAAGTGGCATTACTATAGGTCTGGCATCTTTCACTAAATCAGTACGGAACTCAATCTCTCGATGTGGTGGAAGCCCGGTCACTTCCTCGAAGACGTCCGGATACTGGCCAATCACGGGCAAACCTGACAACTCATCATGTGGGATGTCGAGGGAATTTAGAAAACTAGCCATTACCCCATCACTAGGTAGACCACCAAACATTACCCTCCGCCCATCATTCACTCTAGCTGTCGCCAAAAAGCCCTCACAGTCTACCACCACCCCGTATCTTTGGAGCCAATTGACTCCCAAAATAATGCCAAACCCAGTAAAGCCCATAACAAAGCAATCACAAACAGACATGCATTTATGACTCGATAAGACCACATTACGACAAATCATGCTAAGGCTAGTCGAACCACCAATCGGGTTCGTCACTACTAAAGGTCTATTGACAATCTCGGGCTCCAATCCCAACCTATCTACCAGGTCACTAGATATGAAAGAACTGGAAGCTCCGGTATCAAACAAAACTCTAACAGGAACATCATAAATAGAAAGCATACCCTAAATAACGACATTCTTTCCCTTCTTCGCCGCAGTTGGGGCATTCGACGAAGAAGGAATAACATTAAGGGCATATGCTTTCACCATCTGCTTTTCTTTAGGGGGTTGCGGACACTTGTCCTTGTGATGTCCCACTTGGCCACAGTTGAAGCACTTCCTGTCTGCTGGCTTTGCTCGAAAATTACTAGCATAGTGGCCCTTCTTAACACAGCTAAAGCACTCAACATATTTCTTCTTCTTCTGGCCATCCTTATTCTAGTTCTGCTTCCTCTTATTCTGAGAACCACTCTTGCCTCCACCGCTTGCTTGCGGTTTTGGCTCCTCTGTAGATGCGACCTCGGTCTTTGACTTAGGGTAAAGACTTTCCGATCTTAAAGCTTTCCCCACAATCGATTCAAACGTCTCATCGATGTGGTTAATAAGCCTTTCCCCCAAGTACCCATCCAAGAAAGTTATGAACTTCTCGTTCTTCTTCTCGGCAATATCTATTAGGGATAACCCATATTTCGACAAAGTGTTAAATTCGGCAATATACTCCGAGACATCTCTGCCATTCTGCTTGAGTTCCAAGAATTTCTTAAACAACACTGACTTCTAAGCAGCTGGAATGAACTTATCGCTAAAGCGAACCTTAAACTGATCCCAAGTAATCTGATCTTCGGGAGTAGCTGCCTTTATAGCATTCCACCAATTCATTGCCCGTCCTTGCAGCTTTCGGGATGCTAGCTTTCTTTTCATCGCATCCTCGATACCCAAGTCTTCGAAGATACGCTCGCAGCTATCCAACCAATCCTGAACATACATAGCCGACTCCATTCCGTGGAACGGCTTTCCACCAAGACTAGTGTAATCCTTGCATATCTTGGCAAAATCGGCTCTAGGCGCCTGCACCACCACCATTAGCAGTATTAGGGACTGCCCTCTGAACATCTCTAAGCATCTCCCTCATGAGGTTAGTAAACATCATCCTCATGTCAGCAACATTCCCATTATTGGCTCCTCTACCGGCACCCCTTGCGTATCAGCTCATCGTTCAATCTGTAAAGGGAAAACGATTAGCCATCTCCATAGTGGTGCCAGTGCAGTGCGACTTCATCCTTAGATATACTAATAGTATATATATATAGCTTTTAAAAACCAAAATAATCACAAATATGCGCTCTCATATACGTACTATCTCTCTCTGGTGTCTTTCCCTAGGTTAACTACGCAACCTAGAGCTCTGATACCAAGTGTGACGGCCCGCCCCGCACCAGTCGGCATTTCCTCCGAAAGTGCGTTGTACACATGCCCTACTAGCCCAGAACAGTCGCCAAAGAAAGGAAAGAAGAGAATGAACTAATCAAGAACCTGTATAATGTCTCACAGCGCAAGGAATAAAATATAACAATAACATACTTGACATAAAACAGGCGAGACGGTGCATAAGCTGAAACCAAACATAATAGCAGCGGAAAATCCAAATACAGCTTATGTTCCACATCATCAATATTACAACTTTAAAACTGTCTCCAAAGCAAAAGAAAGGAAAGGTACACCACTAATGCCCAAAGTAGTGACCAGCAGCGACACAGGGAGAATATCTATATATATCACACGTGGGAGCCTCCTGCTCGTCTCCGGTACAGCTACTCACCCAGAGTAATAAGAAGAGACATAAAACTCTGGGTCAAACAAAAGTCTGGTATGAGCGATAAGCAGCAAAACAGAACAATAACAGGTATACTAAGCCATACCTGAACCTGGACCTGCAACCAAAGAGTTAGCACTACATATTGTACAATACTCTAAGGTGCCACTAACACATGGTATAAAGAATACAGGGGTGGGGGTGTGCATGTCATGGTGATGGCAAAAAAATCAAACATGGCAACCATCCTCACGTCTCTCACTCAGTGCATAAAGCATGCGATATCCACCACTTTGATCACTAGACCCATCGAGGTAATGACGGTGTTCGACTTGTACAACTACTGCTACCACCAAGCTTATCCCATGGGATCATGACCAAACCTTTTCAAATGACCCCACTTCATTGGTCCATAGCCCACTAGTCGTACCTAGGCCACTGTGGCCCTGAATCCGTCCATGTACCTCCCATACATAGTGATCCGAAGTCATATACATCGACAACCCCTTAGCACACGTCCCGCAGCAAAGCCCAACTCATGAAGTTAACTCGTTGGTTCCCAACTGGACCCTGAGTACAAACTTCCCACTTGGACAACCTTTGCATCTCGGGTTTTGGTCTTCATCTGCAGATCGGTTCGGTTTTCTTCCCCTTGTTCAGCCCATAGTCATCAGCCTCCTTCTGGTCGGTTCGTGCTCCCCTTGTCGGATCGGGTCGTGGTGCCCAAGCTGGATCGGATCGTGCTTCCTTCACCAGATCGGGTCGGGCTTCTTCATCCGGATCGGGTCGTGGTGCCCAAGCTGGATCGGATCGTGGAGCTCTCCAGATGAGTGGATCGGTTCGGTGTCTCCATTCACGAGCGGTTCAGATTGGAGGACTTCAGAGGCGAACGGATCGGGGATGGCAAGCTTCAGCAAGCGGCTTGTGGGAAGGTGGCCACGATCGGGTCGGGTTCGGAGGGGGCGACCCGATTCGGTTCCTGCAATTTTCCATCGACTCTTTTACGCCATACTACGGCGTTTTCGACCAACCTAACTTTTATAATCAATTACAAAGCATACCATACAGTCATAGCAACATGTATAATCATCCACAAACACCAAAACAATAATATGACAAGGTTAAACGGACCAAACATAGCCAAAATTCTATATTTTCCCTTAAGCATGTTTAAGCAAAACTAATGATGTGATTAGCAAAACTTAACCAAATTAGCCAAATTTTCTAACAGAGGCCTAAAACAATATTTCAAAATTTATCAATATTTTTTCAAATTTTTAACATGTATAAATTCGCTAATTATCACTAATTACCCTTAATTAACCATAATTAGTGAGGAACTATGCAAATCACTCACCTTGGCCACAAATTAACTTTAGATCTGAAATAAATCTCTATTATGGCGCTATTCCCAAGGCTATACAGCAGTTCTACCTCGATTCTTGTGCTAATCCTCTTTGATTTGATGTAGATTTGGCTTAATTAGCGATTAGAAGGTGATTTGGGGTGTTTTAGAAAGTGGAGGCCATGGCTAAACTTGAAGGAACAAAAAGTGGCGGCTGGAAAATGATAGGAACTGAATTTCCTAACCCTATCAGCCTCCCCATAACCCTAATCCCGAAATGGGTTATGGGCCCACTCACTAATCACCCAAATTAGGCCCGGTTAAGCTGTTTTTAATTATCTGAAATTTGTTTCAGCCATATCTCCCAAACAGTGAGTCCGTTTGGCTAATGTGACCACTCTACGGAAAGGTAAAAATCACCCAGATCTAATGGAAGTGGTTTCAGATCAAAACTCCTTTCCAATCAAAAGTTATGGCCAAAACAAGATCATCTAGGGGCAAAACGGTCATTTAAAAATCGGCAAAAATCATGAACATGGGAAATGACCCCAATAGTCGTCTCCCAAAGTTACACGACCATACGACTTCGTATGTGAAAGAAATAAATATTTTACGATCCTTCGGTGCGTAGAATGCGGGTCGTTACAGTTTATTCCTATAAATAAGACCATTGGAGCAATGAGATTTCATGTGATGACCCACTGAGTTCTTGTTAGGTTTTCCAAGCTAGGTTCTCATATTCATGTGAACATATTTGGGAAGGAAAAGCTAAGGGTTAGGAGGTATCCTAAAACAACTCTAGCCATACGTGCATGATAAAATGAATATATATTAAAATGATATTATAAGGCCAATATTATTTTTATAATTAAATGTGATATATGCCATGAAATCCCAGATTTAAGTAAATATTATGACAGGCCAGATTAAAGCCAAATACTTAACTTTTATTTCTGCATTATGCTTTTACTTGAATAAGTCATTTGTGTGTTATAATTGGATGAGTCTGTTTGGAATATAAATTGTACACAAA
The DNA here is from genome assembly GCA_030737875.1 of Allium sativum. Lineage (NCBI taxonomy): Eukaryota > Viridiplantae > Streptophyta > Magnoliopsida > Asparagales > Amaryllidaceae > Allium > Allium sativum. The sequence continues at coordinate 666,692,408 of CM060924.1, forward strand.
ATTCATCGGATCTGTTGAATGATATGCACATATATATTGTGATATGTTTGGATGAATACCATGGGAAACGGGAAATAATGCACCGGGTAGTGTGCATGGGAAAGAATGTTAGTAAAAATATGTGTTAAAATCTAACATATTAACAAGAAAAGGGGCCTCGAAGGTGCTTGTCCCCAAGTTTGCATTGACCTTCTTAGCATCAGGTAGGATGCTAGGTATACCCATGGCTTGTTTAAGCTAAGAGATCCGAGTGTCTGGAAACAAGAAGGGGTTCCAGGCAGTGTGCACACTTGTGTTCAATGTAAGGAAATATGTATTTGATGTATTTGTCCCAATAAAATTGTAAACAATTAAGTACTAGGTGGTGTTGTAGACTTGGTTATAATTCAGGTTATGGAACAAACCATTTAGAGGAGGGACTTGGAAATTGGATATTCATGTTCAACTGGCAGTATTATGTTTGGATGCTTGGATTTCATATGTATGATTTGGTAGGTATGTTTGATTGACTTCAGATTAATATATGAATTGCTTTGTTTACTTGCAAGTAAATCTGAAGCACAAGTTCAACATAATACATAATCCAGTATTACTTGCCAAAACTCAAGTATCAAAAACACCAGATAGTTAACATAAAGAAATTAGAGGGTGAGTGAAGAAACAAAGAAGTATTGGAATAGAAGAAAAGAATAAAACTAATCATAGTCTCACATCGCAGTGAAACAAATATAATTTGAAAATAAGTATTATATAAAGAACTTGTATAGATACTTACATTCATCAGAGTACAACAGACAATTAATACATCTGGACAGATATAAACCTATCCTCATATACCACACACAGTGGAATAAATATGTATCATACATCCGCACTCCTCCATCTCTATCTTCTGAAGTTCGAAGCATCCAAATCTAAACCTATAAAACTCAGTCTGACCCAAGCTTTGCAAATGCCACGTATCAGTTTGGTAAACCAGCGTGAGTAAACTCACCAAATTTAAGGGTATCATCCAACCGATTTAAAGTTAACAATCCTTTTGAAAAAAAGGATAATCGTAAGACCAGTCCATATATAAACATAGATGGTTTTTACCTTACGATAATCCAAAACATTTTTGATATATCAAATCCAGTGATACTATAATAATGTCTATCAAATCACAAATAAATAACCATCTAGCAAAACGCTTGCATCTCACGCTCTACATATATATTGTATATAATCAAAAACCGCACGGCGCTTATTGGAGAATGGGTTCCAACTATGACAAGGTATGGGACCACCTTCTAAAGGTGTACCTTTAGAGAGCAATACACTAGGGTTCAACAAGAACGTCTTACAACCCGTCCATATATGACTAACCACTCAGTCAGCTGGAGTGTATCGAATATATGTCACCCACGATTGGTACCAACATAACCACTACCGAGGAGATACAGAAGCGACAGAAGGACAATAAAGACATTTATGTAGATGGTGAAAATACACCCTAATAGGAATGACCCACTTAGCTATGTTGCCGCCTGATTTCTGTCATTTTCTCGGTTGATGAGGTTTGAGGTCACGATTTACCTTTTATAACAACATAACTACTTTGAATGCCACTCCGTCAGATTCGTCAAATCACTAATTGAATTCCACAAATACACACTGGGCATTAAGCTAAGAGAAGTTCCTTCCACCACCAAACTTGGTATATTTGTTAAAATCAACGTACGTGACTCTTAAGGATATACTCTGTTAGACATTCGTCCACACAAGTCATCTAGGAATAGGATGAACCGAAGGCATCCTCCAACTGCATCCTATATAGGAATCACCCTAAGGATCAGTAGCGAGAAATCCTTGCAAAATTGTAAATTTTAACTATGATATAATCACAATATATCTCTGTGGATCAACTACAGATTTTATCTTCCGTTTCATGAAATTCTATGGGTCTTAAAATGCTCCATCTCGACCATTTTATGATATCATCCACATTTACGTATTTGCTGGTCGAAATTGTTTTCGAATATAAATTCTATCCCAATCTTTCCGTACTAACAATCAATAGTAGTTCAAATTTTGATAGTCAGTTATTTAACTATCAAAATAAACAATGATTCAACCATAAAAATAAAATGGAATTTATTGGTTCGGTACATAGCATCACTTGGCCTATTTAATCAAAACTATTCATGAACTAAAATTTCAAAATCTTCCAATATTTGAAACACAACCTTTTACATCTTATTTTAAAATAAGAATATTGTCAAATCGTTTCATTTCCAATATTTGGTAAATATCTCATATCATATCAAATCTTTCATTTATCATAAATATTATTTGCAAAACGTTTGCTATATCCATTATTCATTTTCTAAAACTGGGAACAAAGTTCCTATTATAAAAATATAAATTTACTAACCAAATCGGTTCAACTTAACATTCGTAAACAATGTTATGGATTTCATTACCAATACCATTAACCCTTTCTTAGAATATTCATTATATTCGATTAAATCATTTCCTTAACATATTCGTTAACCAATATTTAAACATTCATTTAACAATTTCCTTTATTATAAGGGAATCCAATTTATGATCCTTTTCTATGTAATTCGACTTATATAAGTATTCCCGTTTATAACTTTACCTTTGGAAAACACAATACTGTTTTGGTTACTTAGAAAATAGTGTTATATACTTAATCGTATGGTATAAGTATAATCACATTTAGTCTTGGCTAAACAACGTTAATTTATACATTGTTACTTAAAATCCAATAGTTCCAATTACATTTCAAAATCTTTCAAATTTAATTGCAATATTTATCCTATGGAAACAATAAACTATTTCAACATCTTCTACCATTACAAACTAATACCATTCTTTGATAATAGCGAAGTCGTTCAAGTTAGGGTATTCTATTTACCTCTCAGGCCTTGATCAACAACGTTCTTATCTTGAGATAGATATGAGTTTGTAACTCTAAAACCCATATTAGTTCTAATATCAAAACAATCTCATTTAACTATTTCATTAAAATATGGTTTTATAAACCATTCTTCACTTCTAGAAAATCTTCTTTAAATCATATATATATTTTTATTTAGCTTGTCGGTATAGTAAAAATTTACTAAATTGAAAATTATTTACTTTAAACCGTTTTAATACAAACATTAACCATTTGGTTTTATTTTTGAATCCATTTACCAAATCCTTCCCGCAAAACAAATTTTACATCTTATTACAAACTTAAATGGGATTTTATTACTAAGTCCAATCACCAAATTCTTTACCCAAAACACATTTAGCATTTATCTTCGCATTTAAGAATCTTCTTTTGATTTCAAATCATTCTTACTTAACTTACTTAAATCATCACTTTAGTTTCAAGCCTCCTTAATACAATTCAATTTTTTTAATATTGGATTGATTACCAAAATACGTTTATCGTATTCTTTACATAAACCCATTAGAATACTTATTATAGTATTAAACTTGGATTTTTATCACTAAAATCCATTTACCATATCTAATCTTTTTACCAAACTCTTTTATATGATTTTCCTTTTTGAAAATCTCTTTTTTCGATTTAATTCATTTTACTTAATTAAAATATTAAGTTAAATATTTATTTATTTATTTCAAACTGTTGCATTGTTTTTATAACTTCGTTTATAACTCAGAGTTTTATTTTAAAATCCCTTCATAACTCTTTGCCAAATCCAACTAAGTCTTTTCTTCAAATTGGATTACTTTCAACTAAAAAGTAATCACCTTAATTAATATGAATACTTAACTTCATCATTTTATAAACCATTTCTTACATTTTAAAACTTCTTTCAAACATAACTGTCTTTACTTAACTCCTTAATTAACTAGACTCTTATTAAATACTAACCTTTGGTTTAACTTCTTTAATACAGTTATTTGCAAATCCTGGGTTTTATTACAATAGTTCAGTTATCAATTTCTTGAAACTTACTTCAAACTCAATCGCCCACTTAATCAAAATTATCACGTACTACCTATCTAAAATTCTTCACATTTGATTATAAGCCTCTTTATAACGTTTGTTTATCATATTTGGTTTCGTTATCAAAAACCTTATACAAAAACCATTTTTTCAGAGTTCAACTTAAATCTTTTACAACTTGATTGCTTTTTAAGTGAACCTCATTTAAAAAGATAATCTCTTTAATTATTATTAATTAAAATAATAATCAACTTTAACCTTTACCAAAATAAAAACTATTAAATAATAGTGATTAGTTAATTACCTTTAATAGGTCATTAAAATAATAATTACTTTATAAATAATAAACTACTCGACCATTAGCCTTAAATAAAGATTAATTAACTTTAAGAACAATTGCTAGCATAAACAATTATTTGTTAATAACTGTTTCTATTAAGTTAAATAACAAATCCATTTGAAATAGTTTACTAAGTCAACTTGAAATTACTGTTAACTGTTACTCGGTTTCCTTTAATCCTTCTTATTAAATTAATTAAAAATAAAATTAATTTAACATAAACTCAGTTAATTATTTTCTCGAAAATAATTATCCCAAATCATTAACCTTTTGGTAAATTTCCAACTTACTTGCTTATAAAATTTATCAAAAACATAAGAAATTACTATATAAATCATTTAATAATGTTTTATAAAACTAATTATAAAAATTTACTTATAGACCTTCTATTTTTATACAACTTATAAAATATACTTGAAAATCTTGCTTCAGTTATAAAATAAATTTTATAATTTTAACTACGTTGATTTGCTTGAAGGAAAAAAGTGTCTTAAAAAGATATGAATCTGAAACATTTCAGATTTAATTTAAAATCAATTCCATAAATTTTCTATGGTATGTAAGGGCCAAACTAGTGCTAAAATACCAAATTTGTGAAATAAGGGTTTATTTCATCCAATTTCACATTCAACCAAATATAGTAAACATATATGACAAAAATTATCAATATAAGTGAGGAATCCCGTTGGATTCCTCCAACCTGTCTTTCTCTACATCCAAATAGGTTACCTCAAATAAAATCACTCATTTAATGCAATAATATATTTATCATTTCCCATCTCGATAGGAGGAAATAATCGGTTTAACTAACAATCAACCAATAACAACAATCCAAACATCCAACTATTCTTGTTATACGTTTATATTATTATAAATGTGACCAACAAAGTAAGTTACCTCAATTGGTTAAAATCGATAAAAATAACTATTGGTTTTAATTAAACGAACGTTTAATTTCATCAGTTCAGTCAATATATAAAATATATATTCAGTAATTATAAAAAAATAAACAACTATAGCACACGAAATATTAAACCGACTTATAAAAAATATAAGTAGGACAAACTGAATGAATTATACTCACATCGATACCATTTGTCAATTAAGTTTCAGTTATATAAACAACATTTAATTTAACTAAAAATTTTGAGTGCTTCTAGCTTTGTCCAAACTGGTCCAGCATGTAGTGTTCGTCCATATGATTCCAGTGCAACTTGTTTGGTCTGATTCTATTAACATGGGTTAAAATTATACCAATATAAGCATCTATGATTTAATTAATATAATTTAATTCTTTAATTAAGCTTTCCATTTACTAATTACATTAGAAAGAATATGTGACCTGATCTTCCTCCCTGAAGCTTCGTTCTCATAGCTGCGTTCACGAGTGAACCTATCCAGCTCACCACCTTTTCACCTTCACCATGCCGCATCCAGACATTTGGATCTCGATCCATCGTCACCGACATATGCGCCTAAGCATCCTCAATGTTCGACCCCAACCTCGGCCTTCCACTTCACTCTGTTAACCTGTAGTCCTCCAAAATCGCAAGACATTCTCACATTGATTATGGCCACAACAATTCTGATCATGATCGTTCATATGGTAGATCTTGTTGAGATGAAGAAGTTTGGTGTTGGAAGATTTTAGCATAGGGGAATGGATCGAGATGAAAATCAATGATAACGAATTGAAATTTCGGTCATTCAATATATTAATGACCGCACATAGCGTATTTGACCACACAGAGAGAAAGAGGGACGCACAGATTAGGGTTATGTTTATATATGTGAATATATATTAATATTTAAGTATTAATGGAACTTACGCCATAAGTTTCACACAAAAACTATCTCATATGACCTCCGGTTGAAACGAAAATTGAAATCTTAGCATAATAAAATATTACAGACATGATGGAACAGGTTTCGTCGAATTTCGAGGTCATTTGTAAAAGTTTTTTTGTAATGTCACAATGTGAACCGATACGTGATTAAATTTCGCACGATCACAAAATAAATCCAGTTGACTTGAAATTTGAAATCTTATAATAATTAATCATTATAGATTTAATAAAATTAGTTTCGTTGAATTCTAAGGTCATTTGTTAATTGGATATTTTTAAGTTCCATATTAAATCTATAAAACGATTAAATAAAATCTAAGCGTTTATCCTTCGAATAATCAAACGGTAAGTTAGCTCGATATGAAACTCGAAATCTTATAAAAACTTACTAATACGAATTCAATGGCACAAGTTTCATCGCATTTTGAGACTGTTCTTCCAAAATGATATTTTGCACGTAAAACAACGCTATTAGACATCAAAATACATGGCCGTCAAAAATAGCGAACCAAACATATCCTAACTCTAAACGTCAATACAAATTCAACGGAATAGGTTCCGCGTCTTAATTCGATCGTTATCTCCAGTTATCTACAAATTCCTCTTAATTAAATTATATTCATTTAATTCATCGCTACGCCAAATAACTGTGCGTTTATGGCTGCTGAGATAACATACGATATTGGGTCACAACGAAATTTATTTTCATACAATAATTTAATATTACGGATCCAACGAAACTAATTTCGTTGAAATCTGTGACTATTTCAAAATTGGCTATTTTTAACCGGATTAAATTAATATAAAATTCTCAGTTCTGCCCAATCAATATTGAACTGAATTTTAATAGCACTATCAGCTTCTGTTATATTCCAATAGCATATATAACTATTCAGAAACCATTTTGATTAACTTCTAGGTTATAGCAATATATAATTTTATTAAAAACCCTTTTATTTTATTAAATAAAATGTTATAATTTATAAATGAATTCATAACGACTATTTGAAAATTTGACTTGGACATAACTTAAAATCCACAATATGAAATCTTGATTTTCTCTTTCAATAGAAAATTATAATCAAATATATTCGGACGATTCTTGTTTCAAAGAAATCTGACTAATATTGGATTCTGTATATTCAATTAAAGTTCAAATCGTAATATTACAAACTACTGCAACGTTACAAGCTCATTTTAATTAACTATAAGTTATACATTCAACTTCGTTAAATAAATAAACTCCTTTTAATATTCCTAAATTAACATTTAAGACCAATTTAAATGTTCAAACTTAACGGTTAAAAATCCGGGTCGTTACATTCCTTCCCCCTTAAAAAATTTCGTCCCCCAAATTACTAAGGTTGGAAAAATGATACAAACCCATAAAACTTTTTAAAATATATTCAGTTAAAATATTCCTTTTATTTTCTAAACCCTTTTTGTTTTAACAAACCCAATTAATTTTAGTTGAAAAACAAATTCGTTACTGTTAATGAAAATCTCAAAAACATTTTAACATTTGAAAATTTTGAAACTTTTTGGCAGATTCTTTCCTGTACGGATAGACTTCTGCAATATTACAGGAACAACAATATATATATATATACACACACACACACACACATCGACCCACACGGTTGGAAAATCCAATTCATAAACAAAAATTTATATCTTTGCATAAGCATACCTCATATAAGTGCTACTAAGCATACTTGCTCAACTTATATGCAATTAGCGTAACTAGAATCAACCATCATAGCCTTCTGGTACCTATGCTTAAATCAATTTACCATGTAGGTAACAAATACATTAAATTTTAGATAACTCTTCATTGATTAGCAATTATAACTATTTAATTTCCAGAACTAAGCATATGGATTCATTCATTTTAAAAGGTATATACACTTACCACGTTAAACCATTTAGTTTCTATTTATGGGCAGTTCCATTTCAATTTATTATACTGGAATTCATTTCCTTAGCTTTCAGTTCACTCAACTTTTTATTAACCCATTAATGAATTATATCTAACCCATCTAACCCATAATCGACAAACAATACACAAACAGCTTGATCAAACTAATTGAATTCATATTCAATCATTAATATTTACTTGTTTTCCCTTACTTTGGGTTAACATGCGTTAATATAAATCGGTTAATACCTGATTGACTTCCATTCAATTTTATATTATTTGATTTCCAAATCCAAATCTATTTCATTTCATTCCAACTCTATATCCATTCTTAAATTAACTCGACTTAACCAAGTTAAATCACATTTCCATATTTAGTTTGGATTCCATTCAAATCAATCAAATAAACCAATATTACCTTAATACTAATCGATTACAATCTAATTGACTTATAGTAAATTGTCATTTTCACATTGCCATTTTCTTTTAAGAATTTAACACTTATATTCATTAATGGCCATAACTTCCATTTTACAAAAAAATTATATTTAACCATAGATTTTATTTACCAACTTCATTCACTTAGCGAAGTTAAGCTCCATTCTCAGATTCAATTAACAGTTTTTTTTGTCATTTCTCAATTCCAAATTCTGATATTCTTTGTAAATTTCTCTGTTTTCCTTTCTATTTTTGTTTAACTTAGCTCAAAGTTCAACTCTAATTTATACATATTTTTTAACTTTCCATAGTTAAATCTTCAATCCAAATAATTTCCTTAACTAACTTGACTTATTTAGCTCAAGTTTAATTTTCTTTTCAAAATTCTCATTCACAAATTTTATGTGAAATCTTCTTTTTGGTTATATATCAAACCATTCCGTTCAAATAAATCAATCCAGCCAATACAAGCTTCAAACAATCAAATCGATGATTTGAAAGATTTATTACTTTTTTAATATAAAAATGTGGTTTGGGTAAAATTGTATCATTTACCCTCTTTACAAAATAATTTTATATTCAATTACAAATACGTGCTCTTATATATATATACATATACATATACATATATATATATATATATATGTGTGTGTGTGTGTGTGTAACACCCCATAATTTTAAAACATGACATAAGAGATAACTTAAGAATACTTAATTATTAAAAGAAGAATTAGGTGAAACGGGTTACGCCATTGCGTTCATCTCGGAATTCTGCTTGAGATAAAGTCCAAGTTTGCGTAAAACGGATGCCGTATGAAAGAGTTACGGACGATAGAAGTTGAGCAAAAAAATCAGGAAATGGACCAGAATGCACTGGCGCACTTAGGAAGTGCGCTAGAACAAAAATGCACTGGTGCACTTGGGAAGTGCGCCCATGCCGAGCCAGAAACCGGCACAGGATTCTGGAGAGTTCTGATGACTTGTCTTCTTCTGATTTGGTAGATGATGTGTATTTGAGCTGTGTGGTTTAGATTGATCCTAAACTAATCTAAGGGCTCTAACTAATCCTACACATTTATATAAACACCCATAAACCTAACCCTAAATTCATTAATGAAAGTAATGACGCCTTCATGCTGCTAAATTCTAAGTTGACCTAGCCTCCACCCTAATCAATCAAATTCAAGTTAGAAGACAACAATCAAAGCCTACATCAATGGATTTGCTAATCTACTTCAGAAATCAGAATTCAGAATCATTCTCTAAGCCTTAAACCTATCTCAGTGAGTTCTAGTCACTTTTAGGTTTAAATAGATAAATGGGAATTGTGGTAGACTACGAATTGGGTATATGCGGTAAATCATGAACTTGTGCAAGCATACTATGTCACTTTCCCTAAATCTAATATATGGACATTCTACTATGTCTCCTATGTGAATCTTGAATTACAATTATATTGTGGTACATGTGAACTTGTTAATACAGATCTAACTTCTAGATCTGATTGTGGTGATTCGATATGACGTTTATATGAACATTGATTTGTAACCATGTTAGGATGATAGTACATCCATTAGTTTGACATTACTTGGATCTAGACTTTGGTGTTAATCACCTTTTACTTGTTATATCATGATACCTTGGTATATGTGGTAAACTTGACATGAGAAACTATACTTGTTATTATGCCACCCTGTCTATGCTAGATTTAGGTAATTGGACACCTAATATTTAAACTAGATCTCATTATGCTTGCCTAAACACAAGTTATTAATTTGATGTCCACTTTATTATGATAATTATCACATGTCCATTCACTTAGTTACTATGCCAGTTATGTTAATATTTATGCCAAAACATGTTGAACTGTCACCCTTAACATGTTCCTTTTTATTGTTATGGCGAGGCTACTTTGTAGCCTCGATGACGCCAAAATACATGCGATCACGTTAGTTAGGAAACGGAAAAATAAAGGGGGATTATAGTTGGCATAATTTATATAATGTTTTATATAAGTTGGACATATAATTCAAATGGGGAAACTTAGAATTAATTACCTATAATGACATAGGAAAATTTGGGTAAAAATGGCATCATTTGAACATGACCATTTATGGATATGTAATTCAAATTATTGTTGCAAAATAAGTATTAACACATATAAAAGGAAAGGATTAATTAATTGGTAAATTAATTAAAAATGGAATGTTAGTAATTAAAATTAAGAATTTTAATTGTACTTATGACACGAGGTTAGGTTACATTAGTGGCAGAAGTCTGCCCGGACCCGACCGGCATATCCAGCAGCCACTAATGTTGAACCTAATGTGGGTGGTCTAAGTACGTAAATACGAATTGGGTTAAGACATGAGGTTAAGCCCAACTGTGGAATAAGACTGCCCGAAACCGACCGGCATATCCAGCATCCACATGTTGTAGGCCAAATGTGGGAGGTCTAGCCCATTATAAACCATAAATGGGCATGGTAATGAATTGGACTACTTAACGAAATCTAATCCATAGGGATTGTGTGAACTTAGACTTAAGTTGAGGTTAAGTAAACTTGATTAAGCAAAGTGGGAGGGTTAAGTACATCTTGGGTTAGTGGGTAATATTTGTATATAGGCCCACAAACTTAACCATTATAGAGTTATGTAATTAAAGATCACCCTTTAGGGTATACATAACTAGTATAGGGTTATGCAATTAAAGATCGCCCTTTTAGGGTATACATAGTCAGTGGAAAACCTAGTGGGGATGAAAGACAAAGGGGGAGAGCTTGTATCATATTGTGTGGGAGTTATGTAATTAAAGATCACCCTTTAGGGTATACATAACTAGTATAGGGCTATGTAGTTAAAGATCACCCTTTTAGGGTATACATAGTCAGTGGAAAACCTAATGGGGATACAAGACAAAGGGGAGGGCTTGTATCATATTGTGTGGGACCCATTTCACTCAGTAACCCATAATTGGTATCAGAGTAGAGAACTCTGTACTAGGCGGAGAAGAGGCACGATTACTAATTGATTATAAGAGATCCAAAACATGACGGGTGGTGTAGATGGCGCAAACCGACCGGGGACATGTGCGTGCGTGGGCCGGACAGAGGGGGACAAGATGACCTTGACACCAGTAGGTATCCCTGTGCACATCTTGGGTTGCCACTTTTGACATGACCCGAACTTCCCCGTGAAGGAAAGACTGGATTGAGTTGAGAAAATGACAAACCAGAGCACAAACAGAAGAACATTTCATTGCTTATTACAACAATTTCATCAGAAAACAAGAATATACAGAGTATGAATAAATATTACACATTTACTAAATATCAGAGATTTACAAATGACAATACAGCGGAAAATAATACAAAACACAACTGAAAAGAATATACAGATACAGAGCTTTCCGAATATCATTCCAGCTGTAAACCAGGATCCTGTGAATATAAATCTGCAAAACCAAAACTACTAGCTGCCAGTGCGGAAAATAGGGGCACCCAGAGTTTAGGTTAAAACAATAAACTCCAGGTCAGTCATGTGACTGGTGTGAGATCTAAAACAGTTACTAATCTGATTTTAAATTTAGGTATATCAAGGGACCACGCCGTATAACACGGAACAGGTTTACCCTCTAGCATGCCAGTGCATAAAAACTACAACGCAATGCTAAATAAAGAACAATGAAGGTATTATAAGACCCAGGTCCCATCACACAATGCAACGCAAGCCAGAGGATAGAATTTTTACCTTATAATAGCCAAGAATGTTTGGTACGTAAAATTTCATGTTTTATTATTACTATAAGTGTATAGTGTCAAAACAATTTCAATCATAAGTATCAATCATAGACGACATAAGTGCCACATACCACTATGTCGCCATATAAAGGTTTACAATCAAAACAGCAAAATGTCGTATTGGAAGTTGGATTTCCATCTGTGAACCAAGGCAAGGGATCGTCCTTACCGCTTCGAGATGCTCTAGCCCGTGTCTTAGGCAAGTACTCAGTCAAGCCTTTGGATTGTCAGGGCCGGTCCACCCGATGTGGATTAAAATGCCTGAACACTGCGTTTCCCCGACCTATGGGGCATCAATGAGCCAAATGACTCCATCGGCCCCGGATCGACCAATATAATTGAGGCAATTCCTATCCATCATCCACATAAGTAAAATGCCATGGCGTGCAAAACGCTGACACCACTCCTAGCTAGAAGGAAACGCATGCCCTTCCTGAGGTGCTCTCCCGTTTCTGGTTCACACCGGTGTGTGAGGCTCGCGAATTAACGCTACACAAAGCTATGCTATATTAAAGCCGCGCTTTGATCATCAACCACAAAACTCTGCTTTTCAACAGAAGTCTTGATCATTTGCATCTCAGCATGCCACACAGGAAATCCACGCTATGCAACCGATGTCTATCAGTCACATAGAATGAAATCCGATGTCAGACACACATCCATTTACAAGTTCGTTCGGGGTCTGAACGAAACCGGAGGCACCTTATTCCTCCCCCATATGTCCAATACAGGGGAGAGGCCCTCGCATATCCGTCGATCTCCAAGTATGCCTGGACGATCACCACTTATTACCTCGCCTTGGGTGTACAGCCCAATCAAGACATCAGTAATCATCCAAACGATGTGAAGACCTCTGGTCTTCAACCACCGTCTTCATCCTCGACACATCGTCGAATCAGTTATTCAAAATGGGATAAACCCGGTCTTTCTGAATAACTCGCGTATATAATAAACAAGTGCTATAAAAACACAACATACGCCTCATTCCAATCCAGAATATTTCTTTATCCAAATATTCATATATTTTGGGAAAGGTTCCCATTAATTTTATCAAAGATAAATTCTTTAAATTTATTCTTTTTTCTTCCTTTGGATATCAATTCAATCTAATTAAAGATGCATTAAAACTCGACTTGGTTTTAATCTTCCCAGAAATCAATATTAATGACTGTTTAACTTAAGAAATCATATCCTGCCTTTAACTGGGTTAAAGAACCAATGTTATTTAAAACACAATTCACGATAAACCCAAAATCACATTCCATTCCATCAGCCTTTAACCGTAAATTAGCAAGTGAACAATCCGCTAAGTATTAACCCAAAAGGCCGAAACTAACATCAGATCAATACCCAGGAAACCATTTAACTTAACTAATCTCTAGTTCGTTTCTTATTTTCTTAACTCCATTAAGTCTAAGAACAGTATTATTAAAGATACCATTCACGACAACCCAAAATCTTATTCCTGTCTTTAACTGGGTTAAAGAACCAATGTCCTTTTAAAAACGATTCACGATAAACCCAAAATCACATTCCATTCCATCAGCCTTTAACTATGAATTAGCAAGTGAACAATTCCCTAAGTATTGACCCCGACGACCGAAAACAACATTAGATCAATACCCAGGAAACCATTCAACTTAAATAATCTCCAGTTAGTTTCTAATTTTCTTAAGTCCATTAGATCTAAGAATAGTATTATTAAAGATACCATTCACGACAACCCAAAATCTTATTCCATTGTTAATCGGGTTAAAGAATAAGCGTTATTTAAAACACCGTTCACGATAAACGCAAAGACCAATTTCAGTTCCATCCCAATTAAATATCAATTAATTGGTATACTTCATTAAATCTAAATAAAAAGATTTAATCTTTTCTCAACTGGGTTTAAGAAAAGTGTTAATGAAGACACCATTCACGACAAACCCAAATCCCATTTGATATTAAATACAAGGCTCTGAATAGAAAATATATCGGCTTATATTCAATATCAAATACCACAACCAACAAATATCCTATTGGAAATAATGATATAAATATATCTTTCAGATTTCCTTAACGATATCTATATAATCACGAAATCCAACATCGAAATATTCCAAAGACAGTTTCGATTCAAATCCATTTCCAATCCATATATTGGAAATTCTGATTATTTTTAAAACCATTTCAAATCCAATTTATTTATTTTAAAAATAGTGGGATTATAATTCTAGTTCAAAACTAGTTCATTTCGATAAAAATCTATTTTTATCTTTTCAAATATGGAATTTTTCATCCCAATTCTTTCCAAATCATTTTTTATGATTTTACACAAATTATGGATATTTTTAATAATTTTATCAAGGCCCGTACAGTCGATATCCATAAACGGCCATCGAACTGCACATACAACGACCTTTTCCAAATTTGATTTGGACATAATTCCAAATCCAACCGTTAGATTTCAAATCTCTAATATTCGTTAGAAAGCTTTTTTCAATACGAACCCAACAGTTCCAGTTTTAGGAGAATCCAACGGTGGGATCTCCCGTATTGTCCATTCGAAGTCAATGGTCGAAATTCGCAAACTGCCGCAGCGCGGCGCGTTCCATTCAGGCCATTATATTATATATAATATATATAATATATATTTCATCGATTTCCATTTAAAATGTATTTTATAAATCGTTTTAAATTCATTTTCTAAACGATTTCATCTTCATATTCAATTTCAAATCAAAATTGAATATTCCATATCATCGATATATAAATGATACTATTTTCAAAACATTATATTTTTAAATCAATTCCTTTTCGATATTCATTCTAAAAATGAATAAAATTGATATAAATCTCGTTCATGTCAAAATGGCGTTAATCTAATCAACACGACTTTATATATTTAAATATTTTCGTGTCCAACCCAAATCGGACATCAAAATCAGATTTTGATCTTTAATTGATATTATTTTAAAATATTCGTTATTTTAAAATATTTATTCTTCTGGACTGGAATCAGACACAGTCAATTACCATATAATGTGATTATATGGATTTCATACAATACATGTATATAACAACAATCAAACACAGTCAAACATCATTCAGAGTGCATTTTACACTGCATAAGCATCAAATATAAATATTTAACGCTTACAACAGCTTGTCAGTCAATCAATCAATCAACATACAACTAATTATTGGGATTAGTGTATGTCCAATTACATATCAGTACTCGTGTGGGGTTTTCAAACAACAAACACAAATTTATTTGTGCAGTTGGGCGATGTATAAAATTTATCATCCCAATCCATATCAGTCAAATGGGTGTACATAAACAAATCGTCTGATTTGTAAATGGATATTTATTTTATTCATATACACGTTAAAAATTATATTTTTAACCATAAAATATTTTTTCCATTCCACATCACACAATCAATTTTCACAACACATCAATCAAACAAACAAGTCATCCATGGTCTGTGGACGACGGGTGTCGGGTGCTACTAAGCACCGTCTGCATCCTAGTATATATTTTAACTAGAAAATAGAATAAAAGTGAGAAGTTCTCACCTTTGAGATCCACTACTCCATTCTCTATTTCTGAACGGTCTGGATTTGTTTGAAATTCCAACGCATCCTTTTCACGCTGTTCATATATAAAAATCATATTTTTGCCATGCTTCTTTCTATATAAAAGTTATATTTTTATATTTCTGCCTTTTATATAAAGATCGAATTTTAATTTCGCTACAACATATATAAAAATCCTGCCTTTCTATATATAAAAATATTGACTTTCCACAGTTAAAAATATCGCTTTCCTATATATAAAAATATCGCCTTTCTATATAAAAAAATATCGAACTTTCTATAGTTAAAAATATCGAACTTTCTATAGTTTAAAATACCGAACTTTCTATATATAAAAATATCGAACTTTCTATATATAAAAATATCGAACTTTCTATATATAAAAATATCATCTTTATATGATAAAAATATAATCTTTAGTATGATAAAAATATAATCTTTACTATGATAAAAATATAATCTTTACTATTAGCTAAAGAAAATATTTTTATTGTTTCTATAATATAAAAATCACATTTTTATTATGTATATAATATAAAAATCATATTTTTATTTACTCTATAATTTAAAAATCACATTTTTATCTATTATATAATATAAAAATCACAATTTTATCTATTATATATATACCTAAAAATCAAATCTTCATCCAATATAAATAATTAAAACTGAAAATCAAATTCATGCTCTTTTATTTTATAAAAATCTTATTATAGTTTATTTACTAATTTAAACAAATTAATTACATAATCATTAAAAAAAAAGGAAAGAAGGCTCATAGTTCATTTGATTTTTTTGTCAGAGGAGGGGGCGTGTGGATCGAGGTTGGGCGGAGCTGAGGAGGCTGGGGGGTCACGCAAGGTGACGGGGGTTTGACTGCGGTGGCGCGCCGACGGTCAGAGGTGAGGGCAGAGGTAGGGATGTAGTGGCGGGTCAGTGGGGTTTTCGTGCTTTGGGGATTTGAAGAGGGAGAGAGAGAGGCAGCGGTTGGCGGATCGGAGAGGGGTGAAACGGTCGGTGGTGGGAGGGGAGATGGCGCGGTGGTGGTGGCGTCGATTTGGGGGAGCGACGGGGTTGCGCGGTTTCCCCTTTTTCTTTTTTTTATTTCGTTAGTTGACTGTAATGAGGAGAGAAGGGGTGAGTTTGAATTTATATGTATTCTATTATTTTAAAGTTTCAAAAAGCAACTTTTTATTTCGAACTCGAAATCGAACCCACCAAAGGTCGTCCGTAGCTAATTACCCTCATTTCGAACACAATGGGATATGTATCGTAAGCTGATTCGTCCGATTCGATCAGTTTACGTCAAAATCATAATATAAATCTATATATTGAATTTGAACCTGCATTTCAATTTACCGGGGCCACATACGGACTCTAAAAATTCCCAAAAATTATTTTCTAGCTTCGTATTTACGATACTGTAATAACTAAACTACTTTCATCAAATTTGGAGACCGTTTGAAAAATGGCCATTTTCTGGTCGATCCAAATTGACTGAAACTGTTAAAACACGTTTTCTTTTGCCACGCTCACATATTATTCCCAAAAATCATGAATTTTGGAATCTAGCAATAATTTGACATCCCGGATCCAACAAAAGTTGTTTCGTCGAAAACGGAGGTCATTTGCAAAATTTCCATTTTTAAGGGCCAAAATTCCATAACGACTATTCTGAATTTTCAACTGGGCATAACTTTTTATTCCCGCTATGAAATTTCAATTTTTCGGATTCGTTGGAAACATATTTTCAAATAGATTCAAATATTTTTGGTTTCGCTAAAATCCGGTTTATTTTAAATCCTATACATTCATTTGAAATTTGAAATCGAATTTTCAAACTACCGCGCCATTTTCAATTCCTTTTATAATTAAAAATAAATATTTATACTCTAACGTCTATTCAAACAAATATATACGTTTTAATTCTATTCAAAATAAATTTCCCATTGTTATTATTTAAAATAAATCATTTTAAATATTCAAAATTCTTTAAAATTGCCAAAATAAAAATTTTAAATTGGTTCGGATTTTCCGGGTTGTTACAATCTCCCCCACTTAAAATCTTTTCGTCCTCGAAAAGGAACGAAGGTGAAAGTTGTTTTACCAATCAACTCAACTTTCGTTATTTTAATTTTGGCTTAAGTTTTTCAACTTTTCAGTTTCTAAAAAAAATTTAAATTTTTCAAAAATTTGGCTAACACCCTAAATTTTCGAAAAATTTCGCCATTACCTCCCCTGTACGGGAGCTCAAGGAAAATCCCGAAATTGCCATACATGCCTCTCCAATCCAAAAAGAAAAAGAAACAGCCAAGCGGCTAGCCAATCAACTCATAGAATCATCAAAAACCCCAAGAAATACAATAAACATGTACCTATTTGTCGGGCAAACAATTTTATTCCTCTTCTTAGCGTCCCTGCTATGACCTGTTCAATGTACATACATGTACATATATGCAATTTCAATTTTCAATATAGTTCAATATTTGGTTCAATTTGGCCTAAATTCACCTTTCTTTCACATAATGGTTTTATTGGTTAACAAATAATTATACAACACAACCATCAATCAATTAGTGAATCAACGTTTCAAATTCATAAATTTGATATATATGCAGAAAATCATGTTCTCACACCAGTCAATTTGAAATATATAAATATTACACCTTCGAAACTCGAACATAAACTACTGATGCTATATAGTCATCAATAGTTTCATCTCCGGGTGACTAGAGTGTGATTCTATATCTATCCAGTATATTAAAACTTCGAATACACGTTTGCAAGGCGTATATGCAAAATCTTTATATATTAGATTGTCCAAATTCAATACAAATAAAATATTCAAATACGTTGAATAAGGTTTTAAATTTTCAAAACAAAATTTGTTTTCATTTTTAAAAATATACTCTTCACACTCTTTCTAGGATACTACTAATCCTATCTCTAACGAGTCATTCTTATTGGATATTACTAATCCAATCTCTGATGAATTCTTTTGTATGGTTCAAATATGTCTTGTTCTCGAGCTCTGTAAACCAAAGCTCTGATACCAAACTGACATGACCCGAGCTTCCCCGTGAAGGAAAGACCGGATTGAGTTGAGAACACGACAAATCAGAACACAAACATAAGAATATTTCATTGCTTATTACAACAATTTCATTAGAATACAAGAATATACAGAGTATGAATAAATATTACACATTTACTAAATATCAGAGATTTACAAATGACAATGCAGCGAAAAATAATACAAAACACAACTGAAAAGAATATACGGATATAGAGCTTTCTGAATATCATTCCAACTGTAAACCAGGATCCTGTGAATATAAATCTGCAAAACCAAAACTACTAGCTGCCCGTGCGGAAAATAGGGGCACTACAAGAAAAATACCCTATTGCAACTAGCTATTTGCAACAGGCGACAAATGACAGTTGCAGTAAATGATATTTAGCAACAGACCTATTACAACAGTTGCAATAGATGAGATTTAGCAACAAACCTTTTTTTGCTGTTGCGAAAAGCTTATTTTTAGCAACTGCGCTTCCCTCCCTGTTGCAAAAACACACTTTTAGCAACTGTGCTTTCATAACAGTTGCAACAAACATATTATTTGCAACTGCGCTTCCAAGCCAGTTGCGAATAAATATCTTTAGCAACTATTTTCGCCACTTGTAATAGTTGTATTTTTTACAACTGTTAAAGCCTGTTGCAAAAAACATACTATTAAAAATTAATATCAGCTTTTAATGATTAACTTTTACTAATTAATTTTAAATAGTTACTATTAAATGATTAACCACCAGTAAGTAAATAATAATTAAGATTAATATTTAATAATTATTAATAATAAAATTTAAGTATTATAAAGTGATATTTATAACTGATACTTAGATAATAATAATTACCAATAAATAATTATAATTATAATTAACATTTAAATAATAATAAAATACTAATGGATAATAATCAATAATTAATTTGATATATGAATTTGTTTAAATATTAAATGAATAATTTATAATTAATAAATTCGTAATAAATAAATAAACTATAATTGATTAAATATTAAAAATACCTTATTTAGCGAAATGACTTAGTAATCATTAATAAATTGTAAAGAAGTAATAATAAATATTTACTTTTAACAATTAACGACTAATAATTAATTTTTAATAGTTATGAAGTTGCATTTATTATTAATATTTAATAATTATAAATAATAGTTATACTTAACAGCTAATATTCCCAAAAAATGTAAAAATTTTACAAAATAATTTTATGTATGTCAGAAAATATATAATTAAAGTTTGAAACATAATTTTGATAGAACTCAGAAATGAAAAGTAAAAATTAAAATTTTATAAAATGTTTAATATTTCATAAGATTCGAAAATCTTGAAATAATTTCAAAATAATAAAATATTTCATTCCAAATAATATTTCCATGACATCATCGTTAGCATAATGATTTTATTGTGGTCTTAACTAAATATACTCGGCTCTGCCGTTCAAAATTTGGCACCCCACTTCAAAATTTAGCTCCAACGTTAGAAATTTTGTTTCGATCGGTTTGGCTCCAACTTCCTAAATTCTGCCGCTATCATTTTTCTCCCCCGCGTCTTTTCTAGACTTTTCCCGTTCACATTTCTTCTTTCAAACCCTAAAACCCCAAATTTATTCTTTCATATCTCGTTCCGCACCAAACTTCGATCAATTTTCTACCGAAAGAAAAAAATTCCGATCTCGTTCCGCACCGCAGCCACGGAAACCTACTGCGAACGCTACTTCGGCGGCGATTCAGATCGCGTGAAAGGCAGGTGGCCCGCAGGCGCGTATTTGACTTGTCTTTTTAGGTAAAATCACACTGGTTGTTTTGACTGATTTGATCTTTTTTCTTTGAGCTGGTAATTACTTTTGATAACTCATGTGCTTCGCCGTCAAATTATGAAACTCCTATGTTTGGATTTCTTTTTGTTTAGGTACGATCATAAGACAACTTTGATTAACTATATGTTTCTTTTAGCAGAAGGGTTTAACGAATCCTGTTTGCAAAGTTAATTGATTTTGACTTTACTAGAATCGAATTTATTATGGATTTTAAATTTCGTGTTCTGTTTTTCTTGAGCAATTGTGATCTCTGCTATGATACATTACTCTCTCATTGGCACTTTTCTAGTTTTATATCAGATTAACAGTTCATTTATTCTCTACCGGCAGCAAAAAAATTAGTTTAGTTCTTATTGGACAATTTGAGAGTCCATTCCTGGTCGAACTGTACTTACATCACTTTGGGAACTCAAGTGATGGGCGCTATATGTTCATGTCTGTGTATGGATGATTGTGGAGAATCAACCCATCAGATTCTTTGTTAGATAGGCATTGTATCCGTTTCAAATCCTTGGCTCAACAATTTATTCAACTGGTATGATTTCCAAAATTTCAATTTTAACCAAGATTGGAGATGTTAGAACTGATGTTAAAATTTTGCAGCTTTTAACAAATTGATAATCGAACTCTTGATTTATGAGGTACTCACATTTTTATGAAGCTTCCAGTTATCGCTGTATACTCGATATTCCAAATTAATTTATATGTTATGTTTCATTATATCCATAAATGGCCTTAGTTTACACACCAAAAAGTAAAGTATAATCATCCATCTCCTTAAATGTATTTGTCATCTTATAATACCAATATGTGTTACCTAGAATGGATAATGTCCAACAATCAATTTCGGTTTGCTGCTTTACAAACTAAGCTCCTGAATTATGGGCGTTATGCTTTCTATCAAATTATTCATTAGAAATGTTCACAATTTCTCTTTGTTGTCGGCAACATGAACTTCTAATTAGCTGCTCAATTTACACAGTTTCCTTGTTTATATCATTAAATAATATGTTAGTTAATTTCATTTATTTTACTTCAGTTTAGTACATGCATAGAAAGAAAAGAAACATGAACAGACCCTTTACTTGGCCAAAGGTAGATTCTTCTACATCATCTGAAGACACTTATGTATCTTATTTCCAGTCTCCGCCAACACTTTGCCTTACGATGATCCAAGGTGCTATCGTTATCGGCATAAATGTGACATGTCAAGCCAACCGCAAAGGGAAAGTGAACCAATTAGAGATAGCAATGATGATATAACTCAAAAAATGAGCGCTAGTCAGCAATGCAGTGGATCTAGATATGAAGAAAAATCCAACTTAGATTGCTTAAAGTCAATGTGTAAGAATACATTAGGAGATATTGACCATGGAATGGCATGTAGTTTTCCATTTTATGTAAATTATGGAAATTTTTGTTGTAATTGTTTGTACTATTATAACTTTGTTAAAATAAAATTTTATTTGTTTATTTCATTTTGTGATGTACACTGTTACTAAAACGAATACATTTAATATGTAATATCTATAAGCTGTAATATTGTTCTTTAATGATTTATGAATTTATTGCAACGGGCATATACTGTTGCAAAAGGATCTATTGCAACAACAAAAGCCCGTAGCAAAAAAGTATACTGCAACATCTTATTGCAACAAGCAAAAATTGTTGCGAAAAGGGACCGACCTTGTGCAACTTCGGCTATATAGACGGGCCCTGGCCCATTGCAATAGGTCTACTGCAACAGATATGGCCTATTGCGAAAAGTGTTTTTTGTTGTAGTGGGGCACCCAGAGTTTAGGTTAAAACAATAAACTCCAGGTCAGTCATGTGACCGGTGTGAGAATTAAAACAGTTATTAATCTGATTTTAAAGTTAGGTATATCAAGGGACCACGCTGTATAACACGGAACGGGTTGACCCCCAAGAATACCAGTGCATAAAAACAATAGCGCAATGCTAAATAAAGAACAATGAAGCTATTATAAGACTCAGGTCCCATCACACAATGCAACGCAAGCCAGAGGATAGAATTTTTACCTTATAATAGCCAAGAATGTTTGGTACATAAAATTTCATGTTTTATTATTACTATAAGTGTATAGTGTCAAAACAATTTCAATCATAAGTATCAATCATAGACGGCATAAGTGCCCCATACCACTATTTCGCCATATATAGGTTTACAATCAAAACCGCAAAATGTCATATTGGAAGTTGGATTTCCATCTGTGAACCAAGGCAAGGGATCGTCCTTACCGCTTCGAGATGCTCTAGCCCGTGTCTTAGGCAAGTACTCAGTCAAGCCTTTGGATTGTCAGGGCCGGTCCACCCGATGTGGATTAAAATGCCTGAACACTGCGTTTCCCCGACCTATGGGGCATCAATGAGCCAAATGACTCCATCGGCCCCGGATCGACCAATATAACAGAGGCAATTCCTATCCATCATCCACATAAGTAAAATGCCATGGCGTGCAAAACGCTGACACCACTCCTAGCTAGAAGGAAACGCATGCCCTTCCTGAGGTGCTCTCCCGTTTCTGGTTCACACCGGTGTGTGAGGCTCGCGAATTAACGCTACACAAAGCTATGCTATATTAAAGCCGCGCTTTGATCATCAACCACAAAACTCTGCTTTTCAACAGAAGTCTTGATCATTTGCATCTCAGCATGCCACACAGGCAATCCACGCTGTGCAACCGATGTCTATCAAATCACAAAGAATGAAATCTGATGTCAGACACACATCCATTTACAAGTTCGTTCGGGGTCTGAATGAAACCGGAGGCACCTTATTCCTCCCCCATTTGTCCAATACAGGGGAGAGGCCCTCGAAAATCCGTCGATCTTCAAGTACGTCTGGACGATCAATACTTATTACCTCGCTTTGGGTGTACAACCTAATCAAGACATCAGTAATCATCCAAACGATGTGAAGACCTCCAGTCTTCAACCATCGTCTTCATCCTCGACACATCGTCGAATCTGTTATTCAGAATGGGATAAACATGGTCTTTCTGAATAACTCGCGTATATAATAAACAAGTGCTATAAAAACACAACATACACCTCATTCCAATCCAGAATATTTCTTTATCCAAATATTCATATACTTTGGGAAAGGTTCCCATTAATTTTATCAAAGATAAATTCTTTAAATTTATTCTTTAATCTTCCTTTGGATATCAATTCAATCTAATTAAAGATGCATTAAAACTCCACTTGGTTTTAATCTTCCCAGAAATCAATATTAACTATTGTTTAACTTGGGAAATCATATCCTGCCTTTAACTGGGTTAAAGAACCAATGTCATTTAAAACACGGTTCACGATAAACCCAAAATCACATTCCATTCCATCAGCCTTTAACCGTAAATTAGCAAGTGAACAATCCCCTAAGTATTAACCCCGAAGGCCAAATCCAACATCAGATCAATTCCCAGGGAACCATTCAACTTAACTAATCTACAGTTAGTTTCTGATTTTCTTAACTCCATTAGGTCGAAGAATAGTATTATTAAAGATACCATTCACGAAAACCCAAAATCTTATTCCTGTCTTTAACTAGGTTAAATAATCAATGTCCTTCAAAACACGGTTCATGATAAACCCAAAATCACATTCCATTCCATCAGCCTATAACCGTGAATTAGCAAGTGAACAATTCCCTAAGTATTGACCCCGAAGGCCGAAACCAACATCAGATCAATACCCAGGAAACCATTCAACTTAACTAATCTCCAGTTAGTTTCTGATTTTCTTAACTCCATTGGGTCTAAGAATAGTATTATTAAAGATACCATTCACAACAACCTAAAATCTTATTCCATTGTTAATCGGGTTAAAGAACAAGTGTTATTTAAAACACCATTCACGATAAACCCAAAGACCAATTTCAATTCTATCCCAATTAAATATCAATTAATTGGTATACTTCATTAAATTTAAATAAAAATATTAAATATTTTCTCGATTGGATTTAAGAACAGTGATAATGAAGACACCATTCACAACAAACCCAAATCCCATTTGATATTAAATACAAGGCTTTGAATAGAAAATATATCGGCTTATATTCAATATCAAATACCACAACCAACAAATATCCTATTGGAAATAACGATATAAATATATCTTTCAAATTTCCATAAGGATATCTGTATAATCACGAAATCAAATATTCCAAAGACTGTTTCGGTTCAAATCCATTTCCAATTTATATATTGGAAATTCTGGTTATTTTTAAAACCATTTCAAATCCAATTTATTTATTTTAAAAATAATGGGATTATAATTCTAGTTCAAAACTAGTTCATTTCGGTAAAAATCTATTTTTATCTTTTCAAATATGGAATTTTTCATCCCAATTCTTTCCAGATCATTTGTTATGTGTTTACACAAATTATGGATATTTTCAATAATTTTATCAAGGTCCGTACAGTCGATTTCCATAAACGGCCATCGAACTGCACTTACAGCGACCTTTTCCAAATTTTATTTGGACATAATTCCAAATACAACCGTTAGATTTCAAATCTCTAATATTCGTTTGAAAGCTCTTTTCGATACGAACCCAACGGTTCCGGTTTTAGGAGAATCCGATGGTGGGATCTCCCGTAATGTCCATTCGAAGTCAATGGTCGAAATTCGCGAACTGCCATTGCGCGACGCGTTCTATTCAGGCCATTATATTGTATATAATATATATATACATATATATATATAAATATATATATTTCATCGATTTCCTTTTAAAACGTATTTTATAAATCATTTTAATTTCATTTTCAAAATGATTTCAACTTCATATTCAATTTCAAATCAAAATCGAATATTCCATATCATCGATATATAAATGATACTATTTTCAAAACATTATATTTTGAAATCAATTCTTTTTCGATATTCATTCTAAAAATGAATAAAATCGTTATAAATATCGTTCACGTCAAAATGACGTTAATCTAATCAACACGGCTTTGTATATATAAATATTTTCGTGTCCATCCCAAATCGGACATCAAAATCAGATTTGATCTTTTACTGAATATTATTTTAAAATATTCATTATTTTAAAATATTCGTTATTTTAAAATATTTATTCTTTTTGGACTGGAATCAGACACAGTCAATTACCATATAATGTGATTATATGGATTTCATACAATACATGTATATAACAACAATCAAACACAGTCAACCATCATCCAGAGTGCATTCTACACTGCATAAGCATCAAATATAAATATTTAACGCTTACAACAGCTTGTCAATCAATCGATCGACATACAACTAATTATTGGGATTAGTGTATGTCCAATTTCATCCCAATACCCGTGTGGGGCTTTCAAACAACAAACACAGATTTATTTGTGCAGTTGGGCGATGTGTAAAATTTATCGTCCCAATCCATATCAGTCAAATGGGTGTACATAAATAAATCGTCTGATTTGTAAATGGATATTTATTTTAATCATATACACGTTGAAAATTATATTTTTTTTCCATTCCACATCACACAATCAATTTTCACAACATATCAATCAAATAAACAGGTCATCCATGTTCTGTGGACGACGGGTGTCGGGTGCTACTAAGCACCGTCTACATCCTAGTATATATTTTAACTAGAAAATAGAATAAAAGTGAGAAGTTCTCACCTTTGGGATCCACTACTCCATTCTCTATTTCTGAACGGTCTTGATTTGTTCAAAATTCCAACGCATCCTTTTCACGCTGTTCATATATAAAAATCATATTTTTATCGCTTCATTCCAATAAATAAAAATCATATTTTTATTTCTACTTCATATATTTTTACCACGGTTCTTTCTATATAAAAATTATATTTTTATATTTCTGCCTCTTATATAAAGATCGAATTTTTATTTCGCTATAACATATATAAAAATCCCGCCTTTCTATATATAAAAATATCTACTTTCAATAGTTAAAAATATCTCCTTCCTATATATAAAAATATCGCCTTTTTATACATAAAAATATCGAACTTTCTATAGTTAAAAATATCGAACTTTTTATAGTTAAAAATATCGAACTTTCTATATAAAAATATCGTTCTATATATAAAAATATCGAGCTTTCTATATATAAAAATATCAAACTTTCTATTTATAAAAATATCATCTTTACTACAATAAAAATATAATCTTTACTATGATAAAAATATAATCTTTACTGTGATAAAAATATAATCTTTACTATGATAAATATATAATCTTTACTATTAGCTAATGATCAAATTTTTATTGTTTCTATAATATAAAAATCACATTTTTATTATCTATATAATATAAAAGTCATATTTTTATTTACTCAATAATATAAAAATCACATTTTTATCTATTCCATAATATAAAAATCACATTTTTATCTATTATATATATACCTAAAAACCAAATCTTCATCCACTATAAATAATTAAAACTGAAAATCAAATTCATGCTCTTTTATTTTATAAAAAAACTAATTACAGTTTATTTACTAATTTAAACAAACTAATTACATAATCATTAAAATAAATAAAATAAAAAGAAAAGGAAAGAAGGCTCACAGTTCATTTGATTTTTTTGTCAAAGGATGGGGCGCGTGGATTGAGGCTGGGCAGAGCTGAGGAGACTGGGGGGGTCGCGCGAGGTGACGGGGGTTTGACTGCGGTGACGTGCCTGCGGTCAGAGGTGAGGGCGGAGGTAGGGCTGTGGTGGCGGGTAAGTGGGGTTTTCGTGCTTTGGGGGTTTGAAGAGGGAGAGAGAGGCAGCCGTTGGTGGATCGGAGAGGGGTAAAACGGTCGGTGGTGGGAGGGGAGATGTCGCGGTGGTGGTGGCGTCGATTTGGAGGAGCGGCGGGGTTGCGCGATTTCCCCTTTTTTTATTTAGTTTAGTTGACTGTAATGAGGAGAGAAGGGGGTGAGTTTGAATTTATATATATTTTATTATTTTAAGATTTCAAAATGCAACTTTTTAGAACTCGAAATCGAACCCATCGACTGTCGTCCCTAGCTAATTACCCTCATTACAAACACAATGGGATATGTATCATAAGCTGATTCGATCGTCTCGATCATTTTCCGTCAAAATCAAAATATAAATCTATATATTTAATTTAAACGCGCATTTCAATTTACCGGGGCCACATACGGACTCTAAAAATTTCCGAAAAATATTTTCTAGATTCATATTGACGATACGGTTCTAACAAAA
This sequence comes from Allium sativum, assembly GCA_030737875.1. Classification (NCBI taxonomy): domain Eukaryota; kingdom Viridiplantae; phylum Streptophyta; class Magnoliopsida; order Asparagales; family Amaryllidaceae; genus Allium; species Allium sativum. The sequence goes on from CM060924.1 coordinate 666,720,418, forward strand.
CTAACTTTCATCAAATTTGGAGACCGTCTGAAAAATGGCCATTTTCTGGTCGATCCAAATTGACTGAAACTGTCAAAACATGTTTTCTTTTGCCACACTCACATATTAATCCCAAAAATTATGAATTTTGGAATCTTGCAATAATTTGACATCCCGGATCCAACAAAAGTGGTTTCATCGAAAACGGAGGTCATGTGCAAAATTTCCATTTTAAGGGCCGAAATTCCATAGCGACTATTCTGAATTTTCAACTGGACATAACTTTTTAATCCCGCTGTGAAATTTCAATTTTTCGGATTCATTGGAAGGATATTTTCAAATAAATTCAAATATTTTTTGTTTCGCTAAAATCCGGTTTATTTTGTATCCTGTACATTGATTTGAAATTTGAAATCGAATTTTCAAACTACCGCGCATTTTCAATTCCTTTTATAATTAAAAATAAATATTTATACTCTAACGTTTATTCAAACAAATATATACGTTCTAATTCTATTCAAAATAAATTTCTAGTCGTTATTATTTAAAATAAATCATTTTAAATATTCGAAATTCACTAAAATTGTCAAAATAAATTTTTTAAATTGGTTCGTATTTTCCGGGTTGTTACAACTTTAGGGAAGTGATACCCCCTACTATGGGGCCAGCACAGGTTATCTACAAAGTAGGGAGCCGATCGATTATGGTAGTGGTTAGGGTATACTTGGACGTATGACCTAAGCCTACCAGCTTATAGTGGAAGGGATCATTCCATTTCAGTTATACTAGTAATAGTGCACAGTAGTCATTAGTGAAGCATGTATATACCTTACCTTATCTGCCCCGTCACACCTGCCATTTGTATAGTGATCTCTCTTATCCACTTTATGCCTATCATGTTCACCTTTATTTATTTACTGGCTAAAACTCACTAGACTCGCCAGACTTTATGTCTGACCCCTTTTTGTTTTTCCTTCTCTCTTCCGTTTCCCCCTCCGGTTCTCAGGGAGGAAACACCCAGGCTTAGCCAGGATTTGGATATCATCTTACTAGGAGCTACTGTTGAAGTATGGCTCGAGTCTTTGTCTCTGCTATGGCTTACTCTTTTATTGGGGAATAATGTTTTCTTTTAATTCCTATATACTCTGATTATGCAATACAGAAGTATTTTGTTGTAATGGTTTTATGAATTATGGTATTATAAACCACGGGATTATGATTTATGTCTGAAATTAAATTTTTGAATCTTCCGCTGCTATCTTTATTTATATCTCTCTTGTAATTATTCTGTGTCTATTTACCTACAATGCTTCACAAAACTTAATGCATTCCCTTAGTGAGTAACATTAACGGACGTGAGGTGTTTCAATATATATATATATATATATATATATATATATATATATAATATAGACACACTCACACTCAAACTCAATCTAGGGTATTACTAACCTAGATTACTCAATATAGATGGGGTTACTCAACAAAGCCAAGGTTTTACTTAACCTTCAGCTCTGATACCATTGTAACAGTGTAACAACCCGGAAAATCAGAACCAATTTAAATTTTTTATTTTGGCATTGTAATGAATTTTGAATAGTTAAAATGAATTATTTTAAATAATAACGAGTAGAAATTTATCTTGAATAGAATCAGAACGTATATATTTATTTAAATTGAAATTAGAATATAAATATTTATTTTGATTATAAAAGGAATTGGAAATGGCGCGGTAGTTTGAAAATTCATTTTCAAATTTCAAATAAATGTACAGGATTCAAAATAAACTGGATTTTAGTGAAACCATAAATATTTGAATCTGTTTGAAAATATCTTTCCAACGAATCTGAAAAATCCAAATTTCATAGCATGAAAAAAAGTTATGTCCAGTTGAAAATTCAGAATAGTCGATATGAAAATATAGCTCTTAAAAATAGCGATTTTGCAAACGACCTCCCTTTTCGACGAAACCACTTTTGTTGGACCTGAAATGTCAAATTATTGCTAAATTCCAATTTTCATAATTTTTGGAATCAATATGTGAGCGTGGTGAATTTAAACGTGTTTGGTCATTTCAGTTTGAATTTAATCGACTGGAAAATGACCGTTTTTCGAATTGTCTCCAAATTTGATGAAATTAGTTTTGTTAGGACCGTATCGTCAATACGAAGCTAGAAATAATTTTTCGAGAATTTTTAGAGTCAGTATGAGACCCCGGTAAATTAAAATATACGTTCAAACTCAATATATACGGATTTATATTTTAATTTAAAGAGAAACTAATCGTAATAGTCTAATCGGCTTACGGGACACATCCCATTGTGTTCGGAATGGGGGTAATGTGCTAGGGACAACAGTCGTTGTGTTCGATTTGGAGTTCGATTTAAAAAGTTAAAATTTTGAAAATAAATTAATATATATATTATATATATATATAAACCCCCAATGCTTTCTCTCTCCCTCCATTCCCGAATCCCGTTCAGATCTCGAACTAGACAAAAATAAAAACGCTCCTCGATCCCATCGCCTGGCCCTCCGACCGCCACCCCACCTGTCGTGCCCCTCCCCCTCAACCGCCGGATCACCACCACCTCCCTCCGAAGCAAGCGCCACCATCCCCATCTCCTCCTGCCCCTTCTTTGATTTGAAACCACACCCAAACCCCTCCAACCAATCCAAAACCACCGCAAGCACCACTGTCCTGCCACCAGGCCTTAGACGCCCAACCCTCGACCCCATGCCGACCCTAGCCGCCACCTCAGCCGCTGCGGGGCCCCCATTGTTCGATATCCCCTTTTTTCTTCGTCGTTGGAGCTGAAGGCTGTTGTGATTCCATCCCCAAAGCTCTGGCGCTGATGAGTGTCGTGATACGGCAGTGAAGGAAAAATTGACAGAGGAAGAAGATGGTGATAAATATTAAAAAGGTAAATTATTTTTTCAATTTAAATAACCTAGTTATTTTCAAACATGATGAAAATATACAATGCTTAGTCATTTTCAGAAATTATAAGCATTGCTAAAATATATATATATATATAGTTGTATAAATATAAAAATATGATTTTTATATTTATGAATAGTGTATAAAAATATGATTTTTACATATATACGAATAGCAAATAAAAATATGATTTTTACTTATACGAAGTAGCGATAAAAATTGGATTTTTATTCATATGAATGGGATATAAAAATTGGATTTTTATTGTTTTGAAAGGTAAAATAAAAATATGATCTTTTTATTGTTTACATCGAAAAAAAGGTAGGATCTTTATAATATAAGCATTGTTATAAAAATGTGATCTTTATAATATAAACATTGAAATGAAAAGGTGATTTTTAAATATAAGTATCATTGATTAAAAATAAGACTCTTATATGCTATTTGTTTAATTAAAATGTAAAAGATTTGATTTTTAAAATGTAAAAGATTTGATTTTACATATGTAAAAGATTTAGATTTTTATTATGTAAAGGAGGTGATTTTGTTTAGAAAAGTTATGATTTTGCTTCTATAAAAAAAATACGATTTTGTTTCTATAAAGATATGATTCTAGTTGATTGAATATTATTTTTGGTAGATAAAAATAAAAAAATTATTGTATATATGAGTATTATTCATAGATATGATAAAAATGGAATTTTTATCATATCTATGAATAACGAAATAAAAATTTGATTCTTATATATATGAACAGCGTGAGAAAAGAATTGCGTTGGAATTTCGGGAAAATCCAAACGGTTCAGAAATTCAGAAATAAAACTGGCGGAGTGGATCCCAAAGGTGAGAACTCCTCACTATAATTTTCTTTATACAGTTATTTATTTTATAACTGCATATATGAACTGCTCTCCGTCATCCACGGACCATGGACGACTTGTTTGTTTGATTGTACTGTGCTGTTGTGATTGATTGTGATGTGGAATGGAATGTAAAATATTCATGTGTTAAATAAATATTTTATTGTTAAAAATATAATTTTTAACGTGTATATGAATAAAATAAATATCCATAAACAAATCGGACGATTTGTTTATGTACACACATTTGACGGATATTGATTGGGACGATATATTTTACACATCACCCAACTACACAAATAATAATCAGTGTTTGTTGTTTGAAAACCCCACACGGGTATTGGGATGATATTGGACATACACTAATCCTAATATTTAGTTGTATGTCAATCGATTGGTTAACAGACTGTTGTAAGCGTTAATTATTTATATTTAACGCTTATGTAGTTGTGTAATACACTCTGGATGATAGTTGATTATTTATCATTGTTGTTCTACACATGTCTTGTATGAAATCCATATAATTAACATTATATGGTAATTGACTGTGTATGATTCCAGTTCAAAAAGAATGAATATTTTAAAATAACAAATATTTTGAAATAATATTCAGTCAAAGATCAAAATATGATTTTGATGTCCGATTTGGGATGGACACGAATATTGAAATATATGAAGCCATGTTGATTAGACATGCGCCATTTTGACGCAAACGATATTTATATCGATATTATTCATTTTTATGATGAATATCGAAAAGGAAATGACTTTAAAATCTAATGTTTTGAAAATATTATCATTTATATATTAATGATATGGAATATTCAATTTTGATTTGAAATTGAATATGAAGTTGAAATCATTTTGAAAACGAATTCAAAACGATTTATAAATACGTTTTAAATGGAAATAGACGAAATATATATAATATATATATTATATATATTTAATGGCCTGAATATAACGCGCCGCGCCATGACAGTTCGAGAATTTCGACCATTGACTTCGAATGGACATTACGGGAGATCCGACCGTCGGATTCTCCTGAAACCAGAACCGTTGGGTTCACATCGAAAAGAGCTTTCCAACGAATATAAGAGATTTGAAATCTAACGGTTGGATTTGGAATTATGTCCAAATAAAATTTGGAAAAGTTCGTTGTAAGTGTAGATCGATGACCGTTTATGGAAATCAACTGTACGGGCCTTGATAAAATTATTAAAAATATTAATAATTTGTGTAAAATCATAATAAATGATTTGGAAAGAATTAGGATTAAAAATTCCTTATTTGAAAAGATAAAAATATATTTTTATCGAAATGAACTAGTTATTAACTAGAATTATAATCCAATATTTTTAAATAAATAAAATGGATTTGAAATGGTTTTAAAAATAACCAAAATTTCCAATATATGAATTAGAATCGATTTGAATCGAAGTTATCGTCGGAATATTTCGATATTGGATTCCTTGATTATACGGACATTGTGGAGGAATTTGGAAGATATATATATATCGTTATTCCCAATACGATATTTGTTGATTTCAGAATTTGATATTGAATATACGCCGATATAATTTCTATTCAGAGCCTTGTATTTAATATTGAATTGGATTTTGGGTTTGTCGTGAACTGTGTTTTAAATGAAACTGTTCTTAAACCCAGTTGAGAAAAGATATAAATCTTTTTATTAAAATTTAATGAAGTTTATCAATTAATTAACATTTTATTGGAATTAAATTGAAATTGGTTTTTGGGTTTATCGTGAACGGTATTTTAAATAACACTTGTTCTTTAACCCAATTAATGGTGTAATGAAATTTTGGCTTTGTCGTGAATGGTATCTTTAATAATGTCGTTCTTAAACCCAATGGAGTTAAGAAAATTAGAAACTAACTGGGGATTAGCTAAGTTGAATGCTTTCCTGGGTATTTATCTGATGTTGGTTTCGGCCTTCGGGATTAATACATAGAGAATTGTTCTCTTACTAATTTACGGTTAGAGACTGATGGGATGGGGTCTTCCGTAACACTGTTCTTAAACCCCATGTGAAGAGAATAAATCTTTTAATTAAGATTGTTAGAATTTCCAATTATATTTAATAATTGGAATAAAATGGAATGTGAATTGGGTTTATCATGAACTGTGTTATCAAGGTCATTCGTTTTTTAACCCAATTTACAGTGAAATAGGATTTGGAATTTATATATCTTTTTATTAAAGATTTTACGCGAATTTTCCAAAGTAAAGTTTTCCAATTTAATATATTAAATCGGAATTGAATGGAATTTGATTGATAATAATCGAAGTGAGCTTTTGTGGAGGAAGACTGTTAATACATATGGAATTTAAAAGGCTTTGCCGTTATTCCATTTATATTATTAGTCGAATACGGAAATTGATATCGATTATATATTGATTTGTTTTTCCGTGAAGATTCCATAATTAATGGAAGGTGATTTTGGGTTTATCATGAGTTGTGTTTTAAATGACATTAGTTCTTTAACCCAGTTAAAGATAAGATTAATTTCTTAACTTTGAAAAATCATTAAGAAATGATTTTTGGAGATTAAAACTGAAATAGAGTTTTAATGAATCTTTAATTATATTGGAATGTGAATAGGATGATTAAAATTATCAAATTCATGAAATGATCGAGAATGGAGTACCACCAGTTTTACTCCAAGCGATAGTTAAATCTTTAAATATATTTGAACGTGAAATGGTAATTGAATTTACCGATAACACTGTGGTGTTGGATATGGAGTACTACCAGTTTTGCTCCATGGGATGAATAGGTTGGGATTGGGAAATAAAACAAATGATTACTTCGGTAAGGTTCGCTAATCCCAACTAGTTTGGATAAACCTTAATTTGGTTTGAATTGATATCCAAAGGAAGATTAAAGAATAAATTTAAAGAATTTATCTTTAATAAAATTAATAGGAACCTTTCCCAAAGGATATGAATATTTGAATAAAAGAATATTCAGAATTGGAATAAGGCGTATGTTGTGTTTTTATAGCATTTGTTTATTATATACGCGAGTTATTCAGAAAGACTGGGTTTATCCCATTCTGAATAACTGAATCAGCGATGAGTCGACGATGAAGACGGTGGTTGAAGACCGGAGGTCTTCACATCGTTTGGATTATCACTAGTGTCTTGATTGGGCTGTACACCCAAGACAAGGTAATAAGTGGTGATCGTCCAGACGTACTTGGAGATCGACCAGATATGCGAGGGCCTCTGTCCTGTATTGGACATATGGGACGAGGAATAAGGTGCCTTCGGTTTTGTTCAGACCCAGAACGAACTTGTAAATGGATGTGTGTCTGACATCAGATTTCATTCTGTGTGATTGATAGACATCGGTTGCATAGCGTGAATTGCCTGTGGCATGCTAAGATGCAAATGATCAAGGCTTCTGTTGAAAAGAAAAGTATTGTGGTTGATGATTAAAGAGCATAGCTTTGTGTAGCGTTAATTCGCGAGCCTCACACCCCGGTGTGAACCAGAAACGGGAGAGGACCCCAAGGAGGACATGCGTTTCCTTCTACCTAGGAGTGGTGTCTAGGTTTTCATGCCCAGATGTTTTACTTATGTGGATGATGGATAGCGAGGCGCCTCGGATATATCAACAATGCGGGGCCGATGGATAGTATGGTCTTTATACAGACAAGATTGACGCCCCATAGGGCGGGGAAACGTAGTGTTAAGGAATTTTAATCCACATCAAGTGGACCGGCCCTGTCGATCCAAGGGCCCACGTAAGTCTGGGCCCTGAGACACGGGCTAGAGCGTCTTGAAGCGGTAAGGATGATCCCTTGCCTTGGTTCACAAATGGAAATCCAACTTCCAATACGTGACATTTCAGTTTTGATTGTAGAGCCTAGTATGGCGACATAGTGGGATGAGGCACTATGCCGTCTATGATTGATACATTTATACTTGAAGTTGTTCTCATACACTTTACACTATAATCGTATCAAAATGATTTGTTTTAAACGTACCAATCATGTTTGGCTATTATAAGGTAAAACTCTATTCTCCGGCTTGCGTTGCATTGTGTGATGGGACCTGAGTCTTATAATAGCTACATTTTTCCAAAAAGCATTGCGCTGTTTGTTTTATGCACTTGTATTCTTAGGAGGAAACCCGTTCCGTGTTATACGGCATGGTCCCTTGATTTACCTTGTTTTAAAGTAAAGATTTAATAATTGTTTTAGTTCTCACACCAGTCACATGACTGACCTGGAGTTTATTGTTTTAATCTACACTCTAGGTGCCTCTATTTTCCACAAGGGCAGCTAGTAGTTTTGGTTTTGTAGATTTATATTCACAGGATCCTGGTTTACAGCTGGAATGATATCCGGAAAGCTCTGTATCCGTATATTCCTTTTAGTTGGGTTTTGTATCATTTTTCGCTGCATTGAAATTTGTAAATCTCTGATATTTATCAAATGTATAATATTTATTCATACTCTGTATATTCTTGTATTCTGATGAAATTTTTGTAATAAGCAACGTAATGTTTTTCTTTTCGTGTTCTGATTTGTCGTGTTCTCAAAGCAATCAGGGCTTTCCTTCATGAGGAAGTTCAGGTCATTTCAAACAGCCCGACAGAGAAAGTCGACCCTCGAATTTCGACAATAATACATAATCCAGTATTACTTGCCAAAACCCAAGTATCAAAAACACCAGTTAGTAATAGAAAGAAATTAGAGGGTCAGAGAAGGAAAATATATGTATTAGAAAAGAAGAAAACTAACAACATAGAATCAGTGACTCATGTCGCAGCGGAACAAATATAATTTGGAAATAAATCTTTTATAAAGAACTTGTACATATACTTACATTCATCAAAGTACAAAAGACAATTAATACATCTGGACAGTTATAGAAACCTGTCCTCATATACGACACACAACAATACGTATCATAAGTTCGAACTCCTCCATCTCTATCTTCTGAAGTTTGAAGCATACAAACGTGAACCTATAAACCCGGTCTGACCCGAGCATTGCAAATGCCACAAATCAGTCTGGTGAACCAGCGTGAATAAACTCACTAAGTCTAATGGTATCATCTAACTGATTTAAAGTTAAAAATCCTTTTAAGAGAAAAGGATAATCGTAAGACCAGTCCACAAATAAATATGGACGCTTCTTACCTTATGAAAACCCAAAACATTTTTAATATATCAAATCCGATTATATTATAATATTATCTATCAGATCACAAATAAATAACCACCTAGAAGAATGCTTGCATCTTACGCTCTACATATATATTGTATATAATCAAAAACTGCACGACGCTTATTGGAGAGTGGATTCCAACTATGAAAAGATATGGGAAAACTTCTGAAAGTGTACCTTTAGGGATAAATACACAAGGGTTCAACAACAACGTCTTACAACCCGGCCACACATGACCGACCACTCATTCAACTGGAGTGTATCAAATATATTGTCACCCATGCTTAGTACCGACATAGTCGTTTCCCAGGAGATACAGAAGAACAAATATGAAATTTCTCTAGATGGAGACAATACACCCTAATGGGAAGGACCAATTATGTGATGGCCCACAAATCCGTACTATCTGAGCTGGCTAATACAACACACATCCAACTCAAAAAATACGGAAATACGAGTCATTAGGGTTAAAGAAATAGAAACAGATAGAAGAAGAACAGAAATAACTAGACAAAATCTCACAGCGGAACGAATAAAATTTATTATATAATATAACTTTTGAAATACAAAACTTTGTATCATATATACATACCATTATCAGAGAAAAACACAACATTTGACACAGCGGAAATAACTCTATATAACCAACGGTGGAGCCTCCTGCTTCATGCTCCTTCAAGTGTACAGTAAAAGCCTGAGACACTTGACTGCCCGTACAAATTTGGGCACCCAAGAGTTTAGGAAAACAACAAACAAAATAAACTCCGGGTCAGTCATGGGACTGGTGTGAGTAAACTCCAACCAAATTGTTTAACTTTGAAAAACCTTTTGAAAGAAAAGGATAATAGTAAGACCAGCCCACACATAAACACAGACGGTTTTTACCTTACTATAACCCAAACCATTTTTATATCAAAATCCAGTGATATTATAATAATGTCTAATCAAATAAATAACCAAATAGTAAAACGCTTGCATCTCACGCTCTACATATATAGTATAAAATCAAAAACCGCAGGGCACTTATTGGAGATTGGATTCCAACTATGAAAAGGTATATGACCACCTCCCGATCATTGTACTCTAGAGGGGATACACTGGGGTTCAACACGAATATCTTACAACCCGGCCCACACATGACCGACCACTCATTTAGCTTGAGTGTATCAAATATATTGTCACCCACGGTTGGCGGCCATCCAACCGTAATCCGTAAGATACAGAATCAAAAGAAGAATAAATAATGAATTTTCTCTAGATCGGTGACAAATATACCCTATTTGGGAATGACCCACCTAGCCATGCTGCCTGCCCGATTTTTGTCATTTCCTTGTTGTGAGGCTTGAGGCTACGTTAATCGTTTTAGAACATCTGGTCACCATCCACTTTGAATGCCACATCGTCAAACCTGTCAAATCACTAGTTGATCTTCCCAAAATATTACAGGTATAAAAAGCTAAGAGAAACGAATTCCTCCGCCACCAACGTAATACCCTGAAAAGATTGTCTTATGTGATTCGTTAGGAATACTCTGTCAAACATTCGTCCATACAAGTTGTCCTGGGTCTGGACAAACACAACAGCCCTTGCATTTTACTCCGTCTTCGATTATTTTCAGCATAATCTAACTCGCAACGTCTATGCCTATACGGAGTGGTTTTTCGGATATTAAATCCAACCGGTCTCTCCGTACTGACAACGATGGAAAATAAATCTTTGATATCCGGTAATTTAACAATCAAAGGGAAATAAAAACATCCATCCAAACAGTCAAACAATCACTGGCCCTTTTCATTCATTAACTATTTTCCAAATCCCTTATCAAATTTTATATATATCGACATATTGATTTCTTATTTTCAAAATTTCTTAAAAATATTCTAACACCTTAAATTTCCAGAAAATTTCGCCAGCACCTCCCTTATACCGGTCAATCGTTCAAACCCCAACTCGCCTCTCTAGGCCCTTTTCATTCAAAATGAAAATAATAAAGCCAAGCAGCTTGCCGATTCGGCGCATAAAACCTCATATGAAATTGAAACATGTACCTTTTTGTCGGGCACTTAAATTAAAATCTTCATACTCTTCGTTCACTTTATCCCATACCTGTCTAATATACATGCAACTGCATTTTCCACTTTATCCCATACCTGTCTAATATACATGCAATTGCATTTTTCACTTTATTTCAATCCATACAACTATTTGGATTTAATCACATTTAATTCTACTAATTTATTCTTTAATTAGTTCAATCACTTTATTCACTTGTAGTTAGAAACAGTAGTGTTCAAACATATTATTATCCACTTATAAACAAATCGAATTTCATTTATAACTCAAGTCACATATTCGATTTTAAATTTCTACTTTACCAATCCAATTTACTTGACCAATCCAATTTACTTGACCCCCGTTAAGTTCCTTTCGAATTCCATTAACTAAACCCTTTAGTTAATTAGTTAATATCATTCCATAATCCAAAATCACTTCGTCTATTCGATTTGACTGCATATTCAATTTATAACTCAAATCTGGGTTTTCTAGTGAAAATTCAGATTTTTATTCACTAAAAATCCCTTTAATTAATTATTTAAATCGTTATGGTTTTTAAATGATTTTACAGTGACTTTTCTAAAATTTTATTTTGACGTAACTCAAAATCTCTAAGACGGAATCCGGATTTTTCTCCTACACTAGAAAATTATTATTCGATGGGTCCAAACATTTCTGGTTTCGTCAAATTCCGACTTATATCGAGTTCTATATACTCGATTGAAGTTCGTAATGCCAAATTACGAACAATTACGCTGCGGCGAGTTCGTTTTAATTAAATTAAATATAAACGTTTAAACTTCGTTTATAAAATAATTCCAACTCCATTTTCATTAAATTAAAATAAATTAAGCCCGTAAACCCAAATCTAACTTCATAATTTAGATTATTCAACTCTTCAATTTCTTAATGCCACATTCATAACTCAGTTATGAACTTGTTCAAAACTCAATTTCTATATTCAATTCCAGGGGTTAAATTATTTATAAAATCCGATATAATCGAATTCCAATTATAAATTCTTTTACGGTAAATTCAATTATTTCAATATACTTCGCCGTTATAAACTAATATCATCCTTTGATAATAGTGAAGTCGTTCAAGTTGGGGTATTTTATTTACCTCTCAGACCTTGACCGACAACGTTCTTATCTTGAGATAGATACAAGCTTATAATATAAAAACTCGATTTAAAGCCCACCTTTTCATTCCACTTCTTGCATTAGATTTCCAAATTACTCAATGAAAATTTTCTTCATCATATTTATAAATGTTGTTTACGAATTAACTGCCTTATAAAAACAAACCTCTACTTTATAATCCTTTTAAACTCGACTCCAATTTGGAATAGTATATTTTTATAACTTATATATATACATGGAATTTTATTTCCATTTTAGTTTTACTCAAAATAATCCCAATATCTTACTTGGAAAATAATTTATTTGTTTAACAAATTCAACATGGTCCAACTCAAATTATAAATCCATATGGATTTATTTCAGATCATTTTACATTCTGACTGTCGGAATAATTTCATCATTCCCCTTTCCTGAAACGTTCAAATTAAAAATCCCTTTTTACTCTCATATTAAAATTTCAATTATCAAATTTCTTATGATAATTATTTATGAATGTTGTTTATAAATTTTACTTCTTGTTTTAAATATTTTAAACAAGCTTATATTTCAAATTCCATTTGAAAATCCTGTTTGCACTTCGGAAAATAATTTCCCTTTTTAAACTCAAACTTGAATTTAAATTTATAAATTATTTAATGAAACATTATAAATTTCACTTCTTATCTTAAATATTTAAAACAAGTTCTTATTTCAAATCTTATTTGAAATCCAATTTCCATTTGGAAAATAAGTTTTCCTTTTTAAATTCAGTTTTGAATATAAAATCTAATATTATTAACGATAATATTTATTTCCATTTATAATATTGTTTATAACTTTAGCTACTTGTTTTTATCATTAAAAACAAGTTAATATTCATTAGCTCATTCAAAATTCCATTTCCATTTCAAAAACTAAATTTTCCCATTTTAAATCTAAAAATCCCTTTGTATAACATTTTTAAATATCAATATCTAGGGCCAGTGATATTTAAATACCTAACACATGACAATCCATTCCATTCAACACAACAAACATAGATGAATGTATAAACAAAACAATATTATATTTTGAGGAATCCAGTTGGATCCCTCCAACCTGTTTTTCCCTGCATCCACAGATGTTAGTCAACATTGTTAATAATACTGATCCTGCTTCAAGGCAGGATATCATGGTATGAAGGTCATCTACTATATATATTGTGGGGGCGCATAGGGAAATCATCCATTAATGGTACTGCGGGCATCCGCTAATAGTACTGCGGGAAATCTCAATCACCAATATATATATATATATATATATATATATATATAGCCACAATCACCAAGCCTAATAAATAACATATGTGTATATATATATATTCATAATAATTCATGCATGCATCCAAACAATCAACATTTATTTTAAATAAAACGTTGAGTGAGATTTACTCACCTTGATTTTCTATCTTCGAATACTCATTTAGAATTCCATATCTTCTCGACTGCGAAGCTACATGAATGAATTTATTTTATAACTATGCATATTTAATTTCTTAATTGAATAATTTAAACTAACTAAAATAAATAAATTGTAACAACCCGGAAAATCAGAACCAACTTAAAATTTTTATTTGGCAATTTTGATGAATTTGAGTATTTAAAATGATTTATTCTAAATAAAGATGACGAGTAATTTATTTTGAATAGAATCAGAATGTATATATTTATATAGGTCAAAGTTAGAATATAAATATTTATTTTTAATTATAAAAGGAATTGGAAATGGCGCGGTAGTTTGAAAATTCGATTTCAAATTTCAAATTTCAAATGAATGTACAAGATTCAAAATAAACCGGATTTTAGAGAAACCAAAAATATTTGAATTTATTTGAATATATCTTTTCAACAAATCCAAAAAATCAAAATTTCATAGCGGGAATAAAAAGTTATGCCTAGTTGAAAATTCAGAATAGTCGCTATGGAAAATGTAGCCCTTAAAAATGGAAATTTTGCAAATGACCTCCGTTTTTGACGAGACCACTTTTGTTGGATCCGGAATGTCAAATTATTGTTAGATTCCAATTTTCATAATTTTTGGGATCAATATGTGAGCGTGGCTAAAGAAAACGTGTTTGGTTAATTTCAGTCAATTTGGATCGACCAGAAAACGGTCATTCTTCAAACGGTCTTCAAATTTGATGAAATTAGTTTTGTTAGGACTGTATCGTCAATACAAAGCTAGAAATAATTTTTCTGGAATTTTTGGGGTCTGTATGTGGCCCCGGTAGATTGAAATGTGCGTTCAAATTCAATATATAGATTTATATTTTGATTTTGATGGAAATGGATCGAAACAGTCGAATTGGCTTAACGGACATATCCCATTGTGTTCGGAATGGGGGTAATTAGCTAGGGGCGACAGTCGTTGGACTTGATTCAGAGCTGGAATGAAAATTTAACTTTTTGAACTAGAATTATATAAATAAATATTAAATTATATATAATTAAACCCCTTCCTTTTCTTCCTTCAGTTGAAAGTCAAAGAGAAAATAAAAAAACCGATCGTCATTCTCGATCTCGCCCCCCCCTTCACCACCCGTCGTCGTGATAGAGCCGTCGCCCTCCCCTCATCCACCTCCTCTTCTCCGTTCTCCCTCCCTTCCTCTAAATTGAGACCCGTGCCCCAAACAACCTCCCACCTCGAACCCCTCCGCACCCCCGATCCGCCAAACCCTCTTCTTACTCCAGCCTCCGACTACACCTCAACCTCCTCCAGTTGTCCAGCGCACCCCCTTGTAAAACCGAAAACATAAGTTGTTTTATTTACGTTTACTTTATTTCCAGTTTTATTATATAATCTTGTTTAAATAAAAATGTAGGATTTTTAACACTGTAAAAGTATGATTTTTAACTCTATAAAAATCCGGTTTTTAACGCTATAAGGATGTGATCTTTAATTATGAAAAGATAAGATTATTACTTATGAAAGGTTGAGATTTTTAACTATATAAAGTGGAGATTTTTATTTGCATAAAAATATGATTTTTATTATATGATCATCGTTATAAATATTCAATTTATATATATATATATATTTGCAATAAAAAATTAGATTTTTATCTATAGAAAGCGAGGATAAAAATTAGATTTTTATATATAGAAAGCGAAGACAAAAAAAATTAGATTTTTATGTATAGTATAAAAAATAAAAATATGATTTTTATATATACAGTAGCGTTATAAAAATATGATTTTTATACATACAGAAGCGTTATAAAAATATGATCTTTTCTATAAAGTAGAGAAATAAAAATATGATTTTTATATAATAGAGATAATAAAAATATGATTTTTATACGATGGAGAATATAAAATTTTGATTTTTATATTTGTAGTGATACAAAAATGCGATTTTTAATATAAATATCATATTAAAAATGTGATTTTTAATATGAACATCGTAGAACAGGCTGCGTTAGAATTTTGGGCAAATCCAGACGGTTCAGAAATTCAAAAATAAAACTGGCGGAGTGGAACCCAAAGGTGAGAACTCCTCACTATAATTTTTCAATACCGTTATTTATTTTATAACTGCATATATGAACTGTTACCCGTCATCCACAGACCATGGACGAGTTTTTTGATTGTTTGATTTGGATGATTAGATCATTTGGTTTAATTTGGTTTGGGAAAAATGAACATGGAATTGATTAGAATTTGGTTTGTGTATGACGTGCGCCATTATTAGGCGAGGGATAAGGCTAGACCTTATCCCGGATCTAGTATCGCGCCGTTATGCCGCCAATTTTTTTTAAAATATTTTAGAACAATAAAAAATATCATTTTTATTGTCTAAATGAATCGAATAAAATATTTTATCGTTAAAAATATAATTTTTAACGTGTATATGAATAAAATAAACATTTATAAACAAATTGGACGATTTGTTTATGTACACACATTTGATTGATATTGATTGGGCCGATAAATTTTACACATCGCCCAACGGCACAAATAAATCTGTATTTGTTGATTGAAACCCCACACGGGTATTGGGATGATATCTGACATACACTTGTCCCAATAATTAGTTGTATGTCGATCGATGGATTAACAGGCTATTGTAAGCGTTAAATATTTATATTTAATGCTTATGCAGTGTAGAATGCACTCTGGATGATGGTTGATTGTTTATCGTTGTTGTTATATACATGTATTGTATGAAATCCATATAAATCACATTATATGGTAATTGACTGTGTCTGATTTCAGTTCAAAAAGAATGAATATTTTAAAATAACGAATAATTTAAAATAATGAATATTTTAAAATAATATTCAGTAAAAGATCAAAATATGATTTTGATATCCGATTTGGGATGGACACGAATATATTTAAATATATGTAGCCGTGTCGATTAGATTAACGCCATTTTAACGTGAACGATATTTATATCGATTTTATTCATTTTTATAATGAATATCGAAAAGGAATTGATTTCAAAAATCTAATGTTTTGAAAATATTATCATTTATATATTAATGATATGGAATATTCAGTTTTGATTCGAAATTGAATATGAAGTTGAAATCATTTTGAAAACGAATTTAAAACGATTTATAAAATATGTTCTAAATGGAAATCGATGAAATATATATTATATATGTAATATAATGGCCTGAATAGAACGCGCCGCGCTGTGGCAGTTCGCGAAATTCGACCATTGACGTTGAATGGACATTACGGGAGATCCTATCATCGGATTCTCCTAAAACCGGAACCGTTTGGTTCGTATCGAAAAGAGATTTCTAACGAATATAAGAGATTTGAAATATAACGTTTGGATTTGTAATTATGTCCAAATCAAATTTGGAAAAGGTCGCTGTAAGTGCAGTTCGATGACCGTTTATGGAAATCGACTGTACGGGCCTTGATAACATTATTAAAAATATCAATAATTTGTGTAAAATCATAATAAATGATTTGGAAAGAATTCGGCTGAAATTACCATATGTGAAAAGATAAAAATAGTTTTTTGTCGAAATGAACTAGTTATGAACTAGAATTATGAAATCCAATATTTTTAAATAAATAAATTGGATTTGAAATGGTTTTAAAAATAACCGAAATTTCCAATATATGAATTGGAATGGATTTGAATCGAAATTATCTTCGGAATATTTCGATATTGGATTCCGTGATTATATGGATATTGTGGAGGAATTTGGAAGATATATATATCATTATTCCAGTACGTTATTTGTTGATTCCAGAATTTGATATTGAATATAAGCCGATATATTTTCTATTTAGAGCCTTGTTTTTTATACCAATTGTGATTTTGATTTTTTCGTGAATGGTGTCTTCATTAACACTGTTCTTCAACCCAGTTGAGAAACGGTTAAATCTTTTTATTTAGATTTAATGAAGTATACCAATTAATTAATATTTAATTGGAATTGAATTGAAATTGGTTTTTGGGTTTATCGTGAACAGTGTTTTAAATAACACTTGTTCTTTAACCCAATTAATAATGGGATAAGATTTTGGGTTGTCGTGAATGGTATCTTTAATAATACTGTTCTTAGACCTAATGGAGTTAAGAAAATCAGAAACTAACTGCAGATTAGTTAAGTTGAATGGTTTCCTGGGTATTGATCTGATGTTGGTTTCGGCCTTCGGGGTTAATACATAAGGAATTGTTCACTCGCTAATTTACGGTTAGAGGCTGATGGAATGGAATGTGATTTAGGGTTTATCGTGAACCGTGTTTTAAATGACATTGGCTCTTTAACCCAGTTAAAGATAAGATTAATTTCTTAGCTTTGAATAATCATTGATATTGATTTTTGGGAAGATTAAAACTAAATGGAGTTTTAATGAATCTTTGATTAGATTGAAAAGTGAATGTGATAATTAAAATTATCAATTCAAGAAAATTATCGAAAATGGAGTGCCACCAGTTTTACTAAAGGCGATAGTTAAATCTTTAATTTGATTTGAACGTGAAATGGTAATTGAATTTACTGATAAAACCATGGTGTTAGATATGAAGTATTACCAGTTTTGCTTCATGGGATGAATAGGTTGGGATTGGGAAATTAAACAAACGATTACTTCAGTAAGGTTTGCTAATCCCAACTAGTTTGGATAAACCACAATTTGGTTTGAATTAAAATCCAAAAGAAGATTAAAGAATAAATTTAAAGAATTTATCTTTGATAAAATTAATGGGAACCTTTCCCAAAGTATAAGAATATTTGAATAAAGAAATATTCTGGATTGGAATGAGGCGTATGTTGTGTTTTTATAGCACTTGTTTATTATATACACGAATTATTAAGAAAGACCGGGTTTATCCCATTTTGAATAACTGATTCGACGATGTGTCGAGGATGAATACGGTGGTTGAAGACCGGATGTCTTCACATCGTTTGGATGATTACTGATGTCTTGATTAGGCTGTACACCCAAGACAAGGTAATAAGTGGTGATCGTCCAGACGTACTTGGAGATCGACTGGATATGCAAGGGCCTCTCTCATGTATTGGACATACGGGACGAGGAATAAGGTGCCTCCGGATTCGTTCAGACCCAGAACGAACTTGTAATTGGATGTGTGTCTGACATTGGATTTCATTCTGTGTGATTGTTATACATCGGTTGCATAGCGTGAATTGCCTGTGTAGCATGCTGAGATGCAAATGATCAAGGTTTTTGTTGAAAAGCAGGGTCTTGTGGTTGATCATCAAAGCACGGCTTTAATATAGCATAGCTTTGTGTAGCATTAATTCACGAGCCTCACACCCCGGTGTGAACCAGAAACGAGAGAGGACTTTAGGGAGGACATGTATTTCCTTGTAGCTAGGAGTGGTGTCAGCATTTTACTAGACCTAACATTTTACTTATGTGGATGATGGATTGCGAGGCGCCTCAGTTATATCGGTCGTTTCGGGGCCGATGGTTTGGTCGGGATATGACCAGTTTATGCCCTATAGGGCGGGGAAACACATTGTTCAGGCATTTTAATCACCGGCCCCTGACGATCCAAGGGTCGATGCGTTCTGACCCAAAGACATGGGCTAGATTGTCTCGAAGTGGTAAGGACGATCCCTTGCCTTGGTTCACAGAAAGAAATCCAACTTCCAATACGTGACTTTGTGGTTTTGATTGTAGAGCCCAGTATGGCGACATAGTGTGATGGGGCACTCATGCCGTCTGTGATTGATACATTTATAATTGAAATTATTTTGACACTATAAACTTATTGTAATAGTAAAATATGAAATTTCACGTACCAAACATTTTCGGCTATTATAAGGTAAAAACTCTATCGTCCGGCTTGCGTTGCATTGTGTGATGGGACCTGAGTCTTATAATAGCTTCATTGTTCTTTATTTAGCATTGCTCTGTTTGTTTTATGCACTGGTATTCTTGGGAGGAAACCCGTTCCGTGTTATACGGCATGGTCCCTTGATCTACCTAACTATAAAATAAAGATTAAATAACTATTTTAGTTCTCACACCAGTCACATGACTGACCTGGAGTTTATTGTTTTAACCTAAACTCTGGGTTCCCCTATTTTCCACACAGACAGTTAGTAGTTTTGGTTTTGCAGATTTATATTCACAGGATCCTGGTTTACAGCTGGAATGATATTCGGAAAGCTCTGTAGCCGTTTATCTCTTTCAGTTGTGTTTTGTATTATTTTCCGCTGCTATGTAATGTAATTTTAATCTTTGATATTTAGTAAATGTGTAATGTTTATTCACACTCTGTATATTCTTGTATTCTGATGAAATTGTTGTAATAAGCAATGAAATATTCTTTTGTTTGTGTTCTGATTTGTCGTGTTCTCAAAGTAATCCGTTCTTCCTCTTCTCCTCGAAGACCGGAGAAGTTCTGGGTTCTTACAGTGGTATCAGAGCTTTGGTTTACAGAGCTCGGAGAACAAGACACATTAGAACCAAACGAAAGAATTCATCAGAGATTGGATTAGCAATATCCCATGAGAGTGACTCATTAGAGATAGGATCAGCAGTATCCTAGAATGAGTCTGAAGAGTGTTGTTTTAAAATAAAAATTGAAAACAAATTTCGTTTTGAAAATTTAAACCTTATCATACGTATCTGAATATTTCATTTTAAATTGATTTGGATAATCAAGTGTACAGAGATTTTAATATACATCTGATCCACGTGTATTTGAAGCGCCAAATATATTCGATAGGTATAGAATCACACTCTATTCGCCCGGGCATGATTCTACTGATGACGTAAAGCATCAGTAGTCTGTTTTCGAGTTTCGAAAGTAGGATATCTATATATTTCCAATTGCTGGTGTGAGAACCAAAATTAGATAGGGTTATAGTTATAAATTGGCATCAAAAACATGATTTTCTGTATATAGATACCAAAGTTATGAATTTGAAAATTTATCAACTAATTGATTGCTGGTTGTGTTGTTTGATTGTTGGTTTGATTAATTTCAAATTTTTGAACCATTAAGCCAAATGGTATCAAATATAGAACTGAATTGAAAATTATTTGAGATTGCATGCATATACATGTATATACATTGAACAAGTCATAGCAAGGAGGCTAGAGAAGAGGAATAAAATTGTATGCCTGACAAACAGGTACATGTTTATTGTATTACTTGGGGTTTTTGATGATTTTATGAGCCGATTGGCTAGCCACTTGGCTAGCCGCTTGGCTGTTTCTTTTTCTTTTTGATTGGAGAGGCCTGTGTGGTAGTTTGGGGATTTTCCCGATGCTCCCGTACAAAGGAGGTTATGGCGAAATTTTTCGAAAATTTAGGGTGTTAGCCAAATTTTTGAAAAATTTGAAAAGTTCCTAGAAACTGAAAAGTTGAAGAACTTAAGCCATAATGAAAATAATGAAAGTCGAGTTGATTAGTTAAACAACTTTCAGCTCCATTCCTTTTCGAGTATGAAAATATTTTATGTGGGGGCGATTGTAACAATTCGGAAAATCAGAACCAATTTAAATTTTTTATTTTGGCAATTTTGATGAATTTTGAATATTTAAGATGATTTATTTTAAATAATAACGATGAGAAATTTATTTTGAATAGTTAGAATGTATATATTTGTATAGATTGAAGTTAGAATATAAATATTTATTTTTAATTATAAAAGGAATTGGAAATGGCGCCGTAGTTTGAAAATTCGATTTCAAATTTCAAATGAATGTACAGGATTCAAAATAAACCGGATTTTAGTGAAACAAAAAATATTTGAATTTATTTGAAAATATATTTTCAACGAATCTAAAAAATCAAAATTTCATAGCGGGAATAAAAAGTTATGCCCAATTGAAAATTCAGAATAATTGCTATGGAAAATGTAGCCCTTAGAAATGGAAATTTTGCAAACGACCTCCGTTATCGATGAGACCAATTTTGTTGGATCCGGAATGTCAAATTATTGTTAGATTCCAATTTTCCTAATTTTTAGGATCAATATGTGAGCGTGGCAAAAGAAAACGTGTTTGATTAATTTAAGTCAATTTGGATCGACCGGAAAATGGCCATTTTTCAAACGGTCTTCAAACTTGATGAAATTAGTTTTGTTAGGACCGTATCGTCAATACGAAGCTAGAAATATTTTTTCTGGAATTTTTGGGGTCTGTATGTGGCCCCGGTAAATTGAAATGTGCGTTCAAATTTAGTATATAGATTTATATTTTGACGGAAATGGATCGAAACAATCGAATTGGCTTACTGGACATATCCCATTGTGTTCAGAATGGAGGTAATTAACTAGGGGCGATAGTCGTTGGACTTGATTCAAAGCTCGAATGAAAATTTAACTTTTTGAACTAGAATTATATAAATAAATATATAATTATATATAATTAAACCCCCCCTTTCCTTTTCTTCCTTCAGTTGAAAGTCAAAGAGAAAATAAATAAAAAAATCGCCTGTCATTCTTGATCTCGCTCCCCCTTCACCACCCGCCGCCGCAATAGAGCCGCCGCCCTCCCCTTAACCACCTCCTCTTCTCCGTTCTCCCTCCCTTCCTCTAAATCGAGACACGCGCTCCAAACAACCTCCCACCTCGAACCCCGCTGCACCCCCAATCCGCTAAACCCTCTGCCCAATCCAGCCTCCGACTTCACCTCCGCCTCCTCCAGTTGTCCAGCGCACCCCCTATAAAACCGAAAATAGTAAGTTGTTTTATTTACGTTTACTTTATTTTCAGTTTTATTATATAATTTTGTTTAAATAAAAATGTAGGATTTTTAACACTTTAAAAGTTTGATTTTTAACTCTATAAAAATCCGATTTTTAACGCTATAAGGATGTGATCTTTAATTAAGAAAAGATAAGATTTTTACTTATGAAAAGTTGAGATTTTTAACTATATAAAGTGGAGATTTTTATTTGCATAAAAATATGATTTTTATTATATGATCATCGTTATAAATATTCGATATATATAGATTTGCAATAAAAATTAGATTTTTATCTATAAAAGGCAAGGATAAAAATTAGATTTTTTTTATATAGAAAGGGAAGACAAAAAAAATTAGATTTTTATGTATAGCATAACAAATAAAAATGTAACGACCCAGGGAAAAATTCGACGCTCGAATTTTTGACAATAACACATAAACCCGTATCACTTGCCAAAAGTCCAAGTATCGAATCCCAGATTGTTAATAGAAAGAATTTAGAGGGTGAGAAGAGAAAGAAAGAAATAGTAGAATAGAAGAAAGAAGAAGAACCTCACATCAGAATCTCACAGCGGAACAGATAAAATATAATATAACAAATCTTTTTATACAAAAGAACTGTATATACATACCAACCATCAGAGTACAACATATATCAGTCACAGCGGAAATAACTTTATAACTAGCGGTGAAGCCTCCTGCTTCCATCTCCTGAAACTCTAAGCGAACCTAACCTGGAAATACACTCGGTCTGACCCGAGCATATTTGAAGCAAAGAAAAATTCACCGGGTCAGTCTGGAATACTTTCAGTGATAAATTCACAAAACACACGACTTGTTTAACTTTGGAAAATCCTTTACGAAATCAAAGGATAATAGTAAGACCAGTCCACACATAAACACGGATGGTTTTTACCGTACTATATTCTAAACCATTTTTGAAATCATACTTTGTTCTGATATTATCATAGTGTCTAAATACAATTAAATAACAATTTAGCGGAACACTTGCATCTCACGCTCCATATATATAGTATACAAAACAAAACCGCGGGCGCTTATTGGAAATTGGATTCCGACTTTGACAAGGTATGGGACCACCTACCGATAGTGTATCTCTAGAGGCGAATACACTGGGTTCAACAAGAACATCTTGCAACCCGACCCACACATGACCGACCACTCATTTCGCTTGAGTGTATCGAATGTATATCACCGACGGTTGGGATCAGCAACCGCCTCCCGAAAAGGGACAACATCAAATATAGATTAATGAAACAAATGGAATTTCTATAGATAGGTGATTATACACCCTAATGGGAGCGACCCACATAGCCATGTTGCCTGCCCGATTTTTGTCATTTCCCGGTTGATGAGGCTTGAGGTCAGAACACATCTGGTCATCATACACTTTGAATGCCACATTGTTAGATCCGCCAAATCACTAATTGACATCCACAAAAATATTCTGGTCGTTAAGCTAAGAGAGGTGCCCCTCTCCGCCACTAACAGAAATACGTTTGTAAAAATCAATGTACGTGACCCTTAAGAATTACTCTGTCAGACATTCGTCCATACAAGTCATCCAGGAACAGGATGAACTGAAGGCACCCTCCTACTGCATCCAATATAGGAATCACCACATGGATCAGTAGTGAGTAGTCCTTGCAAATCCATAGATTTCAACCACGACAGAATCACAAACCAAATAACTCTGGTTGCAAGCCAGAGAAATTCGACAAGTAGTCCTTCCGCTTATGAAGATCCATGGTCTTCAATTTCTCCATCTTGATCAGCATCTTTGCGTATTTGCTGGTCGGAATGGTTTTCGAATATAAATTTGATCCCAGTCTTTCTGTACCAACAAGCGTATTGGTCAGGTTTGATAGTCGGTGATTTTACTATCAAATAACAAATGTGTGTATAACATGAGTTTGCTGATTCAGCACTTGGCCTCTTTAAAATATACTTAACGAATTTGTTAATAACTTATAATTCTTCCTATATATTCGAAACATTTTATTTTTATTCTAATTTTATTTTAACCAAACTATTCTGTATAGTTTAGAACACACACACACACACACACACACACACACACACATATATATATATATATATATATATATATATCGAACTTGCTATTTCCATTTCCATTTCCGTTGGAAATATCATTTTATTCTACGAAACCTTTTTCCCACATTTCTTTAAATGATGGCATCACGATGTATATTTATATATATATGTAATACTTAATGGTATAAACCAAATTACCAATTCTGATCTGACAAATCAAATGTCAAATTTATATAATTTAAAATCAAATATTCTTATTTATCTTGTAACTAACATTTCTATTCAAAAACCCTCGTACTCATGTTCAATATTCCTTGTATGGAATAATTAACCAATTACAACAACTTTTCCTCGTTTCAAACTAATACCATACCTCGATAATAGTGAAGCCGTTCAAGTTGGGGTATTTTATTACCTCTCAGACCTTGATCAACCCCGTTCTTACCTTAGAATAATATTAGTTTTTCACTTAACCACTGATATAAAAATCTCATCTACCACCTTGATTCCAAATCTGGTTTTATAAGCTGTTTCTTATATTTGAAATCCTTGTTCAATATAATCTCTTTACTTAATTTGTTGGATTAAGTAAATGTCCACCAAAAACACCACTTTTAACTTGAATCATTATTCTGCTTATAACATTTTGATTTGGAATCAAAATCTCTTATCAAATAATTTGCTTTAATCTATTGGCATTCTTAATATAAACCTTGGTATTGGATTTCATAACTTACGTCTACTTACACCCTTCTTTTCAATAATACTTTTAACTTTGACTTTATTTCCAGCACCCCTTACCAATATTTCACACAAACTATGGTATGTATTTTCCCATTATGCTTGAAATCCTTATTTAAATTACCATGCTTCGCTAGATTCAATTCTTTAACATTTGAAGTTATAACTTTGGTTTTAAAAACCTCCTTTTGAACCTCGCTTGGATTTCTTCCAAACCACATTTTCTAATCCATTTAACATCTGGTAATAACTTAGCTTTAGATTTCATTCAGAAACCATTCACATGTTTTAGTCTCTTAATACCCTATTAACTATTTTCCTAAAAACAATTTCATTCCATTTGAATTCGCTTTACGTAATTTAAAAACATTAAGTAAAATCTTATTTAAAACTTCACACTTACTTATAAATCTCATTTACAAAATCTGGTTTGAAACTTTGGATTATAAATTTCTCATAAAACTCTTATCGCCTTTTAGATTAAACTTCATCGCTACTTAAATCCTTTCTTAGTTGAATTTCAACTAAAAGTCATCATTTTAATTATTAATAATGATTAATTTTAATATTTACTATACTAAAGACAGTTAACTTTGCTATTAATAGGATCCTTATCATTTTTAAAACCTTAGTTAACACTAAACGATACAAGAATTACTTTGAATTTTAGTTAATCAAAGATTAACTAATATTTCACGCTGTTCGTTAAATTTAACTAATATTCTGAAATTTAAATCCCATTTATCAATTTCAGTTCAAAACAGTTGATTTTTTCAACCGTACATATCAGTTAGAAGTTAACTAATTTTCATTTGTCATTTCCCTTTTTAAATTAATTAAACAACTCAATTAATTTAAAAATGCCATCTAATTGTTTTAAAAACAATTATTCCCTTTTTACCAACACGTAGGTAATTTCTCTGGTTTCAGCACTTGTATAAACCACAAAATTTCATTTCATAAACCATTTAAAAGATCCTTTTATAAACACGATTAATATATATATGAATTTATAATTTTATTATTTATATAAAATAACTGAAAAACCTCAGTTCAGTTATAAAATAATTCATAACTTTAAAACTGCGACAATTCACCAAACGGTAAAACGACGTCTAAAACAACACATTTATGGCCATTTACTGCCAATTACACGATCAACACTATCGATTGATTTTAAACACAACACAGGTGAATATCCATTCAACCATCACGTTCAAACAAGTTTTACTACCATTTGGGGTTAAATCAGTTCAAATAATATAAACAAACAACAAATACAATATTTGAGGAATCCGGTCGGATCCCTCCAACCTGTTCTTCCCTGCACCATAGCTTGTTATATATTTGATAATAATATATGAGATAAATTTAAATAATCAACTATTTTAAAATGATAAAATATAAATGACAGCAACCAATCAAACAATAAACAGCTAATAGCAACCAATCAACCAATTTATACTTTTAAAGGTAAATTATATTTTTATATGAATTTATCACATCACAGGATTCCAGAAGGTGTGAGAATTAACTCACTAGTTCATTTCGGTTGACGGTGGTCGCGTTTGTTCCTTTTAATGTTGAACGGACGTTCAAAATTAACTGAAGTTTCAACTACGTCAGATCAGTGCCTAGTCAGTGCCATCACCTAGGTCTCGTCCCTGCGATCCCAACGGATCCTGTTTCACGTAAATCCGACATCGTATGAATAACTTACAGCTGTTTAAAGTTTATATGTTTAAATCGATTATTTACTAATTAATTAATAATTAATAAAACAAGTTTTACCTTAATTAACATTAATCTCTGGCCACGTCATCCTCGTACTGTTCCCATACGCGGTTTGCCCCCCTCTTCCCTCTGAAACCCGTTTTCTCCTTCATCTTCACAGAACACGGACGGAACTCCACCCCAAATCCTTCAGCGCGCCATCGCTTCAGGCCTATGGACCTCAACCAGGCACCACCGCCGTCATTCCCCATCAGAGCAGCGACGATGCCCCAAACCCCCGGCCTCCTAACTTCCTCCACCGCCTTAATTTCCGCCATGAACAGAATTTGTTCATTCCTCGAATTCCGCCACCACAAGCATCCAACTCCGACCAGACCACCACCAATCGAACCCCTCACCTTCCAGCACTGTCGCTCTTCAGCCCCTTCCACCTGATATCGCTATGGCCGCCGGAAAATGGAAATTTCTGATTTCAGCTTTGCACAAAAAACCAAAATTATGTGTCTCCGATCATCTACCTCCCACGGCCACCACACACCATTTCAGACCCTCCGACCAGTGCCAAACGAAAGCCTTACCCCCTCCTCTTCCTCCTTCCACTGGTCTGGACCTTCGAAATCAACCACAACTCCATCAAAATAGGAAAAAACGTAACCCCTTTTTCACCTTCCCTCGCGATTTCCGGCCACCAATTTTTCTCAGCAGCTAGGGATCAAGCCGATCTACAACTCTGCTTTAGGTCGTCATAACAAATTCGCAACGGATTGAGAGAAATAAATAGATTTGTGTTTAGGGGGTTTTCTGTAAAATGTGGAGGCTGGAAGATGGTTTGGGTTGAAAATTCTGATTTTTGGGGTATATATAATCGTAAATGTTAATATTTTAAGTCGATGTAACAAGCGATGTTGACTAATGATTTTTATTTCATGTCTATCGCAATTCCGAACGTTGTTTATTCGCTCCTGTGCTCACATACAAACCCCATTCGAGATGCGAATGGACGGCATAGTATAATTTGACGATACGGTCCTAATGAAACTTGTTTCATCGAATTCCGAATCTGTTTGCTCCAATGGCGCTCGTTCACGTTCAAATGGTCGTTTTTTATTTGTATTTTATTTTGCCACGCTCACAAAATAACCTCGATTGACGCGCAACTTGAAATCTATCAGTAATTTTCTGTTGCGTTCTCAATAAAATTTGTTTCGTCGAAAACGAAGGTCATTTGAATAAAGTCCCTTTTATAACTGCCCAATTCAAATAAAATAAACCAATTTTAAAATACCTCAATATAATAATATTAAAATATTGAAATTGGCCATACACGAGCAGAATTTCATATATTACCAAGATAAAATATCCTGGGTTGAATTCCAAGCCAAATCGATATTATAAATATTTAAAAACCCTTTATTTAATATAAATTAACGTTATAATTTATAAAGGAATTCCACAGCGACTATTTTAAAATTTGATTTGGACATAAAACAAAATCTACAATACGAAAGCTCGATTTTTCTCTTTCATTAGAAAAATATTACCCAACAGATTCGGACGTTTCTTGTTTCGAGAAAATCTGACTCATATTGGGCCCTATACAGTCGTTTAAAGTTCAAAACGCCAAATTACGAACTACCGCGCCACCGCAGCTCGTTTTATAATTAAATTATAAATTAAACATTATAACGTCGTTTTATAAACGAAATCGATATTATAATTTCAATACGAACGATATTAAACCATTTTAAATTGCCTGTTCACGTTATACAGAAAAATCAACATTTCCCCAAATATTCTGAAAATAAAATATTATTATATTATTAATATAATTTAAATATTCAAATTAAAATGGTCAAAATCGATTATTTAAACTCAAATCAATATTTTAAATAAATAAAATATTTCAAATAAATGGCCAAAAACACGGGACATTACATTCCTTCCCCCTTAAAATAATTTCGTCCTCGAAATTGCTAAGGTAGAAAAAACGTTACAACCCATTATCATTACAAAAATAATAAAATTTAAACTCGAAATTTATTTTCAAACTAACCCAATTGGTGTTAAAACCAATTTATTTAAAATAAAAGAATTTTCCAAAAATCTTCAAAAAATTTCTAATACCTTAAATTTTGGAAATTTTTTGGCAGAGTCTCCCCTGTAAGGAGGACATCTGCAATATCGCAAGTTCAAGAAAAATATATACATCGACTCTCATTAATATGGTCGGAAAAATTCAAAATCCAAACTCAAAACCCAAATAAAAACCAAAATTCCATATTTGCGTAGGCGTACCTTTTTGCGAGCATTATTATGCGATAAGCAATATTTTATATTCGAGCTTGCTTAATTATAATGCAGCTTTATTCAACTGGATTCAACTAACTCCAGAATTTCTCTCCTGGATGGATTTTAAAACTGAATTGGCTCTTCAGCACCTATTCTCAACTCAAATGAATTTCATTGGTCCCCAAACAAATGTCAATTAGGTTCAAACATCCATATCATTCGTATCATACACACAATTCAACCTACATGAGATTATAACCACGTCTTTAGCAATTCATTTATCTCTTTAATTATCCATTCGGATTTATTAAATTTGGATAAATTTGTCCAACTTATTTATTTCATATTGGTTTTAACCAAATCGATTCATGTTCAGGTTCATATTCAAGCAACCAACAACACAATCCAAACATATCATACAAACAAATCAATCGATTGCCCATATTATAATAATTCGTGAAAATTATTACTTTTATTATTTTATAAAATATATTGGGCAAAAACAATTTCAAAAATAATTTTATATCAAATTACAAATACGCGCTCTCATATATATAATCAAACTCAATCTAGGGTATTACTAACCCCATCTCTATTGAGTCACACCACAGAGCCAAGGTTATCACTAAACCAATAGCTCTGATACCACTGTAACGACCCGGGGAAAAATTCGACGCTCGAATTTTTGACAATAACACAAAACCCGTATTATTTGCCAAAAGCCCAAGTATCGAATCCCATATTGTTAATAGAAAGAATTTAGAGGGTGAGAAAAGAAAGAAATATTAGAATACAAGAAAGAAGAAGAACCTCACATCAGAATCTCACAGCAGAACAGATAAAATATAATATAACAAATCTTTTTATACAAAAGAACTGTATATACATACCAACCGTCAGAGTACAACATATATCAGTCACAGCGGAAATAACTTTATAACTAGCGGTGAAGCCTCCTGCTTCCATCTCCTGAAACTCCAAGCGAACCTAACCTGGAAATACACTCGGTCTGACCCGAGCACATTTGTAGCAAAGCAAAATTCACCGGGTCAGTCTGGAATACTTTCAGTGATAGATTCACAGAACACACAACTTGTTTAACTTTGGAAAATCCTTTACGAAATCAAAGGATAATATTAAGATCAGTCCACACATAAACACGGATGGTTTTTACCTTACTATAACCCAAACCATTTTTGAAATCATACTTTGTTCAAATATTATCATAGTGTCTAAATACAATTAAATAACAATCTAGCGGAATGCTTGCATCTCACGCTCCACATATATAGTATACAAACCAAAACCGCGGGCGCTTATTGGAAATTGGATTCCGACTTTGACAAGGTATGGGAACACCTGCCGATAGTGTATCTCTAGAGGCGAATACACTGGGTTCAACAAGAACGTCTTGTAAACCGGCCCACACATGACCGACCACTCATTCCGCTTGAGTGTATCGAATGTATATCACCAACGGTTGGGATCAACAACCGCCACCTGAAAAGGGACAACATCGAATATAGATTAAAAAAGCATATGGAATTTCTCTAGATAGGTGATTATACACCCTAATGGGAGCGACCCATATAGCCATGCTGCCTGCCCAATTTTTGTCATTTCCCGGTTGATGAGGCTTGAGGTCAGAACACATCTGGTCATCATACACTTTGAATGCCACATTATCAGATCCGCCAAATCACTAATTGACAACCACAAAAATATTCTGGTTGTTAAGCTAAGAGAGGTGCCCCTCTCTGCCACTAACAGAAATACGTTTGTAAAAATCAATGTACGTGACCCTTAAGAATTACTCTGTCAGACATTCATCCATACAAGTCATCCAGGAACAGGATGAACTGAAGGCACCCTCCTACTGCATCCAATATAGGAATCACCCCATGGATCAGTAGCGAGTAGTCCTTGCAAATCCGTAGATTTCAACCACGACAGAATCACAAACCAAATAACTCTGGTTGCAAGACAGAGAAATTCGATAAGTAGTCCTTCCACTTATAAAGATCCACGGTCTTCAATTTCTCCATTTTGATCAGCATCTTTGCGTATTTGCTGGTCGGAATGGTTTTCGAATATAAACTCGATCCCGGTCTTTCTGTACTAACAAGCGTATTGGTCAGGTTTGATAGTCAGTGATTTTATTATCAAATAACAAATGTGTGAATAAGATGAGTTTGCTGATTCAGCACTTGGCCTCTTTAAAATATATTTAACGAATTTGTTAATAACTTATAATTCATCCTATATATTCGAAATATTTTATTTTTATTCTAATTTTATTTTAACCAAACTATTATGTATAGTTTAGAACATGTATATATATCGAACTTTCTATTTCCATTTCCATTTCCATTGGAAATATCATTTAATTCTACGAAACCTTTTTCCCACATTTCTTTAAATGATGGCATCATGATGTATATTTATATATATATGTAATACTTAATGGTATAAAACAAATTACCAATTCTGATCTGACAAATCAAATGTCAAATTTATATAATTTAAAATCAAATATTCTTATTTATCTTGTAACTAACATTTCTATTCAAAGACCCTCGTACTCATGTTCAATTCTCCTCGTATGGAATAATTAACCATTTACAACAACTTTTCCTCGTTTCAAACTAATACCATTCCTTGATAATAGTGAAGCCGTTCAAGTTGGGGTATTTTATTACCTCTCAGACCTTGATCGACCCCGTTCTTACCTTAGAATAATATTAGTTTGTCACTTAACCACTGATATAAAATCTCATCTACCACCTTGATTCCAAATCTGGTTTTATAAGTTGTTTCTTATATTTGAAATCCTTATTCAATATAATCTCTTTACTTAATTTGTTGGATTAAGTAAATGTCCACCAAAAACATGTAACGGCTGGAAATTTTCGACTCCTCGAGAGTCGAAAATTCCGAGACGTTAGTGAAAGAATTTAGAAGGTGAGAAAGAAAAGATAGAACTAATAGAATAGAAGAAGAAGAAGAACATCAGAATCATCAGAGTAACACGAATCTCACAGCGGAACGAATAACATATAATATATAACATAACTTTGAAGTAAACAGTTATATATATACAATAGCACTTATCAGAGTACAACACTTACAACACAGCGGAAATAACTATAGCTATAAAATCTTGCAGCCTCCTGCTCCAAAGCTCTCCAAGTATATCTGTAAATCCCGACTACTTGACTGCCCGTACAAATTTAGGCACCCAAGAGTTTAGGGAAAACAACAAAGTAAACTCCGGGTCAGTCATGGGACTGGTATGAGTAAAATAGTTTAAAACAAGTATCGGATATCTCATAAGACCACGCCGTGAATACGGAACGGGTTTTTCCCTTATGAGTATCTGAACAACTTTGACTTATAATATCATTGTGATATTATAATAATGTCTAAGTACAAATAGGTATCATTCTAGCAGAAACGCTTGCATCTCACGTTCTACATACATAGTATAAAATCATAAACCGCAGGGCGCTTATCGGAGAATGGATTCCAACAGACAAGGTATGGGAGCACCTTCTGAATAGTGTACTCTAGAGGTGATACACTCAGGGTTCAACAAGAACGTCTTGCAACCCGGCCACACATGACCGCTCACTCATTTAGCTTGAGTGTCGCGAATATATTTCCACCACGGTTGTAGGCTATCCAACCGTCATCCGAAGATACAGAATCAAAAAGAAGTATAAATATGAATATTCTCTAGATCGGTGACAATACACCCTGCTTGGGGATGACCCAACTAGCCATGCTGCCTAGCCCAACTTTTGTTACTTCCCGGTGTGAGGCTAGAAGCTACGTCTATCTTCAGAACATCTGATCACCATTCACTTTGAATGCCACATCGTCATACCCGCCAAATCACAAATTGACTTATCCAAAAATAACACGGGTATATAGCTAAGAGAAACGAATTCCTCCGCCACCAAACGTGAATACGTTTGAACAGATCAACTTACGCGATCCATTGGATATACTCTGTCAGACCTTCTTCCATATACGTTGTCCTGGGACTGGACAAACCGAAGGCACTATTCAGTATATCCATCTTAGTCACTGTTATCTAAGACTTATACAACAGCCCTTGCACTTTACTCCGTCTGCAATTTATCTTTGGCAGATATTGCTCGCAATGCTTATGCCAATACAGAGTGGTTCATTGGATAATAATCCAACCGGTCTCTCCATATTAACAACGTTAAAATGGTGAAAACTTTGATAGTCTGTGATTCAACTATCAAATTAAAACATGTCGGTGTACAAACAACGATCTTATTTCCAAATGGAAATTCGATCGATCAATCATCATATGTTCATATTTCCTTATTTCATATATTTAGAAAATATATGTTATTAATCATTGGAAAACATTTCCATAGCTTATTTTCACATCACTATTATTTCGCAACTATCAGTCCCTAACTGTAACTAGTATGAGAACAATTCTCTAAGTATCAATCCAGAAGGTCGAAACCAACATCAGATCGTCACTTAGAAAACCGTTCAACTTACCCTCTCCAGTCAGTTTCTGAATTTGCTTAACTCTATTTCTTAAATTCTTATTCATGAAAACATTTCATTTTCTAGGTTTAGAAAACATATCTGACTATATTTGGAAAACGTTTCCAAAACTCATTTACGGATTTCCAATGAACGTTGTATAAAACATCGTTTCGCTTAATCCATTTATCGCTTATTACTTAACTATATTTCAAATCAACCTTTTCTATCGAACCACAACTATTCCTTTGTCAATTCTGAAGTCAATCAAGTTGGGGTGTAATTACCTCTCAGACCTTAATTGAACAACGTCCTTTACTGTGAAATAGATGAAGCTCGTCACTCACTTTTTCCAATCATCTGTTTACACAAATTCTCGGATTCAGGTTAACGAATCTACTTCTTATATGACAACGTTTGATTATAACTATAACGTTATAATTCCTACTTCTAAAATATCTAACCTAAATTATAACTTTATCTCCTAACTCGAATAATTAAACAGACACCAAATTTCTTAATCAATAACTAAACCTTGATTTAAACCCTGGAAAGTAAATAGTACTTTCCCGAATTCGCTATAATCGAATTCGACGTATAACTCTCTTTCGAGTAATCTCTATTTGATTAACTCTTCTTCGAATAACCTATATTCGATTATCTCTCTTCGAATAACTCATATTCGAAATCTCTCTCTTTCGAATAAACAATATTCGATCTCTTTCTTTCGAATATGCTATATTCGAAAATCTCCTTTCGATTTACTAATCGATAACTCCTTTCGATCAAACTAAAATCGATAACTCCTTTAACTCTATTCGAATAACTAATATTCGACTAACTCCTTTGGATCGACTCATTTGATTAACTCCTTCTTCGAATAACCAATATTCGATTTACTCTAACTCGATTAACTTAATTCTAATCGATTTACTCCATTTCGATTCAACTTAATTCAAATCGATTAACTTAACTCAAATTGATTAACTCCTTTCGAATAACTAAATTCGATTTAACTCTAATTGAATAACTAATATTCAATTAACTCTTACGTGTTTAACTCTATTTGAATAAGTAATTCGAATCACTCTAATGTGTTTAACTCTATTCAAATATCAAATTCGAATAACTCATTTCGAATAACTAAATTCGATTAACTCTTTTAACTTTACTCAAATAACTATATTCGATTAACACCTTCTTTCGAATAACTATATTCGATTAACTCTTCGACTAACTCCTTTGGATTAACTAACTTCGAATAACTCCTTTGGATTAACTAACTTCGAATAACTCCTTTGGATTAACTAACTTCGAATAACTCCTTTGGATTAACTAACTTCGAATAACCAATATTCGATAACTACTCTTCGAATAAATAATATTCGGTAACTCTTCTCAAATGAATAACATTTGATTTCTCCACTCGAATAAACTATATTCGATTACTCTTCCCTCGAATACACTATATTCGATAACTCTACTTCGGATAAGTGATATTTGACAACTCTACTCGATTAACTCTACTTGGATAACCCTAACCGGTCAACTCAACTGGTTTAACCTAACTGGTTAACTCTAACTGGTTAACTCTAACTGATTAACTCAAATGGTTTAACCTAACTGGTTAACTCGTCTCGATTAACTGAACTAATCCACTTAGTTTAACTTAGCTAATTCACGTTGATTAACTCTAACCGATTCACTTAGTTTAACTCAACTAATTCACTTCGATTAACCACTTAGTTAACTTAACTAATTCACTTCGATTAACCACTTAGTTTAACTTAACTAATTCACATCGATTAACCACTTAGTTTAACATAACTAATTCACATTGATTAACTCTAACCGATTCACTTAGTTTAACTCAACTAATTCACTTCGATTAACCACTTAGTTAACTTAACTAATTCACTTCGATTAACCACTTAGTTTAACTTAACTAATTCACATCGATTAACCACTTAGTTTAACTTAACTAATTCACATTGATTGACTCTAACCGATTCACTTAGTTTAACTCAACTAATTCACTTCGATTAACCACTTAGTTAACTTAACTAATTCACTTCGATTAACCACTTAGTTTAACTTAACTAATTCACATCGATTAACCACTTAGTTTAACTTAACTAATTCACATTGATTAACTCTAACCGATTCACTTAGTTTAACTCAACTAATTCACTTCGATTAACCACTTAGTTAACTTAACTAATTCACTTTGATTTACTCTAACCGATTCACTTAGTTTAACTTAACAAATTCACTTCGATTAACTCGACCAATTCACTTGGTTAACTCGACCAATTCACTTGGTTAACTCCTATTTATTTAACACATAAATATCTCCTTTAGTTTAATTCTATTTATTTAATCTCTAAATAAATATCCTTTATATTTCTTTTAATGAATATAATTCCTTTATATTTTGATTAACAAATATATCCCCTTATATTCGATTAACATATATATTCCCTTGTATTTGATTTACAAATATAATTCTTTTATATTTGTTTTTACCAACTATATTCCTTATTATTCAGAATCCTTTTTCTTATATATATATATATATATATATATATATAAAATCCCTTGATTTTATATAAATAAACTATTTTCAAAATATACTTTGAAAACCCCTCTCCTACATTTTGGTATTTCTCATGGTATTTAACACACCATATAACAACGATAAATATCGTCCCACCACACATAATCACACAGATTATATACATCACATTATATATCACAATATAAAAA
Organism: Allium sativum; assembly: GCA_030737875.1. NCBI lineage: Eukaryota > Viridiplantae > Streptophyta > Magnoliopsida > Asparagales > Amaryllidaceae > Allium > Allium sativum. The sequence continues at coordinate 666,756,898 of CM060924.1, forward strand.
TCACAGTAAAATAACTGTTGAGGAATCCTGTTGGATTCCTCCAACCTGTTTCCCTGCATCATAGATGTTAGACAATATATATAACATCACTTTCAGTTCCATATGGTATATTCTGTGAAACAGAATCAATATAGGAATTTAACTAACTGACTAGCAGTTAAATCAACCAATCAACACACAGTCAAACAGACAATTTTAACAGTTCTAACAATGCAACGTGAAAATAAAACTGTTTAGAGTTTGTGAGATTTACTCACATTTGCACGTTAACCGATAAATATCGGTTTGCGTTCATTGATTGCGACGGACAATTTATTTCGCCATAAATTGTAATGAGCTCGGATGGACTTCCAGTCAGTCCCATCGTGTAGTGTCCGTCCATACGATCCCAACGGATCTTGTTTTGCTGGATTCCGACCACGTATGACAAAGTTACGACATTACGAAGTCAATACGTATTTTAAATTAAAAATAAACTTGATTTATTTTTCAAATGGGCTTAACCTTAAACTTCCCGGCCCACTACACCCTTTAAAAGCCCACACCGCACAATCCTTTCTTCCATCAGAACGCACGAATGAAATCAGCTGCTCCTTATGGCCATTCACGCCTACTTCTCCACCACATACTTCTTCAATCCTTACTTAAAACTCAAACTAAAAATATGGTGACAATCCTCATCAAAAACCCTTCCCTCCCATCCTATTTTCACTTAACTCGAAACCCCCTTCAGAAATCAACCTGATGCTTCAACTCCGACTTTGCCATCGACGCAATCCACCAGATAACGACGGAGTCCCCTTCGACGCTACCACACAACTCAGCAAGCCGACCTCCCCCTGCTTAACACCTCCGTGCCCTGACCTTCCTCATTTGATGACCCCGAACCTCGCCTGGAAGGACGCCGCGAGTCAGCGGGCTGATCGAGCGCTCCCGAAATCATACAAGATTGAAGTTCTGGTCATCCCGATTTTTCAATGAATTAACACCCCCGATTTTAGGATTTTGTTTCAAGTTCCTGTGATGATTTTTTTAGGCACACCAATGAGAAGAAATCGACACCAGGATCTTAAATACAGTGGTATTTTGATTTGTGGGATTTTTCTGTGATTTGTATGAATTTTCAAGTACCACGATTTGGTTTGTGAAAGGAAACAGTGGCGGCTTGCTTTATTCGGTTTATAGAAAACGATTTTGGTCTTAAGGCTTTGTGAAGAGATTTATATAGGATTCCTTTCTTGATTATTCTTGTGGAGCTTTTGAAGGTTACGTGTTCTGTTATCCACTTAGTTTCCTTTGTTGGAATGTAAGCATCCACGTAAATACATTGATGTGTTTATTTTTAGACCATAGGTTTTCTAAACAAAACGTGGTGAAGGAACGAGAACACACACACATATATATATATATATACATTGTCCCTAAATAGCTAAGGCATACGGAGAGAACGTGTATTGATGTTTCTTGGCTTGAAGCGTACTCGACTTACTCAGTATATATGTAAAAATAAATCCAACGTTCCTTCTTACTAAAGAATAACGTACCCCACTATGTAAGACTCCGTCTACATACAGACTGCTATCCACAAAGATAAACATACCGTTGTGACGAGCAAGGTGCCAGGGTCCCAAAAATACACTAATATCGGTAGATTAACTCATATTTTGAAACTTCAAAATATTGATTTCAGGATGCAAAATACTCTAAATAAAAAGTTGATTATTTAATTAATTAAAAATTACAGAAAAATTCTAAAAATTAAATTATCGTTATGTCTCAAAAGAACCTTGTCTAAATTCAAACCCGATCTCTAGTTATATCGAATAAACCGATGCGGTCAATAAATGATTCCATAGCGGCTATTTCAAAATTTGATTTGGACATATCTCAAAATCTACACGACGAAATCCCGATTTTTCTCTTCCACTAGAAAGATATACTCCACCAGCTCCACACGTTTCTTGTTTCACAGAAATCCGGCTTAAAACGAATTCTGTATATTCAGTTGTAGTTCAACTCGCCAAATAACGAACTGCCGCGTCGTTACGGGCTCGATTATAATTATTATTATAATTTATACATTCAACTATCGTTTATTTAATATATTCGTTATTTAAATAATTAAATAACTTAATTATTATACCTTACAAAACGCGCCATTACAGACTTCCCCCCTTAAAATAATTTCGTCCTCGAAATTGCTAAGCTAGGAAAATGCTACCAACTTTACTAACTAGATTCAAATATCTTTTAGTTTACTTCTCTACTCCAGTTCCAACTGAACCATTAAATTTTCAATTAAATTATTAATTCATTCTGGCTAACTGAATTTCCATAAATCATGAGAATGTTCTAACGCCTGGAATTTTCGAAAAATTTCGCCATAACCTCCTTTGTATTGGTCAATATGACAAACCACCCCTCGCCTCTCTAGGCCTCCTCCAATCCCAAAAGAAATCAAAATAGCCAAGCGGCTTGCCAATTCGGCTCAAAAATCCAAACTCATATATGATATAAACTTGTACCTTTTTGTCGGGCAATTAACTCTATCCCTTTCATCTGCTACCACTTCAACATATACCAATGTTATCCATTCCAGTTGATCTCCAATCAGTTCATATCCTCAAATCCAAATCTAATTTCATTCGAACTCTAATATCAAATTCCAAATTATTGACTTATCAATTTGGTTCCCTTCTAGATTATCTCTAATCCAATTCAATTTTATTTAACTCGGTTCAAGTTAAATTTCAATTTATTTTTTTACCATCTCATTTTATTTAACTTCATTAGTTAAATTTTAATTCCAAAACTTAAGTTCCTGGGTCTTATTTCAAATTAATTTGAAATCATAATGCCAATTCAAAACCTTTGAATTTCTAAACAACTTGTTTTCTCAAAACAATTCAAAAACAAAACCTTTGGTAGTAATCCGTCACTTAGAACTCGAAAATGAACACTGATGATGTCTAGATTCATCATCAGAATCTATTTTCCAGCTATCGACGTGAGTTCAATACTATATCATTTCCAATTTGAAAAACATTTTCAAAATCTCCCAGGAACTTAAAATTTCCTTATTTTAATTCCAAATCTGATTTAAATTCATATTTAATTCAAACTATTTCATATATTACATTCATATGAATTCTGATTGGTCATTTATAACCATTTCACCCTTTTATAATCTTATTCGATTATAATAACAACCAACACAATCAATATACTATAATAATTTCAAGATATATATTTCTTCTATAACAAATATATTTTGGGAAAAATTATTTCATTTACCCTCTTTCAAAACATACCATGACGGTTCATCGTATTCGAGTGTTTAGTAACCCTTATCGATACAGTGGATCAACTGATCGACCAGAATTCATAAGCCACTCAACCAATGAGTCTCCACAATATAAAACCATTTTATATTGAATAACAATTACGCGCTCATATATATATACTCAAACTCAATCTAGGATATTACTAATCCCATCTCTATCGAGTTATGCCACAGAGCCAAGGTAATCACTTAACTTAAGCTCTGATACCAACTGTAACGGCTGGAAATTTCCGACTCCTCGAGAGTCGGAAATTCCGAGACGTTAGTGAAAGAATTTAGAAGGTGAGAAAGAAAAGATAGAACTAATAGAATAGAAGAAGAAGAAGAACATCAGAATCATCAGAGTAACACGAATCTCACAGCGGAACGAATAACATATAATATATAACATAACTTTGAAGTAAACAGTTATATATATACAATAGCACTTATCAGAGTACAACACTTACAACACAGCGGAAATAACTATAGCTATAAAATCTTGCAGCCTCCTGCTCCAAAGCTCTCCAAGTATATCTGTAAATCCCGACTACTTGACTGCCCGTACAAATTTAGGCACCCAAGAGTTTAGGGAAAACAACAAAGTAAACTCCGGGTCAGTCATGGGACTGGTATGAGTAAAATAGTTTAAAACAGGTATCGGATATCTCATAAGACCACGCCGTGAATACGGAACGGGTTTTTCCCTTATGAGTATCTGAACAACTTTGACAAGCAATATCATTGTGATATTATAATAATGTCTAAGTACAAATAGGTATCAATCTAGCAGAAACGCTTGCATCTCACGTTCTACATACATAGTATAAAATCATAAACCGCAGGGCGCTTATCGGAGAATGGATTCCAATAGATAAGGTATGGGAGTACCTTCTGAATAGTGTACTCTAGAGGTGATACACTCAGGGTTCAACAAGAACGTCTTGCAACCCGGCCACACATGACCGCTCACTCATTTAGCTTGAGTGTCGCGAATATATTGCCACCACGGTTGTAGGCCATCCAACCGTCATCCGAAGATACAGAATCAAAAAGAAGTATAAATATGAATATTCTCTAGATCGGTGACAATACACCCTGCTTGGGGATGACCCAACTAGCCATGCTGCCTAGCCCAACTTTTGTTACTTCCCGGTGTGAGGCTAGAAGCTACGTCTATCTTCAGAACATCTGATCACCATTCACTTTGAATGCCACATCGTCATACCCTCCAAATCACAAATTGACTTATCCAAAAATAACACGGGTATATAGCTAAGAGAAACGAATTCCTCCGCCACCAAACGTGAATACGTTTGAACAGATCAACTTACGCGATCCATTGGATATACTCTGTCAGACCTTCTTCCATATACGTTGTCCTGGGACTGGACAAACCGAAGGCACTATTCAGTATATCCATCTTAGTCACTGTTATCTAAGACTTATACAACAGCCCTTGCACTTTACTCCGTCTTCAATTTATCTTTGGCAGATATTGCTCGCAACGCTTATGCCAATACAGAGTGGTTCTTTGGATAATAATCCAACCGGTCTCTCCATATTAACAACGTTAAAATGGTGAAAACTTTGATAGTCTGTGATTCAACTATCAAATTAAAACATGTCGGTGTACAAACAACGATCTTATTTCCAAATGGAAATTCGATCGATCAATCATCATATGTTCATATTTCCTTATTTCATATATTTAGAAAATATATGTTATTAATCATTGGAAAACATTTCCATAGCTTATTTTCACATCACTATTATTTCGCAACTATCAGTCCCTAACTGTAACTAGTATGAGAACAATTCTCTAAGTATCAATCCAGAAGGTCGAAACCAACATCAGATCGTCACTTAGAAAACCGTTCAACTTACCCTCTCTAGTCAGTTTCTGAATTTGCTTAACTCTATTTCTTAAATTCTTATTCATGAAAACATTTCAATTTCTATGTTTAGAAAACATATTTGCCTATATTTGGAAAACGTTTCCAAAACTCATTTACGGATTTCCAATGAACGTTGTATAAAACATCATTTCGCTTAATCCATTTATCACTTATTACTTAACTATATTTCAAATCAACCTTTTCTATCGAACCACAACTATTCCTTTGTCAATTCTGAAGTCAATCAAGTTGGGGTATAATTACCTCTCAGACCTTAATTGAACAACGTCCTTTACTGTGAAATAGATGAAGCTCGTCACTCACTTTTTCCAATCATCTGTTTACGCAAATTCTCGGATTCAGGTTAACGAATCTACTTCTTATATGACAACGTTTGATTATAACTATAACGTTATAATTCCTACTTCTAAAATATCTAACCTAAATTATAACTTTATCTCCTAACTCGAATAATTAAACAGACACCTAATTTCTTAATCAATAACTAAACCTTGATTTAAACCCTGGAAAGTAAATAGTACTTTCCCGAATTCGATATAATCGAATTCGACGTATAACTCTCTTTCGAGTAATCTCTATTTGATTAACTCTTCTTCGAATAACCTATATTCGACTATCTATCTTCGAATAACTCATATTCGAAATCTCTCTCTTTCGAATAAACAATATTCGATCTCTTTCTTTCGAATATGCTATATTCGAAAATCTCCTTTCGATTTACTAATCGATAACTCCTTTCGATCAAACTAAAATCGATAACTCCTTTAACTCTATTCGAATAACTAATATTCGACTAACTCCTTTGGATCGACTCATTTGATTAACTCCTTCTTCGAATAACCAATATTCGATTTACTCTAACTCGATTAACTTAATTCTAATCGATTTACTCCATTTCGATTCAACTTAATTCAAATCGATTAACTTAACTCAAATTGATTAACTCCTTTCGAATAACTAAATTCGATTTAACTCTAATTGAATAACTAATATTCAATTAACTCTTATGTGTTTAACTCTATTTGAATAAGTAATTCGAATCACTCTAATGTGTTTAACTCTATTCAAATATCAAATTCGAATAACTCATTTCGAATAACTAAATTCGATTAACTCTTTTAACTTTACTCGAATAACTATATTCGATTAACACCTTCTTTCGAATAACTATATTCGATTAACTCTTCGACTAACTCCTTTGGATTAACTAACTTCGAATAACTCCTTTGGATTAACTAACTTCGAATAACTCCTTTGGATTAACTAACTTCGAATAACCAATATTCGATAACTACTCTTCGAATAAATAATATTCGGTAACTCTTCTCAAATGAATAACATTTGATTTCTCCACTCGAATAAACTATATTTGATTACTCTTCCCTCGAATACACTATATTCGATAACTCTACTTCGGATAAGTGATATTTGACAACTCTACTCGATTAACTCTACTTGGATAACCCTAACCGGTCAACTCAACTGGTTTAACCTAACTGGTTAACTCTAACTGGTTAACTCTAACTGATTAACTCAAATGGTTTAACCTAACTGGTTAACTCGTCTCGATTAACTGAACTAATCCACTTAGTTTAACTTAGCTAATTCACGTTGATTAACTCTAACCGATTCACTTAGTTTAACTCAACTAATTCACTTCGATTAACCACTTAGTTAACTTAACTAATTCACTTCGATTAACCACTTAGTTTAACTTAACTAATTCACATCGATTAACCACTTAGTTTAACATAACTAATTCACATTGATTAACTCTAACCGATTCACTTAGTTTAACTCAACTAATTCACTTCGATTAACCACTTAGTTAACTTAACTAATTCACCTCGATTAACCACTTAGTTTAACTTAACTAATTCACATCGATTAACCACTTAGTTTAACTTAACTAATTCACATTGATTGACTCTAACCGATTCACTTAGTTTAACTCAACTAATTCACTTCGATTAACCACTTAGTTAACTTAACTAATTCACTTCGATTAACCACTTAGTTTAACTTAACTAATTCACATCGATTAACCACTTAGTTTAACTTAACTAATTCACATTGATTAACTCTAACCGATTCACTTAGTTTAACTCAACTAATTCACTTCGATTAACCACTTAGTTAACTTAACTAATTCACTTTGATTTACTCTAACCGATTCACTTAGTTTAACTTAACAAATTCACTTCGATTAACTCGACCAATTCACTTGGTTAACTCGACCAATTCACTTGGTTAACTCCTATTTATTTAACACATAAATATCTCCTTTAGTTTAATTCTATTTATTTAATCTCTAAATAAATATCCTTTATATTTCTTTTAATGAATATAATTCCTTTATATTTTGATTAACAAATATATCCCCTTATATTCGATTAACATATATATTCCCTTGTATTTGATTTACAAATATAATTCTTTTATATTTGTTTTTACCAACTATATTCCTTATTATTCAGAATCCTTTTTCTTATATATATATATATATAAAATCCCTTGATTTTATATAAATAAACTATTTTCAAAATATACTTTGAAAACCCCTCTCCTACATTTTGGTATTTCTCATGGTATTTAACACACCATATAACAACGATAAATATCGTCCCACCACACATAATCACACAGATTATATACATCACATTATATATCACAATATAAAAATCACAGTAAAATAACTGTTGAGGAATCCTGTTGGATTCCTCCAACCTGTTTCCCTGCATCACAGATGTTAGACAATATAGATAACATCACTTTCAGTTCCATATGGTATATTCTGTGAAACAGAATCAATATAGGAATTTAACTAACTGACTAGCAGTTAAATCAACCAATCAACACACAGTCAAACAGACAATTTTAACAGTTCTAACAATGCAACGTGAAAATAAAACTGTTTAGAGTTTGTGAGATTTACTCACATTTGCACGTTAACCGATAAATATCGGTTTGCGTTCATTGATTGCGACGGACAATTTATTTCGCCATAAATTGTAATGAGCTCGGATGGACTTCCAGTCAGTCCCATCGTGTAGTGTCCGTCCATACGATCCCAGCGGATCTTGTTTTGCTGGATTCCGACCACGTATGACAAAGTTACGACATTACGAAGTCAATACGTATTTTAAATTAAAAATAAACTTGATTTATTTTTCAAATGGGCTTAACCTTAAACTTCCCGGCCCACTACACCCGTTAAAAGCCCACACCGCACAATCCTTTCTTCCATCAGAACGCACGAATGAAATCAGCTGCTCCTTATGGCCATTCACGCCTACTTCTCCACCACATACTTCTTCAATCCTTACTTAAAACTCAAACTAAAAATATGGTGACAATCCTCATCAAAAACCCTTCCCTCCCATCCTATTTTCACTTAACTCGAAACCCCCTTCAGAAATCAACCTGATGCTTCAACTCCGACTTTGCCATCGACGCAATCCACCAGATAACGACGAAGTCCCCTTCGACGCTACCACACAACTCAGCAAGCCGATCTCCCCCTGCTTAACACCTTCGTGCCCTGACCTTCCTCATTTGATGACCCCGAACCTCGCCTGGAAGGACGCCGCGAGTCAGCGGGCTGATCGAGCGCTCCCGAAATCATACAAGATTGAAGTTCTGGTCATCCCGATTTTTCAATGAATTAACACCCCCGATTTTAGGATTTTGTTTTAAGTTCCTGTGATGATTTTTTTAGGCACACCAATGAGAAGCAATCGACACCAGGATCTTAAATACAGTGGTATTTTGATTTGTGGGATTTTTCTGTGATTTGTATGAATTTTCAAGTACCACGATTTGGTTTGTGAAAGGAAACAGTGGCGGCTTGCTTTATTCGGTTTATAGAAAACGATTTTGGTCTTAAGGCTTTGTGAAGAGATTTATATAGGATTCCTTTCTTGATTATTCTTGTGGAGCTTTTGAAGGTTACGTGTTCTGTTATCCACTTAGTTTCCTTTGTTGGAATGTAAGCATCCACGTAAATACATTGATGTGTTTATTTTTAGACCATAGGTTTTCTAAACAAAACGTGGTGAAGGAACGAGAACACACACACACACACACACACACACACACATATATATATATATATATATACATTGTCCCTAAATAGCTAAGGCATACGGAGAGAACGTGTATTGATGTTTCTTGGCTTGAAGCGTACTCGACTTACTCAGTATATATGTAAAAATAAATCCAACGTTCCTTCTTACTAAAGAATAACGTACCCCACTATGTAAGACTCCGTCCACATACAGACTGCTATCCACAAAGATAAACATACCGTTGTGACGAGCAAGGTGCCAGGGTCCCAAAAATACACTAATATCGGTAGATTAACTCATATTTTGAAACTTCAAAATATTGATTTCAGGATGCAAAATACTCTAAATAAAAAGTTGATTATTTAATTAATTAAAAATTACAGAAAAATTCTAAAAATTAAATTATCGTTATGTCTCAAAAGAACCTTGTCTAAATTCAAACCCGATCTCTAGTTATATCGAATAAACCGATACGGTCAATAAGTGATTCCATAGCAACTATTTCAAAATTTGATTTGGACATATCTCAAAATCTACACGACGAAATCCCGATTTTTCTCTTCCACTAGAAAGATATACTCCACCAGCTCCACACGTTTCTTGTTTCACAGAAATCCGGCTTAAAACGAATTCTGTATATTCAGTTGTAGTTCAACTCGCCAAATAACGAACTGCCGCGTCATTACGGGCTCGATTATAATTATTATTATAATTTATACATTCAACTATCATTTATTTAATATATTCGTTATTTAAATAATTAAATAACTTAATTATTATACCTTACAAAACGCGCCATTACAAAACACCACTTTTAACTTGAATCATTATTTTGCTTATAACATTTTGATTTGGAATCAAAATCTCTTGTCAAATAATTTGCTTTAATCTATTGGCATTCTTAATATAAACCTTCGTATTGGATTGCATAACTAACGACTACTTACACCTTTCTTTTCAATAATACTTTTAACTTGGATTTTATTTCCAGCATCCCTTACCAATATTTCACACAAACTATGGTATGTATTTTCCCATTACACTTGAAATCCTTATTTAAATTACCATGCTTCGCTAGATTCAATTCTTCAACATTTAAAGTTATCACATTGGTTTTAAAAACCTCCTTTTGAATCTCGCTTGGATTTCTTCCAAACCATATTTTCTAATCCATTTAACATCTGGTAATAACTTAGCTTTAGATTTCATTCAGAAACCATTCCCATATTTTAGTCTCTTAATACTCTATTAACTATTTTCCTAAAAAAAATTTCATTCCATTTGAATTCGCTTTACTTAATTTAAATACATTAAGTAAAATATTATTTAAAACTTCACACTTACTTATAAATCTCATTTACAAAATCTGGTTTGAAACTTTGGATTATAAATTTCTCATAAAACTCTTATAGCCTTTTAGATTAAACTTCATCGCTACTTAAATCCATTCTTAGTTGAATTTCAACTAAAAGTGATCATTTTAATTATTAATAATGATTAATTTTAATATTTACTATACTAAAGATAGTTAACTTTGCTATTAATAGGATCCTTATCATTTTTAAAACCTTAGTTAACACTAAATGATGCAAGAATTACTTTGAATTTTAGTTAATCAAAGATTAACTAATATTTCACGCCGTTCGTTAAATTTAACTAATATTCTGAAATTTAAATCCCATTTATCAATTTCAGTTCAAAACGGTTGATTTTGTCAACCGTACATATCAGTTAGAAGTTAACTGATTTTCATTTGTCATTTCCCTTTTTAAATTAATTAAACAACTTAATTAATTTAAAAACGCCATCTAATTGTTTTAAAAACAATTATTCCCTTTTACCAACACGTAGGTAATTTCTCTGGTTCCAGCGCTTGTATAAACCACAAAATTTCATTTCATAAACCATTTAAAGGATCCTTTTATAAACACGATTAATATATATATATATATATATCTAATTTTATTATTTATATAAAATAACTGAAAAACTTCAGTTCAGTTATAAGATGATTCATAACTTTAAAACTGCGACAATTCACCAAACGGTAAAACTACGTCTAAAACAACACATTTTTGGCCATTTACTGCCAATTGCCCAATCAACACTATCGATTGATTTTAAACACAACACAGGTGAATATCCATTCAACCATCATGTTCAAACAGGTTTTACTACCGTATGGGGTTAAATCAGTTCAAATAATATAAACAAACAACAAATGCAATATTTGAGGAATCCGGTCGGATCCCTCCAACCTGTTCTTCCCTGCACCACAGCTCGTTATATATTTGATAATAATATATGAGATAAATTTCAATAATCAGCTATTTTAAAATGATAAAATACACTACTACAAAATAAGGCAGTTGCATCGGTTGTTTACCCCCATATTGCATCAGTTTAGCAACCGATACATATGCAGCCGATGTAACAAGGTTAAAAAAATTGCATCGGTTTCAAAACAGATGCAACAACTGTAATTTTGCATCAGTTGTTAACAATAACCGATGCGAAAGGAAGATTTTCAGCTTAAAACTAGTTACTATGTTGCATTGGTTATTGGTAATAACCGGTGCAAAAAATAGTATTCTGCACCGCTTATTACTACCAGTCATTGCAATATAAGGGATATTCCTTTAACGCATTCTTGTTTGCATCGGTTGTTTCTGACCGTTGATGCAAAATATCACTCTGTTGTTTTAAATGTCAGTAACCGATGCAAAATAACTCTTCTCATAATTGCATGTAATATTATAATCATTTAAATAGAATCAAATTAATGACAAATGCAAATTGAATAAGATTATACCAAAAAAAAAATTCAATTAAAGTGTCTGTAATCCATACAAAAATGTGATTCATGAATACATTGTGTTTCTACACATACAATAACTGGATAATCTATCTAGTAAGGCTCTACTGGTGCTCTAAACTTCTCCCCAGTATACAAAGCATTGTCACCCAACTCCTACTCGATCCTAAGAATCTACATTACACAAACAAACATATCAGTTAATATAATATGACGCATAAAAACAAAAAGAAAACTCAAATAGAAAAAGGGAGATTATTTGTTGAAGGATGGAGTTTATAATCTAGTTGTATTTTGCTAGACACTGAGAACGGGATAGAGCACCAATCTTAAGGCTGTTATGGTTGAACCATTCAATCGTACTAACCGTTTACATGGTTACCGACTATTACGGTAACGGTGACAATAATGGTTATGGATTTTGATAACCGACATAAAAAATATCAACCACACATGATTTTGTTTGTAGTATTTCATAAGAAAAAAATATGTTCTTTTAACAACTTAAGCTAGAGAAATAACATATGTAACCAGTCTTGATTTGACCTTGCTGAATCAGAAAAACGGGTTAAACATCAAATTAGCAATGAATTAATTATACAGAATATTAAATTATGATGACATGAAACTTATAGTTGATAACCCAACATCAAGATCAGCAACGGCAACGCCTCAATCGAACAAATCGAGTCACCTCCTTTAAACCCCTTACCAACAACTGCTACAGCATAGTCACCTCAACTCAATTCCGCACTTCAACAAAACCAGTCCTCACTTTGACAAAACTGCAACCACACTTCCACCATCAATCTACACCACATCACCTCCTACTATATTCAATCCCCTTCATTTTCACTGCATACACTCACCAAAACTTCAACTAAACCTGTCAAATGGAAGTACATCAGCCAAACAACTGAGCATTCAATCACACTGCCTTAAAAGATCCGCTGCTCATTTCTTCCTTACATCTCAAAACTACATCCCTCTTGTTATCTCGATCTCCACAAACTGAAACACCACATCCATTCACCCCACTAAGACCTTTCCAAACACCACCCCTAAATTTCCTTCATCGTCATCCAAACTTGTTCATTTCTTATCGATTAAATAGAAACCACACTTCTACCAATACTTAACCAGGCTGCATCACATATACTAACAAATTCATCAACACAAACTACTTCAAACTTGGAAACAATTAAAAAAAACTACGGGACTTAAGCAAGCTTGGAGGTTTTTAAATAAATAAAAAAGTTGTAGGCGATACGAACCAAAATATTACACACGAAAAATTACCAACTGAGGAGAGTATATAAAATTTTTGGAAAAGAATAATGAATGGTAGTGGAAAAATGGACTCAACTCGTTGATAGAAATATTTTTCTATCAGATCTGACCAGTGAGTAGTTGTTTAGTGGGAAAATGACCTGGGCTGAATCAGAGACTATAGAGTAATGGAGATTGAAAAATAATGGATGTCGAGATACTGATAATGTGAAAGTAACTAGAAATCTGAGAAGTAAAAATGAGTATATACCCATTTAAACTAATGCTGAATTAGAAATTTGGGCCAATCAAAAAATGTCAACTCCACGCTTAGAACTAAATCAGAAACAAGCAAAGAAACATAAAATAAAATAAAATGGGCTGAGTTTATTTTTTTCTAAAAACAGTATCCTAAAATGTATGAATTTTTGAAAAGCCATAAAAAAAAACCATTTAACAAAAGATAGTTTGGTCAATTGAGGGTTTCAACATGATTTGAGATGTATTTCATGCAACCAGCAAGATGAAGAACACCAACATCTATCTTTATCTGTTCAATGAGCAACTGCATATGGAATGAAATCGGGCAGAGATGCAAAGATTGTAATACCGGAGACCACGAAAAAAGTGAAGAGAATTTATACCTGAATTGTCAGTATTAGTTACCCTTGGAACACTGAGGAATACAAAGGATGAGGAATACAAAACCACGAAGATGTTAACAGCTGTAATAATGTTGTTCAGTAGGCGTTTACTGTCTTTAGTTGGCACGAATGCAATCTTTAATGTGATAGCTGCACAGATACAAAATCATTATGGTAGCTGTTTTCACCTCAAAAACATATGATCATGTTTGATTACACCAAAAGATTTTAGTAATCTCTAGCCCTTTCTAATACTGTTTGATTAATATAGAAGAAATTCAATGCACATCCTTATTCTAAGGGAGAAAATTTTATATTCATCTCGCTATTGTGATGTTTTTAAATTAAATGCTTTTTTTTACTGAAATTATCTGTATTTGAGTGCATGCATAGAAAACAAAATTTTCAAGGTTAAGATTTGGAAAATCTCATATGATTGTATTTGATTAAAGCCCAATCATTTTCTTAATCTCTAAACTTGATATTTTTTTATATAAATTCATTCTATTTTCCAAATGTCTATTTTAAGTGCAATCATTTGTTGGTTTATATTTACAAAACTAGTATTGTTCTTGCTGAAACATCACTATAAAAATTTGAGATTCTACACAAAGAAAATTTAAGTGAAGGTTTAACAAGTAGTATACAAACAAAATTAACAAGACAAGAATGTTTTTTTTTAATCTCTAACCACTTTATTTTTGTCACTGCAAGAATTAATTAGACAAGAATATTTGTGAATCAATGCTAATATATTTGATTGAATGGATGGGGCTGGAATCCTAGCATGTTCAGTTTTTATTATACAACAGCTTAGTTAGGATTTGTAATTTTTCTCTTTTCCATGAATTGTATTTTCTATAACATCCGGTTAGACGTGTTGTCCAAAGAGAAACAATAGTAGCACCCATCTCCCATTTTATATTATTTTTATTAAAAAGAGTACTATCTATCAAAATTGAAAAAAAAAGGCTAGTAACTGGTTTGTGATGCAGCACAGGACTGCTATGAAAAAGTTAGATATATGCGGTTTAATATTTTATCCAATTAGAAGCCAAAACTCTTTAGCTTATGTAGCTACATAATTCACTTTCCGTAATATCCTCGCAACCCTTATTGAACATGTGATGTAACATCAAGCTAACTTTTGGAGGTCGTATTTAAATATTGAATAGAGTAGGTAGGATCAACCCTTTGAAAGTCATACGTATTATCCACATATTCGAACTTTTAAAACTAAATTATTAGTCTCACGATTAAACAAATGATAAAGCAACGAATTCTAATAAGAAGAATTGAAAACTAAATTACCTGAACGGACGTCGTTTTAACTGATTCAAGGTCTAGGGCCTACCTTTACAGTGGAAGCATAACTCTTCATAGTAGCAGCAAGGTTTCTGAAATGGAATTGTCATGTTTATTATAATTGGTCCAATCCGTATATAAAATATGGCACATGAACCTGCCTGATACCTAGAATAATGCACAAGGGACAGAACATTATGAATGCTGCAACAAATATCACATGCAAAGTTTGTAAGGAAGGTTCCTCAGCAGCATTTTCTTAGGAGAAAACATATGAAAAAAATGTTCGACCTTTTTGCTAGTAGGATAATACACAAGGCTCAACAACGTACATTTGTGAGTGGATCAGTAATCATAAAAATAAGATGCACTTAAATCTGTAGAACAAGAATGCATATATTTCTAGCATTTTTGTCAGAATACAGTTGTCTTCCATACCATAATAAATAAAATTTAGTAATATAGTCTTGTTCGAAGTATATATCATGTAACAGAAGAAATTTATAATAACAGAAATCCAGTAATATTATTATCATGTATCATAATGACCACATTTGTCAAACCATTTCCCAATATAAAGTGCAATTTCATCAATTTTCCTCTCAGCAGTCTAAAACTTCAGCACATCTCTCATGGTAGCAATTGAGAAATAGCTGAAAATGTACAGCTAACTGCTACATCATCCACATGTTAACAACAATGATCATATCACAATATCAACACCCAATGTTATAAATCAAGGTTAATGAAAAAAAAGCAGTAAAAATATAAATCCATCAACACGGTAAACGAACAAAACATACAAGGATATGCAGAAGAATTACCTAAATGCACATAGAAGCAAGAAAGGGAAACTTGACGTGTATACATATTTTAAATGACATGAAGTCATGGTGCTTAAACTAACAGAGGAGAGTTTCATTTACTGACCTGACTTGTAACATACCCGTGTATAAACATTTACATACAAGTATCCAGAGGTTTTCAAACATTCACTTGTATTGCAATTTAAAAAATATGAAAATAGAAGGAAATATACTCAAAATATGACCAAAATCAAAATAACACAGCAACAATGTGAAGCACTTCCAACTGTGAATTGGATGGAACACAGTAAAAAACGTGAAGCAGAAAATAGTGAGATGTTAGAGGAAGAAAACCCAAAGAATTGCACAACTGTAAAATTACATAAATGAAATGTGAAAGGTGTTGAGAATATTTAAAGTTGGAGCTGATGAAATCGAAATAAAATGCCAAGACAAAACAAACAACTTGAAATAGCAGCAACTTTATAAATAACGGACAACAAAATGCAGGAAGTGACAAATGAACAACATAATACCACAATAAGAAATGAACCAACAAAAACTATTTAAAACAGAAGTGACTAGAACAAAATGCAGAGTAAGTGCATAAGAAGAACAGAAATAAAAATCTGACAATCTAGTAATTTTAATTTTAAGAGGAAAGAAAAGGAAGATTACAAGTGAACAAAGAACAAATGGTACAAATGAATACAACAAGTGAACCAAACAAGCAACCAAAGAAACAACTTACGCATACATTTTATTATAAAAAGAACTAATAAAAAATGAAAGACAAAAATTAATTCGAGAGTAAAATTATTTCCAGAATCCTAGTTTATTCAATGGTAAGAAAGAATGCATCAAACTTTCCACCAATGACCCTAATATAAAAGACTTGGCATTAAAATTATGAGGCACTTTGACCCTAATATAAGTTCCAACCAATTGATGCTAACGGTGTACAAGAAATGGCTAAAATTATGAAATCAAAAACTTCTTTTAAAAAAATAACAGGATTCAAATTTCTGCACATGCCTTCTAAGAATTTTGAGTGTATCTGGGAAGCCATACTATTTTTATTAAATGTGTTTCTTTTCCTCCGAAATTCAATACATTTTTATCCCATTTTTTCTCTATCAAATACAGTCTTTGTAAATTGGGCAAACCACTTTCAACTCAATGCCAAAGTACCACAATATAGTAACTTGTATGTTCATATTTGACTGTGAGGTCTCCCTTCTAGTAAAACAATAATAGTATGTGTTGTGATAATTTATAAACAAGAAATTAATGTCGCAATATAAACCTGAAGTTATAGAAAAACGTTGTCCAAATATTTGAGGGGATTACTACTACATATGGTGTCCGGTCCGTGTCCGTCCGAGTCTCTTATAGGACATGACTAGGACACACCTCCGTCCGGTCCGGTCTGACCCGTTTACACCCCTACTCATGGCCAAACACTTGTACAATACCGCCTAATATTACATTCAATATGAGTCATGACTAAGTTTCATGCATTGCTGGGGTTGTTTTATATATACTAGAGTTTAAAATCACATTTTTAAGTTCCTACCGGCTAATATTACATTCAGCATGACTAAGTTTCATGCATTGCTGGAGCTGTTTTACATTTAGTATGACTAAGTTTCCATGCATTGCTGGTGGTACTATTTTATTACTGAGGATTACACTTTCCCCTATGCGTGTGAAATGTAAGAGCATAAAAAAGTTGTGTGCATTTTGATTCAAAATTTCCATTCATTGAACTTTCACATTCTTAGGAACAATGACAGTGAAATTACACACTACCAATTTTAATATACCACGAGGCTACCAAAATTTGTATGAATTTATTACCCTAAATGGTATATTAAAATTGGTAGCCTCGTGATGTTCTATACAAAATTTTGGTAGCCTCGTGATGTTCTATACAAAATTTCACATACATAACTCTAATATCTCTGTGTCGTTTGGCTTTTAAGCAAATCATAATATAAATGTCTAAAACAATAAGTGTCCCGAAAACAAACTTTATTATCCATATATTATAATTCTGTCATTATCTATGCATGTACCTTGCTGAATTCCAACGTCTAAATATTCTACAAATAGAATTCAATTCAAAAACAGAAACGTTTACCCTCTTGGTCTCATGGCTGCTAACACTTGTACGGTACCGACTAATATTATATATATTAGAGTTTAAAATAACGTGTTACTTTGATATTACAACCAAATGTCAAGACCAGGTTAAATCATTAATGTCAAAAAGAAATTAGGGAAACTGGACAGAAAATTACATTGGCATTCCGCTCGAGTGCAACTTGAAAGATCCTGACTGGTAAAGCAACAATAAAAGTCGAGATGCAATTCTGACAGTATAAATATTCCTAATAGAATAATAGTTAGTCTAAAATGAATTTGTAATTCGTCGATCTAGACGGTTGAGGACACTAGCACAAACAATTTATAGTTAGTCTAAAATGAATTTCTAAGACATGGAGTTATGTGTGACTTATGTTACAAGGAAGCATAGCTAGATTATATAACCCCTGATTCCAACCCTGTATATGATGCTAATTAGATTCAAAGGTTGATATCTATTATGTCACAAGCTGTGTTTTATTTAGTGTCCAAATAGCTGGACCCTTTAAGCAAAATTGATTAATACCTGATGGCATATATCAGGTTGAGATGATAGTCATTAACCTACAGGTCCAAACCATCACATTCGTATTAGTTGTAGATACACTATGGAATACCATTAAGAAGACATAAGGTAAATGCATACCAAGATATTCATATTCCCTGATTCATAATCAAATGCTAGTTTCTCATCATCGGTTTGCGCATATATAGACTGAAGAGTAAACTTGGTTACTGATATTCCATTAGGGCGTTGTTGATCATCCATGAGAATCTGAAAATGAAATATAAAAAGTGTAAAGAAAAAATAATCAAGTAATCGTGCATTTACGAACACAAAAAATCGAAGGATAAATCATTAAACAGTTGAAGCATTGAGTATAACAATAGAAAAAAATATGAATTCATGGAAGCCTGATTCTATGTCGGGCTTTGCACATACATAAATAAACCCTACACCATAGCCCCTCCACACAAACCCCAAACAACAAACTGGCTTCTAAAATCATAGTTCAAATGCACCGTGTCATTCTTACCAGTTACCACTGTAGGCATCCAAAACCTTATTAATTTTAGCTGCCTGATTTGCAGATGAATTATTTTCCAAAAGCATCCTCCCAAAATTGGCAGCGTTGGAATAACACCCTCCTTTATAGCATGTATTCATAGCGCTGGTCAGAACAAGCCTGGTGTGAGTTTTCTGAAGCTTGCAGTTGGTAAAATACGCATCCTTATCCAAAATCATGTTCAGAGTTCTCCATATAAAACAAAATCGAACCATAAATCAAGGATAAGACATGGTTTATTTGAGCAGATAATCATTGTTTGATCTATCATCTTCATATGACATCTTGCATCGGTTTATGTACTTTCAGTCCTCCTCCTTGCACTTGTCCCTTCTATTGTAACTTTCCTACCTCTCCAATCCCTCTCGCTTCAGCAAATTAAATTGAACACCTATTTATTTGTTTTTATGCCAGATACATCTGCATGCAGCAGAGGACAATAACTCAGTAGAAAAGCATTATAGTTCTAAGAATATTTACATACCCAAACATGCGGATTTACAATTTTACGTTAAACATTGAGTATTAAAGCATTGTGTGTGTGTGTGTGTGTCACCGTATATAAATGAAAACATAATGTCAGAAACCAGAAGTCATTCAGCCTTGTCATACTACACTATTGACAAAATAATACAACTAATTCATAGTCCTTAATAGAGGCCGTTATGTAACAGATTTCAATTCTAAAAAGGGAAAATACAGAACAAAATGTGTTTTTGATAATGCAGCATAAGCAGTGAAGTTTTAATAATTTTGCATTCTTCAAGGTTGTTTATCCACATTCCTATCCAACCGTCGAGCATGATATTTTTATTAATGCATAGGAACTGACAATAAACCACTGTTAAATATGGATTGAGTGGAGTTTAAATTCTTGCTATCAGAACATAATCAATGATACAAACCTTACAATTATGTATGAATCATGAATCTTGAAAGGGAAAATTTTAATTATAATTCACCGTATTATTAAAAAAAAATTAGTTGAATTCACTTCTTGCATAAAACGTGACCAAACTACAATGACAACATATTTTTTGACTTTAACTATTGAACTTGAATCAATAGGAAAAGACATGACAACATCAGGTGATGGCACCATGTTTGGCCGAATAGCAAACTCAGCATAAGTATGTCTCAGACCAGGAAATCGAATTATATATTGTAAGAATATAGCTTATTTACAAAGTAATCTGTATTTTATTTGTTCGCACAACTTCTCATTGCAGTCCCAACAAATGTGCAAATTCAAAACAGTTTATCACTAATTTATTTTCTTACACGGTTGAAGATGACATGATTTTAAAACAGTGAGCTACAAAAAAAAAGACAGAACAATATGAATTGTTTATCTGTTGCAGTGCGTAAATAAGTGAAATAAAGTTAGCTGTGTCATATCTCACAAACGGCAAGACAGTTATCCTGAGTAAATAAGTTATGATATTAGAAAGTAGTAATTAGGCAATGCAGGTACAAAACATAGTTAATAGTGAACTAAGAAAAGATCAAATCACGACTATATAATACGTACTTTCTTAATCTAGTATATGTTATTCAGTATGAAAAACGAGTGAAATTTAATAATCTGTTCATTTCTTATTAATGTTAAAAATATATTGTATTGTTCAAATTTGTATAGTATAGGTTTTGTATTGCAAATACAATGTGTGCACATACATAAATAAACCCTGCACAACGACAACAACAGCCCACACGGCATTCCTTGATGAAATCAGGTTTTGTTTCTTTCAGAATACCGCACCTTTCTCATGCTATAGTTTGTAATACGTAATGTACATAATCCATTTAAATAGCAAACGAGCACAAATTGACCTGTTGCAAATCATATAACCCTACATTGTTGCTTAGGTGGTGCATAGTGTGTGTTGACAGACCACATGTCATTAATTCAAGTTCCAATTACAACGGCAGGTGTATAGAATCATTCGATTTACGTAGAGTGTTTTTCGTGCAGACTCCCTTAAAACTTACAAGCAAGGCTTGATTCCCTAAAGATTATTATTTAAAATAAAAAATAAAATAAAAAACAATATAAACCACCGAGCATATAAACATAACAGGAAAGATCATACGTTATAGCCAAAAAGCAAATAGCATGCTCTTCTAAATACTGAAATTCTTTCCTTGAAAACTGTCTTATACTTGTTTCATATATATAAAAGGTTAACTGGAGAAACAACAATGAAAACTGAAGTATGCATAAGTCAGGAAAACAAACAAATGGTGTAACAACTACCTTTCTTCACATTTCCCAAGTATTGCAATTTGTCCTTTGAGTTGCGTCAATTTCTCAGGCATGTCTGCATCTGTCAATCATTAAGAATTTTGATAGTTCTTATAGTCGAAACTGTTATAGAACTATGCTTCTTTAAGATCATGGAGTTGTGTGTAAGTTTCGTCTTCAACTGCTAGCTCACTACAGTTCACTGTCTGAGAAACTATTATTTTACAACTATAGCAGAAAAAAAAGTTTCACAGTTGGCAATCAGCAGGAAGAATTAGTGCGACATTAACTTTTAGGAAACACGGTGAATCAACTCGAATCAGGTGGAAGAATGGCTATTGGTACGGTCTGTCACACCTATCTTTTCAAGGTCGATGCTTGAACGCATCTGGAGTTTGAAGCCTCAAATTAACGCTAGTTCAAAGGAAAAAAATGAAAGATTTCATAAGGGAATGGTTCGTAACCGAATCATCACCTGAAAGAAATTTTCACTTCCGATTTTTGCTTAACTCAAAAAAATTAAACTCCATTTTTTCTTCCCATTCACAATAAACATGTCCAAACTACCACCCCAGATTCTCATGTGTTACATAATCACAAGTTGAAACTAATCGCAATTGCTTATAGGAAGAAATTAACAAATTCTGATTGCCTCGGTTATGGGAATTTAACAAATTGAGTACAAAAAATCAAAACGAAATAAAAAACTAAAAAAGAAAGATTCATTACCTTAATAACGAGAAAGCATACCCGTATCCATGCTACAAAATTAACTGCGAAGTAAAAGTGAAATTTGATTTCTAGGGTTTTTTTACATGGATGGGAAAAGGAATAAAAAATAATCGGAGCGGGATAAAAGTGCGATGGCGGGAAGTTTCGTGCGAAGTGGAAAAAATGTCACACGGGAAGTAACGTGTGATGGCACAAATATTCGGCTATTGAAATTGCAAATAAATATAGTTGCATCAGTTGTATTTACAACCGGTGCAAGGACAACTATTTGCATATGTGCATTTCCTTCGGTTGTTGTAGTACACTGATGCAAAACGTAATTTAGTATTATCTATTGCTTTCTCCGCAACAGCTGCACCGGACTTTCAGATGGAACCGATGCAAATACCACTATTTGCATCTGTTATTGTCACAACTGATGCAAATGAAGGGAAGCAACAAGCATAATTTGTACTAGTGAGATAAATGACAGCAACCAATCAAACAATAAACAGCCAATAGCAACCAATCAACCAATTTATACTTTTAAAGGTAAATTATATTTTTATATGAATTTATCACATCACAGGATTACAGAAGGTGTGAGAATTAACTCACTAGTTCATTTCGGTTGACGGTGGTCGCGTTTGTTCCTTTTAATCTTGAATGGACGTTCAAAATTAACTGAAATTTCAACTGCGTCAGATCAATGCCTTGTCAGTGCCATTACCTAGCTCTCGTCCCTGCGATCCTAACAGATCCTATTTCACGTAAATCCGACATCGTATGAATAAGTTACAGCTGTTTAAAGTTTATATGTTTAAATCGATTATTAACTAATTAATTAATAATTAATAAAACAAGTTTTACCTTAATTAACGTTAATCTCTGGCCACGTCATCCTCGTATTGTTCCTATACTGTTCTTAGACGCGGTTTGCCCCCTCTTCCTTCTGAAACCCGTTTTCTCCTCCGTCTTCACAGAACACGGACGGAACTCCACCCCAAATCCTTCAGCGCTCCATTGCTTCAGGCCTCCGGACCTCAACCTGGCACCACCGCCGTCATCCCCCATCAGTGCAGCGTCGATGCCCCAAACCCCCGGCCTCCTAACTTACTCCACCGCCTTAATTTCTGCCATGAACAGAATTTGTTCATTCCTCGAATTCCGCCACCATAGGCATCCAACTCTGACCAGACCACCACCAATTGAACCCCTCACCTTCCAGCACCGTCACTCTTCAGCCCCTTCCACCTGATATCGCTATGGCCGCCGGAAAATGGAAATTTCCGATTTCAGCTTTGCAAAAAAAAAAAACCAAAATTATGTGTCTCCGGTCATCTACCTCCCACGGCCACCACACACCATTTTAAACCCTCCGACCAGTGCCAAACAAAAGCCTTACCCCTCCTTTTCCTCCTCCCACTGGTCTGGACCTTCGAAATCAACCACAACTCCATCGAAATAGGAAAAAACATAACCCCTTTTTCACCTTCCCTCACGATTTCCGGCCACCAATTTTTCTCAGCAGCTAGGAATAAAGCCGATCTACAACTCCGCTTTAGGTCGTCATAACAAATTCACAACGGATTGAGAGAAATAAATAGATTTGTGTTTAGGGGGTTTTCTGTAAAATGTGGAGGTTGGAAAATGGTTTGGGCTGAAAATTCTGATTTTTGGGGTACATATAATCATAAATATTAATATTTTAAGACGACGTGACAAGCGATGTTGACTACTGATTTTTATTTCGTGTCTATCGCAATTTCGAATGTTGTTTATTCGCTCCTGTGCTCACATATAAACCCCGTTCGAGATGCGAATTGACGACATAGTATAATTTGACGATACGGTCCTAATGAAACTTGTTTCGTCGAATTTCGAGTCCGTTTGCTCCAATGGCGCTCGTTCACGTTCAAATGGTCATTTTTTATTTGTATTTTATTTTGCCACGCTCACAAAATAACCCCGATTGACGCGCAACTTGAAATCTATCAATAATTTACTGTTGCGGTCTCAATAAAATTTGTTTCGTCGAAAACGAAGGTCGTTTGAATACCCTTTTATAACTGTCCAATTCAAATAAAATAAACCAATTTTAAAATTCCCCAATATAATAATATTAAAACATGTAAATTGGCCATACACGAGCAGAATTTCATATATTACCAAGATAAAATATCCTGGGTTGAATTCCAAGCCAAATCGATATTATAAATATTTAAAAACTCTTTATTTAATATAAATTAACGTTATAATTTATAAAGGAATTCCACAGCGACTATTTTAAAATTTGATTTGGACATAAAACAAAATCTACAATACAAAAACTCGATTTTTCTCTTTCATTAGAAAAATATTATCCAACAGATTCGGACGTTTCTTGTTTCGACAAAATCCGACTCATATTGTGCCCTGTACAACCGTTTAAAGTTCAAAAAGCCAAATTACGAACTATCGCGCCGCAGCAGCTCGTTTTATAATTAAATTATATATTGAACGTTATAATGTCGTTTTATAAACAAAATCGATATTATAATTTCAATACGAACGATATTAAACCATTTTAAATTGCCCGTTCACGTTATACAGAAAAATCAACATTTCCCCGAATATTCTGAAAATAAAATATTATTATATTATTAATATAATTTAAATATTCAAATTAAAATGGTCAAAATCGATTATTTAAACTCAAATCAATATTTTAAATAAATAAAATATTTCAAATAAATGGCCAAAAACACGGGACATTACAAAAAAATATGATTTTTATATATAAGTAGCGTTATAAAAATATGATTTTTATATAATGGAGAAAATAAAAATATGATTTTTATATGATGGAGAATATAAAATTTTGATTTTTATATTTATAGTGATATAAAAATGTGATTTTTAATATAAACATCATATTAAAAATTTGATTTTTAATATGAACAGCGTAGAAAAGACTGCGTTAATTTTTTTGGCAAATCTAGATGGTTCATAAATTCAGAAATAAAACTGACAGAGTGCAACCCGAAGGTGAGAACTTCACACTATAATTTTTCTATACCGTTATTTATTTTATAACTGCATATATGAACTATTCCCCGTCGTCCACAGACCATGGACGACTTGTTTGATTATTTGGTTTGGATGATTTGATTATTTGGTTTGGGAAAAATGAATATGGAATTGATTAGAATTTGGTTTGTGTATGACATGCGCCATTATTAGGCGAGGGATAGGGCTAGACCTTATCCCGGTTCTAGTATCGCGTCGTTATGCCGCCAAAATTTTCTAAAATATGTTAGAACAATAAAAATATCATTTTTATAGTGTAAATGAACCGAATAAAATATTTTATCGTTAAAAATATAATTTTTAACGTGTATATGAATAAAATAAGTATTAATAAACAAATCGGACGATTTGTTTATGTACACACATTTGACTGATATTGATTGGGACGATAAATTTTACACATCGCCCAACGACACAAATAAATCTGTATTTATTGATTGAAACCCTGTATGGGTATTGGGATGATATCTGACATACACTAGTCCTAATAATTAGTTGTATGTCAATCGATGGATTGACAGGCTGTTGTAAGCATTAAATATTTATATTTAATGCTTGTGCAGTGTAGAATGCACTCCGGATGATGGTTGATTATTTATCGTTGTTGTTATATACATGTATTTTATGAAATCCATATAAATCACATTATATGGTAATTGACTGTGTCTGATTCCAATTTAGAAAGAATGAATATTTTAAAATAATATTCAGTGAAAGATCAAAATATGATTTTGATGTCCGATTTGGGATGGACACGAATATATTTAAATATGTATATCCGTGTTGATTAGATTAACGCCAATTTGACGTGAACGATATTTATATCGATTTTATTCATTTTTATAATGAATATCGAAAAGAAATGGATTTCAAAAATCTAATGTTTTGAAAATATTATCATTTATATATTAATGATATGGAATATTCAGTTTGATTTGAAATTGAATATGAAGTTGAAATTGTTTTGAAAATGAATTTAAAACGATTTATAAAATACGTTTTAAATGGAAATCGATGACATATATATTATATATATAATATAATGGCCTGAATAGAACGCGTCGCGCTGCGGCAGTTCGCGAATTTCGACCACTGACTTCGAATGGACATTACGGGAGATCCGGCCGTCGGATTCTCCCAAAACTGAAACATTGGGTTCGTATCGAAAAGAGCTTTCCAACGAATATAAGAGATTTGAAATCTAACGGTTGGATTAGGAATTATGTCCAAATCTAATTCTGAAAAAGACGTTGTAAGTGCAGTTCAATGACCGTTTATGGAAATCGACTGTACGGGCCTTGATAAAATTATTAAAAATATCAATAATTTGTGTAAAATCATAATAAATGATTAGGAAGAATTGGGCTAAAAATTCCACGTGTGAAAAGATAAAAATAGATTTTTGTCGAAATGAACTAGTTATGAACTAGAATTATGAAATCCAATATTTTTAAATAAATAAATTGGATTCGAAATGGTTTTAAAAATAACCGAAATTTCCAATATATAAATTGGAATGGATTTGAATCAAAATTATCTTCGTAATATTTCGATATTGGATTCCGTGCTTGTACGTATATTGTGGTGGAACTTGGAAGATATATATTGTTATTCCAATACGGTATTTGTTGATTCCAGAAATTGATATTGAATATAAGTCGATATATTTTCTATTCAGAGCCTTGTATTTAATAGCAAATGTGATTTTGGGTTTGTCATGAATGGTGTCTTCATTAACATTGTTCTTGAACCCAGTTGAGAAAAGATTAAATATTATTATTTAGATTTAATGAAGTATACCAATTAATTAATATTTAATTGGAACTGAATTGAAATTGGTTTCTGGGTTTATCGTGAACGGTGTTTTAAATAACACTTGTTCTTTAACCCGACTAACAATGGGATGAGATTTTGGGTTGTCGTGAATGGTATCTTTAATAATACTGTTCTTAGACCCAATGGAGTTAAGAAAATCAGAAACTAACTGCAGATTAGTAAGTTGAATGGTTTCCTGGGTATTGATCTGATGTTGGTTTCGGCCTTCGGGGTTAATACATAAGGAATTGTTCACTTGCTAATTTATGGTTAGAGGCTGATGGAATGGAATGTGATTTAAGGTTTATCATGAACCGTGTTTTAAATGACATTGGTTATTTAACCCAGTTAAAGATAAGATTTATTTCTTAGCTTTGAATAATCATTGATATTGATTTTTGGGAAGATTAAAACTAAATGGAGTTTTAATGAATCTTTGATTAGATTGAAAAGTGAATGTGATAATTAAAATTATCAATTCAAGAAAATGATCGAAAATGGAGTGCCACTAGTTTTACTCCAGGCAAAAGTTAAATCTTTAATTAGATTTGAACGTGAAATGGTTATTGAATTTACCGATAACACCGTGGTGTCAGACAACCAGTTTTTCTTCGTGGGATGAATAGGTTGGGATTGCGAAATTAAACAAACGATTACTTCGGTAAGGTTCGCTAATCCCGACTAGTTTGGATAAACCACAATTTGGTTTGAATTTAAATCCAAAAGAAGATTAAAGAATAAATTTAAAGAATTTATCTTTGATAAAATTAATAAGGTTCCCAAAGTATAAGAATATTTGAATAAAGAAATATTCTGGATTGGAATGAGGCGTATGTTGTGTTTTTATAGCACTTGTTTATTATATACGCGAGTTATTCAGAAAGACAGGGTTTACCCCATTCTGAATAACTGATTCGACGATGTGTCGAGGATGAAGACGGTGGTTGAAGACCGGAGGTTTTCACATCGTTTGGATGATTACTGATGTCTTGATTGGGCTGTACACCCAAGACAAGGTAATAAGTGGTGATCGTCCAGACGTACTTGGAGATCGATCGGATATGCGAGGGCCTCTCTCCTGTATTGGACATACGGGACGAGGAATAAGGTGCCTCCGGTTTCATTCAGACCCAGAACGAACTTTTAAACGGATGTGTGTCTGACATTGGATTTCATTCTGTGTGATTGATATACATCGGTTGCATAGCGTGAATTTCCTGTTTGGCTTGCTGAGATGCATATGATCATGGCTTCTGTTGAAAAGCAGGGTCTTGTGGATGATGATCAAAGCACGACTTTAATATAGCATAGCTTTGTGTAGCATTAATTCGCGAGCCTCACACCCCGGTGTGGACCGGAAACGAGAGAGGATTCAGGGAGGGCATGCTTTTGCTTCTAACTAGGAGTGGTGTCAGCGTTTTACTAGCCCTAACATTTTACTTATGTGGATGATGGATTGCGAGGCGCCTCGGTTATATCGGTCGTTCCGGGGCTGATTGTTTGGTCGGGATATGACCAGTTTATGCCCCATAGGGCGGGAAAACGCATTGTTCACGCATTTTAATCCACTCCATGTGGACCAGCCCTGACGATCCAGGGGTCGATGCGTTCTGACCCTGAGACATGGGCTAGATTGTCTCGAAGCGGTAAGGACGATCCCTTGCCTTGGTTCACAGATGGAAATCCAATTTCCAATACGTAACTTTGCGGTTTTGAATGTAGAGCCTAGTATGGCGATATAGTGGGATGGGGCACTCATGCCGTCTATGATTGATACATTTATATTTGAAATTGTTTTGACACTATACACTAATCGTAATAGTAAAATATGAAATTTCATGTACCAAGCATTTTTGGCTATTATAAGGTAAAAACTCTATCCTCCGGCTTGCGTTGCATTGTGTGATGGGACATGTGTCTTATAATAGCTTCATTGTTCTTTATTTAGCATTGCGCTATTTGTTTTATGCACTGGTATTCTTGGGAGGAAACCCGTTCCTTGTTATACGGCGTGGTCCCTTGATCTACCTAACTTTAAAATAAAGATTAAATGGATGTTTTAGTTCTCACATCAGTCACATGACTGACCTGGAGTTTATTGTTTTAACTTAAACTCTAGGTGCCCCTATTTTCCACACGGGCAGCTAGTAGTTTTGGTTTTGCAGATTTATATTCACAGGATCCTGGTTTACAGCTAGAATGATATTCGGAAAGCTCTGTATCCGTTTATCTCTTTCAGTTGTGTTTTGTATTATTTTCCGCTGTTATGTAATGTAATTTAAATCTCTGATATTTAGTAAATGTGTAATATTTATTCACACTCTGTATATTCTTTTATTCTGATGAAATTGTTGTAATAAGCAATGAAATGTTCTTCTGTATATTTTCTGATTTGTCATGTTCTCAAAGCAATCCGTTCTTCCTCTTCTCCTCGGAGATCGGGAAAGTTTTGTGTAACGACCCGCATTCTACGCATCGCTGGACCGTAGAATATTTATTTCTTTCAAATACGGAGTCGAATGGTCATGTAACTTTGGGAGACGACTATTGGGGTCATTTCCCATGTTCATGATTTTTGCCAATTTTTAAATGACTATTTTGCCCATAGCTGATCTTGTTTTGGCCATAACTTTTGATTGGAAAGGAGTTTTGACCTTAAACCACTTCCATTGGCTCCGGATGATGGTTTACCTTTCCGTAGAGTGGTCACATGTGAAAAACGGACTCACCGTTTGGGAGATATGGATGAAACAAATTTCAGAAGGTGAAAAAATGCTTAACCGGGCCAAATGAGGTGATTAGTAAATGGGCCCATAACCCAATTCGGGATTAGGGTTATGGGGAGGCTTAAATGAGTTAGGTTTTCATTTCATTTCAGTTTTCTAGCCGCCATTTACCTCCTAATAACCCTAATAATGGCCTCCAACCTCTAAAACATCACCAAATCACTTTCTAATCAAGGATTAAGCTTAGCAACATCAAATCAAAGAGGATTAGAACCAAAGCAAGGTTAGAGCTGCTATGTTGCATTGGGAACAACGCCAAACAGAGATCCATTTCAGATTTGGTATTTTATTTGAGGCCAAGGTGAGTGATTTGCATAGTTTTGCACTAATTACGGTTGATTAAGGGTAATTAGTGAAGATTAACGAAATTAGACATGATAAAATTTTGGAAAAATGTTTATAAATTCGAAAATAATGTTTTAGGCCTCTATTAGGAAATTTGGTTAATTTGGTTAAGTTTTGCTAATCATATCATTAGTTTTGCTTAAACATGCTTATGGAAAAATATGAGATTTTGGGTATGTTTGATCCATTTTACATGCTATGATTGTTATTTTGCTGTTTGTGGATGATTATACATATTGCTATGACTGTATTGTATGCTTTGTGGTTGTCTAGAAGTGTTAGATTGGTCGAAAACGCCGTCGAATGGCGTAAATAGTCGATGGAAGAAGTTGCAGGAAAATATATAGGGACCGGACCGGATCGCCCCTACCCGAACCGACCCGATTGTGGAGTATCTTCTCCGAACCGACCCGCTTGTGGTGATGGAGCCCGATCCGAACCGCCTAGAAGCTCGTGAACTGATGTCCATGGAAGATCGCAAAACAGAATGCTCTCCACGATCCGAACCGCTTGGAGATGTGGACCCGACCAGAAGCGCTTGGGAAGGAGGACAGGATCAGAGGAACTCATCACGACCCGTTCCGACCCTGTTGGGTGACCATGACCCGACCCGAGGAGGATTGTGGAACTAGTTGAGGACGTCACGACCCAATCCGATGCAGGTGGCTCGAACCGATCCGTATGGAGGAACTCGATCCGAACCGAGGAGATGATGACCACGACCTGAAGCAGAGAAGTGAAGAAATGAAGACCGATCCGGAGAAGAAGGTGATGACCAAAACCCGAGATGCAAAGGTAGTCCGAGTGAGAAGTTTGTACTCAGGATCCAGCTGGGAACCAAGGAGTTAACTTCATGAGTTGGGCTTTGTTGCGGGACGTGTGCTAAGGGTTTGTCGATGTCTATAACTTTGGATCACTATGTGTAGGGGGTATGTGAACGGATTCAGGGCCACAGTGGCCTAGGTATGACTAAAGAGCTATAGACCAATGAAGTGGGGTCATTTGTAAAGATTTGGTAATGACTCCATGGGGTAAGCTTGGTAGTAGCAGTAGTTGTACAAGTCGAACTCCGTCACTACTTCGATGGGTCTAGTGATCGAAGCGGTAGATATCGTATGCTTTACGCACTGAGTGAGAGATGTGAGGATGGTTGCTACGTTTGATTTGTTTGCCATCATTATGACATACACACCCCTACCCCCGTTATCTTTACACCATCTGTTTAGTAGCACCTTAGAATATTGTACGGTACGTAGTGCTAACTCTTTGGTTGTAGCTCCAGGTTCAGGTATGGTTAAGTATACCTGTTATTGTTCTGTTTAGCTGCTTATTGCTCATACCAGACTTTTTATCTGACCCAGAGTTTTATGTCTCTTCTTATTACTCTAGGTTCTCTCATGAGCAGACTAGAGACAGGTTAGCTGGTGATGCATGAGTAGCTATACCGGAGACGAGCATGAGGCTTCCACGTATGATATATATAGATATTCTCCCTGTTTCGCTGTTGGTCACTACTTTGGTCCTTAGTAGTGCACCCTTCCTTTCTTTTACTTTAGAGACAGTTTTAAAGTTGTAATAATAATGATGTGGAACATAAGCTGTATCTGGATTTTCCGCTGCTATGATGTTTAGTTTTCAGCTAATGCACCTTCTCGCCTGTTTTATGTCAAGTATGTTAATATTATATTTTATCCCATGCACTGTGAGACATTCTACAGGTTTTCGATTAGTTCACTCTCTTCTTTCCTTTCTTTGGCGACCGTTCCGTGCTAGTCGGGCATGTGTACAGCGCACTTTCGGAGGAAATGCCGGCTGGTGCGGGTCGGGCCATCACACTTGGTATCAGAGCTCTAGGATGCGTAGTTAACCTAGGGAAAGACACCAGGGAGAGATAATACGTATATGAGAGCACGTATTTGTGATTATTTTGGTTTTCCAAAGCTATATATATGCACTATTAGTATAGTTAAGGATGAAGTCGCACTGCACTGGCACCACTATGGAGATGGTTAATCGTTTTCTCTTTACAGATTGAACGATGAGCCGATACGCAAGAGTTGCCGATAGAGGAGCCAATAACGGGAATGCTGCTGACATGAGGACGATGTTTACTGACCTCATGAGAGAGATGCTTAGAGATGTGCAGGGGGCAGCTCCCAATGCTGGTAATGGTGGTGGTCCAATAGTGCAGGCGCTTAGGGCCGATTTCGCTAAGCTGAACAAGGATTATACTAGTCTTGGTGGGAAGCCGTTCCACGGAACGGAGTCGGCTACGGATGTTCAAGATTGGTTGGATAGCTGCGAGCGTATCTTCGAAGATTTGGGCATCGAGGATGCGATGAAAAGAAGGCTAGCATCCCGTCAGCTGCAAGGACGAGCAATGAATTAGTGGAATGCTATAAAGGCAGCTACTCCCGAGGATCAGATTACTTGGGAGCAGTTTAAGGTTCTCTTTAGCGATAAGTTCATTTCAGCTGCTCAGAAGTTAGTGTTGTTTAAGAAATTCTTGGAACTCATGCAGAATGGCCGAGCTATCTCGGAGTATATTGCCGAATTCGACACTTTGTCGAAGTATGGGTTATCTCTTATTGATACTGCCGAGAAGAAGAACGAGAAGTTCATAACTGGCTTGGATCAGTACTTGGGGGAAAGCCTTATTAACCACATCGATGAGACGTTTGAATCGATTGTGGGGAAAGCATTGAGGTCAGAGAGTCTTTCCCCTAAGTCGAAGACTGAGGTTGCATCTGCAGAGGAGCCAAAGCCGCAAGCAAGTGGTGGAGGCAAGAGTGGTTCTCAGAATAAGAGGAAACAGAATCAGAATAAGGATGGCCAGAAAAAGAATAAGAAAGATGTTGAGTGCTTTAGCTGTGGTAAGAAGGGCCATTATGCTAGTAATTGTCGGGCCAAGCCAGAGGATAGGAAGTGCTTCAACTGTGGCCAAGTGGGACATCACAAGGACAAGTGTCTGCAACCCCCTAAAGAAAAGCAGGTGGTGAAAGCATATGCCCTTAATGTTATTCCTTCTTCGTCGAATGCCCCAACTACGACGGAGAAGGGAAAGAATGTCGTTATTCAAGGGATGCTTTCTGTTTATGATGTTCCTGTTAGAGTTTTGTTTGATACCGGGGCTTCCAGTTCTTTCATATCTAGTGACCTGGTAGATAGGTTGGGATTGGAGCCCGGGATTGTCGATAGGCCTTTAGTAGTGACGAACCCGATTGGTGGTTCAACTAACCTTAGCATGATTTGTCGTAATGTGGTCCTATCGAGTCATGGATGCATGTTTGTTTGTGATTTCTTTGTTTTGGGCTTTACTGGGTTTGGCATTATTTTGGGAGTCTATTGGCTCCAAAGATACAGGGTGGTGGTAGACTGTGAGGGCTTTTTGGTGACTGCTAAAGTGGATGATGGGCAGAGGGTAGTATTTGGTGGTCTACCTAGTGATGGGGTAATGGCTAGTTTTCTAAATACCCTCGACATCCCGCATAGTGAGTTGTCAGGTTTGCCCGTGGTTGGCCAGTATCCGGACGTCTTCGAGGAAGTGACCGGGCTTCCACTACACTGACAGATTGAGTTCCGTATTGATTTAGTGAAAGATGTCAGACCTATAGTGATGCCACTTCATCGTATGGCACCAAGGGAGCAGCGAGAGCTCGTGGTGCAAGTCAGCGATCTTTTGAAGAAGGGGTTTATCAGAAGGAGTGTTTATGAATGGGGAGCACCAGTTGTGTTTGCTACCAAGGCGGATGGTTCCCTTCGATTGTGTGTGGACTACCGCAAATTGAATAAAGTGACGAGGAAGAATAAGTATCCTCTACCGCGGATAGATGATTGGTTTGATCCGTTGAGTGGCGCGAGAGTATTTTCCCAGCCGGATCTCGCGACAGGTTTTCATCAGCTTAGGGTGGAAGCTGAGAGTATAGCTAAAACGGCATTTCGAACGCCGTCTGGATTTTATGAATGGTTGGTCATGCCATTTGGGTTGACCAATGCACCAGCATATTTTGTAGATCTTATGAATAGAGTATTCAGAGATTAGTTGAATAAGTTTGTTCTTGTGTTCGTGGACGATATAGTTGTTTATTCGAGGACAGAGGAAGAACACAAGGAACATTTACGAATAGTGATGGAGGTGTTGAGGAAACACCAATTGAAAGCAAAGTTTTCTAAGTGTCACTTCTGGAGAAGGGAAGTGAGATTCTTGGGACATGTTGTTTCAGAAAATGGTATCGCCGTGGACCCTACGAAGGTGGCTACGGTACAAGATTGGTCTACGCCCAAGAATGCGATGGACGTACGAAGTTTCTTGGGGTTAGCTGGATATTATCGTAGGTTTATCCAAGACTTCTCCAAGATAGCAGCACTGCTGACTCAGTTGACCAAGAAGAATCAACCTTCGTCTGGGACGAAAAGTGCGAGAATGCATTCAGGAGCCAAAAGGAAAATTTGACATGTGCACCAGCGTTAGTCATTCCTAAGGGGAATGAAGAGATGACAGTATATATGAATGCATGTGGCACATGGCTAGGTGTTGTATTGATGCAAGGAGGTAGGGTTGTAGCTTATGCAAGTCGGCAATTGAAACCGCATGAGAAAAGATACCCTACCCATGATTTGGAATTGGTAGCGATCGTGTTTGCAATGAAGATGTGGAGACATTATCTCTTGGGAGAAAGATTCGAGTTGTTTACCGATCATAAATCGTTAAAGTATCTCTTCTGTCAGAAAGATCTAAATCTGCGGCAGCAAAGATGGTTAGAATTCTTAGCTTCCTATGATTTCGACATCGCATATACACCAGGAAAGGGCAATGCGGTGGCTGATGCATTGAGTAGAAGACATGCC
Organism: Allium sativum; assembly: GCA_030737875.1. NCBI lineage: Eukaryota > Viridiplantae > Streptophyta > Magnoliopsida > Asparagales > Amaryllidaceae > Allium > Allium sativum. The sequence goes on from CM060924.1 coordinate 666,792,079, forward strand.
AGTTTAGGGGCTATGTTTCTTGAATGGAAGCAACTGGAGTACATCGCTGGGTATGATTTCAGACCAAAGTGCGAGTTGGATCCAGAAATGTTAGCAAGTTTGATGATCAGACCCACTTTGATTGAGCGGATTGGTTCCAGTCAGAGGAACGATCCTAACCTATTAGAAATCATCTCAAAGTTAGAGATGGGAATCGACGGAGAGATGAACAAGTATAGGCTTGATCGAGATGGATGGCTTAGAAAGAATGGAAGACTAGTTGTACGCAATGTCAATGGATTGAGGGATGAAGTGCTTAGAGAATGTCATCACTCAAAACTGACTATACACCCCGGTGTTAACAAGGTGTATCGAGACATGAAGCAAACCTACTACTGGGAAGGGATGAAAAGAGACGTTGGGAAGTTTATATCCAAATGCATGAACTGCCAGCTAGTTAAAGCCGAGCAAAAGAAGCCTAGTGGTTTGTTACAACCATTAGAAATTCCAGAATGGAGATGGGAACAAGTGTCAATGGATTTAATTGATAGGTTACCGAGGACTAGATCGGGCCATGATAGCATTTGGGTGATTGTGGACCGATTGATTAAGAGTGCAAGGTTTATACCCGTCAAGTCAAACAGGACGGCAGCTAAGTTAGCAGAACTATATATAAAGTGGGTAGTGAGGTTTCATGGAATAACCAAAGGCATTGTGAGTGACCGAGATCCATTGTTCACTAGTGGATTTTGGAAGAGCTTACAAGAGGCGTTCGGATCATAACTACATCTCAGTACCGCGTATCATCCTGAAACCGACGGTCAAACAGAGAGGGTGAATCGTATATTAGAAGACCTCTTAAGAGCCTGTGTATTGGATTTTGGTGGATCGTGGGATGACCATTTGTATCTAGTAGAGTTTGCATATAATAATAGTTATCAATCCAGTATTGGTATGGCTCCATTTGAAGCTTTGTACGGAAGACCGTGTAACTCACCATCATGTTGGTTAGAGACCGGTGAGAATTATGTGCTTGGACCAAAAGTAATAAGGGAAACATCAGACAAGATCAAGGTTATCCAACAACGAATGAAGACTGCCCAAGATAGGCAGAAAAGTTATGCTGATAAAAGGAGAAGAGAATTAAAGTTCTCCATTGGCGACTTGGTTTTTGTCAAGATTTCTCCGTTGAAGAGCGTAATACGATTAGGCAGGAGAGGCAAGTTAGCACTAAGATTTGTTAGCCCATTCCCAGTTCTTGAGCAAATTGGGAGTTTGGCATACAAAGTTGAATTACCAGAGAAGATGGCAGGAATTCACAACGTATTTCATGTTTCCCAGTTAAGGATGTTCATACACGACCCAGATGTGACTATTCCACCTGATCAGTTGGATGATATCGAGGTTGAACCCGAGGCGGTTGGGAACCGCAAGCCTATGTGTATTGTTGGGAATGATACGAAGCAACTTCGAAGGAAGGCGGTAAAATTAGTCAAAGTTCAGGGGGGCGAGGATGAGAATGACTGTACCTGGGAGACAGAGGAGAGCATTAGGAAGTCGTATTCAGAATTCTTCGCCTGGTAAGATTTCAGTTTCAATTTTGTTTTCCGCATGCTAGGATAGGCTTGTTTTATTTGTTTTGCATGATTGATTGTTGTATATGGCTGGTAGGCATGCGGGATCCTTTGTATGTTTTGGGTTAAGGAATTTCGGGGACGAAATTTCTTAAGGGGGGAAGAGTGTAACGACCCACATTCTATGCATCGCTGGACCGTAGAATATTTATTTCTTTAACATACGAATTCGTATGGTCATGTAACTTTGGGAGACGACTATTGGGGTCATTTCCCATGTTCATGATTTTTGCCGATTTTAAATGACTATTTTGCCCCTAGCTGATTTTGTTTTGGCTATAACTTTTGATTGGAAAGGAGTTTTGACCTGAAACCACTTCCATTGGCTCCAGATGATGGTTTACCTTTCCGTAGAGTGGTCACACGTGAAAAACGGACTCACCGTTTGGGAGATATGGCTGAAACAAATTTCAGAATGTGAAAAACTGCTTAACCGGGCCAAATGAGGTGATTAGTAAATTCGTCCATAACCCAATTCGGTATTAGGGTTATGGGGAGGCTGAAATGAGTTAGGTTTTCATTTCAGTTTTCTAGCCGCCATTTACCTCCTAAGAACCCTAATAATGGCTTCCAACCTCTAAAACATCCCCAAATCACTTTCTAATCAAGGATTAAGCTTAGCAACATCAAATCAAAGAGGATTAGCACCAAAGCAAGGTTAGAGCTGCTGTGTTGCATTGGGAACAGCGCCAAACAGAGATCCATTTCAGATTTGGTATTTTATTTGTGGCCAAGGTGAGTGATTTTCATAGTTTTGCACTAATTACGGTTGATTTAAGGGTAACTAGTGAAGATTAACGAAATTAGACATGATAAAATTTTTGAAAATGTTTATAAATTTGAAAATAATGTTTTAGGCCTCTGCTAGGAAATTTGGTTAAGTTTTGCTAATCATATCATTAGTTTTGCTTAAACATGCTTAGGGAAAAATATGAGATATTGGGTATGTTTGATCCATTTTACATGCTATGATTGTTGTTTTGCTGTTTGTGGATGATTATACATGTTGCTATGACTGTATAGTATGCTTTGTGGTTGTCTAGAAGTGTTATATTGGTCGAAAACGTCGTCGAATAGCGTAAATAGTCGCTGGAAGAAGTTGCAGAAAAATATGCAGGGAGCGGATCAGATCGCCCCTACCCGAACCGACCCGATCATGGAGTATCTTCTCCGAATCAACCCGCTTGTGGTGATGGAGCCCGATCCGAACCGCGTGGAAGCTCGTGAACTGATGGCCATGGAAGATCGCAAACCAGAGTGCTCTCCACGATCTGAACCGCTTGGAGATGTGGACCCGACCCGAAGCGCTTGGGAAGGAGGACAGGATCGGAGGAACTCGTCACGACCCGATCCGACCCTGTTGGGTGACCATGACCCGACCCGAGGAGGATGGTGGAACTAGTTGAGGACATCACGACCTGATTCGATGCAGGTGGCTTGAACCGATCCGAATGGAGGAACTCAATCCGAACCGAGGAGCTGATGACCACGACCTGAAGCAGAGAAGTGAAGAAATGAAGACCGATCCGGAGAAGAAGGTGATGATCAAAACCCGAGATGCAAAGGTAGTCCGAGTGGGAAGTTTGTACTCAGGATCCATTTGGGAACCAAGGAGTTAATTTCATGAGTTGGGCTTTGCTGCGGGACGTGTGCTAAGGGTTTGTCGATGTCTATAACTTTGGATCACTATGTGTAGGGGGTATGTGAACGGATTCAGGGCCACAGTGGCCTAGGTACGACTAAAGAGCTATAGACCAATGAAGTGGGGTCATTTGTAAAGATTTGGTCATGACTTCATGGGGTAAGCTTGGTAGTAGCAGTAGTTGGACAAGTCGAACTCCGTCACTACTTCGATGGGTCTAGTGATCGAAGCGGTAGATATCGTATGCTTTACGCACCGAGTGAGAGATGTGAGGATGGTTGCTATGTTTGATTTGTTTTCCATCATTATGACATACACACCCCCACCCCCGTTATCTTCACACCATCTGTTTAGTGGCACCTTAGAGTATTGTACGGTATATAGTGCTAACTCTTTGGTTGCAGGTCCAGGTTCAGGTATGCTTTAGTATACCTGTTATTGTTCCGTTTAGCTGCTTATCGCTCATACCAGACTTTTTGTCTGACCCAGAGTTTTATGTCTCTTTTTATTACTCTAGGTGCTCTCAGGAGCAGACTAGAGACAGGCTAGCTGGTGATGCACGAGTAGCTGTACCGCAGACGAGCAGGAGGCTTTCACGTATGATATATATAGATATTCTCCCTGTGTCGCTGCTGGTCACTACTTTGGGCATTAGTATTGCACCCTTCCTTTCTTTTACTTTAGAGACAGTTTTAAAGTGGTAATAATAATGATGTGGAATATAAGCTGTATCTGGATTTTCCGCTGCTATGATGTTTAGTTTTCAGCTTATGCACCGTCTCGCCTGTTTTATGTCAAGTATGTTGTTATTATATTTTATCCCATGCGCTGTGAGACATTCTACAGGTTTTCGATTAGTTCACTCTCTTCTTTCCTTTCTTTGGCGACCATTCCGTGCTAGTCGGGCATGTGTACAGCGCACTTTCGGAGGAAATGCCGGTTGGTGCGGGGCGGGCCGTCACATTTTGGGTTCTTACATAAATTGTTCTATGCATTTTAATTTCGTAAAGAGGTATACCTCGCTGCCTACTCTAGTCCCTACCATCCTCACTCGCAGGTCATCTTCTTCGACACGGTTTCAAACAGTCTTGCTCCATACCGTGAAATGTCACCACCATATACTCACCATCCTCTCCAGAAAATGCAACAAGTACAATTACATATGGTAAACCCAAATCTCCACTTCATTCAACATCTCATAATACCCGCAACTCCCCCCTTTGAAATATCAAACATGGGGTGCTATCCACTAAGTACAAATCTGTGCACCCTTTCACTAATACCAGAATTCGATCAATAATCCACAAATCTCATTTTAGCCATAAATTTCTTGCATCAATCATCACTTCATAACCTCTTCTATTATCAATGCACTGCTATCAATCAAACATCGAACACCACCATGTCAGACTTCTTCTCTGGCCATCAGGACCAATGCTGACACTACCGTTCAACTCTTGCTGCTACCCCGAGTCCAGCTAACACCCTGACTTCACCTTCCAATTACCATGGCAGTTTGCGTCATCTACAGGATCACATCCCCAAAAAACATCCACGAGTACAAACCCAGAGTCTGAACTCTTTTAGAACGTTGCGACTACCATCGTTTGCTTCCAGAAATCGCAATACCCCTTACTCCATCGCACACCTTCCCAAACACCTACTACCCTCAAGTCCATCGACCTCAACTTCATCTAATGCCCCCTTCTTGGCTACGAATCTCAATTCCTAGACCCGAGCTTCCAATCTCTCCACTGCCATACTTCCAGAACGCATTGATCAACCGAGACCCTCTAACCAAGCTCCACTAGATAGCGATACTCCCCGTTCACAGAACAATAACTTCGACAAACTCCAGTTTTTCTTCAACATCGCACCCCTCAACATTGTAAGAAACCCCACTGACGAGCTCAAAATAAACCCTTAAGGACAACCCCTAGTCTTCCCCTAAATCGCAAGTTCTTCAACCCAACGTCGAGCTTCCGATAATCCTCTTTCCTTCTTGAAATCGAGAGCACGCCAGCGTTGGGTTTCAAGATTATCTCGCAATTTGATTTCCATCCCTTTTTTTTAATTGGTAAAATTTTGATTTACTGGAAAAGAATGAAAGAAAGGGACTAAAATGTTGGATTTGAGAATCAAAATGAACGGTGGTAAGGAATCATTATATAGAGCGAATCGGGGAACAAAAGTACGCGATCATTAATTCGATGTTTCTCTGATATCAAAGAAGGAAAACATTTCGTACGCAAATTTAAAGAAGAAGTTGTAACCTATAGGTAGGCTGCTCAGATGAACCTTTGTTATGAAGGAATAGGCTATAATTTAAAAATAGGTTTGCGTTAGGAAGGTAGGATCCTCTATTAATTTGAACCAATGTGAATTGATTTAGAATAATTAATCCTGTTCTAATTCAAAAAAGAATTTATACTGATCAACTGAATCACTTCAATTTAGTTTTAACTAGGAATTCAATTATATTTTGTTTTCATATTACTATGATCTGGTATACTTAAAAATAAACCATATATCGATTATTAAACCAATAAATTAAATAAAAATTCATTTTTTTCCAAATCAATATTTAAAATAAATTTAAATATTCATTATAATATAGCTAAAAGTTCGGGATGTTACATTCCTTTCCCCTTAAACGAATTTCGTTCCCGAAATTACATAGCAGAAGAAATGTTACAGACCCGTTAACTCTTCAAAAACACACTTTGTAATAACTCATTATTTTCATAACTTAAGTCCCATACACCAAGTTTTCATGGAAATATTAAATTTCCTGTTTTAAGCCATCTATTTTGTCTTTAAAGAAAAAAAAAATTCAAAACTTAAAAAAAAATGAAAAATTGTATGGAATTAATTCAATTTTCAGTTCATTTAACTAGTTTTCATCCTTACGATTTATTTAACTTAAGTCAAATTCCAGAATTCAAATACCCGGTTTTTATTCTGAATCCCTTTGAATTCATATAAATATATATACATATATTTATTTCGATCTCGAATTCTAAACATTTGAATTTTCCAAAACAATTTGATTTTTCTTAAATAAATTTCCATTGGAAGTCTCATTAAGGTAGCAATCATCACTTAGAAACTCGAAAATGAGCACCAATGATGTTTGGATCATCATTGGAATTATTTTCTAGCAACCGAAGTGAGTTTAATGCTTTATCACTTTCAAAAATCCATTCAAAATGATTTTTATTCAAAATCCTTCTAAAACAAAGCTATATTATTTTAACATACTTTGGAAAAATATTTTTTGAACATCCGGGATTTAAATTCCAATTCTGGTTTGAATCTAATTCAATTTCATCTCATTTGCATATTAAATTCTTATACCATTTCATTTGTTTATATATGACCATTTTAATTTTTAATCTCATTTGATTATAAATGATAATAGCAACCAACTCATCCATATATTATAGTAATTTTAGAAAATTATTCTTTCATATAAAAATTATAGTTTTGGGTAAAATTATTTCATTTACCCAGCTTTTAAAACAATATTGCGTTGAATTACTCTGCTCAAGTGTTTAAAAACACCTATCGATACAGTTGTACATTCTGTACCGACCAAAATTCATAAACTACTTGACAAACAAATCAACACAATATAAAACAGTTTTCATATCAATTTACAAATACGCTCTCTCATATATACACTCGACTCATTCTAGGGTACTACTGACCCTATTTCTAATGAGTAAACCCCTACCAAAGCCTAGGTGTTCGCTCAACCTAATCTCTGATACCAACTGTGATGGCCCGCAAATCCATACTATCTGAGCTGACTAATACAACACACGTCCAACTCAAATAATACAGAAATACGAGTCATTAGGGTTAAAGAAATAGAAACAGGTAGAAGAAGAACAGAAATAACAAGACAAAATCTCACAGTGGAACGAATAAAATAAATTATATAATATAACTTTTGAAATACAAAACTTTGTATCATATATATCAGAGCACAACAACATTTGACACAGTGGAAATAACTCTAAATAACTAACTAACAGTGGAGCCTCCTCTTCAAGCCCCTTCAAGTGTATCTATAAAAGCCTGAAACACTTAACTGCCCATACAATTTGGGCACCCAAGAGTTTAGGAAAACAACAAACAAAATAAACTCCGCGTCAGTCATGGGACTGCTGTGAGTAAACTCCAACAATATTGTTTAACTTTGAAAAACCATTTGAAAGAAAAGGATAATAGTAAGACCAGCCCACACATAAACACAGACGGTTTTTACCTTACTATAACCCAAACCATTTTTATATCAAAATCCAGTGATATTATAATAATGCCTAATCAAATAAATAATCAAATATGAAAATGCTCGCATCTCACGCTCTACATATATAGTATAAAATTAAAAACTGCAGGGCGCTTATTGGAGATTGGATTCCAACTATGACAAGGTATGGGACCACCTCCCAATCAGTGTACTCTAGAGAGGATACACTGGGGTTCAACAAGAATATCTTGCAACCCGGCCGACACATGACCGACCACTCATTTAGCTTGAGTGTATCGAATATATTATCACCCACGGTTGTCGGTCGTCCAACCGTAATCTGTAAGATACAGAATCGAAAAAAGAATAAATAATGAATTCTCTCTAGATTGGTGACAAATATACCCTTCTTGGGAATGACCCACCTAGCCATGCTGTCTGCCCGATTTTTTTCATTTCCTGGTTGTGAGGCTTGAGGCTACGTTAATCTTTTTAGAACATCTGGTCACCATCCACTTTGAATGTCACATCGTCAAACCTGTCAAATCACTAGTTGATCTTCCCAAAATATTACGGGTAAAAAAAGCTAAGAGAAACAAATTCCTCCGCCAGCAAGGTAATACCTTGAAAAGATCGTCTAATGTGATTCGTTAGGAATACTCTGTCAGACATTCGTCCATACAAGTTGTCCTGGGTCTGGACAAACACAACAACCCTTGCATTTTACTCCGTCTTCGATTATATTCAGCATAATCTAACTCGCAATGCCTATGCCTATACGGAGTGGTTTTCGGATATTAAATCCAACCGGTCTCTCCGTATTGACAACGATGGAAAATAAATCTTTGATAGACGGTGATTTAACTATCAAAGGGAAATAAAAACATCCATCCAAACAGTCAAACAATCACAGGCCCTTTTCATTCATTAACTATTTTCCAAATCCCTTATCAAATTTTATATATATCGACTATTGATTTCTTATTTTCAAAATTTCTTAAAAATATTCTAACTCCTTAAATTTTCAGAAAATTTCGCTAGCACCTCCCCTGTACCGGTCAATCGTTTAAACCGCAAGTCACCTCTCTATACCCTTTTCATTGAATAAGAAAATCAAAAAACCAAGTGGCTTGCCGATTCGGCGCATAAAACCTCATATGAAATTGAAACATGTACCTTTTTGTCGGGCACTTAAATTAAAATTTTCATACTCTTCATTCACTTTATCCCATACCTGTCTAATATACATGCACCTGCATTTTTCACTTTTTTCAATCCATACAACTATTTGGATTTAATCGCATTCAATTCCACTAATTTATTCTTTAATTAGTTCAATCGCTTTATTCACTTATAGTTTGAAACAGTAGTGTTCAAACATATTTTTATCCACTTATAAACAAATCGAATTTCATTTATAACTCAAGCCACATATTCGATTTTAAATTCTACTTTACCAATCCAATTTACATGACCCCCATTATGTTCCTTTCGAATTCCATTAACTAATCCGTTTAGTTAATTAGTTAATATCATTCCATAATCCAAAATCATTTCGTTTATTCGATTTGACAACACATTCAATTTAAAACTCAAATCTGGGTTTTCTAGTGGAAATTCAGATTTTTATTCACTAAAAATCCCTTTAATTAATTAATTAAATCGTTATGATTTTTAAACGATTTTACAATGACTTTTCTAAAATTTGATTTTGGCGTAACACAAAATCTCTAAGACAGAATCTGGATTTTTCTCCTACATTAGAAAATTATTATTCAATAGGTCCAAACATTTCTGGTTTCATCAAATTCCGACTTATATCGAGTTCTATATACTCGATTGAAGTTTGGAATGCCAAATTATGAACAACCGCGCTGCGATGAGTTCGTTTTAATTAAATTAAATATAAACATTTAAACTTCGTCTATAAAATAATTCCAACTCCATTTTCATTAAATTAAAAATAAATTAAGCCCGTTAACCCAAATCTAACTTCACAATTTAAATTATTCAACTCATCAATTTCTTTATGCCACATTCATAACTCAGTTATGAATTTGTTCAAAACTCGGTTTCTATATTCAATTCCAATCCTTCTGGGGTTAAATTATTTATAAAATCCGATATAATCGAATTCCAATTATTAATTCTTTTATAGAAAATTCAATTATTTCAACATATTTCGCCATTACTAACTAACATCATCCTTTGATAGTAGTGAAGTCGTTCAAGTTGGGGTATTTTATTTACCTCTCAGACCTTAACCGACAACTTTCTTATCTTGAGATAGATACAAGCTTGTAATATAAAAAAACTCGATCTAAAGCCCACCTTTTCATTCCACTTCTTGCATTAGGTTTCCAAATTACTCAATGAAAATTTTCTTCATCATATTTATAAACGTTGTTTATGAATTAACTAACTTATAAAAACAAACCTCTACTTTATAATCTTTTTAAAATCGACCCCATTTTGGAATAGTATAGTTTTATAACTTATATATATACATGGAATTTTATTTCCATTTTAGTTTTACTCAAAATAATCCCAATATCTTATTTGAAAAATAATTTATTTGTTTAACAAATTCAACATGATCCAACTCAAATTATAAATCCATATGGATTTATTTCATGTCATTTAACATTCTACTGTCGGAATAATTTCATCATTCCTCTTTCCTGAAATGATTTCAAATTAAAAATCCCTTATTACTCTCTTATTAAAATTTCAATAATCAAATTTCTCATGATAATTATTTATAAATGTTGTTTATAAATTTTACTTCTTGTTTTAAATATTTAAAATAAGCTTATATTTCAAATTCCATTTGAAAATCTTATTTGCACTTCGGAAAATAAATTTCCCTTTTTAAACTCAAACTTGAATTTAAATTTATAAATTATTTAATGAAACATTATAAATTCCATTTCTTGTCTGAAATATTTAAAGCAAGTTCTTATTTCAAATCTTATTTGAAATCCAATTTCCATTTGGAAAATAAGTTTTCCTTTTTAAATTCAGATTTGAATTTAAAATCTAATATTATTAACGATAATATTTCTTTCCATTTATAATATTGTTTATAACTTCAGCTACTTGTTCTTATCATTAAAAACAAGTTAATATTCCTCAGTTCATTCAAAATTCCATTTCTATTTCAAAAATTAAAATTTCCCTTTTTAAATCTAAAAATCCCTTTGTGTAATATTTTTAAATATCAATATCTAGGGCCAGTGATATTTAAATACCTAACACATGACAATCCATTCCATTCAACACAACAAACATAGATGAATGTATAAACAAAACAATAATATATTTTGAGGAATCTAGTTAGATCACTCCAACATGTTTTTCCCTGCATCCACAGATGTTTGTCAACATTGTTAATAATACCGATCCTACTTCGAGGCAGGATATCACAGTATGAAGGTCATCCACTATATATTGTGGGGCGCATAGGGAAATCATCCGCTAATGGTGCTGCGGGCATTCGCTAATGGTACTGAGGGAAATCTCAATCACCGATATATATATATATATATATATATATATATATATAATAGCCACAATCATCAAGCGTAATAACTAACATATGTGTATATATATAATTATAATAATTAAATAAAATGTTGAGTGAGATTTACTCACCTTGATTTTCTATCTTCGAATACTCATTGACCGCGAAGCTATATGAATGAAATTATTTTATAACTATGCATATTTAATTTATTAATTGACTAATTTAAACTAACTAAAATAAATAAATAAAAAAATTGTTCTATGCATTTTAATTTCGTAAAGAGGTATACCTCGCTGCCTATTCCAATCTCTACCATACTCACTCGGAGGTCATCTCCTTCAACACGGTTTCAAACGGTCTTGCTTCATATAGTGAAATGTCACCACCATATACTCACCATCCTCTCCAGAAAATGCAACAAGTACAATTACATATGGTAAACCCAAATCTCCACTTCATTCAACATCTCATAATACCTGCAACTCCCCACTTTGAAATATCAAACCACGGGGTGCCATCCACTAAGTACAAAGATGTGCACCCTTTCACTAATACCCGAATTCAATCAATAATCCACAAATCTGATTTTAGCCCTAAATTTCTTGCATCAATCATCACTTCATAACCTCCTCTATTATCAGTGTACTGCTTCAATCAAACTTCGAACACCACCAGGTCAGACGTCATCTCTGGCCATCAGGACCGACCCAGACACTACCGTTCAACTCCTGCTGCTACCCCGAGTCCAGCTAACACTCTGACTTCACCTTCCAATTACCATGGCAGTTTGTGTCATCTACAGGATCACATCCCCAAAAAACATCCACGATACAAGCCCAGAGTCTGAACTCTTTCTAGAACATCGCGAATACCATCATTGGCTTCCAGAAATTGCAATACCCCTTACTCCATCGCACACCTTCCCAAACACCTACTGCCCTCAAGTCCATCGGCCTCAATTTCATCTACCGCCCACTTCTTGGTAACGCATCTCAATTCCCAGACCCGAGCATCCAATCTCTCCACTGTCGTACTTCCAGAACGCATTGATCAACCGAGACCCTCTAACCTAGCTCTACTAGATCGCGATACCCCCCCCCCGTTCACAGAACAACAACTTCGAAAAACTCCAGTTCGTCTTCAACATCGCACCCCTCAACACTGTAAGAAACCCCACTGACGAGCTCAAAACAAACCCTCGTGGATAACCCCTAGTCTTCCCCTAAATCGCAAGTGCTTCAACCCAACGTCGAGCTTCCGATAATCCTCTTTCCTTCCTGAAATCGAGAGCACGCCAGCGTTGAGTTTCAAGATTATCTCGCGATTTGATTTCCATCCTTCTTTTTTTTAATTGGTGAATTTTTGTTTTACTGGAAAAGAATGAAAGAAATGGACTAAAATGTTGGATTTGAGAATGAAATTGAACGGAGGTAAGGAATCATTATATAGAGCGAATCGGGGAACAGAAGTACGCAATCATTAATTCGATGTTTCTCTGATATCAAAGAAGGAAAACATTTCGTACGCAAATTTAAAGAAGAAGCTGTAACCTATAGGTAGGCTGCTCAGATGAACCTTTGTTATGAAGGAATAGGCTGTAATTTAAAAATAGGTTTGCATTAGGAAGGTAGGCTCCTCAATTAATTTGAATTAATGTGTATTGATTCAATATAATATCTTGTTCTAATTCAAAAAAGAATTTATATTGATCAACTAAATCACTTCAATTCAGTTTTAACTAGGAATTAAATTATATTTTGTTTTCATATTATTATGATCTGATATACTTAAAAATAAACCATATATCGATTATTAAACCAATAAATTAAATAAAAATTCATTTTTTTCCAAATCAATATTTAAAATAAATTTAAATATTCATTATAATATAGCTAAAAGTTCGGGACGTTACAAACTAAGCCATGTTGCCTGCCCAATTTCTGTCATTTTCCCGGTTGATGAGGCTTGAGGTCACGATTTACCTTTCTAGAACAACATAATAACTTTGAAAGCCATATTGTCAGATCCATCAAATCACTAATTGACGTCCACAAATACACTTTGGGTGTTAAGTTAAGAGAAGTTTCCTTCTCCGCCACCAAACTATGTATATTTGTAAAAATCAACGTACATGACTCTTAAGGAAATACTATGTCAAACATTTGTCCATACAAGCTATCCAGAAACATGATGAATCGAAGACACCCTCCTACCGCATCCTATATAGGAATCACCCTAAGGATCAGTAGCAAGAAATCTTTGCAAAACCGTAGATTTCAACTACAACAGAATCATAATATATCTCTAGGGATCAAGTAGAGATTTTAAGTAGTTCTTCCGTTTTATGAAATTCTACGGGTCTTCAAATGATCCATCTCGACCATCTTCCGATATCTTCCACATTTACTTATTTGCTAGTCGGAATGGATTCCGAATATAAATTCGATCCGGGACCTTCCGTACTAACAATCATTCATAGGTCAGATTTTGATAGTCGGTTATTTAACTATCAAAATAAACAACCATTCAACCATAAAAAAAATGGAATTCACTGGTTCGGTACATAGCGTCACTTGGCCTGTAACGACCCGCGTTCTACGCATCGAAGGATCGTAGAATATTTATTTCTTTCACATACGAAGTCGTATGGTCATGTAACTTTGGGAGACGACTATTGCGGTCATTTCCCATGTTCATGATTTTTCCCGATTTTTAAATGACCGTTTTGCCCCTAGCCGATACTGTTTTGGCCATAACTTTTGATTGGAAAGAAGTTTTGACCTAAAACCACTTCCGTTGGCTCCGGATGATGGTTTATAATACCGTAGAGTGGTCACATTGGCCAAACGGACTTACCGTTTGGGAGATATGGCTGAAACAAATTTCAGATAGTGAAAAACAGCTTAATTGGGCTTAACCAGGTGATTTACAGCTAGGCCCAATGGGGGATTTCGGGAATAGAGGTATTTAAGGGCTGTTAGGGTTGGGGATTTCGGTTTTTCTCATTTCCCAGCCGCCATATACATCTTAGAAAACCCTAACAATGGCCTCCAACATCTAGAATCATTCCTAATCACTTCTTAATCAAATTTTGGCTTAAACTACATCAAATCAAGGAGAAATAGCACCAAATCAGAGTTGGAGCTGCTGCTAGGCATTGGAATTCGACCCATACAGTAGATTATTTCAGTTCTAAAGTTTAATTGTGGCAAAGTTGAGTGGTTAGCATTGTTTTGACACTAATTGCAGTTAATTAGGGTGATTAGTGATAATTAGTGAATTTATACACGTTAAAAATCTGGAAAAATATTTATAAATTCTGAAATGATGTTTTAGACCTCTGTTAGAAATTTGGTTTGATTTGGTTAAGTTTTACTAATCATATCATTAGTTTTGCCTAAACATGCTTAGGGGAAAATATGGGATTTTGGCTATGTTTGATCCGTTTAACCTTGTCATATTGGTGTTTTGGTGTTTGTGGTCACTTCTATTTGTTGTTATGACTGTATGCTATGTTTTGTGGTTGATTAGAATAGTTAGATTGGTCGAAAACGCCGTCTAATGGCGTAAAACAGTCGCAGGAAATATGCAGGGTTCCGAACAAGACCAGATCGGATTATTGGGCTCAGATCAGATAGGAGAACCGGGAAAGTGGACTCGATTCGGATTGGAACTTAGCATGAGGGGCTTGGCGAGAAGGAAGGCCATTTGCTTAGAGTTGGAATTGGGCAGGGGATCGGATCGGAGAGACCAACAGGGGATCGGATCGGGCTAGAGCCAGGGAGCGGGATCGGATGACCAAGCTTGGAGCTGGAGTTGGAGCGAAGCACCGGATTGGATCGGGACATCTAGGAGGGAGCAACCACTGAACCAGGCATAGGGCATCCGAACCGAACCAGAGCTGGAGGATCGAACCGAGGAGGAATGGAGCACTGATAAAGGCATGAGCCAGGACCACCGAACCGAACCGGATTGGGACCACCGAACCGAACCAAATGTATACTTTTACCTCATCGTGACGACTCTTTTGAAGAACAACCCCAATTCGACCAAAACCTTAGATGCAAAGGAAGTCCAAATGAGGAGCTTTGACTCAGGATCTAGTTGGCAACCAACGAGTCGACCTCATGAGTTGGGCTTGGCTGCGGGACGTGTGCTAAGGGTTGTCGATGTCTGTAACTTGAATCACTATGTGTAGAGAGTACGTGAACGGATTCAGGGCCATAGTGGCCTAGGTACGACTAAAGGGCTATAGACCAATGAGGTGGGGTCATTTGTAAAGATTGGTCATGACTCCATGTGGTAAGCTTGGTAGTAGCAGTAGTTGTACAAGTCGAACTTCGTCACTACTTCGATGGGTCTAGTGATTGATAGTGGCGGACATCGTATACTTTACGCACTGAGTGAGAGATGTGAGGATGGTTTCTATGTTTGATTTGTTTGCCATCATTATGACATGCACACCCCCACCCCCGTATTCTTTACACCATATGTTAGTGGCACCTAAGAATATTGTACGGTATGTAGTGCTAACTCTTTGGTTGCAGGTCCAGGTTCAGGTATGGTTTAGTATACCTGTTATTGTTCTGCTTAGTTGCTTATCGCTCATACCAGGCTTTTTGTCTGACTTAGAGTTTTATGTCTCTTCTTATTACTCTGGGTGCTCACACGAGCAGACTAGAGACAGGTTAGGTGGTATGCACGAGTAGCTGTACCGTAGACGAGCAGGAGGCTTCAATGTATGATATATAGATATTCTCCCCGTGTCGCTGCTGATCACTACTTTGGGCATTAGTAGTGTACCTTTCCTTTCTTTTTGCTTTAGAGACAGTATTTTACAAAGTTACAATAATGGTATTGGATCATAAGCTGTATTTGGATTTTCCGCTGCTATGATGTTTAGTCGTCAGCTTATGCATTGTCTCGCTTGTTTTATGTCAAAGTATGTTACTATTATATTTTATTCCATGCGCTGTGAGACATTCTACAGGTTCTTTATTAGTTCATTCTCTTCTTTCCTTTCTTTGGCGACCGTTCCGTGCTAGCCGGGCATGCGTACAGCGCACTTTCGGAGGAAATGCCGGCTGGTGCGGGGCGGGCCATCACACTTGGTATCAGAGCTCTAGGTTGCATAGTTAACCTAGGGAAGTTATCAGGGAGAGATAGTATACGTATATGAGAGCGCGTATTTGTGATTATTTTGATTTTCAAAAGCTATATATATATATATACACTATTAGTATAGCTAGGGATGAAGTCGCATTGCACTAGCACTACTATGGAGATGGTTAATCGTTTTCTCTTTACAGATTGAACGATGAGCCGATACGCAAGAGGTACCGGTAGATGAGCCAATAATGGGAATGCTGCTGACATGAGGACAATGTTTACTGACCTCATGAGAGAGATGCTTAGGGATGTGCAGAGGGCAGCTCCCAATAATGGTAATGGTGGTGGTCCAATAGTGCAGGCGCCTAGGGCCGATTTCGCCAAGCTATACAAGGATTATACTAGTCCTAGTGGGAAGCCGTTCCACGAAACGGAGTCGGCTACGGATGTTCAGGATTGGTTGGATAGCTGTAAGCATATCTTCGAAGACTTGGGTATCGAGGATGCGATGAAGAGAAGACTAGCATCCCGTCAGCTGCAAGGACGGGCAACGAATTGGTGGAATGCTATAAAGGCAGCTACTCCCGAGGATCAGATTACTTGGGAGCAGTTTAAGGTTCGCTTTAGCGATAAGTTCATTCCAGCTACTCAGAAGTCAGTGTTGTTTAAGAAATTCTTGGAACTCAAGCAGAATGGCAGAGCTATCTCGGAGTATATTGCCGAATTTGACACTTTGTCGAAGTATGGGTTATCTCTTATTGATACTGCCGAGAAGAAGAACGAGAAGTTCATAACTGGCTTGGATCAGTACTTGGGGGAAAGGCTTATTAACCACATCGATGAGACGTTTGAATCGATTGTGGGGAAAGCATTGAGGTCAGAGAGTCTTTACCCTAAGTCGAAGACTGAGGTTGCATCTGCAGAGGAGCCAAAGCCGCAAGCAAGTGGTGGAGGCAAGAGTTGTTCTCAGAATAAGAGGAAACAGAATCAGAATAAGGATGGCCAGAAAAAGAATAAGAAAGATGTTGAGTGCTTTAGCTGTGGTAAGAAGGGCCATTATGCTAGTAATTGTCGGGCCAAGCCAGAGGATAGGAAGTGGTTCAACTATGGCCAAGTGGGACATCACAAGGATAAGTGTCTGCAACCCACTAAAGAAAAGCAGGTGGGGAAAGCATATGCCCTTAATGCTATTCCTTCTTCGTCGAATGCCCCAACTGCGACGGAGAAGGGAAAGAATGTCGTTATTCAAGGGACGCTTTCTGTTTATGATGTTCCTGTTAGAGTTTTTTTTGATACCGGGGCTTCCAATTCTTTCATATCTAGTGACCTGGTAGATTGGTTGGGATTGGAGCCCGAGATTGTCGATAGGCCTTTAGTAGTGGCGAACCCGATTGGTGGTTCAACTAACCTTAGCATGATTTGTCGTAATGTGGTCCTATCGAGTCATGGATGCATGTTTGTTTGTGATTGCTTTGTTTTGGGCTTTACTGGGTTTGTCATTATTTTGGGAGTCTATTGGCTCCAAAGATACGGGGTGGTGGTAGACTGTGAGGGCTTTTTGGTGACAGCTAGAGCGGGTGATGGGTGGAGGGTAGTGTTTGGTGGTCTACCCAGTGATGGGGGTAATGGATAGTTTTCTAAATTCCCTCGACATCCCGCATAGTTAGTTGTCAGGGTTGTCCGTGGTTGGCCAGTATCCGGACGTCTTCGAGGATGTGACCGGGCTTCCACCACACCGAGAGATTGAGTTCCGTATTGATTTAGTGAAAGATGCGAACCTATAGTGATGCCACTTCGTCGTATGGCACCAAGGGAGCAGCGAGAGCTTGAGGTGCAAGTCAGCGATCTTTTGAAGAAGGGATTTAACAGAAGGAGTGTTTCTGAATGGGGAGCACCAGTTGTGTTTGCTTCCAAAGCGGATGGTTTCCTTCGTTTGTGTGTAGACTACCGCGAGTTGAATAAAGTGACGAGGAAGAATAAGTATCCTCTACCGCGGATAGATGATTTTTTTGATCAGTTGAGTGGCGCGTGAGTATTCTCTCAGTTGGATCTCAAGATAGGTTTTCATCAGCTTAGAGTGGAAGCTGAGAGTATAGCTAAAACGACATTTCGGACGCCGTCTGGATTTTATGAGTGGTTGGTCATGCCATTCGGGCTGACCAATGCCCCAGCATATTTAGTGGATCTTATGAATAGGGTATTCAGAGATCAGTTGAATAAGTTTGTTCTTGTGTTCATGGATGATATTTTGGTCTATTCGAGGACAGAGGAAGAACACAAGGAACATTTAAGGATAGTGATGGAGGTATTGAGAAAACACCAATTGAAAGCAAAGTTTTCTAAGTGTCACTTCTGGAGGAAGGAAGTGAGATTCTTGGGCCATGTTGTTTCAGAGAATGGTATTGTCGTGGATCCTGCGAAGGTGGCTATAATACAAGATTGGTCTATGCCCAAGAATGCAACGGACATAAGAAGTTTCTTGGGGTTAGCTGGATATTATCGTAAGTTTATCCAAGACTTCTCCGAGATAGCAGCACCGTTGACT
Source organism: Allium sativum (assembly GCA_030737875.1). Taxonomy (NCBI): domain Eukaryota; kingdom Viridiplantae; phylum Streptophyta; class Magnoliopsida; order Asparagales; family Amaryllidaceae; genus Allium; species Allium sativum. The sequence continues at coordinate 666,810,772 of CM060924.1, forward strand.
CAGTTGACCAAGAAGAATCAAGCCTTCGTCTGGGACGAAAGGTGCGAGAATGCATTCAAGAGCCTAAAGGAAAAGTTGACATGTGCACCAGTGTTAGTCATTCCTAAGGGGAATGAAGAAATGACGGTATATACGGATGTATGTGGTACCGGACTAGGTGCTGTATTGATGCAAGGAGGTAGGGTTGTAGCTTATGCAAGTCGGCAACTGAAACCGCATGAGAAAAGATACCCAACCCATGATTTGGAATTGGCAGCGATCGTGTTTGCACTGAAGATGTGGAGACATTATCTCTTGGGAGAAAGATTCGAGTTGTTTACTGATCATAAATCTTTAAAGTGTCAATTCTCTCAGACGGATCTAAATCTCCGACAACAAAGGTGGTTAGAATTCTTAGCTTCCTATGATTTTGATATCACATACACACCAGGAAGGGGTAATGCGGTAGCTGATGCATTGAGCAGGAGACATGCCAGTTTAGGGGCTATGTTTCTTGAATGGAAGCAACTGGAGTATGTCGCTGGGTATGATTTCATACCAAAGTGCGAAGTGGATCCAAAAATGTTAGCAAGTTTGACGATCAGACCCACTTTGATTGAGCGGATTGGTTCCAGTCAGAGGAACGATCCTAACCTATTGGAAATCATCTCAAGGTTAGAGATGGGAATCGACGGAGAGATGAATAGGTATGGGCTTGATCGAGATGGATGGCTTAGAAAGAATGGAAGACTAGTTGTACCCAATGTCAATGGATTGAGAGATGAAGTGCTTAGAGAATGTCATCACTCAAAACTGACTATACACCCCGGTGGTAACAAGATGTACCGAGACATGAAGCATACCTACTACTGGGAAGGGATGAAAAAAGACATTGGGAAGTTTATATCCAAATGCATGAATTGCCAGCTAGTTAAAGCTAAGCAAAAGAAGCCTAGTGGTTTGCTACAACCATTAGAAATTCCAGAATGGAAATGAGAACAAGTGTCAATGGATTTTATTGATGGGTTACCAAGGACTAGATCGGGCCATGAAATCATTTGGGTGATTGTGGACCGATTGACTAAGAGTGCAAGGTTTATACCCGTCAAGTCAAACAGGACGGCAGCTAAGTTAGCGGAACTATATATAAAGTGGGTAGTGAGGTTTCATGGAATATCCAAAGGCATTGTGAGTGACCGAGATCCGTTGTTCACTAGTGGATTTTGGAAGAGCTTACAAGAGGCGTTAGGATCAGAACTACATCTCAGTACCGCGTATCATCCTCAAACCGATGGTCAAATAGAGAGGGTGAATCGGGTTTTAGAAGACCTCTTAAGAGCCTGTGTATTGGATTTTGGTGGATCATGGGATGACCATTTACATCTAGTAGAGTTTGCATATAATAATAGTTATCAATCCAGTATTGGTATGGCTCCATTTGAAGCTTTGTACGGAAGACCGTGCAACTCACCGTCATGTTGGGTAGAAACTGGTGAGAAGTTTGTGCTTGGACCCGATGTGATAAGAGAAACTTCAACTAAGATTAAAATTATCCAACAGCGAATGAAGGCTGCCCAAGATAGGCAGAAGAGTTATGCTGATAAGAGGAGAAGAGAATTAAAGTCCTCCATTGGCGACTTGGTGTTTGTCAAGATTTCTCTGTTGAAGAGTGTGATATGATTTGGCAGGAGAGGCAAGTTAGCACCAAGATTTGTTGGTCCATTCCCAGTTCTTGAGAGAATTGGGAATTTGGCATACAAAGTTGAATTACCAGAGAAGATGGTAGGAGTTCACAACGTATTTCATGTTTCCCAGTTAAGGAAGTTCGTGCACGACCCAGATGTGACTATTTCACCTGATCAGTTGAATGATATCGAAGTTGAACCCGAGGCGGTTGGGAACTGCAAGCCTATGCGTATTGTTGGGAACGATACGAAGCAACTTCGAAGGAAAGCGGTGAATCTAGTTGAAGTCCAGTGGGGCGAGAATGAGAATGACTGTACTTGGGAGACAGAGGAGAGCATTAGGAAGACGTATCCAGAACTCTTCGCTTGGTAAGATTTTAACTTCGATTTAGTCTTTCCGCATGCTAGGATAAGCTTGTTTGTTTGTTTTGCATGTTTGATTGTTGTATGTGGCTGGTAGGCATGCAGGATCCTTTGTATGTTTTGGATTAAGGAATTTCGGGGACGAAATTTCTTAAGGGGGGGGGGGGGGAGTGTAACGACCCGCATTATACGCATCGAAGGATAGTAGAATATTTCTTTCTTTCACATACAAATTCGTATGGTCATGTAACTTTGGGAGACGACTATTGGGGTCATTTCCCATGTTCATGATTTTTCCCGATTTTTAAATGACCGTTTTTCCCCTAGCCGATACTGTTTTGGCCATAACTTTTGATTGGAAAGGAGTTTTGACCTGAAACCACTTCCATTGGCTCTCGATGATGTTTACAATTCCGTAGAGTGGACACATTAGCCAAACGAACTTACCGTTTGGGAGATATGGCTGAAACAAATTTTAGATAGTGAAAAACAGCTTAATTGGGCTTAACCGGGTGATTAACAGCTAGGCCCAATGGGGGATTTCGGGATTAGAGGTATTTAAGGGCTGTTAGGGTTAGGGATTTCGGTTTTTCTCATTTCCCAGCCGCCATATACATGTTAGAAAACCCTAACAATGGCCTCCAATATCTAGAATCATCCCTAATCACTTCTTAATCAAGTTTTGGCTTAAACTACATCAAATCAAAGAGAAATGGCACCAAATCAGAGTTGGAGCTGTTGCTAGGCCTTGGAATTCGACCCATACAGTAGATTATTTTAGTTCTAAAGTTTAATTGTGGCAAAGGTGAGTGGTTAGCATTGTTTTGACACTAATTGCAGTTAATTAGGGTGATTAGTGATAATTAGTGAATTTATACACGTTAAAAATCTGGAAAAATATTTATAAATTCTGAAATGATGTTTTAGACCTCTGTTAGAAATTTGGTTTGGTTTGGTTAAGTTTTACTAATCATATCATTAGTTTTGCCTAAACATGCTTAGGGGAAAATATGTGATTTTGGCTATGTTTGTCCGTTTAACCTTGTCATATTGGTGTTTTGGTGTTTGTGGTCACTTCTATTTGTTGCTATGACTGTATGCTATGCTTTGTGGTTGATTAGAATAGTTAGATTGGTCGAAAACACAGTCGAATGGCGTCAAATAGTCACTGGAAAGTCGCAGGAAATATGCAGGGTTCCGAACCGGACTGGATCTGATTATTGGGCTCGGATCGGATAGGAGAACCAAGCAAGTGGACTCGATTCGGATTGGAACTTAGCATGAGGGGCTTGGCGAGAAGGAAGGCCATTTGCTTAGAGTTGGAGTTGGGCAGCGGATCAGATCGGAGAGACCAACAGAGGATCAGATCGGGCTAGAGCCAGGGAGCGGGATCGGATCGGAGGACCAAGCTTGGAGCTGGAGTTGGAGCGAAGCACCGGAATGGATCGGGACATCTAGGAGGGAGCAACCACCGAACCAGGCATAGGGCATCCGAATCGAACCAGAGCTGGAGGATCGAACCGAGGAGGAATGGAGCACTCATAAAGGCATGAGCCAGGACCACCGAACCGAACCGGATTGGGACCACCGAACCGAACCAAATGTATACTTTTACTTTATCGTGACGACTCTTTTGAAGACCAACTCCAATTCGACCAAAACCTGAGATGCAAAGGCATTCCAAATGAGGAGCTTTGACTCAGGATCCAGTTGGGAACCAACGAGTCGACCTCATGAGTTGGGCTTTGCTGCAGGACGTGTGCTAAGGGGCTGTCGATGTCTGTAACTTGAATCACTATGTGTAAGGAGTATGTGAAGAGATTCAGGGCCATAGTGGCCTAGGTACGACTAAAGGACTATAGACCAATGAAGTGGGGTCATTTGTAAAGATTGGTCATGACTCCATGTGGTAAGCTTGGTAGTAGAAGTATTTGTACAAGTCGAACTCCGTCACTACTTCGATGGGTCTAGTGATTGATAGTGGCGGACATCGTATACTTTACGCAATGAGTGAGAGATGTGAGGATGGTTGCTATGTTTGATTTGTTTGCCATCATTATGACATGCACACCCCAACCCCCGTATTCTTTACACCATATGTTAGTGGCACCTAAGAGTATTGTACGGTATGTAGTGCTAACTCTTTGGTTGCAGGTCCAGGTTCAGGTATGGTTTAGTATACCTGTTATTGTTCTTCATAGCTGCTTATCGCTCATACCAGGCTTTTTGTCTGACCCAGAGTTCTATGTCTCTTCTTATTACTCTGGGTGCTCTCACGAGCAGACTAGAGACAGGTTAGGTGGTATGCACGAGTCGCTGTACCGGAGACGAGCAGAAGGCCTCCATGTATGATATATAGATATTCTCCCTGTGTCGTTGCTGGTCACTACTTTGGGAATTAGTAGTGTACCTTTCCTTTCTTTTTGCTTTAGAGACAGTATTTTACAAAGTTGTAATAATGGTATTGGATCATAAGCTGTATTTGGATTTTCCGCTGCTATGATGTTTAGTCGTCAGCTTATGCACTGTCTCGCCTGTTTTATGTCAAAGTATGCTACTATTATATTTTATTCCATGCGCTATGAGACATTCTACAGGTTCTTTATTAGTTCATTCTCTTTTTTCCTTTCTTTGGCGACCGTTCCGTGCTAGCCGGGCATGTGTACATCCACTTTCAGAGGAAATGCCGGCTGGTGCGGGGCGGGCCGTCACATGGCCTCTTTAGTCCAAACTATTCATTAACTAAAACTTCAAAATCTTCCAATATTTGAAACACGGCCTTTTACTTCTTATTTTAAAATAAAAATATTCTCAAATTGTTTCATTTCCAATATTTGGTAAATATCTCATATTATAACGTCCCATATTTTTGGTAGTAAGATATTTAATTTAATTTATTATTTTAAATATTTATTTGGAATTATATATGGATTTATAATTTATAATTCTTTAATTAAAACAAATTTTAAACGTTTAGTTTATATATGATTATAAAACGAGCTCGTAACATCACGGTAGTTTGTAATATTGAGTTTTGAACTTTAATTGAATATACAGGATCCGGTATAAGTCGGAATTCCATAAAACAAGAAACATTTGAATATATTAGATAATAATTTTATAATGAAAGAGAAAAATGGAGATTTCATATTATATATAGTAAGTTTTGTCCAATTCAAGTTTTCAAATAGTCATTATGAAATAGTTTATAAATTATAACGATTAATTTAACAAATTTAATTTGATTTGAAAGGAATTTATTGATAACTTGAGATAACTATCGTATTAAGCTGCGAAATGAATTCTGTTGGATTTGTATTGACGTTTAAAGTCAGGATAGGTATATAATTCGTTATTTTTGGAGATTGGGTATTTTGATGTCCAAAATAGCGTTGTTTTACACATAAATTATCATAACCGATTTTTAAACGACTTCCATTTTAAACGAAACAATTTTATTAAACCCATAATTGTTAGTTAAAATTGTATTTCAAGTTTCAAGTTATTTGGATTCATTTTGTGATCGTAGGCAATTTAAACTCATGCTTATTCGCACGTGAATTATAAAGGGATTTTTACAAACGACCTCGAAATTTGACAAAACCTATCCCATCGTGTCCAGAATATTGTTTTATGCTAGGATAAATATTTTCATCTCAATCGGATATCGTTTGTAAGGGTTTCTGCATGTTACTTCATCGCGAAGTTTCGATTAATAATATAATAATATAACACCCTCACTATATATACCCCATGATTCGTCAAACCCTATTTTCTTTGATCGTGTGGTCAATACAAATAATTTATGTGCCTCTATTGTAGTGGCCCGCTAATCCGTACTATATGAGTTGACTAATAAAACACACATCCAACCCCAACCGCATAGAAACACAACTCATTAGGGGTAAAGAAAAAGAAGAAGAAAAAGATAGAAGATATAAAAAGAGAACATCAGAATATCACAGCGGAACGAACAAAATATAATATCATAGATTCATATATCATAACTTTGAAATACAAATCTGATTTTGTATATACATACCATATCAGGGTACAACACATATACATCACAGTGGAAGTAACTCTAAATAACTAACGATGAAGCTTCCTGCTTCTAGCTCCTTCAAGTGTATCTGTAAAAGCCTGAACACTTGACTGCCCGTACAAATTTGGGCACCCAAGAGTTTAGGGTAAAACAAACAAAATAAACTCTGGGTCAGTCATGGGATTGGTGTGAGTAAACTCCAACCAACTTGTTTAACATAGAAAAACCTTTTGAAAGAAAGGGTAATCGTAAGACCGATCCACACATAAATACGGATGGTTTTTACCTTACGATAACCAAAACATTTTATATATCAAAATCCAGTGATATTATAATAATATCTAATCAAATAAATTCATCTAGCTAGTAGAACGCTTGCATCTCATGCTCTACATACATAGTCCACAGGGCACTTATTGGAAATTGGATTCCAACTATGACTAGGTATGGGACCTCCTCCCAATCAGTGTACTCTGTAGGGGATACACTGGGGTTCAACAAGATCATCTAGCAACTCGGCCACACATGACCGATTATTCATTTAGCTTGAGTAGACCGAATGTATTATCGCCCATGGTTGTTAGCCGTCTAACCATAACCCGTAAGACACAAAACCGAAAGAAGAACAATTGAATATTCTCTAGATTGGTGATAATACACCCTGCTTGGGTATGACCCAGCTATCCATGCCGCCTGCCCGATTTTTGTCGTTTCTTGATTGTAAGGCTTAAGGCTACGTTTATCTTTTTAGAACATCTGGCCACATTCACTTTGAATGCTACATCGTCAAACCCGTCAAATCAACAGTTTATTTTCCAAAAAATATTACGTGTATAAATAGCTAAGTGAAACAAATTCCTCCACCACAAAATGTAATACCTTGAAAAGATCGTCTTATGTGATCGGTTAGGAATACTCTGTCAGACATTTGTCCATACAAGTAGTCATAGGACTGGACAAACCGAAGACACTATCCTGTAAACAAAACAACCCTTGTATTTTACTCCATCTTCAATTATCTTCAACATAATCTAAGTCGAAACGCCTATGCTTATACGGAGTGGTTTTGTGGATAATAAATCCAACCGATCTCTCTGTATTGACAATGATGGTCCAAAACTTCGATAGTCAGTTTTTTTTAACTATCGAAAAAAAACAAACATCCATCAAATAATCACTAGTCTTTTCTAGTATTTCATTAATTAAATCACTTCCCAAATTCCTTTCGATATTATATATATTGGTATATTGATTTCTAGTTATCGAAATTTCTTATAAATATTCTAACTCCTTCAATTTTTAGAAAATTTCTCCAGCGTCTCCTTTGTATGGCTCAATCGGTACAACTGCAGATCGCCTCTCTAGGCCCTTTCCATTCAAAAAGAAATTTAAAAAGCCAAGTGACTTGCCCAAAAGGCTCATTAAATCTCATATAGAATTTAAACATGTACATTTTTTTTGGGGAACTCGCTTTATAATCCTCATCCTATTCATTACGTACCTATTTAACATATATACGCCCATTTACTATTCATATCAAATCAATCCGATCATTTTATTTTAATCGCTTTCCATTCACTAGTAAATTCTCTACTTAGCTTCTTTGCTTAGTCTAGCTTTAATTTGAACATATCACATTCAAATATATTTCCATTCACTTAACACAAATAAAATTCAAACTCCTTGCTCACTTTCAAATTCTAACCCAAGCTTTTTCAATTTACAAATTTCATTCACTTAAAAAAAGTTAAGATCGATCCAAAACTCTATTAACTAATTTCTTTTGAGATAAGTTAATTTCGTTTGATAATTAAAAATCTAATTTTTGTTCCAAAAATCAATCCATTTACTTGACTTGAGTTAATATTTATTTCATAACTCAAATTTGGATTTTCTAATGGAAATTCAGATTTTTATTCACTTAAAATCCTTTTAATTTATTAAATAAACCGTTATGATATAAAAACGATTATACGGTTATTTATCTGAAAATTTGATTTTGACATAACTCAAAATCTATAAGACAAAATGTAACGACACACATTTTTCCCAACCTTAATCGATCGCTAGATTGACTAAAATCGTTCAAAACCCGCATACTTTAACTTCGGAATACAATACATTAGAACAATAACAACAAACTTTTATAAACATCATAATAATGTTACATCAGAGTACAGAATATCAGAGCACATTGATAAATAAAATACAGCGGAAGACTTATTATAATAAATGTAATACAAAGCAACGGAAACAAATACAACCAATACAGCGGAAGGCTATCATGCTCTGGACACAACTTTAAGCTTCGATCCAGGAACCTGCTAAAGAGATAAGTATCTGCAAAAAGCTACTCGACTGCCCGTGTGGAAAATATGGGCACTCGAGTTTGCCAAGTGAAACAAACTACAGGTTAGTCATGGGACTGGTATGAGAAATCTAACTTAACTAATCTAATAATAAGGCTAATCACAGGACCACGCCGCTAACACGGAACGGGTTTACTCCATTGGATTGCCAGTGCATAAAATAAAGTAAATCGTTAAACAACGCAATGCTTTTTAGAAAAATGAAACCATTATAAGACTCAAGTCCCATCACATAATGCAACGCAAACCGGAGGATAGAGTTTTACCTTATAATGGTCAAAAATGCTTGATACGATAAAAATGGATTTGATATTATTATTAATGTATATATGTTTTCAAAAACATTTCAATCATAATGTATTAATCATAGACGGCATAGTACCCCATCCTACTATGTCTCCATACTAGTTCTACAATCAAAACCGCATGGTGTCGTATTGGAAATTGGGTTTCCATCATGAATCGAGGCTAGGGATCGTCCTCTCCGATTCGAGACACTCTAGCAAATGCCTCAAGATTCCCCGCAGTGAACCCTTGGAGCGGTAGGGCCGGTCCACACTTAATAGTAGTGGATTAGTTATGCCTGAACACACGCTTCCCGGTTCTTATTAACCTCCAATATGGCCACTAACAACCTATAAAACCGAGGTACCTCATAATCCATCATCCACATAAGTAAAATGTCAGGGCTGGTAGGTCGCTGACACCACTCTAGCTAGAAAGAAACGTGTGCGCTCCCTACGGTCCATATCCCGTTTTTGACTCATACCGGGGTGTGAGGCTCGCGAAGTCATGCTATACACAAAGCTACGCCTAAACAGGCTATGCTTTGATCATCAACCACAAGGCTCTGCTTTTCAACAAGAGCCTTGATCCATGCATCTTAGCATGCCACATTGTCAATCCATACCATACCATTGATTCCTACCAATATATTACCTCTAAGCTCGTACGTCTCAGAGAAGGGTGTTAAACACCAAACAGATATATATATATATATATTTAGCAGAGATCAACGAATATCGTATAAAGGAATACAACGTCAGACATACAATCCCTTTTCAAGTCCGTTCTAGGTCTGAACGAAACCGGAGGCACCTTATACCTCGCATATCCGAACAATCAACAATACATCCGGACGGCTACCACTGACTCCCTTTCAAGGTAGCTACTCCAATCATGGGCCTCAGTAGCAACACATCCATTCGATGTGAAGATCGTCGGTCTTCAATCACCGTCTTCAACTCTTCGACTTAGATCGTCGTATAATCATTTGAAATGAGATTGAACTCGGACTTTTCAAATGATTCTCGTATATATATATTTTAAAACCATTTCATATCGTTATTAGTATTTAATAATGATTTATTTCTATTTATATATATATATAACTATATTCATTTAACGATGCTTCGGGTCAATCGACGGCCCTGGCGCTGCTTTTATCCAAATTTGATTTACACTTATCTCGAAATCTAACCGTTGGATTTTGACGAGATTTATATCGTTGGAAAGATCTTCCCAAAGAGGTCATAACGGTTCCAGTTTTGGTAAAATCCGACGGTCGGATCTTACGGTATAATCGTTTAAAGTTACGATTTCAAATCGCGAACTGCAGCAGCGCGATTCGTTTAATTTTAATTTATATAAAAATATAAATATAAATCTTTTGGCGATTTCAACTACTATGATAGATTCTTTTTATCGCATCTAAAATGACGATAAGAATATCACTTTTATTTCTACTCTTTTTATCGCATCTAAAATGACGATAAAAATATCACTTTTATTTCTACTATTTTTATTGTCCTTAGAATGACAATAAAAATATGTCTTTTTATACTATTCTTTTTATTGTCTCTATTCTGACAATAAAAATTTAACATTAAATTCAATCCTTTGATTACATCTATAATGTAAATTTAAAATGCCTCTTTTAATCTAATTTCTTTATTTACACCTAAAATGTAAATTAAAATGTAACTTTGATTCTATTCTTTATTTACATCTAAATTGTAAATAAAGATGTTACTTTAAATTTATTCTTTTAATTTACATCTAAAATGTAAATAAAGATGTCGCTTTATTTCTTCTTATTTTCACCAAAAATGTAACTTATTTATTTACATCAAAAATGTAACTTCAAATGTCACTTTTTAAATCCATGGTTTTATTTACAACTAACATGTAAATACAAGGTTCACTTTGATTTCTATGTTTTTATTTACATCTAAAATGTAAATAAAAATGTGTCTTTTCTAGTTCATGATCCTATTTACATCTAAAATGTAAATAAACATATAACCTTTCATCCTATTGTTTTATTTACTTTTTGCAATGTAAATAAAATGTAAGTAAAAATTTCTCTTTTTAATCCATGGATTTTATTTGCAACCAATTTGCAAATAAAAATGTACTTTTATATTCATGCCTTTTATTTGCAAATAAAAATATACTTTTCCTCCATTTCATGTGTTTCTTTTTATTTACATCAAAAGTGTAAATAAAAGAATATAAGCCCTTTTTAATTATACGTTTTATTTACAACAAAAATGTAAATAAAATGGTGCTTTTTAATTCTATGTTTTATTTACAAAAAAATGTAAATAAAATAAACACTCCTCAATCCTATGTTTCATTTGCATCTAAAAGTGCAAATAAAAAGTATAATTCTTTTTCTATGTTTCATTTGCATTTAAAAGTGCAAAAAAGTATAATTCTTTGTTTTTACTTACATCTAAAATGTGAATAAAATATCCTTTATAAATCAAGTTTTATTCACATCTAAAATGTGAATAAAAATGTACTTTTTATTTTCATGTTTTTATTTATATCTAAAATATAAATAAAAATATCCTTTTTCAATTCATGCTTTTATTTATATCTAATATATAAATAAAAATGTCAACTTTTTATAATCATGTTTTTATTTACAACTAAATTGCAAATAAAATTGTACTTTATAACTTCATGTTTTTATTTGCAACTAACTTGCAAATAAAAAAGTGTGCTTTACATTTATGGTTTTTATTTGCTTATAAAAAGGCAAATAAAAATGTACTTCAAAATTTCCTGTCTTTTATTCACATCTAAAATATGAATGAAATATCCTTTACAAATTCATGTCTTTACTCGCATCTAAAATGTGAATAAAATATACCCTTTTAGTACAAGTCTTTTATTTACATGAAAAATGTAAATAAGATATACTTCTTTATTCATGCCTTTTATTTACATGTAAAATGTAAATAAGATAAACTTTCTTTTCTATTACATGTTTTGATTTACACGAGAAATGTAAATAAAATATTCTTTTCTAATGTTTCATACTTGCAATAAAAATGAATTTTTTTATTGTATATCCTTAAACAATTTTCTATAAATTCTAATGACAAATAAAAGGATACGGTTTTAACACTTTCCTATTTAACAAAATGAATATTTTGTTTTTCATATTTTTCTATCTAACAAAATGAATATTTTGTTTTTCATTCTTTTCTATTACGTGTTTTGATTTACACGAGGAATGCAACATTTTAGAATGAAAATGTTATATTTTTCTTTCTTTCTTTAATGCAACATTTTAAACTAAAAATGTTATTTCTTACTTATGTAACATTTTAAACTAAAAATGTTATTTCTTTCTAATGTCACTTTTTATAACAAGGTGTTATTTAATCTAATATCACCTTTGATAACAAAGTGTTATTTTAATCCAATGTACGTTCTTTAACAAAAATGTTATTTTAATTCTCACGCTACATTTTATAATAAAAATGTTATTTTTCTCTAATGCAACATTTTAAAATAAAAATGTCATTTCTTTTGCTAATGCAACATTTATGTGAAAATGTTATCCTTTTTTCTACTAATGCAACATTTTACATAAAAATGTAATTCCATTTTTAATATAACATTTTACATAAAAATGTAATTCTTGTGTTAACACGCTCTAACCAAAGTTATATTCTTTTTATGAATCATTTACATAAAAATGTAATTCTCATGTTAACACGCTCTAACCAAAGTTATATTCTTTTTATGAATCATTTACATAAAAATATAATTCTCATGTTAACACGCTCTAACCAAAGTTATATTCTTTTTATGAATCATTTACACAAAAATGTAATTCTCATGTTAACACGCTCTAACCAAAGTTATATTCTTTTTATGAATCATTTACATAAAAATATCATTCTCAATAAATCACATAAACAAAATGATAAATTTTGTTTTAACTATTTCTAATTAACTCAAATGTTAATTTTGAACCAACACATCTTAATAAATATCGCAAGATGATTTTGTTTAACTTTTTCTAATTAACACAAATGTTAATTTTGAATCCACAAATCTAATGAACCAAACGAATATATATAAATCTCAATAAAGATGAGATCTTTATCGCAAAATCAAATCTAGAATATTGGATCTGAAATAAAGAATAAATTTGCATCGCATAATTCCAACAAATATTACGAATCTCAAAAAGATGAGATTTTGATCGTATGAACAAAACGAATATATAAATCTCAATAAAGATGAGATTTTTAACTCATGGACAAACAAATATTCACAGCAATAAATAAATAAATCCTAATTTACCACATCGCAGATCAGAAAACATCGAAATACATACAGTGATTTAAAAGCGAGAAAAATAATTAAGATTAAATTATTTATAAAAATAGGATTTCTCACCTTAGTTTTTATTTTGGTGATTCAGATTTTGTTTTGCTGAAAATTCTAACTGACTCCAAATCGCTTCTAATCAGTTCTGAAATGGAGATCTCGTCGCCACGATTCTAACGCAACCGGAATTTCGATTTCATATGAGAAAGTTATGATTTTTCAAATAATATAAACTAGCGATGGAAATTATTGTTGCAAACCTTTATAATTATATAAACCGTGTTCTTCAGTTTAGTTCAATACTTCAATTCGGTTCTCTCTTCCAATCTGTTGTTCGATGTTCTGATCGAATTATATGGGGCTGATGTGCTCATGGAGGCACGCCTTCGCCGGAATTGGGCGCAGTTTGGCGGTGATCTGGCAGCGCTAGGGGGGTCGACGCAGCGACAGTTGGAGAGCTCGATTCTCGAGCTACGTGCAGCGGGAGGAGGTGCAACGGGTATGGAATCGAAGAGGGGAACGAGCTCTAAAAAAACTTAACTGGAGCGGAGTCTGAAAATGAGAGGAGGAAGAGTTATTTGGAGAAGAAGATTTGAGCTCTAATGGCCTTACGTTGAAGATGGCGGCTATAGAAATAGGATTTGGGTATTTTCTCTCTACTTTTTATAATATTTGTTGTTTAAAAATTCAAAAGAAAATTACATAGGAAAAAGGGATAACAAAAAGAAATTAATGCATGATTTATTGTCTGATGCGGGCATATAGAAAGTTGTGATGACCTTTTAAATTTCAAAATTCATAACAATAAATATCATAATATAGGCAACACATTCAATTGGATTAATAAGAATAAAACAGAGAAAAGAACGAAAATAAAAGGGAAGAGAGATAAGGTCATTAATTGTGGATCTAAACATTAAATCATGCATGACAATATTACAAAAGTTTGAATTCTTCCTATATATAATTTTTTTTTAAAAGGTACGTCAGATTGAAAAGGGGAAAGGAAATTAACGCCATGCATGAGAATGTATTGATTTCTTACTATATATCAAGAGGGTTTCCTAAGAATTAATGAAGAAATGAGAGGATAAATAAAGACAATATAATGTAACGTAAATAATAAATATTTATTCCAAACTACAACTGTACTTTCACGTAAGCTTGGACTATTACTAGTGATTTGGTTAAATTGTGATTTATAACTGGTAACTCTTTCATGTGCATTAAATTTGCCTATTCTGAAATCTCAATATTTAATTTTGGACATATATTTTTTTGTATACCTGCGTATCAAGTTAATTCTTCATCTTCATCTTAGTGAGACAATAATTTTTGATATATATATATATATATATATGTATGTATGTTCTTTACAGATTTCTTTTACATGGAAAGATTTTGTAATTTTTTTCCATCTTTAAACCACAAAACTAAATTGCACAAAACTAGAAACAAATTAAGGTAAATTTACGTCCACAATTTTCACAAAAGGTGGATTTTTGCATGATGTTTGTACTTACTAGATATTTCCCTATGTCTATTGAGATAGATAGTATGAAACACATTAAATACTTTTATTTACTTGCTTTTCTTTTGCAAGATATTAAGTTTCTCACAATTACACACATTTCACTTATAGTGATTAGAATAGGAATTTACTTATTTTAATCTTCTTCTCCAAAAAAAAAATCAGAATAACGACTAAGTCCCAAATAGATAGATTTCAGATTATTTTGTACATTCCTCTAAGCTCAAGTAAAATAATATTTTAGTTATTTTTAGTTCAAAATTAAACAATTAAACTTAATAAATTTTGCAAACATTCATGTATTCTATTTCCCTTATAGTCATTATATTTAAATTTACAATCTTAACAAATATTATGAGATTTCTCATTCAAATAATTAATATAATAAATTGCAATTCTTAAACAGTAAAGTGAAATGTCATTACAACATAAAAACACTGTTATAATAAACTGCATAATTTCCTTAAAAAAAAATTAATTTTACCCCTAAATTCAGGGTTGTTACGCAAAATTTAGATTTTTCTCTTCTATTAGAAAATTATTATTAAATAGGTCCGAATGGTTCTAGTTTCATAGAATTCCAACTTATATTGAGTTCTATTAACTCAATTGAAGTTTGAATCATCAAAATACAAACTACCGCGCTGTGGCAAGTTCGTTTTTAATTAAATTAAATTATAAACGTTTAAACTTCGTTATTTAAATAAATTTCAACTCCAATCTTCCATATAAATCAAACTAGTTTCTCAAATCTGACTTAAACATTTCGATTATCCAAAAGTGTTGATTATTTCCTTCAAAATTTCATAACTCGGTTATAAATTATTCACAACTCAATTTTTATATGAAATTCCAACTTCCTTGGACATAAATTATATTATAAATATTCGATATAATTGAATTCCAATTATGAATTTCATTTATGGGAATAATCAATTAATTTAACATCCCTTACCATTACAAACTAATATCATCCCTTGATAATAGTGAAGTTGTTGAAGTTGGGATATTTTATTTACCTCTCAGACCTTGACCGACAACATTCTTATCTTGAGATAGATAAAAGCTTGTAATACAAAAACTCGATTTAAATCTCACCTTCTATTCCATTTCCTATATTTGGAAATCTATTTCCAAATTACTCTATGAAAATTACTTCATCGTATTTATAAACATTGTTTATAAATTAACATCTTTATTAAAACAAACTTCCATTTTAATAATCTATTTGAAACCCGGTACCCATTTTGGAATATTTTATTTTTATAACATATATACATATAAACATGGAATCTATTTTTATATTTAAATTTTAAATTTTAGTTCCTACTCAATATAATTCCAATATCTTATCTGAAAATAATTTATTTTTATCAATTCAACATGGTCGAATTCTAATTATAAATCCATTTGGATTTATTTCAATTCATTTTACATACTGAATGTCAGAGTAAATTTCATCGTTTCCTTTCTTCGAAACGATTTCAAATTATAAATCCCTTTTTAAATTCATACTTGAATTTAAATTTATAAATTATCCAATGGAAATTCCCCTCTTTTATTTACAAACATCGTTTATAAATTTCACTTCTTATTTTAATTGTTTAGAAAAAGTTTTTATTTCAAATTTCATTTGAAATCCGATTTCTACTTCGAAAAATAAATTTTCCTTTTTAAATTCATACTTGAGTTTAAAATTTAATATTATCAAATGATAGTTTTTCTTTCCATTTATAAACATAGTTTATAAATTCAATTTCTTGCTTGTATTATTGAAAACAAGTTAATATTTTCTTACTTACTCGAAATTCAATTTCTTTTTTGGAAAATATTTTTTCCTTTTTAGATCTAATAATCCCTTTTTATGAATCTTTTTAATATCAATATCTTGAGCCAATGATATTCAAACATCCAAATACACAAATCATCCATTCAATTCAACACATCACACACCTATAAATAAGTAAATAAATTTTGTGGAATCCAGTTGGATCCCTCTAACCTATTTCCCTGCATCCACATATGTTGGACAACATGAATAATACCAATCTTGCTTACTGCAGGATATCGCGGTATAGAAGGTCGTCCACTCAATATATCATGGGCCGATAAAGTCATCCGCTAATGGTACTGCGGGAAATATCCAATATCCATATAATAGCGAAAATGTAACGACCCGCATTCTTCGCATCGAAGGATCGTAGAATATTTATTTCTTTCATATACGAAGTCGTATGGTCATGTAACTTTGGGAGACGACTAATGGGGTCATTTCCCATATTTTTAAATGACCGTTTTGCCCCTAGCTGATCTTGTTTTGACCATAACTTTTGACTGGAAAGGAATTTTGACCTGAAACCACTTCCATTGGCTCCGGATGATGGTTTACCTTTCCGTAGAGTGGTCGCATTATCCAAACAGACTCACCGTTTGTGAGATATGGCTGAAACAAGTTTCAGATGGTGAAAAACAGCTTAATTGGGCTTAACTGGGTGATTAACAGCTAGGCCCAAAGGGGAATTTCGGGATTAGGAGTTTAAAAGGGCTGTTAGGGTTTGGAGAATACCTTTTTCTCATTTTTCAGCCGTCACTATCCATTCCTCTTAACCTAGCCATGGCCTCTAACATCTAAAACATCCCCAAACCTCTTTCTAATTGAAGATTAGCCTAATCAACATCAAATTGAGGAGGAATAGCACCAAAGCAAGGTTAGAGCTGCTGTGTTGCATTGGGAATAGCGCCATAACAGAGATTTATTTCAGATCTAAAAGTTAATTTGTGGCCAAGGTGAGTGATCCTCACTAATTATGGTTAATTAAGGGTAATCAGTGTTAATTAGCGAATTTAAACATGATTAAATTCTGAAAAAATATTTATAAATTTCGAAATATTGTTTTAGGCCTCTGTTAGGAAATTTGGTTAATTTGGTTAAGTTTTGCTAATCATATCATCAGTTTTGCTTAAACATGCTTAGGGGAAAATATGGGATTTTGGCTATATTTGATCCGTTTAACCTTGTCATATTGTTGTTTTGGTGTTTGTGGTGACTTCTATTTGTTGCTATGACTGTATGGTATGCTTTGTGATTGATTAGAAGAGTTAGATTGGTCGAAACGCCGTCGTATGGCGTAAAACAGCCACTGGAAAAGTTGCAGGAAGCAGTGCAGGGTTTCGGATCGGATCGGGTTAGGGGGCTCGGGTCGGATCGGAGAACTGAGTAGAGAACCGAACCGGATCGGAACCTAGTACTAGAAGAGAGCTTAGCAAAAAGGAAGGCCTCTCGCATAAGGATTGGAGTTGGTATTGTACTAAAGCTGGACATGGGATCGGATCGGATTAACTGGAGGAAAGAAAGGCAGAACCGAACCAAGGCAGAAGCACCGAACCGAATCAAGATAGTGAGATAGCTGAACCCAAGTGACATGGAAACACCGAACCGAACCGAGGGTGGAGCTCCAAACCGAACCGGATTGCCAGGAAGTGGAGCAAGCCGAACCGAACTAGGGAAGGACAACTGAACCGAACCAGATTGGAGCTGCGATTACGCGACGACTTTTCTGAAGACCAACTCCAATTCGACCAAAACCCGAGATGCAAAGGAAGTCCAAATAGGAAGTAAAGCTCAGGATCCAATTGGGAACCAACGAGTTAACTTCATGAGTTGGGCTTTGCTGCGGGATGTGTGCTAAGGGGTTGTCGATGTCTATAACTTTGGATCACTATATGTAGGGGGTATGTGAACGGATTCAGGGCCACAGTGGCCTAGGTACGACTAAAGGGATATAGACCAATGAAGTGGGGTCATTTGTAAAGATTTTGGTCATGACTCCATGGGGCAAGCATGGTAGTAGCAGTAGTTGTACAAGTGGAACTCCGTCACTACTTCGATGGGTCTAGGGATTGACAGTGGTGGACATCGTATGCTTTATGCACTGAGTGAGAGATGTGAGAATGGTTGCTATGTTTGCCATCATTATTACATGCACACCCCCACCCCCCGTTATCTTTACACCATCTGTTCAGTGTCACCTTAGAGTATTGTACGGTATGTAGTGCTAACTCTTTGGTTGTAGGTCCAGGTTCAAGTATGGTTTAGTATACCTGTTATTGTTCTGTTTAGCTGCTTATCGCTCATACCAAACTTTTTGTCTGACCCAGAGTTTTATGTCTCTTCTTATTACTCTGAGTGCTCTCACGAGCAGACTAGAGACAGGTTAGGTGGTATGCACGAGTAGCTGTATCGAAGACGAGCAGGAGGCTTCCACGTATGATACATATATATAGATATTATCCCTGTGTTGCTGCGGTCACTACTTTGGGCATTAGTGGTGTACCTTTATTTATTTTGTTTAGAGACAGTAATTAGGAAAGTTGTAATAAGCTGTATTTGGATTTCCGCTACTCTAATGTTGATGTTGGTTTTAGTTACCAGCTTATGCACGGTCTCGCCTATTTTATGTCAAGTACATTACTATTATATTTTGTTCCATGCGCTGTGAGACATTCTACAGGTTTTCGATTAGTTCATTATCTTCTTTCCTTTCTTTGGCGACCGTTCCGTGCTAGTCGGGCATGTGTACAGCGCACTTTCGGAGGAAATGTCGGCTGGTGCGGGACAGGCCGTCACACTTGGTATCAGAGCTCTAGGTTGTTTAGTTAACCTAGGGAGAGATAATACGTATATGAGAGTGCGTATTTGTGATTATTTTGGATTTAAAAAGCTATATATATACTATTAGTATAGTTAAGGATGAAGTCGCACTGCACTGGCACCACTATGGAGATGGTTAATCGTTTTCTCTTTATAGATTGAACGATGAGCCGATATGCAAGGGGTACCGGTAGAGGAGTCAATAATGGGAATGCTGCTGATATCAGGATGATGTTTACTGACCTTATGAGAGAGATGCTTAGGGATGTGCAGAGGGCAGCTTCCAATGCTGGTAATGGTGGTGGTCCAATAGTGCAGGCGCCTAGGGCCGATTTCGCCAAGCTGAACAAGGATTATACTAGTCTTAGTGGGAAGCCATTCCACGGAACGGAGTCGGCTACGGATGTTCAGGATTGGTTGGATAGCTGCGAGCGTATCTTCGAAGATTTGGGTATCGAGGATGCGATGAAGAGAAGGCTAGCATCCCGTCATCTGCAAGGACGAGCAATGAATTGGTGGAATGCTATAAAGGCAGCTACTCCCGAGGATCAGATTACTTGGGATCAGTTTAAGGTTCGCTTTAGCGATAAGTTCATTCCAACTGCTCAGAAGTCAGTGTTGTTTAAGAAATTCTTGGAACTCAAGCAGAGTGGCAGACCTGTCTCGGAGTATATTGCCGAATTCGACACTTTGTCGAAATATGGGTTATCCCTAATAGATACTGCCGAGAATAAGAACGAGAAGTTCATAACTAGCTTGGATCCGTACTTGGGGGAAAGGCTTATTAACCACATCGATGAGACATTTGAATCGATTATGGGGAAAGCATTGAGGTCAGAGAGTCTTTACCCTAAGTCGAAGACTGAGGTTGCATCTGCAGAGGAGCCAAAGCCGCAAGCAAGCGGTGGAGGCAAGAATGGTTCTCAGAATAAGAGGAAGCAGAACCAGAATAAGGATGGCCAAAAGAAGAAGAAAGATGTTGAGTGCTTTAGCTGTGGTAAGAAGGGCCATTATGCTAGTAATTGTCGGGCCAAGCCAACAGATAGGAAGTGCTTCAACTGTAGCCAAGTGGGACATCACAAGGACAAGTGTCCGAAACCCCCTAAAGAAAAGCAGATGGTGAAAGCATATGCCATTAATGCTATTCCTTCTTCGTCGAATGCCCCAACTGCGGCGGAGAAGGGAAAGAATGTCGTTATTCAAGGTATGCTTTCTGTTTATGATGTTCCTGTTAGAGTTTTGTTTGATACCGGAGCTTCCAGTTCTTTCATATCTAGTGACCTGGTAGATTGTTTGGGACTGGAGCTTGAAATTATCGATAGACCTTTAGTAGTGACGAACCCGATTGGTGTTTCGACTAACCTTAGCATGATTTGATGTAATGTGGTCTTATCGAGTCATGGATGCATATTTGTTTGCGATTGCTTTGTTTTGGGCTTTACTGGGTTTGGCATTATTTTGGGAGTCGATTGGCTCCAAAGATATGGGGTGGTGGTAGAATGTGAGGGCTTTTTGGTGACAGCTAGAGCGGATGATGGGCGGAGGGTAGTGTTTGGTGGTTTACCTAGTGATGGGGTAATGGCTAGTTTTCTAAATTCCTTCGACATCTTGCATAGTGAGTTGTCAGGTTTGCCCTTGTTTGGCCAGTATCCAGACGTCTTCCAAGAAGTGACCGGGCTTCCACCACACCGAGAGATTGAGTTCCGTACTGATTTAGTGAAAGATGTCAGACCTATAGTGATGTCACTTCGTCATATGGCACCAAGGGAGCAGCGAGAGCTCGAGGTGCAAGTCTGCGATCTTTTGAAGAATGGATTTATCAGAAGGAGTGTTTCTGAATGGGGAGCACCAGTTGTGTTTGCTACCAAGGAGGATGGTTCCCTTCGATTGTGTGTGGACTACCGCGAATTGAATAAAGTGACGAGGAAGAATAAGTATCCTCTACCACGGATAGATGATTTGTTTGATCAGTTGAGTGGCGCGAGAGTATTCTCCCAGTTGGATCTCGCGATAGGTTTTCATCAGCTTAGGGTGGAAACTGAGAGTATAGCTAAAATGGAATTTCGGACGCCGTCTGGATTTTATGAATGGTTGGTCATGCCATTTGGGTTAACCAATGCACCAGCATATTTTGTGGATCTTATGAATAGAGTATTCAGAGAACAGTTGAATAAGTTTGTTCTTGTGTTCGTGGACGATATACTTGTTTATTCGAGGACAGAGGAAGAACACAAGGAACATTTAAGAATAGTGATGGAGGTGTTGAGAAAACACCAATTAAAAGCGAAGTTTTCTAAGTGTCACTTCTGGAGGAGGGAAGTGAGATTCTTGGGCCATGTTGTTTCAGAAAATGGTATCGCCGTGGACCCTGCGAAGGTGGCTACAATACAAGATTAGTCTACACCCAAGAATGCGACAGACATAAGAAGTTTCTTGGGGTTAGCTGGATATTATCGTAAGTTTATCCAAGACTTCTCCAAGATAGCAGCACTGTTGACTCAGTTGACCAAGAAGAATCAAGCTTTCGTCTGGGACGAAAAGTGCGAGAATGCATTCAAGAGTCTAAAGGAAAAGTTGACATGTGCACCAGTATTAGTCATTCCTAAAGGGAATGAAGAGATGACGGTATATACGGACGCATGTGGTACCAGACTAGGTGATGTATTGATGCAGGGAGGTAGGGTTGTAGCTTATGCAAGTCGGCAACTGAAACCACATGAGAAAAGATACCCTACCCATGATTTGGCAGCGATCGTGTTTGCACTGAAGATGTGGAGACATTATCTCTTGGGAGAAAGATTCGAGTTGTTTACTTATCATAAATCTTTAAAGTGTCACTTCTCTCAGACGGATCTAAATCTCCGACAACAAAGGTGGTTAGAATTCTTAGCTTCCTATGATTTCGATATCGCATACACACCAGGAAAGGGCAATGCGGTAGCTGATGCATTGAGTAGAAGACATGCCAATTTAGGGGATATGTTTCTTGAATGGAAGCAACTGGAGTACATCGATGGGTATGATTTCAGACCGAAGTGCGAGTTGGATCCAGAAATGTTAGCAAGTTTGATGATCAGACCCACTTTGATTGAGCGGATTGGTTCCAGTCAGAGGGACGATCCTAACCTATTGGATATCATCTCAAAGTTAGAGATGGGAATCGACGAAGAGATGAATAAGTATGGGCTTGATCGAGATGGATGGCTTAGGAAGAATGGAAGACTAGTTGTACCCAATGTTAATGGATTGAGAGATGAAGTGCTTAGAGAATGTCACCACTCAAAACTGACTATACACCCCGGTGGTAACAAGATGTATCGAGACATGAAGCAGACCTACTACTGGGAAGGGATGAAAAGAGACATTGGGAAGTTTATATCCAAATGCATGAATTGCCAACTAGTTAAACTGAGCAAAAGAAGCCTAGTGGGTTGTTGCAACCATTAGAGATTCCAGAATGGAAATGGGAACAAATCTCAATGGATTTCATTGGTGGGTTACTAAGGACTAGATTGGGCCATGAGAGCATTTGGGTGATTGTGGACCGATTGACTAAGAGTGCAAGGTTTATACCCGTCAAGTCAAACAGGACGGCAGCTAAGTTAGCGGAACTGTATATAAAGTGGGTAGTGAGATTTCATGGAATACCCAAAGGCATTGTGAGTGACCGAGATCCGTTGTTCACAAGTGGATTTTGGAAGAGCTTACGAGAGGCGTTAGGATCAGAACTACATCTCAGTACCGCGTATCATCCTCAAACCGATGGTCAAACAGAGAGGGTGAATCGTATATTAGAAGACCTCTTGAGAGCCTGTGTATTGGATTTTGGTGGATCATGGGATGACCATTTAAATCTAGTAGAGTTTGCATATAATAATAGTTATCAATCCAGTATTGGTATGGCTCCATTTGAAGCTTTATACGGAAGACCGTGCAACTCACCGTCCTGTTCGTTAGAGACCGGTGAGAAATATGTGCTTGGACCAGAATTAATAAGAGAAACATCAGACAAGAATAAGGTTTTCCAACAGCGAATGAAGGCTGCCCAAGATAGGCAGAAAAGTTATGCTGATAAGAGGAGAAGAGAATTAAATTTCTCAATTGGCGACTTGGTGTTTGTCAAGATTTCTCCGTTGAAGAGCTAGATACGATTTGGCAGGACAGACAAGTTAGCACCAAGATTTGTTGGTCCATTCCCAGTTCTTGAGCAAATTGGGAATTTGGCATACAAAGTTGAATTACCAGAGAAGATGGCAGGAGTTCACAACGTATTTCATGTTTCCCAGTTAAGGAAAGTTCGTACACGACCCAGATGTGACTATTTCACCTGATCAGTTGGATGATATCGAAGTTGAACCCAAGGCGGTTGGGAACCGCAAGCCTATGCGTATTGTTGGGAACAATACGAAGCAACTTCGAAGGAAAGCGGTGAATCTAGTCAAAGTCTAGTGGGGGCGAGAATGAGAATGACTGTACTTGTGGGACAGAGGAGAACATTAGGAAGACATATCCAGAACTCTTCGCCTGGTATGATTTGAGTTTCGATTTAGTCTTTCCGCATGCTAGGATAGGTTTGTTTTAACTGTTTTGCATGTTTGATTGTTGTATATGATTGGTAGGCATGCGGGATCCTTTGTATGCTTTGGAATTAAGGAATTTCGGGGATGAAATTTCTTAAGGGGGGAAGAGTGTAATGACCCGCATTCTACGCATCGAAGGATCGTAGAATATTTATTTCTTTCATATACGAAGTCGTATGGTCATGTAACTTTGGGAAACAACTATTGGGGTCATTTCCCATGTTCATGATTTTTTCCAATTTTCAAATGACCGTTTTGCCCCTAGTTGATCTTGTTTTGACCATAACTTTTGACTGGAAAGGAATTTTGACCTAAAACCACTTCAATTGGGTCCGGATGATGGTTTACCTTTCCGTAGAGTGGTCACATTAGCCAAACGGACTCACTGTTTGGGAGATATGGCTAGAACAAGTTTCAAATGGTGAAAAACAGCTTAATTGGGCTTAACCGGGTGATTAACAGCTAGGCCCAAAGGGGAATTTCGGGATTATGAGTTTAAAAGGGCTGTTAGGGTTTGGAGAATACCTTTTTCTCATTTTTCAGCCGTCACTATCCATTCCTCTTAACCTAGCCATGGCCTCCAACATCTAAAACATCCCCAAACCACTTTCTAATTGAAGATTAGCCTAATCAACATCAAATTGAGGAGGAATTGCACCAAAGTAAGGTTAGAGCTGCTGTGTTGCATTGGGAACAACGCCATAACAGAGATTTATTTCATATCTAAAAGATAATTTGTGGCCAAGGTGAGTGATTTGCATAGTTCCTCACTAATTATGGTTAATTAAGGGTAATTAGTGTTAATTAGCGAATTTAAACATGATTAAATTCTGAAAAAATATTTATAAATTTCGAAATATTGTTTTAGGCCTCTGTTAGGAAATTTGGTTAGTTTGGTTAAGTTTTGCTAATCATATCATTAGTTTTGCTTAAACATGCTTAGGGGAAAATATGAGATTTTTGCTATATTTGATCCGTTTAACCTTGTCATATTGTTGTTTTGGTGTTGTTGGCCACTTCTATTTGTTGCTATGACTGTATGGTATGCTTTGTGATTGATTAGAAGAGTTAGATTGGTCGAAACGCCGTCGTATGGTGTAAAATAGTCACTGGAAAAGTTGCAGGAAGCAGTGCAGGGTTTTAGATCGGATCGGGTTAGGGGGCTCGGGTCGGATCGGAGAACTGAGCAAAGAACCGAACCGGATCGGAACCTAGTACAAGAAGAGAGCTTGGAAAAAAGGAAGGCCTCTCGCATAAGGATTGGAGTTGGTATTGGACTAAAGCTGGACATGGGATCGGATCGGATTAACTGGAGGAAAGAAAGGCAGAACCGAACCAAGGCAGAAGCACCGAACCGAATCAAGATAGTGAGATAGCTGAACCCAAGTGACATGGAAGTACCGAACCGAACCGAGGGTGGAGCTCCGAACCGAACCGGATGGCCAGGAAGTGGAGCAAGCAGAACCGAACCAGGGAAGGACATCCTAACCGAACCGGATTGGAGCTGCGATTACGTGACGACTTTTCTGAAGACCAACTCCAATTCGACCAAAACTCGAGATGCAAAGGATGTCCAAATAGGAAGTAGATCTCAGGATCCAGTTGGGAACCAACGAGTTAACTTCATGAGTTGGGCTTTTGCTGCGGGATGTGTACTAAGGGGTTGTCGATGTCTATAACTTTGGATCACTATGTGTAGGGGGTATGTGAACGGATTCAGGGCCACAGTGGCCTAGGTACGACTAAAGAGCTATAGACCAATGAAGTGGGGTCATTTGTAAAGATTTTGGTCATGACTCCATGGGGAAAGCTTGGTAGTAGCAGTACTTGTACGAATCAAACTCTGTCACTACTTCGATGGGTCTAGTGATTGAAAGTGGTGGACATCGTATGCTTTACGCACTAAGTGAGAGATGTGAGGATGGTTGCTATGTTTGATTTGTTTGCCATCATTATGACATGCACACCCCACCCCCCGTTATCTTTACACCATCTGTTCAGTGTCACCTTAGAGTATTGTACGGTATGTAGTGCTAACTCTTTGGTTGCAGGTCCAGGTTCAGGTATGGTTTAGTATACCTGTTATTGTTCTGTTTAGCTGCTTATCGCTCATACCAGACTTTTTGTCTGACCCAGAGTTTTATACCTCTTCTTATTACTCTAGGTGCTCTCACGAGCAGACTAGAGACAGGTTAGGTGGTATGCATGAGTAGCTGTATCGAAGACGAGCAGGAGGCTTCCACGTATGATACATATATATAGACATTCTCCCTGTGTTGTTGAGGTCACTACTTTAGGCATTAGTGGTGTACCTTTCTTTCTTTTGTTTAGAGACAGTAATTTGGAAAGTTGTAATAAGCTGTATTTGGATTTCCGCTACTCTGATGATGATGTTGATGTTGGTTTTAGTTATCAGCTTATGCACTGTCTCGCCTGTTTTATGTCAAGTACATTATTATTATATTTTGTTCCATGCGCTGTGAGACATTCTACAGGTTTTAGATTAGTTCATTCTCTTCTTTCCTTTCTTTGGCGACCGTTCCGTGCTAGTCGGGCATGTGTACAGCGCACTTTCGGAGGAAATGTCGGTTGTTGCGGGGCGGGCCGTCACAGAAAACCACCAAGCCTAAATATAACTAATATATATCATATAAAATAGCCACAATCCAAAATTATTCAATGCATCCAATCAATCAATAAACAACATATAAAAATTATTTTAAATTAAAATTTGTTTAATAAAATTATAAACGAATTCCAGAGAATGAGTTTACTTACCTTGATTTTTATTAGCTGAATATCCAGTTAGATTCCTTATCTTCGCAACTACGATATACTCGAATGAATTTATACTTACGATTATTTATTTTATTTATCGATTAAACATTTATTTATTTAAATTAACAACTAAAATAAGTAAATTAGTCTTTGTATTTTAAAATTTTATAAAACATATACCTTGCTGTCTTACAAATTACTCCACTAATTCCCAAAATAAATCTCCAAACATCAAACTATAAATAACCCCAAAATAGCTCTATCCCACTTCGACATTTTACCGAATACCTTGCATACAACTGCCATCTTTTTTGAACCAATACTAGAACTCAAGAATCTTCACCTATACTCGCTGTCCCAACATCAACAGCTCACACAAATCATATTTTGATTTGACCACTCTTACCTGCTAGTGCCACAGAACTTACAACCCATTCTATGTCCAGAAAGTCACCAGAAACCCACCTCCTTTCCAATTATTTCAACATTCAAAGCCATCACCTGATTCAATCCCACAGTGAATCACGCAGGCTTCGAATGATAAAAAAAAAGACCATCACTAAAAACGAGTTACAGATCTCGCCTCCAATTGAACCACCTACCTTCTTCCAACGAAATGCTTCAAAAATTCCACTGCCTTCCCCGAATTCACGGATCAAATTTCCCCTACGTCCCACTGAAAACACAGCGCCTCAAACCACGCAATTGCATCCTTACTAAATGTCCAGACAAATCATCAATTGCAAACTTTCAAACTCCCCCAATTCCACCCAGTTCGTTCATCAATAAATCCATCCCAGTCGCCCCCTTCAATCCCATCGCATACTTATTTTACGGTCGGAATCCCCTCAACACAACCCAGAATCGAACACCACCTACATCGCGCACCTCAATAACCCATGACCGAAACTTCTTCCTGCAAATCGCAAGTACTTCCACTGACATCGAGCTACAGGAAACATGACGGTTTCGATCGTGATTCCCTAATATAATTTATTTTTTTAATATAAAACCATGAATCAATTTCAAGATTTAGACTAGAAGAGAAGTGAAAGAAATGACAGATGGGTTGAAATGAAATTCGAGTTTAAGAATGGATAGATGGATGCGAAGGCGAGGGATTATCATATAGGAGCGGGAGCATACCAACGTACACAAGCCATTAAATTGTTGCTTCTTAGATGTCGGAGGAGGGCGACAATTTTCCTACTCATGAAGAAAAAATGAGCTGCGTGATTTAATAAATTAAGTCGACCTGTTGGATAAATTACATACACTAATTTATTTTTGAGTTGATTTTGAACTGACGTAGATAATTATATAATAAAAATATCTTGCGGTAACGGACACCAATCGGGGGGCAATAACTGACATTTCTAAGGTTTAACCATTATTCTGAACACATTGGAACAAATTTCGAAGCCTAGTTCGATCATATGGAAAAGATAAAAATTTAAATTTACGTGTTAAATTAAATTCAATTTAATTATTTGTAAGTGTTTTCTAACCGTACGATCCAACGATAAATCCGAACGTTACCGAATTTGAAATTCGAAAATAATACTATATTAAGGATCTGATGGAACTAGTTTCGTTGAATTCTAAGAATGATTGAAATTTGACTATTTCACATATCAATCAAAATTGATTAAAATATAATCTAAATTCAAACCCACAAAATTCATCGACAATAAATTATTATTATTGTTCGAATTCAATGTAGAATTTATATTAATCGATATAATCGTTTTGATTCAATTTTAACTTTGAGTTCAATTGTTTGTTGTTTCCATATTCGATATTAAATCGTATATCGATTATTAAATCGATAAATTCCATATAAAAATTCATTTATGTTTCCAAATCAATATTTAAAACAATATTAAATGTTTAAAATAAATCAACTAAAAATACGGGTTGTTACATTCATTCCCTCTTAAAAGATTTTCATCCCCGAAATTATTAAGGCAGAAGAAATGCTACAGACCCATTAACTTTCAAAAGCACACTTTGTTATAACTCAATATATCATATTCTATTACCCAAGTCCCATACAACATTAAGTTTTCATAGAAATATTTAATTTCCTATTTCCCATTCAATAACCTTCAAATTAATTTCAATTTGAAAATCATCTCTTTAATCTTTACAAAAACTTTCAAAAATTTTGAAATTTTTTCTAACTTCTTAAATTTTGGAAAAATTTCACAGAGTCTCCCTTGTACGGAGGAGCTTTTGCGATATATAAAAAGAGATGAAAAAGTATACATTGACTCACACTGTCGGAAAACGGTACATATATCCTAATTTGATATTTTTGCATAGGCGTACCTTATATAAGTGTTTATCTAAGCAAGCGTGCTTAGTATATTCACAATCCACGCAACCAAAACTAAGCCAGGCAGGTCCATGTACCTGTACTTACTCAATTTAAACTCATCAACCTCATAATATTAAGGTTTCAATAACTTTCATTCATTTAATTGGTTAACCACATGGATTCATTTCCAAACAAGTCGCATCATGTCTATATAACTTGTATATGCTAGTACAAGTCCCGTTATTAAGTATATACCTCATTTTATTCAGATTACACACCATATTACTCACATTTACTTTATTTGAATGATTTTCGATATATATATTCACATTCAAATCGTATTCCATTTATATGTATTTAAATTTATTCAAATTGATTTAAATCAATTTGTTTATTTTCATTTTCGACAAACAAAAAAGACTCTACTCATCCTTGGCATTATTTGGTTAATAAAATAACCACTTATTTTTCTGGCTAATACTAAATTGATTTCAAATCGATTTAACCATTTTAATCTATTTAACTGTACAAAGCTGAGTTTTAAATTCCAAAATTCAAATTCCCAGAATTTATTTCAAATTCTCCTTAAAATCATATAAATATATATATATATATATTTATTTCAATCTCAAATTCAAACATTTGAATTTTCCAAAACAAATTGTTTTCTTTTAAACAAAGCTCCATTGAGAATTTTTTTCCTAAGGTAGCAATCCGTCACTTGGAAACTCGAAAATGAACACCGATGATGCTGAAGTCATCATTAGAATTATTTCCCAATGACTAAAGTCGGTTCAATGCCCTATCACTTTCAAAATCCATTCAATATGATTTTTATTCAAAAATCTTTCCAAAACAAAGCTTATATTATTTTAATATATTTTGGAAAAATATTTTCCAACTTTCCAGGATTTAATTCCAATTCTGGTTTGAATTTGATTTTAGTTCATCTCATTTGTATATTTCATCCTTATACAAATTCTATTTAGTTAGCTATAACCATTCCCATTTTATAGTTTAATTCGGTTATAATCTCAATCAACACATCCATATAATATAATAATTTCTAAAAATTATCCCTTTCATATAAAAATATAGTTTTGGGTAAAATTATTTCATTTACCCAGCTTTTAAAACAATACAGTGTTGAATTACTCTGTTCAAGCATCAATAATACCTTTTGATACAGTTGATCATACTATGTCGACCAGAGTTCATAAACCACTCGACAAACCAATCAACGCAATATAAAACAATTTTTATATCTACTTGCAAATACGCTCTCTCATATATACACTCGACTCATTCTAGGGTACTACTGACCCTATCTCTAATGAGTAAATCCCCACCAAAGCCTAGGTGTTTGCTCAACCTAAGCTCTGATACCAAGTGTAATGGCCCGCAAATCCGTGCTATCTGAGTGACTAATAAAACACACATCCAACCCACATTGCACAGAAATATGAGTCATTAGGTGTAAAGAAAAAGAAACAGATAAAAGATATAACAAGGAGAACATCAGAATCCCATAGCGGAACGAAGAATATCATATATCATAACTTTGAAATATGAATCTGAATTTGTATATACATACCATATCAGAGTACAACACATATACATCACAACGGAAATAACTCTAAATAACAAATGGTGAAGCCTCCTGCTTCAAGATCCTCCAAGTGTATCTGTAAAAGCCTGAACACTTGACTACCTATACAAATTTGGGCATTGTAACAACCCGGAAAACCAGAACCAATTTAAAAATTTATTTTAAGGGAATTTTGATAGAAAATGCATCAGAATTTAAAAATTCCATCTTTTTAAAAAAATCTTTTAAATAAAATTATGATGTTATTTATGTATGATTTCAAATTTATTTCTAATAAACAATTATTTGTAATTAGATAAATAGTGATTTATTACAATTGAAATTAGTATCAAGTTGTATGTATATTGGTAATAATTAACTTCAAACAATTGATAATAAAAGAAAACAGTAGTTGAGTCATTGTTTTGTTAAAAACTTTAATATAAGTGTTTTATGATAATTAATGATAAAATCAACTCCATGTATGTATATTTATTTTATTTATTCTTGCATGAGCATTGAATAAGTTTATTTAAGATATTATGTAGACTCTAAATAAATTATGATAAAGATGTCATTATGTTATAATATGTAGTGTTAGATAAACATGTCATTATGTTATAATTTGTCATTATTAGATTAAAAGAAAAAAAATTATCTTTAATACTTTCCTTGTCTATCCAAAGTGTGACGATCATTAATTAATAAATTTTAAAATGTTAATGACTGCATTCGTTTTCAATGACCTTCCCTCTTCATTTGTTTCCTTAATTATATTAAAGTTTTTTTTTACATTCTATTAATTTCCTTCCCTCCATTCTATTTACATGTATCTTATTTTGTATTCTCATTTCTTATATCTCCTTTCTCCATTTTGTTAAATATACGTATTCTCTTATTTTTATATTATGTTATTTATATTCAGAAGCAAACAAAATAAAATAATATCGTAAACTTTTAATTTTATCTATGTAATAACACATGATATTTAATACTATATGTTTTGAAATTAGAAAAGTTGCAAACTTTCTAACAATCAGCATTAAATAAGTAATCTTGCATTCATTTCTTCCCGTTTATTCTCTCTCCCATTGTTATTTACTTTTGAAATTTGAATGAAAAATAAATATTGTCCCATCATGTCTAGTCAGCGAATTTATTTCATTTGTAACCTGCTACATATGTAGGGACACATGTGAGGGATAAAATAAAATATATAACCAAATATATATATTTTGGCTCCACTATATAACATCCTAAACTTCTCTAAACCTATTCCTGATCACAAAACAATGACAACCTATTTCTCTTTTTTTTTTCTAAACCTAATTGCAAGCTTCTAAGTTCAAAAACAATTCAAGGAAAAACTATAAATTGCAAAGCTGAGTTGTTTGAACTTGTATGAGTATAAGCTTCGATTGGTATGAGTTTGAAGCGATTCGGAGTCGAAAAGTGTCGGAAGGAAGAAGAGGAGACATTGGACTCGTGGCATCGTACACGACATTCTAGAAGCGAGCAGGGGAATTTAGATCGATCGATAATTTCTGAAGAATTTCAAAGCACGGTGAGATTTCTTTTTTGAAATTAAAATTAATTATTATTGTGTTGAGAAATTTATTTATATATATGCCGTAAAAATTTCAGTTGTATGTGGTATGTGATGTGAATTGATTTACTTTGTTGGTGATGATACGTTGGATGAAATTGGATTGATTAGGAATTGTTTAATCATATAACCATTAGATTTGTTTTACAATAAAAATTCTCTTTTTATTGTAAACATGTTAATCATAAAATTGCTAGATTTGTACATAAATAAAAATCCATTTTTTATTGTCATATGATACATAGAAAGTTATGTAAATAAAAATGTTCATTTTATTGTCATATGAAACATATGATTTGTTATTAAATAAATATGTTCATTTTATTGTCATATAAAACATATGATTTGTTATTAAATAAATATGTTCATTTTATTGTCATATGAAACATAGGATTTGTTATAAAATAAAAATGTTCATTTTATTGTTATATGAAACATAGAAAGTTGTATAAATAAAAATGTTCATTTTATTGTCATATGATACATAGAAAGTTGTGTAAATAAAAATGTTCATTTTATTTTCATATGAAACATATGATTTGTTATTAAATAAATATGTTCATTTTATTGTCATATAAAACATATGATTTGTTACTAAATAAATATGTTCATTTTATTATCATATGAAATATAGGATTTGTTATAAAATGAAAATGTTCATTTTATTGTCATATGAAACATAGAAAGTTGTGTAAATAAAAATGTTCATTTTATTGTTATATGATACATAGAAAGTGGTGTAAACAAAAATATTCATTTAATTTTCATATGAAACATAGAAAGTTGTGTAAATAAAAATGTTCATTTTATTGTCATATTAAACATAGGATTTGTTATAAAATAAAAATGTTCATTTTATTGTCATATGAAACATAGGATTTGCCATAAAATTAAAATGTTCATTTTATTGTCATATGATACATATAAAGTTGTGTAAATAAAAATGTTCATTTCATCCTCATTAGAAACATAGTAAATGTAATGCGAATAAGTTATTCTTTTTGTTCTTCATTAGAAACATAGTAAATGGAATGCGAATAAAATATTCTTTTTGTTCGTCATTAGAAACATAGTAAATGTAATGCGAATAAAATATTCTTTTTATTTGTCATTAGAAACATAGAAAAATGTGTAGACAATAAAATACATTCTTTTTATTGTAACATGAAATGTAGAAAATATGTAGACAATAAAATACTCTTTTATTGTAACAAGAAATGTGATTGAACCAAATATACTTGGCTGCTGATATTGATTGTGATTGATTGATCGTTCGGATTATGCTCGACCAGTTTATGAGCAAAATATGCTTTTACATTTATACCTATGTGCTAACACCTTGTGAAACGCTTCACGATTTGACTATAAGGTGTTTAGCGATGTTTATTTCAAAATTTAATAAATGATTTTGAAATGATATTTCTTAAGTAAAAAGAATAGTATTCCCGATTTTGGATAGGGAATGTTTTATAAAATGTTTTATAAAACAGAAGGGATTTCGAGGGCTATACCCGATGTTTTCGAAATGATTTGGAATTGGAAATCTATATAGATTTGAAAGTACTTGTGATTATTATGTTATGAAACGATTTTCCCTACTTCGGAATATGAAATGATTTGGTATGTGGCTAGAGAGACTCGAGTAACCTGGACGACTAAAAGTATGAGTGTTATAGCCTTAAATGGCTTTGGGCGGTGTATACTTCCATGCGTAGGAGGTGCATCGTCAGTGTAGCCTGCTCCATAGTGGGAGGTGCACATATATATCGAGTTGCTTAGGTGCGTGCCATTTTCCTTGTCGACGGGGAGCGTGATATTTGGTTGCATACTTGTTTGTATACATTTTTACGTTTTGGAATTCATATTTCCAAATGTTTTGTTTTTGAGATCCCGAAGTGAAATCTACTTTATTATAAAAGCTAGATATGTATTTCAAATGGTTTGAAATAAAAGAAATCGCGGAATAAAGTCCAAAGAAATAATTTTTGTAAAGTGAATTGGATTTTGAAATCTAAGTTTAGGGATTAAGCCTAAATGGGTAGATTAAGGAATTGCATGTTGACTGATGCATTGTAGATCCATATCTTTATTTACGGTAGTAGTATATGCACTGGCAATCCAATGGAGTAAACTCGTTCCGCGTTAGCGGCGTGGTCCTGTGATTAGCCTTATTATTATTAAATAGGTTAAGTAAGATTTCTCATACCAGTCCCATGACTGACTCGTAGTTTGTTTCGCTTGCAAACTCAGGTGCCCCTATTTTCCATACGGGCAGTCGAGTTGTTTGTTTTGCAGATATTTAATTATTGAGCAGGATTCTGGATTGAAGCTTTAAGCTGTGTCCAGAGCATTGATAGTCTTCCGCTGCGTTGTATCAAATTTGTTGTAAATTAATCTTCCGCTGTATTATTATTTTTCAATGTACTCTGATATATTTTGTACTTTGATGTAACATTATTATGATGTTTATAAAAGTCTTTTGTTTTTTGTTCAGATGTGTTGTATGCCCAAAGTTAGTGTATGCGGGATTCGAACGGTCTTGGTCGATTTTGCGATCGATTAGGTTCGGGCGAAATCCGTGTCATTACAGGCACCCAAGAGTTTAGAGTAAAATTAAAAAAACCTGGGTCAGTCATGAGACTGGTGTGAGTAAACTTTGAAAAACCTTTTGAAAGAAAGGGTAATAGTAAGACCGATCCACACATAAATACGGATGGTTTTTACCTTACGATAACAAAATCATTTTTGATATCAAAATCCAGTGATATTATAGTAATGTCTAATCAAATAAATAACCATCTAGTAGAACGCTTACATATCGCGCTCTACATACATAGTATGAAATCAAAAACCGCAGGGCGCTTATTGGAGATTGGATTCCAACTATGACAAGGTATGTGATTACCTCCTGATCAGTGTACACTAGAAAGGATACGCTAGGGTTCAACAAGAAGATCTTGCACTCGTCCACACATGACCGGTTACACATTTAGCTTGAGTATACCGAATGTATTATCAGCCACGATTGTCGGTCGTCCAACCGTAACCTGTACGGTACATAATCTAAAGAAGAACAATTTAATTTTCTCTAGACTGATGATAATACACCCTGCTTGGGTATGACCCAAATAGCATGTGACGACCCCAAACCCCTGTTCCACGGTGGCAAGGGTAATCTTTGGAATATAACACATAAATAGATTACAGCAGAACATAAATATATAAATACACCAGATAATGAACAACAAAATACACTAGATAAGCATAATCATCAGAGTTTCATAGTATACAGGATCATACTTAATACAAAATACAGTTCAACTATACATAAAATGTCTACAGCAGAATCAAAACATAATATGTACAACAGGAGCTGAACATCATAAAAAGAAAAAAAGTGATAGAATCCATCTTCAGCTCCATAGCTATCCAGAAAGAGCCTGCTAAAACTTGAATACAAGGCTGCCCATGTAGAAAATAGGGCACCCGAGTTTGTAAGTGAAACAAACTACGAGTCAGTCATGGTACTGGTATGAGAAATCTACTTAACTTATTTACAAAAAGGCCAATCACAGGACCACGCCACTAACGCGGAACGGGTTTACTCCATTGGATTGCCAGTGCTCAAAACAAGTAAATCTTTTAAATATCGCAACGCTTTTTACAAAAATGAAGCCATTATAAGACTCAGTTCCCATCACACAATGCAACGCAAACTGGAGGATAGAGTTTTACCTTATAATGGCCAAAAGATGCTTGATACGAATAAAATAAACGTATTTGGTATTATTACTAGTGTTTATATGTTTCAAAAACAATTTCAATCATAAGTATCAATCATAGACGGCATGGGTACCATATATCATGTCACCATATATAGGTTTACAATCAAAACCGCACGATGTCGTATTTGGAAATTGGATTTCCGTCATGAACCAAGGCAAGGGATTGTCCTTACCGCTTCGAGACTCTCTAGCCCGAGCCTCAGGAAAGTACTCAGTCAAGCCTTGGATCATCAGGGCTGGTCCACACGGAGTGGATTAAAATGCCTGAACACAGCGTTTCCCCGTCCTATGGGGCGTAAATTGTCATATACCGACCAAACCATCGGCCCCGTAACGACCAATATAACCGAGGCGCCTCACAATCCATCATCCACATAAGTAAAATGCCTGGGCGTGTAAAACCCAAAACACCACTCCTAGCTAGAAAGAAACGCATGTCCTCCCTGATGTCCTCTCCCGTTTCTGGCTCATACAGGGGTGTGAGGCCCACGAATCAACGCTAAACACAAAGCTAGCTATTTAAAGCCATGGTTTGATCATCAACCACAAGGCTCTGCTTTTCAACAAAAGCCTTGATCACAACATCTCCATATGCCACGTTGTCAATCTATAACGTCAGACACACATCCATTTACAAGTCCGTTTTGGGTCAGAACGAAACCGGAGGCACCTTATTCCTCTCCCGTATGTCCTATACAGGAGAGAGGCCCTCGCACATCCGAACAATCAACAAGTACGTCCGGACAACCACCACTGTAACCCCTTCAGGGCAGCAACTCCCATCAAAGGAATCAGTAGTCATCCATTCGATGTGAAGATCCTCGATCTTGCACCGTCTTCATATCTTCGACTTCCAAACGTCGATTAATTATTTGAAATGAGAATTAACTCGGCCTTTTCAAATAATTCACGTATATTTAGAATTTCAAATCAATTAATTTCAATGGTTAAATTATCTGACATCCATAATTCAGTTCATTAATGTAATTTTCACGTCAAACACATTCAACCATCAAATATCCTATAAACTGAGTAAATTCAGTTTATTTCCATTCCATATCATTTATAATATTTAATAACGATTTATCACTCTTTTTATTTATTTAAATATAGCCAATTTATTCAAACGACACTTCAGGCCATAACGCGACCAAGGCGTTGTTTTTCTTCAGATTTGATTTACGTATATCTGAAAATCTAACCATTGGATCTTTACAAATTTCATACCATTAGAAAGATCTTTTCAAAGCGGACCCAACGGTTCCAGTTTTGGGAAAATCCGACGGTCAGATCTCCCAGCACAATCGTTTGAAGTTACGATTTCCAAAATACGAACTGCAGCGTCGTTATTCGATTAAATTAATTATATTTTTATATATTAATATAATCCATTTTGGCGCTGTTCTCATTCAGATTTGAATTTAACATTTCACAAAATCTAACCATTAGATCTTTAAAAATTTGGTGTCGTTGGAAAGATATTTCCAAAGCGGACCCAATGGTTTCGGTTTCGGGAAAATCCGATGGTCGGATCTCCCGCAATAATCGTTTAAAATCACGGTTTCAAAATATGAATTGCAACTTCGTTATTCAATTTATTTTAATTATATATATAATCCGTTCTTTGATTTCCAAACCATTTTCATTTCATATATTTGACAAAATAATATTTTTACCCAACAAATATTTATTTCAACACATGACTATTTTTAACACTTCATATATATAGTAAAAATGTGATTTTTATTGTTAAAACAATTTATTTCAAATATGAATATTTTATATACTATGTACATACAATAAAAATGTTATTTTTATCGTTCAAACCATTTTATTTCATACATTTGATAAAAATGTTATTTTTATCGTTCATACCATTTTATTTCATACATTTGATAAAAATGTTATTTTTATCGTTCAAACCATTTTATTTCATACATTCGATAAAAATGTTATTTTTATCGTTCAAACCATTTTATTTCATACATGAATATTTTTCCAACACATGAATATATTTCAATACATGAATATAAATCAAACGCAGGAATATTTCAGAAAATTTCGGTAGCATAATGGCAGGGTAGTTAAAACCGACACCGTCCCGAGTACGGCTCCTTGCTCTACCTTAAAGCCTCGCAGCTTTTAACAATGGAGATTCCAATATCTAGTTCTTACGCAAACGAATTTTTTCCATATACTAATCCTATTGGGATTTTAACCACAATCTATCATATCAAATCAACCATATGTAGTATTCACCAAATTTCACATCAACCAAATCCAAACAATCACAATCAATATATATCGTCCATGGTCAATGGACGAGGGGAGTATATATATATATATATATATATATATATACAGATATACGTATATAAATATATTTCTATTTCATTTCAATAGCATTCCAATTCCACTCAACACACATATGATTTTTACAACGCATATATAACTTATACATCGCCCATACAACTTATATAACGCTTATACATGAGGTGTACAACGCTTATATAACTCATACATTGATTATTTAATTTATACATCGTCATTCCATATCGTTTATAATTTATAAATCTCACATTGGGTCCCACTCCTCCAAAAATTGTAGGAAGCTCCAAAAATTCTCCGTCTCTTCTAGAGTGTAAAAGCTGTCCACACGAGTCTAATATCTCTTGTTTCACTGGATTTCGACTACACAACAAAAAGATATGATTTTTAAACGATAAACTAACTTTGCGACACTTTTAAACTGTTATAAATAGTTTAAATTAATTAAACCGTATACCTTCAGTTTGGTTCAAACTTAGGTCTCGATCTTGCTTCCAAACCGCGACGCTATAGCACGATCGGACTTCACCATGTTGTAGTGCTCCGAAAGAGCTTTCCAGTGCCCGTGGTTTTGTCCAACTCGAGCTCGAGATGGAGGCACGGCAGCGCTATGAATGTCGACACTTCAGGGGCCTGGATCTCAACTAATACACGACGATTTGAGGTGAGGTTGGTATGGATTGGAAGGACTTGGGGAGTACTACAAAATCCCCAACTGGAGCTTCTGTAACACCCCACATTTTTGACATAATTAAAAATGTACAAATATGTATATATGCATAGATAGGTAAATAATGGTGATGTATAATGAAAAATTAATTCATACATTGAAGAGTAAAGAAATTAATGCGATAACAATATGTGTAATCGAAGAGATGAGAAAATAAAAATACTTAATTTAAATATCAGGAATTAAGTAAAACAGACATCACCATTGCGTCCATCTCGGAATTCTGGTCAAGATAGACACCTGGTTTGCGTAAAACGGACATCATATGAAAAAGTTATTAAGCCTAGAAGTTTGTATACGCACATGAGAAATATATATATATATATATATATATATATATATATATATATATGTGTGTGTGTGTGTGTATATACACAAACAAATTAAAATATAAAATAAAGAATAAAATAAGGATTATATGTAATAAATACATGCACTGAAAAAAAATGTAATGCATGCATTAGAAGAAAAAGATTCATGCAATGGTTTAAGTTAAGTATTGTTACTAACATGAAAAAGAGAAGTAAGGAGAGAACAATAATTATCATTGTTCTAAGACTTATGTAACATCCCGAATTTTTCGGCCATTTAAAATCGAATATTTAAATCAGTTTTGAAATATAATGGATTTTTAATCGAATTTATTTAAATAGAGTTCGAATATATATATATATATATATATATATATTATTTAAAACCCGGATTGTATATGTCGAATTTGAATTCTATATTATTTGAAATTTGAGATGTTGGCTTAAATAAATATAATGATATTAAGTTATTTTCGTTAATTGAATTAATGAATTTAAGTTATATAGTGTATCGAGTTTTTGAGACTTAAAAATATTTAAACCAATCTAAAGCTTATACCCATCGGCATTGTATTTGGTTGCAAAACAGATGAAAACCAAATTTCATTTTTCCATACATGATCAGGGATGGCCCATGAATCCAAAGCATATATAAAAATTTCTGTACTACTCAAGAATAGTAACACACCATACACATAAAAAGGGAACAACTACTAAAAGGGGTACAGCTAAAACAGCTAGGATTGGTACAATGCATAGCTAAACAAAATTTAAGTACACCTTTGGCCGATTAAACAATATAATGAATAGAAGAATATATGTACATATGTTCATATACATCAATCTGCAACTAGAAAAATCAAAACAGCAAAAATACTGTAACTATATATATACCAAAACATGGTTGAATCTATCACTGATCTCGTATATTTTAAAATCTAAGCAAAATCTTTATCAAAGTGTCAAAATCAACTAGATTTATCACGAAATCCATCAGCCATCACCATACGAAATCTGCAAAAAGGAAATAAAAAGGAAAAGAGAAAAAATACGGTTAGAATAGTATATATTCCTATCGAAACAGCTAAGGAATGGAGATGAACAGCTAATCTAAATTCTATATTCACACATCAAATCTTCAAATCGGAGCAACTATATATACATACAAGTACCAAATCTTTTTCCCAAATTTACAGTTTGCACATGCTAAAGTGAAGCAAAACCTGTATACAACCAAGCTAGACAGGACTTCTAACATATATGTATAGAATCATTCTCAAAACACAAAATCCTTACGGCCAAATCAAAACAGTAAATTCACATGGATCTCACATGCAAATTCCCTGTTTATATATATTTTAAAATTGGAAATAAAATCTAGGTTTCAGTTTCGAAATCCCTGATTTGAATTAACAATTCAGAGTTGTTCTATCTAATCTACAAAGTACAGATACATATATCTCTGAGTGTAACAAGTCATAGGTCTGACCTAATCTATACAACCATAAGATCAATATTTTTTTCAAACAAGACAACTGCAAAGAACCTATGTAATTCATAAATCTCTACTAGGACCATCTCGCAACAATCAAAAATCCATTTCGAACAGGGCAACAGGTACTGGGAATTCTATACCCTAAAATCCGAACCAAAAATCCAACTACAGATTCGAATCTGAGTAAAATAACAACTCATGGCTAATGAATGACAGTGTACTCATCTAAAGCAAACTGCAACTATAAATATAGCAGTATTTCATTCAACCAGGACCATTCGAATGACACAAAATAAATTAGAAAATCAAATAAAAATAATAATAACGGTATAGGAAAATCAAGTAAGAAGACTTAGCTTTCGATGAACTGATATCTGTTGAAATCATTCGCGATGGAAACCTCGTCTTGGATGCAGTGGATCTGGGTGTTTGGGGGACTGTGGGGGATGTCGAAGGAGTTGCTAAGGGTGGGAAGCTGTTCGAAGGTAGTGGGGGTGGAAGGGGAAAGGCGCGAGAAGGGGCGACGCCATCGAGCAAAATAAATTAGGGATTTAGGGTTCCATTTTTGAACGGTGAAAAGTTGTGGCGGCTGTTGAAATGAAGAGGATCGGATGAGGATGAGGGTTTTAAGATGATGGGCGGGTTGGGTTTGAAAGTTTGGGCCAATGATTTAAGGTAAGAAGCCCGGATGAAATTATATAAGCAAACCATGTTTTTTAAATTTAATTTCCTTTATAAAAGTGATCATACGATATCTTGTACATACAGTATCGAATTTACGCGCGGTCAGTCGCGTTGGGACCGTGGAGACGAGTACTTCGAGATGGAGCGAGCCTAGTCCGGATCTGAAGTGACTGGAATTTTTATTCGAATTAAACGTCAGTTCAATAAAAACCAGACTGTTTTATCAACGGATCTAAATCAAGGTGAGTTAAACTCACTCAGCTCTTCCCATTTATATTTTATATAAATTGGGTTTTTTAATTTGCGTGTTCTGGTTGTTAATGATTTACTGCTTGCTAGTGATATATATTTATCGTTGATTAAATTTCTGAAATTAAACGGTCGTTTAATTTCAGTGAAACACCAATCATTTTGATTTGACCCGAACAACGTAAATTCCCCTGATTGGTCAAGTTTATAAACGTGTTTGAAATTGTTTGAATTGGGTGTTGATTGATTGATGATCAAAAATAGAAATTATCAGTCCAATTAAAAGGAAATGATTGGTTATTGTTGACTATTGAAATATATTTCAACATTTATGCTGATGGATGGTATGGATTGGTAATTGGCATCACATGGTCTAGAGATCAATCGATTTTTAAGATATGGATTTTTCGATGGTAAATCGACGATATTAAAATTATAAATATAGTTTATAACTAAAATAGGTTTTCAAAAATATTACTTTGAGTAGAAGTTATTTAAAAGAGAAATAAATAGAATTTATTTATTTATTTAAAGTTTATAAGAAATTATGGAATTTGTTTATAAAATGGATTCTTATGTCGATAAGAGTTATAAACAAAAAGCAGGATTTAACCTAGCGGTTAAATATTTGATTAATCGCGAGAGATTAAATAAAGTTATTTAAATTAATTATACTTTGATTAATTTAAAAGTGGAATTAAATAGAATTGGTTAAAAGGATAACCATGTTTTGTGTCAGCTATTTAAACCAAGTTAGACTTTGAAATTTGTGGAATAACTTGAATATTGATTAATCCTAGTAAGGTTTTAAAAAGGAAATTTATTATCCATTTTAGTAAATAAAGGAGATGATTGAATTCAATGATGACTGTTGAAATTATTGAGTTAATATAGTAATCACCAATGTAATGCCTTTAAGTAATCAAATTTGAAAAGAAATGGTCGAGTGTTAGAAAGAGGTTAATGATGAGTTTTAGTATGTGAACTCGAGTTTTATAATGGAGCAAATAAGAGGTTTAAACGAATTTATAACTTAAATGAAAAGTTTTACTTAACATTTGAGTTAAGGGAGGTGGAAGAGTTATATTAAATTTATAAACAAGGTTTATAAATTGGAAAATGAGTTTGAACGTCGTTTTTGAAATTTGAAATACTTAATAAGGGAATTAAGTTAAACCAAAAGAATTGGAAAGGTATTTACCAAGAAAGAGATTTAAAAGTGAGCATGGTAAAACGAGAATTGGAAATAAGATTTGTAATAATAATATAGGGTTTTTGAATTACAACTCCTATTCATCTGGAGATAGAAACGTTGTTGATCAAGGTCTGAGAGGTAATTAAAATACCCTAACTTGAACAGCTTCGGGACTATCCAAGGGTAATACTAGTTGGTAATGTCAAGTAGGTGCGATAAGATTTCCAAAGTGACAGAAATGAGAAGGGATGATATTTCCCTAGTAACAGAATTAAAAGGGAATTGGGCGATAAATTTTAAGAAGCCAAGTGCTGCTGAGTACCAAACCAGTAAGTCTATTTTTGTTATTTCATGGATGTTTACTTGATAGTTAAATAACCGACTATCAAATCTGACCTTTACGAATTGTTGGTTGGAAAGACCGGGATCGAATATATATTCGAAAACCATTCCAATCAAAAAATATGAATATCTAGAAAGATCAGATGATGATCGAGATGGAGCATGTGAAGACCATAGAACTTCATAAAGCGGAAGGACCACTTACTATCTCTGATTCGCGCCGGAGATATACTGGGGTTCGGTCGTAATTGGAATCTGTGGATTGCAAGGATGATCGCTACTGATCCATGGGGTGATTCCTATATTGGATGCAGTAGGAGAGTACCTTCGGTTCATCCTGTTCCTGGATGACTTATATGGACGGATGTCTGACAGAGTAGTTCTTAAGAATCATGTACGTTGATTTTTACAAACGTATCTCTGTTAGTGGCGGAGAGGGGCACCTCTCTAGCTTAACGACCAGAATATTTTTGTGGACGTCAATTAGTGATTTGGTGGATCTGACGATGTGGCATTCAAAGTGTATGATGATCAGATGTGTTCTGACCTCAAGCCTCATCAACCAGGAGATGACAAAAATCGGGCAGGCAGCATGACTATGTGGGTCGCTCCCATTAGGGTGTATAATCACCTATCTAGAGAAAATTCCTTTTGTTTCTTACCTTATCGATTCTGCCCATTCGGTAACGGTGGTTTGAGTCCAACCGTTGGTGATATACATTCGATACACTCAAGCGAAATGAGTGGTCGGTCATGTGAGGGTCGGGTTGCAAGACGTTCTTATTGAACCCAGTGTATTCGCCTCTAGAGATACACGATCGGCTGGTGGTCCCATACCTTGTCAGAGTTGGAATCCAATCTCCCATAAGTGCCCACGGTTTTTGATTGTATGTATATATGTGGAGCGTGAGATGCAAGTGTTCCACTAGATTGATATTTACTTGTATTTAGACACTAGTATAATATCAGAAAAGATATTGATTTCGAAAACTGTTTTTGTTATCGGAAGGTAAAAACCGTCCGTGTTTATGTGTGGATCGGTCTTACGATTATCTTTTTTTTCGAAAGGATTTTAACTTTAAAATTAAGATGTGTGATACCCTAAATGGTGTGCGATTTTTTCTCACTCTGGTCCACCAGACTGACCCGGTATTTTGTAAATGCTCGGGTTAGACCGAGGTGTACAGGTTCAGGTTACCAGGTACTGAGAAGTCCAGAGACAAGATGAAGATGTTTTGATGAATGATATTCCGCTGTGTGATTATATATATGAGGACAGTTTATCGAAAACTGTCCAGATGTGTGTTGTACTCTGATATTGTAAGTATTTTCAAAAAGCTCTCAATAAAGGTTATTTCTGCATTATATTTTGTTCCGCTGCAATGTGAGAATATGTGTTGTGTTGGTTCTTCTTCTTCTATTCTAATATTTCTTTCTTTCTTATCTTACCCTCTTTATTCTTTCTAATAAACGTTCCAGTATTTTCTGTGTTGGAATATCGGCATGAGTACGGTAAAGGGCATTTATGTCGATTTTCGGGGCCG
The DNA here is from genome assembly GCA_030737875.1 of Allium sativum. Lineage (NCBI taxonomy): Eukaryota > Viridiplantae > Streptophyta > Magnoliopsida > Asparagales > Amaryllidaceae > Allium > Allium sativum. The sequence continues at coordinate 666,855,565 of CM060924.1, forward strand.
GAAATGCATGGGTCGTTACAGTGGTATCAGAGCAATTGGTTGAGTAGTAACCTTGGCTCTGTGGCGTAACTCAATAGAGATGGGGTTAGTAACACCCTAGAGTGAGTTTGAGTGTATGTATACGAGAGCGTATTTGTAAAATTTCATATAAAAATGTTTTGTATTGTGTTATTCGACTGGTTCAAGTTTTGAGAAGCATTGAACTAGCGAGTGGATACAATATTGTTTTATAAAGAGGGTAAATGAAATAATTTTACCCAAGATATATTTTATAGAAAAAGGAAATTATTTTCTATATTATGGTATTATGGATTGTTTGTTTGTTCTGGTCGACTTGATTTGAAATCAAATTTGAATTTTGAAATAAAGTTGAACTGATTAGAAAATCAATTCGTCAAGTGAATCAGGTATGGAAGCGAAACTGAACCTGGTTAAGTAAAATCAATTTGAAAATGAATTAAAATAAATTGGGATTTAAAAATATAATGGATAAATAAATTGGGATTCAAATAAAATGGTTTGCCATTTGGATTTCGAATTTTCTTTCTGAAGTGAGTTGAGGCCCAGAGTGGCAGTTATAGTTGTATCGATCGAGCCATGAAGAAAAGATACTGGCAAAATTTTTAAAGTTGAATTTACTTTGGGTTTAATAAAAGTGTAATGATTTTAAAACAATATGTTTCGAAATATTCTTCTTACTTTGCAATTTCGAGGACGAAATTATTCTAAGGGGGGAAGAATGTAACGTCCCGAATTTTTCGGCCATTTAAAATCGAATATTTAAATCAGTTTTGAAATATAATGGATTTTTAATCAAATTTATTTAAATATAATTCGGATATATATATATATATATTATTTAAAACCCGGATTGTATATGTCGAATTTGAATTCTATATTATTTGAAATTTGAGATGTTGGCTTAAATAAATATAATGATATTAAGTTATTTTCGTTAATTGAGTTAATGAATTTAAGTTATATAGTGTATCAAGTTTTTGAGACTTAAAAATATATAAACCAATCTAAAGCTTATACCCATCGGCATTGTATTTGGTTGCAAAACAAATGAAAACCAAATTTCATTTTTCCATACATGATCAGCGATGGCCCATGAATCCAAAGCATATATAAAAATTTCTGTACTACTCAAGAATAGTAACACACCATACACATAAAAAGGGAATAGCTACTAAAAGGGGTACAACTAAAACAGCTAGGATTGGTACAATGCATAGCTAAACAAAATTTAAGTACACCTTTGGCCGATTAAACAATATAATGAATAGAAGAATATATGTACATATGTTCATATACATCAATCTGCAACTAGACAAATCAAAACAGCAAAAATACTGTAACTATATATATACCAAAACACAGTTGAATCTATCACTGATCTCGTATATTTTAAAATCTAAGCAAAATCTTTATCACAGTGTCAAAATCAACCAGATTCATCACGAAATCCATCAGCCATCACCATACGAAATCTGCAAAAAGGAAAGAAGAAGGAAAAGAGAAAAAATACAGTTAGAATAGTATATATTCCTATCGAAACAGCTAAGGAATGGAGATGAACAGCTAATCTAAATTCTATATTCACACATCAAATCTTCAAATCTGAGCAGCTATATATACATACAAGTACCAAATTTTTTTCCCCAAATTTACAGTTTGCACATGCTAAAGTGAAGCAAAACCTGTATACAACCAAGCTAGACAGGACTTCTAACATATATGTATAAAATCATTCTCGAAACACAAAATCCTTACGGCCAAATCAAAATAGTAAATTCACATGGATCTCACATGCGAATTCCCTGTTTATATATATATTTTTAAATTGGAAATAAAATCTAGGTTTCAGTTTCGAAATCCCTGATTTGAATTAACAATTCAGAGCTGTTCTATCTAATCTACAAAGTACAGATCCATGTATCTCTGAGTGTAACAAGTCATAGGTCTGAACTAATCTATAAAACCATAAGGTCAATATTTTTTTCAAACAAGACAACTGCAAAGACCCTATGTAATTCATAAATCTCTGCTAGGACCATCTCGCAACAATCAAAAATCCATTTCGAACAGGGCAACAGGTACTGGGAATTCTATACCTTAAAATCCAACTACAGATTCGAATCTGAGTAAAATAACAACTCGTAGCTAATGAATGACAGTGTACTCATCTAAAGCAAACCGCAACTATAAATATAGCAGTATTTCATTCATCCCGGACCATTCGAACGACACAAAATAAACCAGAAAATCAAATAAAAATAATAATAACGGTATAGGAAAATAAAGTAAGAAGACTTAGCTTTCGATGAACTGATTTCTGTTGAAATCATTTGCGATGGAAGCCTCGTCTTGGATGTAGTGGATCTGGGTGTTTGGGGTTCGGTGGGGGATGTCGAAGGAGTTACTAAGGGTGGCAAGCTATTCGAAGGTAGTGGGGGTGGAAGGGGAAAGGCGCGAGAAGGGGGCGACGCCGTCAAGCAAAACAAATTAGGTATTTAGGGTTCCATTTTTGAACGGTGAAAAGTTGTGGCGGCTATTGAAATGAAGAGGATCGGATGAGGATGAGGGTTTTAAGCTGATGGGCGGGTCGGGTTTGAAAGTTTGGGCCAATGATTTAAGGTAAGAAGCCCGGATGAAATTATATAAGCAAACCATGTTTTTTAAATTTAATTTCCTTTATAAAAGTGATCATACGATATCTTGTACATACAGTATCGGATTTACGCGCGTTCAGTCGCGTTGGGACCGTGGAGACGAGTACTTCGAGATGAAGCGAGCCTAGTCCGGATCTGAAGTGACTGGAATTTTTATTCGAATTAAACGTCAGTTCAATAAAAACCAGACTGTTTTATCAACGGATCTAAATCAAGGTGAGTTAAACTCACTCAGCTCTTCCCATTTATATTTTATATAAATTGGGTTTTTTAATTTGCGTGCTCTGGTTGTTAATGATTGACTGCTTGCTAGTGATATATATTTATCGTTGATTAAATTTCTGAAATTAAACGGTCGTTTAATTTCAGTGAAACACCAATCATTTTGATTTGACCCGAACAACGTAAATTCCCCTGATTGGTCAAGTTTATAAATGTGTTTGAAATTGTTTGAATTGTGTGTTGATTGATTGATGATCAAAAATAGAAATTATCAGTCCAATTAAAAGGAAATGATTGGTTATTGTTGACTGTTGAAATATATTTCAACATTTATGCTGATGGATGGTATGGATTGGTAATTGGCATCACATGGTCTAGAGATCAATCGATTTTTAAGATATGGATTTTTCGATGGTAAATCGACGATATTAAAATTATAAATATAGTTTATAACTAAAATAGGTTTTCAAAAATATTACTTTGAGTAGAAGTTATTTAAAAGAGAAATAAATAGAATTTATTTATTTATTTAAAATTTATAAGAAATTATGGAATTTGTTTATAAAATGGATTCTTATGTCGATAAGAGTTATAAACAAAAAGCAGGATTTAACCTAGCGGTTAAATATTTGATTAATCGTGAGAGATTAAATAAAGTTATTTAAATTAATTATACTTTGATTAATTTATAAGTGGAATTAAATAGAATTGGTTAAAAGGATAACCATGTTTTGTGTCAGCTATTTAAACCAAGTTAGACTTTGAAATTTGTGGAATAACTTGAATATTGATTAATCCTAGTAAGGTTTTAAAAAGGAAATTTATTATCCATTTTAGTAAATAAAGGAGATGATTGAATTGAATGATGACTGTTGAAATTAATGAGTTAATATAGTAATCACCAATGTAATGCCTTTAAGTAATCAAATTTGAAAAGAAATGGTCGAGCGTTAGAAAGAGGTTAATGATGAGTTTTAGTATGTGAACTCGAGTTTTATAATGGAGCAAATAAGAGGTTTAAACGAATTTATAACTTAAATGAAAAGTTTTACTTAACATTTGAGTTAAGGGAGGTGGAAGAGTTATATTAAATTTATAAACAAGGTTTATAAATAGAAAATGAGTTTGAACGTCGTTTTTGAAATTTGAAATACTTAATAAGGGAATTAAGTTAAACCAAAAGAATTGGAAAGCTATTTACCAAGAAAGAGATTTAAAAGTGAGCATGGTAAAACGAGAATTGGAAATAAGATTTGTAATAATAATATAGGGTTTTTGAATTACAACTCGTATTCATCTGGAGATAGAAACGTTGTTGATCAAGGTCTGAGAGGTAATTAAAATACCCCAACTTGAACAGCTTCGGGACTATCCAAGGGTAATACTAGTTGGTAATGTCAAGTATGTGCGATAAGATTTCCAAAGTGATGGAAATGAGATGGGATGATATTTCCCTAGTAACAGAATTAAAAAGGAATTGGGCGATAAATTTTAAGAAGCCAAGTGCTGCTGAGTACCAAACCAGTAAGTCTATTTTTGTGATTTCATGGATGTTTACTTGATAGTTAAATAACCGACTATCAAGTCTGACCTTTACGAATTGTTGGTTGGAAACACCGGGATCGAATATATATTCGAAAACCATTCCAATCAATAAATACGAATATCTAGAAAGATCAGACGACGATCGAGATGGAGCATGTGAAAACCATAGAACTTCATAAAGCGGAAGGACCACTTACTATCTCTGATTCGCGCCGGAGATATACTGGGGTTCGGTCGTGATTGGAATCTGTGGATTGCAAGGACGATCGCTACTGATCCATGGGGTGATTCCTATATTGGATGCAGTAGGAGAGTACCTTCAGTTCATCCTGTTCCTGGATGACTTGCATGGACGGATGTCTGACAGAGTAGTTCTTAAGAATCACGTACGTTGATTTTTACAAACGTATCTCTGTTAGTGGCGGAGAGGGGCACCTCTCTAGCTTAACGACCAGAATATTTTTGTGGACGTCAATTAGTGATTTGTCAGATCTGACGATGTGGCATTCGAAGTGTATGACGATCAGATGTGTTCTGACCTCAAGCCTTATCAACCAGGAGATGACAAAAATCGGGCAGGCAGCATGACTATGTGGGTCGCTCCCATTAGGGTGTATAATCACCTATCTAGAGAAAATTCCTTTTGTTTCTTACCTTACCGATTCTGCAAATTCGGGAACGGTGGTTTGAGTCCAACCGTTGGTGATATACATTCGATACACTCAAGCGAAATGAGTGGTCGGTCATGTAAGGGTCGGGTTGCAAGACATTCTTGTTGAATCCAGTGTATTCGCCTCTAGAGATACACGATCGGCAGGTGGTCCCATACCTTGTCTGAGTTGGAATCTAATCTCCAATAAGTGCCCACGGTTTTTGATTGTATGTATATATGTGGAGCGTGAGATGCAAGCGTTCCACTAGATTGATATTTACTTGTATTTAGACACTGGTATAATATCAGAAAAGATATTGATTTTGAAAACTGTTTTGGCTTATCGTAAGGTAAAAACAGTCCGTGTTTATGTGTGGATCGGTCTTACGATTATCTTTTTTTCCGAAAGGATTTTAACTTTAAAATAAAGATGTGTGATACCCTAAATGTTGTGCGAGTTTTTATCACTCTGGTCCACCAGACTGACCCGGTGTTTTGTAAATGCTCGGGTTAGACCGAGGTGTACAGGTTTAGGTTACCAGGTACTGAGAAGTCCAAAGACGAGTTGAAGATGTTCAGATGAATGATATTCCGCTGTGTGATTATATATATGAGGACAGATTATCGAGAACTGTCCAGATGTGTGTTGTACTCTAATATTGTAAGTATTTTCAAAAAGCTCTCAATAAAGGTTATTTCTGCATTATATTTTGTTCTGCTGCGATGTGAGAATCTGAGTTGTGTTGGTTCTTCTTCTTCTATTCTAATATTTCTTTCTTTCTTATCTCACCCTCTTCATTCTTTCTAATAAACGTTCCAGTATTTTCGGTGTTGGAAGATCGGCATGAGTACGGTAAAGGGCATTTATGTTGATTTTCGGGGCCGGAAATGCATGGGTCGTTACAACTTATTAACAAAAGACCTCATAGCTCAGTTGGTTAAGACATTGGATTTGTAACATGGAGGTCGGGGGTTAGAACCCCGGCGGCGGCATAATTTTTATCTTTGTTTTAGAGAGGGCCAACTGAACATGCAAATATATGTACATATACAAATTCAAAATTTGAAAGGATATGAATGTACATATAAGGAAATAAAGAAAATATATGTATATATATGAGAATATATATATATGCATAAATATATGTATACAAAAGATAAAATTCAAGATAAGGCTATAGTCAATGAAATATGGCAAGAATCAAATAACGGTGCAACATCATTTGAATTTTGAAAATAATACGAAAATTGTGCGTATATATATATACGCGTAAAATGGTCAATAGAGTAATTGTATACATATAAGAATATTTCATGTGAATAAAACAGTTAAATAAATTCCAAGAATTCAAAAGTTCAAAAATCAAATTTCTACGCCAAAACAATTCAAACATTCGAAATTCGAATTTCTGCGCCAAAACAGCTTGCGGGACCCAATGCCGACTCAGCGCTGCGTGTACGATAAGATTTGGTTAGATTCATCTGCGAACCTGGACTATTTTCTTAACTGGGTTCAATGTTGACTCAGTGCTGCGTGTACGATAAGGTCTTGAGCACCTATATAAACACTCCTAAGGCTACCGTTTTCTCTACACATCTTCATTATGCCTATACTCTGCCCTAATTCATATCAAAATAAATCAAAGACGGGTTATGCTGCTCAAGCTCTTTGTTAGAATTCAAGTAGAAAATCAAAGGCTAATTCAACGACTTCAAAAACTATTTTCTAAGAATCAAATCTAAATTAGAGGATCGAGAATCTACGTCAAGGGATAGCTTTTCAATTTCAGGAATCAGATCCCAGAATTCAAGATCCGTTCTTAAATCAGTGAGTGGGATCACAATACACTTCATGCATAATAGTATTATTATCGTTCGTCGTTCCTCAGTTAAAATTCATGTTGCAATTTAAAATAATCTTTGTATGCTTAATCTATTCCTCTTCCCTATTCTTCCTTTTCATTTTTGAAACTTTGGCTACCTTCGAGCTAAGGTCAACAACGCGTAAATTATAGTTATATGGGAAGAGCTTGAGATTTAATCGATGAATTAGGCAATTTGGGTAAAAAGATTATTACACGAATGGTTGTGTAAGAAAAGTAGAAATGGGTTAAGTAGCACTTGACATATGAATAAGCTTAACCAACATATTAGGATTGATAGCAACCTGTTAGGAACACATGTATGGGAAACTGGAATAATAGGTATAGCCTATTAACGGGATTATAAGCATGAACATAAATTGGGGTTTTTGGGTAAAGCTTGAATTTGAGACTTGAAGATTGGATATGCCGTTAAGATCCTAGAAACATAATTAAAAATGGAATATGTTGGACAAACCACGTTTTTATGTAATTATGGAACTCGACACATAACAAGAAATTGACAATAGTGACATAACTTGAACATGAACATGCTAGTGAATTGGTAATTGACATTTGATATCTATAATGAACATGAACATGCTTGTAAATTTATAATTGGCCTATGACACCTAGAATAGACATGAATTGTTAATTGGCTAAACATGAAACATGGCTAGCTCGAGGTTAGAATGAGTTTGCGGTGTAATCCTGCCGGGAACCGCCCGGCACATCCAGTGACCGCAAACAATAGGTTCTAATGTGAGAAGTTAGTCATAACGTTCTTGAAACCCAATGTTAGATTAAGTTGTGGTGTAATCCTGCCCGGAACCAGCCGGCACATCCAGTAACCGCAACAATAGGTCTAATGTGAGAGGTTGGGCATTAATAATTAATTAATGCTAATGACACATGCTAGTATGGTAAGGTTAAGTCAACATGAAAAACTAGACAATACTTAACCAATTTGACATGATATATGGGTGGGTTAAGTCAACGTGAACCGCTAGATAACACTTAACCAATTTGACATGATATATGGGCGGGTTAAGTCAACATGAACTGATAGAGAACACTTAACCAATTTAGCATGGCATGTGGGTTGAATTGAATACGTGATTGGGGGTTAAGTCAACTTGGGCTGTAATGACCCGAAAATCCGGTCCAATTTGAGCTGACCAAAAACACAAGTCCACCCCAAATTAAACTAAAAATCAGGAAATTAATAGAAAGAAAAACAGAGGGTGAGGAAAGATAAGATAGAAACTTAGAATAGAAGAAGAAAAAGAACACAACATCAGAGTAACATGAACCTCACAGCGGAACGAATAACATATAATATATATATATAACATAACTTGAAATATATATCTGTACTTGAATATATATCATCATCAAAGTACAACACTTACAACACAGCGGAAATAACTATAGCTATATAATCCTGAAGCCTCCTGCTCCAAGCTCTTCCAGTATATCTGTAAATCCTGACTACTTGACTGCCCGTACAAAATTGGGCACCCAAGAGTTTAGGGAAAACAACAAAATAAACTCAGGGTCAGTCATGGGACTGGAATGAGTAAAACAGTTTAAAACAGTTCAAGCAGGTAAATGATATCTCATAAGACCACGCCGTATAACGGAACGGGTTTTTCCCTTATGAGAATCCAAAATATCTTTATATCAAAAACCTTTTGATATTATAATAATGTCTATCAACCACAATATAATAATCATCTAGCAGAAACGCTTTCATCTCATGTTCTACATATATAGTATACAATCAAAACTGCAAGCACGTACTAGGTAATGGAATTCCAACTATGACAAGGTATGGAACCACCATTCGCTAGTGTACCTCTAGAAATGAATACACTGGGTTCAACAAGAACATCTTGCAACCCGGCCACACATGACCGACCACTCATTTCACTTGAGTGTATCGAATGTATATCACCAACAGATTGGATCAGCAACCGTTTCCCGAATGGGACAGCATCAACAATAGATTTTTAGAAATAAATGAAACTTTAGATCAGGTGATTATACACCCTACTTCGGAGCGACCGACTTAGCCATGCTGCCTGCCCGACTTCTGTCATTTACCGGATGTGAGGCTAGAAGCTACGCTTTATCATCACACCAGATTCACTTTGAATGCCACATCGTCAAATCCATCAAATCACCGATTGACGTCCTCAACCATACATTATGTGTTAGCTAAAAGAAGTTTCCTTCTCCGCTTCCACTCTTGGTACGGTTGGAGAAATCAATATACGTGATCGTCTGGAAATACTCTGTCAGACATCCGTCCATACAAGTCATCCAGGAACAGGATGAACCGAAAGCACTATTCAATACATCCATCTTAGACACTGTTATCTAAGACTTATACAATAGCCCTTGCACTTTACTATGTCTTCAATTATCTTTGGCATATATGATTCGCAACGCTTATGCCAATACAGAGTGGTTCTTTAGATAATAATCCAACCGGTCTCTCCATGTTAACAACGTTAAAATGGTCAAAACTTCGATAGTCTGTGATTTAACTATCAAAGAAAAATACGTGTGCAAACAACGATATTATTTCCAGATGGAAATTTATATCGATCAAACATCATTTAACATTTATCTCCTTAGTTCATTTTTCATCTCCTGTTTCCCTATATTCAACATTTCTTATTTTATAAATTTAGAAAATATATGTTATTACCATTGGAAAACATTTCCGAATATCTTGTTTTCTATATCAGAAAACATTTCTGGTTCTTATTTGGAAAACATTTCCAAAACTCCTTCAGTGGACTTAAAGAGATGTTTAAACAAACCATCGCGATGCCAACTCAAACCATTACGCTTATTAACTAAATTCCTTTAACCCACCTGCATTATCGAACCTTAACCATTCCTAAGTTAAAAATGAAGTCAATCAAGTTGGGGTAATACTACCTCTCAGACCTTAACTGAACAACATTTCTAACCTTGAAATAGACAAAGTTCACCTTTTAATTCTTTAACAAACTTCCTTACGTAAGTCTGTTTCGAATCATCTCTATTCGATAATTCTTTCCTTCGATAAGGTATATTCGATAACTCTATCCAATTTACTCTATTCGATTAACTCTTATCAATTAACTCTATTGGACTATCGCTATTGGATTAACTCTATTTGATTTAACTTTAGTCGATAACTCCTTTAACTCTATTCGAATAAACCAAATTCGATTAACTCCTTTAATTCCATTCGAATAAACTATATTCGATTTATTCCTTTAACTCCATTTAACTCTATTCGAATAACTAATATTCGATAACTCTATTTAACTCTTATTCGAATAACTAATATTTGATAACTCCTTTAATTCCATTATTCTATAACTCACTTTGGTTAAACCAATCGATAACTATTTTTGATTAAACTAAAATCGATAACTCCTTCGATTAACTAATAATCGATAATTCCTTTCCTTTAACTCTAACTGATTTATTCTAACCAATTAACTCTTACTGATTAACTCTAACCAATTAATTCTAACCGATTAACTATTATTCGAATAACAAAGATTCGATTAACTCTACTCAACTAACTTGACTCGACTAACCCCTTTCGAATAACATATTCGATTTACTAACTTTCGAATACCATATTCGATTAACTCCCTTCGAATACCATATTTGATTTTACTCCTTTATTCGCTTTATAAAGATTTCCTTTTTAACGTTTATTCATTTTTAAAGATTTACTTTTAGTAACGGTTCTCCACTTTAAAATGATTTCCTTCTTATAACAGTTTCCTTTTTATAACGTTTTCCCTTTTATAACGTCCTCTTCCGTTATAAATAAATTTCCCTTTTTAACTCTAATTATTTTCTAAATATTTCCTATCAATTCTATTTGTAAATGATTTACAAATATTTCCTTTTCTATTATTCTATTTGCAAATGGTTTGCAAATATTTCCTTTTCTATTATTCTATTTGCAAATGGTTTGCAAATATTTCCTTTTCGAATCTATTCTTTGATTTTATAATTTTCCTTTTCTAAATATCTCCTATTTATAAATATTCCAATTTATAAATATTTCTTATTTATAAATATTCCATTTATAAATATTTTATTTTCAAATATCACTTTGAAAATATTCCCTTATCAACATTTCGGTATGTTATGGTATTCAACATATCAAATCACGAAGATCAGTATCGTCCAAACACATATAATCAACAATAGATTATATATCACATCATATATCACAATATATGAAAAACAGTAAAATAAATGTTGAGGAATCCAGTTGGATTCCTTCGACCTATTTCCCTGCATCATAGATATTAAACAATATAATTAACATCGATAATATTTCACTATGAAATATTCTGCTAAATAGAATTGATATTAGATTAACAATTTAAATGTATACATCGTTATCTATAATTTTAACCAACACATAAGCAATTCAACCAAACAGTTACCATGCAGCAACCTACAGATAATTATCAGTTCTAAAAATACGTTATAAAAATAGAACTGTGCAGAGTTGGTGAGTTTTACTCACATTTGCAGTTCACCGTTAAAGAACGATAAACTGTTATTTAATTTGTATCAAACAATTTATTTCGCCATAAATTCAAACGAGCTCCAATCCACTCCCAGTCAGTTCCATTGGGTAGCTCTCGTTCATACGATCCCATCGGATCTTGTTTCGTCCAATTCTGATATCGTATGGAAAAGATATACGTTTTATAATATCCTATACAATTAAAATTAAAATTAAATTAAATTTTCCTTTTAACAAATGGGCTTAACCTTTTGTATAATGGCCCATTACCCTTCCTCCAAAGCCCGCTACTTCTCTTCTCCGAAATACTTTCCTCCAGTAAACTCTCAACGCAACAATGGCCATTACCACCCTTTCTTTCATCTCGTTCTCCTACTTCTTTCCACGGTTTCCCACGCCATGACCTCCAGACAACTTCTTGTCAAATTCTCTTCCAACCTGTACCCTCAAAACCATGCTCGAACCTTTCCCCTGAAATTCGTTCGCACTGTACTTCACGAACCACCACCAAAAAATCGACACTATTTTATCTTATAAAGTCCCCAAAAAACATAAATCGATCTACTCGATCCCCTAATCATCATTCTGCATCCCATTTTGCTCGTATCCCCTCCTGCTGCTCACAAAATGGAGCCCTAGCTTCACGGTCAAAACCCCATCATACGGAACCGACATCAAACTGGGAATAAAGGGTACTTGGCTGAAGGAAATCACCAAAGGAACTCACATACCTAACTATCTCGATTTATTGATTTTTCTTTGAGTTTATTTTGATTTTAGAACTTTGGTTTTTATGCTGTAGGAAGAAAAAATGGGGGCGCGATATTTCGTTGACCTCAGAAATGAAATTAGGTTTTAGACAGGTAGGTGGTCTATTTATAGGGAAAGGGATTTAGATATTTTGCAAGATATTTTAGTTTTATATTCCTTTTATATTCGCTATTGCATTCTAAAAATTCGTGTGATCACACACGATACCCAAAAAATCATGAAACTGGACATGTAGCTAGAGTTCGACATTACGGTCCCAACGAACCTGGTTTTGTCGAATTTCGACTTCGTATGCTCACAAAGCGTATTTTTAACCGTCAAAATACTGACTGTTTTTCACTCTAAAAATCCGTACGGCCACACAGTGACTCTAAAAATCACGAAACTGGAAATCTAACAACTATTTGACATTGCGCATCCAACCAAATTAGTTTCGTCGAATTCCGACTTCGTTTGCAAAAGTGGCTATTTTTAAAGCTCTAGATGACCCATTTAAATACATAAATAAATTAATATTATCGTATATATTCACAACAGAATATCATACTGCTCCACTGGGATTTATAACTCGATCCTTCACATCCCGATTAAATCGATATTCGATTTAAAATGAAATTTCCTTTTTTAAAATATAAATAATTCCTTTACAAATTATAAAGGAATTCCACAGCGACTTTTCTAAAATTTGATTTGGACGTAAATCAAAATCTACCCGACAAAATCTCGATTTTTCTCTTCCACTAGAAAGATATACTCCACCAGCTCCACATGTTTCTTGTTTCACAGAAATCCGGCTTAAAACGAATCCTGTACATTCAGTTGAAGTTCGAATCGCCAATTTACGAACTGCAGCGCCATTTCAAGCTCGATTTTAATTATAATATAATTACACGTTCAAACTGTCGTTCAAATGATATATTCGTTATTCTAAATCAAATTCTAAACTGAATTAAATATCACCGTGATCCAGTTCACACCCTATCGCCATTTCAGCCAATTCTGATTACTTTAGAATTAAATATATTATTTAATTTATTATTTTAATTAAATATTCAACATTATTTAATTAAACGACCATTAAATCCTTTATATCACTATTTATATAATTAACTAAATTAATTATAATACCTCTGCCAATGCGGGTCATTACAATCTTCCCCACTTAAAATAATTTCGTCCTCGAAATTGCTAAGGTAGAGAATGACCCTATCGACTGGTTAGAACTTATCTGTTCACTTCTTAACTTCAGTTTCCAACTGGATCAATTTAATTTCAATTAAATATTAATTAATTCTTATCAACGAAAATTTTCAAAAATCCTGAAAATTATCTAAAACGCCTTAATTTTTTTGAAATTTTTTGCCAGCACCTCCTTTATACTGGTCAATACGTCAAACCACCACTCGCCTCTCTGGGCCATCTCCATCCCAAAAGAAAATCAAACAGCCAAGCGGCTTTCCAATTCGGCTCATAAATCTTATATCGAATAGAAATATAAACTTGTACCTTTTGTCGGCATATTATTATATCCTTTCCACCTGTTATCAATTCAGCAGATACCAGGGTCATCCCGATCAAATTCCAATCTGCTTTTATCCATAACACAACCATTCGCTTATATCCGAGCCAAATATCATTTCAACTCGAGTTTCTTCTCGATTCCCACTCTTAATTTGATTATCACATTACACTTCAAATTTGAATCTCATAATCGAATTTGTCTTGATATCATTCTAATTCAATCTCAGTTACCACTTTACTGGCTTTACTTTTAATTCAAATTTTGCTTTCACAAATTCCTTTTAAATTTGTTTTTAATTCAAACAGTCTTTCCCTGAGAGTTTTTAAATAGTTTACTCTTTTCAAAAATCAAATTTTCCTTTTGAACATGTCACTGAGCCCTTAATTAATATTCCATTAGTTAAATTACTTCTCTATTTCTTTATCAATATTCATTAACCAAATATTTTCAATAACCATATTGGCCTTTTATGTTATTAGGAAAACATTTCCGAATATCGCCTTCCTTTATTTTCTAAACTTTAGAAAATATATGCTATTTATAATTGGAAAATATTTCAATTACTTATCTCTTTTCCGATCTCGTTTATTTCTATACTTAGGAAATATTCTTTATTATATTTCCAAGCTTACACTTATTTGGGTTAAAACGGATATTGTATAAAACATCGTTACGACAACCCAAATACTATATTCAACTAAGTCTTATTCAACATTAATCTTCGAGCCTGAAATCTTACTATTTATTTGTTAATAATGAAATCAATCAAGTTGGGGTATAACTACCTCTCAGACCTTGAATGAATAACATTTATAACGTCAAAACAGATATGACTACTTACTCGAATAATCAATACCATACAACTACTTATTCACTTTTAAACACGTATACGCTTCCTCTTTCTATTCTTACTAGATTTTATTCTTAGTCTTCCTTTTTGATTTTACTATTCTATTTCTAAGTTCGTTTCCTTATCGACTTCTATATATATATATATCGATACGTTGATTTCTAACTATCAAATTATCTTAAAAATATTCTAACTCCTTAAATTCCCGGAAAAATTCGCCATAACCTCCTTTGTACCAGGAGCATCGGGATATTTCAAATAGCCTCACATGGCCCTCACCAATCCAAAAGAAAAAGAAAAAACCAAGCGGCTAGCCGATACGGCGCATAAAATCTCATATATGAATTAAATACATACCTTTTCGTCGAGCATTTTATTTATATACCTTCATACCTTATCCATACCTATCTCATGTATATTTATACCTGCCCAATCTATTTTAACTATACCTGATCGTTTTAACTCAATTCGTTAATTAATTTGTTAATTAACTCTTTAGTCTATTTCACTTTTATATTTGAACATGACATGTTCAAATATATTTTAACTTGCTTATTAACTAATTTGAATCCAAATTTCAAATTTAAGTTCTATATTCGATTCCGAATATCCATTTACAAATCCAATTCACCTTTCAAAGTTCAACTTCAAATTCAAAACTTGATTAACTAATTCCTCTTTGACTTAGTTAATTCTATTCAATTTCTATTCAAATTTTATATCACTTCTATTATTCAAATCTATATATCAAATTCTATTGTTCAAATTCTATATATCAAATTCTATTGTTCAAATTCTATATATCAAATTCTATTGTTCAAATTCTATATATCAAATTCTATTGTTCAAATTCTATATATCAAATTCTATTGTTCAAATTCTATATATCAAATTCTATTGTTCAAATTCTATATATCAAATTCTATTCAAATTCTATATATCAAATTCTATTCAAATTCTTTATATAAATCCCATTTTGAAATTCAACACAACTTGTCTTTCCCAAAACAAATTCAAAACAGTATCTCTGGTAGTAATTCATCACTTACAACTCGAAAATGAATACTGATGATGCAGCTGTCATCATCGGAATCTATTTTCCAGCGATTGAAGTGAGTTCAATACTATAAAACCATTTCTAAACATTTCCACTTTGAAATTCATTTCAAAATATAATTCACAGTGCTTGTAAAACAATTTGAAATCTCCTAGGATCTTGAATTTTCCTTATTTTTAATCCAAATTCATTTACAAACACTTATCCAATTTTCCAGAATTTTAATTCCATTTCTGGTTAAAACTTTATATTTAACTCATCTGATTTTACGTATCTCACTTATATGAATTCTGATTGGTTATTTACATAACCATTTAATTTATAATCTTACTCGATTATAATAACAACCAATATATCCACTATATTATAATCATTCCAATATAAATCCGTTATATCAAAATATAATTTGGGGCAAAATTATTTCGTTTACCCTCTTTTCAAAACATATCGTGTCGACCCATCGTATTCGAGTGTTTATAAACTCCTACCGATACAGTGGATCAAACTGATCGACCAGAACCCATAAACAACTCAACCAATAAATCACCACAATATAAAACAATTTTTATATCAAATAACAAATACGTTCACTCGTATATATATACACTCAAACTCAATCAAGGGTATTACTAACCCTATCTCTACCGAATCACGCCACAGAGCCAAGGTAATTCACTTAACTTAACCTGGCTCTGATACCAATTGTAATGACCCGAAAATCCGGTCCAATTTGAGCTGACCAAAAACACAAGTCCAACCCCAAATTAAACTGAAAATCAGGAAATTAATAGAAAGAAAACTAGAGGGTGAGGAAAGATAAGATAGAAACTTAGAATAGAAGAAGAATAAGAACACAACATCAGAGTAACATGAACCTCACAGCGGAACGAATAACATATAATATATATAACATAACTTGAAATATACATCTGTACTTGAATATACATCATCATCAAAGTACAACACTTACAACACAGCGGCCAGCCTTTCGACTTCACAACCAACCCTCATTTTCGGGACATGTAGGGGTAAGAGTCTCCCGTTCGCCACCTAACGAAAAGCAAGAACCCCCTATCATGCGACACATGCCCCAAGCACGCAACATGGAATGGTATGAGTAAAACAGTTTAAAACAGTACAAGCAGGTAAATGATATCTCATAAGACCATGCCGTATAACGGAACGGGTTTTTCGCTTATGAGAATCCAAAATATCTTTATATCAAAAACCTTTTGATATTATAATAATGTCTATCAACCACAATATAATAATCATCTAGCAGAAACGCTTTCATCTCACGTTCTACATATATAGTATACAATCAAAACCGCAAGCACGTATTGGGTAATGGAATTCCAACTATGACAAGGTATGGAACCACCTTTCGATAGTGTACCTCTAGAAAGGAATACACTGGGTTCAACAAGAACATCTTGCAACCCGGCCACACATAACCGACCACTCATTTCGCTTGAGTGTACCGAATGTATATCACCAACAGTTGGGATCAGCAACTGTTTCCCGAATGGGACAGCATCAACAATAGATTTTTAGAAATAAATGAAACTCTAGATCAGGTGATTATACACCCTACTTCAGAGCGACCGACTTAGCCATGCTGCCTGCCCGATTTCTGTCATTTACCGGATGTGAGGCTAGAAGCTACGCTTTATCATCACACCAGATTCACTTTGAATGCCACATTGTCAAATCCATCAAATCACCGATTGACGTCCTCAATCATACATTATGTGTTAGCTAAAATAAGTTTCCTTCTCCGCTTCCACTCTTGGTACGGTTGGAGAAATCAATATACGTGATCGTCTGGAAATACTCTGTCAGACATCAGTCCATACAAGTCATCCAGGAACAGGATGAACCGAAAGCACTATTCAATACATCCATCTTAGACATTGTTATCTAAGACTTATACAATAGCCCTTGCACTTTACTCCGTCTTCAATTATCTTTGGCATATATGATTCGCAACGCTTATGCCAATACAGAGTGGTTCTTTGGATAATAATCCAACCGGTCTCTCCATATTAACAACGTTAAAATGGTCAAAACTTCGATAGTCTGTGATTTAACTATCAAAGAAAAATGCGTGTGCAAACAACGATATTATTTCCAGATGGAAATTTATATCGATCAAACATCATATAACATTTATCTCCTTAGTTCATTTTTCATCTCTTGTTTCCCTATATTCAACATTTCTTATTTTCTAAATTTAGAAAATATATGTTATTACCAATGGAAAACATTTCCGAATATCTTGTTTTCTATATCAAAAAACATTTCTGGTTCTTATTTGGAAAACATTTCCAAAACTCCTTCATTGGACTTAGACAGATGTTTAAACAAACCATCGCGATGCCAACTCAAACCATTACGCTTATTAACTAAATTCCGTTAACCCACCTTCACTATCGAACCTTGACCATTCCTTAGTTAAAAATGAAGTCAATCAAGTTGGGGTAATACTACCTCTCAGACCTTAACTGAACAACGTTTCTAACCTTGAAATAGACAAAGTTCACCTTTTAATTCTTTAACAAACTTCCTTACGTAACTCTCTTTCGAATCATCTCTATTCGATAATTCTTTCCTTCGATAAGGTATATTCGATAACTCTATCCAATTTACTCTATTCGATTAACCCTTATCAATTAACTCTATTGGACTATCGCTATTGGATTAACTCTATTTGATTTAACTCTAGTCGATAACTCCTTTAACTCTATTCGAATAAACCAAATTCGATTAACTCCTTTATTTCCATTCGAATAAACTATATTCGATTTATTCCTTTAACTCCATTTAACTCTATTCGAATAACTAATATTCGATAAATCTATTTAACTCTTATTCGAATAACAAATATTCGATAACTCCTTTAATTCCATTATTCTATAACACACTTCGGTTAAACCAATCGATAACTATTTTCGATTAAACTAAAATCGATAACTCCTTCGATTAAGTAATAATCGATAATTCCTTTCCTTTAACTCTAACTGATTTATTCTAACCAATTAACTCTTACTAATTAACTCTAACCAATTAATTCTAACCGATTAACTCTTATTCAAATAACAAAGATTCGATTAACTCTACTCAACTAACTCGACTCGACTAACCCCTTTCGAATAACATATTTGATTTACTAACTTTCGAATACCATATTCGATTAACTCCCTTCGAATACCATATTCGATTTTACTCCTTTATTCGCTTTATAAAGATTTCCTTTTTAACATTTATTCATTTTTAAAGATTTACTTTTAGTAACGGTTCTCCACTTTAAAATGATTTCCTTCTTATAACATTTTCCTTTTTATAACGTTGTCCCTTTTATAACGTCCTCTTCTATTATAAATAAATTTCCCATTTTAACTCTATTTATTTTCTAAATATTTCCTATCAATTCTATTTGTAAATGATTTACAAATATTTCCTTTTCTATTATTCTATTTGCAAATGGTTTGCAAATATTTCCTTTTCTATTATTCTATTTGTAAATGGTTTGCAAATATTTCCTTTTCAAATCTATTCTTTGATTTTATAATTTCCCTTTTCTTAATATCTCCTATTTATAAATATTCCAATTTATAAATATTTCTTATTTATAAATATTCCATTTATAAATATTTTATTTTCAAATATCACTTTGAAAATATTCTTTTATCAACATTTCGGTATGTTATGGTATTCAACATATCAAATCACGAAGATCAGTATCGTCCAAATACATATAATCAACAACAGATTATATATCACATCATATATCACAATATATGAAAAACAGCAAAATAAATGTTGAGGAATCCAATTGGATTCCTCCGACCTATTTCCCTGCATCACAGATGTTAAACAATATAATTAACAACGATAATATTTCACTATGAAATATTCTGCTAAATAGAATCGATATTAGATTAACGATTTAAATATATACATCGTTATCTATAATTTCAACCAACATATAAGCAATTCAACCAAACAGTTAACACACAGCAACCTACAGACAATTATTAGTTCTAAAAATACGTTATAAAAATAGAACTGTGCAGAGTTGGTGAGTTTTACTCACATTTGCATTTCACCGTTAAAGAACGATAAACTGTTATTTGATTTGAATCAAACAATTTAATTCGCCATAAATTCAAACGAGCTCCAATCCACTCCCAGTCAGTTCCATTGGGTAGCTCTCGTTCATACGATCCCATCGGATCTTGTTTCGTCCAATTCTGATATCGTATGGAAAAGATATACGTTTTATAATATCCTATACAATTAAAATTAAAATTAAATTAAATTTTCCTTTTAACAAATGGGCTTAACCTTTTGTATAACGGCCCATTACCCTTCCTCCCAAGCCCGCTACTTCTCTTCTCCGAAATACTTTCCTCCAGTAAACTCTCAACGCAACAATGGCCATTACCACCCTTTCTTGCATCTCGTTCTCCTCCTTCTTTCCACGGTTTTCCACGCCATGACCTCCAGACAACTTCTCGTCAACTTCTCTTCCAACCTGTACCCTTAAAACCACGCTCGAACCTTTCCCCTGAAATTCGTTCGCACTGTACTTCACGAACCACCACCAAAAATATCGACACTATTTTATCTTATAAAATCCCCAAAAAACATAAATCGATCTACTCGATCCCCTGATCATCATTCCGCATCCCATTTTGCTCGTATCCCCTCCTGGTGCTCACGAAATGGAGCCCTAGCTTCACGGTCAAAACCCCATCATACGGAACCGACATCGAACTGGGAATAAAGGTTACTGAGCTGAAGGAAATCACCCAAGGAACTCACATACCTAACTATCTCGATTTATAGAATTTTCTTTGAGTTTATTTTGATTTTAGAACTTTGGTTTTTATGCTGTAGGAAGAAAAAATGGGGTCGCGATATTTCGTTGACCTCAGAAATGAAATTAGGTTTTAGACAGGTAGGTGGTCTATT
Organism: Allium sativum; assembly: GCA_030737875.1. Classification (NCBI taxonomy): domain Eukaryota; kingdom Viridiplantae; phylum Streptophyta; class Magnoliopsida; order Asparagales; family Amaryllidaceae; genus Allium; species Allium sativum. Next base: position 666,876,259 of record CM060924.1, read on the forward strand.
TATAGGGAAAGGGATTTAGATATTTTGCAAGATATTTTAGTTTTATATTCCTTTTATATTCGTTATTGCCTTCTAAAAATTCGTGTGATCACACACGATACCCAAAAATCACGAAATTGGACATGTAGCTAGAGTTCGACATTACGATCCCAACGAAACTGGTTTCGTCGAATTTCGACTTTGTATGCTCACAAAGCGTATTTTTAACCGTCAAAATACTGACTGTTTTTCACTCTAAAAATCCGTACGGCCACACAGTGACTCTAAAAATCACGAAACTGAAAATCTAACAACTATTTGACATTGTGGATCCAACAAAATTAGTTTCGTTGAATTCCGACTTCGTTTGCAAAAGTGGCTATTTTTAAAGCTCTGGATGACCCATTTAAATATATAAATAAATTAATATTATCGTATATATTCACAACAGAATATCATACAGCTCCACTAGGATTTATAACTCGATCCATCACATCCCGATTAAATCGATATTCGATTTAAAATGAAATTTCCTTTTTTAAAATATAAATAATTCCTTTACAAATTATAAAGGAATTCCACATCGACTTTTCTAAAATTTGATTTGGACGTAAATCAAAATCTACCCGACGAAATCTCGATTTTTCTCTTCCACTAGAAAGATATACCCCACCAGCTCCACATGTTTCTTGTTTCATAGAAATCTGGCTTAAAACGAATCCTGTACATTCAGTTGAAGTTCGAATCGCCAATTTACGAACTACAGCGCCATTTCAAGCTCGATTTTAATTATAATATAATTATACGTTCAAACTGTCGTTCAAATGATATATTCGTTATTCTAAATCAAATTCTAAACTGAATTAAATATCACTGTGATCCAGTTCACACCCTATCGCCATTTCAGCCAATTCTGATTACTTCAGAATTAAATATATTATTTAATTTATTATTTTAATTAAATATTCACCATTATTTAATTAAACGACCATTAAATCCTTTATATCACTATTTATATAATTAAATAAATTAATTATAATACCTCTGCCAATACGGGTCATTACATGGGCACATGGGCAAACTTAATTAATATAACAGTATCTAAGCAAGGAAAAGTGGGGAATGATAAGATTAAATAATAGATAAACTTATCCTAGGGATAAGAAATGAATATGACTTAAGATGTAATACAAGACTCGAAGGTTGGGACGACTTATACTATGAAATAAGTTAATCTAAGCTGAAAATGTAGGAAAACACCCGTATGCTATCATTTGATAAATAGAACTTAAGTCATGCTTGAATTCATTGGTAAACCTTTGTTAAAAGGAACTAAGTAACAAACCTTAGTTAAAGAGAACTAAGTAACAGAAACTAAGTATCAAACCTTGGTTAAGAGAACCAAGTAATAAACCTTAGTTAAGAGGACTAAGTTGTAAACGTTAGTTAAGAAAACGAACGATTGAGAGAACTAAGTAGTAAACCTTAGTTAAGAGGACTAAGTAGTAAACCTTAGTTAAGAAAGCTAACGATTCAGTAAACTAATGTAACGAACTGGGATTTTCGACTCCGAAAATCAACATCAAACTATCATGTTGACCATTCAGACATCGAACATTCCAGATCATTTATAGAAAGAAGTTAGAGGGTGAGAATAGATAAGATAGAATTATTAGAATAGAAGAAGAAGAAACATCCCACACAGAGTCTCACACCGCAGCGGAACAAAATATAATACAGAAATAATCTTTATTGGAAGCTTTAAAATACTTACAATATCAGAGTACACATCTGGACAGTGATACTAATCTGTCCTCATATAACACACAGCGGAATAGTAATAATATCATACGTCTGAACTCTTCCAGCTCGTCTCTTCACGGCAGTCGATAACCTGAACCTGTACAACCCGGCCTAACCCGAGCATTTACAAAACACCGGGTCAGTCTGGTGAACCAGAGTGAGATAAACTCGCACAGTAATAAGGGTGAACCATCCAATCATGATTTTAAAGTTCAAAATCTTTTCAAAAGAAAAGGATAATCGTAAGACCAAATCCACACATAAACACGGACGGTTTTTACCTTACGATAACCCAAAACAGTTGTGAAACCAATATCTTGTCTGATATTATAATAATGTCTAAATACAAGTAAATATCAATTTAGTGGAACGCTTGCATCTCACGCTCCACATATATAGTATACAATCAAAACCGCGGGCGCTTATTGGAGATTGGATTCCAACTTGACAAGGTATGGGACCACCTGCCGATAGTGTATCTCTAGAGACGAATACACTGGGTTCAACAAGAACTTCTTGCAACCCGGCCCTCACATGACCGACCACTCATTTCGCTTGAGTGTATCGAATGTATATCACCGACGGTTGGGATCAGCAACCGTCTCCCGACAAGGGACAACATCGAAACATAGATTTAAGAAGCAAATAGGATTTCCTCTAGATAGGTGATTCTACACCCTAATGGGAGCGACCCACATAGCCATGCTGCCTGCCCGATTTTTGTCATTTCCCGGTTGATGAGGCTTGAGGTTTAGATTTACCTTCGAACACCTGGTCATCATTCACTTTGAATGCCACATCGTCAGATCCGTCAGATATCACTAATTGACGTCCACAAAAATACTCTAGCAGTTAAGCTAAGAGAACGGCGATTCTCCGCCAACAACTATCGTACGTTTGAAGAAATCAACGTACGTGATCCTTTGGAAATACTCTGTCAGACACTCGTCCATACAAGTCATCCAGGAACAGGATAAACCGAAGGCACTCTCCTACCGCATCCATATAGGAATCACCCCATGGATCAGTAGCGAGAAGTCCTTGCAACCCGTAGATTCCAACCACGACAGAATCACAGCTCATCTCTGCTTGCCAGGCAGAGAATATTAGTGGTTCTTCCGTTTATGAAAATCCACAGTCTTCACAGCACCATCTCGATCATCTTCTGATATCTTCACGTATTTGTTGGTCGGAATGGTTTTCGAATATAAATTCGATCCCGGTCTTTCCATACCAACAATCGTATTGGACAGATTTGATAGTCGGTGATTTAACTATCAAAATAAACAGTGTTTCAAACATGACACTCAAATGAGTTCACTGGTTCAGTATTCAGCATCACTTGGCCTTTTAACACTTGATTTACTTCGTTAAATCAAAACTTTTAACTCTGTTAATATTTAAAAATACGATATTTGAATAACTCTAATTCGATTTAACTCTAATCGATTAACTCCAATTGATTAACTCAAAGTGGTTAACTCTAACTGATTAACTCGACTTATTTAACTCCTATCGATTAACTAATATTCGACTTAAATCCATTCGCTTGACTCTAGATCGCAGTGATCACAATGGTTACGCCTGATTCCCTCAGGAAATATCCGACCGCCGTAGGCTATCTGCAGCCCTGCGAATTACGCTAGCAGTCGTACGAAATGGCACTCATCTTGAAAAAAACTATGTTTGACTAACTCTAGCTTGAATAACTATATTCAATTTCCCACTTAAATCTTCCTTCCAATCATCTTTTAAATTCGGAAATCCATTAGTTTTAACAAAGAAATTTATAGCACATATGTTATAACAATAGCATTATAATTACTATTTAGATTTACAAAACAACAGCGCTATAATCGCTGTTTAGGTTTACAATCCATTTACTATAGCAAAAGCGCTACAATCGCTATATTAGATTTAAAAGACATATATTATAACAACAGCGCTAAAATCGCTGTAAGATTTTCAAAACATATCCACTAACGTCACTTACGATTACCAACTAATACTATCTTCGGATAATCCCGATGTTGTTCGAGTTGGGGTATTTTAATTACCTCTCAGACCTTGACCAAACAACGTTCTTATCCCCCGATGAATATCAGTTGTAATCACAAAATCAATACTCCCATTTTCATCTCGAAATACATTCCATTATAACTGGGGTTTAGTTATACAACCCTATAACTCACTTCTTTAACCATATTCATTTATTTCCAATCTTCTTTCAAATCTGTTCGACCATTCCCCACTTTTGAAATCTCATTTCAAATTTCCCTCTTGATCTCAATTTCAAATAACGTTAATTCAATATTAACGATTTACACTTTGAAACTCATTTATAAATCCTGGTTTATCTTAAACCCCTTTCCAAAACCATATCTACATTTAAACGATATTTAATCCAAAAACACATTAATTCGATAATCAATTCAAATTCAAAATGGTCGATTTAATTCACTCAACTTGATTATCTCGTTAGCCCATTCCAAATAAATTCTCACTTTAAATTAATTAATTATATAATTAATTTAAATAAATCCCATTAATGGTTTTCTTAACAAAACGATTATCCAATTCTAACCATGCGATTTTATTTCCTATCTCGTACTTATCAATCTGATTTACATCGGAACTTGCTTTATAAAATCAATTAAAAATAATCTAAAGTCTTACTTAAATAAAATATTTATTTGTTTCTCTTGAATAACTTTTATTCAAAATAATATGTTCAAAAATCTATCTCCAGTTATAAAATGCATTTTATAACTTCACCTCTATTGACTCACCTGACGGTGAATCAATATCTATAAAACGATTGATTTTATTGGCCATACGCTGCCAAATACCCAACTAATATCACCCATTGGTTCTAAACTAACAGATGTTGAACATTCAATAATCAACCATCAAATCAATCACACAAACAGATCAGTTCATATATGAGAATATGAAAATAAAAATACATTTGAGGGATCCGGTTGGGTCCCTCCAACCTGTTCTTCCCTGTATTCACAATGGTTTTTCTCAAATCAGACGGTTCAGTTTTGTTTAACTGATAAATTAAATAATGACCATTTAACATCAACCATAAGCAATTCAAACAATTCAACCATTTAAACATGTTTATAAATAAACATGACCAACCAAGGTGAGCCACCTTTATTGGAACCAATCGTTAAAAATAACGATTTGATATTTCACTGAAATTAAACACAGTTTAATTTCATCGGTTAAATCAATAGATAAGCAGATAACCAGCAAAACAGTCAACCATTGGCAAGCAGAGCACACAAAATAAAAATAACCAATTTATATAAAATATAAAAAGAGTAACTGAGTGAGTTTAACTCACCTTGATTTGACGCCATTGTTCAACCGGCTTGATTCAGTTAAATTAAACAGCGTTTAATCTAACAGAATATCCAGCTAATTCCAATATGTACTGCTCTGTAACATGATTCCGTCGCTTCTTATTTGGACAAATTATTTTAGAAATAATTAGCAGTCTGACTTCTTTCTATTACTCCTGCTCTTGTTTGTTTTGACCGAACTTCCAAGTGCCACGATTCCTACACCTGCCATGGTTATTAACGCTTTACGGTTATATATTTTAAATTATTAAATAAGGTTCTTTAATCATATTTTAGCTTAGCTTAATTACTTTTCACTAATATGATCAATCGATTTCTTTAGAAATAGAAAACCCAGGTCCGGATTCTCTCAACTGCTTCGCCCTGTCCTCAAGACCCAAGCTTGCGCCCAACATCAACGTTCTAAATTAATATGGTTTCCCTTCTTATTTAACTATTTCATCATTAAAACTTAATTAGACTAATGATGAATAACCTCGGTCACGCTTTCTTCCCATTTGATTCATTTACATCTGCTCCTTCTTCTATTCCTTTGCAGCCACCGTCGTTCCTTTACAGTACACAAGAAAGCATTCCCATGTAGTTAATATAATTAGATTGAATAAATTCTTAATTAAGGAATCAATTAATAAATTACGTTTGTTCCATTTTTGCTTCAGCACGCGGCCATTAGGATCAAGACATCAGGTCCAAACTATTTCCATACGTTAGTCCTTTACAGGACATTCTTGCTTTCCTTTCCAATTACATCGTTTGTAATCAATGCTCAACCAAAGGTATCAACCGTCGCACCCTCTCTCTATCACTGGAGAATCATCCACACCCACTGATCTCTGCGCCGGAGCCTCCTCAGTCAGCTTCAGCAGTGCCACCCTCCAACACTTCGCCGATTAACTGCAGTTTGCTCTCGAACTCCGCGCCTTTGGGCATAATTTCCGACGACTCCAGTGCTTAAAAACGGATCGCCACCGTCATACAGGAAGGACCCGATGTCGTGAAGAAGATTGTAGTAGGATATTTTCGATTTAAGTTAATGGATCGAAGCGTTTTAGAGGATGGAAGATGGAAGTTCTCGTCTGTTCATTGTTTTTTTGTGGAGAGAATGTGAGTAATGCTGCGTGTATTTATAGGGAGAGAGTTTCGTGGTCACCACGGTTATATATATAATTACATATATAAAATTTTACTTGGTTGCCACGGAAGGGGTAGTTTGCACGGCAAGGCATTATAGGGTAATGCCGTTTGAAGAAACTAGCCTGTGCGTTAGGAACTAGGTATGTGATTTTTGATTAAAGAAGTGTACTGTACATAGGGTGTGCATGTGCCTTTCATAAATTTGATGGAGACTGAACATGACTTGTACAGTATAGGGTAGGTTAGATTTTGCCGAGATGATTTAAATTAGCATGTGCGTGAGTGATCTTAGAGTAGGTTAGCTGAATATAGAAAATATAGGGTGTATGTTTTATATATTTATTTTAAATGAAACTTTGTCGCTAAGTAACAAGTAAAACTGACCACATTCGACTCCTGTTAACTGATATAAAAGCTAATCTTAATGTAAAAAGGTATTCCGGACCCAATGGGACAAGTTTCGTCGAAATCCGAGGTCGTATGAAAAAATTTCCTTTATGAAACCGGAAATGAACACACATTAAATTTTTTCACAGTCACCAGATAAATCAAATCCACTTGAAACTGCGAACATCGACAATAACTTTTCGATACGAACCCAACGGCACTAATTTCGTCGCATTCTGAGACTGTTGCCCCGGTAGGCTATTTTTACCCCGAACCGCAATACCCCTTTTAACGCCAAATTTTCCCATCTCTAAAAATAACAAACTATATACATATCCTGACTCTAATCGACGATACGAACTCAACGGAACTGGTTTCGTGGCCTAAGTCGATCATCTGCTCCAGTTACATTCAAATATCCTTTTATTTATTTAAATACATGCTATAGAAAATGAACGAGCGTTTATAGCTACCGTGGTCACATACGATATAGGTTTTCCAAGCAATTCACCACCGTACAATAATTTAACGATACGGTTCTAATGAAACTGGTTTCGTCAAAATCTGAGTCCGTTTGCAAAACAGCCATTTTAAAGGCCTATAATTTAATAACGATTTTCCATAGCGACTATTTCAAAATTTGATTTGGCCAAAATTATCAAATTATAACACGAAATCTGGATTTTTCTCTTTCATATGAAAATTATCGTCAATACGGTTCCAACGTGTCTTGTTTCACAGAAATCCGACTTATATTGGATCCTGTATTCTCAGTTGAAGTTCAAAACCAAATATTACGAACTGCACGCCATTTTGAGCTCGTTTTATATTATATAAATAAAATTAACGTTCAACTTCGTTTTATTATCGAATTAAAATATTAAATTTCATTATATTCCCAATATGATATTTAAAATAAATAAATTAAATTAAATATTTGACGGCCAAAAATGCGGGTCGTTACATTCTTCCCCCCTTAAAATAATTTCGTCCTCGAAATTTGCTAAGGTAAGAAAGAACGTTATAAACTCATTAACTTTCAAATCCAATTTATTTTAAATCAAAATCGATTCCATATGGTAAATAAATATCTTCAAAAATATTGAAAATTTTCTAACTCCTTAAATTTTCGAAAAAAAAATTTTGCCAGCACCTCCTCTGTATGGCTCAACCGGTACAACTACAATTCGCCTTTCTAGGCCTTCTCCAATCCAAAAGAAAATGAAACAGCCAAGCGGCTTGCCAAATAGGCTCATAAATCACCAACCCATATAAAATAAACGTGTACCTTTTTGTCGGGCATATCATTATATCCTTTCCATCTGCTGCCCTGTCAGCATATACAAATGCATTCCCAAACAAAATTCCAATTTTATCCTCAAAACCAAATCCTTCACACATCCAAGCCAAATACCATTCTTAACTCAACTTCCATCCATTACCAATTCCAACTCTTAACTTACCAGTCCAACACCAATTCAGATTCCTGTCTCGCAATTCAAAATCTGGTTCTGCTCGATATAATATATCTCGATTCAATTTCCAGTTAATTGGTTCCAATTCAATTCATATTTGCATTCACAAATTTCTATTTAATTTTGTTTTTGTTCAAACAATTTCCCTGAGAGTTTTTAAATAGTTTAGCTCTTTCAAGAAAATCAAATATTCCTTTTACAAGATTCAAAGCAATTCAAAACAAAATCTTTGGTAGTAATCCATCACTTACCACTCGAAAATGAACACCGACGATGTCCGGATCATCATCGGAATCTATTTTCCAGCTATTGAAGTGAGTTCAATACTATGTCACTTTCAAAACCAGTTCTAAACACTTTCATTTTGAAATCCATTTCAAAATATCCCTTTCAATGCTTGTAACAAATTTAAAATCTCCCAGGATTAAAAAATCTCATATATTCAATCCAAGTTTATTTACAACACCTTTCCCACTTTTGGGAATTTTAATTCCAATTCTGATTTTAATTTCAGATTTAATAAATCTGATTTTATATTATACGAATTCTAATTGGTTATTTATATAACCATTTCAATTATAATCAACCAACACATCCAATGTACTATAATACTTCAAATATATAGATTTTCTTTATATCAAAATATAATTTGGGTAAATTATTTCATTTACCCTTTTTTCAAAACATACTGCGTCGATTTATCGTACTTGAGTGTTTAGAAACTCCTATCGATACAGTGGATCAAACTGATCGACCAGAATCCATAAACAACCCAACCAATAAATCTCCACAATATAAAACAATTTTTATAAAATCTACAAATACGTTCACTCGTATATATACACTCAACTCAGTCTAGGGTATTACTAACCCCATCTCTACTGAGTTACGCCACAGAGCCAAGGTAATCACTTAACCTTCAGCTCTGATACCACTGTAACGAACTGGGATTTTCGACTCCGAAAATCAACATCAAACTATCATGTTGACCATTCAGACATCGAACATTCCAGATCATTTATAGAAAGAAGTTAAAGGGTGAGAATAGATAAGATAGAATTATTAGAATAGAAGAAGAAGAAACATCCCACACAGAGTCTCACACCGCAGCGGAACAAAATATAATACAGAAATAATCTTTATTGGAAGCTTTAAAATACTTACAATATCAGAGTACACATCTGGACAGTGATACTAATCCGTCCTCATATAACACACAGCGGAATAGTAATAATATCATACGTCTGAACTCTTCCAGCTCGTCTCTTCACGGCAGTCGATAACCTGAACCTGTACAACCCGGCCTAACCCGAGCATTTACAAAACACCGGGTCAGTCTGGTGAACCAGAGTGAGATAAACTCGCACAGTAATAAGGGTGAACCATCCAATCATGATTTTAAAGTTCAAAATCTTTTCAAAAGAAAAGGATAATCGTAAGACCAAATCCACACATAAACACGGACGGTTTTTACCTTACGATAACCCAAAACAGTTGTGAAACCAATATCTTGTCTGATATTATAATAATGTCTAAATACAAGTAAATATCAATTTAGTGGAACGCTTGCATCTCACGCTCCACATATATAGTATACAATCAAAACCGCGGGCGCTTATTGGAGATTGGATTCCAACTTGACAAGGTATGGGACCACCTGCCGATAGTGTATCTCTAGAGACGAATACACTGGGTTCAACAAGAACTTCTTGCAACCCGGCCCTCACATGACCGACCACTCATTTCGCTTGAGTGTATCGAATGTATATCACCGACGGTTGGGATCAGCAACCGTCTCCCGACAAGGGACAGCATCGAAACATAGATTTAAGAAGCAAATAGGATTTCCTCTAGATAGGTGATTCTACACCCTAATGGGAGCGACCCACATAGCCATGTTGCCTGCCCGATTTTTGTCATTTCCCGGTTGATGAGGCTTGAGGTTTAGATTTACCTTCGAACACCTGGTCATCATTCACTTTGAATGCCACATCGTCAGATCCGTCAGATATCACTAATTGACGTCCACAAAAATACTCTAGCAGTTAAGCTAAGAGAACGGCGATTCTCCGCCAACAACTATCGTACGTTTGAAGAAATCAACGTACGTGATCCTTTGGAAATACTCTGTCAGACACTCGTCCATACAAGTCATCCAGGAACAGGATAAACCGAAGGCACTCTCCTACCGCATCCATATAGGAATCACCCCATGGATCAGTAGCGAGAAGTCCTTGCAACCCGTAGATTCCAACCACGACAGAATCACAGCTCATCTCTGCTTGCCAGGCAGAGAATATTAGTGGTTCTTCCGTTTATGAAAATCCACAGTCTTCACAGCACCATCTCGATCATCTTCTGATATCTTCACGTATTTGTTGGTCGGAATGGTTTTCGAATATAAATTCGATCCCGGTCTTTCCATACCAACAATCGTATTGGACAGATTTGATAGTCGGTGATTTAATTATCAAAATAAACAGTGTTTCAAACATGACACTCAAATGAGTTCACTGGTTCAGTATTCAGCATCACTTGGCCTTTTAACACTTGATTTACTTCGTTAAATCAAAACTTTTAACTCTGTTAATATTTAAAAATACGATATTTGAATAACTCTAATTCGATTTAACTCTAATCGATTAACTCCAATTGATTAACTCAAAGTGGTTAACTCTAACTGATTAACTCGACTTATTTAACTCCTATCGATTAACTAATATTCGACTTAAATCCATTCGCTTGACTCTAGATCGCAGTGATCACAATGGTTACGCCTGATTCCCTCAGGAAATATCCGACCGCCGTAGGCTATCTGCAGCCCTGCGAATTACGCTAGCAGTCGTACGAAATGGCACTCATCTTGAAAAAAACTATGTTTGACTAACTCTAGCTTGAATAACTATATTCAATTTCCCACTTAAATCTTCCTTCCAATCATCTTTTAAATTCGGAAATCCATTAGTTTTAACAAAGAAATTTATAGCACATATGTTATAACAATAGCATTATAATTACTATTTAGATTTACAAAACAACAGCGCTATAATCGCTGTTTAGGTTTACAATCCATTTACTATAGCAAAAGCGCTACAATTGCTATATTAGATTTAAAAGACATATATTATAACAACAGCGCTAAAATCGCTGTTAGATTTTCAAAACATATCCACTAACGTCACTTACGATTACCAACAAATACTATCTTCGGATAATCCCGATGTTGTTCGAGTTGGGGTATTTTAATTACCTCTCAGACCTTGACCAAACAACGTTCTTATCCCCTGATGAATATCAGTTGTAATCACAAAATCAATACTCCCATTTTCATCTCGAAATACATTCCATTATAACTGGGGTTTAGTTATACAACCCTATAACTCACTTCTTTAACCATATTCATTTATTTCCAATCTTCTTTCAAATCTGTTCGACCATTCCCCACTTTTGAAATCTCATTTCAAATTTCCCTCTTGATCTCAATTTCAAATAACGTTAATTCAATATTAACGATTTACACTTTGAAACTCATTTATAAATCCTGGTTTATCTTAAACCCCTTTCCAAAACCATATCTACATTTAAACGATATTTAATCCAAAAACACATTAATTCGATAATCAATTCAAATTCAAAATGGTCGATTTAATTCACTCAATTTGATTATCTCGTTAGCCCATTCCAAATAAATTCTCACTTTAAATTAATTAATTATATAATTAATTTAAATAAACCCCATTAATGGTTTTCTTAACAAAACGATTATCCAATTCTAACCATGCGATTTTATTTCCTATCTCGTACTTATCAATCAGATTTACATCGGAACTTGCTTTATAAAATCAATTAAAAATAATCTAAAGTCTTACTTAAATAAAATATTTATTTGTTTCTCTTGAATAACTTTTATTCAAAATAATATGTTCAAAAATCTATCTCCAGTTATAAAATGCATTTTATAACTTCACCTCTATTGACTCACCTGACGGTGAAACAATATCTATAAAACGATTGATTTTATTGGCCATACGCTGCCAAATACCCAACCAATATCACCCATTGGTTCTAAACTAACAGATGTTGAACATTCAATAATCAACCATCAAATCAATCACACAAACAGATCAGTTCATATATGAGAATATGAAAATAAAAATACATTTGAGGGATCCGGTTGGGTCCCTCCAACCTGTTCTTCCCTGTATTCACAATGGTTTTTCTCAAATCAGACGGTTCAGTTTTGTTTAACTGATAAATTAAATAACGACCATTTAACATCAACCATAAGCAATTCAAACAATTCAACCATTTAAACATGTTTATAAATAAACATGACCAACCAAGGTGAGCCACCTTTATTGGAACCAATCGTTAAAAATAACGATTTGATATTTCACTGAAATTAAACACAGTTTAATTTCATCGGTTAAATCAATAGATAAGCAGATAACCAGCAAAACAGTCAACCATTGGAAAGCAGAGCACACAAAATAAAAATACCCAATTTATATAAAATATAAAAAGAGTAACTGAGTGAGTTTAACTCACCTTGATTTGACGCCATTGTTCAACCGGCTTGATTCAGTTAAATTAAACAGCATTTAATCTAACAGAATATCCAGCTAATTCCAATATGTACTGCTCTGTAACATGATTCCGTCGCTTCTTATTTGGACAAATTATTTTAGAAATAATTAGCAGTCTGACTTCTTTCGATTACTCCTGCTCTTGTTTGTTTTGACCGAACTTCCAAGTACCACGATTCCTACACCTGCCATGGTTATTAACGCTTTACGGTTATATATTTTAAATTATTAAATAAGGTTCTTTAATCATATTTTAGCTTAGCTTAATTACTTTTCACTAATATGATCAATCGATTTCTTTAGAAATAGAAAACCCAGGTCCGGATTCTCTCAACTGCTTCGCCCTGTCCTCAAGACCCAAGCCTGCGCCCAACATCAACGTTCTAAATTAATATGGTTTCCCTTCTTATTTAACTATTTCATCATTAAAACTTAATTAGACTAATGATAAATAACCTCGGTCACGCTTTCTTCCCATTTGATTCATTTACATCTGCTCCTTCTTCTATTCCTTTGCAGCCACCGTCGTTCCTTTACAGTACACAAGAAAGCATTCCCATGTAGTTAATATAATTAGATTGAATAAATTATTAATTAAGGAATCAATTAATAAATTACGTTTGTTCCATTTTTGCTTCAGCACGCGGCCATTAGGATCAAGACATCAGGTCCAAACTATTTCCATACGTTAGTCCTTTACAGGACATTCTTGCTTTCCTTTCCAATTACATCGTTTGTAATCAATGCTCAACCAAAGGTATCAACCGTCGCACCCTCTCTCTATCACTGGAGAATCATCCACACCCACTGATCTCTGCGCCGGAGCCTCCTCAGTCAGCTTCAGCAGTGCCACCCTCCAACACTTCGCCGATTAACTGCAGTTTGCTCTCGAACTCCGCGCCTTTGGGCATAATTTCCGACGACTCCAGTGCTTAAAAACGGATCGCCACCGTCATACAGGAAGGACCCGATGTCGTGAAGAAGATTGTAGTAGGATATTTTCGATTTAAGTTAATGGATCGAAGCGTTTTAGAGGATGGAAGATGGAAGTTCTCGTCTGTTCATTGTTTTTTTGTGGAGAGAATGTGAGTAATGCTGCGTGTATTTATAGGGAGAGAGTTTCGTGGTCACCACGGTTATATATATAATTACATATATAAAATTTTACTTGGTTGCCACGGAAGGGGTAGTTTGCACGGCAAGGCATTATAGGGTAATGCCGTTTGAAGAAACTAGCCTGTGCGTTAGGAACTAGGTATGTGATTTTTGATTAAAGAAGTGTACTGTACATAGGGTGTGCATGTGCCTTTCATAAATTTGATGGAGACTGAACATGACTTGTACAGTATAGGGTAGGTTAGATTTTGCCGAGATGATTTAAATTAGCATGTGCGTGAGTGATCTTAGAGTAGGTTAGCTGAATATAGAAAATATAGGGTGTATGTTTTATATATTTTAAATGAAACTTTGTCGCTAAGTAACAAGTAAAACTGACCACATTCGACTCCTGTTAACTGATATAAAAGCTAATCTTAATGTAAAAAGGTATTCCGGACCCAATGGGACAAGTTTCGTCGAAATCCGAGGTCGTATGAAAAAATTTCCTTTATGAAACCGGAAATGAACACACATTTAATTTTTTCACAGTCACCAGATAAATCAAATCCACTTGAAACTGCGAACATCGACAATAACTTTTCGATACGAACCCAACGGCACTAATTTCGTCGCATTCTGAGACTGTTGCCCCAGTAGGCTATTTTTACCCCGAACCGCAATACCCCTTTTAACGCCAAATTTTCCCATCTCTAAAAATAACAAACTATATACATATCCTGACTCTAATCGACGATACGAACTCAACGGAACTGGTTTCGTGGCCTAAGTCGATCATCTGCTCCAGTTACATTCAAATATCCTTTTATTTATTTAAATACATGCTATAGAAAATGAACGAGCGTTTATAGCTACCGTGGTCACATACGATATCGGTTTTCCACGCAATTCACCACCGTACAATAATTTAACGATACGGTTCTAATGAAACTGGTTTCGTCAAAATCTGAGTCTGTTTGCAAAACAGCCATTTTAAAGGCCTATAATTTAATAACGATTTTCCATAGCGACTATTTCAAAATTTGATTTGGCCAAAATTATCAAATTATAACACGAAATCTGGATTTTTCTCTTTCATATGAAAATTATCGTCAATACGGTTCCAACGTGTCTTGTTTCACAGAAATCCGACTTATATTGGATCCTGTATTCTCAGTTGAAGTTCAAAACCAAATATTACGAACTGCACGCCATTTTGAGCTCGTTTTATATTATATAAATAAAATTAACGTTCAACTTCGTTTTATTATCGAATTAAAATATTAAATTTCATTATATTCCCAATATGATATTTAAAATAAATAAATTAAATTAAATATTTGACGGCCAAAAATGCGGGTCGTTACAACTAAGTAGTGAACCTTAGTTAAGAAAGCTAACGATTCAGGAAACTAAATAGTAAACCTTAGTTAAGAGAACTAAGTAGTAAACCTTAGTCAAGAAAGCCAAGTAGAACACGAGGAGGAGCGAACGTCCATCTGATTATGAAGAAGGCTCCAACGAACTAGGTTACGAAGCACGCGGCTTCGAGGGGACGTGAGGGTACTCTTGGTATCCCTCTATGAAGTTGCAGATGATCCTCCTGGGCTCACAGAGGTTAAGGTCTGCGTTAGAAGAGCCAAGGGTATGCCTTGGTTGCAATATAAGCAACCTAAAGACTAGGATGGGTCAGCGTGAGGCAGCGATATCTTGTTTATCCCTGTGATAGCACGTTGTCGTCTACCTACCATCTTGAGTCAATCGTGATACTCAAGCGGAAAGGCGGAGAACTCCAAAAGACCATATACTTTGCTATCTAGTTATGGGTGAGGGTGGCCAATAGGTTTGTGGGGGCATAGAGGGCCTGCGTACAGTTCTCATTCTTGATTTTCTTGGGTGCCTTTCATTAGTTGAGGGAGTGGTCAAGTGAGACCATAGCCACATACAGATAAAACAGACCTTAGCATCTGCATCGGCATATAACTTAAAGCTCCCAACCGAGTTTTGTGTTTCTTGATTAGCCCTGCCACGAGAATCGGGCCGCACATATAGAGGACATGTGCAACTAGATATCTAGCGCTTTTAACGACACGATTGGGACGTAAAGTCTAGGAACATATATCGCTCTGGGTAGTGTATCCTAGACTAGGGGGCATTGTTCGATGGGTAGCATAAACCCTAGTGGCCCTAGGTAGCATAAACCCTGGTCGGATCTAGAAAGCGTTCAATGGGTAGCATAAACCCCAGTGGCCCTGGGTAGCGTAAACCCTGGTTGAATCTAGGAAGCGCTGGATAGAAAACCCTAGATTAGATCTAGGTAATAAACGGAATCTAGCAAGATCAAGAGTGGTAGTCTAAATGATTTCGAGAATGGTGGCACTACACTAAAGTAGTATATATTTATGTGATGAAGCCCGTATGACATACGGCAAGGGACTGCATATATACATGGAAAGGATTATACGATTTGGGGGTATCTACATATACGTTGTATTAGGTTAATCTACTAGTGGGACATAAGTATAGACTAGAGAGCTAATATCGCGAATAACCTAATAAGCAAGAAAATATAACTGAACGGTATATGTAGGATTATACAGAAGTTTATTCTAAGTCCACTCACATAGAACTTATGTTCTGACCCCCTCCTCATTACATACTTCCAGGTTAGGTTCATGACAGAGATGGTATAAGCTTCGGATAAGGGTTGGGCAATATGTTTTATAAGGTAAAGCTATATTTAAAGTATATTGTACTTTGAATTCCTTCCGTTGTAAGATGCTTACGAATTCTGACATGTTTTCTTTATCTCTATCTTTTTCTGCAGGATACCAGAGCGCCCAACTCGGGTTTCGATAGATTGGGTTTTTGGAAAAAATTCGGTCTGTCAGAATCCGGGTTGTTACATCTGGTATCAGAGCTTCGGTTTAGTGATCTTAGGGAGATAATGAGTGAACATATTTGTATTTTCTAAAATATAAATATATTATATATATAACCCTAAATCCTTAAAGTAGCCCACTAGGAATGGAAAGAGTTGGGATAGCTATTTTGTACACTAAAGGAATGAACCTAGAAATTTCAAGACCCCTAGGTGGTTTGGTTGGAAAGTGTACAATATGATTTGGTATTGGGGAAAGAAAGTATCCTATAAGAATTAAAACTGAAATGTTGTTATTTCAGAGTAGTGGGTTTAGAAGTGAAATCTTATAAGTTAGAAAAATGTTAAAATGTGGAAAATGGATTAGGAATATATATAGTTGGGAGAATTGGTTTGGAAAGTGCCTAGGAAATCCTAGTTGAGTTGAAAGACCCACTTTGAGTCTAACCCAATAATAAACTTTTAAGAGCTTGAATTTGTAAAAGAGTTTGTGGTGTTTTCAAGTTTTAATCTTAAAAGTATTTTTGATGTTTAAGAAAAATACGTAAAGGACATATTCAGTGCATGTTGGGTTTTTAAAGTAAAGTGGTGTATACTTTGGTAAAACAATGATTTCTTGTTTTAAAAGAACTCTCTCATTAAAAAGTGCATAATATAGAGCATATATAGCTTGCTAGTTTTCATATTATAATATATGAAAGGATTGAAAAGAAAGTGTTGCGATTTGTAAAAGAAAATTCTATTCTGTTAACAATAAATTTTGATTATTGCTTTATGAAGAAATTTTGTTGGGTGGACAAAATAAGTTGTAGGAATAAAATAGATGTCTGCACCTTATAGCGAGTAGTTAAATTAACATTGTAATTAGAAACAATGTAAGCCCGATAGTTGTCCTTGTCTACTCCAGTTTTGTGATTTGAAAATAAAAAAAATGTTTTGCATTTTATTCTGTAACATGTTTTTATGGTTTGGCGAAAACAAGTTTTGAATAAAAAACAAAGTTTTAACACTTTTAATTTTTGAAAGAAAAATGTAATGAAAAGAAAGGAGGCCAAACCATGTTTTAAAAAGAATGGAGTAGGTAAGGATTAGTGCCTAGAAAAGGACGAAAGAAAGTTAAAGCTATGAATTAAACAATTGGAACCAACTAGAGATTGGTTGAGTTGAGTGATTCTCTAAGTGTCAATCTGATGTTGATTTCGGTCTTCGGGGTTGATATTTAGGGAGTTACTCTCTTGCCAATTTACAGTCAGGGATTAGCTATTATTAAACTAATGGAAAATTCCCATAGAATGCATAAGCATTGAGAAACCTATGTTTGTTGCTTGAGAAAGAGAGAAAAAGTATTGGCTAGTAATGCACAGCAAGGACTAGTGGTGACTACTAAGTAGTAAAGGGCAAGTAAGTGGGTAGATTCTGTTGTGTGGACTTGCAATTGTCTGAGATGACAAAGTCCTAAGATTCTTGGCCCATAGTAGAAGCTGTGTAGGATGTTGTTTGAGTTGAAAACAGAAAAAGCTTATTTGAAATAATAAACTTAAGTAATTGGATTAAGTCAAATAAGCTACGAAAGAGAAAAGCCTAAGCTAACAAGAGACAATAAATTCAGTAAGGCAACAAATGTGACGGGAAAAGAAAATGGAAATCTTAAGAAAAAGATGAATAAATATGAAATTATTCCAAGATAAGATGAAAGAGAAAGGAAGTTTTTCTTATGTGGTTGTTCTTGGATAGGAAAGTAGGAAGTTTTTATAGAATAGTAATATAAAAATCTGAGTGCAATTATAAAAGGTACAGCGGAAAATGTAAATTCTTCCATTTTATATCTTTTTGTAACATAAGAAATCGAATTTAGAAAATTAGATTTTTCTAAATTTCGAATTTAATGATGGTTGGTAGGGTTTTGTATGCGACAATTGGGTGAACCATGCTCTTATTCTATAAGAGTATGGGAAAACTTAAATGAAAAATATTTTGATTTTTCAAGAATATTGCATTCATATAGAACTGCAAGTATATTGAGGATGTGAGCATCATGTTTTGAAAGGGTTTTTAAAAATTGCATACATATAGGTGGATCCAAATTAGGCATACATACTTTACTATGATGTATCTCACTTTGCACATGTGCACAATGTTTGCAACAATTGGATGCACACTGGATGGATGGATATTGCGAGGGATTATCTATTTTACTCTTATCGAATTTCGGGGATGAAATTCTTTAAGGGTGGGAGAATGTAACACCCTACATTTTTAATATAATTAAAAATGTACAAATATGTATATATGCATAGATAGGTAAATAATGGTGATGTATAATGAAAAATTAATTCGTACATTGAAGAGTAAGGAAATTAATGCGATAACGATGTGCATAATCGAAGAGATGAGAAAATAAAAATACTTAACTTTAAATATCAGGAATTAAGTAAAACGGACATCACTATTGCGTTCGTCTCGGGATTTTGGTTAAGATAGACACCTGGTTTGCATAAAACGGACATCATATGAAGAAGTTATTAAGCCTAGATGTTTGTATACGCACATGATAAATATATATATGTATATATATATATATATATATATATATATATATATATATATATATATACACACAAACAAATTAAAATATAAAATAAAGAATAAAATAAGGATTGCATGTAATAAATACAAGCACTGAAAAAAATGTAATGCACGCATTAAAAGAAAAAGATTCATGCAATGGTTTAATTTAAGTATTGTAACTAACATGAAAAAGAGAAGTAAGGAGAGAACAATAATTATCATTGTTCTAAGACTTATTAACAAAAGACTTCATAGCTCAGTTGGTTAAGACATTGGATTTGTAACATGGAGGTTGGGGGTTTGAACCCCGGCGGCGGCATAATTTTTATCTTTGTATTAAAGCGGGCCAACTGAACATGCAAATATATGTACGTATACAAATTCAAAATTTGAAAGGATAAGAACGTACATATAAGGAAATAAAGAAAATATATGTATATATATGAGAATATATATATATATGCATAAATATATGTATACAAAAGATAAAATTCAGGATAAGGCTACAGTCAATGAAATATGGTAAGAATCAAATAACGGTGCAACATCGTTTGAATTTTGAAAATAATACGAAAATTGTGCGTATATATATACATATATATGCATATATATGCGTAAAATGGTCGGTAGAGTAATTGTATACATATAAGAATATTTCATGTGAATAAAACAGTTAAATAAATTCCAAAAATTCAAAAGTTCAAAAATCAAATTTCTACGCCAAAACAATTCAAACATTTGAAATTCGAATTTCTGTGCCAAAACAGCTTGCGGGACCCAATGCTGACTCAGCACTGCGTGTACGATAAGATTTGGTTAGATTCATCTGTGAACCTGGTCTATTTTCTTAACTGGGTTCAATGTTGACTCAGCGCTGCGTGTACGATATGGTCTTGAGCACCTATATAAACACCCCTAAGGCTACAGTTTTCTCTACACATCTTCATTATGCCTATACTCTGCCCTAATTCATATCAAAATAAATCAAAGACGGGGTTATGCTGCTCAAGTTCTTCGTTAGAATTCAAGTAGAGAATCAAATGCTAATTCAACGACTTCAACAACTATTTTCTAAGAATCAAATCTAAATTAGAGGATCGAGAATCTACGTCAAGGGATAGCTTTTCATTTTCAGAAATCAGATCCGAGAATTCAAGATCCGTTCTTAAATCAGTGAGTGAGATTACAATACACTTCATGCATAATAGTATTATTATCGTTCGTCGTTCCTCAGTTAAAATTCATGTTGCAATTTAAAATAATCTTTGTATGCTTAATCTATTCCTCTTCCCTATTCTTCCTTTTTATTTTTGAAACTTTGGCTACCTTCGAGCCAAGGTTAACAACGCGTAAATTATAGTTATATGGGAAGAGCTTGAGATTTAATCGATGAATTAGGCAATTTGGGTAAAAAGATTATTACACGAATGGTTGTGTAAGAAAAGTAGAAATGGGTTAAGTAGCACTTGACATATGAATAAGCTTAACCAACATATGAGGAATGATAGATAGCAACCTGTTAGGAACACATGTATGAGAAACTGGAATAATTGGTATAGCCTATTAATGGGATTATAAGCATGAACATAAATTGGGGTTTTTGGGTAAAGCTTGAATTTGAGACTTGAAAACTGGATATGCCGTTAAGATCTTAGAAACATAATTAAAAATGGAATATGTTGGACAAACCATGTTTTTATGTAATTATGGAACTCGACACATAACATGAAATTGACAATAGTAGTATAACTTGAACATGAACATGCTTGTGAATTGGTAATTGACATTTGATATCTAAAATGAACATGAACATGCTTGTAAATTTATAATTGGCCTACGACACCTAGAATAGACATGAGTTGTTAATTGGCTAAACATGAAACATGGCTAACTCGAGGTTAGAATGAGTTTGCAGTGTAATCCTGCCCGGAATCGCCCGACACATCTAGTGACCGCAAACAATAGGTTCTAATGTGAGAAGTTAGTCATAACGTTCTTGAAACCCGAGGTTAGATTGAGTTGTGGTGTAATCCTGCCCGGAACCAACCGGCACATCCAGTGACCGCAACAATAGGTCTAATGTGAGAGGTTGGGCATTAATAATTAATTAATGCTAATGACACATGCTAGTATGGTAAGGTTAAGTCAACATGAAAAACTAGACAACACTTAACCAATTTGACATGATATATGGGTGGGTTAAGTCGACGTGAACCGCTAGATAACACTTAACCAATTTGACATGATATATGGGCGGGTTAAGTCAACATGAACTGATAGAGAACACTTAACCAATTTAGCATGGTACATGGGTTGAATTGAATACGTGATTGGGGGTTAAGTCAACGTGGACACATGAGCAAACTTAACCAATATAACAGTATCAAAATAAGGAAAAGTGGGGAATGATAAGATTAAATAATAGATAAACTTATCCTAGGGATAAGAAATGAATATGACTTAAGATGTAATACAAGACTCGAAGGGTGGGACGACTTATACCATGAAATAAGTTAATCTAAGCTGAAAATGTAGGAAAACACCCGTATGCAATCATTTGATAAAGAGAACTTAAGTCATGCTTGAATTCATTGGTAAACCTTAGTTGAAAGGAACTAAGTGACAAACCTTAGTTAAAGAGAACTAAGTATCAAACCTTGGTTAAGAGAACCAAGTAATAAACCTTAGTTAAGAGGACTAAGTTGTAAACCTTAGTTAAGAAAACGAACAATTAAGAGAACTAAGTAGTAAACCTTAGTTAAGAGGACTAAGTAGTAAACCTTAGTTAAGAAAGCTAACGATTCAGGAAACTAAGTAGTGGACCTTAGTTAAGAAAGCTAACGATTCAGGAAACTAAGTAGTAAACCTTAGTTAAGAGAACTAAGTAGTAAACCTTAGTCAAGAAAGCCAAGTAGAACACGAGGAAGAGCGAATGTCCATCTGATCATGAAGAAGGCTCCAACGAACTAGGTTACAAAGCACGTGGCTTTGAGGGGACGTGAGGGTACTCTTGGTATCCCTCTGTGAGGTCGTAGATGATCCTCCTGGGCTCATAGAGGTTAAGGTCTGCGTTAGAAGAGCCAAGGGTATGCCTTGGTTGCAATATAAGCAACCTAAAGACTAGGATGGGTCAGCGTGAGGCGGCGATATCTTGTTTATCCCTCTGATAGCACGTCGTCGTCTACCTACCATACTGAGTCAATCGTGATACGCAAGCGGAAAGGCGGAGAACTCCAAAAGACCATATACTTTGCTATCTAGTTATGGGTGAGGGTGGCATATAGGTTTGTGGGGGCATAGAGGGCCTGCATACAGTTCTCATTCTTGATTTTATTGGGTGCCTTTCATTAGTTGAGGGAGTGGTCAAGTGGGACCATAGCCACATACAGATAAAACAGACCTTAGCATCTGCATCGGCAGATAACTTAAAGCTCCCGACTGAGTTCCGTGTTCCTTGATTAGCCCTGCCACGAGACTCGGGCCGCACATATAGAGGACATGTGCAACTTGATATCTAGCACGTTTAACGACACGATTGAGACGTAAAGTCTAGGAACATATATCGCTCTGGGTAGTGTGTCCTAGACAAGGGGGCATTGTTCGATAGGTAGCATAAACCCTAGTGGCTCTAGGTATCATAAACTCTAGTCGGATCTAGAAAGCATTCAATAGGTAACATAAACCCCAGTGGCCCTGGGTAGCGTAAACCCAAGTTGAATCTAGGAAGCGTTGGATAGAAAACCCTAGATTAGATCTAGGTAATAAACGGAATCTAGCAAGATCAAGAGTGGTAGTCCAAACGATTTCGAGAATGGTGGCACTACACTAAAGTAGTATAGATTTACATGATGAAGGCCGTACGACATACGGCAAGGGACTGTATATATACATGGAAAGGATTAAACGAGTTGGGGGTATACACATATACGTTGTATTAGGTTAATCTACTAGTGGGACATGAGTATAGCCTAGAGAGATAATATCGCGATTAAACTAATAAGCATGAAAATATAACTGAATGATATGTATAGGATTATACAGAAGTTTATTCTAAGTCCACTCACACAGAACTTATGTTCTGACCCCCTCCTCATTACATACTTCCAGGTTAGGTTCATGACAGAGATGGTATAAGCTTTGGATAATGGTTAGGCAATATGTTTTATAAGGTAAAGCTATATTTAAAGTATATTATACTTTGAATTCCTTCCACTGTAAGATGCTTACGAATTCTGACATGTTTTCTTTATCTCTATCTTTTTCTGCGGGATACCAGAGCGCCCAACTCGGGTTTCTACAGATTGGGTTTTTGGAAAAAATTCGGTCTATCGGAATCTGGGTTGTTACAGCTTCGAATATTGTTGAGTGGTTTGCGGGCTAGGGAGGAGAGAAGCAAGGAAGCTCTGCCGTCGTTCGGGTCTAGAGCGTATCGGGGAGAGAGAATGAAATGGATAATTTTGATTCGTCCGACCCCTTATATTTTATTATTTAATTTATTTAATTTCGAAAATACCTCTTTCTCCTTACGAACTCCAGTTCAAACCCAACGACTGTCATCCCTAGATGATTACCCCCATTCTGAACACAATGGAATATTTTTCGTAGGCCCATTCGACTGTTTCAGTTAGTTTTTCTTCAAATCAAAATACAAAACATTCAATATTTGATTTGAATGTACATTTCAATTTGCCGCGGCCACATACTGATCCCAAAAATTCAAAAAAAATAAATCTAGCAATGTTTTGACGATATGGTCTCAACAAAACTAGTTTTGTCGAATTTGGAGATCATTTGAAAAATGGCCATTTTCTGGTTGATCCAAATTGACTGAAATTAACCAAACACATTTTCCTCTGCCACGCTCACATATTAACTCCAAAAATTATGGAATCTGAAATCTAGCAATAATTTGACATCCCAGATCCATCAAATGTGGTTTCGTTGAAAACGGAGGTCATTTGCAAAATGCCTATTTTCACGGGCTATTTTAAATTCATAGCGACCTTTCTGAAAATTCATTTAGCCATAACTTTGATTCCCGCTATGAAATTTTGATTTTTCAAATTCGTTAGAAAATATTCATAAACAGATTTAAATATTTTTGGTTTGTAATGACCCGGGTTTTTGGCGACCTTGGTTATCCGATATACAACACATATATTGAACATCCAAGGGTCGAAAATACCGGATGATTAATGAAAGAAATTAGAGGATGAGGAAAGAAAAGATAGAAACTTAGAATAGAAGAAGAACAAGAAGAAGAAGAAGAACACAACATCAGAGTAACACGAACCTCACAACGGAACGAATAATATAATATATATATATATATATAACATAACTTGAAATATACATATCATCATCAAGTACAGCACTTACAACACAGCGGAAATAAACTATAGCTATATGATCCTGAAGCCTCCTGCTCCAGCACTTCAAGTATCTGTAAATCTCGACTACTTGACTGCCCATACAAAATTGGGCACCCAAGAGTTAACAAAACGAAATAAACTCCGGGTCAGTCATGGGACTGGTATGAGTAAAACAGTTTAAAACAGTTTAAGCAGGTAAATGATATCTCATAAGACCACGCCGTATAACGGAATGGGTTTTCCCCTTATGAAAATCCAAATTATCTTTATATCAAAAACCTTTTGATATTATAATAATGTCTATCAACCAAAATATAATAATCATCTAGCAGAAACGCTCTCATCTCACGTTCTACATTAATAGTATACAATCAAAACCGCAAGCACGTATTGGGTAATGGATTTCCAACTATGACAAGGTATAGACCACCTTTCGCTAGTGTACCTCTAGAAAGGAATACACTGGGTTCAACAAGAACATCTTGCAACCCGGCCACACATGACCGACCACTCATTTCGCTTGAGTGTATCGAATGTATATCACCAACAGTTTGGATCAGCAACCGCTTCCCGAATGGGACAGTATCGACAATAAATTTTTAGAAATAAATGAAACTCTAGATCAGGTGATTATACACCCTACTTCGGAGCTACCGACTTAGCCATGCTGCCTGCCCGATTTCTGTAATTTACCGGATGTGAGGCTAGAAGCTATGCTTTATCATCACACCAGATTCACTTCGAATGCCACATAGTCAAATCCATCAAATCACCGATTGACGTCCTCAAAAACACATTATGTGTTAGCTAAAAGAAGTTTGCTTCTCCGCTTCCACTCTTGGTACGGTTGGAGAAATCAATATACGTGATCTTTCTGGAAATACTCTGTCAGACATTCATCCATACAAGTCATCCAGGAACAGGATGAACCGAAGGCACTATTCAGTACATCCATCTTAGGTACTGTTATCTAAGACTTATACAATAGCCCTTGCACTTTACTCCGTCTTCAATTTTCTTTGGCATATATGATTCGCAACGCTTATGCCAATACAGAGTGGTTCTTTGGATAATAATCCAACCGGTCTCTCCATATTAACAACGTACATTGGTCAAAACTTCGATAGTCTGTGATTTAACTATCGAAGGAAAATACATGTGCAAACAACGATATCATTTCCAGAAGGAAATTCTATCGATCAATCATCAATCACTACCATACCACAACTGCCAGACTCTAACTGTAAACTAATAAGAGAACAATTCTCTAAGTATAAACCCCGAAGGCCGAAACCAACATCAGATTGATACTCAGAAAACTATTCAACTTAACTAATCTCTAGTCAGTTTCTAATCTTGTTTAACTCTATTTCTTACCTCTATTCGATTAACTCTATTTGATTAACTTTAATTCGAATAACTATGTCTGTTTTTAACTCTATCTTGAATAACTATATTCGATTAACTAAATTCGATTAACTCGATTATATCTCGTTAACTTCCTTTTATAATCCTATTTAGTTTCCAACTAAATATTCCTTTTATAATTCTTTTTATTTTCTAAATAAATATTCCTTTATTCTATTTATTTTCTAAATAGATATTCCTTTATTCTATCCCCTTTATCAACTTTATTTATTTTCTAAATAAATATATCCTTATTCTATTTATTTTCTAAATAAATAATCCTTTATTCTATCCCATTTTATTCTATTTCCTTTATAAAGTCTTCTATTTATTTTCTAAATAATTTCCGCTTTATAAAATCCTTTGATTTTATAAATAGTTTATTTTCAATATTCACTTTGAAATTCCTTTTTCAACATTTCGGTATGTTATGGTATTCAACATATCAAAGCACGATGATCAATATCGTCCAAACACATAAAATCGACAACAGATTATAAACCACATCATATATCACAATATATGAAAAACAATAAAATAACTGTTGAGGAATCCAGTCGGATTCCTCCAACCTGTTTCCCTGCATCCAAAGATGTTACACAATAAAATCAACATCACTTTCAGTTCCATATGATATATTCTATTAAACAGAATCAATATAGAAATTCAACTAACTGACTAGCAGTTCAATCAAACAGTCAACACACAGTCAATCAGCCAATATTTAACAGTTCTAAAAATACAAAATGAAATTATAAACTGTTCAGAGTTAGTGAGATTTACTCACATTGGCAGTTCATCGTTAAAGAATGATAAACTGTTATTTGATTTGAATCAAACAATTTGTTTTCGCCATAAATTCAAACTAGCTCCAAACCACTTCCAGTCAGTTCCATTGGGTAGTGTCCGTCGATACGATCCCAATGGATCTTGTTTCGCTCAATTCTGATACAGTATGGAATAGATACGAATTTTACAAGTTAATATACTATTAGTATTGAAAATTAAAACTTTAATATAATCAATATCGGGCCTCACCCCTTTCATAAACCGGCCCACCCAACCTTTAACCTACGCACGTCACACTCTTCTTTCCAAATCAACTTCACTCCTGTACAAATCACGCCAGGAAACCTGTAACACCCCACACCCGCTAAGGTCACTCACTATGGAAATGCCTTAACTTCGGTGGAGTATTTTAAGTGAATATAGTACAAAAAATTTACAACAAGACAGATATAAGTAATACTTGAAATTTAAAACATCATTTCATTGCAGCAGAAGGTAAACATGTTTGGTTACATATCAAAAACCAACAAGAGTCAAGTACAAAATATCCATCTCGTTAAAACATAAGTACATAATCCCACTACATAACTAATAGCCATAATAGAAAAGATAACCGAGCTTTACTTAAAGAGTCCAAGCTCCAAAAGATAGATAAAGCAATCTGATCAAAGCCCACTAGTGCTAAGCCCACTCTGATAACCTGAGGGTTGGGAAAAAGATAAAAACAACGGGGTCAGACATAAGTCTGAGTGAGCCCTATAACTTTAACAATACAATCATTAAAGTAATTAGGGTATGATATAAACTTGGTACGGTGATGACTGGGGATAAATGACTACACTAAGCAGCCAACTAGACATAGGATAAACTAAGATAACGGTAAAGACGCATCTACCCACCCAAGGGTAATTACTACACTGCACCACACCAATCATTCCTACTTAAAGGTTGATCCCACCCAAGGACTTAGAAAATTTAACTAGTAGTTTCGTGTACCCCTAGCTGACTACATAGGTGCCGTCTGCCCCTATCTCCACTAGGTGTACCCACTACTCCCCAAGCGATCGGCTCCCTACCGTAGATACCCGTGCTGGCCCCACAGTGGGGTGTATCACTCCCCAAAGTGGCAACCCGATACAATCAACGGTGCACGGCTTATACCTACACGATGCAACAACGTCTTACCTACCAGCCCGGGTCCACACACGCATATGAAACCCGTTGGACTTGCGTTGCCACCGCTAACCCGTTTTGGCCTCTTATAGTCAAGCCCAGTACGCGTGTCCCGTCCTCGACATGGGTCGAGCCCAATAAGATACATATGGGTTACTGGTTGAAATGGGCCCCCACAAGCTACCCACCTAAGCTTGTCCCTTTTTCTAGTGCATCCCACTTAACCCTTTAATCATGTTTAATTACATGTTTCCACTTGGTTAAGTATTCTAATCGTATTTTCTATTGCCACCCAAGGCAACCCACTAGATTTCCACATGCCACCCAAGGCACTTACTTGATTTCCACATGCCACCCAAGGCACCCACTTAACCCCTCATGCCCCACTACATGCTTATCTGGTTAAGTGTTTCTTAATTAATTGATTAAGACCGTAACCTTTGCAAAGACCTCTCACATTAGACTATCTTTTATGGCAGCTGGATTTGCCGGTCGGGTCCGGGCAGCCTTACGCCATAACCGAGTCTAACCTCGTGTCTTTACACTTGTCACGTATTTAGTTTATGCCTAAGACCTCTCACATTGGGCCAATCATTTGTAGCCGCTGGATTTGCCGGTCGGTTCCGGGCAGTCTTATGCTACAAAAGGGTCCAACCTCGTGTCTTAGTCGATTAATTACACCTAATTAATCACCCTCATGATTTGTATTAATTATCCCTAATTAATTACAAATTTAACGATGTACATAATTGACTCAATTATGTCCATCCACTTTATGGTATGCATAATCATACCAACTTCACACCATTTCATTAACATGAATATTAACCCCATCGTTCCCCACGTAATTTGCTAACATGACATACTTAAAAGGGAAGATTCATCACAAATACAATGGGTTCAACTTGCATAACATTAGCATCAACATGGGTTTTAAAGGTGTCAACATGCATATATCATCAAACCCAACTAGCATAAATAATCAACCCAAACTTGCATGAATCACATATGTCATAAAGAGGGTAACTTGCATAAGCTACTTATGTCATACAAAGGGGTAAACTTGCATATGTATGTATGACATACAAAGCTGTAAACTTGCACATGTTACTTGCATATAATCAAACACCAAACTTGCATAACATGTCATATATGAACTTGCATATAATCAAACACCAAACTTGCATAACATGGTGTCATAATGGATCAATGTTTATCATAGTGATTTGCATAACTAGCATCATGAGCACATAGCATAAAACTTGCATAACTAGCATCATGAACATATAGCATAAAACTTGCACTACTAGCATCATGAACTCATAGCATATGACTTGCATAACTTGCATAACATCATGAACACATAGCATATGACTTGCATAACTTGCATAACATCATGAACACATAGCATAGGACTTGCATAACTTGCATAACATCATGAACACATAGCATATGACTTGCATAACTTGCATAACATCATGAACACATAGCATATGATAACATAACTTGCATTGATCCACATACATAACCATAACCTCATTATATCCTATCATAATTAGTTTAGCAATTGCTTGCTAAAGGCATAGAAACTCACAACTTGTTGATTAGCACTCCTATGAAGAAGATTAAGTTGCTAGAGTTGATTAGAAGTAGATTTGAGAAGCTATCTTCTTCTACAATTTGATGGAGGCTCCTTCAAGTTGCATTTTGACGGCATAACGACGTTGTATCTATTTTTAGTATGAATTAGGGTAGTCTTAGGGTGTATTTATAGAATTAGGATGTAGTTTAGGCCCTTAGATTAACCCTAAATCAGATTAGAGCCGTCAGATCTCGTCACTAGCCACCAAGCACAGCCCCAAAGCCAAGATAGTGCACCCAGGCCAAACTGGCCGACGGGGGGTCGACACATGGGTCGACCCCTTGGGGGGGTCGACACCCATGTCGACCCCTGTGTCGACACCCTCTGTCTGGCGGGAATTTTCCCGCCTCTTCTGAAATTTGAAATTTTAATATTTAAATCTGTTTTGAATTTTCTGAAACTTCTTCGGGCCTTAACTGGGTCATACAGACTCCGATTTTCGAAAACTCGGACTCTATTTCGCGTATTTTTCCGAGACGAACGCAATGGCGCTGCCCGTTTCCCTTAATTCTCACGTCTGAGATTAATTATTCTTTAATTACTAAACGTTAATATTAAGTGAAATTCGGGGTGTTACATTCTCCCCTACTTAAAGGATTTCGTCCCCGAAATCTCCAAGTCAAGAAGAACGTATCCTACCAGCCAAACAACCATCTACTCAAACCATCAAACACTGGCATCCATTGTCCTTAAAGTTTCTAATGCTGTATGAACATATGCAAAAAGTGTGTGTATATGTTTCCTGTCTAATGCAAAATTAGGCGGTCTACTGATTCAGTCGACCTCCTTAATGCAAACCATGATAGTGCCATGCATCCAATATGTATGCGAAAGAATCCTATCGACACATACTATTACTACATGTGTGCACAACCATACACCAAAATGCATCATCCGTGTGATAACACAACCATTATACATCCATTGATATAGCTACCTACACACAATTATATGCAATATGCAATATGAAGTGACTGAGCCGATCTAGTGTCTAAAGTGTGTGTGTATGCATCCACGAGCAACCAATAGCAAACACTTGCATCCACACGCATCCATCAATCATAACATGTCTCAAACACATGTTTCAACCATAGGTTTACCCTATCTAAAGGTCAAAGGTACTAATGAGAGGACATACTAAAGATAAGATAAGTACTAGACAAACGATAAAGGAGAAGTTAAAAGACATACCCTCAAAAAGGAATGGGTACAGTGAACGCATCTTCGCTTCTGTCTCCCAAGTAGCATTGCTCTCATCCTCTCCCCATTGCACTTTGACTAGTCGAACCTCTCTGTTTCTCAACTTCCTAATCTCTGACCCAAGGATGCGGGTAGGAGCTCGTCGAATAGTCGCATCACGCTCTACCTCCACTTCTCTAAGCAAGCTCGGCTCTACCACCTCTGCGGTCTCATGTAGGCACTTCCTCAAATGTGACACATGGAATACGTCATGTACCCCACTAAGTCTCTCGGGTAAATCCACTCTATATGCCATCTGTCCAATCCTTTCCTTAATAGGAAACGGTCCTACAAACCTTTGTGCTAACTTCCAAATGGACCCAAAGCGAACGACATTCCGTAATGGAGATACTTTAATAAAGACCATGTCCCCAACATCAAACTCAAGATCCGTCCTCCTCTTGTCCGCGTAAGATTTCTGTCTGTCTTGTGCCGCTTTCATCCTTCTTCGAATCAAATCAATCTTTTCCGAAGTCTCTCTAACCATATCAGGCCCAAGCAAGATCTTATCCGTAGATTCCCACCAACATGTAGGTGATCGACAAGGCCTTCCATAAAGAGCTTCGAAAGGAGCCATACCAATACTAGACTGAAAGCGGTTATTATATGCGAACTCCACCAATGGAAGATGCTCTTCCCATGTACCTCCAAAATCTAAGATACATAGCCTCAACATGTCTTCTAGAACACGATTCACCCTCTCGGTCTGGCCGTCCGTCTGAGGATGACATGCGGTGCTCAAACACAACTGAGTCCCTACAGCCTCTTGCAAACTCTTCCAAAACTCGCTAGTGAAGATAGGATCTCAATCACTCACCATGCTAGAAGGTACACCATGCAACCGAACTATCTCTCGAAGGTAAATTGAAGCTAGCCATGGAGCAGTCCTCTTGCTCTTCACGGGTATGAAATGGGCGCTCTTAGTAAGTCTGTCTACCACAACCCAAATTCCCGTATTACCCTTCCTCGATCTCGGTAACCCATCAATAAAATCCATCGAGACGCTATCCCACTTCCATTGCGGAACTTCCAATGGGTGAAGCAACCCACCAGGTTTCTTTTGCTCCGCTTTCACTTGTTGGCACACAAAGCATCTAGCGACATACTCCGCCACATCTTTCTTCATACCGGCCCAAAAGAAAACTCGCTTCATGTCTTGGTACATCTTGTCCCCACCGGGATGAATGGTCATCTTCGAACGATGCGCATCATCAAGAATAGCCTTCCTCAAACCCTCGTCTTGCGGTACACAAAGTCTACCGTCTCTACGCAAGCACCCTCTATCGTCTAGGGTGTACCTACTCAAATGGCTGGACGACTCCCCCCTTATGAGCCTCTCTACCAACTCAACCAACTGTGGGTCGTCCTGCTGTGCCTCGCCAATCCGTCCCAAAAGAGTAGGTATGACCTCTAAGGATGCTAGCAAACCGGGTACAAAGTCAACGGAAGGTCTGAAATCAAACATCGAGATAAATTCCAAGCTTCGTCGTTCCACGAACAATGGACTCAAGGACAACCTTTTTCTGCTTAAGGCGTCCGCCACCACGTTACCCTTGCCAGGGGTATACGCTATCTCGAAATCATAGGATGCTAAGAACTCCATCCACCTTTGTTGTCTTAAGTTCAAATCCTTCTGAGAAAACAAGTACTTCAATGATTTGTGGTCAGTGAACAATTCGAACCTCTCGCCAAGAAGATAATGGCGCCAAGACTTAAGCGCAAAAACAATAGCGGCCAACTCTAGATCATGGGTAGGGTAATTTTTCTCATGCACTCTCAACTGCCTTCCCCCATAGGCTATTACCCTTCCCTCTTGCATTAAGACTGCGCCTAGTCCTGTCCCACAAGCATCGGTATAAACAACAAATGGCTTACTCCCATCTGGCAACACTAAGACTGGAGCTGTGGTTAAAGCTCTCTTTAATCGTTGGAACGCATCATCACAATCTACGTCCCATGCGAAGACTAGATTCTTCTTTGTCAAGCGAGTTAATGGGGCTGATATCTTCGCGAAGTCCTTGATAAACTTCCTATAGTAGCCAGCCAACCCCAAGAAACTCCTCACCTCGGTAGCATTCTTCGGAACCTTCTAATCTTGGATTGATACTACCTTCGCGGGATCCACAGCTGTCCCTTCCTTAGAGACCACGTGCCCTAAGAACCGCACCTCCTTCCTCCAGAAGTGACATTTAGAGAATTTAGCCTTAAGACTATGCGCTCGAAGAGTCTCCAACACTTCCCTAAGATGTAGGGCATGCTCTTCTTCACTCTTAGAAAAGACTAAGATGTCATCCACAAAGACCACCAGGAACTTATTAAGGTACTCCCTGAACACCCTACTCATCAAATCAACGAAATATGCAGGGGCGTTCGTCAAACCAAAGGGCATCACCAGCCACTCATAGAAACCATCCGGAGTCCTAAAGGCAGTCTTGTCTATGCTATCCTCAGCCACTCTCAACTGATGAAACCCCGTGGCTAAGTCCAACTGCGAAAACACTGAGGCGCCAACCAACTGATCAAAAAGATCATCAATCCTCGGCAATGGGTGTCTATTCTTCTTTGTGAGCTTGTTGAGTTCTCTATAGTCTACACAAAGTCTGAGGGACCCATCCGCCTTCGTGGCAAAAACTACTGGAGCACCCCACTCCGATATACTTCGACTTATGAACCCCTTCTCAAGCAACTCCCCTACTTGCTTATGGAGTTCCCTCCTCTCACGAGGAGCCATGTGACGCACTGGTAAAGATACTGGTTTAGCATTGTCTACCAGATATATTCGGAAGTCAATCTCCCGCTTCGGAGGTAAGCCCTTTACCTCCTCAAACACATCCGAGTATTCCCGGACCACTCTAACAGATCGCAAACTCTCGACCGAAGCGTCAAGCGATTCAAGATAACTTAGCATAACAGAATCCATGGGATTACAAGAGATCTCGAGAGTGTTACCCAAGCGGGTCATGAGCCTAACAACTCTCCTTTCGCAATCAAGAACGGCACCATTACTAGATAACCAGTCCATGCCCAAAATCAACCCATAGCCCGTGAAGCCCAAAAAAAAAGCATCACATCTAAACTCAACGCTAAGTATGGAAATCTTCAAACCCAAACATATCATGGACAAATAAGTGGAGCCCCCAATTGGGTTTGAAATAACCAAGGGATCATCTACTAGACTGGTGTCTAAGTGCAGTGACTCAACTAATGATGATGAGATAAACGAATGCGATGCGCCAGAGTCAAACAAAGTACGGACAGGATGATCAAACAGAAAAACCAAACTTTCAACGGAAATAGTTCTACCTCTTTCCTGAATCGGTGGAACCGCGAGAGCCTGAACTTGCCCCCTTGCCTGACCTGGTGCCATAAGAGCTTGCACCTGTTCTCCTGAGGTAGATCCCGTCCTTTGCCCCTTCTTAGGGCAATCCTTCACTAGATGCCCTGCTTCGCCACAGTGGAAGCAACCAGTCTTCTTCTTCTTCCGACAGTCTTTGCTTAGGTGGCCTGGTGTCCCACAATTGAAGCACTTCTTCTTTCCCTTGCCACCATTGCCTTTCGCACCCTTGTTTTGCTGTTGCTGTTGAGGTCTCTTCTGATCTCCTTTCTTCTCGGGTGCCTTATTAGCATTGGGACCCTTCTCTTCCTCATGCATGAGTGCCATGTCTACTAGCTTCTCAAAGGTGGCCCCCATAGGGATGTGAGTCATAGCCAATCCATGCATTGGTTCATTCAAGCCTTTAACGAACCTCAAAGCCTTCTTCTCCGGTGTATTCTGTAACACCCCACACCCGCTAAGGTCACTCACAAAGGGAATGCCTTAGCTTCGGTGGAGTATTTAAGTGAATATAGAACTGAAAAATTACAACAAGATAGATATAAGTAATACTTGAAATTTAAAACATCATTTCGTTGCAGCAGAAGGTAAACATGTTTGGTTACATCTCAAAAACCAACAAGAGTCAAGTACAAAATATCTATCTCGTTAAAACATAAGTACATAATCCCACTACATACTAATAGCCATAATAGAAAAGATAACCGAGCTTTTCTTCTAGGGTCCAAGCTCCAAAAGATAGATAAAGCAATCTGATCAAAGCCCACTAGTGCTAGGCCCACTCTGAGAACCTGAGGGTTGGGGAAAAAGATAAAAACAACGGGGTCAGACATAAGTCTGAGTGAGCCCTATAACCTTAACAATACAATCATTAAAGTAATTAGGGTATGATATAAACCTGGTACGGTACGACTGGGGATAAATGACTACACTAAGTAGCCAACTAGACTTAGGATAAACTAAGATAACGGCAAAGACGCGCCTATCCACCTAAGGATAAATACTACACTGCACCACCCCAGATCTACCCACCCAAGGGTAATTTCTACACTGCACCACACCAGTTCTACCCACCCAAGGGTAATTCCTACTTAAAGGTTGATTCCACTAAGTGTACTTAGTATTTTTTATTAGTAGTTTCGTGTACCCCAAACTGACTACATAGGTGTCGTCTGCCCCTATCTCCACTAGGTGTACCTGCTACTCCCCAAGCGATCGGCTCCCTATCGTAGATACCCGTGCTGGCCCCACAGTGGGGTGTATCACTCCCCAAAGTGGCAACCCGAAAATGGTGCACGGCTTATATCTACACGATGCAATAACGTCTTACCTACCAGCCCGGGTCCACACACGCATATGAAACCCGTTGGACTCGCGTTGCCACCGCTACCCCGTTTTGGCCTCTTATAGTCAAGCCCAGTACGCGTGTCCCGTCCTCGACATGGGTCGAGCCCAATAAGATACATATGGGTTACTGGTTGAAATGGGCCCCCACAAGCTACTACTTAAGCTTGTCATTTTATCTAGTGCATCCCACTTAACCCCTTTTTATAATCATGCCCACTTACATGTTAAGGTTTGGTTAAGTCATCTAATCATATTTCAATTGCCACTCAAGGCCCCCACAAGCTACTACTTAAGCTTGTCATTTAATCATATTTCAATTGCCACTTAAGGCCCCCACAAGCTACTACTTAAGCTTGTCATTTAATCATATTTCAATTGCCACTTAAGGCCCCCCCACAAGCTACTACTTAAGCTTGTCATTTAATCTAGTGCATCCCACTTAACCCCTTTTCATAATCATGCCCACTTACATGTTAAGGTTTGGTTAAGTCATCTAATCGTATTTCAATTGCCACTCAAGGCACCCACTAGATTCCTACATGCCACCCAAGGCACCCACTTAAGCCTTTAATCTTGTTTAGTTACATGTTCCCCTTTGGTTAAGTATTCTTGTTGTATTCTCTATTGCCACCCAAGGCAACCCACTAGATTTTTCCACATGCCACCCAAGGCACCCATTTAACCCTTTAATCATGTTTAATTACATGTTTCCACTTGGTTAAGTCATCTAATCGTATTTTCTATTGCCACCCAAGGCAACCCACTAGATTTCCTCATGCCACCCAAGACACTTAGTTGATTTCCACCTGCCACCCAAGGCACCCACTTAACCCCTCATGCCCACGACATGCTTATCTGGTTAAGTGTTTCTTAATTGATTAAGAACGTAACCGTTGTAAAGACCTCTCACATTAGACTATCTTTTATGACAGCTGGATTTGCCGGTTGGGTCCGGGCAGCCTTACGCCATAACCGAGTCTAACCTCGTGTCTTTACACTTGTCACGTATATAGTTTGTGCCTAAGACCTCTCACATTGGGCCAATCATTTGTAGCCGCTGGATTTGCCGGTCGGTTCCGGGCAGTCTTATGCTACAAAAGGGTCCAACCTCGTGTCTTAGTCGATTAATTACACCTAATTAATCACCCCCGAATTAATTTTCCCTAATTA
Organism: Allium sativum; assembly: GCA_030737875.1. NCBI lineage: Eukaryota > Viridiplantae > Streptophyta > Magnoliopsida > Asparagales > Amaryllidaceae > Allium > Allium sativum. Next base: position 666,913,014 of record CM060924.1, read on the forward strand.
ATTCCAATATTAACGATGTACATAATTGATTCAATTATGTCCATCACTTTATCGTATGCATAATCATACCAACAACACACCATTTCATTAACATGTTTATTAACCCCATCGTTCCCCACGTAATTCGCTAACATGACATAAAAGGGAAGATTCATCTTAAATGTAATGAGTTCAACTTGCATAACATTAGCATCACCATGGGTTTAAAGGTGTCAACATGCATATAGCATCAAACCCAACTAGCATATATAATCAACCCAAAATTGCATGAATCACATATGTCATAAGGAGGGTAACTTGCATAAGTTTCTTATGTCATACAAAGGGGTAAACTTGCATATGTATGTATGACATGTAAAGTGGTTAACTTGCATATGTATGCATATCATACTAAGGTGTAAACTTGCACATGTCTCTTGCATATAATCAAACATCATACTTGCATAACATGTCATATGTGAACTTGCATATTATCATACACCAAACTTGCATACATATCATACATGAACTTGCATATCATCATACACCCAACTTGCATAATCATGGTGTCATAGTGGATCAATGTTTATCATAGCAACTAGCATCATGAACATTTGCATAAATTGCATAACATCATGATCATATAGCATATAGCTTGCATAACTTGCATAACGTCATGAACATGTAACTTGTGACTTGCATAACTTGCATAACATCATGAACATGTAACATATGGCTTGCATAACTTGCATAGCATCTCAAACATGTAGCATATTACTTGCATAACTTGCATAATATCACAAACATATAGCATATAACTTGCATGACATGCATAACATCATTAACACATAGCACATAACTTGCATAACATGCATAACATCATTAACACATAGCATACAACTTGCATAACTTGCATTGATCCACATTCATAGCCATAACCTCATTATATCCTACCATAATCATTTCAATAATTGGTCATTAAGGCTATAGAAAACTCACAACTTGTTGATTAGCCTTCTTATGAATATATTAAAAGATTGAGACGAAGCCACTAAGCTATCAACTCAAAAACTCCAAATAAGAATGCTCCAAATGAAAACCCTTGAGCCAAATCAATAATAAAGATCCTAGCTTTGATGAAGAAAAGCCTTGAATCAATCTTAGAAACACTTAAGCAAGCTTAGGAACTCTTATACTTCTTTAGAAACTCTCTCATATGATTAGAGATGGAGATTATGACAAGAGGATGAGGGTGGAGGCCATGAGAGAACATTTTGGCATAGTTTAGCTATAGGATTGAATAATGAGCATTTAGGTTTAGGTTAACGGTCTTTTTAGAGAAGACTAGGATAGTTTTAGCCATAGGATTAACCTTAGTTTAGATCCTAGCCATCAAAGCATGTCTTGGGGAAGAAGTCAATTGTAGGAACCATCTAGGGCCTTTAGATTAAAGCTGAACCATGAGAACCATTCAAATGCAAAATCTGCATTTGAGCGAATCGGCCCACGGGTTGACAGCCAAACACCCTGGATTAACCCCTAGTCGACCCAGCAGGCTCGGGTCGACCTCAAAAATCGGCCGGTTCGGTTATTCCCCTCTCCCAATTCGCTGTTTTGAACATTTTTTCATATTTATTTATTTAATTTTCAATTATATATATATATATATCAATATATATATATATTTCTCTGCGCAACCCATTTCACTTAATTAAGTATACTTTAATTTGTGAATTTTTATGTTCAAATTACGGGGTGTTACATTCTCCCCTCCTTAAAGGATTTCGTCCCCGAAATCTCTAAGTCAAGAAGAACGTATCCTACCAACCAAACAACCATCTACTAAACCATCATCCACTGGCATCCATTGTCCTTAGAGTTTCTAATGCTGTATGAACATATGCAAAGAGTGTGTGTATATGTTCCCTGTCTAATGCTAAATCAGGCGGTCTACTGATTTAATTGACCTACTTAATGCTAACCATGATAGTGCCATGCATCCAATATGTATGCGAAAGATCCCTATCGACACATACTATTTCTACATGAGTGCACAATCATTCACCAAAATGCATCATCCATATGATAACGCAACCATTATACATCCATTAATATAGCTACCTACACACAATTTTATGCAATATGCAATATGAAGTGATTGAGCCGATCTAGTGCCTAGAGTGTGTGTATATGCATCCACGAGCAACCACTAGCAACCACTTGCATCCACACGCATCCATCAAACATAACATGTCTCAAACACATGTTTCAACCATAGGTTTTATCCTATCTAAAGGTCAAAGGTACTAATGAGAGGACATACTAAAGATAAGATAAGCACTAGACAAACGATAAAGGAGACGTTTAAAGGACATACCCTCAAAAAGGAATGGGTATAACGAACGCATCTTCGCTTCTGTCTCCCAAGTAGCATTGCTCTCACCTTCTCCCCTTTTCACTTTGACTAGTCGAACCTCTCTATTTCTCAACTTCCTAATCTCTGACCCAAGGATGCGGGTAGGAGCTCGTTAAATAGTCGCATCACGCTCTACCTCCACTTCTTTAAGCAAGCTCGGCTCTACCGCCTTTGCGGTTTCATGTAGGCACTTCCTCAAATGTGACACATGGAATATGTCATGTTCCCTATGCAACCGAACTATCTCTCGAATATAAACTGAAGCTAGACATGGAACAGTCCTCTTGCTCTTCACGGGTATGAAATGGGCACTCTTAGTAAGTCTATCTACCACAACCCAAATTCCCGTATTACCCTTCCTCGATCTTGGTAACCCATCAATAAAATCCATCGAGACGCTATCCCACTTCCATTGCGGAACTTCCAATGAGTGAAGCTACCCACCCGGTTTCTTTTGCTTCGCTTCCACCTGTTGGCACACCAAGTATCTAGCGACATACTCGGCCACATCTTTCTTCATACCGGCCCAAAAGAAAACTCGCTTCATGTCTTGGTACATCTTGTCCCCACCGGGATGAATAGTCATCCTAAAACGATGCGCCTTATCAAGAATAGCCTTCCTCAAACCCTCGTCTTGCGGTACGCAAAGTCTACTGTCTCTACGCAAGCACCCCCTATCGTCTAGGGTGTACCTACTCAAATGGCTGGACGACTCCCCCCTTATGAGCCTCTATACCAACTCAACCAACTGTGGGTCGTCCCTCTGTGCCTCGCCAATCCATCTCAAAAGGGTAGGTCTGACCTCCAAGGATGCTAGCAAATCGGGTATAAAGTCAACGGAAGGTCTGAAATCAAACATCGAGATAAATTCCAAGCTTCGTCGTTCCACGAACAATGGACTCAAGGACAACCTTTTTCCGCTCAAGGCGTCCGCCACCACGCTATCTCGAAATCATAGGATGCTAAGAACTCCATCCACCTTTGCTGTCTCAAGACTATGCGCTCGAAGAGCCTCCAACACTTCCCTAAGATGTAGGGCATGCTTTTCTCCACTTCTGGAGAAAACCAGGATATTCTCTCATACAAAATCGTCACAACTATCCATCTCTCACGCAGACCATCCTAGTCGAACTCGACATCCCCCAAATGCAAGCCCCAAAGGCCTAAACCAATATCAGACAAACACCCAAGGGAAACCTCCTTCGAATTCAGACGACCTACGTGAGATGATACTAGTAAAAACGGCTGAATAATTAAGCCTTTGTCCAACTCTGGATGTCCTTGCCAGTCTCACTCCAGAACCACCGTAGATCAAATAACTGGCTTCGCTTAACCTGTTCAGCACACACGAAAACTTATTTCACTTTTAGAAAAGACCAAGATGTCCTCCACAAAGACCACTACGAGGTTGTTTAGGTACTCCCTGAACACCCTACTCATCAAATCAACAAAATATGCGGGGGCGTTCGTCAAACCAAATGGCATCACCAGCCACTCATAGAAACCATCCGGAGTCCTAAAGGCGGTCTTCTCTATACTATCCTCAGTCACTCCCAACTGATGAAACTCCGTGGCCAAGTCCCACTGCGAAACACTGAGGCGCCAACCAACCGATCAAAAAGATCATCCATCCTTGGCAATGGGTGTCTATTCTTCTTTGTGAGCTCGTTGAGTTCTCTATAATCTACACAAAGTCTGAGGGACCCATCCACCTTCGTAGCAAAAACTACTGGAGCACTCTACTCCGATATACTTCGTCTTATGAACCCCTTCTCAAGCAACTCCCCTACTTGCTTATGGAGTTCCCTCCTCTCACGAGGAACCATGTGGCGCACTGACAAAGATACTGGTTTAGCATCATCTTCGAGATATATTCGGAGGTCTATCTCCCGCTTCAGAGGTAAGCCCTTCGCCTCCCCAAACACATCCGAGTATCCCGGACCACTCTAACAGATCGAAAACTCTCGACCGAAGCATCAAGCGATTCAAGATAACTTAGCATAACAGAATCTATGGGATTTCAAAAGATCTCGAGAGTGTTACCCAAGCGGGTCATAAGCCTAACAACTCTCCTTTCACAATCAAGAATGGCACCATTAATGGATAACCAATCCATGCCCAAAATCAACCCATAGCCCGTGAAGCCCAAACAAAAGCATCACCTCTAAACTCAACGCTAAGTATGGAAATCTTCAAACCCAAACATATCATGGACAAATAAGTGGAGCCCTCCCAATTGGGTTTGAAACAACCACGGGATCATCTACCAAACTGGTGTCTAGGTGCAGTGACTCAACTAATGATGATGAGATAAACGAATGTGGTGCGCCAGAGTCGAATAAAGTTCGAACAGGATGATCGAGAGAACCAAATTTCAACTTAGACGGTCCTACCCCCATCAGGTATACCCGTCGTGAGGGAATACATCTACCCTCCCGAAGATCCTCTACTTCGTCTTTACCTCTTTGGACAACCCTAATAAGGTGTCCTATTTCTCCAAAACAACTAGCCTTCCCCTTCCCATTCTCCTTTCGTGGCCTTCTTACCATGATAAGGTTTCGTCCTTTATTTACCTAATAGCTATTTGAACCTTCCTCTCTCGTCCATCTTAAAGGTACCCATAAGCCCTCCACCTCCTTGGACTAACTTCTTAGCTTGACAAACGTCTTAGTCCCTTGAAGTGGTTCTTCCGTCCTTCATGCGGAAGTCCTTATTTATCTTAAAAAGACATCTATTCGCGGAGGGAAAATTCAAAAAGAGAAAGAGGAAGAGATTCAAAACGGAGAATCCGAAGGGTAAAGATATGGCTATTTGGGGATTATGCTTTTCTTTCAAAAACTTTTCTCTTAAAAGACATGTTTTTGAAAATACTTCTTCCAAAAATGTTTTTAGAAAAATAGTTTTCTAAATTTTTTTATCTGTTTTGGTAACCTTGAGCTCTGATACCACGTGTAACACCCCACACCCGCTAAGGTCACTCACAAAGGGAATGCCTTAGCTTCGGTGGAGTATTTAAGTGAATATAGAACTGAAAAATTACAACAAGACAGATATAAGTAATACTTGAAATTTAAAACATCATTTCATTGCAGCAGAAGGTAAACATGTTTGGTTACATCTCAAAAACCAACAAGAGTCAAGTACAAAATATCTATCTCGTTAAAACATAAGTACATAATCCCACTACATACTAATAGCCATAATAGAAAAGATAACCGAGCTTTTCTTCTAGGGTCCAAGCTCCAAAAGATAGATAAAGCAATCTGATCAAAGCCCACTAGTGCTAGGCCCACTCTGAGAACCTGAGGGTTGGGGAAAAAGATAAAAACAACGGGGTCAGACATAAGTCTGAGTGAGCCCTATAACCTTAACAATACAATCATTAAAGTAATTAGGGTATGATATAAACCTGGTACGGTACGACTGGTGATAAATGACTATACTAAGTAGCCAACTAGACTTAGGATAAACTAAGATAACGGTAAAGACGCGCCTATCCACCTAAGGATAAATACTACACTGCACCACCCCAGATCTACCCACCCAAGGGTAATTTCTATACTGCACCACACCAGTTCTACCCACCCAAGGGTAATTCCTACTTAAAGGTTGATCCCACTAAGTGTACTTAGTAATTTTTATTAGTAGTTTCGTGTACCCCTAACTGACTACATAGGTGTCGTCTGCCCCTATCTCCACTAGGTGTACCTGTTACTCCCCAAGCGATCGGCTCCCTATCGTAGATACCCGTGCTGGCCCCACAGTGGGGTGTATCACTCCCCAAAGTGGCAACCCGAAAATGGTGCACGGCTTATATCTACACGATGCAACAACGTCTTACCTACCAGCCCGGGTCCACACACGCATATGAAACCCGTTGAACTCGCGTTGCCACCGCTACCCCGTTTTGGCCTCTTATAGTCAAGCCCAGTACGCGTGTCCCGTCCTCGACATGGGTCGAGCCCAATAAGATACATATGGGTTACTGGTTGAAATGGGCCCCCACAAGCTACTACTTAAGCTTGTCATTTTATCTAGTGCATCCCACTTAACCCCTTTTTATAATCATGCCCACTTACATGTTAAGGTTTGGTTAAGTCATCTAATCATATTTCAATTGCCACTCAAGGCCCCCACAAGCTACTACTTAATCTTGTCATTTAATCATATTTCAATTGCCACTTAAGGCCCCCACAAGCTACTACTTAAGCTTGTCATTTAATCATATTTCAATTGCCACTTAAGGCCCCCCCACAAGCTACTACTTAAGCTTGTCATTTAATCTAGTGCATCCCACTTAACCCCTTTTCATAATCATGCCTACTTACATGTTAAGGTTTGGTTAAGTCATCTAATCATATTTCAATTGCCACTCAAGGCACCCACTAGATTCCTACATGCCACCCAAGGCACCCACTTAACCCTTTAATCATGTTTAGTTACATGTTCCCCTTTGGTTAAGTATTCTTGTCGTATTCTCTATTGCCACCCAAGGCAACCCACTAGATTTTTCCACATGCCACCCAAGGCACCCACTTAACCCTTTAATCTTGTTTAATTACATGTTTCCACTTGGTTAAGTCATCTAATCGTATTTTCTATTGCCACCCAAGGCAACCCACTAGATTTCCTCATGCCACCCAAGGCACTAACTTGATTTCCACCTGCCACCCAAGGCACCCACTTAACCCCTCATGCCCACTACATGCTTATCTGGTTAAGTGTTTCTTAATTGATTAAGAACGTAACCGTTGTAAAGACCTCTCACAATAGACTATCTTTTATGGCGGCTGGATTTGCCGGTTGGGTCCGGGCAGCCTTACGCCATAACCGAGTCTAACCTCGTGTCTTTACACTTGTCACGTATATAGTTTGTGCCTAAGACCTCTCACATTGGGCCAATCATTTGTAGCCGCTGGATTTGCCGGTCGGTTCCGGGCAGTCTTATGCTACAAAAGGGTCCAACCTCGTGTCTTAGTCGATTAATTACACCTAATTAATCACCCCCGAATTAATTTTCCCTAATTAATTCCAATTTTAACGATGTACATAATTGACTCAATTATGTCCATCACTTTATGGTATGCATAATCATACCAACATCACACCATTTCATTAACATGTTTATTAACCCCATCGTTCCCCATGTAATTCGCTAACATGGCATAAAAGGGAAGATTCATCTTAAATGTAATGGGTTCAACTTGCATAACATTAGCATCAACATGGGTTTAAAGGTGTCAACATGCATATAGCATCAAACCCAACTAGCATATATAATCAACCCAAACTTGCATGAATCACATATGTCATAAGGAGGGTAACTTGCATAAGTTTCTTATGTCATACAAAGGGGTAAACTTGCATATGTATGTATGACATGTAAAGGGGTTAACTTGCATATGTATGCATATCATACTAAGGTGTAAACTTGCACATGTCTCTTGCATATAATCAAACATCATACTTGAATAACATGTCATATGTGAACTTGCATATTATCATACACCAAACTTGCATACATATCATACATGAACTTGCATATCATCATACACCCAACTTGCATAATCATGGTGTCATAGTGGATCAATGTTTATCATAGCAACTAGCATCATGAACACTTGCATAACTTGCATAACATCATGATCATATAGCATATAGCTTGCATAACTTGCATAACATCATGAACATGTAACTTGTGACTTGCATAACTTGCATACCATCATGAACATGTAACATATGGCTTGCATAACTTGCATAGCATCTCAAACATGTAGCATATTACTTGCATAACTTGCATAATATCACAAACATATAGCATATAACTTGCATGACATGCATAACATCATTAACACATAGCACATAACTTGCATAACATCATTAACACATAGCATACAACTTGCATAACTTGCATTGATCCACATTCATAGCCATAACCTCATTATATCCTATCATAATCATTTCAATAATTGGTCATTAAGGCTATAGAAAACTCACAACTTGTTGATTAGCCTTCTTATGAATAAATTAAAAGATTGAGACGAAGCCACTAAGCTATCAACTCAAAAACTCCAAATAAGAATGCTCCAAATGAAAACCCTTGAGCCAAATCAATAATAAAGATCCTAGCTTTGATGAAGAAATGCCTTGAATCAAACTTAGAAACACTTAAGAAAGCTTAGGAACTCTTAGACTTCTTTAGAAACTCTCTCATATGATTAGAGATGGAGATTATGACAAGAGGATGAGGGTGGAGGCCATGAGAGAACATTTTGGCATAGTTTAGCTATATGATTGAATAATGAGCATTTAGGTTTAGGTTATGGGTCTTTTTATAGAAGACTAGGATAGTTTTAGCCATAGGATTAACCTTAGTTTAGATCCTAGCCATCAAAGCATGTCTTGGGGAAGAAGTCAAGTGTAGGAACCATCTAGGGCCTTTAGATTAAAGATGAACCATGAGAACCATTCAAATGCAAAATATGCATTTGAGCGAATCGGCCCACGGGTTGACAGCCAAACACCCTGGATTAACCACTAGTCGACCCAGCGAGCTCGGGTCGACCTCAAAAATCGGCCGGTTCGGTTATTCCCCTCTCCCAATTTGCTGTGTTGAACATTTTTGCATATTTATTTATTTAATTTTCAATTATATATATATATATATCAATATATATATATTTCTCTGCGCAACCCATTTCACTTAATTAAGTATACTTTAATTTGTGAATTTTTATGTTCAAATTACGGGGTGTTACATATTCACCATGTCTGTGCCAAATCTTGCTTGCTGATTAAACTTGTTGACATATTCCTTCACTGATAGGTTTCCTTGCTTTAGAGTCAATAACCTTTCCATATACAGATTCTCTTCCGCCCTTGAGAGAAACTTTGCCACAAACCTTTGTCTGAAATCCGCCCAAGAGTCAACTAGGCGTTCTCCATTAGTGACCTCCCACCAGAACGAGGCCTCTCCCTTCATTAACCAAGCAGCTAACTTGACTTTCTTTCCTTCTTCCATCTCAAAGATGTCTATCAACTCTTCCACCTCCTTAAGCCAATCCCTAGCTTCCACAAAAGTTTCTGATCCTTGAAAAGGTTTCCTTCCCATAGCCTTAAATTCCTTGCAAGTCTTAGCAAAAGTATCTGTGCGAGGAGGAGGAGGAGGAGGAAGATCGGGTGCTACTGTTGGTGGAGGAACATTTGCTGGACCCGCAGTGGTGGCCCTAGCCTCCATCAACCTCCTATACCATACCGGTATCGCTACACCCTCCGGAAAGTTAAGATCTTCAGCCATGCTGAAACGAAAAAGGAAAGATTCAAAACGGAGAATTCGAAAGATATGGCTATTGTGGATTATGCTTTTCTTTTAAAAACTTTTCTCTTAAAAGACATGTTTTTGAAAATACTCCTTCAAAAATATTCTTAGAAAAATAGTTTTTCTAAAAGTTTTATCTGTTCTGGTAACCTTCAGCTCTGATACCACGTGTAACACCCCACACCCGCTAAGGTCACTCACTATGGGAATGCCTTAACTTCGGTGGAGTATTTTAAGTGAATATAGAACAGAAAAATTACAACAAGACAGATATAAGTAATACTTGAAATTTAAAACATCATTTCATTGCAGCAGAAGGTAAACATGTTTGGTTACATATCAAAAACCAACAAGAGTCAAGTACAAAATATCCATCTCGTTAAAACATAAGTACATAATCCCACTACATAACTAATAGCCATAATAGAAAAGATAACCGAGCTTTACTTTAAGAGTCCAAGCTCCAAAAGATAGATAAAGCAATCTGATCAAAGCCCACTAGTGCTAGGCCCACTCTAATAACCTGAGGGTTGGGAAAAAGATAAAAACAACGGGGTCAGATATAAGTCTGAGTGAGCCCTATAACTTTAACAATACAATCATTAAAGTAATTAGGGTATGATATAAACTTGGTACGGTGATGACTGGGGATAAATGACTACACTAAGCAGCCAACTAGACATAAGATAAACTAAGATAATGGTAAAGACGCATCTACCCACCCAAGGGTAATTACTACACTGCACCACACCAGTCATTCCTACTTAAAGGTTGATCCCACCCAAGGACTTAGAAAATTTAACTAGTAGTTTCGTGTACCCCTAGCTGACTACATAGGTGCCGTCTGCCCCTATCTCCACTAGGTGTACCCACTACTCCCCAAGCGATCGGCTCCCTACCGTAGATACCCGTGCTGGCCCCACAGTGGGGTGTATCACTCCCCAAAGTGGCAACCCGATACAATCAACGGTGCATGACTTATACCTACACGATGCAACAACGTCTTACCTACCAGCCCGGGTCCACACACGCATATGAAACCCATTGGACTTGTGTTGCCACCGCTAACCCGTTTTGGCTTCTTATAGTCAAGCCCAGTACGCGTGTCCCGTCCTCGACATGGGTCGAGCCCAATAAGATACATATGGGTTACTGGTTGAAATGGGCCCCCACAAGCTACCCACCTAAGCTTGTCCGTTTTTCTAGTGCATCCCACTTAACCCTTTAATCATGTTTAATTACATGTTTCCACTTGGTTAAGTATTCTAATCGTATTTTCTATTGCCACCCAAGGCAACCCACTAGATTTCCACATGCCACCCAAGGCACTTACTTGATTTCCACATGCCACCCAAGGCACCCACTTAACCCCTCATGCCCCACTACATGCTTATCTGGTTAAGTGTTTCTTAATTAATTGATTAAGACCGTAACCTTTGCAAAGACCTCTCATATTAGACTATCTTTTATGGCAGCTGGATTTGCCGGTTGGGTCCGGGCAGCCTTACGCCATAACCGAGTCTAACCTCGTGTCTTTACACTTGTCACGTATTTAGTTTATGCCTAAGACCTCTCACATTGGGCCAATCATTTGTAGCCGCTGGATTTGCCGGTCGGTTCCGGGCAGTCTTATGCTACAAAAGGGTCCAACCTCGTGTCTTAGTCGATTAATTACACCTAATTAATCACCCCCATGATTTGTATTAACTATCCCTAATTAATTACAAATTTAACGATGTACATAATTGACTCAATTATGTCCATCCACTTTATGGTATGCATAATCATACCAACTTCACACCATTTCATTAACATGAATATTAACCCCATCGTTCCCCACGTAATTCGCTAACATGACATACTTAAAAGGGAAGATTCATCGCAAATACAATGGGTTCAACTTGCATAACATTAGCATCAACATGGGTTTTAAAGGTGTCAACATGCATATAGCATCAAACCCAACTAGCATAAATAATCAACCCAAACTTGCATGAATCACATATGTCATAAAGAGGGTAACTTGCATAAGCTACTTATGTCATACAAAGGGGTAAACTTGCATATGTATGTATGACATACAAAGGTGTAAACTTGCACATGTTACCTGCATATGATCAAACACCAAACTTGCATAACATGTCATATATGAACTTGCATATAATCAAACACCAAACTTGCATAACATGGTGTCATAATGGATCAATGTTTATCATAGTGATTTGCATAACTAGCATCATGAGCACATAGCATAAAACTTGCATAACTAGCATCATGAACATATAGCATAAAACTTGCACTACTAGCATCATGAACTCATAGCATATGACTTGCATAACTTGCATAACATCATGAACACATAGCATATGACTTGCATAACTTGCATAACATCATGAACACATAGCATAGGACTTGCATAACTTGCATAACATCATGAACACATAGCATATGACTTGCATAACTTGCATAACATCATGAACACATAGCATATGATAACATAACTTGCATTGATCCACATACATAATCATAACCTCATTATATCCTATCATAATTAGTTTAGCAATTGCTTGCTAAAGGCATAGAAACTCACAACTTGTTGATTAGCACTCCTATGAAGAAGATTAAGTTGCTAGAGTTGATTAGAAGTTGATTTGAGAAGCTATCTTCTTCTACAATTTGATGGAGGCTCCTTCAAGTTGCATTTTGACGGCATAACGACGTTGTATCTATTTTTAGTATGAATTAAGGTAGTCTTAGGGTGTATTTATAGAATTAGGATGTAGCTTAGGCCCTTAGATTAACCCTAAATCGGATTAGAGCCGTCAGATCTCGTCACTAGCCACCAAGCACAGCCCCAAAGCCAAGATAGTGCACCCAGGCCAAACTGGCCGACAGGGGGGGTCGACCCCTGGGTCGACACATGGGTCAACCCCTTGGGGGGGTCGACACCCATGTCGACCCCTGTGTCGACACCCTCTGTCTGGCGGGAATTTTCCCGCCTCTTCTGAAATTTGAAATTTTAATATTTAAATCTGTTTTGAATTTTCTGAAACTTCTTCGGGCCTTAACTGGGTCATACGGACTCCGATTTTCGAAAACTCGGACTCTATTTCGCGTATTTTTCCGAGACGAACGCAATGGCGCAACCTATTTCCCTTAATTCTCACGTCTGAGATTAATTATTCTTTAATAACTAAACGTTAATATTAAGTGAAATTCGGGGTGTTACAAAACCCATTGCCGCTCCTTACTTCTTTTCCTCTTCCTCCTTTCCCTTTACCTCCTTTCACAGCTCATATCCGCTGCCACTGTCTATCACATCCTATCACCGTCGCCTCCTCAGACAATCGGAGATCCACCTGAACCCCCAACGCCTCAGACAACTCCTTGGCCTCCCCGCTGTTGCCTGCTCCAAATATGTTGCTCCCTCATCTACGATGTCTAACCCATTCTCTCCGCAAAAGCCATCATCCCCACACCATCTTCATCCTGCTTGAACTCAGGAACTAAAACGCGTCGCCCAGCATAACACCGCACCTAATAGTGAAGACGCGTCAATAGATTTTTAGAAATAAATGAAACACTAGATCAGGTGATTATACACCCTACTTCGGAGCGACCGACTTAGCCATGCTGCCTGCCCGATTTCTGTCATTTACCGGATGTGAGGCTAGAAGCTACGCTTTATCATCACACCAGATTCACTTCGAATGCCACATCGTCAAATCCATCAAATCACTGATTGACGTCCTCAAAAACACATTATGTGTTAGCTAAAAGAAGTTTCCTTCTCCGCTTCCACTCTTGGTACGGTTGGAGAAATCAATATACGTGATCTTTCTGGAAACACTCTGTCAGACATTCATCCACACAAGTCATCCAGGAACAGGATGAACCGAAGGCACTATTCAGTACATCCATCTTAGGCACTGTTATCTAAGACTTATACAATAGCCCTTGCACTTTACTCCATCTTCAATTTTCTTTGGCATATATGATTCGCAACGCTTATGCCAATACAGAGTGGTTCTTTGGATAATAATCCAACCGGTCTCTCCATATTAACAACGTACATTGGTCAAAACTTCGATATTCTGTGATTTAACTATCGAAGGAAAATACGTGTGCAAACAACGATATCATTTCCAGAAGGAAATTCTATCGATCAATCATCAATCACTACCATACCACAACTGCCAGACTCTAACTGTAAACTAATAAGAGAATAATTCTCTAAGTATAAACCCCGAAGGCCGAAACCAACATCAGATTGATACTCAGAAAACTATTCAACTTAACTAATCTCTAGTCAGTTTCTAATCTTGTTTAACTCTATTTCTTACCTCTATTCGATTAACTCTATTTGATTAACTTTAACTCGAATAACTATGTCTGTTTTTAATTCTATATTGAATAACTATATTCGATTAACTAAATTTGATTAACTCTATTATATCTCGTTAACTTCCTTTTATAATCCTATTTAGTTTCCAACTAAATATTCCTTTTATAATTCTATTTATTTTCTAAATAAATATTCCTTTATTCTATTTATTTTCTAAATAGATATTTCTTTATTCTATCCCCTTTATCAACTTTATTTATTTTCTAAATAAATATATCCTTATTCTATTTATTTTCTAAATAAATAATCCTTTATTCTATTTCCTTTATAAAGTCTTCTATTTATTTTCTAAATAATTTCTCCTTTATAAAATCCTTTGATTTTATAAATAGTTTATTTTCAATATTCACTTTGAAATTCCCTTTTCAACATTTCGGTATATTATGTTATTCAACATATCAAAGCACGATGATCAATATCGTCCAAACACATAAAATCGACAACAGATTATAAACCACATCATATATCACAATATATGAAAAACAATAAAATAACTGTTGAGGAATCCAGTCGGATTCCTCCAACCTGTTTCCCTGCATCCACAGATGTTACACAATAAAATCAACATCACTTTCAGTTCCATATGGTATATTCTGTTAAACAGAATCAATATAGAAATTCAACTAACTGACTAGCAGTTCAATCAAACAGTCAACACACAGTCAATCAGCCAATATTTAACAGTTCTAAAAATACAACATGAAATTATAAACTATTCAGAGTTAGTGAGATTTACTCACATTGGCAGTTCATCGTTAAAGAACGATAAACTGTTATTTGATTTGAATCAAACAATTTGTTTTCGCCATAAATTCAAACTAGCTCCAAACCACTTCCAATCAGTTCCATTGGGTAGTGTCCGTCCATACGATCCCAATGGATCTTGTTTCGCTCAATTCTGATACCGTATGGAATAGATACGAATTTTACAAGTTAATATACTATTAGTATTGAAAATTAAAACTTTAATATAATCAATATCGGGCCTCACCCCTTTCATAAACCGACCCACCCAACCTTTAACCCATGCACGTCACACTCTTTTTCCCAAATCAACTTCACTCCTGTACAAATCACGCCAGGAAACCCATTGCCACTCCTTCCTTCTTGTCCTCTTCCTCCTTTCCCTTTACCTCCTTTCAGAGCACATATCCGCTGCCACTGTCTATCACATCCTATCACCGTCGCCTCCTCTGACAATCGGAGCTCCACCTGAACCCCCAACGCCTCAGACAACTCCTTGGCCTCCCCGCTGTTGCCTGCTCCAAATATGTTGCTCCCTCATCTACGATGTCTAACCCATTCTCTCCGCAAAAGCCATCATCCCCACACCATCTTCATCCTGCTTGAACTCAGGAACTAAAACGCGTCGCCCAGCATAACACCGCACCTCATAGTGAAGACGCGTCAATCTTCATGTTCTGATCTTCACCAAAATTTCTAACGAGATGCTAAATCTCACCAGAAACCCAAATACGATAATTAAAACCCAAATCAAAGCTCGATTTTCTCCTCGTTCATGAACCCTAGCACACTAACAGCTCGTTGGAACAAACGTTCGACAACAGTTTTCTTTCGAACCCCACAAGAACTAATTGAGGATTAAGGAAATGACTCGGGGAATGCAAAGATGATTGTCCCCAGATTTATACCTTTTTGTTTGATTGTATTAGGATTTTTAAACCTCACGATGAAGCATTTTGTGGAGGCGGATTTTCTGTTGACCGCTGGAGGAAATATTTAGGTTTAGAAATGGTGTTAAGGGTTATACTTATAGGCCAATGTTTGGTTTGAAGCTTCTTTTATTTTTATCATTTAAAGACCGCTATCGACAAAAATGAAAATACCGGTGAGACGAGCAACGTCCCACAATCCCAAAAATATAAAAATATAGACTAGTTGACTTATTCTATGAAATATCAAAATTACAGATTTAGGGTGCACAACTCTTACCTTAATTTATATTCATTTTTGTCTTCTAAAAATTCCTGTGATCACATACGATACCCAAAAATCATGAAAATAGACATGTACCTTCAGTTCGACATTACGGTCCCAACGAAATTGGTTTCGTCGAATTCTGACTTCGTTTTCTCACACGGCGTATTTTTAACTGTCAAAATATCGACTGTTTTCCACATTAAAATCCCGTACGGCTACATACTGACTTTAAAAATCACGGAAATTGAAATCTAACAATAATTTAACATTGCAGATCCAACAAAATTAGTTTCGTCGAATTCTGAGGTGGTTTGCAAAACTGACTATTTTTAAAGCTCTGGATGACCCATTTAAATATATAATTTTTTTAAATATAATTAAATAAAATATTAATAAATTAATATTATCGTATATATTCACAATAGAATATCATACAGCACCACTGGGATTTGTTACTCGATAATTCACATCCCGATTAAATCAATATTCGATTTAAAATGAATTTCCTTTTTTTTAAATATAAATAATTCCTTTATAAATTATAAAGGAATTTCACAGCGACTTTTCTAAAATTTTATTTAGACATAAATCAAAATCTACATGACGAAATCCCAATTTTTCCCGTCCACTAGAAAAATATACTCCACCAGCTCCATGCGTTTCTTGTTTCACCGAAATCCGGCTTAAAACGAATCCTGTACATTCAGTTGAAGTTCAAATTGCCAAATCGCGAACTGCCGCGCCATTTCGAGCTCGATTTTAATTATAATATAATTATACGTTCAAATTGCCGTTATTTAAATATATTCGTTATTCAAATTAAATTCTAAACTGAATTATATATTCTGAATTTCCCAGTTCACACCATATCTCCATTTCCGCCAATTCTGATATTTTCAGAATTAAATATATTATTTAATTATTATTATGTTAATTAAATATCCACTCTTATTTAATTCAACGACCATTAAATCCTCTAAACTCTATTTAAATAATTAAATAAATTAATTATTATATCGCAGAAAAATGCAGGTCATTACATTCTTCCCCACTTAAAATAATTTCGTCCTCGAAATTGCTAAGGTAGAAAACAACTCTATCAACCGGTTAGAACTTATTTGTTCACTTCTCAACTTCAGTTTCCACTGGACTAATTTAATTTTAATTAAATTATTAATTCAATTCTACTAACAAATATTTTCAAAAATCCTGAAAATTTTCTAACACCCGAAATTTCTTAAAAATTTCACCAGCACCTCCTTTGTACTGGTCAATAGGTCAAACTCCAACTCGCCTCTCTGGGCCATCTCCAACCCAAAAGAAAATCAAACAGCCAAGCGGCTTGCCAATTTGGCTCATAAAATCTCATACCCAATATGAAATATAAACTTGTACCTTTTTGCCGACCATATCATTATACCATTCCCATTGGTTATCAACTCAACATATACCAATGTAATTCCAATAAATCTCCTGTTAGTTTTTATCCTCAAACCCAATCATTTGCTTATACTCAAGTCAAATTCCATTTCAAACTTAAGTACAATTCTTGAATCCAAATTCTTATATCATCAATCAACTTACTCGATATCATTCCAATATAATTCCATATTATATTTAACCTTGTCTAAGTTTAATTCAAATTTATTTATTCACTTTCAATATTTTAATCCATTTTACTTCATAAGTTAAATTTTAATTCCAGAATTTAAATTCCTGGGTTTATTTCAAATCAATTTTAAATCATAACACCAATTCAAAACCTTTGAATTTCTAAACAACTTGTTTGCTCAAAACAATTTGAAAACAAAACCTTTGGTAGTAATCCGCCCCTTAGAAACTCGAAAATCACACCGACGATGTATCGATCCATCCTCGGAATTATTTTCCAGTCATCAAGGTGAGTTTAATATCTATTTCAAATTGAAACATTTTCAAAATCTCCCAGGAACTTAAAATTTCCTTATTTTAATTCCAAATTCTGATATAAATTCAGATTTAATTCATCTTATTTCATATACTTTACTTATATGAATCCTGATTGGTTATTATAATCATTTCACCTTTTTATAGTCTTACTCGATTATAATAACAACCAACACAACCAATATACTATATCAAAATATATTCGGGTAAAATTATTTCATTTACCCTCTTTTCAAAACATATCGTGTCGACCCATCATATTCGAGTGTTTAGAAACCCTTATCGATATTGTGGTGCCCCACCATCGACCAGAATTCATAAGCCACTCAACCAATAAAGCTCCACAATATAAAACAAATTTTTATATCAAATAACAAATACGTTCACTCATATATATACACTCAACTCAATCTAGGGTATTTCTAACCCCATCTCTACTGAGTCACGCCACAGAGCCAAGATAATTCACTTAACCTTAAGCTCTAATACCAACAGTAATGACCCGGGTTTTTGGCGACCTTGGTTATCCGATATACAACACATATCGAACATCCAAGGGTCGAAAATACCGGATGATTAATGAAAAAAATTAGAGGGTGAGGAAAGATAAGATAGAAACTTAGAATAGAAGAAGAAGAAGAACACAACATCAGAGTAACACGAACCTCACAGCGGAACGAATAATATATAATATATATATATAACATAACTTGAAATATACATATCATCATCAAGTACAGCACTTACAACACAGCGGAAATAAACTATAGCTATATGATCCTGAAGCCTCCTGCTCCAGCTCTTCAAGTATCTGTAAATCCCGACTATTTGACTGCCCGTACAAAATTGGGCACCCAAGAGTTTAGGGAAAACAAAACAAAATAAACTCCGGGTCAGTCATGGGACTGGTATGAGTAAAACAGTATCGACAATAGATTTTTAGAAATAAATGAAACACTAGATCAGGTGATTATACACCCTACTTCGGAGCGACCGACTTAGCCATGCTGCCTGCCCGATTTCTGTCATTTACCGGATGTGAGGCTAGAAGCTACGCTTTATCATCACACCAGATTCACTTCGAATGCCACATCGTCAAATCCATCAAATCACCGATTGACGTCCTCAAAAACACATTATGTGTTAGCTAAAAGAAGTTTCCTTCTCCGCTTCCACTCTTGGTACGGTTGGAGAAATCAATATACGTGATCTTTCTGGAAATACTCTGTCAGACATTCATCCACACAAGTCATCCAGGAACAGGATGAACCGAAGGCACTATTCAGTACATCCATCTTAGGCACTGTTATCTAAGACTTATACAATAGCCCTTGCACTTTACTCCATCTTCAATTTTCTTTGGCATATATGATTCGCAACGCTTATGCCAATACAGAGTGGTTCTTTGGATAATAATCCAACCGGTCTCTCCATATTAACAACGTACATTGGTCAAAACTTCGATAGTCTGTGATTTAACTATCGAAGGAAAATACGTGTGCAAACAACGATATCATTTCCAGAAGGAAATTCTATCGATCAATCATCAATCACTGCCATACCACAACTGCCAGACTCTAACTGTAAACTAATAAGAGAACAATTCTCTAAGTATAAACCCCGAAGGCCGAAACCAACATCAGATTGATACTCAGAAAACTATTCAACTTAACTAATCTCTAGTCAGTTTCTAATCTTGTTTAACTCTATTTCTTACCTCTATTCGATTAACTCTATTTGATTAACTTTAACTCGAATAACTATGTCTGTTTTTAACTCTATCTTGAATAACTATATTCGATTAACTAAATTCGATTAACTCTATTATATCTCGTTAACTTCCTTTTATAATCCTATTTAGTTTCCAACTAAATATTCCTTTTATAATTCTATTTATTTTCTAAATAAATATTCCTTTATTCTATTTATTTTCTAAATAGATATTTCTTTATTCTATCCCCTTTATCAACTTTATTTATTTTCTAAATAAATATATCCTTATTCTATTTATTTTCTAAATAAATAATCCTTTATTCTATCCCCTTTTATTCCATTTCCTTTATAAAGTCTTCTATTTATTTTCTAAATAATTTCTCCTTTATAAAATCCTTTGATTTTATAAATAGTTTATTTTCAATATTCACTTTGAAATTCCCTTTTCAACATTTCGGTATGTTATGGTATTGAACATATCAAAGCACGATGATCAATATCGTCCAAACACATAAAATCGACAACAGATTATAAACCACATCATATATCACAATATATGAAAAACAATAAAATAACTGTTGAGGAATCCAGTCGGATTCCTCCAACCTGTTTCCCTGCATCCACAGATGTTACACAATAAAATCAACATCACTTTCAGTTCCATATGGTATATTCTGTTAAACAGAATCAATATAGAAATTCAACTAACTGACTAGCAGTTCAATCAAACAGTCAACACACAGTCAATCAGCCAATATTTAACAGTTCTAAAAATACAACATGAAATTATAAACTATTCAGAGTTAGTGAGATTTACTCACATTGGCAGTTCATCGTTAAAGAACGATAAACTGTTATTTGATTTGAATCAAACAATTTGTTTTCGCCATAAATTCAAACTAGCTCCAAACCACTTCCAATCAGTTCCATTGGGTAGTGTCCGTCCATAGGATCCCAATGGATCTTGTTTCGCTCAATTCTGATACCGTATGGAATAAATACGAATTATACAAGTAAATATACTATTAGTATTGAAAATTAAAACTTTAATATAATCAATATCGGGCCTCACCCCTTTCATAAACCGGCCCACCCAACCTTTAACCCACACACGTCACACTCTTTTTCACAAATCAACTTCACTCCTGTACAAATCACGCCAGGAAACCCATTTCCACTCCTCACTTCTTGTCCTCTTCCTCCTTTCCCTTTACCTCCTTTCAGAGCACATATCCGCTGCCACTGTCTATCACATCCTATCACCGTCGCCTCCTCTGACAATCGGAGCTCCACCTGAACCCCCAACGCCTCAGACAACTCCTTGGCCTCCCCGCTGTTGCCTGCTCCAAATATGTTGCTCCCTCATCTACGATGTCTAACCCATTCTCTCTGCAAAAGCCATCATCCCCACACCATGTTCATCCTGCTTGAACTTAGGAACTAAAACGCGTCGCCCAACATAACACCGCACCTCACAGTGAAGACGCGTCAATCTTCATGTTCTGATCTTCACCAAAATTTCTAACGAGATGCTAAATCTCACTAGAAACCCAAATACGATAATTAAAACCCAAATCAAAGCTCGATTTTCTCCTCGTTCATGAACCCTAGCACACTAACAGCTCGTTGGAACAAACGTTCGACAACAGTTTTATTTCGAACCCCACAAGAACTAATTGAGGATTAAGGAAATGACTCGGGGAATGCAAAGATGATTGTCCCTAGATTTATACCTTTTGTTTGATTGTATTAGGATTTTTAAACATCACGATGAAGCATTTTGTGGAGGCGGATTTTCTGTTGACCGCTGGAGGAAATATTTAGGTTTAGAAATGGTGTTAAGGGTTATACTTATAAGCCAATGTTTGGTTTGAAGCTTCTTTTATTTTTATCATTTAAAGACCGCTATCGACAAAAATGAAAATACCGGTGAGACGAGCAACGTCCCACAATCCCAAAAATATAAAAATATAGACTAGTTGACTTATTATGTGAAATATCAAAATTACATATTTAGGGTGCACAACTCTTACCTTAATTTATATTCATTTTTGTCTTCTAAAAATTCCTGTGATCACATATGATACCCAAAAATCATGAAAATGGACATGTACCTTCAGTTCGACATTACGGTCCCAACGAAACTGGTTTCGTCGAATTCCGACTCCGTTTTCTCACACAGCGTATTTTTAACTATCAAAATATCGACTGTTTTCAACATTAAAATCCCGTACGGCCACATACTGACTTCAAAAATCAGGGAAATTGAAATCTAACAATAATTTAACATTGCGGATCCAACAAAATTAGTTTAGTTGAATTCTGAGGTCGTTTGCAAAACTGGCAATTTTTATAGCTCTGGATGACCCATTTAAATATATAAATTTATTTAAATATAATTAAATAAAATATTAATAAATTAATATTGTCGTATATATTCACAACAGAATATCATACAGCTCCACTGGGATTTATAACTCGATACTTCACATCCCGATTAAATCGATATTCGATTTAAAATTAATAAAATATAAATAATTCCTTTATAAATTATAAAGGAATTTCACAGCGACTTTTCTAAAATTTGATTTGGACATAAATCAAAATCTACACGACAAAATCCCGATTTTTCCCTTCCACTAGAAAAATATACTCCACCAGCTCCACGCGTTTCATGTTTCACCGAAATCCGGCTTAAAACGAATTCTGTACATTCAGTTGAAGTTCAAATCGCCAAATGGCGAACTGCCGCGCCATTTCAAGCTCAATTTTAATTATAATATAATTATACGTTCAAACTGCCGTTATTTAAATATATTCGTTATTCAAATTAAATTCTAAACTGAATTATATATTCTGAATTTCCCAGTTCACACCATATCGCCATTTCCGCCAATTCTGATTATTTTAGAATTAAATATATTATTTAATTATTATTATTTTAATTAAATATTCACTCTTATTTAATTCAATGACCGTTAAATCCTCTATACTCTATTTAAATAATTAAATAAATTAATTATTATATCACCGAAAAATGCGGGTCATTACATGGTTTCACTAAAATCCGTTTTATTTTGCATCCTGTACAGTCAGTCAAAGTTCGAATTCAAATTTTCAAACTGCCGCTCCATTTCAAGCCTTGTTTTATAATTAAAATAAATATATTTATTTTCCAACATTGATTCAAATAGACTTTTGGTCGTTATTATTTAAAATAATTTATTTTAATATTCAAAATCCACTAAAATAGCCAAATTAAAATTTTTAAATTGGTTCAGATTTTTCGGATGTTACATAGCCATGCTACCTGCCCGATTTTTGTCATTTCCCAGTTGTGAGGCTTGAGGCTATGTTTATCTTTTTAGAATATCTAGCCACCGTTCACTTTGAATGTCACATCGTCAAACCCATCAAATCATTAGTTGATCTGCCCAAAAATATTATGGGTATAAAAAGGTAAGAGAAACGAATTCTTCCACCACAAATTGTAATACCTTGAAAAGATCGTCTTATATGATCAGTTAGTAATACTCTGTTAGACATTCATCCATACAAGTTGTCCTGGGATTGGACAAACCGAAGGCACTATCTAGTAAGCAGAACAACCCTTGCATTTTACTCTGTCTTCAGTTATCTTCAACATAATTTAATTCACAACGCCTATGCTTATACGGAGTGGGTTTTAGATAATAAATCCAACCGGTCTCTCCATATTGACAACGATAGTCCAAAACTTCGATAGTCGGTTTTTTAACTATTGAATAAAAACAAACATTCATCAAACAATCACTGGCCCTTTCTAATATTTCATTAATTAAATCACTTCCCAAATTTATTTCGATATTCTTTATGTATTGGTATATTGATTTCTAGTTATCAAAATTTCTTAAAAATATTCTAATCCTTAAATTTCCGAAAACTATCGCCAGCGTCTCCTTTGTACGGTTCAATCGGTACAACTACAAATCGCCTCTCTAGACCCTTCCCATTCAAAAAGAAAACTAAAAAGCCAAGTGGCCTGCCCAAAAGGCTCATAAAATCTCATACAGAATTTAAACATGTACCAATTTGTTGGGTGCTGAATTTATAATCTTCATTCGCTTCATTCCATACATGTTAACATATATATATATATTCCCATTTCCTATTCATATCAAATCAATCCGATCATCTTATTTTAATCGCTTTCCATTCGCTAATAAATTCTCTACTTAGCTTCTTTGCTTAATCCACCTTTAATCTGAACATATTACATTCAAATATATTTGTATTCACTTAACACAAATCCAACTCAAACTCCTTGCTCACTTCCAAATTTTAATCCAAGGTTCATATTCAAATCCCCAATTTCAGTTTACAAATTTCATTCACTTAAACAAAGTTATGTTCGATCCAAAACTCTATTAACTAATTTCTTTTGAAATTAGTTAACTTCATTCGATAATTAAAAATTTGTTTTTTGTTCCAAAAATCAATCCACTTTCTCGACTTGAGTTAATATTTATTTCATAACTCAAATCTGGATTTTCTAATGGAAATTTAGGTTTTTATTCACTTAAAATCCTTTTAATTTATTAAAAAACCGTTCTGATTTAAAAATGATTATAGTGCTGTTTTTTTTTTTGAAAATTTGATTTTGTCATAACTCAAAATCTATAAGACAAAATTTAGATTTTTCTCTTCTATTAGAAAATTATAATTATTAAATAGGTATGAATGGTTCTTGTTTCATAGAATTCCGATTTATATTGAGTTCTATAAACTCAATTGAAGTTCGAATCGTTAAATTATGAACTACCGCGCTGTGGCGAGTTCGTTTTTAGTTAAATTAAATTATAAACGTTTAAACTTCATTATTTAAATAAATTTAAACTCCAATCTTCCATATAAATCAAACCAGTTTCTCAAATCTAACTTAAACATTTTGATTATCCAAAAGCGTTGATTATTTCCTTCAAAATTTCATAACTCGATTGTAAATTATTTACAACTCAATTTCTATATTAAATTCCAACTTCCTTGGACATAAATTATTTCATAAAGATTCGATATAATCGAATTCCAATTATGAATTTCATTTATGGGAATAATCAATTAATCCCTTACCATTACAAAATAATATCATCCCTTGATAATAGTGAAGTCGTTCAAGTTGGGGTATTTTATTTACCTCTCAGACCTTGACCGATAACGTTCTTATCTTGAGATAGATAAAAGCTTGTAATACAAAAACTCGATTTAAATCTCACTTTCTATTCCATTTCTTACATTTGGAAATCTATTTCCAAATTACTTGATGAAAATTACTTCATCATATTTATAAACGTTGTTTATAAATTAACATCTTTATTAAAACAAACTTCCATTTTAATAATATATTTGAAACTCGATTCCCATTTTGGAATTTTCTATTCATATAAACATGGAATCTATTTTTTGTATTTAAATATTAGTTCCTACTCAATATGATTCCAATATCTTATCCGGAAATAATTTATTTTTATCAATTTGACATGGTAGAATTCTAATCATAAATCGATATGGATTTATTTCAATTCATTTTACATTCCGAATATCGAAATAAATTTGATCGTTTCCTTTCCCTGAAACAATTTCAAATTACAAACCCCTTTTATATTCATATTTGAATTTACATTTATAAATTATCCAATGGAAATTCCCCTCTTTTATATATAAATATCGTTTATGTAAATTTCACTTCTTGTTTTAAATTTTTAAAACAAGTTTCTATTTCAAATTCCATTTGAAATCCAATTTCTACTTCGAAAAATATATTTTTCTTTTTAAACCCATACTTGAATTTAAAATTTAATACTTTCCATTTATAAACATTGTTTATAAATTAAATTTCTTGTTTTTATTAATGAAAAGAAGTTAATATTTTCTAACTTACTCGAAATTCAATTCCTTTTTCGGAAAATAAGTTTTATCCTTTTTAAATCTAAAAATCCCTTTTCGTGATACTTTAAAATGTCAATATCTAGGGCCAGTGATATTCAAACATCCAAATACATAAATCATCCATTCAATTCAACACATCACACACATATAAATATGTAAATAACAGTAAATAAATTTTGAAGAATCTAGTTGGATCTCTCCAACTTATTTTCCCTACATCCACAGATGTTAGACAACATAAATAATACCAATACTGCTTCAAGGCAGGATATCGCGGTATAGAAGGTCATTCATTCAATATATTGTAGGGTGATAGGGTCATCCGCTAATGGTACTGCAAGAAATGTCCAATATCTATATAATAGTGAAAACCACCAAGCCTAAATATAACTAATATATATATATATCATATAAAATAGCCACTGTTCATCAACAATTATTCAATGCATCCAATCAATCAACAAACACCATATAAAAATTATTTTAAATTAAAATTTGTTTATAATAAAATTATAAATGAATTCCAGAGAGTGAGTTTACTCACCTTGATTTTTATTGGCTGAATATCCCATTAAATTCGATATCATCGTGACTACGACTCTACTCGAATGAATTTATACCTATGATTGTTTATTTTATTTATCGGTTAAATATTTATTTATTTAAATTAACAACTAAAATAAATAAGTAGACTAGTTTATGTAATTTAAAATTTTATAAAACTATACCTCGCCGTCTTGTGAATTACTCGACTAATTCCAAAAATAAATCTCTGAACATTAAACTACAAACAGCCCCTTAAATAGCTTTATCCCACTTTGACATTTTACCGAACACCTTGCATACAACTGACATCTTCATTGAACTCATATACGATCTCATGAATCTTCACCTATACTCGTTGTCCTAACATCATCAGTTCACACAAATCATATTTTTACTTGACTGCTCCTACCTACTAGTGCCATAGAACTTATGACCCTTTCTATGTCTAGAAAGTCACCAGAAACCCACCTCCTTTCCCAACTGTTTCAACTTTCAAAGCCATCACTCAGTTTGGTCCCACTGTGAATCACGCAGGCTTCGAATGATTAAAAAAATAGACCATCACTAAACATGTGTTATAGATCTTGCCTCAAATTGATCCACCTACCTTCATCCAACTCAATGCTTCAAAAAATCCACTGCCATCCCCAAATTCACAGATCGATTTCCTCTACTTCCCACTAAAAACGCAGCGCCGCAAATCATGCAATCGCACCCTTCCTCAACGTCCAGATAGGACTTCATTTGCAAACTGTTGAACTCCCCCAATTCCTCCTAGTTCGTTCATCATTAAATCCATCCCAGTCGCCCCCTTCAATCCCATCGCATACATATTTTATAGTCAGAATCCCCTCAGCACAACCCAGAATCGAACACCACCTACATCGTGCACCTCAATAACCCACAACTGAAACTTCTTCCTGCAAATCGCAAGTTCTCCCAGTGACGTTGAGCTACAGGGAACACGATGGTTTTGATCGTGATGCCCTAATATAATTTGATTTTTTTATATAAAACCTTGATCGATTTCACGATGTAGACTGGAAGAGAAGTGAAAGGAATGGTAAAAGGGCTAAAATGAAATTTGGGTTTATGAATGGATAGATAGATGCGAAGGAGATGGGTTATTATATAGGAGCACGAGCAGACCAATGTATAAAACCACTAAATTGATGCTTCTTAGATATTGGAGGAGGGAGACAATTTTCCTGCTTGAGAAGAAAAAATGAGCACTACAACAAAAATAGATCTAGTAAAACGGGCAATGCCCATTGTGATAGGTGTTTAGCAGCGGCCAGCCCGCCCGCTGTATTTGGCCATGTTGTAATATGTCCTCTTTTACAACGAACAATAAACATGGTAACATGCAGTTGTAATAGACTTTTTACAACAGTCTTATGTTGTTGTTGTATGTTCCTTCAATAGAATAGGAGCTCATTGTAATATTTTTTGCAATAGGTATTGACCGTTGTAATAAACGTCTATTACAACTGTTTTTGCCCATTGTTAAAAATATACAAAATTATTAAAAAAATTGATGCAACATATATGCAAATTGTACTCACAATTGTTAAGAACCAACACTGACTATATACTCACAGCATTTGTGAAGTTGCACATTTAATTCTTTTTATACATATTATTACACATTTACAAAAATAACAAAGAACATACTCCTCGATAAATAATAATATCTATTGTTTGGCCACCAGGCTAAATCCTTATCTTTTGCTAGTTTTTGATGTTTTTCCAGCTTTTATCCGCTAAAATCTGCACAATTAACAGGGCACAAATTAAAAAAATGGTGTTGTAGTCAACTAAAAATTAAGACCAAAAACCCAAAGGGAAAATAGAATCAAGAGTACCTTCTAGGTAATAACCATATACAGAGAGAAGATACAAGATCAACATCAATTCATGATCTTTTTTAAATTAAGCAAAAGAGGGTCTTATACTTAATGACACTTGGTTTTGAGTTTAAATCATCCTTGACTATATAAAAGGGAATTGCATAATATTTGCCAGAAGCTACATAAGTTACCATCTATATATCATTCAACATGATTGCCTTGCATTTAACTGCCATTTACTTATTGATTATCATGTTTATTACTGTAACATTTCATACCTGTTATCTGTATCTAATGGAGGAAAAAAAAGCATAATAGAAGTGTTTTTCTTCCTGACTAGATGTGGATATTCAAAATGAAATGTATAAGCACTCAATTCTTATAAAAAAAAGAAAAACAATGCGATATTTTCTTCCTTCTAGTATCCTTTCCCTATTGTTGGTTGATTACACCAGTTTTGAATAAAGCTTCTAAGGTGGGATCCTTTATCGTTATCGTTTTCTAACTGAAGTATCTTATCGGCGGTAATTATGGACTACTTTACTGTCATTCGTTTAAAGTATTTTATATATCTTTGTCTTTATATTTCATGCCTGTATAGTGGCATATACATTAAATTGAAGATGACTTACACTACGGGAGTAGAAGCAGGCTCCAAACTTACAATTTAAAATTTCTAGAACTAACCAAAGATTGCATTTTGACATAAGACGTTTTATAACATGTGGATTAGAAATATTTCTTTAAATAAAGGCACCTTATATTTGTTTACATATCATTGTTAATAGTAGGTAACAGGTGCTTGATGGTTACAAAATGAATTTTGAGTAATTAATAAAGGTTCCTGGTTGTAGTGAAATTTCATTCATATTTGTTAGTAGAAGATATGATGATAAATGCTTTTCCGCTTTCTTAGTCTTTGTTAATTTTATAAGTTCTCCACAGACAAGATGAATAAATTGATATCAGTAAAGGATTACTTGTGGCTATATAATTGTCCATAACTAAAATATGATATTCTGTTTTTCGATATGAATTATTATAAGATAGAGAGGTGATGCAAGGGCTATTGTATGCAGGTTCGGCCCATGGGGTAGGCAAGCGTGATTACCTTGTATGTTGTTAAGGTAGGGATGACGGTTCCTGGTTGTTAGTGATGTTGACTAACTTGTAGTAGATTAATCAAAAACCCAAAGGTAATAACCATATACAGGTTATAGAAAGTACCTTCAAGGGGTTCAAAGAGCTACGCAAAGGTGATTCAAGTTTCGATAGGGGTGATACAAGATCAACATCCAATCAAGTAAAACATAAAAAATTCTACCGTATAAAAACTAATAAATAAACAAGAATGTTTTTGACGAAAAGAAAATGCATATTGTAAACAAGTATTATACCTTCCATAGCTCATCCTTTGCTTCAGAATCTTCCACATATATAAAATCAGTGCCATTCTGGTCAGCGATTATTTTCTGAATAAGCAATGCCTGTGCCGAATATTATGAAGGGTAACATAAAAGGGAAAATAGAGTAGAGAGATAAAAGTTGGGCACCATGACTTTTTACCTGATGCTTATATATATATATATATATATATATTATATATAAAATAGGGCAGAGAGATAAATTCTCCTGGTGCTTAGCTTTCCAAGCAGAAGACATAACAATAAAGTTACACATTACCTATGCATATGAATTCAAACATTAATGTTATCTTTCCGGATAAATGCTGTCCATTTGCAACATTGGTTGCCCTTATTTGAACTTCGTTCAGGAGCTCCATACTCAAGACATTTATACCATAATATTCAGTGGTTGCTATGTGCCATTTTGAGTCAATTAAAGTTGCTGGAAATGTAGCAATGGCAACAATGCATTCTGGTATAAATAAAGAATGTTGAATCAAGTAAAATAGTTAATTTTAGAAGCAAAGAAAATAAAACAAATTAGTTATACTTATAAAGAAAAATATATACTAAAAGCAACATGTCGTAAATGATAAATCTAAGGCAGAACAACAAAGATAGCTAAAATATGAAGAAAATTTTTTCTACCTTATAAAAATGAACAAACATGATCTGCACGTAACTTATGGTTCTCTTAGTTATATGAATCCAAACAACATACATGTAAACTACTAGAAACACACAGAAAAACATAAGATATAGTTATTGTCGACCTGATCTTGTTAATCTTTAACCTTTTTTTTAACATCATCCAAGCATGCATTAACTAGACTATATACAAGTCCAAAGGATGATACTATTAACATGATTAAGTAAATATTTCTTGGCCATGTTGCTTAAAATAGAATGATAATCTTAGACTCATTAATGTGATTAAGTAAATAGTACAGAGCCCCATTTAGTGAACAGGACTAATATTTGTACTATTAATAACCATTGCAAGGTATATTAGTGGGCTGGATAATCAAATGTAAAAGTGGAGTAACAGATTTAAAGGTGCATAAATATAAGTTAATGAACAACGCAATACTGCTATACAGAAAATGAAAGGTCATAAGAAGCAAGCTACACATGGACAACGTTGTGAACAGATCGGAGCAAGTAAAAGAAAATAATGAGGTGAGAACATAGCAGAGAACAGCTAAAAATATTAACATATTCGTTAAACTTTAAAGAACTGAAAATAGAAGGGAGTAATTAGTAAGAAGTCCTTAAGTTTCGAATCAAGCTTGAAAGTCTAAAAACATTAACATGTTTATCAAAGGAAAACCTCATCGATTTTTCAGGAAAAATATATCATGGAAGCCTCAATTCCTTTTTTCTAATCACGTGCCTGGGATTAACAAAATTTACTTGCCCATATTCAGTAATTATCAAGTCCCTCACCAAATTTTATTCTTTCTATGGGAAAATTAATTGTCATGATACATATAATGAGATATCAGTTGTTCAGTTTCAGGTTGAATAAAATAGAAACTTTATTTGTAGGTGGAATCTAAAACAGAATGTACAGACAATGACGAAAGGAAAAAAAAGCCCAAAGGGAATGTGTAAACATTGAAGAACGAAAAGAAAGGGAAGAGTACAAAATAAATTAGTGAAAGAAACATGCATGTTATCGAATTATAAGGCTTCGTTTGTTTAAAATGGCTGAATGCTTAAGGCTGATTGCTGAATGCTGAATAGAATGCTTAATGTTGAATGCTTAATGTTTTTTGTTGTTTGATTATCTGCTTATAAAAATTCTGATTTTTTGTGAAATAATTTTGGTTGACAAATTTGCCCTTCATTTTTATTGTTTGATTTATCAATTTACTTTTTAAGTCATAAAATATAAAAGTATGTAAAGGTATATAATATTTTTAAAAAAGTATATATTGTCGTCGTATTTAGTACAGCAATGTCGTTTTTGTTTTTAACCCAGCAAATATAAAACTATATAAAAATATAAATATGTGAAATACTATTACAGCCGTGTATTCTATGCAAAGTAAACAAAAGGAAAATGAGGAAGTGCCTCCTTCAATATACGACCGCGGTGATGGAAAGAAAAAATAATGTTGCTTTTGTAAATATAAAAGTATACACTACTGTTATATATAAAGAAGAAGGACAAAACTGTAAATCATCACTTACTAGCAATAAGCAGTCAAAAGCTTAAAATATATGCTTTTTGCTATTAAGCTATTTTGGATGATTAAGTACTTAATTGTTAGTTCACCCAAACACCTTAAAAGCACTTAATATATTCAGCCTTTTCGATTAAGCTTTGAAAAGGTGTTTTTTCAGAAAAACAAACAGGGCCTAAAATTTGTATGGAGAATTCCCGCTGTTAACAGATATTGGTGTAAAAGAAACTAAAAATTGAAATATGTAATAGATGTTGAACAGAGATGATAATGGAACCGTATAGTCTTTTTTTGGCTTTCGTCTCTCTCAAGCTCTTCTTTTGTTTTAACATCTTTTATCCTTTTCTGATTTCCTCGTAGCTTGCATGAGAGACATGGTGCATTTCAGTATGCTTAGTTTTTAAAAGTGGAATATCTTACGTGTTTCCTACAAATAGAAATGGAGTTGCTTGACCAAACACACATTTTCGCTGTTTGAAACTATCCATCTGTTAGTTTAATGGCCGGAAACTTTTAGATTTTTCATGATTCAAATTATTGTGGTACAAATAGCATTTCTTTGATCTTTTCACGAATCTAAGCAAGTTGTGGAATAAAAAGTAAATTTGAATCAAAATGAACATCAACTGTAGTCATAAAGGTACATTGTTTTTCTCAAGCTAACCCTAATTACCAAATCCAATGGAAAATTTTATGTAATCATAGCAATCAACAAAGTTTGTAAACAGTGGGACCCAAACAAACCAAAAAAAATAGAAAAACAAATTGAAAACAAAGCCTGTAAAAGAAAATACGAAAATAAATTGGAAATCAAATGTTGATGTAAAGAGTACCTCAACTATTTCTACAAGTCTCACCTGTAACAGTAATAGCAATGAGAAAAAGCGTAGAAGGATGTCGATTTACTGGTTGAAAGAAGAAGCAATGGAGAGAAATCAGGAAAAGGGAAGTGAATTATTTGGAGAATCGGTCTGAATGGGAGGAAAGAGTTTGGGATTGAGGATCATTGTCTGGGAAATAGTTAGAATTGGGAACGGTTAAGGGAGATAGTGGAACATCGTGTGGTACATGTACAAATCTGACCCTTTGTCTATGCTAAGATTAAATCCTAGCCCCTCTTTGTTTTTTTAACCAACCCAGGTTTTTTGTTATATAAATCTCTCTTGTTTTCAAGTAAATACATATCATTTATTAATTATTAATTATTTGTCATAATCTTTAGTTATCGCTTTTTAATAAATCAATAGTAATATTTAATTATCAATCATTTACTACTACATAATCAATATTAATTAATGAATATTAACTGAAAATTATTTAATAGAAATATGTAATCCTATAATCATTAGTCCTTAATTATATTTATTAATTATCTAATATAATTAATAAATATTTATTGTAATTTACTAGTCCTTAATTGTAATTTTGAACTAAATCGAACAAATTAAAATTTTACAATTTATTTATTTGAAATATTTTTTATTTTAATGAAATTTGCAAAGAAAATCATGTGATTCAGAATTATTAAACGCATATTACACAATTAAAAATAAATGATCAATTAAATATAAATTAGTTGAATTAAAATTCATGAATTAAATTACCTTGAAGTGCTCTTCTCAAATATCATATTCGTAGCTAACTGCAAACTTATACTTCATTCACCCATCGTTCATGCCTAAATGTACATAGCACTCATTAAAAAATCATGTTGATTCGATCCTTTCATACGGCGAAGATTTCCTCAAAAACTTTTACAAAGTAATTCAATTTGTATGATAGTAAATTAGTTATTAATGATTAATTATTAAATATTAGTGACATGTGATTAATATAAATTATTAATGATTAATAAATATTAGTAGCATATGATTAATATAATAAATATTATTAGTCATGTAATATTATAGTTAGTAATTAGTAATGTATGACTAATATATAATACTATTAATGATAAATTATTAAATATGAATAAATAATAAATATTAATTTTAAGAAAGCATTATGATTATTAATTATTTATTTTTTAAAATTCACATCAGATATTCGTTATAACGATTAAAACAGGCATTTTTTGGTCGTTGTAAAATTGACACTTATTGCAATGGTCTTTTTCTGCCCGTTGTGAAATTGACATCTATTACAACAGACATTTTGTGAATGTTGTAAAATTGACGTCTATTACAACGGGCGAGAAAGAACCGTTGTAATAGAATCCTATTACAACGGGCTTTTATTGCCCGTTGTAAAAAAGACGTTGTATATGGCATCTATTACAACGCGCCTTACATGACCGTTGTAATAGCCCTCTATTACAATGGGCAGCCAATGCTCATTGTAAAAATGATGTTGTAATAGACTATTTTTGTTGTAGTGGAGCTGCGTGATTTAATAAATTAGGTCGGCCAGTTGGTACATAAATTAATTTAATTTTGAGTTGATTTTGAACTAACGTATATAATTTTATAATCAAAATATATCGCAGTAACGGACACCAATCGGGCCGCAACAACTAACATTTCTAGGGTTTAACCACTATTCTGAACACATTGGAACAGATTTTAAAGCCTAGTTCGATCGTATGGAAAAGACAACTAATTAAATTTATGTTTAAAATTAAATTCGATTTAATTATTTCTAAGCGTTTTCTAATTGTACGATCCAATGATAAATCCGAATGTTACCAAATTTGAAATTCGATAATAATACTCTATTACGGATCTGGTGGTACAAGTTTCGTTGAATTCTAAGATTGTTTATAATAACCCGAAAATTTTGAACCAATTTAAATTTTTTATTTTAGCTATTTTAAAGGATTTTGGATATTTAAAATGATTTATTTTAAATAATAATGACTAAAAATTCATTTCAAACGTAGTTAGAACGTATAAATTTAAAATTTAATTAAAATGAACTCGAAATGGCTCGGTAATTTGAAAATTCGATTTTAAACTTCAAATGATTATACAGGATTCAAAATAAATTGGAATTCAGTAATACAAGAAACGTTAGAATCTGTTTAAGTATATCTTCCTAACGAATTTAAGAAACTGAGGTTTCATTTTGTAAATTGTATGTTATCTCCAGTTTAAAATTTAAAATAGTCGCTATGGAATTTATATATTTTTTAATATAATATATAGCCCTTAAATATAGCCATTTTGCAAACTACTTCCGTTTTCGATGAAACCACTTTTGTTTGATCCGGAATGTCAAATTATTGCTAGGTTTAAAAATTCATAATTTTTGGAATCAATATGTGAGCGTGGTAAATTTAACTGTGTTTAGTCAGTTTCAGTTTGAATTTAATCGACTGAAAAATGACCAATTTTCAAATGGTCTCCAAATTCAACGAAATTAGTTTTGTTAGGACCGTATCGTCAAAACATAGCCAGATTTATTTTTCTGTAATTTTTGGAGTTAGTATGTGGCCCCGGTAAATTAAAAAGTATGTTTAAAATTCAATATATTTATTTATATTTTAATTTAAAGAAAAACTAGTCAATGTGATCAAATTGGCTCACGAAACATATCTCATTGTGTTCGGAAGGGAGATATTTAGCTAGGGACGACAGTCGTTGGGTATGATTTGGTGTTCGTAGATATAAACAAGTATTTTTGTAATTAAATATTATCTATAAAGCCAAAAAGGGAAACCCTAAATTCATTTATCCCAAACCAGCCGCCACCACTTAAAACGGACAGACGAAATTGCTCTGAATTCTCCCCTTAATTCCTTTGATTATAATTCGAATTGGATCCCATTTTCAAAACGAAATTTGTAGAGCAATCTTGGGTCTTTAACTTCGTATGGTTTTGATCATTTTTAGTTGAGAGAGGAGCTCAGATTTGACACTCAAACACACGTTGTTTGGGAGGGAATCGCGGTTAGGTGGGGCCTACAAATTCGACGAGGAGGATGGCGTGGGAGGGCGGCGTCGAGCTCTATGTCGTGGGTTATTCTAATCTTGGATCGGTCGATCGGTAGAGGAGCTAGGTGAAGCCCTAGATGACGGCGATGGGTTACAAAGTGGGTTGCATGTTTCTTCGGTGCAGAAGATGACGAGAAGGAAGGAATGTTGTTAATGGTGGTGATTAGGGGATTATAGGTTAATTATTCTCATTCATTATCTTAATTAATAAATTAATCTAACTAATTTTTAAAACAATTGTATCTTGTTTAAACGATATCAGAAATTCGCAAAACCAGGTGTGATGGAATCACAAAGAAGAGATCTACACAATGGAACTGACTAGAATTAAAATGGAGAAAATCAGAATTTGAGGCAAATTTAAATTCAAACAGTACTGAAATCATCAGTTAAAGACTGATGGAGTGGAACCCAATGTGAGAATTTCTCACTATACTTTTTTGTACAGTTATTTATTTTATAACTGCATATATGAATTGCCAGTATTAATTTTTGTCGGTTTTTAATTATCACAAATGTTGTACGGTGCCTGTTAGCTCACCTCCCTCGTCCACAGACCATGGACGATTTAATTGACTGTATTGGGATGTGAAATGGAGTGAATAAAATATGTTTATGTGATGTGAATAATATATATATATTTGATGTGAATAAAATATATATATGCAATGTGAATAAAATATATGTGTGTTGTTTAAAATATATATATATATATATATATATGCGATGTGAATAATATATACATATATGAGATGTGAATTAAATATATATATGAGATGTGAATAAAATATATATATTCGATGTGAATAAAATATATAAATGCGATGTGAATAATATATATATTCGATGTGAATAAAATATATATATGCAATCTGAATAAAATATATATGCGTTGTTTAATATATATATATATATATATATATATATATGCGATGAGAATAAAATATATATTCATATATGTGATGTGAATAATATATATATACATATATGCGATGTGAATAATATATATATGCAATGTGAATAAATTATATATGCATTGTTTAAAATATATATGCGATGTGAATAATATATATATATATATATATATATATATGAGATGTGAATAATATATATATATGCGATGTGAATAAAATATATATATGCAATGTGAATAAAATATATATATTCGATGTGAATAAAATATATATATGAGATGTGAATTAAATATATATATATGAGATGTGAATAAAATATATATATGAGATGTGAATAAAATATATATATGCGATGTGCATAATATATATATATGAGATGTGAATAAAATATATATGTTTTGTATAAATTATATATGAGATATATAAAATGGTCATGAAATGGAATAAATATTTGTTTATTAAAAATATTATTTTTAACATGTATATGTGACATATAAAATGGTCATGATATGGAATAATTATTGGATCATTAAAAATATAATTTTTAACATGAATTTGTAATGAATAAAATTGTCATGATATGGAGTGATTATTAGATTGTTAAAAATATAAATTTTAACATATATATGCACTACATAAAAGTGTCATGCAATGGAATATTCAATTTTGATTTAAAATTGAAAATAAAGTTGAAATCATTTCAAAACAAATTTATAAATGTTTTATAAAATATTTTTTAAATGGAAAACGATGATATATATATATATATTATTTATATTTAATGGCTTGAATAGAATGTGTCGCGCAACGACCGTTCGCAAATTTCGACCATTAACTTCTAATTGATGTAGCGGGAGATCGGACCGTCGGATTCTCCTAAAACCAAAACCATTGGGTTCGTATCAGAATGGTCTTTCCAACAAATATAAGAGATTTAAATTTGAATGGTTGGATTTCAAATTATATCCAAATCAATTTTAGAAAAGGTCACTATGGATGCAGTTCGATGGCCGTAATTGGAAACCGACTGTAAGGGCCTTAATAAAATCATTAAAAATATGGAAAAATTGTGTAAAATCATAATAAATGATTTGGAAAGATTTTGGATGGATAATTCCAAGTTTGGAAAGATAAAAATATATTTTCATCGAAATGAACTAGTTATTAACTCGAATAAATATTCCAATGTTTTTGAATAAATAAATTGGATTGGTAAAGGGTTTTAATATAAACAGAATTTTCCAACAAATAAATTGGAATGGGTTTAAATGGAAATAATCTTTGGAATATTTTGATATTGGATTCCGGGATTATACAGATATTGTTATGGAAATTTGGAAGATATTGATATCGTTATTCCCAATACGATATCCGTTGGTTTCAGAATTTGATATTGAATAAAAGCCGATAATAATTTCTATTCAGAGACTTGAATTTAATATCAAATTGGATTTTGGGTTTGTCGTGAATGATGTTTTAAATAACATGAGTTCTTTAACCCAATTAACAGTGAAGATATGATTTGGAATTTATAAATCTTTATCCTTAGATTTATTAGAAATTTTCCAAAGTAAAGTTTTCCAATTTAATAAAAGAAATTGGAATTGAATGGAATTCGATTTGGTAATAATCGAGATGAGCTTCTGTGAATGAAGACCGTTACTATTTATGGAATTTAAAAGGCCTTGCCGCTATTCCATTTATAGTATTGATTTGATACGGAAATTTATATCGATTATATATTGTTATGATTTCCGTGAAGATTCCATTTCGATGGAAGATGATTTTGGGTTTATCGTCAACTTTGTTTTAAAGGACATTGGTTCTTTAACCCAGTTAAAGCAGGATTAATTTCCTAAAGATTGAATTATAATTAAGTAATGATTTGTGAAGATTAAAACTAAGTAGAGTTTTAATGAATCTTTAATTAGATTGAAACGCGAATAAGGTAACTAAATTTACTGAATTCAAGAAATGTTCGAGAATGGAGTATTACCAGTTTTACTCCATGCGATAGCCAAATCTTTAATTAGATTTGAAATGAGAGATGGTAAATAAATTTACCAAAACATGATTTGTTTTAGAACCAAATATGCTTGGTTGTTGATATTGATTATGATGATTGATTGTTTGGATTGTGCTCGACCAGTTTATTAGCCAAATATGATTTTACATTTAGCACTGGGTTGGGTGGAAATATTTGTATGCTAACATCTTGTGAAACACTTCACGATTTGACTATGAGAAGGTTGGCGATATTGTTGAGTACATTTCAAATTTAATGAATGATTTTGAAATGATATTTTTCTTAAGTGAAAAAAAATGTATTCCCGATTTTGGACAGGGAATGTTTTATAAAAATGTTCTACAAAACAGAAAGGATTTCGAGGCCTAAACCCAATGTTGTCAAAATGATTTCGAAATGTATTATGTGTTTGACATTGAAGTTCATTACATAATGGATTAGTTGTTATTAATGATATATCTATTTTGTGGCAGAGATTTTATTTTCTTGCTTAACACCCTTCTTTGAGACGTACGAGCTCAAAGGTTATGTGATTAATAGTGACTGATCATATATGTGAATTGCTACTGTAAAGTACTATATTTTGGAAAGTACTTGTGATTATTATGTTGTGAAATGATTTTCCCTACTTCAGGATATGAAATGATT
Source organism: Allium sativum (assembly GCA_030737875.1). NCBI lineage: Eukaryota > Viridiplantae > Streptophyta > Magnoliopsida > Asparagales > Amaryllidaceae > Allium > Allium sativum. The sequence goes on from CM060924.1 coordinate 666,952,148, forward strand.
TGGTATATGGCCAAAGATTCGGGTAACCATGGATGACTAAAAGTGTGAGGGCGGTGGATTTTCTCCGAGTGCGTGGGAGGTGCATCGTCAGTGTAGCCTGCTCCATAATGGGAGGTGCATATATATATATATATATATATATATATATTGAGTTGTAAAGGCACGTACAGCCTTGTTTGAGGACTGTGCTCGATATTTGGTTGCATACTTGTTTGTATGCATTGTGATATTTTGGAATTCATATTTCCAAATGTTTTTGGTTTGAGATCACAAAGTGAAATCTATTTTGATATAAAAGCTATGTATGTATTTCAAATGATTTGAAATAAAAAATCGAGAACTAAATTCCAAAGGAATAATTTCTGTAAAGAGAATTGGTTTTAAAAATCTATATTTGGGATTAAGCCTAAATAGGTAGATTGGAAAATTGCATGTTTCATGATGCATTGTAGATCCATATGTCTATTATTGGTTATTGTTTATGCACTGGTATTCATGGGGGTAAAACCGTTCCGTGACACACGGCGTGGTCCCGTGATATGCCTCACTTTAAAGTAAAATTTTAATAGCTGTTTTTAGTTCTCACACCAGTCCCATGACTAACTCGTAGTTTATTGTTTCTGCCTAAACTCTGGGTGACCATATTTTCCACATGGGCTGCTTGGGGTTTTGCAGATTATTTCATTTAGCAGGATTTTGGATCGAAGCTTAAAGCTGTGTCCAGAGCATTGATAGTCTTCCGTTGTGTTAGTTTATTTGTTTCCGTTGTAGTGTATTACATTTGTTGTAAATTTATTTTCCGTTGTATATTATTTTCGATACTCTGATATTTTGTACTCTGATGTACCATTATTATGATGTTTATAAAAGTCTTCTGTTGTTTGTTCTAATGTGTTGTGCGCCCAAAGTTAGCGTATCTGCCTTTTTTGTTCGATTTAAGTCAGTTTAACGATGATTTGGATCCAACAAGAGGGTGGGTCGTTACATATGGTATCAAAGTTTTGGTTAACTCAAATCTTTGGGGTGCAACTTGTTAGAACAGAATAAAAGGCTCATCAGAGATTGGATTAGTAATATTCTTATGAAAGAAAACTCATTAGAGATAGGATCAGTAGTATCCTAGAATGAGAAACTCATTTGAGATGGGGTTAGTAATGCCCTAGAATGAGTTGAGAGTGACAAGTTTGTAATTAACGTATTTGTGATTATATATATAATTCGATTTAAGAAAATATGATTTTTGACTATGTAAAAGATACATATTTGAAAAGCTAATTAACCAATATTGATGGTTGTGATGTGTGATTATTAGTTCAACTAATTAAAAAATTGGAAAAATAAAACCAATAAGAGAATGAAAGGTAAATTTAGCCAAATCGAATCAAATATTGAAATGAATTGAAAATTGATTGAAATTGGATATATCCACATGTATATGTATTGAACAGGCCATAACATGGAAGCTAAGAAAGGAATAAAATTGTATGCCCGACAAATAGGTACATGTTTAATGTATTTATTGGGGTTTGATGGTTTTATGAGCCGATTGGCTTTTTCTTTTTCTTTTTGATTGATGAGGGCCCTGTGAGGCAAGTTGTGGTTTTACCGATCTGCCCGTACAAATGAGGTTATGGCAAAAAAATCGAAACTTTAGGGTATTAGCCAAAAATTTAAGAAATTAGAGAGTTCTTAGAAACTAAGAACTTGAAGAACTGAAGGCAAATTGAAAGTTGAGTTGGTTAGTTAAACTACTTTCAGCTCCGTTCCTTTTTGAGGACGAAAAGATTTTAAGTGGAAGAGATTGTAACAACCCAAAAATTCTGAACCAATTAAATTTTTTTATTTTAGCTATTTTAATGGATTTGGATATTTAAAATAATTTATTTTAAATAATAACGACTAAAAATTTATTTTGAACGTAGTTAGAACGTATAAATTAAAAATTTAAGAAAAACGAACTCGAAGTGGCGCGGTAGTTTGAAAATTCGATTTTAAACTTCAAATGATTATACATGATTCAAAATAAATTGGATTTCAATAATACAAGAAACATTAGAATCAGTTTAACTATATCTTTCTTACGAATGTAAGAAACTGAGGTTTCACTTTATAAATTGTAAGTTATGTCCAGCTTAAAATTTAAAATAATCGCTATGGAATTTATATATATTTTAATATAATATATAGCACTTAAAAATAGCCATTTTGTAAATGACTTCCGTTTTCGACGAAACCACTTTTGTTGGATCCGGAATGTCAAATTATTATTAGGTTTCAAAGTTCATAAATTTTGAAATCAATATGTGAGCGTGGTGAATTTAAATGAGTTTTGTCAGTTTCAGTTTGAATTTAATCGACTAGAAAATGACCATTTTTCAAATGGTCTCCAAATTCGATGAAATTAGTTTTGTTAGGACCATATCGTCAAAATATAGCTAGATTTATTTTTCTGTAATTTTTGGAGTCGGTACATGGCCCCGATAAATTAAAAAGTACATTTAAAATTCAATATATTGATTTATATTTTAATTTAAAGAAAAATTGGTCAAAACGATCAAATTGGCTTACGAAACATATCCCATTGTGTTCGGAATTGGGGTATTTAGTTACGGACGACGGTCGTTGGGTTTGATTTGGAGTTCGTAGCTGTAACAAGTATTTTTGTAATTAAATATTATTAAATATTATCTATAAAGGCTGAAAGGGGAAACCCTAAATTCATTTATCCCAAACCAGCCGCCACCACTTAAAACGGACGGACAAAATTGCTCTAAATTCTCCCCTTAATTCCTTTAATTATAATTTGAATCGGATCCCATTTTCAAAACAAAACTTGTAGAGCAATCTTTCCTTAACTTCATATGGTTTTGATCGTTTTTAGTTGAGAGAGGCGCTCAGATTTGACACTCAAACACACGCTATTCGAGAGGGAATCGAGTTCAAGTGGGGCCTGCGAATTCGATTGCGAGGCTTGCATGGGAGGGCGGCGTCGAGCTTTATGTCATGGGCTATTCTGGTCTTGGACCGGTCGATCGGTGGAGGAGCTAGGTGAAGCCCTAGATGACGACGATGAGTTACAAAGTGGGTTGCACGTTTCTTCAGTGCAAAAGATGATGAGAAGGAAGGAACGTAGTTAATGGTGGTGATTAAGGGATTATAGGTTAATTATTCTCATTCATTATCTTAATTAATAAATTAATGTAACTAAGTTTCAAAACAATCGTATCTTGTTCAAACGATATCAGAAATTTGCAAAACCGTGTGCATTGGAATCGCAAAGAAGAGATCTACACAATGGCACTGACTAAAATCAAAACGGAGCAAATCAGAATTTGAGGCAAATTTAAATTCAAGCAGTACTGAAATCATCAGTTAAAGACTGATGGGGTGAAACCCAATGTGAGAACTTCTCACTATAATTTTTTGTACAATTATTTATTTTATAACTGCATATTTGAACTACCAATATTGATTTTTATCAATTTTTAATTACCACAAATGTTGTACGGTGCCTGTAAGCTCACCTCCCTCATCCACAGACCATGGACGATTTAATTGACTGCATTGTGTTGTGATTGTGATGTGAAATAGAGTGAATAATATATATATATATATATATATATATATATATATATATGCGATGTGAATAAAATAAATATATTCAATGTGAATAAAATACATATATGCAACGTGAATAAAATATATGTGTTGTTAAAAATATACATAAGCGATGTGAATAAAAAATATATATGAGATGTGAATAAAATATATATATTCGATGTGAATAAAATATATATACGCGATGTGAATAAAATATATATATTCGATGTGAATAATATATATATATATATGCAATGTGAATAAAATATATATGGTTGTTCAAAATATATATATGCGATGAGAATAAACTATATAGATGAAATGTGAATAAAATATATATATATATATATATATATATATATATATATATATATATATATGCGATGTGAATAAAATATATATATGAGATGTGATAAAATATACATATGCAATGTGAATAATATATATATATATATATGCGATGTGAATAAAATATATATATATATATTCGATGTGAATAAAATATATATATGCGATGTGAATAATATATATATGAGATGTGAATAATATATACATATGAGATGTGGACAATATATATATATATATATATATATATATATATATATGCGATGTGAATAAAATATATAAATGCGATTTGAATAAAATATACATATGAGATGTGAATAAAATATATATGTGTTGTATAAATTATATATGAGATATATAAAATGGTCATGAAATGGAATAAATATTTGTTCATTAAAAATATTATTTTTAACATGTATATGCGATATATAAAATGGTCATGATATGGAATAATTATTGGATCGTTAAAAAATATAATTTTTAACATGAATATGCGATGAATAAAACTGTCAAGATATGTAATGATTATTAGATTGTTAAAAATATTTTTTTTAACATATATATGCACTGTATAAAAGTGTCATATAATGGAATATTCAATTTTGATTTAAAATTGAAAATGAAGTTGAAATCGTTTTAAAAAAATTATGAACATTTTATAAAATACGTTTTAAATGAAAATCGATGATATATATATATATATATATATATATATATATATATACAGGGGGCGGCTATTGGGACACAAATATAGAGACATAGGATCTTGACCATTGGATCTTTTTGTCTTTATGTGGAGAGGTGGAATTCAGGGGGAGATCCAATGGTGTAGATTTTGTGACCCCTTATTTGTGTCTATTTGTTGTGTTCAAATAGACCTTCCCATATATATATATATATATATATATATATATATATATTTAATGGCTTGAATAGAACGCGCCGCGCAGCGATCGTTTGCGAATTTCGACCATTAAATTCAAATTGATGTAGTGGGAGATCCGACCGTCGGATTCTCCTAAAACTAAAACCATTGGGTTCGTATCGAAAAGATCTTTCCAAAGAATATGATTTAAATTTGAATGGTTGGATTTCAAATTATGTCCAAATCAATTTTAGAAAAGGTCGCAATGGATGCAATTCGGTGGCTGTTATTGGAAACCGACTGTAAGTGCTTTAATAAAATCATTAAAAATATGGAAAATTATGTAAAATCATAATAAATGATTGGAAAGATTTTGGTGAATAATTCCAAGTTTGGAAAGATAAAAATATATTTTTCATCGAAATGAACTAATTATTAACTAGAATAAATATTCCAATGTTTTTAAATAAATAAATTGGATTGGTAAAGGGTTTTAATATAACTAGAATTTTCCAATGAATAAATTGGAATGGGTTTAATGGAAATAATCTTCGGAATATTTCGATATTGGATTCCGTGATTATACGGATATTGTTATGGAAATTTGGAAGATATTGATATCGTTATTCCCAATACGATATCCGTTGGTTTCAGAATTTGATATTGAATATAAGCCAATATTAATTTCTATTCAGAGCCTTGTATTCAATATCAAATTGGATTTTGGCTTTGTCATGAACGATGTTTTAAATAACATGAGTCCTTTAACCCAATTAACAGTGAAGATATGATTTGGAATTTATAAATTTTATTCTAAGATTTAATGGAAATTTTCCAAAGTAAAGTTTTCCAATTTAATAAAAGGAATTGGAATTGAATGGAATTTGATTTGGTAATAATCGAAATGAGCTTCTTTGATTGAAGAACATTACTATTTATAGAATTTAAAAGGTCTTGCCGCTATTCCATTTGTAGTCTTGATTTGATACGGAAATTTATATCGATTATATACTGTTATGATTTCCGTGAAGATTCCATTTCGATGGAAGATGATTTTGGGTTTATCGTGAACTTTGTTTTAAAGGACATTGGTTCTTTAACCCAGTTAAAGCATGATTAATTTCCTAAAGATTGAATAATCATTAAGTAATGATTTGTGAAGATTAAAACTAAGTAGAGTTTTAATGAATCTTTAATTATATTGAAATGCGAATAAGGTAACTAAATTTACCGAATTCAAGAAATGTTCGAGAATGGGGTATTACTCGTTTTACCCCACGCGATAGCCAAATATTTAATTAGATTTGAAACGAGAGGTGGTAAATAAATTTACCAAAACATGAGATGTGTTAGAATCAAATATGCTTGGTTGTTGATAATTATTATGATGATTGATTGTTTGGATTGTGCTCGACCAGTTTGTGAGCCAAATATGCTTTTACATTTAGCATTGGGTTGGGTAGAAATATTTGTATGCTAACATCTTGTGAAACACTTCACGATTGGACTATGAGATGGCTGGCGATGTTGTTGAGTTCATTTCAAATTTAATGGATGATTTTGAAATGATATTTTTCTTAAGTGAAAAGAAATGTATTCCCGATTTTGGACAGGGAATGTTTTATAAAAATGTTTTATAAAACGGAAAGGATGTCGAGGCCTAAACCCGATGTTGTCGAAATGATTTTGAAATGTATTATGTATTTGACATTGCAGTTCTTGACATAACTGTTTAGTTGTTATTGATGATATATCTATTTGGTGGCGGAGAATTTATTCTCTTGCTTAACACCCTTCTTTGAGACGTACGAGCACAAATGTTATGTGATTAATAGTGACCGATCATATGTGTGAATTTCTAATGTAAAGTACTATATTTTGGAAAGTACTTGTGATTATTATGTTGTGAAATGATTTTCCCTACTTCGGGATATGAAATGATTTGGTATGTGGCCAAAGATTCGGGTGACCTTGGATAACTAAAAGTGCGAGGGCGGTGGATTTTCTCCGAGGGCGTGGGAGGTGCATTGTCGGTGTAGCCTGCTCCATAATTGGAGGTGCACACACACACACACTTACATATATATGTGTGTGTATTGAGTTGGAGAGGCGCGTACAGCCTTGTCTGAGGACCGTGCCCGATATTTGGTTGCATACTTGTTTATATGCATTGTGATATTTTGGAATTCATACTTCCAAATGTTTTTGGTTTTAGATCCCGAAGTGAAATCTACTTTGTTAAAAAAAGCTGTATATGTATTTCAAATGATTCGAAATAAGAAATTGGGAAATAAAGTCCAAAGGAATAATTTATGTAAAGAGAATTGGATTTCAAAAATCTATATTTGGGATTAAGCCTTAATGGGTAGATTGGAAAATTGCATGTTGTATGATGCATTGTAGATCCATATGTCTATTATTGGTTATTGTCTATGCACTGGTATTCATAGGGGTAAACCCATTCCATGACATACAGTGTGGTACTGTGATATGCCTCACTTTAAAGTAAAATTTTAATAATTGTTTTTAGTTCTCACACTAGTCCCATGACTGACTCAGAGTTTATTGTTTATACCTAAACTCTGGGGGCCCATATTTTCGACACAGGCATCTTTTTGTTTTAGTTTTGTAGATTATTTCATTTAGCAGGATTTTGGATCGAAGCTTAAAGCTGTATCCAGAGCATTGATATTCTTCTTCTGATATGTTGTGCGCCCAAAGTTAGCGTATCCGCCTTTTTGGTTCGATTTAAGTCGGTTTAATGATCGATTTGGATCCACCGAGAGGGATGGTCGTTACATTGTTTGAAATTTGACTATTTCACATATCAATTAAAATTGATTAAACTATAACTTAAATTCAAACCAACCTAATTCATCATCAATAAATTATTATTATCGCTCTATTTCGATATAGAGTTTATATTAATCGACAAAATCGTTTTGATTCAGTTTTAGCTCTAAGTTCAATTTTTTTAACTGTTTCCATGTACGATAATTCGATATTAAATACTATATCGATTATTAAATCGATAAATTCCATATAAATATTCATTTATATTTCAAATCAATATTCAAAAAATATTAAATGATTAAAATAAATCGACTAAAAATACAGGATGTTACATCCATCCATGAAAACAACAAACGAAAATTTCAGACAAACATCCTCTAATTCTGATCAATCCACGAATCTGCATCCAAAACACATAACTGCAAATCGCTAGAGGTTCGTGAGAGCTTTAAATTAACCCAATGTGATAGACATTTTACGATTGAGATAGCCTGATTTTTTTCTCAAACAGGCGTCGTTCGAGCTGGGTTTCTGAGTAAATGGAGGCATCGAGTCATATGGGGTCTTGGGCGTTGACAAAGCAGGCAGTGTGTAACAACCCAGATTTTCAGAACCATATAAAAATTTATTTTAGCTATTTTAGTGGATTTTGAATATTTAAAATGAATTATTTTAAATAATAACTACTAAAAATTTATTTAAATCGAAGTTAGAACAAATAAATTAATTTTAATTATAAAACGAACTGAAATGGCGCAGTAGTTTGAAAATTCAATTTCAAACTTCAAATGAATGTACAGGATTCAAAATAAATCGGATTTCAGTAAAACCAGAAATATTTGAATATGTTTAATTATATATTTCTAACAAATGTGAAAAGTCAAGATTTCATAACGAGAATAAAAAGTTATGTCTAGTTTAAAATTCAGAATAGTCGCTATGGAATTTAATATAATATATAGCCCTTTAAAATAGCCATTTTGCAAACGACCTCCGTTTTCAACGAAACCACTTTTTTTGGATCTGGAATGTCAAATTATTGCTAGATTCCAAATTTCATAATTTTTGGAAATAATATGTGAACGTGGTAAATTTAAACGCGTTTGGTCAATTCAGTTTGAATTTAATCGACTGGAAATTGACCATTTTACAAATGCTCTCCAAATTCGATGAAATTAGTTTTGTTAGGACCGTATCGTCAAAACATAGCTACTTTATTTTTTTGGAATTTTTGGAGTTAGTATATGGGCCCGGAAAATTAAATGTACGTTGAATTCAATTTTGAACGTTATATTAATTTATATTTTAATTTTGATAAAAACTGATCAAAACAGTCGAATTGGCTTACGTGACACATCCCATTATGTACGGAATGGGGGTATTTAGCTAAGGGAGACAGTCGCTGAGTTTGATTTGGAGTTCGAATAAAAAAACTAACTTTTTGGAATTAAAAATAATAAATTATATAAAGTCAACCCCTCCCCTTTTCTCTCCCATAGTTCAAAACGCGAAGAGATAAATAAAAAGGAATCCCATCGCTGCCTCTTGCTGCGCATTGCACAGCCCCCTCCTCCCCCCCGCTGGTTGCCGCCCCTTCTCCTCCTCCCCTTCTCCTCCTCCTCTTCCTCCTCTCCTTCTCTTTCTCTCTTCAAATTGGAAACCCTACAACCAAAATCTCCCAAACCCGCCACCTTCGACCTCCATCCCGCCACCTGCGCCTCCCCCCATAACCAGCAGTTCCCGCCGCCTCCTCTGACCACCTAGCTCCGGCCGTAGGGCCCCCATCACCCAAAAACTCATTTTCAACAAAAATCCCGTTTTTGCAAATAACCCCCTGTCACTATTTTGCCAAAAACTATCAAAATGTTCGTTTCTAGTCAAAACTCCACATTACCAAAGTCGAAGATCTCATTTTTCTATTCGATTTGAGTAAAGGGAAGTCCGATTTTGGATTGCGGAGCTGTCCGAAAAACGCGTCCGAAGATCGCGGATCTGCTGCTATTTTCATGATTTTCGGCGAATTGGTGCAGTTTTTTAATAACCCGGAAATCCGAGCCAATTTAAAATTTTTATTTTGGCAATTTTGATGAATTTTGAATATTTAAAATGAATCATTTTAGAAAATAACGATGAGAAATTTATTTTGAATAGAATTAGAACGTATATATTTATTTAAATCGTCGTTAGAATATAAATATTTATTATTGATTATAAATGGAATTAAAAATGGCACGGTAGTTTGAAAATTCGATTTCAAATTTCAAATGAATGTACAGGATTCAAATTAAACCGGATTTTAGAGTAACCAAAAATATTAGAATCTAATCGAAAATATCTTTTCAACGAATCCGAAAAATTTAAATTTCATAGCGGGGATAAAAAGTTATGCCCAGATGAAATTTCAGAATAGTCGCTATGGAATTTAAGCCCTTAGAAATGGAAATTTTGCAAACGACCTTCATTTTCGACGAAACCACTTTTGTTCGATCCGGGATGTCAAATTATTGCTAGGTTCCAAAATTCATAATTTTCTGAATCAATATGTGAGCGTGGCGCATTTAAACGCATTTGACCAATTTCAGTTGAATTTAATCGATTGGAAAATGATCGTTTTTCAAAAGGTCTCAGAATTCGACGAAATTAGTTTTGTTAGGACTGTATCATCGATGCGAAGCTAGAAATAATTTTTCTATAACTTATGGGGTCCGTATGTGACCCCAGTAAATTGAAATGTACGTTCAAATTCAATTTATATTGATTTATATTTTAATTTCAATGGAAACTGATCGAAACGATAGAATTGGCTTACGATACATATCCCATAAGGTTCGGAATGGGGGTAATTAGTTAAGGGCAACAGTCGTTGGGTTTCGTTTAGAGTTCGCGTTGTTAAACATGAATAAATTGGATTTAAATAATAAAAAAATATACTATATAAAATCCCATACCCTTAGAAAAAAAGTCAAACCCTATTTTTAAAAACCGCTCGGTCAAAATAAAACCCGCCCCCCTTTTCCTCTAAACCCCCGTCGCTCCTCTTTCCTTCAGCCATCCGCCTACCGTTCCACCACCGCACCTCGTCAGCCGCCCCCACCGATCCCCCTCCGACGATTAGCAAGCCGCCGCCCCTCTTTTCTCTCTCCCCTCCTCCTTCTGCCCCTCAAAACCGCAACCCAGTCCGCCGTGAGCTCGAGAGACCACCGCCGCCTCTGGCCAGACACCACCACCTCCGACGACCGCTGAGCCACCCTCCGGCGCGAGTACCCCCTCCTCCTCCTTAATGGTAGCACCCCTCCCCTTTGTTTGACCATTGTAAGTTTTTTTTAAAAGTTATTTTGTCTTCTTTCTTCTTTTATTTTATCTTATTTATTTAATGATTATCAGAAATAGGTTTTTAATTGTATAAATGAAAAGAAAATTTGATTTTTAGTTATAAGAAAATTAGATTTTTAATATGATAAAAGTTTTAATTTTTATATGATAAAAGCTTTGATTTTTATCACTTAAAAGGATTGATTTTTATCACTTGAAAGATTCGATTTTTATCGCTAGAAAGATTAGATCTTTAATTTAGAAAAGGTTATATTTTTAAATATAAAAAGATTTGATTTTTAATTAAGCAAAGGTAAGATTTTTAAACCATATAAAGATGTGATTTTTATTTATATGAATACCATATAAAAATGTGATTTTTATATATGTAGTGAATACGGACAACGAAAGTGACAAAAGGAAACACGGCAAGATTTTCTACATATGAAGAGTCGCGGTGTTTGGTTTAGCTAATCGGTGAGAACTTCTCACTTTAATTCTTGTTTTCTAGTTAAAAATATATAATAGGATGCAGACAGTGCTTAGCAGCACCCGACACCTGTTGTCCACAGACCATGGACGACTTGTTTGATTTTGTTGTGTGGTGAAAATTTATTGTGATGTGGAATGAATGGAAATTTATTCATGTGTTGAAATAAATATTTTATTGTTAAAAATATAATTTTTAAAGGGTATGTGAATAAAATAAATATTCATTTACAAATCAGATGATTTGTTTATGTACACCCATTTGAAGGATATTGATTGGGACGATAAATTTTACACATCGCCCAACTGCACAAATAAAAATCTGTGTTTGTTGACTGAAACCCCACATGGGTGTTGGGATGATATTTGACGTACACTAATCCCGATTTTCTAGTTGTATGTCAATCGATAGGTTGACAGACAGTTGTGTGGTGCACTTTGGATGATGGTTGATTATTTATCATTGCTATTATATACATGTGTTGTATGGAAACCATATAATTAACATTATATGGTAATTGATTGGGCCTCATTCCAATTGGGAAAATAAAGAATATTATAAAAATATAGATTCACGTGTTGAATAGAATAAATATTCATGTGTTGAATAAAAAAAATATAGTCATGTGTTGACAATATTCATGTGTTGAGAATATTCATGTGTTGAAAATATTCATGTGTTGAATAAAATATTTATACAATAAAATTCACATTTTTATTGTAAGTAAGAATGAATAAATATTCATGTGTTGAATAAAGTACATATTCATGTGTTGAAGAAAATATTCATTTGTTGAATAGAATAACGAAGTTATTGAAATATATAAAGCCGTGTTGATTAGATTTGCGTCATTTTGACATGAACGATATTCATATCGACTGTATTCGTTTTTATAATGACCATAGAAAAGCAAGGGATTTCAAAATATAACGTTTTGAAAATATTATCATTTATATATTAATGATATGGAACATTCAATTTTGATTTAAAATTGAATATGAAGTTGAAATCATTTTTAAAACGAATTTAAACGATTTATAAAATACGTTTAGAATTGAAATCGATGAAATATATATAATATATATATTATATATATTAAATGGCTGAATAGAACGCGCCGCGCCGCGGCAGTTCGCGAATTTCGACCATTGACTTCGAGTTGACGTTACGGGAGATCCGACCGTCGGATTCTCCTAAAACCGGAACCGTTGGATTCGTATCGAAAAGAGCTTTCCAATGAATATTAGAAATTTGAAATCTAATGGTTGGATTTGGAATTATGTCCAAATTGAATTTGGAAAAGGTCGCTGTAAGTGCAGTTCGACGACCGTTATTGGAAATCGACTGTATAAGCCTTGATAAAATTATTAAAAATATCAATGATTTGTGTAACATCATAATAATGATTTAGAAAGAATTAGGGTGAAAATCCCATATTTAAAAATGATAAAAATATATTTTTATCGAAATGAACTAGTATGAACTAGAATTATAATCCAATATTTTTGAATAAATAAATTGGATTTGAAGTGGTTTTAAAATAATCAGAATTTCCAATATACGAGTTGGAATGGATTTGAATCAAAATTATCTTCGGAATATTTCGATGTTGGATTTCGTGATTATACAGATATGGTTAGGGAAATTTGAAAGATATATTTATATCGTTATTTCCAATACGAAATTTGTTGGTTTCGGTTGATATTGAATATAAGCCGATATATTTTCTATTCAGAGCCTTGTATTTAATATCAAATGGGATTTTGGGTTCGTCAGGAATGGTGTCTTAAATAACACTGTTCTTGGACCCAGTTTAGAAAAGAATAAATCTTTTAATTAAGATTTAGTGAAATTGTCCAGTTAATTAGTATTTAATTGGAATTGAATTTAAATTGGTTTTTGGGGTTTATCGTGAGCAGTGTTTTGAATAACACCTGTTCTTCAACTCGATTAACAATGGAAAGTGATTTTGGGTTTATCGTGAACCGTGATTTAGATGACATTGGTTCTTTAACTCAGTTAAAGGCAGGATATTGATTTTTGGGAAGATTAAAACTAAGTGGGGTTTTAATGAATCTTTAATTAGATTAAAGTGATCGAGAATGGAGTATCACCAGTTTTGCTCCAAAGCAATATTTAAATCTTTAATTAGATTTGAATGTAAAATGGTAATTAATATTTACCGATAACACCGTGGTGTTAGATATGGAGTATTACCAGTTTTTCTCCATGGGATGAATAGGTTGGGATTGTAAAATAAAATAAATGATTACTTTGGTGTGGTTCGCAAATCCCGACTAGTTTGGAAAACCTTAACATGGTTTGAAATGATATCCAAAGGAAGATTAAAGAATAAATTTAAAAGAATTTATCTTTGATAAAATTAATGGGAACCTTTCCCTAAGAATGTGAATATTTGAATAAAGAATATTCTCAATTGGAATGGGGCGTATGTTGTGTTTGTGTAACATTTGTTTATTATATACGCGGGTTATTCGGAAAGGCCGGGTTTATACCCATTCTGAATAATTGATTCGACGATAAGTCGAAGATGAAGACGGTGGTTGAAGACCGGAGGTCTTCACATCGTTTGGATGATTACTGATGATCTTGATTGGACTACACACCCAAGAGGAGGGACTCAGTTGGTGATCGTCCAGACGTACTTGGAGATCGATGGATATGCGAGGAATAAGGTTCCTCCGGTTTCGTTCAGACCCGGAACGAACTTGTAAATGGACTGTGTGTATGGCACTGGATTTTATTCTGTGTTGATTGATCTCTATTAAATATACATCTGTTTGGTGGCGGAGAATTTATTCTTTTTCTTAACACCCTTCTCTGAGACGTACGAGCTTTCAATTCATTTCGAAATCGTTTATATTCAACTCATTTCGAAATCGTTTTCAATTCAACTCATTTCGAAATCGTTTTATATTCAATTCATTTCGAAATCGTTTTATATTCATTTTCTATTGATTTCCTATTCTATTCAAATTCAAATTTCATTTCAAAATATTCGATTTCGAAATCACTTTTCAATATTCATTTTAAAATGAATAAAATCGATATAAATCTCGTTCACATCAAAATGGCGTCAATCTAACCAACACGGCTTCATATATTTCTATTTTCAAATATTCTATTTCAAATATTTCCTTTTCAAATATTTCGTTCAACACATGACTAATCTACGGATGAGTACTGTCAACACATGAACCTTTATTTTATAATATTGATAAAGATATAAATTTTATTATTAAATTATTACGTTCAACACATGACTAATCTCAACGGATGAGTACAGTCAACACATGAACCTTTATTTTATAATATTGATAAGGATATAAATTTTATTATTAAATTATTACGTTCAATACATGACTAATCTCAACGGATGAGTAAAGTCAACACATGAACCTTTATTTTATAATATTCTTTATTTTCTAAATTGGAATGAGGCCCAATCAATCACCATATAATGTTAATTATATGGATTTTCATACATCACACGTATATAATAGCATTGAAAAATAATCAACCATCAACCAAAGTGCACTACACTGCATAAGCATCAAATATAGATATCTAACGCTTATAACAGCCTGTCAATCAATCGATCGACATATTTAATCAATCAGGATGAGTGAACTTCAAATTTTATCCCAACACCCGTGTGGGGTTTCAAACAATCAAACACATATTTTATTTGTGCAGTTGGGCGATGTGTAAAATTTATCGTCCCAATCAATGTCCTTCAAATAGGTGTACATAAACAATCCGTCCGGTTTGTAAATAAATATTTTATTTTATTCACTTCCACGTTAAAAATTATATTTTTAACGATAAAATATTTTATTTCAACACATGAATTTTTATTCAATTCATTTACACAATAAAAATGATATTCTTATTTTTCTAACATATTTTAGAAAGTTTCAGCGGCATAACGGCACGATACTAGAAACGGGACAAGGCCTAGCCTTATCCCCGGTCTAGTGAAGGCCCACGCCATTCACACATCAATCAAATTCACCAAACAACCAAATTCAAATCAAATCATCTAACTAATTTATGCAACCAAACAAACAAGTCCATGGTCTGTGGACGATTGTGTCGGGTGCTACTAAGCACCGTCTGCATCCTAGTATATATATATATATATAACTAAAAAATGAAATTTAAAGGTGAGAAATTCTCACCGATAGCTATCCCAACTTCACGACACTTCTTTAATAGAAATCTTCGTCGTTATCGGATCTTTGTCGTCTTCGTTGCCCGTATTCACTACATATATAAAAATCACACATTTTTATATTTTGACGTCTTTAAAATAAAAATCACATTTTTATTTGTTCACTTTCAATTTGAAAATCATATTTTTATAATCGCTTCATACATTTAAAAATCGAATTTTCACTTCGCTATTCAATATATAAAAATGAAATTTTTACTATGCTATTCAATATATATAAATCGAATTTTTACTATGCTATTCAATATATAAAAATGGAATTTTTACTATGCTATTCAATATATAAAAATGGAATTTTTACTTCGCTGCTATATAAAAAGATTTCACCTTTTCAAAAATATAGATTTGCCTTTCTATAATATAAAAATTATATTTTTCTCGAAGTAAAAATCATATTTTTACTTCACTACTCATCTCAAAATATCGTCTTTTCATATCTAAAAATATCGTCTTTTCATATCTAAAAATATCGTCTATTCATATCTAAAAATATCGTCTTTTAAAAATCAATCTTTATTTTGCTACACATATATAGATGTTATTTTTAATATTCTTATCATGTAAAAATTATATTTTTACTTCTCTTCGTAAACAAAAATCATATTTTTATATCATCTATATAGTAAAGACTATATTTTTAATACTTTAAAAATAAAAAATCATATTTTTAATCCTTTAAAAATATAAAAATTATATTTTTATTTGCTACTCACACGAACAAAAATCTAACCTTTGTTTAAATTAAAAAAAATCAAACCTTTTAAAAAACTATAAAGATCGTATTTTTATTATCTACATTGCTATTTAAAAATCAGATCTTAATACCTGTAACTAAATAAATTCATAACCTAAGTAATTAAACTAATTACCTTTCACTGCATCGTTCGTCGGAGCAGCTAGGGCGCGGTGGTGGCGGCCGGAGGTCGCTGGACGTGGCGCGGGGGTGCTAGGGCTTTGGGGGTTTCGGGCTTTTGGGGTCTCGAAGGTGGGGGGATGGCGAGACGGAGGGGGGAGGAGCGATGGAGGCGGCTCAGGCGGGCGGTGGGCCAAGGGGGCGGGGCTTGACTGCATCGATGGGTTCTAGGGGGGAGAGAATCGAACGGCGGAAGGCTGGAGCAGGGGGGGCATCTTGGGTGGCGGCGCCGGAGGTGCGCCGCCCCTGGTGGCCGCGGCGGCGGTCTTCCCCGACCGTCGTTCGCCCTCTTTTTTTTCTTCTGCGAAATCGATTTTTGAGATAAAGGGGGGGGGGGGCAGAGCGTATAGGAGAGGAAGAAAGAGAAAAATGATTTTAATTTTTAATTATTTTATTTTGCAAAAAGTCGACTTTTACATACGACCTCTAAACGAGGCCCACCGCCTGTCGTCCATAGCGTTTTACCCCCATTCCGAATACAATGGGATATGTATCGTAAGCTGATTCGATCATTTTTATCAGTTTCCGTTGAATTTACCTTTAAATCATTATATTGAATTTAAACGCGCATTTCAATTTACCGGGGACACATACTAACTAGAAAAATTCTCGAAAAATATTTTCTAGCTTCGTATTGACGATACGGTCCTAACAAAACTAGTTTCGTCAAATTCTGAGACCGTTAGAAAAATGGCCATTTTCCAGTCGATTAAAATCAACTAAAACCGGTCAAACGCATTTTCCTTTCCCACGCTCACATATTGATTCAAAAAATTATGAAATTTGAAATCTAGCAATAACTTGACATCACGGACCCAACAAAAGTGGTTTCGTCGAAATCCGAGGTCGTTTGCAAAATTCCCATTTTTAAGGGCCTGAATTCCATAGCGACTATTCAGAATTTTCAACTGGACATATCTTTTGATTCTCGCTATGAAATCTTGATTTTTCGGATTCGTTGTAAAGATATTATCAATTAGATCCTAATGTTTTTGGTTTCACTAAAATCCGGATTGTTTTGCACCCGGAACATTCAATTGAAGTTTGAAATCGAATTATCGAACTGCCGCGCCAATTTAAATTCCATTTATAATTATATATAATTATTTATATTCTAACGACGACGGATATAATATATACGTTCGAATTATATTCAAAATAAATTTCTCGTCGATTTTATTTAAAATAATCTATTTTAAATACTCAAAATTTGCTAAAATTTCCAAAATAAAAATTTTAAACTGGCCCAGATTTTCGGGTTATTACAATCTCCCCCACTTAAAACTTTTCGTCCCCGAAAAGGAACAAAGTAGAAAGTGGTTTGATTAATCAACTCTACGTTCGATCAGGCTTCCATTCTCTAACTTTTCAGTTTCTGAGAAGTTTCCAAAAATTCAAAAATTTGGCTAACACCCTAAATTTTCGAAAAAATTTGCCATAACCTCCCCTGCACCGGGAGCCACAGGAAAATCCCGAAATTGCCATACAGGCCTTCTGATCTCAAAAAGAAAAAGAAAAATCCAAGCGGCTAGCCAATAGGCTCAAAAAATCATCATCACCCAAACGAAACAGGAAATTATAGTAAACATGTACCTATTTGTCGGGCAAACAAATTTTATTCTTCGGCTCTAGCCTCCTTGCTATGACCTGTTCAATGTAAGTATGTGTATATGCAAGCAAATGCGACCAATTTTCGATACAATTCAATATTTGATTCAATTAGGCATAAATGATTAAAATTATCAAACAAATAAACATACAACACAAACATCAATCAATTAGTGAATTTAACGTTTCAAATTGATAATTTTGATACATATACAAAAATCATGTTTTTGATGCCAATTCACAACAATGTGTTCTAACTATATAGGTTTTGGTTCTCACACCAGTCTAATGGAAATATATAGATATCACACCTTCGAAACACGAACATAAACCACTGATGTCGTACGTCATCAGTGGAATCATCCCCGGGCTACTAGAGTGCGATTCTATATCTATCCAGTATATTTAAAACTTCGAATATACGTTCATGACGCGTATACGCGAAACCTTTATATACTCGATTGCCCAAATTCAAAATAAATAAATAATCAAATACGTTTTTAAAATGGTTTAGATTTCAAAACAAAATTGTTTTCATTTGGAAAATATACTCTTCACACTCGTTCTAGGATACTACTGATCCTATCTCTAACGGGTCATTCTAATAGGATATTACTAATCCAATATCTGATGAATTCTTTCGTATGGTTCTAATGTGTCTTGTTCTCGAGCTCTGTAAACCAAAGCTCCGATACCAAATGTGACGGCCGGAAATTTCGCTCGATCTGAATCAGTCGTTAAACCGATCTAGACCGTTCGAAACCCCAGATCGTTTGAGAACAGGACAAATCAGAACGCAGACGGAAGAACATTTCATTGCTATTACAACAATTCCATCAGATTACAAGAATATACAGAGTATAAATGAGTAAATTACATTTGATAAATATTAGAGATTACAATAAATTACATAGCAGCGAAAAATAATACAAAGCACAACTGAAGGTGATATACGGATACAGAGCTTTCCGGATATCATTCCAGCTGTAAACCAGGATCCTGTGAATATAAATCTGCAAAACCAAAACTACTAGCTGCCCGTGCGGAAAATAGGGGCACCCAGAGTTTAGGTTAAAACAATAAACTCCAGGTCAGTCATGTGACTGGTGTGAGAACTAAAAAAGTTATTTAAACTTTATTTTAAAAGAGGGTAATTCTAGGGACCACGCCGTATAACACGGAACGGGTTTCCTCCCAAGAATACCAGTGCAAAGAATAAACAACGCAGTGCTTTTTCGAAAAATGAAGCCATTATAAGACCCAGGTCCTATCACACAATGCAACGCAAGCCGGAGGATAGGGTTTTACCTTATAACAGCCAAACATGCTTGGTACGTTTAAAACAAATCATTTGATACTATAATAAGTGTATAATGTCAAAACAATTTCAATCATAAATATAAATCATAGACGGCATGAATGTCCCATACCACTATGTCGCCATACTAGTTCTACAATTAAAACCGAAATGCACGTATTGGAAATTAGATTTCCGTCATGAGTCGAGGCAAGGGGCAAGCTCCTCTCCGCGTTCGAGACACTCTAGCAAATGTCTCAGGGCTACGCACTCTGGGCAACCCTGGGATCCTCCAAGGCCGGTCCTCACTTACGTTAGAGGATTGGCAATTCCTGAACACACGTTTCCCGGTCCTTACAGACCTATAATCGAGGCGCCTCGCATCCAAACCACAAAGGTGAAAAGTATATAAATGTCAGGGCTGGTAGGTCACTGACACCACCCATAGCTAGAAAGAAACGTCGTGCACTCCTTGGGTCCTCATCCCGTTTTTGACTCATACCGAGGTGTGAGGCTCGCGAATTCACGTTATACACAAAGCTTCCACGTAGGTCGTGCTTTGATCATCAACCACAAGAATTTGCTTTTCAACAGAAGCCTTGATCATTGCATCTTAGCGTGCCACACAGGCAATTCATGCCATGCGACTGATGTCCATCGATATACAACCTCTGAGCTCGTACATCTCAGAGAAGGGCGTTAAGCAAAAGAATAAATTCTCCACCTCCAAACAGATGTATATTTAATAGAAATCAATCAACACAGAATAAAATCCAATGTCAGACACACACTCCATTTACAAGTCCGTTCTGGGTCTGAACGAAACCGGTGGCACTTTCCTCGCATATCCATCCATCTCCAAGTACGTCTGGGCGACCACCAACTATTTCCATCCTCTTGGGTGTACAGCCCAATCAGGATCGTCAGTAATTACCCAAACGATGTGAAGACTTCCGGTCTTCGACCACCGTCTTCATCTTCGACATATCGCCGAATCGGTTATTCAGAATGGGTATAAACCCGGCCTTTCCGAACAACCCGCGTATATTAAAACGAATGTTACACAAACACAACATACGCCTCATTCCAATTCATATTCTCAGGGAAAAGTTCCCATTAATTTTATCCAAGATAAATTCTTTAAAATTTATCCTTTAATCTTCCTTTGGATGTCATTTCAAACCAAATTATGGTTTTCTAAACTAGTCGAGATTAGCGAACCACACCGAAGTAATTATTCATTTTATTTCCCAATCCCAACCTATTCATCCCATGAAGCAAAACTGGTAATACTCCATATCTAACACCACAGTGTTATCGGTAAAATTAATTACCATTTCACGTTCAAATCTAATTAAAGATTTAACTATTGCTTTGGAGCAAAACTGGCGATATTCCATTCTCGCTCATTTCTAAATTTGATAATTTAGATTATAGATTCACATTTCAACCTAATTGAACATTCATTAAAACTCCTTTTACTGGGTTAAAGAACTAGGTGTTATTTAAAACACAGTTCACGACAAACCCAAATCACATTCTATTTGTTATCGGGTTAAAGAACTAGTGTTATTCAAAACACCGTTCACGATAAACCCATTTCAAATCCAATCAAATATATTAGAAATTCCGATTATTTAAAACCCCTTTTTTAAATCTAATTTATTTATTTAAAAATAATTGGGTTTTAAATTTAGTTCAAAACTAGTTCATTTCGATAAAAATCCATTTTTATCTTTTCAAATATGGAGTTTTTCACCCCAATTTTTTCCAAATCATTTCTTATGATTTCACACAATTTATTACTATTTTTAATAATTTTATCAAGGCCCGTACAGTCGATTTCCATCAACGGCCATCGAACTGCACTTACAACGACCTTTTTCGAATTTGATTTGGACGTATCTCCAAATCCAACCGTTAGATTTCAAATTTCTAATATTTGTTAGAAATCTCTTTCCGATACGAACCCAACGGTTTCAGTTTTAGGAGAATCCGACGATCGGATCTCCCGTAATGTCCGTTTGAAATAAATGGTCGAAATTCACGAACTGCCGCGGCGCGGCGCGTTCTATTCAGGCCATTATATTATATATATAATATATATTTTGTCGATTGCTTTTTAAAACGAATTATATAAATAGTTTTGAATTCATTTCAAAAACAATTTCAACCTTCATTTTAAATTCAAATCAAAATTGAATTTCTCCTTATAAATTCGTTTTAAAATTCATGTTTATTCAATTCAAATTTCAATTCAATCTGAATTCATTTCAATTCGTTTTCAATTCAATTCGAATTCGTTTTCAATTCGATTCAAATCAAATTCGTTTTCTATTCGAATCAAATTCATTATATATTCAATTTGAATTCAATTCGTTATATATTCAATTCATTTTGAAATCGTTTTCAATTCAATTCATTTCGCGATCGTTTTATATTCAATTCATTTCGAAATCGTTTTCAATTCAATTCATTTCGAAATCATTTTATATTCAATTCATTTCGAAATCGTTTTCAATTCAATTCATTTCGAAATCGTTTTATATTCAATTCATTTCGAAATCGTTTTATATTCATTTTCTATTGATTTCCTATTCTATTCAAATTCAAATTTCATTTCAAAATATTCGATTTCGAAATCACTTTTCAATATTCATTTTAAAATGAATAAAATCGATATAAATCTCGTTCACGTCAAAATGGCGTCAAGCTAACCAACACGGCTTCATATATTTCTATTTTCAAATATTATATTTCAAATATTTCCTTTTCAAATATTTCGTTCAACACATGACTAATCTCAACGTATGAGTACTGTCAACACATGAACCTTTATTTTATAATATTGATAAAGATATAAATTTTATTATTAAATTATTACGTTCAACACATGACCAACGGATGAGTACAGTCAACACATGAACCTTTATTTTATAATATTGATAAAGATATAAATTTTATTATTAAATTATTACGTTCACCACATGACTAATCTCAACGGATGAGTACAGACAACACATGAACCTTTATTTTATAATATTGATAAAGATATAAATTTTATTATTAAATTATTACGTTCAACACATGACTAATCTCAACGGATGAGTACAGTCAACACATGAACCTTTATTTTATAATATTCTTTATTTTCTAAATTGGAATGAGGCCCAATCAATCACCATATAATGTTAATTATATGGATTTTCATGCATCACACGTATATAATAGCATTGAAAAATAATCAACCATCAACCAAAGTGCACTACACTGCATAAGCATCAAATATAGATATCTAACGCTTATAACAGCCTGTCAATCAATCGATCGACATATTTAATCAATCAGGATGAGTGAACTTCAAATTTCATCCCAACACCCGTGTGGGGTTTCAAACAATCAAACACATATTTTATTTCTGCAGTTGGGCGATGTGTAAAATTTATCGTCCCAATCAATGTCCTTCAAATAGGTGTACATAAACAAACCGTCCGGTTTGTAAATGAATATTTTATTTTATTCACTTCCACGTTAAAAATCATATTTTTAACGATAAAATATTTTATTTCAACACCTGAATTTTTATTCAATTCATTTACACAATAAAAATGATATTCTTATTTTTCTAACATATTTTAGAAAATTTCAGCGGCATAACGGCACGATACTAGAAACGGGACAAGGCCTAGCCTTATCCCCGGTCTAGTGAAGGCCCACGTCATTCACACATCAATCAAATTCACCAAACAACCAAATTCAAATCAAATCATCTAACTAATTTATGCAACCAAACAAACAAGTCCATGGTCTGTGGACGATTGTGTCGGGTGCTACTAAGCACCGTCTGCATCCTAGTATATATATATATATATATAACTAAAAAATGAAATTTAAAGGTGAGAAATTCTCACCGATAGCTATCCCAACTTCACGACACTTCTTTAATAGAAATCTTCGTCGTTATCGGATCTTTGTCGTCTTCGTTGCCCGTATTCACTACATATATAAAAATCACACATTTTTATATTTTGACGTCTTTAAAATAAAAATCACATTTTTATTTGTTCACTTTCAATTTGAAAATCATATTTTTATAATCGCTTCATACATTTAAAAATCGAATTTTCACTTCGCTATTCAATATATAAAAATGGAATTTTTACTATGCTATTCAATATATAAAAATGGAATTTTTACTATGCTATTCAGTATATAAAAATGGAATTTTTACTTCGCTGCTATATAAAAAGATTTCACCTTTTCAAAAATATAGATTTGCCTTTCTATAATATAAAAATTATATTTTTCTCGAAGTAAAAATCATATTTTTACTTCACTACTCATCTCAAAATATCGTCTTTTCATATCTAAAAATATCGTCTTTTCATATATAAAAATATCGTCTTTTCATATCTAAAAATATCGTCTTTTCATATCTAAAAATATCGTCTTTTCATATCTAAAAATATCTTCTTTTAAAAATCAATCTTTATTTTGCTACACATATATAGATGCTATTTTTAATATTCTTATCATGTAAAAATTATATTTTTACTTCTCTTCGTAAACAAAAACCATATTTTTATATCGTCTATATAGTAAAGACTATATTTTTAATACTTTAAAAATAAAAAATCATATTTTTAATCCTTTAAAAATATAAAAATTATATTTTTATTTGCTACTCACACGAACAAAAATCTAACCTTTGTTTAAATTAAAAAAAATCAAACCTTTTAAAAAACTATAAAGATCGTATTTTTATTATCTACATTGCTATTTAAAAATCAGATCTTAATACCTGTAACTAAATAAATTCATAACCTAAGTAATTAAACTAATTACCTTTCACTGCATCGTTCGTCGGAGCAGCTAGGGCGCGGTGGTGGCGGCCGGAGGTCGCTGGACGTGGCGCGGGGTGCTAGGGCTTTGGGGGTTTCGGGCTTTTGGGGTCTCGAAGGCGGGGGGGGGGGGATGGCTAGACGGATGGGGGAGGAGCGATGGAGGCGGCTCAGGCGGGCGGTGGGCCAAGGGGGCGGGGCTTGACTGCATCGATGGGTTCTAGGGGGGAGAGAATCGAACGGCGGAATGCTGGAGCGGGGGGGGGGGGGGGGGGCATCTTGGGTGGCGGCGCCGGAGGTGAGCCGCCCCTGGTGGCCGCGGCGGCGGTCTTCCCCGACCGTCGTTTGCCCTCTTTTTTTTTTTTCTGCGAAATCGATTTTTGAAATAAAGGGGGGGGGGCAGAGCGTATAGGAGAGGAAGAAAGAGAAAAAGGATTTTAATTTTTAATTATTTTATTTTGCAAAAAGTTGACTTTTACATACGACCTCTAAACGAGGCCCACCGCCTGTCGTCCATAGCGTTTTACCCCCATTCCGAATACAATGGGATATGTATCGTAAGCTGATTCGATCATTTTGATCAGTTTCCGTTGAATTTACCTTTAAATCATTATATTGAATTTGAATGCGCATTTCAATTTACCGGGGTCACATACTAACTAGAAAAATTCTTGAAAAATATTTTCTAGCTTCGTATTGACGATACGGTCCTAACAAAACTAGCTTCGTCAAATTCTGAGACCGTTAGAAAAATGGCCATTTTCCAGTCGATTAATATCAACTAAAACCGGTCAAACGCGTTTTCCTTTCCCACGCTCACATATTGATTCAAAAAATTATGAAATTTGAAATCTAGCAATAACTTGACATCACGGACCCAACAAAAGTGGTTTCGTCGAAATCCGAGGTCGTTTGCAAAATTCCCATTTTTAAGGGCCTGAATTCAATAACGATTATTCAGAATTTTCAACTGGACATATCTTTTGATTCCCGCTATGAAATCTTGATTTTTCGGATTCGTTGGAAAGATATTATCAATTAGATCCTATTGTTTTTGGTTTCACTAAAATCCGGATTGTTTTGCACCCGGAACATTCAATTGAAGTTTGAAATCGAATTATCGAACTACCGCACCAATTTAAATTCCATTTATAATTATATATAATTATTTATATTCTAACGACGACGGATATAATATATACGTTCGAATTATATTCAAAATAAATTTCTCGTCGATTTTATTTAAAATAATCTATTTTAAATACTAAAAATTTGCTAAAATTGCCAAAATAAAAATTTTAAACTGGCCCAGATTTTCGGGTTATTACATATATATAATATATATATTATATATATTAAATGGCCTGAATAGAACGCGCCGCGCCGCGGTAGTTCGTGAATTTCGACCATTGACTTCGAATTGACGTTAGGGGAGATTCGACCGTCGGATTCTCCTAAAACCGGAACCGTTGGGTTCGTATCGAAAAGAGCTTTCCCATGAATATTAGAAATTTGAAATCTAATGGTTGGATTTGGAATTATGTCCAAATCAAATTTGGAAAAGGTCGCTATAAGTGTAGTTCGACGACCGTTATTGGAAATCGACTGTACGAGCCTTGAGAAAATTATTAAAAATATCAATAATTTATGTAAAATCATAATAATGATTTAGAAAGAATTGGGGTGAAAAATCCCATATTTAAAAAGGATAAAAATATATTTTTATCGAAATGAACTAGTATGAACTAAAATTATAATCCAATATTTTTGAATAAATAAATTGGATTTGAAGTGGTTTTAAAATAATCAAAATTTCCAATATACGAATTGGAATGGATTTGAATCGAAATTATCTTCGGAATATTTCAATGTTGGATTTCGTGATTATAAAAATAAGGTTTTGGAAATTTGAAAGACATATTTATATTGTTATTTCCAATATGATATTTGTTGGTTTCGGAATTTGATATTGAATATAAGCTGATATTTTTTCTATTCAGAGCCTTGTATTTAATATCAAATGGGATTTTGGGTTCGTCGTGAATGGTGTCTTAAATAATACTGTTCTTGGACCCAGTTTAGAAAAGAATAATTCTTTTAATTAAGATTTAGTGAAATTGTCCAGTTAATTAGTATTTAATTGGAATTGAATTTAAATTGGTTTTTGGGGTTTATCGTGAGCGGTGTTTTGAATAAAACCTGTTCTTTAACCCGATTAACAATGGAAAGTGATTTTGGGTTTATCGTGAACCGTGATTTAGATGACATTGGCTCTTTAACCTAGTTAAAGGTAGGATATTGATTTTTGGGAAGATTAAAACTAAGTGGAGTTTTAATAAATCTATAATTAGATTAAAGTGATCGAGAATGGAGTATCACCAGTTTTGCCCCAAAGCGATAGTTAAATCTTTAATTAGATTTGAACGTAAAATGGTTATTAATATTTACTGATAACACCGTGGTGTTAGATATGGAGTATTACCAGTTTTTCTCCATGGGATGAATAGGTTGGGATTGGGAAATAAAATAAATGATTACTTCGGTGTGGTTCGCTAATCCCGACTAGTTTGGAAAACCTTATAATGGTTTGAAATGATATTCAAAGGTAGATTAAAGAATAAATTTAGAAGAATTTATCTTTGATAAAATTAATGGGAACCTTTCCCTAAGAATGTGAATATTTGAATAAAGAATATTCTAAATTGGAATGGGGCGTATGTTGTGTTTGTGTAACATTTGTTTATTATATACGCGGGTTATTCGGAAAGGTCGGGTTTATACCCATTCTGAATAACTGATTCGATGATAAGTCGAAGATGAAGACGGTGGTTGAAGACCGGAGGTCTTCACATCGTTTGGATGATTACTGATGATGTTGACTGGGTTGTACCCCCAAGAGGAGGAATCAGTTGGTGATCGTCCAGACGTACTTGGAGATCGATGGATATGTAAGGAATAAGGTTCCTCCGGTTTCGTTCAGACCCGGAACGAACTTGTAAATGGACTGTGTGTCTGACATTGGATTTTACTCTGTGTTGATTGATCTCTATTAAATATACATCTGTTTGGTGGCGGAGAATTTATTCTCTTGCCTAACACCCTTCTCTGAGACGTACGAGCTCAGAGGTTGTATAACGATGGACATCAGTCGCATGGAGTAAATTGCCTGTGTGGCATGCCTAAGTGGAAAATGATCAAGGCTTTTGTTGAAAAGCAAAGTCTTGTGGTTGATGATCAAAGCACGGCCTATGTGGCACAGCTTTGTGTATAGCGTTAATTCGCGAGCCTCACACCTCGGTATGAGTCAAAAACGGGATAGTAACTGCAGGGAAAGCACAACGCTTCTTTCTAGCTATGGGTGATGTCAGTGACCTACCAGCCCTGACATTTATATACTTTTTACCTATGTGGTTGTTGGATGCGAGGCGCCTCGAATATAGGTCTGATAGGACTGGGAAACGTGTGTTCAGGAATTGCCAATCCTCAAAAGTAAGAGAGGACCGACCCTGAAGATCCAGGATCGCGGTGTGTGGTCCTGAGACATTTGCTAGAGTGTCTCGAACGAAGAGGAGCTTGTCCATTGCCTCGACTCATGACGGAAATCCAATTTCCAATACGTGACATTTCGGTTTTATTTGTAGAGCCTAGTATGGCGACATGATATATGGTATCCATGTCGTCTATGATTGATACATTTATATTCGAAGTTGTTTTCTTCACTTATAGTAATAATAAAAGATGAAATTTAGCGTATCAAGCATTCTTTGGCTATTATAAGGTAAAACCCTATCCTCCGGCTTGCGTTGCATTGTGTGATGGGACCTGGGTCTTATAATAGCTTCATTTCTCTTTATTTGGCATTGCACTATTTGTTTTATGCACCGGTATTCTTGGGTAAGAACCCGTTCCGTGTTATACGGCGTGGTCCCTTGATTTACCGAACTTTAAAAATCAAATTAATAACTGTTTAAGTTCTCACACTAGTCACATGACTGACCTGGAGTTTATTGTTTTAACCTAAACTCTGGGGGCCCTATTTTCACATGGGAAGCTAGTAGTTTTGGTTTTGCGGATTTATATTCACAGGATCCTGGTTCATAGTTGAAGTGATATTCGGAAAGCTCTGTGTCCACGTATTTCTTTCAGTTATGTTTTGTATTATTTTTCTGCTGTTATGTATTTAAATGTAATTTAAATCTCTGATATCTATCAATGTGTAATATTTATTCATACTCTGTATATTATTGTACTCTGATGGGAATTGTTGTAATAAACAATGAAATGTTCTTCTGTTTGCGTTCTGATTCGTCTTGTTCTCACGGTAATTCGTTCTTTCTCTTCTCTTTGGACATCGGGGAAGTTCGGGTCGCTACATTTGGTATCAGAGCTTTGGTTTACAGGGCTCGAGAACAAGACACATTAGAACCAAACGAAAGAATTCATCAGAGATTGGATTAGTAATATCCAATGAGAATGACTCGTTAGAGATGGGATCAGTAGTGTCCTAGAACGAGTGTAAAGAGTGAAATTTTTGAAATAAAAATTTGAAAACAAATTTTGTTTAGAAAATTTAAACCATTTTATACGTATTTGAATATTTTATTTGTATTGAGTTGGACAAGTATATAAAGATTTTTGCATATACGCGTCATGAACGTATATTCGAAGTTTTAAATATACTTAATAGATATAGAATCACACTCTAGTCGCCCGGAGATGATTCAACTGATGACGTATGGCATCAGTAGTTTATGTTCGAGTTTCGAAGGTAGGATATCTATATATTTCCATTAGACTGGTGTGCGAACCAAAACTAGATAGGGCTTAATGTTGTGATTTGGCATCAAAAATCTGATTTTTGGATATGTATCAAAGTTATGAATTTGAAATGATAATCAACAAATTGATTGCTGATTGTGTTGTTTAATTATTGGTTGATTAATTAGAATTTGAACCATTTAACCAAATTGTACCAAATATTGAATTGTATTGAAAATTGTTTGGAATTGCATGCATATACATGTGTATCCATTGAACAGGTCATAGCAGGGAAGCTAAGAAGAGGAATAAAATTGTTTGCCCAACAAATAGGTACATGTTTATTGTATTTCTTGGGTTTTTGATGATTTTATGAGTCGATTGGCAAGCCGCTTGGCTGTTTCATTTTCTTTTGGATTGGAGAGGCCTGTATAGTAATTTCGGGATTTTCCCGGTGCTCCCGTGTAGGGGAGGTTATGGCGAAATTTTTCGAAAATTTAGGGTGTTAGCCAAATTTTTGAAAAATTTGAAAAGTTCTTAGAAACTGAAAAGTTGAAGAACTTAAGCCGTAATGAAAATAATGAAAGTTGAGTTGATTAGTTAAACAACTTTTAGCTTCGTCCCTTTTCGGGGACGAAAAGTTTTAAGTGGGGGAGATTGTAATAACCCGGAAATCCAAGCCAATTTAAAAAATTTATTTTGGCAATTTTGATGAATTTTGAATATATAAAATGAATTATTTTAGATAATAACGATGAGAATTTTATTTTGAATAGAATTAGAACGTATAAATTTATTTGAATCGTTGTTAGAATATAAATATTTATTTTTAATTTTAAAAGGAATTAAAAATGGCGCGGTAGTTTGAAAATTCGATTTCAAATTTCAAATGAATGTACAAGATTCAAAATAAACCGAATTTTAGCGAAACCAAAAATATTAGAATCTAATCGAAAATATCTTTCCAACGAATCCAAAAAATTGAAATTTCATAGCGGGTATAAAAAGTTATGCCCAGATGAAATTTCAGAATAGTCATTATGGAATTTAAGCCCTTAAAAATGGAAATTTTGGAAATGACCTTCGTTTTCGACGAAACCACTTTTGTTGGATCCGGGATGTCAAATTATTGCTAGGTTTCAAAACTCATAATTTTCTGAATCAATATGTGAGCATGGCGCATTTAAACGCGTTTGACCAATTTAAGTTGAATTTAATCGACTGGAAAATGACCGTTTTGTAAAAGGTATCAGATATCGTCGATGCGAAGCTAGAAATAATTTTTCTATACTATATGGGGTCCGTATGTGACCCCAGTAAATTGAAATGTACGTTCAAATTCAGTTTACATTGATTTATATTTTAATTTCAACAGAAATTGATCGAAACGATAGAATTGGCTTACGATACATATCCCATTGGGTTCGGAATGGGGGTAATTAGTTATGGGCAACATTCGTTGGGTTTCGTTTAGAGTTCGCGTTGTTAAACATGAATAAATTGGATTTAAATAATAATAATAAAATATACTATATAAAATCCCACACCCTTAGAAAAAAGTCAAACCCTATTTTTTAAAACCGCTCGATCAAAATAAAACCCACCCCCCTTTTCCTCTAAACCCCCGTCGCCCCTTTTTCCTTCAGCCCTCCACCTACCGTTCCACCACCGCACCTCGTCAGCCGCCCCACCGATCCCCCTCCGACGACTAACAAGCCGCCGCCCCTCTTTTCTCTCTCCCCTCCTCCTTCTGCCCCTCAAAACCGCAACCCAGTCCGCCGTGAGCTCAAGAGACCACCGCCGCCTCTGGCCAAACACCACCACCTCCGACGACCGTTGAGCCAACCTTTGGCGCGAGTACCCCCTCCTCCTCCTTAATGGTAGCACCCCTCCCCTTTGTTTGACCGATGTAAGTTTTTTTTAAGTCATTTTGTTTTCTTTCTTATTTTATTTTATCTTATTTATTTAATGATTATCAGAAATAGGTTTTTAATTGTATAAATGAAAAGAAAATTTGATTTTTAGTTATAAGAAAATTAGATTTTTAATACGATAAAAGTTTTAATTTTTATATGATAAAAGCTTTGATTTTTATCACTTAAAAGGATTGATTTTTATCCCTTGAAAGATTTGATTTTTATCGCTAGAAAGATTAGATCTTTAATTTAGTAAAGGTTATATTTTTAAATATAAAAAGATTTGATTTTTAATTAAGCAAAGGTAAGATTTTTAAACCATATAAAGATGTGATTTTTATTTATATGAATACCATATAAAAATGTGACTTTTATATATGTAGTGAATATGGACAGCGAAAGTGACAAAAGGAAACACGGCAAGATTTTCTACATATGAAGAGTCGCGGTGTTTGGTTTAGCTAATCGGTGAGAACTTCTCACTTTAATTCTTGTTTTCTAGTTAAAAATATATACTAGGATGCAGACGGTGCTTAGCAACACCCGACACCCGTTGTCCATAGACCATAGACGACTTGTTTGATTTTGTTGTGTGGTGAAAATTTATTGTGATGTGGAATGAATGGAAATATATTCATGTGTTGAAATAAATATTTTATTGTTAAAAATATAATTTTTAACGGGTATGTGAATAAAATAAATATTTATTTACAAATCAGACGATTTGTTTATGTACACCCATTTGAAGGATATTGATTGGGACGATAAATTTTACACATCGCCCAACTTCACAAATAAACATCTGTGTTTGTTGACTGAAACCCCACATGGGTGTTGGGATGATATTTGACGTACACCAATCCCGATTTTCTAGTTGTATGTCAATCGATAGGTTGACAGAAAGTTGTGTGGTGCACTTTGGATGATGGTTGATTATTTATCATTGCTATTATATACATGTGTTGTATGGAAACCATATAATTAACATTATATGGTAATTGATTGGGCCTCATTCCAATTGGGAAAATAAAGAATATTATGAAATATAGATTCATGTGTTGAATAGAATAAATATTCATGTGTTGAATAAAAAAATATAGTCATGTGTTGACAATACTCATGTGTTGAGAATATTTATGTGTTGAAAATATTCATGTGTTGAATAAAATATTTATACAATAAAATTCACATTTTTATTGTAAGTAAGAATTAATAAATATTCATGTGTTGAATAAAGTATATTCATGTGTTGAAAAAAAATATTCATTTGTCGAATAGAATAACGAAATTATTGAAATATATAAAGCCGTGTTGATTAGATTTGCGTCATTTTGACGCGAACGATATTCATATCGATCATATTCGTTTTTATAATGAATATACAGAAGGAAGGGATTTCAAAATATAATGTTTTGAAAATATTATCATTTATATATTAATGATATGGAATATTCAATTTTGATTTAAAATTGAATATGAAGTTGAAATCGTTTTTAAAACGAATTTAAACGATTTATAAAATAAGTTTAGAATTAAAATCGACGAAATATATATTATATATTAAATGGCCTGAATAGAACGCGCCGCGTCGCGGCAATTCGCGAATTTCGACCATTGACTTCGAATTGACGTTACAGGAGATCCGACCGTCGGATTCTCCTAAAACCGGAATCGTTGGGTTCGTATCGAAAAGAGCTTTTCAATGAATATTAGAAATTCGAAATCTAATGGTTGGATTTGGAATTATGTCCAAACCAAATTTGGAAAAGGTCGTTGTAAGTGCAGTTCGACAACCATTATTGGAAATCGACTGTACGAGCCTTGATAAAATTATTAAAAATATCAATAATTTGTGTAAAATCATAATAATGACTTAGAAAGAATTGGGGTGAAAAATCCCATATTTAAAAAGGATAAAAATATATTTTTATCGAAATGAACTAGTATGAACTAGAATTATAATCCAATATTTTTGAATAAATAAATTGGATTTGAAGTGGTTTTAAAATAATCAGAATTTCCAATATACGTGTTGGAATGGATTTGAATCGAAATTATCTTCGGAATATTTCGATATTGGATTTCGTGATTATACAAATATGGTTGTGGAAATTTGAAAGATATATTTATATCGTTATTTCCAATACGATATTTGTTGGTTTCAGAATTTGATATTGAATTTAAGCCGATATATTTTATATTCAGAGCCTTGTATTTAATATCAAATGGGATTTTGGGTTCGCCGTGAATGGTGTCTCAAATAATACTGTTCTTGGACCCAGTTTAGAAAAGAATAAATCTTTTAATTAAGATTTAGTGAAATTGTCCAGTTAATTAGTATTTAACTGGAATTGAATTTAAATTGGTTTTTGGGGTTTATCATGAGCGATGTTTTGAATAACACCTGTTCTTTAACCCGATTAACAATGGAAAGTGATTTTGGGTTTATCGTGAACCGTGATTTAGATGACATTGGTTCTTTAACCCAGTTAAAGGTAGGATATTGATTTTTGGGAAGATTAAAACTAAGTGGAGTTTTAATGAATCTTTAATTAGACTAAAGTGATCGAGAATGGAGTATCACCAGTTTTGCTCCAAAGTGATAGTTAAATCTTTAATTAGATTTGAACGTAAAATGGTAATTAATATTTACCGATAACACAGTGGTGTTAGATATGGAGTATTACCAGTTTTTCTCCATGGGATAAATAGGTTGGGATTGGGAAATAAAATAAATGATTACTTCGGTGTGGTTCGCTAATCCCGACTAGTTTGGAAAACCTTAAAATGGTTTGAAATGATATCCAAAGGAAGATTAAAGAATAAATTTAGAAGAATTTATCTTTGATAAAATTAATGGGAACCTTTCCCTAAGAATGTGAATATTTGAATAAAGAATATTCTGAATTGGAATGGGGCGTATGTTGTGTTTGTGTAGCATTTGTTTATTATATACGCGGGTTATTCAGAAAGGTCGGGTTTATACCCATTCTGAATAACTGATTCGACGATAAGTCGAAGATGAAGACGGTGGTTGAAAACCGGAGGTCGTCACATCGTTTGGATGATTATTGATGATCTTGATTGGGTTGTACACCCAAGAGGAGGGAATCAGTTGGTGATCGTCCAGACGTACTTGGAGATCGATGGATATGCGAGGAATTAGGTTCATCCGGTTTCGTTCAGACCCAGAACGAACTTGTAAATGGACTGTGTGTCTGACATTGGATTTTATTCTGCGTTGATTGATCTCTATTAAATATACATCTGTTTGGTGGCGGAGAATTTATTCTCTTGCTTAACACCCTTCTCTGAGACGTACGAGCTCAGAGGTTGTATATCGATGGACATTAGTTGCATGGAGTGAATTGCCTGTGTGGCATGCCTAAGTGGCAAATGATCAAGGCTTTTGTTAAAAAACAAAGTCTTGTGGTTGATGATCAAAGCACGGACTATGTGGCACAGCTTTGTGTATAGCATTAATTCGCGAGCCTCACACCTCGGTATGAGTCAAAAACGGGATAGTGACTGCAGGGAGAGCACGATGTTTCTTTCTAGCTTTGGGTGATGTCAGTGACCTACCAGCCCTGACATTTATATACTTTTTACCTGTGTGGTTGTTGGATGCGAGGCGCCTCGGATATAGGTCTGATAGGACCGGGAAACGTGTGTTCAGGAATTGCCAATCCTCAAAAGTAAGAGAGGACCGGCCCTGAAGATCCAGGATCACTGTGTGTAGTTCTGAGACATTTGCTAGAGTGTCTCGAACGGAGAGGAGCTTGCCCCTTGCCTCGACTCATGACGGAAATCCAATTTACAATACGTGACATTTCAGTTTTATTTGTAGAGCCTAGTATGGCGACATGATATATGGTACCCTTGTCGTTTATGATTGATACATTTATATTCGAAGTTGTTTTCTTCACTTATAGTAATAATAATAGATGAAATTTAGCGTATCAAGCATTCTTTGGCTATTTTAAGGTAAAACCCTATCCTCTGGCTTGCGTTGCATTGTGTGATGGGACCTGGGTCTTATAATAGCTTCATTTTTCTTTATTTAGCATTGCGCTATTTGTTTTATGCACTGGTATTCTTGGGGTAAGAACCCGTTCTATGTTATACGGCGTGGTCCCTTGATTTACTGAACTTTAAAAATCAAATTAATAACTGTTTTAGTTCTCACACCAGTCACATGACTGACCTGGAGTTTATTGTTTTAACCTAAACTTTGGGTGCCCTTATTTTCCACTTGGGCAGCTAGTAGTTTTGTTTTTGTAAATTTATATTCACAGGATCCTGGTTTATAGCTGAAGTGATATTCGGAAAGCTCTGTATCCGCGTATTTCTTTCAGTTATGTTTTGTATTATTTTTCCGCTGCTATGTATTTAAATGTAATTTAAATCTCTGATATTTATCAATGTGTAATATTTATTCATACTCTATATATTCTTGTACTCTGATGGGAACTGTTGTAATAAACAATGAAATGTTCTTCTGTTTGTGTTTTGATTCGTCTTGTCCTCACGGTGATTCGTTCTTTCTCTTCTCTTCGGAGACTGGGGAAGTTCGGGTTGCTACAAGTTTTGGAAGAAAGTCCACTAAGTAAAAGTTGTCTGTAATGGCGCGCTTAGATTAGTGACAAAGTTTGGTGAAGATTGGAGGCCGTATGCAAATTCTAGAGCCAAAGAGGCGAATTCAAGTGCGGGGAACGAGCGAGCGCGGCGACAAGAATTTTCTACATTAGAAGAATCGCGACGAATTGGTTTAGCTTATTGGTGAGAACACCTTCTCACTCTAATTATTTTACAATTAAAAATATACTAGGATGCAGACGGTGCCTAGTAGCACCCTACACAATTTTATTTGTACAAACCACGGTTGTTTGTCTGTTTGGATTGAACTGTGGAAATATTGATTGTGGTTGTGAAATGAATTGATTGTGAATTGTTTGGATTGATTGTGGTTGATTGTGTATGGCGCGAGTAAGTATCAGGAGAGGGGTAATGCTAGACATTACTCCGGTTTTAATATCGCGCCATTATAATGCCGAAATTTCTAAAATAAAATGTGTTAGTTAAAAATAGCATTTTTAATGTGTATATGAAAGAAATAAAATATTCATGTGTTGAATAAAACGTTTGAACAACAAAAATATCATTCTTATTGAATAACTGAACTATTAAAAATAGTCAAATGTTGAAATAAATATTTTAACGTTAAAAATATAATTTTTAACATATATATGAATGACATAAAATTCTCCTGAAATGAAAATAAATATTCATTTACAAATCGGACGATTTGTTTATGTACACACATTTAACTGAGATTGATTGGGATGATAAATTTTGCACATCGCCCAAATACACAAATAATATTCAGTATTTGTTGGTTGAAACCCCACACGGGTATTGGGATGATATTTGACGTACATTAATCCCAATTTCTTATTTGTATATGAATTGATGGGTTGACAAACTACTGTAAGCATTAATTATTTATATTTAGCGCTTATGCAGTTGTGTAATGCACTCTAGATGATGGTTGACTGTTTATGATTATTGTTATATATATGTGTTGTATGAAATCCATATAAATAACATTATATGGTAATTGACTGTGTCTGATTCCAATTCAGAAAATAACGAATAATTTAAAATAACGAATATTTTAAAATAACGAATATTTTAAAATAATATTCAGTAAAAGATTAAAATGGGAATTTGATGTCCGATTTTAGATGGATACGAAAATATTAAAACATATGAAGCCGTGTTGATTAGATATGCGCCATTTTGACGCGAACGATATTTATATCGATTTTATTCATTTTTATAATGAATATCGAAAAGGAAATGATTTCAAATCAGATATTTTGAAAATATTATCATTTAAATATTACAATGATAAGGAATATTCAATTTCGATTTAAAATTGAAAATGAAGTTAAAATCATTTTAAAACGAATTTATAAATGATTTATAAAATACGATTTAAATGGAAATCGACTAAATATATATAATATATATTATATATATTTAATGGCCTGAATAGAACGCGCCGCACAGCAATCATTCGCGAATTTCGGCCATTGACTTCGAATTGATATTATGAGAGATCCGACTGTCGGGTTCTCCTAAAATCAGAACCGTTAGGTTCGTATCGAAAAGAGCTTTCCAACGAATATAAGAGATTTGAAATCTAACAGCTGGATTTGGAATTATGTCCAAATCAAATTGGGAAAAGGTCGATGTAAGTGCAGTTCGATGACCGTTTATGGAAATCGACTGAAAGTGCCTTAATAAAATTATTAAAAATATTAATAATTCATGTAAAATCATAATAAATGATTTGGAAAGAATGTGGATGAAAAAAAATCCATATTTGGAAAGATAAAAATATATTTTTATCAAAATGAACTAGTTATTAACTAGATTTGAAATCCAATAATTTGTAAATAAAATAAATTGGATTTGTAAATGGAAATCATCTTCGAAATATTTCGATATTGGATTATGTGATTATACGGGTATTGTTATGGGAATTTGGAAGATATATATATCTTTATTCCCAAAACGATATTTGTTGGTTTCAGAATTTGATATTGAATATAAGCCGATATAATTTCTATTCAGAGCCTTGTATTTGATATCAAACTGGATTTTGGGTTTCTCGTGAACAGGATCTTAAATAACACTGTTATTAACCCAGTTGAGAAAATAATAAATCTTTTAATTAAGATTTATCGAAGTTTTCCAATTAATTAATATTTTATTGGAATTGAATGAAAGAATTATATTTTTGGGTTTATCGTAAACGATGTTTTAAATAACACTTGTTCTTTAACCCGATTAACAGTGAAATGTGATTTGGAATTTATAAATCTTTTTATTAAGATTTAACGGGAATTTTCCAAAGTAAAGTTTTCCAATTTAATAAAAAAAAATTGGAATTGAATGGAATTCGATTTGATAATAATCGAAGTGAGCTTCTGTGGAGGAAGACTGTTAATATATATGGAATTTAAAAGGCTTTATCGTTATTACGTTTATATTATTAGTCGGACACGGAAATTGATATCGATTATATATTGATCTGTTTTTCGTGAAGATTCCATAATTAGTGGAATAGGATTTTGGGTTTATCGTGAACTGTGTTTTAAATGACATTAGTTCTTTAATTCAGTTAAAGACCGGATTACATGTCTAACATTGTATTTCGAAACTGTATTGTTGATCTCTGCTAAATATACATCTGTTTGGTGGTAGAGAATTTATTCTCTTGCTTAACACCCTTCTCTAAGACATACGAGCTTAGAGGTTATATATCGGCAGAGATCAATGGTACGATGTAGATTGTCGATGCGACATGTTTGTTTTTCCAAAGTTAAGTAATGATTAATTTTGATTTTTGGGAAGATTAAAACTAAGTGGAGTTTTAATGAATCTGTAATTAGATTGAAATGAGAATGTGATAATTTAGATTATCAAATTCGGGAAATGATCGAAAATGGAGTACACCAGTTTTACTCTAGGCGATAGTTAAATCTTTAATTAGATTTGAACGTGAAATGGTTATTAACTTTACCGATAACACCGTGTTGTTAGATATGGAGTATTACGAATTTTTCTCCATGGGATGAGTAGGTTGGGATTGGTATAATAAAAGAAATGATTACTTCGGTATGGTTCGAAAATCCCAACTAGTTGATAAATCTTAATTTGGTTTTAGAATTGATATCCAAAGGAAGATTAAAGAATAAATTTAAAAGAATTTATCTTTGATAAAATTAATTGGAATCTTTCCCTAATGATGTGAATCTTTGAATAAAAAAAATTCTGGATTGGAATGAGGCGTATGTTGTATTTTTATAGCACTTGTTTATGAAATACGCGAGTCATTTGGAAAGGTAGGGTTTATACCCATTATGAATAACTGATTCGACGATAAGTCGACGATGAAGACGGTGGTCAAAGATCGGAGGTCTTTACATCATTTGGATGATTACTGATGTCTTAATTGGGTTGTATACCCAAAACAAGGTAATAAGTGGTGATCGTCCAGACGTACTTGGAGGTCGACCTGATATGCGAGGACCTCTCTCCTGCATTGGACATATGGGACGAGAAATAAGGTGCCTCCAGTTTCATTCAGACCCGGAACGAACTATTAAATGGATGTGTGTCTGACATTGGACTTTATTCTATTTTGATTGGTCTCTATTAAATATATATCTGTTTGGTGGCGGAGAATTTATTCTCTTGCTTAACACCCTTCTCTGAGACGTACGAGCTCAGAGGTTATATATCGATAGACATAAGTTGCATGGCGTGAATTGTCAATGTGGCATGCAGGGATGCAGTGATCAAGGATTCTGTTGATAAGCAGAATCTTGTGGTTGATGATCAAAGCACAATCTTAAAGGGCATAGCTTTGTGTATAGCGTTAATTCGCGAGCCT
This sequence comes from Allium sativum, assembly GCA_030737875.1. NCBI lineage: Eukaryota > Viridiplantae > Streptophyta > Magnoliopsida > Asparagales > Amaryllidaceae > Allium > Allium sativum. The sequence goes on from CM060924.1 coordinate 666,991,605, forward strand.
CACACCTCGGTATGAGTCAAAAACGAGATAAGGGACGTAGTGAGAACATGATGTTTCTTTCTAGCTATGGGTGATGTCATGGTATGGAGCCAAGTCATTTATATTTTTTACCTATGTGGATGATGGATAGCGAGGCACCTCGGATATATTGGTTACTAAGGAGCCAATGGATAGGTCCGATAGGACCGGGAAACGTGTGTTTAGGATAACCAATCCTCAAACGTAAGAGAGGAACGGCACTATAGGATCCAAGGGTTGCCCAGTGTATGTAGTCCTGAGACATTTGCTAGAGTGTCTCAAAGCGGTTAGGATTACATCCCTTGCCTCGACTCATGACGGAAATCCAATTTCCAATATGTGACATTTCGGTTTTGATTGTAGAGCCTAGTATGGCGACATGATATATGGTACCCATGTCGTCTATGATTGACACATTTATATTTGAAATTGTTTTTGACACTATACACTTATAATAGTATCAAATGATTTGTTTTATAAGATATCAAGCATGTTTGGCTATTATAAGGTAAAACTCTATCCACCGGCTTGCGTTGCATTGTGTGATGGGACCTGAGTCTTATAATAGCTTCATTTTTCCGAAAAGCATTGTACTGTTTGTTTTATGCACTGGTATTCTTGGGGGGAACCCGTTCCGTGTTATACGGCGTGGTCCGTTGATTTACTTTATTTTTAATGTAAAGTTTTAAATAATTGTTTTAGTTCTCATACCAGTCACATGACTGACCTGGAGATTATTGTTTTAACCTAAACTCTGGGTGCCCCTATTTTCTACACAGATAGCTAGTAGTTTGGTTTTGCGGATATTATATTCACAGGATCCTGGATTTACAACTGGAACTATACTCGGAAAGATCTGTATCTGTGTATTCCTTTCAGTTATGTTATGTATTACTTTTCCATTGCTATGTATTTAAATGTAATTTAAATCTCTAATATTTTCTGTTGTATATTATTTATTCATATTATGTTATATTCTTGTACTCTGATGTAAATTGTAGTATAAGAAATGTAATGTTCTTCTGTTTGCGTTCTGATTTGTCATGTTCTCAACTCAATCCGAGATTTCCCGTAAGGGCAAGTTTGGGTCGTTTCATTGTGGTATCAGAGCTTTGGTTTACAGAGCTCAAGAACAAGACGCATTAGAACCAAACGAACTAATTCATCAGAGATTGGATTAGTAATATCCAATAAGAATGACTAGTTAGAGATAGGATCAGTAGTATCCTAGAACGGGTGTAAAGAGTGTTATTTTTTAAAAATAAAAATGAAAACAAATTTTATTTTAGAATTTAAATCTTATTATACATATTTGAGTAATTTATTTTAAATTGATTTGGATTATCGGGTATATGGAGATTTTGAATATACGTCTGATCCACGTGTATACGAAGCCTTAAATATACTGGATGGATATAGAGTCACACTCTAGTCACCCGGAGATGATTCTGATGATTGAGATCTCATCATCAGAATTTATGTTCGAGTGATGAAAGTGGGATACCTATATTTTTCCAGTTGACTGGTGTAAGAACCAAAAACTAGATAGGGTTAATATTTATGATTTGACACAAAAAATTGGATTTTGACTATATATAAAGTTATATATTTGAAAATATAATCAACTAATAGATTGCTAGTTGTGTTGTTTGATTATTAGTCTGATTTATAAAAATATATTGGAACTATAAAACCAATAAGAGAAATGAAGGTAAATTTAGCCAAATTGAATCAAAATATTGAAGTGAATTGAAAATTGTTTGAAATTGCATATATGTACATGCATATACAATGAACAGGTCATAGCATGGAAGCTAAGAAGAGAAATAAAATTGTATGCCCGACAAACAGGTACATGTTTATTAATTTATTGGGTTTTGATGATTTTTGAGCCGCTTGCCTTTTTCTTTTTCTTTTGGATCGGTGAGGGCCCTGTGAGGCAAGTTCCGGTTTTAAAGGTCTCCCCGTACAAAGGAGGTTATGGCGAAATTTTTCAAAAATTTAGGGTGTCAGCCAATTTTTTGAGAAATTTGAGAATTCTTAGAAACTGAAAAGTTGAAGAATGAAAGCCAGAATGAAAGTTGAGTTGATTATTTAAACAACTTTCAACTCCGTTCCTTTTCGAGGTCGAAAAGATTTTAAGTGGGGGAGATTGTAACAACCTGGATTTTCAGAACCAATTTAAAATTTTTATTTTAGCTATTTTAAAGGATTTTGAATATTTAAAATGAATTATTTTAAATAATAATGACTAAAAATTTATTTAAATCAAAGTTAGAATGAATAAATTTATTTTAATTATAAAACAAACTGAAATGGCGCGGTAGTTTGAAAATTCAATTCAAACTTCAAATGAATGTACATGATTCAAAATAAATCGGATTTCAGTAAAACCAGAAATATTTGAATTTGTTTAATTATATCTTTCTAATAAATGTGAAAAATCCGGATTTCATAACGGGAATAAAAAGTTAAGTCCGGTTTAAAATTCAGAATAATCGCTATGGAATTTAATATAATATATAACCCTTAAAAATAGCCATTTTGCAGACGACCTCCATTTTCGATGAAACCACTTTTGTTGGATTCAGAGTGTCAAATTATTGCCACATTCCAATTTTCATAATTTTTGGAACTAATATGTGAGCGTGGTAAATTTAAACGTGTTTGGTCAATTTAGTTTGAATTTAATCGACTAGAAATTGACCATTTTTCAAACGATCTCCAAATTTGACGAAATTAGTTTTGTTAGGACCGTATCATCAAAACATAGCTATATTTATTTTTCTGGAATTTTTGAAGTCAGTATGTGGGCGCGGTAAATTAAAATGTACGTTGAATTCAATTTTGAATGTTATATTAATTTATATTTTAATTTTGATAAATACTGATCGAAACAGACGAATTGGCTTACTAGATATATCCCACTGTGTCCGGAATGAGGGTATTTAGCTAGGGGCGATAGTCGTTGAGTTCGATTTGGAGTTCGAATAAAAAACTAACTTTCTGGAATTAAAAATAATAAATTATAGAAAGTCAACCCCCTCCCCTTTTCTCTCCCATCATTCAAAAGGCGAAGAGATAAAAAAAGGAATCCCATTGCTGCCTCTTGCTGTGCACCGCACATCCGACTCCTCCTCCCCACTGGTCGCCGACCCTTCTCCTCCTCCCCTTCTTCTCCTCCTCTTCCTCCTCTCCTCTCTCTCCTCCTCTTCCTCCTCTCCTCTCTCTCCTCCTCTTTCTCTCTTCAAATTGGAAACCTTAGAACCAAAATCCCCCAAACCCGCCACCTCCGACCACCATCCCGCCAACTGCGCCTCCCCCCACCACCAGCAGGTCCCGCCACTGCCTCTGACCACCTAGCTCCGGTCGTAGGGCTCCCATCACCCAAAAACTCATTTTCAACAAAAATCTTGTTTTTGCAAATAACCCCCTGTCAATATTTTACCAATATCTATCAAACTATGCATTTCTAGCCAAAACTCCACAATACCAAAGTCAAAGATCTCATTTTTCTCTTCGATTTAAGTATATGGAAGTCTTATTTTGGATTGCGGAGCTGTCCGGAAAACGAGTCCGAAGATCGCGGATCTGCTGCTGTTTTGGAAGAAAGTCCACTAGGAAAAAGTTGTCCGGAATGGCGCGCTTAGGCTAGTGACAAAGTTTGGTGAAGATTGGAGGCCGTATGCAAATTCTAGAGCCAAAGAGGCGAATTCAAGTGCGGGGAACGACAAAAGCGAGTGCGACGACAAAAATTTTCTACATTAGAAGAATCGCGACGAATTGGTTTAGCTTCTGGGTGAGAACACCTTCTCACTCTAATTATTTTACAGTTAAAAATATACTGGGATGCAGATGGTGCTTAGTAGCACCCGACACTATTTTATTTGTACAAACCATGGTTGTTTGTCTATTTGGATTGAATTCTTGAAATATTGATTATGGTTGTGAAATGAATTGATTGTGAATTGTTTGGATTGATTGTGGTTGATTGTGTATGGCGCGAGCCAGTATCAGGAGAGGGGTAATGTTAGACACTGCTCTTGTTTTTATATCGCGTCGTTATAATGCCGAAATTTTCTAAAATAAAATGTGTTAGTTAAAAATAACATTTTTAATGTGTATATGAAAGAAATAAAATATTCATGTGTTGAATAAAATATTTGAACAACAAAAATATCATTTTTATTGAATAATTGAACTATTAAAAATAATCAAATGTTGAAATAAATATTTTAACGTTAAATATATAATTTTTAACGTATATATAAACGACATAAAATTCTCCTGAAATGAAAATAAATATTCATTTACAAATCGAACGATTTATTTATATACATATTTAACTGACATTGATTGGGATGATAAATTTTGCACATCGCCTAACTACACAAATAATATTCAGTATTTGTTGGTTGAAACCCCACACGGGTATTGGGATGATATTTGACGTACAATAATCCCCATTGTTTATTTGTATGTCAATCGATGGGTTGACAAACTGTTGTATGCATTAATTATTTGTATTTAACGCTTATGCAGTTGTGTAATGCACTCTAAATGATGGTTGACTGTGTATGATTATTGTTATATACATTTTGTTGTATGAAATCCATATAAATAACATTATATGGTAATTGACTGTGTCTGATTCCAATTCAGAAAATAATGAATATTTTAAAATAATATTCAGTAAAGGATTAAAATGTAACACCCCACCCCCGCTAAGGTCACTCATACCAGGGGAATGCCTTAGTTTCGGTGAAGTATTTTAAGTGAATATAAAACAGTAAAATTACAACAAGACAGATATAAGTAATACTTGAAAATTTAAAACATCATTTCATTGCAGCGAAAAGTAATACATGTTTGGTTACATCACAAAACCATAAACCAGAGTTAAGCACATAATATCCATCTTGATAAAATAGAAGTACATAATCCCACTACATAACTAATAGCCATTAAAGGAAAGATAAGCTCGGCTTCACTTCAACGGTCCAAGCTCCATAGGATAGATACAGCAATCAGATCAAAGCCCACTAGCACCAGGCCCACTCTAATAACCTGGGGTTGGGGAAAAAGATAAAAACAACGGGGTCAGACATAAGTCTGAGTGAGTCCTATAACCCTAATAATACAATCATTAAAATAACCAGAGAAGACATAAGTTGATATACGGTAACGACTGGGGATGAATGGCTACACTAAGCAGCTTGGTAAACTTAGGATAAACTAAGATCACCGTAAAGACGCATTTACCCACCCAAGGATAATTACTAAATTACACCGCCCCAGACCTACTCAAAGATAATTCCTACACTGCACCACACCAGTTTTACCTACCTAAGATTAATTCCTACTTAAAGGTTGATCCCACTAAATGTACTTAGTAATTTTTACCCAGTAGTTTCTAGTACCCCTACATAGGTGCCGTCTGCCCCTATCATTACTAGGTGTACCCACTACTCCCAAGCGATCGGCTCCCTAACGTAGATACCCGTGCTGGTCCCACAATGGGGTGTATCATTTCCCCAAAGTGGCAACCTGATAATATCAACGGTGCACGGCTTTATATCTACACGATGTAACAACGATTTACTAACCAGCCCGGGTCCACACACGCATATGAAACCCGTTGGTCCTACGTTGCCACCGCTAACCCGTTTTTGGCCTCTTATAGTCAAGCCCAATATGCGTGTCCCGTCACCCGACTTGGGTCGAGCCCACAAAGATACGTTTGGGATATTGGTTGAGATGGACCCCCACAAGCTACCACCTAAGCTTGTTATTTTGTCTAGTGTATCCCCCTTAACCCCTTTAACCATGTTCACTTACATGTTATAAATACTTTGGTTAAGTCATTAATCATATTTTAATTACCTTTCAAGGCACCCACTAGATTTCAACATGCCACCCAAGTCATTTACTTAATTCCCACATGCCACCCGAGGCACTTACTTAACCCTTTAATCATGCTTAATTCCATGTTCCACTTTGGTTAAGTATTCTAATCGTATTTTCTATTGCTACCCAAGGCAACCCACTAGTTTCCTCATGCCACCCAAGGCACCCACACTAGTTACTACGTGCCACCCAAGGTACCCACTTAACCCTCATGTTCCACTACATGCTAATGTGGTTAAGTGTTTCTTAATTAATTAATTAAGATCGTAAACTTTGTAAAGACCTCTCACATTAGACTGTCTTTTATGACCGCTGGTTAAGCCGGTTGGGTCCGGGCAGCCTTATGTCATAACCGAGTCTAACCTCGTGTCTTTACATTAATCACGTATTTAGTTTGTGCCTAAGACCTCTCACATTGGGCTAACATTTGTAGCAACTGGTTAAGCCGGTTGGGTCCGGGCAGTTTTACGCTACAACTGAGTCCAACCTCGTGTCTTAGTCAATTAATTACACCTAATTAATCACCCTCATAATTTAAATTAATTATTCATAATTAATATTAAGCTTTTCATAACATGGGTAGACCTAACTCAATAGGTAAATTCCCATGGGGTAGACCTAACTCAATAGGTAAATTCCCAACACATAGTATGGGTACACCTAACTTAATAGGCAAATTCCCATACTATGTTCCTTTATTTTATGTTATGCATAATTATATTAATTTCACACCATCTTATTAACTTATGCATTTAATTAACCCCATCGTTCCCACGTAATTTCGTTCTCATGACATAATACATATAAAAGGTGTCAACTTGCATATGAATGAACATGTTTCAAAGGTGCCATCTTGCATATTAACAAGCACATAACTTGCCTATGAACTTGCATAATATGTCACATAACTTGCATATAATCTTGTATAACATGTCACATAACTTGCATATAATATGACACATAACTTACATATTCACTTGCATAATATACTTGCATATTAACCCATAGACTTGCATAATGTGTCATCATAAACTTGCATATTAACAAACATGTAACTTGCATAGCATATCTTGCATATTAACATACATGTAACTTGCATATTAACAAACATGTAACTTGCATAGCATATCATACATGTAACTTGCATATTAACAAACATGTAACTTGCATAGCATATCTTGCATATTAACATACATGTAACTTGCATATTAACAAACATGTAACTTGCATAGCATATCATACATGTAACTTGCATATTAACAAACATGTAACTTGCATAGCATATCTTGCATATTAACATACATGTAACTTGCATATTAACAAACATGTAACTTGCATAGCATATCATACATGTAACTTGCATATTAACAAACATGTAACTTGCATAGCATATCTTGCATATTAACATACATGTAACTTGCATATTAACAAACATGTAACTTGCATAGCATATCATACATGTAACTTGCATATTAACAAACATGTAACTTGCATAGCATGCATATGATCACATAGCCCACAACTTGCATATTTAGCATCATGCAAACATAACATACATCATATTAAACTTGCATAAACTTACATACTCAACATGCATAAACATAAGATTAATGCTAACATCATATCATATGATTCAAGACTCATTAATCCACATACAAAACCATAAATCCCATCACATCTCATCTACTTAGTTTAACAAAAGATCATCAAAGTGATAGAAACTCACTACTAGCAAATTTGCACTCCAAATGAAGAAGATTATGATGCTTAGAATGGATTAGAAGTTGATTAGAGAGGTTGATTAGCTTGCTTTCCTCTTCATTGATTTGTGGAGGCCATGATCAAGTTTCATTTTGCCATAGTTTAGTTACTAGGTTTAATTATGAATGAATTAGGGTAGGGTTGTGGTCTTATTTATAGGATTAGGTTGCATTTTAGACCCTTAGATTAACCCTAGATTAGTTTAGGACCCTTAGATCTCGGAACTCTCCAGAAATCAGCCCTAAGACCAAGCCCAAACCCCAAACTGGTGCACCCAACCACAGAACTCTCTAGAAACTGTGCAGGTTTCTTGGCTCGGCACGGGCGCACTTCCCAAGTGCGCCAGTCTATTTTTGTACTGGCGCACTTCACAAGTGCGCCAGTGCATTTTTGTTCTGTTCCGGGTTCTTCTGCCTAACTTCGTTCGTCCATATCTCTTTCATACGGACTCCGATTCTCGAAAACTCGGACTCTATTTCGCGTATTTTTCCGAGACGAACGCAATGACGCAGCCCGTTTCCCTTGATTCCCACATCTGGGATTAGTTATTCTTTAAGTTGTGAATTTTAGTATTAACCGAAATTCGGGGTGTTACATTCTCCCCTCCTTAAAGGATTTCGTCCCCAAAATCTCTAAGCTAAGGAGAATGCATATCCTACCATCCAAACAACCATCTACTCAATCCATCAAACACGAGCATCCATTGTCCTTAAACAATTTCTAATGATGTATGAGCATATGCGAAAAGTGTGTGTATATGTTCCCTATCTAATGTACGAACATATGCAAACCATGATAGTGCCATGCATCCAATATGTATGCGAGATAACCCTATCGACACATACAGTATCTATATGAGTGCACAATCATTCACCAAAATGCATCATCCATATGATAACACAATCATTATACATCCATAAATATAGCTAACTACACACAACTTTATGCAATATGCAATATGAAGTGATTGAGCCGATCTAGTGCCTAGAGTGTGTATATATGCATCCACGAGCAACCACTAGCAAACACTTGCATCCACTTGCATCCATCAACCATAACATGTCTCAAACACATGTTTCAACCATAGGTTTTCCCTATCTAAAGGTCAAACAGCACTAATCGAGAGGACATACTAAAGATAAGGTAAGTACTAGGCAGGCGATAAAGAAGAAGTTAAAAGACATACTCTCCAAAAAGAAATGGATACAAAGAACGCATCTTCGCTTCCGTCTCCCAAGTAGCATTTCTTTCGTCATCTCCCCATTGCACTCTAGCTAGCTGAACTTCTCTGTTCCTCAACTTCCTAGTCTCTGACCCAATGATGCGAGTAGGAGCTCGTCGAATCGTCTCATCGTGCTCTAACTCTACTTCTTTAAGCAAACTCGGCTCTACCACCTCAGCGGTCTCATGTAAGCACTTCCTCAAATGGGACACATGAAATACATCCGGTACACCACTAAGTCTGTCAGGCAACTCCACTTTATATGCCATCCGTCCAATTCTTTCCTTAATGGGAAATGGCCCTACAAACCCTGGGTACTCACTTCCTAACAGATCCAAAGTGAACCACATTCCGTAACGGAGACACCTTGATAAAAAGCATGTCCTAATATCAAACTCAAGCTCTGTTCTCCTCTTGTCCACATAAGATTTTTGCCTATTCTGTGCTGCTTTCATCCTTCTTTGAATCAAGTCAATCTTCTCTGAAGACTCTCTAATCTCATCGGCCCAACCAAGATCTTACCCGTAGATTCCCACCAACATGTAGGTGATCAACAAGGCCTTCCATAAAGAGCTTCGAAAGGAGCCATACCAATACGGGACTGAAAGCTGCTATTATATGCGAACTCTACCAATGGAAGATGCTCTTCCCATGTACCTCCAAAATCCAAAATACATAACCTCAAAAGATATTCTAAGATACGGTTCACCCTCTTGGTCTGACCGTCCGTCTGAGGATGAGATGCGGTGCTCAAACACAACTGAGTCCCTACCGCCTCTTGCAAACTTCTCCAAAACTCACTAGTGAAGATAGGATCTCGATCGCTCACTATACTGGGAGGTACACCATGCAATCTAATAATCCCTTGAAGGTAAACTGAAGCTAGACATGGAATAGTCCTTTTGCTCTTCACGGGTATGAAATGGGCACACTTAGTAAGTCTATCTACCATAAGCCCAATCCCCGTATTACCCTTCCTTGATTTCGGTAATCCAATGAGACACTATCCCACTTCCTATTACGGAACTTCTAACGGATGAAGCAACCCTCCGGGTTTCTTCTGTTCCGCTTTTACTTGTTAGCACATCAAGCATCTAGCGACTTACTTGGCCGCGTTTTTCTTCATATTGGTCAAAAAGAAATCTCGCTTCATGTCTTGGTACATCTTGTCCCTACCGGGATGAATGGTTATCTTCGACCGATGTATATCATCAAGTATAGCCTTCCTCAAACTCTCGTCTTGCGGTACTCAAAGTCTACCGTCTCTACGCCACCACCCCTTACCCTCTAGGGTGTATCTATTCAAATGGCTGGACGACTCCCCCTCCTTATGAGCTTCTCTACTAACTCAACCAGCTATGGGTCGTCTCGCTGTGCTCCGCCAATCCTCCCCAAAAAGAGTAGGCCTAACCTCCAAGGAGGCTAGCAAACTGGGTACAAAGTCAACGGAAGGTCTAAAGTCAAACATAGGAATAAACTCTAAACTCTATAGTTCAACGAACAATGATCTCAAGGACAACCTTTTTTTTTTTTCTTCTTCTTAAGGCGTCTGCTACCATGTTTCCCTTGTTAGGGGTATACGCTATCTCAAACTCATAAGATGCTAAAAATCCTATCCAAAATCGTCACAACTGTCCATCTCTCACGCAGACCACCCTAGTCGAATTCGACATCCCCCAAATGCAAGCCCCAAAGGCCGAAACCAATATCAGACAAACACCCAAGGGACATCTCCTTCGAGTTCAGGCAACCTACGTGAGATGATACTAAAAATAATAATAATAATGGCTAAACAATTAAGCCTTTGACCAACTTTGGATATCCTCGCCAGTCTCGCTCCAAAACCACCGTTTATCCTATAACTGGCTTTGCTCACCCTATTGAGCACATACGAAAACTTATTACGCTCCTTGAAAAGACCAAAATGTCATTTACAAAGGCCATCACAAACTTATTTAGGTACTCCCTGAACACCCTTCTCTTCCAATCAACAAAGTATGTGGGGGCGTTCGTCAAACCAAATAGCATCACCAGCCACTCATAAAACCATCCGGAGTCCTAAAGGCAATCTTCTCTATACTATCGTCAGCCACTCTCAACTGACGAAACCATGTGGCTTAGTCCAACTGCGAAAATACTGAGGCGCCAACCAACTGATCAAAGAGATCATCAATCTTTGGCAATGGGTGTCTATTCTTCTTTGTGAGTTTATTTAGTTCTCTTTAGCCTACACAAAGTCTGAGGGACCCATCCGCCTTCATGGCAAAAACTACTGGAGCGCCCCACTCCGATATACTTCTTCTTATGAACCCCTTCTCAAGCAATCGCCTACTTACTTATGGAGTTCCCTCCTCTCACGAGGAGCCTTGTGGCACACTGGCCAAGTCACTGGTTTGGCATTGTTTACCAGATATATTCGGAAGTCAATCTCCCGCTCCGGAGGTAAGCCCTTCACCTTCTCAAACACATCCGAGTATTCCCGGATCACTTCTAACAGATCGCAAACTCTCGACCGACGTGTCCAGCGATTCTAGGTAACTTAGCAAAACAGATTCCATGGGATTACAAGAGATCGCGAGAGTGTTACCCAAGCGGGTCATAAGCCTAACAACTCTCCCTTCAAAATCAAGAACGGCACCCCTACTGGATAACCAGTTCATGCCCAAAACTAACCCATAGTCCGTGAAGCCCAACAAGCATCACATCCAAACTCAATGCTAAGTATAGAAACTTTCAAACCCAAACACATCATGGAGCCCAATTGGGTTTGAAACAACTAAGGGATCATCTACTAAACTGGTGTCTAAGTGCAGTGACTCACTAACAACGATGAGATAAACGAACTCGATACATCAGAATCAAATAAAGTTTGGATCGGATAACAAAGAAATCCAAATTCCAACCTAGACGGTCTTATCCCCATCCGGCACCCTAGTCGTGAGGAAATACAACTATCCTCCAGAAGATTCCATACCTTGCCCTTGCTTCTTTGGACGATCCTAATAAGGTGTCCTATTCCTCCCCAAAAGGATAACTACTAGCCTTCTCCTTCCCATTATCCAATCGTAACCTCCCATCAATGAGGTTTCGTCCTTTATTAACCAAACAACTATTAGAGCCTTCCTCCCATCGTCCATCCAATAAGTACCTACAAGTCCTCCTCCTTCTTGAACCAACTTCTAATCTGATTTACGTCTAAGTCCCTTGAAGCGGTTTTCCATTCTTATCTATCTTAGAAAGATCATCTACACACGGAGGGGAAACTCAAAACGAGAGAGAAAGAGATTCAAACGGAGAATTCGAAAGATAAAGATATGGCTATCGGGGATTATGCTTTTCTCTCAAAAACTTTTCTCTTAAAAGACATGTTTTTGAAAATACTCCTTTCAAAAACATTCTTAGAAAATAGTTTTTCTAAAAATTTTATCTGTTCTGGTAACCTTAAGCTCTGATACCACGTGTAACACCCCACCCCCGCTAAGGTCACTCATACCAGGGGAATGCCTTAGTTTCGGTGAAGTATTTTAAGTGAATATAGAACAGTAAAATTACAACAAGACAGATATAAGTAATACTTGAAAATTTAAAACATCATTTCATTGCAGCGAAAAGTAATACATGTTTGGTTACATCACAAAACCATAAACCAGAGTTAAGCACATAATATCCATCTTGATAAAATAGAAGTACATAATCCCACTACATAACTAATAGCCATTAAAGGAAAGATAAGCTCGGCTTCACTTCAACGGTCCAAGCTCCATAGGATAGATACAGCAATCAGATCAAAGCCCACTAGCACCAGGCCCACTCTAATAACCTGGGGTTGGGGAAAAAGATAAAAACAACGGGGTCAGACATAAGTCTGAGTGAGTCCTATAACCCTAATAATACAATCATTAAAATAACCAGAGAAGACATAAGTTGATATACGGTAACGACTGGGGATGAATGGCTACACTAAGCAGCTTGGTAAACTTAGGATAAACTAAGATCACCGTAAAGACGCATTTACCCACCCAAGGATAATTACTAAATTACACCGCCCCAGACCTACTCAAAGATAATTCCTACACTGCACCACACCAGTTTTACCTACCTAAGATTAATTCCTACTTAAAGGTTGATCCCACTAAATGTACTTAGTAATTTTTACCCAGTAGTTTCTAGTACCCCTACATAGGTGCCGTCTGCCCCTATCATTACTAGGTGTACCCACTACTCCCAAGCGATCGGCTCCCTAACGTAGATACCCGTGCTGGTCCCACAATGGGGTGTATCATTTCCCCAAAGTGGCAACCTGATAATATCAACGGTGCACGGCTTTATATCTACACGATGTAACAACGATTTACTAACCAGCCCGGGTCCACACACGCATATGAAACCCGTTGGTCCTACGTTGCCACCGCTAACCCGTTTTTGGCCTCTTATAGTCAAGCCCAATATGCGTGTCCCGTCACCCGACTTGGGTCGAGCCCACAAAGATACGTTTGGGATATTGGTTGAGATGGGCCCCCACAAGCTACCACCTAAGCTTGTTATTTTGTCTAGTGTATCCCCCTTAACCCCTTTAACCATGTTCACTTACATGTTATAAATACTTTGGTTAAGTCATTAATCATATTTTAATTACCTTTCAAGGCACCCACTAGATTTCCACATGCCACCCAAGTCATTTACTTAATTCCCACATGCCACCCGAGGCACTTACTTAACCCTTTAATCATGCTTAATTCCATGTTCCACTTTGGTTAAGTATTCTAATCGTATTTTCTATTGCTACCCAAGGCAACCCACTAGTTTCCTCATGCCACCCAAGGCACCCACACTAGTTACTACGTGCCACCCAAGGTACCCACTTAACCCTCATGTTCCACTACATGCTAATGTGGTTAAGTGTTTCTTAATTAATTAATTAAGATCGTAACCTTTGTAAAGACCTCTCACATTAGACTGTCTTTTATGACCGCTGGTTAAGCCGGTTGGGTCCGGGCAGCCTTATGTCATAACCGAGTCTAACCTCGTGTCTTTACATTAATCACGTATTTAGTTTGTGCCTAAGACCTCTCACATTGGGCTAACATTTGTAGCAACTGGTTAAGCCGGTTGGGTCCGGGCAGTTTTACGCTACAACTGAGTCCAACCTCGTGTCTTAGTCAATTAATTACACCTAATTAATCACCCTCATAATTTAAATTAATTATTCCTAATTAATATTAAGCTTTTCATAACATGGGTAGACCTAACTCAATAGGTAAATTCCCATGGGGTAGACCTAACTCAATAGGTAAATTCCCAACACATAGTATGGGTACACCTAACTTAATAGGCAAATTCCCATACTATGTTCCTTTATTTTATGTTATGCATAATTATATTAATTTCACACCATCTTATTAACTTATGCATTTAATTAACCCCATCGTTCCCACGTAATTTCGTTCTCATGACATAATACATATAAAAGGTGTCAACTTGCATATGAATGAACATGTTTCAAAGGTGCCATCTTGCATATTAACAAGCACATAACTTGCCTATGAACTTGCATAATATGTCACATAACTTGCATATAATCTTGTATAACATGTCACATAACTTGCATATAATATGACACATAACTTACATATTCACTTGCATAATATACTTGCATATTAACCCATAGACTTGCATAATGTGTCATCATAAACTTGCATATTAACAAACATGTAACTTGCATAGCATATCTTGCATATTAACATACATGTAACTTGCATATTAACAAACATGTAACTTGCATAGCATATCATACATGTAACTTGCATATTAACAAACATGTAACTTGCATAGCATATCTTGCATATTAACATACATGTAACTTGCATATTAACAAACATGTAACTTGCATAGCATATCATACATGTAACTTGCATATTAACAAACATGTAACTTGCATAGCATATCTTGCATATTAACATACATGTAACTTGCATATTAACAAACATGTAACTTGCATAGCATATCATACATGTAACTTGCATATTAACAAACATGTAACTTGCATAGCATATCTTGCATATTAACATACATGTAACTTGCATATTAACAAACATGTAACTTGCATAGCATATCATACATGTAACTTGCATATTAACAAACATGTAACTTGCATAGCATGCATATGATCACATAGCCCACAACTTGCATATTTAGCATCATGCAAACATAACATACATCATATTAAACTTGCATAAACTTACATACTCAACATGCATAAACATAAGATTAATGCTAACATCATATCATATGATTCAAGACTCATTAATCCACATACAAAACCATAAATCCCATCACATCTCATCTACTTAGTTTAACAAAAGATCATCAAAGTGATAGAAACTCACTACTAGCAAATTTGCACTCCAAATGAAGAAGATTATGATGCTTAGAATGGATTAGAAGTTGATTAGAGAGGTTGATTAGCTTGCTTTCCTCTTCATTGATTTGTGGAGGCCATGATCAAGTTTCATTTTGCCATAGTTTAGTTACTAGGTTTAATTATGAATGAATTAGGGTAGGGTTGTGGTCTTATTTATAGGATTAGGTTGCATTTTAGACCCTTAGATTAACCCTAGATTAGTTTAGGACCCTTAGATCTCGGAACTCTCCAGAAATCAGCCCTAAGACCAAGCCCAAACCCCAAACTGGTGCACCCAACCACAGAACTCTCTAGAAACTGTGCAGGTTTCTTGGCTCGGCACGGGCGCACTTCCCAAGTGCGCCAGTCTATTTTTGTACTGGCGCACTTCACAAGTGCGCCAGTGCATTTTTGTTCTGTTCCGGGTTCTTCTGCCTAACTTCGTTCGTCCATATCTCTTTCATACGGACTCCGATTCTCGAAAACTCGGACTCTATTTCGCGTATTTTTCCGAGACGAACGCAATGACGCAGCCCGTTTCCCTTGATTCCCACATCTGGGATTAGTTATTCTTTAAGTTGTGAATTTTAGTATTAACCGAAATTCGGGATGTTACATAAAATGTGAATTTGATGCCCGATTTTGGATGGACACGAAAATATTAAAACATATGAAGCCGTGTTGATTAGATATGCGCCATTTTGACACAAACGATATTTAGATTTTATTCTTTTTTATAATGAATATCGAAAAGGAATTGATTTCAAATCAGATATTTTGAAAATATTATCATTAAAATATTACAATGATAAGGAATATTCAATTTTGATTTAAAATTGAAAATGAAGTTAAAATCATTTTAAAACGAATTTATAAACGATTTTTAAAATATGATTTAAATGGAAATCAACGATATATATATATATAATATACATATTATATATATTTAATGGCCTGAATAGAACGCGTCGCGCAGCGACCCTTCGCGAATTTCGACCATTGACTTCGAATTGATATTACGGGAGATCTGACCGTCGGATTTTCTTAAAACCGGAACCGTTGGGTTCGTATCAAAAAGAGATTTCCAACGAATATAAGATATTTGAAATCTAATGGTTGGATTTGGAATTATGTCCAAATTAAATTTGGAAAAGGTCGCTGTAAGTGTAGTTCGATGACCGTTTATGGAAATCGACTGAAAGGGCCATAATAAAATTGTTAAAAATATTAATAATTCATGTAAAATCATAATAAATGATTTTGAAAGAAATTGGATGAAAAATTCCATATTTGGAAAGATAAAAATATATTTTTATCAAAATGAACTAGTTATTAACTAGATTTTAAATCCAATAATTTTTAAATAAAATAAATTGAATTTGTAAATGGTTTTAATATAGTGAAAATTAGGCACACATCACTAAAACCAAACTTAATTCAGCTCACATCTTCTTGTTTTGAAACATATAAATTTAATCCCTATTTTTAAATAGCCGCTATTTCTTTTCCACAATTGCCCTTTTCAAATTCACGGCGTACTTAACTTAATCAACAATACGTATTAGGATTTTAATTTTTTTCATACTCATACATTTCTGTGTTAATGGAGGCGCTACATGTTAGGGTTTTAATTTTTTCATTAACATACATTTCTGTGTTAATGGCGGCACGGTCTTCCTTCTTAATTTTTTTAACTTTGGATTCTGTTGATCTTAAATTTACCGTAATCGGCAATTTTTTCAGAGATTGAATTGGATCGATCCTTCGTTTATAGAATGGATGTTTCTTCTTCGAGGTAATTTAAGCTTTTTAATAATTTTTTATTTTTTGTATATGTATTTCTTTTTTAATCGATATTTGTTGATTCATTAATCTGAATTTGTTTAATTGTGTAGTTTTATTGATGAACAATGTAATTATTGTATAAAGTTTTATGGGTGCGTTATTATTGATTGTACAGTAGTATAATTTAATTTTTCAACATATTTTTTATTCGATTCTGAATATATGTATAACAATATGCATATATTGTGAATATGAGCATACAAATATGCAACTATTGTTAGAACACGTGGGTTTGCATGTATTCAGAATAGTTGCATATACGCATGCATATATTCTGTATATATGCATACATATATATAGCTCTTTTGAATATTTGTTCGTTAACGTGTTGGATGATTAGTTGCGTACAAATATGCATACATTCTTAATATATTCATATTAAAAGCATTCTACATCTATTTTGTATAAAAATATGTGCAAATATTCTGAAATTTTACACATAAGTATGCAACTATTACTGTTATACGTATACATATATGAATACATTTATAATTATATGAACATGTTTATGTAATTTATTTGATTAATGTAGATTAGGCTTATTAATGTTGATTTTTTTTCTCTTTGTATAACAGTGTTCCTGCAGATATTGGTGTATAGGTAGAAGAATTCCTTGTCGTCCATCATGTTCTAGAAGGTTGAAATCTGCAGGTGAATTTATGAAGATTGCTAGATGTGGTTTGTGCCAGAAATTGGCTCGTAATAAAAGGACGTGTCCTTCAAAAGACTATTAGATGTATTTTTGTAAAAAAAATTCAACAAAGCTATACTGCATACTGTTGTGACCATTTACGTTTTGCTTTAAATTTAGTTCTGTACTTTATTGTTAAATTCTGTGATTTTTACAGTTGTTTTTTAGGCTTATATATATGCAATTATTCAATATAGTTGCATACATGTATGCAATTATACTGAACATTTGTATCATTTTTTCCTAGCATTTTGCATTGCTGCATAAATGTATGAAACAATTCGTAGTAGCTACATACAGGTACGAAAGTATCTTTATAACTGGATAATATATAATAGTATTCTCTTTGGTTGCATACAAGTATGCAATTATTCATATTATGTGCATGCAAGTATTCAAATGTTCAGCGTGTATACATATCCTCTTTTAACTTTGAAGATTATTTCCCTTGTTTAATCTTGAAATTATCCTGAATATTTTGTTAATTCAAATACGCATAATATTTAACAATATTTGCACTCAAGCATGCAAGTATTATGAATAACTGTATACAAGAAAGCAACAATTCATAATATCGTTTAATAATAGAAGAACTAAATTCTAAAGATAAAATTCCATAGTAACTCAGCACAGAAAATACATAATCATGTCATAGTAGTTTGAAAATAGAAAATTGGTCAACATATTTGTATAGAAATCTAAACACCATTTTTAAAAATTATAATCAGAAATTTTTTTTTCGTCTGGTTGCAAGAACGCCTGTGTTAGGTCATCATCTATAGTCCAACTGTAAAGTTTGCAACTTAGAATTTTAGCAGCAAGCACAGCTCGTTGTAGATTTACAGAATCAGGCATGTATATTTCATATCTTTGTCGAGTTGTTTGTCCAAACTTCTCTGTTTCATTATATTAATTACAAACATTCCACAATCGACGCTGCAGAAATTGTAAATTTTTTATCAATTTGATAGAATTATTCTATTTAGTATGAAAACATGTATAGAAATATGCAAACATTCTCAATATTTGCATTAATATGATAACATTTACGAAATCAACATAACAGTACGCAAGTCATCATATTTTATGCATACAAGTTTGCAAATATTATGAATTCATGCGGACAAGTATGCACTTATTATGTGTGTACATGCATATTCAACTATTCTAAATATATGCATACAAGTACACGACTTTTTTTATTATATGCATCCAAACATGCAAATATTATCAATATTTGCATACAAGTATGCCAATGTTCTGAATATTAGCATACTTGTATGCAAATATTCTAACTATTTATGTACGTGTATATAAGTATTTTGAATTTATTTACTTACGTATGGCCTTGCTGTGGTCAATTAGCCAATTCAAGTTGCCCGTGTTTATGATAATTCGTTTTTTCCAACCTTTTCACCACTCCACTGATGTAAACTCTCTGTATATATATATATATATATATATATGCATAGATTTACGCAATAATTATGTAATAAAATCACAATTACATGCCACAGTTTTGGATAAATGCATATAATTATTCAACAATAATCAGTTAATAGTTGCACAATTACATGCAACAATTATGATTAAATGCATACATTTATGCATGAATCTGCTGATAGTTGCACACTTGCATGCAACAGCTCCAAATAAATCCAAATAATAATGTAAAAAGCAGGTTTTAAATTCACACTAGCATTCAACAGTTCAAATTAATTGCATGGAATCATTCAACAATACGGTGATGAATGCATACATTCAATTAACAATTTTGATAAAATGCCTACGAGAATGAAAAAATTCTGATTACATTCATTACTGTACGCAACTATTCTATATTAATTCCTGATTACATGCAACCTTTTCTTATATATGAGTCCCTGTACACAAATGATATGAATATATGCATACATACATACAAACGTACATAATATATGCATATAATTATGAAACTATTACAAACGTACATAATATATGCATATAATTATGAAACTATTACAAATACATGCATAATTGCATGCAACTTTTCTTTTTAAATTCATTTATTCGGATGATCAACGAATTAATTCCATTGAAAAATTGCAAAAAATTATTCTAAATATATGTCTATAAAAATTAGCTGCTAACTTCATATAATCATGCAACAATTCTAATTAAACTTTTAGAATCATGCAACAATTTTGAATAAAATTATACAATCAAGCACCAAATCATAAAATCATTTAATCATGCATCTATTCCCTATTCATCCACAGTTTATTATATAATATACATAGATTATCAGTTGTTGAAATTATAATTAAAAACAATTACCTTTGTTCTCGCCATTTTTTGCAAATCTTCTGTTGAAATCGCCACGATTTTGATTATTTTTCTTCCATCGAGACTAAAACGATGATAGTCGGCTATGAATTCTGAATTTTTCTTCTTATCTGCGATAAATTAGCTTTGCGATCAATGAAATGATACATATCTGTTGAACGGCTATTTTGTAGGATCTAAAGTACAAAAACGGAATTTAATATGCCGCGTTTTGAAAATAGGGATGTAATTTGTATAATTTCTACGGCTGGACTTTTGTTATATTTTAATAGTTAATAGGGACCTGTAAAAAATGCACCCTTTAATATAACCAGAATTTCCAATATATGAATTGGAATGGATTTAGATGGAAATCATCTTCGAAATATTTCGATACTGGATTCCGTGGTTATACGGATATTGTTATGGGAATTTGGAAGATATATATATCGTTATTCCCAAAACGATATTTGTTGGTTTCATAATTTGATATTGAATATAAGCCGATATAATTTCTATTCAGAGCCTTGTATTTGATATCAAACTGGATTTTGGGTTTGTCGTGAATGATGTCTTAAATAAAACTGTTCTTAAACCCAGTTGAGAAAAGAATAAATCTTTTAATTAAGATTTAGCGAAAATTTCCAATTAATTAATATTTAATTGGAATTGAATGAAAGAATTGGATTTTTGGGTTTATCGTGAATGGTGTTTTAAATAGCACTTTTTCTTTAACCCGATTAACAGTGATGTGATTTTGGAATTTATAAATCTTTTTATTAAGATTTAACGGGAATTTTCCAAAATAAAATTTTCCATGTTAATAAAATAAATTGGAACTGAACGGAATTCGATTTGATAATAATCGAAGTGAGCTTCTGTGGAGGAAGACTGTTAATATATATGGAATTTAAAAGGCTTTGTCGTTATTCCATTTATATAATTAGTCAGATATGGAAATTGATATCGATTATATATTGATATGTTTTCCGTGAAGATTCCATAATTAGTGGAATGAGATTTTGGGTTTATCGTGAACTGTGTTTTAAATGAAATTTGTTCTTTATTCCAGTTAAAGACAGGATTACATGTCTAACATTGTATTTCGAAACTGTATTGTTGATCTCTGCTAAATATACATCTGTTTCGTGGCGGAGAATTTATTCTCTTGCTTAACACCCTTCTCTAAGACGTACGAGCTTAGAGGTTATATATCGGCAGAGATCAATTGTATGGTGTAGATTCTCGATGCGACATGTTTGTGTTTCAAAAGTTAAATGTCATTAATATTGATTTTTTTGAAGATTAAAACTAAATGGAGTTTTAATGAATCTTTAATTAGATTGAAATGAGAATGTGATAACTTAAATTGTCAAATTCGGGAAATGATCGAAAATGGAGTACACCAGTTTTACTCCAGGTGATATTAAATCTTTAATTATATTTGAACGTGAAATGGTAATTAACTTTACCGATAACACCGTGGTGTTAGATATGGAGTATTACTAGTTTTGCTCCATGGGATAAATAGGTTGTGTAATGTCCCGACTTTTTCTAGCTTTTGATATTTGATTTTAATAAGGAAATTATAATAAAAGATGTGTGTTTAACAAGCTATGACAATTTGAATCGTATATATAAAATATATATATATATATTAATAAATAACTAAATATATGTATAATAGGGACATTTGTTCACTTTAAAAATGAAAAGAGCTTTGCAACAAAACAAAGTTGGTAAAGTGAACATATGTAGAGGAACCATTTCGGCCATGCATATATATATGAACATAAAATGATATTGCACACCACACATTTGACTCTTTGACTCAGTAGGAAAATATAAAGAGGAATGCATGTGACAACAAACCAAAAGTAAGAAATTAAAGTCAATATCTTTAACGTGATTTAACAAGTAATAGTATAGTTAAAATATAGACTTAAGTCATCACCTAATAAACCTCAATGCAACTTTCAAATAAAGAATTCATATTAGCAAAATATCTCATGCTTATAGGGTAAGTAAACCATTTTATATTGCAAATAAAATCTAAGGAAATATGAACCATGTGCAGCATTTAAAGAGGTAAGGCTTTGGATAGATTTTGTTTCTAGAAGGAAAGCATAGGACAAGGAGATTGGTGGATATCAAAATAAACAAATAGATTTCTTTCATGAATTGTCTCCTTGAAACATGCCGTAGGGGCTAAACAAAGGGGTGAGGCTAAACATATACTTACAGTAGTGGATGGGATGGGAAATAGATTTTTAATTATGAGAACTTGCCTATAAATATGGACTAAAAACCTGCATTCTCCTCTCACAACAAAACATTAAGTTCACATTAAATTTATGAAGTTCTTATTACCTGGAATTGGAAAGCATTAAGGTGAGGAAACATCTGCTACTTTATTCTTTGATTAATACATCAGTTTAAATACTCTATTGCAAGTTCTGCTGTGATCATCATTTGTTTACTGTCAACAAATGAATGTATGATACTAGATCCCTTTGATTTACATCTATACAAACTGATATTCCATGTAGAAACATATTAGTATTGTTTACACAAGCTTTATTGATAATCTAAGAACCTTAGTTTGAATCTGAACTGTGTTCTGTAAAACATAGAGTATTTTTGATCATGGATTCTCAGAAGAGAATACTATAGAAACCTCATCCTAGTGTTGTAAATACAATTGTATAAAGTATATATATTGGTGATTGCAAACAAGAAAAACATAGAAATAAACATTTGTAAGAAAACAGGTTAACAGAAGATTCACTGTAAATCCTCGGTAACCGTGGATTTTCAAACATCACGAAAACTTAGTTTAAGAATATAAAGGGAACCCTGATGCCAAATCATGATTTTTAAAAGTAGTTTCAAGATTTTTAACGACATATTGATCGAGAAATAAGGGGATGAACAGAAAATGTGTTTCGATCAATTTCCGGCAATCAAGGAAGTCGGAGTTCGCGGCGCAAGGAGGAATGCAGCGTTTAGGCTATTAGATTACAGGAAAAATGTAAAAAGATTTTTCTATAGTGTAAAATTTTGGATCAAATAAAAATAGGGTTTTTGGTTCATATTTTTGGTGTTAGTATTCATGTCGGAACTGCATCGCGACGGTGAAGTTTGGAGGCTGCGGTCCTGGGGGAATCGGCGGAGGGGGACGACGTCTCGATGTGGCCGGAGTTGGAGACGCTTTAGAGGACTGAGGGAAGAGAACGAGGCGAGTTCTCCGATGAACCCATTCGAGAAAGAAAAATTAAAACAGTGAAATCACTGTACAATTAGTGATGATCGGATCAGGGGACGTCGACGAGGTCTGGAGGCGAGAGGCGACATGTCGGTGGGGTCACTGATGGTTGACAGTGGCTAGGTGGTGTGTGCACGTGTACGGTGGAGCTGTGTGTGCATATCAGTGAGGAAGAAGAGGTGGTACGGTGGTGAGCACGGTGATTTGGGGGTGATCATCGGTTGTGGCAAAGGATTTGTGAAGGTGGTAACTGGTACTTTGGCAAGTATCAGGGTGGTGTTTGGCAAGGGAGCGGGCATGGGAAAATGGTGTGAACGAGCGTGTGCTGGGGGGTGTGGCACTTCCGAAAAGTGGCACTTCCGAAAAGTGGTACTTCCAAAAAACTGGCACTTTGGCACTTCCGCAAAATCTGGCACTTTGGTACTTTAGCTGAAACACGGGTGCTGGAGTGATTTTCACGTGTGCACCGTGGCATTTTGGAAGTGGCATTTCGGTAAAAGTGGTACTTTGGCAAATACGCAACCAAAGGAGATTCTGAACGAAGTTTTAATAAAAATAAGTTTTAATTAAAATAGAAATTAAATTAAAATAAAGAAGAAGTAAATAAATAAATAAATAAATAAAAAGAGAATTTTTATTTAAATATCGTAGGCAAGTGGAAGGAAGACAACAGCAGAAGATCGAAGTACAGAAGCTCGACTGTTTAAGATTGATGAGTTGTGAAAATAGAAATATAAAAGGAATAATTAAAATAAATTATTAATTTAATTTATTTATGGTAAATTAGAATTAAGAAAATAATTTATATGGACAACTGGAGTATTAAACACCGTATACGCATACTCAACAAACGGAGGAAAAGACCGTGTGCGACGTACACGCTTTATTTGTTCATTTCTAAATAATGATCAAAACTGAATAAAATACCATGTGCGACGCACACACTTTAACTGTTCATTTATTAAAGATAATTAAACTATCCCGATATGAACAATGTAAACCTATACTGTTTGTTTGATAATAAAGAATGTGTAAACTGAATTGTAATCATGATAGGCCAATAATTATTTATCGACTGTAAAAGACATTACGTACATCGTTTCGAAGAGTCCAGAATAAATTTTCCACTTCGACTCGAATTATACAACGCCTGTCAGAGATATTAAAGATGGAGATATGCAAGGGCTATTCTAAATAGTACCTTCGGTCTGTTCAGTCCCAGGACAAACCAGAATGAACGGATGTCTGACAGCGTATATCTATTAGATTCTACACATCGAATTTACGTAATTATCTTATGTTGGTGGCGGAGAAATTCGTTTCTCTTAGCTTTATTGCCCGCAATATATTTGGGAAATCGAATGAGTGTTCTGATAGATATGACGATGTGGCATTCAAAGTAATTAAAGAAATAATCTGTCAGAAGAATAAATGTGACTTCAAACCTCACAACCAAGAAATGACAAAAAACCGGGCAAGGCAACATGGCTAGTTGGGTGATACCCAAGCAAGGTGTATTATCACCATCTAGAGTAATTCCTTTTGTTTCTCATCTCTTTTTCACTGCTGCAGCATTCGGTAGCGGTTGCTGATCCCAACCGTTGAGGTGGTAATATATACGTTACACTCAAGCTAAATGAGTGGACGGTCATGTGAGGCCGGGTTGCAAGACATTCTTGTTGAACCCCAGTGTATCCTCTCTAGAGTACAGAGATCGGCAGGTGCTCCCCTACCTTGTCTGTTGGAATCCAATCTCCAATAAGTGCTTTGCGGTTTTAGATTTTATAATATATACATGAACGTGAGATGCAAGCGTTTCACTACATGGTTATTTTTTGATAAAAACTATCATAATATCAAAAGTTTTGACATCAAGATAATTGGGTCATCATCCATATATTAGTCATGGATTGGTCTAAAGATTTCTAAAGTTAAATGAATATGTCCAATGTGAAAAACCTTATTCCTTGTTTTCTAATCTATTTAACTGTGTTTACTCACACCAGTCCCCTGACTGACCCAGAGTTTATTTTTTGTGTTTCCTAAACTCTTGGGTACTCATAACAATTGTTATGGGTAGACAAGTGATCCAGGTAATGAATGGAAATCCTTTGTAGTGTTTTGGACAAGGAAGTCATGGAGTCAGCTTATCAGTTATATCTATATTAAGTATCAAGATGAATGTTTGTGTTGGGTCAGTATCCATGTAAGATGTATAAAGTATCCTATGATGTAACAAACTCTGATATGTAATATATGATGTGATATTATATTTGCTAAATTCCGCTGTGAGATTCTGATGTTTTCTTATTCTTCTATTCTATTAGTTCTATCTTTTCTATCTCATCTTCTAAATTCTTTCAATAATGGCACGACTTTCGAGGCATCGAAAATCACCGTTACAGTTGGTATCAGAGCTATTGGTTGAGTAGTAACCTTGGCTCTGTGGCGTAACTCAGTAGAGATAGGGTTAGTAACACCCTAGATTGAGTTTGGGTAAGTATTGAGGGAGCATATTTTGAAAATTTAAAATATAAAATAAATTGTATACTTAGTATGGGACAACTAGAGTTATCGACTTAGGTCACCGTTAAATAATTCTTCCGATTAGGGTTTGATTATCAAGCTATTGTATTCGGAAAGTAGAAAATGAGTTCATAAGGTAGAAGATACCGAGGAGCAAGTGTGATAACCACCATAACCAATGGATGGAGTTAAAATGAATTAGGGTCATCCTCAGGATAAATTCAACAACGTTGATCAGATTTAGAAATATCCAGTGAATAAAATTGGTATTCCTGGTAGTAAAAACTAGACTGGAGTTTTTAGTTGGATATAGACCCACGTGAGCTAAGTAAACTAATTTTGTAATAAAATCAAAATTTTGAATATTTGAAATAAGTTGAATAAATTCCAAATAAATAAGGAATCTGTTCGGAAGGTACGGACATGTAAGAAATTGACTCAAAAATTTGAATCTACTCATGACTTTATAATTTCGGGGACGAAATTCTTTTAAGGTGGGTGGACTGTAATGTCCCGACTTTTTCGAGCTTTTGATATTTGATTTTTAATAAGGAAATTAAAATAAAAGATGTGTGTTTAATAAGCTATGACAATTTGAATTGTATATATATAATATATATTAATAAATAACTAAATATATGTATAATTGGGACATTTGTTCACTTTAAAAATGAAAAGGGCTTTGCAACAAAACAAAGTCGGTAAAGTGAACATATGCAGAGGATCCATTTCGGCCATGCATATATATATATATATATATATATATATATATATATATATATATGAACATAAAATGATATTGCACACCACACATTTGACTCTTTGACTCAATAGGAAAATATCAAGAGGAATGCATGTGACAACAAAACAAAAGTAAGAAATTAAAGTCAATATCTTTAACGTGATTTAACAAGTAATAGTATAGCTAAAATATAGACTTAAGTCATCACCTAATAAACCTCAATGCAACTTGCAAATAAAGAATTCATTTTAGAAAAATATCTTATGCTTATAGGGTAAGTAAACCATTTTATATTGCAAATAAAATCTAAGGAAATATGAACCATGTGCAGCATTTAAAGAGGTAAGGCTTTGGATAGATTTTGTTTCTAGAAGGAAAGCATAGGACAAGGAGATTGGTGGATATCAAAATAAACAAATAGATTTCTTTCATGAATTGTCTCCTTGAAACATGCCATAGGGGCTAAACAAAGGGGTGAGGCTAAACATATACTTATTGTAGTGGATGGGAATGGAAATTGATTTTTAATCATGAGAACTTGCCTATAAATATGGACTAAAAACCTGCATTCTCCTCTCACAACAAAACATTAAGTTCACATTAAATTTCTGAAGTTCTTATTACCTGGAATTGGAAAGCATTAAGGTAAGGAAACATCTGCTACTTTATTCTTTGATTAATACATCAGTTTAAATACTCTATTGCAAGTTCTGCTGTGATCATAACAAATAAATGTTTGATACTAGATCCCTTTGATTTACATCTATACAAACTGATATTCCATGTAGAAACATACTAGTATTGTTTACACAAGCTTTGTTGATAATCAAAGAACCTTAGTTTGAATCTGAACTGTGTTCTGTAAAACACAGAGTATTTTTTATCATGCATTCTCAGAAGAGAATACTATAGAAACCTCATCCTAGTGTTGTAAATACAATTGTATAAATTATATATATTGGTGATTGCAAACAAGAAAAACATAGAAATAAACGTTTGTAAGAAAACAGTTTAACAGAACATTCACTGTAAATCCTCGGTAACCGTGGATTTTCAAACATCACGAAAACTTAGTTTAAGAATATAAAGGGAACCCTGATGCCAAATCATGATTTTTAAAAGTAGTTTCAATATTTTTAACGACATATTGATCGAGAAATAAGGGGATGATCAGAAAATGTGTTTCAATCAATTTCCGGCAATCAAGGAAGTCGGAGTTCGCGGCGCAAGGAGGAATGCAGCGTTTAGGCTATTAGATTATAGTAAAAATGTAAAAAAAAAATTCTATAGTGTAAAACTTTGGATCGAATCAAAAATAGGGTTTTGGGTTCATATTTTTGGTGTCATTATTCACATTAGAACTGCATCGCAACGGCGAAGTTTGGAGGCTGCGGTCCTGGGGGGAATCGGCGGAGCGGGACGACGTCTCGATATGGCCGGAGTTGGAGACGCTCCGGTGGACTGAGGGATGAGAACGAGGCGAGTTCTCCGATGAACCCATTTGAGATAGAAAAATTAAAATAGTGAAATCACTGTACAATTAGTGATGATCGGATTAGGGGACGTCGACGAGGTCTGGAGACGAGAGGCGACATGTCGGTGGGGTCACTGATGGTTGATAGTGGTTAGGTGGTGTGTGCACGTGTACGGTGGAGTTGTGTGTGCATATCAGTGAGGAAGAAGAGGTGGTACGGTGGTGAGCACGGTGATTTGGGGGTGATCATCGGTTGTGGCAAAGGATTTGTGAAGGTGGTAACTGGTACTTTGGCAAGTATCACGGTGGTGTTTGGCAAGGGAGCGGGCATGGGAAAATGGTGTGAACGAGCGTGTGCTAGGGGGTGTGGCACTTCCGAAAAGTGTCACTTCCGAAAAGTGGTACTTCCGATAAACTGCACTTTGGCACTTCCGCAAAATCTGGCACTTTGGTACTTTAGCTGAAACACGGGTGCTGGAGTGATTTTCACGTGTGCACCGTGGCATTTTGGAAGTGGCATTTTGGTAAAAGTGGTACTTTGGCAAATACGCAACCAAAGGAGATTCTAGAAGAAGTTTTAATAAAAATCAGTTTTAATTAAAATAGAAATTAAATTGAAATAAAGAAGAAGTAAATAAATAAATAAATAAATAAAAAGAGAATTTTTATTTAAATATCGTAGGCAAGTGGAAGGAAGACAACTGCAGAAGATCGAAGTACAGAAGCTCGACTATTGAAGATTGATGAGTTATGAAAATACAAATATAAAAGGAATAATTAAAATAAATTAATAATTTAATTTGTTTATGGTAAATTAGAAGTAAGAAAAAAATTTATAAGGACAACTGGAGTATTAAACACCGTATACACATAGACAACAAACAAAGGAAAAGGCCGTGTGCGACGCACACGCTTTATTTGTTCATTTCTAAATAATGATCGAAACTGAATAAAATACCATGTGCGACGCACACACTTTAACTGTCCATTTATAAAAGATAATTAAACTATCCCGATATGAACAATGTAAACATATACTATTTGTTTGGTAATAAAGAATGTGTAAACTGAATTGTAATCATGATAGGCCGATAATTATTTATCGACTGTAAAAGACATTACGTACATCGTTTCGAAGAGTCCAGAATAAAATTTTCACTTCGACTCGAATTATACGACGTCTGTCCGAGATATTAAAGACAGAGATATGCAAGAGCTATTCTAAATAGTACCTTTGGTCTGTTCAGTCCACAGGACAAACCAGAATGGACAGGTGGCTGACAACGTATATCTATTAGATTCTACACATCGAATTTACGTAAGTATCTTACGTTGGTGGCGGAGAAATTCGTTTCTCTTAGCTTTATTGCCCACAATATATTTGGGAAATCGAATGAGTGTTCTGACAAATATGATGATGTGGCATTCAAAGTAATTGAAGAAATAATCTGTCAGAAGAATAAACGTGACTTCAAACCTCACAACCAGGAAATGACAAAAAACCGGGCAAGGCAGCATGGCTAGCTGGGTCATACCCAAGCAGGGTGTATTATCACCATCTAGAGTAATTCCTTTTGTTTTCTCATCTCTTTTTCATTGTTGCAGCATTCGGTAGCGGTTGCTGATCCCAACTGTGGAGGTGGTAATATATACGTTACACTCAAGATAAATGAGTGGACGGTCATGTGAGGCCGGGTTGCAAGACGTTCTTGTTGAACCCAGTGTATCCTCTCTAGTGTACACTGATCGACAGGTGCTCTCCTACCTTGTCTGTTGGAATCCAATCTCCAATAAGCGCTTTGCGGTTTTATATTTTATAATATATACGTGAACGTGAGATGCAAGCATTTCACTAGATGGTTATTTATTTGATAAAAACTATCATAATATCAAAAGTTTTGACATCAAGATAATTGGGTGATCATCCATATATTAGTTATGGATTGGTCTAAAGATTTCTAAAGTTAAATGAATTTGTCCAATGTGAAAAACCTTATTCCTTGTTTTCTAATCTATTTAACTGTGTTTACTCACACCAGTCCTCTGACTGACCAAGAGTTTTTTTTGTGTTTCCCAAACTCTTGGGTACTCATAACAATTGTTACGGCTAGACAAGTGATCCAGGTGATGAATGGAAATCCTTTATGTGTTTTGGACCAGGAAGTCATAGAGTCAGCTTATCAGTTATATCTATATCTAAGTATCAAGATGAATGTTTATGTTGGGCCAGTATCCATGTAAGATGTATGAAGTATTCTATGATGTAACAAACTCTGATATGTAATATATGATGTGATGTTATATTTGTTAAATTCCGCTGTGAGATTCTGATGTTTTCTTATTCTTTTATTCCATTAGTTCTATCTCTTCTATCTCATCTTCTAAATTCTTTCAATAATGACACGACTTTCGAGGCATTGAAAATCGCGCCGTTACAGGTTGGGATTGGGATAATAAAAGAAATGATTACTTCGGTATCGTTCGATAATCCCAACTAGTTGATTAACCTTAATTTGGTTTTAGAATTCATATCGAAAGGAAGATTAAAGAATAAATTTAAAAGAATTTATCTTTGATAAAATTAATGGGAACCTTTCCCTGATGATGTGAATATTTTAATAAAAGAATATTCTAGATTGGAATGAGGCCTGTGTTGTGTTTTTATAGCACTTGTTTATAAAATATGCGAGTTATTCGGAAAGGCTGGGTTTATACCCATTCTGAATAACTGATTCGACGATACGCCGACGATGAAGACAGTGGTTGAAGACTGGAGGTCTTCACATTGTTTGGATGATTACTGATGTCTTGATTGGGCTGTACACCCAAGACAAGGTAATAAGTGGTGATCATCCAAACGTACTTGGAGATCGACCGGATATGCGAGGACCTCTTTCCTATATTGGACATATGGGACGAGGAATAAGGTGCCTCTAGTTTCGTTCAGACCCAGAACGAACTATTAAATGGATGTGTGTCTGACATTAGATTTTATTCTATGTCGATTGATCTCTATTAAATATATATATCTGTTTGGTGGCGGAGAATTTATTCTCTTGCTTTACACCCTTCTCTGAGACGTACGAGCTCAGAGGTTATATATCGGTAGACATCGGTTGCATGGCATGAATTGTCTGTATGGCATGCATAGATGCAGTGATCAAGGCTTCTGTTGAAAAGCAGAGTCTTGTGGTTGATGATCAAAGTACGACCTTAAAGGGCATAGCTTTGTGTATAGCGTTAATTCGCGAGCCTCACACCTCGGTATGAGTCAAAAACGGGATAAGGGACGCAGTGAGGACATGACGTTTCTTTCTAGCTATGGGTGGTGTCATGGTATGGAGCCCAGACATTTATATTTTTTACCTATGTGGATGATGGATAGCGAGGCGCCTCGGATATATCGGTTACTACGGAGCCGATGGATAGGTCCGATAGGACCGGGAAACGTGTGTTTAGTAATAACCAATCCTCAAACGTAAGAGTGGACTGGCACTGCAGGATCCAAGGGTTGCCCAGAGTGTGAAGTCCTGAGACATTTGCTAGAGTATCTCGAAGCAGTTAAGAGTACATCCCTTGCCTCAACTCATGACGGAAATCCAATTTCCAATACGTGACATTTTGGTTTTGATTGTAAAGCCTAGTATGGCGACATGATAGATTGTACCCATGCCGTCTATGATTGATACATTTATATTTGAAATTGTTTCTGACATTATACACTTATAATAGTATCAAATGATTTGTTTTATAACGTATCAAGCATGTTTGGCTATTATAAGGTAAAACTCTATCCTCCGGCTTGCGTTGCATTGTGTGATGGGACCTGAGTCTTATAATAGCTTCATTTTTCTGAAAAGCATTGCGCTGTTTGTTTTATGCACTGGTATTCTTGGGAGGAAACCTGTTCCGTGTTATACGGCGTTGTCCTTGATTTACTTTATTTTAAAGTAAAGTTTTAAATAACTATTTTAGTTCTCACACCAGTCACATGACTGACCTGGAGTTTATTGTTTTAACCTAAACTCTGGGTGCCCCTATTTTCCACACGGGCAGCTAGTAGTTTGGTTTTGCAGATATTATATTCACAGGATCCTGGATTTATAGCTGGAACTATACTCGGAAAGCTCTGTATCTGTGCATTCCTTTCAGTTATGTTATGTATTACTTTTCCGCTGTTATGTATTTAAATGTAATTTAAATCTCTGATATTTTCTGCTGTATATTATTTATTCATACTCTGTTATATTCTTGTACTCTGATGTAAATTGTTGTATAAGCAATGTAATGTTCTTCTGTTTGCGTTCTATTTTGTCATGTTCTCAACTCAATCCAGGCTTTCCCGTAAGGGCGAGTTTGGTTAGTTTCACGGTGGCGCATGGGTTGGTGGCCAGTGATCGAACTCCGATCAACTATGGTGGATGAAACAGTGTGATGTTAATATGGGTGCGTAGTTTTGGAATGGGATCGCCTGTTTTAAATGAAGAGAGAAGTAGCAATGCAGAAAGATCGGTTGATATGCCTTTATAAAAACGCAATTTTTTTTTAAAATATGGAATAAGAATTCACGATCACATATCTACAAATGTTGAATTGCAGTAGGGGGAAGAGTGGAGCGTGCTATTGGGTTTTGAAGGGAACGAAGTAGTGAGTTTTGACGGTATAGAGAAGTATATATAGATAAAAGAAACTGGAATGGGATCGACCGGTATTTTATTACCAACTTAGGTATAAATGGATAATTAGTTAATTAAAATAAAATTTAAAATTTTAATTAATTAAGAATGTTAGTTAATCAATTGACCTGATTATTTTCAGATCGAAGAATAGTGGGAACATCGTGTTGAGCAGCAGGAAGAAAGCAATCTTGATCGTGCCCGATCTTTATAACGTAATAAATTTTGTAATTAGTTAACTAGGAAATTAATTAGTTTAATTTAAACATATATACTAAAATATTGGTAACTTCTGACTTCATGTATAGAATTTAATGAAATAAAATACACTAGAATCGTGGTGGAAAACACAACATTATGGAACAGTTTGAATGGATTTGGAAGCAACTAAAATATTGGTTAAATTTAAACGTTTATTTAATTTAATCACAACCGGACCACTTCAACGAATCAAATCGAAGTGAGTATAACTCATTTAGTTTTACCCACTTATATTTATATAAGTCGGGATTTATTTTGTGCGTTATGGTTGATAATTGTTTGTTGTTTGCCGAATATTATATATATGTTGGATGAATTGTTAAAATGTTAGTTTAATAAAAATGAAATCTAATTGTTATTTTAACGAATACTTTCCAACTGAGGTAACTTACCTTGTTGGTTACGTTTATAATAATATAAACATATTAAATTAAAATATGAATGCTTGGATTACTGTTATTTATTCGTTGTTGAATATTACATTTGTTTATTTAATTGAATGATATATTTGAGGTAACCTATTTGGATGTAGGTAAAAACAGGTTGGAGGGATACACCTGGATTCCTCAAATTTATTGTTTACTTTCGTATTACCATTACATAAACTGTATGACCAACCTGAGTAGATGACTGATTTGTTTATTGATTTTTGAATCGTAATTCAACATTTGTTATGATATTAACCAATGGGCAGTATTGGTTGGGTAATTGGCATCACATGGTCTATAAATCAACCATTTTATAAATATGGATTTACCGTCAGGTGAATCGACTGATATGAGGTTATAAAATTAATTTTATAACTGAAGATAGATTTCTAAATTTGTTATATTTGATGGGAAGTTATTAAGAGGAAAGAAATATTTATTATTAAATATATAAGTACATATTACGTGGTTTTATAAAACAAGTTTTTATGCTAATAAGCATTATAAGCAGATGAGCATAAATTAATGTAACCGTTAAGAGTTAGATTAATTATTTCTTAGAAACACTTAAATGAAATTATTTAAATTAATTATATAATTAATTAATTTAAAGGGAGAATTAGTTGGAATTGGTTAACGACATGACCGTGTTTTGAGTTGACTAAGTCAACCGCTTTAACTGGGATTTGACTGTTATGTCAAATTAGTTTATTGTTAATTAATAAATTGAAATAGCATAATGAATATTTGTTTTAAATTTTCATAAGAGTTAGATAAGAAATTTACTATTTATTTTAGTTAATGAAGAAGTTAACTACTTTTGCAGTAGTTAATGTTGAAGTAAATTTATTATTTTAATTTAAGAGATTTCTTTTTAAATGAAAATCATACAAATAATCAAATTTGAAATTAAATATAGTTAAATTGTGAACCAACGTTATAAACGGGTTTTATATTAAACCCGAATTTTTATAATTAAGTTATAAAAGGGTTTTAAGCTAATACGATAGCTTAAAATAAATGGTTACTTAACATTTGAATTAAGTAAAAAAGAAACGAGATAAAAGGGTTTTATATTTAAACAAAATTATATAAATGAGGTTTATGAAAAAATGAGAAGTCAAAGTGTTGATTTTGAATTGGCGATACTTAATAATGGAATTAAATGAAATGGATGGAGTTGAAACGAGATTTTCAAAACAGAAATTGTTGAATGGGTTAGAAATGGAATAATATGGGCTGATAAGGAGTTAAGATAAGAAAGTAAAGAATTGGAACCTAACTAGAGATTGATTGAGTTTAGTGATTTTCTGAGTATTAATCTGATGTTGATTTCGGTCTTTGGGGTTAATACGTAGGAAATTATTCGCTTACCAATTTATGGTCAGGGACTAATGAATGTTGAAGTATAGAAATGCATGAATAATTAATAGGAGTGTTTCAAGCTATGAAATAAAAGATTTGAGAATATATAATGGGATTTCCAAAGTAATAGAAATTAAGGATTTGAGAATATAATATATGATTTATGAAGAAAAAGGAAATAAAAGGACTCAAGAATATATAAAATGAGATTTCCAGAATAACGAAAACAAAAGGAGACGACATGAAAATATAACGATATTTTCGAGGTAAAAAGGAAATGAGAAGTTATGTTTTGAAATAAGTGTTCTATAAGAATAAGAATTGGTTATTGTTTTCAAATAATGAAATAAAAGAGAGTTTGTAATGTTATTTCACGAGTGGTAAGTTGAAGTGATTTCCCAATTATAGATAACGAGTAATAATGCGGCAAATTTTTTGAAAAAGATAATGGAATAGGAAATTTGATATGAGTATAGGATATTTTCCTGTGTATTAAGATTAAATAGTTTTGAGGACAATCTTATGTTAAATAAGAAGTGAAATGTTATGTTGAAATATCGAAAAGATTTTTAAGTTTTAAATTAAACATTTTTTAATTAATTTAATTAAAGAAGACAAATGATGATGATGACTAAACCAGTAAATCTACTTTTATTTTATGATTGAATGGTTGTTTTATTTGATAGTTAAAAAACCGACTATCAAATCTGGCCTATATGATTGCTGGTATAGAAAGACCGGGATCAAATTTCGATTCGAAAACCATTTCGAACCAGTAAATTCATAAATATATAAGATATCAGATGATGATTGAGACGGAATAATTGAAGACCATGGATCTTTATAAAACAGTAGAATTACTTAAAATCTCTGGTTTAGCTGCCGGAGATATACTGTAATCTTGTCGTGGTTGAAATATACAGATTGCAAGGATTACTCGCAAGTGATCTATAGGATGATTCTAAGGTTGTGGTAGGTGGGTGCCTTCGGTTCATTCAGTTCCTGGATGACTTGTATGGATGAATGTCTGACAGCGTATTTTTTAAAAGTCACGTACGTTGATTTTTACAAATATACCAAGTACGACAGAGAAGGAAACTTCTTTTAGCATAAACACCCAGAGTATATTTATGGACTTCAATTAGTGATTTGATGGATATGACACTGAGTCATTCAAAGTAAATGGTGTTGTGATGTACGAAAGGAAATGTTAACCTCAAGCCTCTTCAACTGGGAAATGACAAAAATTGGGTAGACAACATGGCTAAGTGGGCCGCTCCCAATTAGGGTGTATAATCACCTATCTAGAGAAAATCCATTTCCTTCTTTAATCTATTTCGATGCTGTCCCTTTTCGGGAAACGGTGGGTAGCTCGCAACCGTTGATGATTTACATTCGATACACTCAAGAAAAATGGGTGGTCGGTCATGTGTGGCTGGGTTGCAAAATATTCTTGTTGAACCCAGTGTGTTCCCCTCTAGAGATACACTATCGGAAGTGGCTCCATACCTTGTCATAGTTGGAAATCCAATCTCCAATAAGAGCCCGTGGTTTTTGATTATATATTATAGAGCATGAGATGCAAGCGTTCTGGTAGATGATTATTTATTTGATTTAGATACTATTATAATATCAGAATAAGATATGATTATGAAATGTTTTGGGTTATCATAAGGTAAAAACCATCCGTGATTAGGTGTGGATTAGTCTTACGATTATCCTTTTCTTCTGAAAAGAAATGTTTTGACTTTAAAATCAAGTTGGATGAAACTTATAAACTTAGCGAGTTTTTCCACTCTAGTTCGCTAGACTGATCCGACGTTTGAAATGCTCGGGTTAGACCGAATTTTACAGGTTTAGGTTATCGGGTGCTGTGAAGTCCAGAGGCAAGCTGAAGGTGTTCAAACGTATGATATCTGGCATTTATTCCGTTGTGTGTTGTATATGAGGACAGATTAAAATAATTGTCCAGATTTATTGATGTACTCTGATGATTGTAAGTTTTATTTCAAAGCTCTCAAAAAGGTTTTATTACTGTATTATATTTTATTCCGCTACGATGTGAGACTCTGATGTTGTAGTATTCTTCTTCTTATTGTTCTATGCTAATATTTCTTTCTTATCTCATCCTCTAATTTTTTTTCTATTAACTATCTGGTATTTTTGATACTTGAGTTCTAGCAGGTAATCGGGTTTATGTATTATTGTTGGAATTAAGGCGTCGAATTCCCCAGGTCATTACACATATCATGTCAAATCTTTCATTCATAAATATCATTTGCAAAATGTTTTCTATTACCATTATTCGTTTTCTAAAGCTGGGAACAAAGTTCCTTTTATAAAAATATAAAATTACAAACCAATTGGTTCAACTTAACATTCATAAACAAGGTTATGGATTCCATTACCAATACCATTAACCATTTTCTTAGAATATTCATTATATTCGATTAAATACTTTCCTTAACATATTCATTAACCAGCATTTAAACTTTCATTTAGCTATTTCTTTTATTATTAGGGAATTCAATTTATAATTCTTTTCTATATAATTCGACTTGTATAAGTATTCCCATTTATAACTTTACCTTTGGAAAACACCATACTATTTTCATTACTTAGAAAATAATACTATATACATAACTGAATGATATAAGTATAATCACATTTAATCTTGGCCAAACAATGTTAATTTATACATTGTTACTTAAAATTCAATAGTTCCAACTACATTTTAAAATCTTGCAAATTTAATTGTAATATTTCTCTTATGGAAACATAAAATATTTCAACATCTTCTACCATTACAAACTAATATCATCCCTTGATAATAGCGAAGTCATTCAAGTTTGGGTATACTATTACCTCTCAAACCTTGATCAACAACGCTCTTATCTTAAGATAGATACGAGTTCGTAACTCTAAAACCCATATTAATTCTTATATCAAAACAAACTCATTTAACTATTTCATTGAAATATTGTTTTATAAACCATTCTTCACTTCTGGAAATTCTTCTTTAAACCATATCTATTTTTACTTACCTCGTCGATTTAGTAAATTTTTACAAAATCATAAATCCTTTCCTTTAAACCATTTGAGTTTATTTTAGAATCAATTTACCAAATCCTTCCATCACAACAAATTTTACATCTTATTACAAACTTAAATTGGATTTTAACACTAAATCCAATCAAATTCTTTGCACAAAATCCATTTAGCATATATCTTTGCATTTAAGAATCTTCTTTCGATTTCAAATCATTCTTACTTAATTTATTTAAATCATCACATTAGATTTAAGCCTCCTTGATATTTTTTTATCTTGGATTGATTACCAAAATACATTTATTACATTCTTTACATAAACCCACACTACGCTATAAACGACCTAATGCAACGAATTTGCAAGGTGTTGCCAGCTAAAATGTGACGATAGGTACAATATTTTGGTCCTACTACAACGTTCTATTTTTGATGTTACCTTAGCCATAAAAATGTGTTGGACAAGCTATACAAGTGTAAGACAATGCAACATTTTTTATAATGTTGCTATAGCAGACCTTTCCATATCTTAACAGCGACCCCCGTGAATCAGGCCTTATGTTGGAGAACATGACACCTCATCAATCCTGATCGCTTATTCTGCAAACAAATTTTTTTCTTTGGCACAACTTCATTTTTTACCGTCTTTTCATTCCCTGCCATCTTATTTTCATTTCCCCGCTTCCCAGTTTCATTAAGCAAATAAGATTTTCTTTTGCAAATAACATTTTGATTCTTCTCTGTTTCATACAAAGGTTCAAGCAAACATTCTTAAGTTGGGGTTCAACGATTTCAGTTCGATCAGGGATTTGAATTGGGGGTTCAAGCTGTATTCAATGATTTCGGTTCAATTAAGGCTTTGATTTGGGTTTTCAAGCATTGTTCACATCACTTGAGGGCTTCAATTTCAATTTTAAGGTATAACACTCCCTCACATCAATTTAGGGTTTCGATTTAAACTACTTATAAATTCTTAGGTCGGCCTAAATTAGTAATTCGACTTGTCTTAGGTTTCCTCTTGTTGGACACACATACACACACGTTTTATCTTTTTTATGTTAAAATGTGACGGCACGCCCCGCACTAGCCGACATTTCCCTGAAATGCGCTGTACCGATGTCCAACCAGCATGGGACGGTAGCCAAAGAAAGGAATTTAAACTAACAAGGAACCCGTAGAATGTCTCATAGCGCATGGGATAAAATATAATAATAACATAACTTTGACATAAAACAGGCGAGACAGTGCATAAGCTGAAAACTAAACCATCATAGCAGCGGAAATCCAAAATACAGCTTATCATCCAAACCAACATTATTACAACTTTGAAATACTATCTCTAAAACAAAAGAAAGAGGTACACTACTAATGCCAAAGCAGTGACCAGCAACAACACAGGGAGAATATATATATCATACGTGGGAGCCTCCTGCTCGTCTCCGGTACAGCTACTCGTGCATAATCACCTGACCTGTCTCTAGTCAGCCCGTTTAAGAGCACGCAGAGTAATAAGAAGAGACATAAAACTCTAGGTCAGACAAAAGTCTGGTATGAGCGATAAGCACCAAAACAGAACAATAACAGATATACATAACCATACCTGAACCTGCACCTGCAACCAAAGAGTTAGCACAATAGGACATACAATACTCTAAGGTGACACTAACACATAGTGTGAAAATAATGGGGAGGGGGTGTGCATGTCGTGGTGATAGCAAACATCAAACATAGCAATCATCCTCACATCTCTCACTCAGTGCGTAAAGTATACGATATCTACCACTTTGATCACCCAATTCTTTGTTACGATCATTCTGCCCCATGGAGTCATGACGGCTCCATAGCACTGATCCGTAACCACTAATACTTTGCTATGTCCACTCTGCCCCATGGATTCATGAAAACTCCACTGCACTGGCTCATAGCCCTGCTACGATCACTTTTCCCCATGGAGTCATGACAACTCCACTGCACTGATCCATAGCCAATATCCGTCCCTCAGTGGTGAGTTAAAGCTATAGACATTGATGACCCCTTTGCACATGTCCCACAGCAAAGTACAACTCATGGAGTTAACTCGTTGGTTCCTATCTGGATCCTGAGTTCTAACTTCTCATTTGGACTTTCTTTGCATCTCGGGTTTTGGTCGAATTGGATTTGGTCTTCAGAAGAGTAGTCGCGTATAAGCAGAAGTACACATCCGGTTCAGCTTGTCACCCTGGTTCAGTTCGAATCATCATTGGATCACCTCCTCGGTTCGGTTCGGATCGGGTCCTTAGTTGGGTTTGGTCCGTGGTCATTGCCTCGGTTCGGTCGTGAAACTCCATGGTTCAGTTTGGTTCGGTGCTCCCCTTTTGGCTCGGTTCGGTGCTCGTAAGGCGGTTCGGTTCGGTGCTACTTCAGTTCAGTGCTCCATTCAAACTCCAACCCTACTCCAACCCGATCCGATTTGGCCTTCCTTGTTGCCTATTTCATTTGCACGCTCCCGAAGATGCCAAGTTCTGATCCGAATCGAATCTCTTTGCCCAGTTCTCTTATCCAATCTGAGCTCCATATCCGATCCAATCCGAAACCCTGCCCATTTTCCAATGAGCAAATTTTCGTCCATTCTCGCCATACGACGGCGTTTTCAACCATTCTAATTTCACTACCCAATCAACATTCCAAACAGTAATAGTAACATATAAGATCAATCAACAAGATCAAAACATCAAGCATATAGGTCATTTAAGATCAAACATACCCCAAAAGCATGATTTTCCCCTTAATCCTCTTAAGCATGTTTTAACAATAGGATTAGCAAGCTTAATAAAAATTAACTCAAATTTTTATCAGAGCCATTAAATAATATTTCAGAATTTTACAATTTTTTTCCCAGATTTTAACATGTATAATTTCACTAATTAACACTAATCACCCCCTAATTAGCCATAATTAGTGAAAAACAATGCAAATTATTCGCCTTAGCCACAAATAAAATTTAGATCTGAAAATATCTCTGATTTTGGTCGAATCTCTATGCAACACAGCAGCTCTACCTCGATCTCTATGCAAATCCGATTTAATTTGATGTTGATTTGACTAATATTGGATTAAAATGTGATTAGAAGGTGATTTGGGGGTTGGAGGCCATTGTTAGGGTTTCAAGGATGAAAAATGGCAGCTGAAAAATGACAAGAGTTGAATTCCCTAACCCAATCAGCCCTCCCATAACCCTAATCCTGAAATTGGTTATGGGCCTAGCTGCTAATCACCTTATTTAGGCCCAGTTAAGCTGGTTTTCACCTTCCAAACCTTGTTTCAGCCATATCTCGCAAATGGTAAGTCCGTTTGACAAATGTGACCACTCTACGGAAAGGTAAACCATCACCCGAATCCAATGGAAGTGGTTTCAAGTTAAAACTCCTTACCAATAAAAATTTATAAGCAAAAAAAGATTCGCTAGGGGTAAGACGGTCATTTAAAAATCGGAAAAAATCATGAACATGGGAAATGACCCCAATAGTCGTTCTCCAAAGTTACACGACTATACGACTCGTAGAAGAATGAAATAAATATTTTATGATCCTTCAATGCGTAGAATGCGAGTCGTTACATTCTCCCCCCTCCCTTTAAGAAATTTAGCCCCAGAAATTCCTTAACTAAGAAACAAAAATGGGTCCCGCATGCCTATCAATCATTTGCAACAATCAAACATACACAACAAACACAACAAGCCTACCCTAGCATGCGGTTTACTAACAAGAGAAGAAATTATCACTGTTAAAATCTTACCAGGCAAAGAGTTCTGGATGTAATTCCCTTATGCTCTCCTCTGTTTCCCAAGTACAGCCATTTTCATTCTCGCCCCACTGAACCTTGACCAGTTTCACCGCCTTCCTTTGAAGTTGCTTCATATCATGCTTGACAATACGAATCGGATTGCGATTCCCAACCGCCTCAGGTTCTACTTCGATGTCATCCAACTGATCCGGTGAAATAGTTATATCGGGGTCGTGAACGAACTTCCTTAACTGGGAAACATGAAATACGTTGTGAACTCCCACCATCTTGTAATGTAACCCAACTTTGTAAGCCAAAGTCCCCACTTGCTCGAGGATTGGAAATAGACCAACAAATCTTAGTGCTAACTTGCCTCTCCTACCAAATCGAATCACGCTCTTTAACGGAGAGATCTTGACAAACACCAAGTCGCCAAAGGAGAATTTTAAATCTCTTCTCCTCTTATCAGCATTGCTCTTCTGCCTATCTTGAGCAGCCTTCATTCGTTGTTGGATAACCTTGATCTTGTCTGAAATTTTTCTTACTACATCTAGCCCAAGCACGAATTTCTCACCGGTTTCTAACAAACATGATGGTGAGTCGCACGATTTTCTGTACAAAGCTTCAAATGGAGCCATACGAATACTGGATTTATAACTATTATTATATGCGAACTCCACTAGATGCAAATGGTCATCCCAAGACCCTCCAAAATCCAATATACAAGCGCTCATGAGATCCTCCAATATATGATTCACCCTCTCTGTCTGACCGTCGGTTTGAGGATGGTACGCGGTACTGAGATGTAATTCTGATCCTAAAGCCTCTTGTAATCTCTTCCAAAATCTACTAGTGAACAACAGATCTCAGTCACTTACAATGCCTTTGGGTACTCCATGAAATCTCACTACCCACTTCATATACAGTTCTGCTAACTTAGCTGTTGTTCTATTCGATTTGGCGGGTATAAACCTTGCACTCTTGGTCAGTCGATCCACAATCACCCAAATGCTATCATGGCCTGATCTAGTCCTTGGTAACCCATCAATGAAATCCATTGATACTTGTTCCCATTTCCATTCTGGAATTTCTAATGGTTGCAACAAACCACTAGGTTTCTTTTGCTCAGCTTTAACTAGTTGGCAGTTCATGCATTTGGATATAAACTTCCCAACGTCTCTTTTCATCCCTTCCCAGTAGTAGGTCTGCTTCATGTCTCGATACATTTTATTACCATCAGGATGTATAGTCAGTTTTGAGTGATGACATTCTCTAAGCACTTCATCTCTCAATCCATTGACATTGGGTACAACCAGTCTACCATTCTTTCAAAGCCATCCTTCTCGATCAAGCCCATACTTGTTCATCTCCTCACCGTCAATACCCATTTCTAACTTGGAGATGATTTCTAGTAGGTTAGGATCGTCCCTCTGACTGGAACCAATCCGCTCAATCAAAGTGGGTCTGATCGTCAAACTTGCTAACATTTCTGGATCTAATTCGCACCTCGGTCTGAAATCATACCCAGTGATATACTCCAGTTGCTTCAGTTCAAGGAACATAACCCCTAAATTGGCATGTCTTCTACTCAATGCATCAACTGCCGCATTGCCCTTTCCTGGTGTATATGCGGTATCAAAATCATAGGAAGCCAAGAATTCTAACCATCTCTGCTATCAGAGATTTAGATCCTTTTGGGAGAAAATGTACTTTAATGACTTATGATCGGTAAACAACTCGAATCTTTCTCCCAAGTGATAATGTCTCCACATCTTCAATGCGAACACGATTGCTGCCAATTCCAAATCATGGGCAGGATATCTTTTCTCATGTGGTTTCATTTGCCGACTAGCATAAGCTACAACCCTACCTCCTTGCATCAATACAACACCTAGTCCGGTACCACATGCATCCGTGTATACTGTCATCTCTTCATTCCCTTTAGGAATGACTAACACTGGTGCACGCATCAACTTTTCCTTTAGACTCTTAAATGCATTTTCACAATTTTCGTCCAAGACGAAAGCTTGATTCTTCTTGGTCAACTGAGTTAACGGTGCCGCTATCTTGGAAAAGTCTTGGATAAACTTACGATAATATCTAGCTAACCCCAAGAAACTTCTCTCGTCCGTGGCATTCTTGGGCGTAGACCAATCTTGTACCATAGCCACCGTTACAGGATCCACGGCAATACCATTACCTGAAACAACATGGCCCAAGAATCTCACTTCCCTCCTCCAGAAGTGACACTTAGAAAACTTTGCTTTCAATTGGTGTTTTCTCAACACCGCCATCACTACTCTCAAATGTTCCTTGTGTTCTTCCTCTGTCCTCAAATAAACAAGTATATCATCCACGATCACAAGAACAAACTTATTCAATTGATCCCTGAATACCCTATTCATAAGATCCACAAAATATGTTGGTGCATTGGTCAATCCGAATGGCATGACCAACCACTCATAGAATCCAGACGGCGTTTGAAAGGCCGTTTAAGGAATACTCTCAACTGCTACTCGGAGCTAATGAAATCCTGTCGCGAGGTCCAATTGGGAGAACACCCTTGCTCCCTCCAGTTGATCAAACAAATCATCTATCTACGGAAGAGGATACTTATTCTTTCTAGTCACTTTATTCAACTCGCGATAGTCCACACATAAACGAAGGGAATCATCTACCTTGGTAGCAAATACAACTAGTGCTCCCCACTCGGAGACACTTCTTCTGATAAATCCCTTCTTCAAAAGATCGCTTGCTTGCACCCGAGCTCACTCTGCTCCCTTGGTACCATACTAAGTGGCATCACTATAGGTCTGGCATCTTTCACTAAATCAATATAGAACTCAATCTCTCGGTGTGGT
The DNA here is from genome assembly GCA_030737875.1 of Allium sativum. Taxonomy (NCBI): domain Eukaryota; kingdom Viridiplantae; phylum Streptophyta; class Magnoliopsida; order Asparagales; family Amaryllidaceae; genus Allium; species Allium sativum. Next base: position 667,036,158 of record CM060924.1, read on the forward strand.
GGAAGTCCGTTCACTTCCTCGAAGATATCCAAATACTGGCCAGCAACGGGAACCCCTGATAACTCGTCCTGCGGAATGTCGAGGGAATTTAGAAAACTAGCCATCACCTCATCACTAGGTTGGCCGCCAAACACTACCCTCCGCTCATCAACCGCCCTAATAGTCACCAAAAATCCCTCATAGTCTACCACCACCCCATATCTTTGGAGCCAATCGACTCCCAAAATAATGCCAAACCCAGTAAAGCCCAAAACAAAGCAATCACAAGCAAACATACATCCATGACTCGATAAGACCAAATTTCGACAAATCATATTAAGGCTAATCGATCCACTAATCAGGTTTGTCACCACTAAAGGTCTATCGACTATCTCGGGTTCCAGTCCCAACCTATCTACCAGGTCACTAGATATGAAGGGACAGGAAGCCCCAGTATCAAACAATACTCGAACAGGAACACCATAAACAGAAAGCATACCATGAATGACGACATTCTTTCCTTTCTTCGTAGCAGTTGGGGCATTCGATGAAGAAGGAACAACATTAATAGCACATCCTTTCACAATCTGCTTCTCTTTGGGGGGTTGCGGACATTTATCATGTGATGTCCCACTAGGCCGCAGTTGAAATACTTCCTGGCCGCTGGCTTTGCTCGACATTCTTTAACATAATGGCCCTTCTTGCCACAGCTAAAGCACTCTACATATTTCCTGTCTTTCTTTTTCTGACCATCCTTGGCCTGACTCTGCTTCCTTTTATTCTGAGAATTATTCTTGCCTCCACCGCTTGCCTGCTGCTTTGGCGCCTCTGCAGATGCAACAGCGACTTCAGTCTTAGGCTTAGGATAAAGGCTTTCTAACCTTAATGCTTTCCTAACAATCGATTCAAAAGTCTCATCAATATGGTTTATAATCCTTTCCTCCAAATACTGATCCAAGCTTGTTATGAACTTCTCATTCTTCTTCTCGGGAGTGTCAATAAGGGATAATCCATACTTCGATAAAGTATTGAACTCAGCAATATATTCCGAGACTGCCCTACCATTCTGTTTGAGCTCCAAGAACTTCCTAAACAACTCTGACTTCTGGGCAGTTGGGATAAACTTGTCACTGAAGCAATCTTTAAATTGATTCCATGTAACTTGATCCTCGGGAGTAGCAGCCTTAATAGCATTCCACCAATTCATAGCCCGTCGTTGCAGCTGACGAGATGCTAGCTTTCTCTTCATCACGTCTTCTATTCCCAGATCCTCGAAGATACACTCACAACTATCAAGCCATTCTTGAACTTCTGTAGCCGATTCCGTTCCGTGGAACGGCTTCCTACCAAGACTAGTGTAGTCCTTATAGAGCTTGGCGAAATCGGCCCTAGGCGCTTGCACCACTGCACCACCGCCATTTGCAACATTAGGAGCTGCCCTTTGAACATCCTTAAGCATCTCTTTCATGAAGTCAGTGAACATCATCCTTGTATCAGGAGCATTCCTATTATTGGCTCTTGAACCAGTATTCCTCGTATATCGGCTCATCGTTCAATCTGTAAAGAGAAAACGATTAACCATCTCTTCAGTGGTGCTAATGCAGTGCGACCTCATCCTTAGATATATTAATAGTATATATATAGCTTTTGAAAACCAAAATATCACAAATATGCGCTCTCGTATACGTACTATCTCTCCCTGGAGTCTTTCCCTAGGTTAACTACGTAACCTAGAGCTTTGATACCAAGTGTGACGGCCCGCCCCGCAAAAGCCGACATTTTCCTGAAATACGCTGTACCGATGTCCAACCAGCACAGGACGGTCGCCAAAGAAAGGAACTTAAACTAACAAGGAACCTGTAGAATATCCTACAACATATGGGATAAAATATAATAATAACATAACTTTGACATAAAACAGGAGAGACAGTGCATAAGCTGAAACCTAAACGATCGTAGCAGCGGAAATCCAAAATACAACTTATCATCCAAACCAACATTATTACAACTTCGAAATACTATCTCTAAAACAAAAGAAAGAGGTACACCACTAATGCCCAAAGTAGTGACTAGAAACAACACAGGGAGAATATATATATATCATACATGGGTGCCTCCTGCTCGTCTCCGGTACAGCTACTCGTGCATAATCACCTAACCTGTCTCTAGTCTGCCTGTTTAAGAGCACCCAGAGTAATAAGAAGAGGCATAAAACTCTGGGTCAAACAAAAGTCTGGTATGAGCGATAAGCAACAAAACAGAACAATAACAGGTATACATAACCATACCTGAACCTGGACCTGCAACCAGAGAGTTAGCACAACAGGATGTACAATACTCTAAGGTGACATAACACATGGTGTGAAAATAACGGGGAGGGGGTGTGCATGTCGTGGTGATAGTAAACATCAAACATAGCAATCATCCTCACATCTCTCACTCAGTGCGTAAAGTATACGATATCCACCACTTTGATCACCCAATTCTTTGTTACGATCACTCTGCCCCATGGAGTCATGACGGCTCCACTGCACTGATCCGTAACTACTAATACTTTGCTATGTCCACTCCACTCCATGGAGTCATGACAACTCCACTGCACTGGCTCATAGCCCTGCTACAATCACTTTGCCTCATGGTGTCATGACAACTCCACTGTACTGATCCATAGCCAATATCCGTCCCTTAGTGGTGAGTAAAAGCTATAAACATCGATGACCCCTTTGCACGCGTCTCGCAGCAAAGTCCAACTCATGGAGTTAACTCGTCGGTTCCCATCTGGATCCTGAGTTCTAACTTCTCATTTGGACTTCCTTTACATCTCGGGTTTTGGTCGAATTGGAGTTGATCTTCAAAAGATTCGTCGCGTATAAGCAGAAGCACACATCTGGTTCGGTTCGGCTTGTCACCCTGGTTTAGTTCGGATCATCATTGGATTACCTTCTCGGTTCGGTTTGGGTGCTTGGTTGGGTTCGGTCCGTGGTCATTGCATCCATTCGATCGTGAAGCTCCATGGTGTAGTTCGGTTCGGTGCTCACCTTCTGGCTCGGTTCGGTGCTCCTGGGGCGGTTCGGTTCGGTGCTACTCCAGTTCAGTGCTCCATTCAAACTCCAACCCTACTCCAACCCAATCTGATCGGTCCTTCCTTGTTGCCTCTTTCATTTGCATGCTCCCGAAGATGCCAATTTCCGATCCGAATCAAATCCCCTTGCCCAGTTCTCTTATCAGATCCGAGCCCCATATCCAATCTGATCTGAAATCCTGCCCATTTTCCAGTAAGCAAATTTTTGTCCATTCTCGCCATACGATGGCGTTTTCAACCATTCTAACTTCACTAAGCAATCATAAAACATCCCAAACAATAATAGTAACATATAAGATCAATCAACAAGGTCAAAACATCAAGCATATAAGTCATTTAAGATCAAACATATCCCAAAAGCATGATTTTCCCCTTAATCCTCTTAAGCATGTTTTAACAATAGGATTAGCAAACTTAATCGAAATTAACTAATTTTTTTTCCAGAGCCATAGAATAATATTTTAGAATTTTACAAATTTTTCCAGATTTTAACATGCATAATTTCGCTAATTAACACTAATCACCCATAATTAGCCGTAATTAGTGAAAAACAATGCAAATCACTCACCTTAGCCACAAATAAAACTTAGATCTGAAACAATCTCTGATTTGGGTCGAATCTCTATGCTAATCTGCTTTAATTTGATGTTGATTTGGCTAATATTGGATTAGAATGTGATTAGAAGGTGATTTGGGGGTTGAAGGCCATTGTTAGGGTTTCAAGGATGAAAAGTGGTGGCTGAAAAATGACAAGAGCTGAATTCCCTAACCATATCAGCCCTCCCATAACCCTAATCCTGAAATGGGTTATGGGCTAGCTGCTAATCACCTTAATTAGGCTCGGTTAAGTTGTTTTTCACCTTCCAAACCTTGTTTCAGCCATATCTCCCAAACGGTAAGTCCGTTTGACTAATGTGACCACTCTACGAAAAGGTAAACAATCATCTGAATCCAATGGAAGTGGTTTCAGGTCAAAACTCCTTACCAATCAAAAGTTATAAGCAAAACAAGATTCGCTAGGGGCAAATTGGTCATTTAAAAATCAGCAAAAATCGTAAACATGGGAAATGACCCCAATAGTCGTTCTCCAAAGTTACACGACTATACGACCTCGTATGAAAATGAAATAAATATTCTATGATCCTCCAATGCGTAGAATGTGGGTCGTTACATAAAATCTTCATATTCATAAATGTAGTAATGGACCGCGAAAACATCTGGATAGAACTTACAAAGTTTAGTGAAAGATATATTAGTGGGATAAAAGCCTTTAAACAAAACGGTTTTTCTAAATTTGTCATCGGTGATGAAATGAAGTGCCCTTGCAAGAATTGTAATAATAGCAAGTGGCGTCGTCAAGATATAATTTATGATCATCTCATTTGCAATGGTCCATGTCTATTGCATGTGAAATAGATATGTGAGGTTTCTCGCTAAAATTTTGGAAGGAGTGACAAAGATATAGACTGTAAAGCTGGTGATTTTGGAGATAATCTTGGTGAAATGTTGGACCGTACTCGTGGACATTTGCACAACTATAAGGATGAGAATTCTGATGAACCGAACGCCAATGCAAAAAGATTTTATCGCCTTGTCGAAGATGGAAAGCAGCCATTATATCCTGGCTATTCAAATTTTTTGAGATTAAGTTTTGTCATCGGGCTTTATTCTTGAAAACGTGTACATGGAATTACAGAGTCTGCATTTGGGGATATACTAGAGTTGATGAGAGAGGCTTTTCCATAGGCCCACATACCTTTGTCTGTCAGAGCCGCGAAGAATATCATTAAAGATTTAGGTCTTGAATAAAAAAATACATGCATGTCAAAACGATTGAATGCAATATTGGGTAGAAAACGAAGATAAAGATGTCTATGAAATTTGTGGTGTTTCGAGGTGGGGACTAGTGAAAAAGGAAGGCACCAGTGACAATGATCTAGCGAAGTTAAGTCGCAAAGTCCCATCAAAAGTGATGCGTTACTTTCAGCTAAAACCAAGGCTGCAAAGGCAGCTTATATGCAAGGAGTTTGCACAACTTATGACATGGCATTCTATAGGTTGAAAAAAAGATAGAAAACTTAGACATCCAAATGATTGCGAATCTTGGAAGGCAATGGATATTATGTATCCTGATTTTTCATCAAAAAATAGAAATATCATATTGGGGTAGCCTCAGATGGATTCAATCCTTTTCGTACAATGAGTATAGCTTATAGTTCATGGCCAATTGTATTAGTTAACTATAACCTTCCAACTTGGTTGTGCATGAAGCCCGAAAATTTAATTCTTTCAACAATCATCTCTGGTCCAGAGTCTCCAAAGAATAAAATTGATGTATATATGCCGCCTCTAATTGAAGAGTTGAAAGAATTATGGGATATAAGAACAGAAACTTATGATTCCTTTACTGATCAAAATTTCATGTTACGTGCAAGCGTGTTGTGGACCATTAGTGATTTTCCGGGGTATGCAATGTTATCTGATTGGAGCACAACGGGTAAATTGGGTTGTCCCGTATCCCATTATGAGACTTCTTCAATGTACTTGAAAAATAGTAAAAAAAATATGCTACATGAATTGTAGAAAATTTCTGGATCTCAAACACAAGTTGAGGTTTGATAAAAGGAGGTTCAATGGTGAAGTTGAAATATGACAGATTCCAGAAATTTATCAGCAACAGACATTGAAGAACTATTGTGTGGCTTTGAAAAAAAGTTTGGGAAGAAAAAGGATTCCTCTTTCAAAAAGAAGTCAATATTTTTCAATTTACCGTATTGGAGCTGCAATTTATTGCGATATAACCTTGATGTTATGCATATAGAGAAAAACATATGTGACAACATACTTGGCAATTTGCTAAATATTAGTAGCAAGTCAAAATACAATTGAATGCTCGTTTGGATTTACAAGAAATGTGCATCAGGAAGGTTCTGCATCCTACTTTATCAAGTGACAGCGAAGACTTTAAGATTAGGGATACAATATTTGACATGACGAATAAAGAAAAAGAATTATTTTCCTTAGTATTGGAGAATGCTAAATTTCCATACGGTTATGCAGCCAATATCAGTCGGTATGTTATAACGAAAGAAAGGACTATCTCAGGGTACAAGACTCATGATGCTCATTTTTTTACTTCATTACTTGTTGCAATTTGCTAGAAAAAACACTGAAGCCTAAAGTTTCATTGCCGCTGATAAGATTTGGTGCATTCTTAAGAGGTCTTTGGAGCAAAGTAATTGACTTGGAAAATGTAAAGAGGCAACAACAAGAAATTGTCGAAATTCTTTGCCAATTTAAGATGATATTTCCACCGGCTATCTTTGACAAAATGGTTCACTTGTACAGGGAAGCTAAGTATGAGGGACCTGTGCATGTTCAATGTTTTGAGCGTTATTTACCGAAACTTAATTCTAATGTACGCAACAGACCTAAACCGGAAGGTTCCATCGTCGAAGGTTACCTGGTTGAAGAATGCTTGACATTCTACTAAAGATTCTTAAGTGGAGATGCAGTACCTAAATTTGAAAGTTGTCGACAAAATATGGAATACCCTATTGGTACAAGAAGAAATAAAGACGAAAAAGTTGTTCATCTAAAAGAATCTAAGTGGATGGCATGTCATCGGTACATTCTATTCAACTGTGGTAATAAGAAAATAGAGAAACTAAAGGAGTAAGTTTTTAGGTTCTAATTTTACTCTAGCTAGTACTAAAGAATTAGAATGTTTCTTTATCTTTATTAATATCATCATAATTATTCCAGGGAACATCAAGCTTTAATTGATGGTTATGCAATATTGAGAAGACATAAAAGAGAGAGAGAGCACATACCGAAGAATTCTAGAAATGGCCGAAGGATGAGGTTAGAAAAAAAAGAGGACATTTCGAAAGAGCTACAAGTGCTAGCAATGGGCCCTAATCGAGCAGCTAGGAAATTTAGTGGATACACCATCAATGGATACAGATCCCATACAAAATACAGAGATGCTAAGTGCAAAACACAGAATAGTGGTGTATTCTTGACTGCCTTGACCACTAGTTTTGCAAGTTCAAAAGATCAAAATCCATTGGTTGGTAATGTTAGTTACTACGGAGAAATTGAAGAAATAATAGAAATTGATTATTGGGGAGAAATTTCAGTGGTTTTATTTAAGTATTGTTGGTACCATGAAGAGAAAGATTTGTATGGGACGACTCTAGTTAATTTTAATAAATTGTGACAGAAATCTGATCTGAATGTTATGGCTTCACAAGTACAACAAATATTTTATGTACAAGATCCAACTAATAAGGCACTTTATAATGTGTCCAAAAAATTGCCAAGGGACCGGTGTGATGTTGAAAAGGAAAATGGAAATGAAGATGATCCAGCTTTACATGATATTCAATGTGGTTTGGAATAGGAAATCAAGCTAGTGACATTAAGTGGTATAGAGATGATGTCCCGACAACACAAATCCTCATTCGACCTAGCACAATAGAGGAAAGTCCCTCTTGATTCCTAAATAGCAAATTTGATCAAGTGACTTCTATTTATGTATTAGTTCTTAATTAAAGGATGACTTCCATTTCTATTGATTTTCATAATTAATTTAGTACTTTTTAATGACTTGACCACTTGTAAGTTATTTTGATTTTCATATGCCCTTTTGTATCCATTTTGTATAGGATGAAGGAGAGGGTACAAGAGTCGCATAAAAACAGTTTATTATAAAACTTATGGGACTGATGAGGAGAGGCTAGAAAACAAGCCGTTGGTCCAAAGTTGTTCGCCCAGCTTCGTCATAAGATTCAGGTATACGTATATTTGTTTATTAACTACATTTTTCTAGATGCAAATCACAACCACAAAATTTGGTATACATGCACTATCACAACCACAAAATTTGGTATTAACTCAATGCAAATCAGAACCGGGGAAGTCGTCAGCCAGGCTCGTGGCAGATTCGTGCACTATCACAACCACAAAATTTGGTGTTAACTCGATGCACATCAGAACCTAGGAAGTCGTCAGCCAGGCATGTGGCAGATTGGTGCTTTTGGAAGGCAAATAATCTTCCTATGTTTGTTTTCTTCCTTAAGCTAATAATTTTTTGCATGTTGTGCTATGAAATATAATAAAAATTTTGGTCATAATTCTGAAGTTGCTTTGACATGATCCTTGTACCTGTTCTATGAAACATTTTTTGTTGAATGCATAAATTCACTTGGTTTCCTTTGATTTTTGTAGACTATTTCATATTCCTGCAGGGATAACAATCCTGTTTGAGTTTGATTAACACTAGTATATCGAGAGATACCATTCAATGCAGCACTTTTCTTAAAAGTCGTAAGAGAACATATGGACGTGAGCACGTGTCTATTCCTCAAGTAATGAAGTAAAAATTTGTAAGTAATAATTTTGTTCTGTTTCGAAACATGCTGCACATTATTCATGTCTTGCTCATGTGCACTTTGTTGAACCTGAGTTTGGCTCTTGGATAGGTGAACCTGTTCTTGGCCATACACTTTGTTGAAACACTTGTTGAACCTGAGTTTCGCACCAGTAACCTTGTGCACTTGTGCTCTGTGCATGCACTTGTGACATTTGTGCACTTGAAACTATTTTCATGACATTTGTGCACCTGACATCGTGATAGGCATGTAAAACCATAACTTGGTTATACATATAACATTCTAATTGAAACATGCTGCACTTAAATCTGTTATTTATCATAAAAACGTTATGGTTGTCGATAAAGACGTCCTTCCGTTACTTTCATGTTTTAATATGGACAGAGAAAAATATTATGGCTATCGATAAATTCTGTCTATTTTAATATGGTCAGGGAAATCCTTGCACCCCCTTCCATGTAAATTTATTACCTTTTCTGATAACTTCCACAAGACCCGCCTGCATAAAACTGTCATATGTAAGCATTTGCATTATGATTGTGGTTATCTCTGCAATATGAATGTGGCTATGCATATGCCTTCTACTTGCTTATAAACATACGACGATGTCTGATCGCAAACTTACATTGTTTTTTCTCTAGGTTTTACCAGTATATATGTTAAAAATTGTTTTCTAATTACATGTACATAAATAAATTATTTTTCAAAATGTGTCTTTCTCTGCATTTACTATTCACATTTGCTGCATATGTAAGCATTTACTGTAGGGTAATTTGTTACATTCTCTTGATATGTAAGTATTTGCTGCTTTCTGTCCATATGTAAGCATTTGCTGCATTCTTTGCATTTACAGTAGGGTAATTTTGATATTGCTTTATTTTGTGGTACTTACTTTAAAAGGCATCCAGCGGAGAAGGAGGAAATACTATTGAAGCAGTAATTTCGTATAGAAGATCACTTGGTTGTCCTTTGCTTATAGGGAGGCATGCAAAGTATACAAACCAATCAGATAAGGCTCTAACAAATACTTATATAAAGGACTTAAGGCAAAGGCATGTTGAAGAAATGGAAATAAAGCTAAAATCCAAGGTAAATCAGAAGGTACAAGAGAATTTGGCTTGGGTGCTTAAAATTTTTAGAGATTACAGCCCGTAGTTGAATCTATAGGAACTAATTTGATAGGAGGTACTAGATCTTGGTCTCATTTATGAATTCTAGTCGTTTAAGTGATAAGTACCTGATATTTTGTGGTTGTTGAAATGGATTCTAGTGTGTACTGCGTATTATGATGTTTATGCAAGTTATAAGTACTATACAAATTGTGATGTGTACTGTGTATTGTGCAAGTATTTATGTTAATGTCTCTTTAGTATGATGTTGTAGTAGCTATAGTGTAGTGTTGCAGTAGCTTTAGTATAGTGTTGCTACTGGATTATAAATGTTGTTTGAAATAATGTTGCAATAGTCATACAAGGTGTTGCCGTAGGGATTGAATTAGATTGGGTCATGGGCCCAGTGGTCCCCATATTGTGGGCCCCACAAGATATATAAATAAAATTAATATCTATAGCAACATTTTTGGAATGTTGATATAGAATCCTAAGGATGTTGCTATAGACCTAAGTAGGGTTCTACTGTAACAATATTTGTTTTGTTGCTGTAGACAGCCAAAATGTTGTCTTTGAGGTCTACAGCGACGGTGAAAATTGCATCACCCTAAAAACGTTGCCAAAGACCTATGCCAACATTTTTTGGGTCTGTGCCAACAATTTTTTTTCGTTGCGTTAGGCCGTTTATGGCATAGTGCCATTAGAACACTTATTATAGTTTTAAACTTGGATTTTTATCACTAAAATCCATTTACCATATTCTAACCTTTTACCAAACTCTTTTATACGATTTTCCTTTTTGAAAATCTCTTATTTCCATTCAATTCATTTTACTTAATTCAAATATTATGTAAAATATTTATTTATTTATTTCAAACTATCGCATTGTTTTAATAACTTCGTTTATAACTCAAATTTTTATTTTAAAATCCCTTCATAACTCTTTGCCAGATCCAACTAAGTCTTTTCTCCAAATTGGATTACTTTCAACTAGAAAGTAATCACCTTAATTAATACTAATACTTAACTTCAACATTTTATAAACAATTTCTTACATTTTGATAACTTCTTCTAAACATAACTTGTAACAACCCGGAAAATCAGAACCAAATTAAATTTTTTATTTTGGCAATTTTAATGAATTTTGAATATTTAAAATGAATTATTTTAAGTAATAATGACGAGAAATTTATTCTAAATAGAATTAGAATGTATATAATTATATAAATCGAAATTAGAATATAAATGTTTATTTCAATTATAAAAGGAATCGGAAATGGCGCGGTAGTTTGAAAATTCGATTTCAAATTTCAAATGAATATACAGGATTCAAAATAAACCGGATTTTAGCAAAACCAAAAATATTTGAATCTATTCGAAAAAATCTTTCCAACGAATCTGAAAAATCTAAATTTCATAACGGGAATAAAAAGTTAGGTCCAGTTGAAAATTCAGGATAGTTGCTATGGAAATATAGCCCTGAAAAATAGCCATTTTGCAAACGACCTCCATTTTCGACGAAACCACTTCTGTTGGATCTAGAATGTCAGATTATTGCTAGATTCCAATTTTCGTCATTTTTGGGATCAATATGTGAGCATGGCAAAAGAAAACATGTTTTATCAGTTTTAGTCAATTTGGATCGACCAGAAAATGGCCATTTTTCAAACGATCTTCAAATTTAACTAAATTAGTTTTGTTAGGACCGTATCGTCAAACATAGCCAGATTTATTTTTCTGGAATTTTCGGGGTTCATATGTGACCTCGGTAAATTAAAATGTACGTTTGAATTTAAAATATATTGATTTATATTTTAAATTTAACGAAAACTGATTGTAACAGTCAAACTGGCTTACGGGACATATCCCACTACATTCGGAATAGGGGTAATTAGCTAGGGGCGAGAGTCGTTGGGTTTGATTTGGAATTCGGATTTAAAAGTAACTTTGTAGAAAATAAAATAATTATATAAATTCAAAATTTCCCTATCCTCTCTCTTAGTCAGTGCCCTCTCCCCTTTCATTATTTCCAGATCAGAAATCGAGATTAGAAGGAAAAAAAAACACGGAGACCCGTCGCCCTCGATCTTTCAGCGTCGCTACCACCGTTCGCCGCCCCGAGGCCACCGCCGCCAGCACAGACCCACCGCACACCCCTCCGGCTCCCCCCAGCCACTGGCGTCAGGCCCCCTCTCTCCTCGTCGAAATCTGAAACCCCCCCCCCCCGCCAAACCGATCTAAATTCGCCGCTAGCCCCCATAGACCCACCGCGCCACCCCGTTACCGCTACAACCACCTGACGCCTGCGCGCACCACCACTGCAGTACCTCCTCCGACCGCCAAACGCCCTCCTCCCTCTTTGATTCAGGACAATAAGTTTATTTTATTTACATTTAGTTCATTTTCAGTTTAAAAAAAATAGCGTATAAAGATTAGATTTTTATATATGTATGTAGCGTAGAAAGATTTGATTCTTTTTATATAAGGAAAGATTCGATTTTTATTTAGGGAAAGAAATGATTTCTATGTTGTGAAAAGATTTGATTTTGAATATGATAAAGATTTAATTTTTAACATAGCAAAGATTTGACTTTAAATTATAAAAAGATACGATTTTTAAAGTAGAAAAGATACGATTTTTAAAATAGAAAAGATATGATTTTTAGAATAGAAAAGATACGATTTTTAAAATAGAAAAGATACGATTTTTAAAATAGAAAAATATGATTTTTATAATATAAACATCGGTATAAAAATATAAATTTTTGTCATATGGATAGCATAAGAAAAATGAAATTTTTATAGTGATGAAATAAAAATTGATTTTTTTTCTATGAACAGCGTGAAAAAGGATTATGTTGACATTACGGGAAATCCAAACGGTTCATAAATTCAGAATAGAGTGGAGGAGTGGATCCCAAAGGTGAGAACTTCTCACTTTAATTTATTTTATAGTTAAAATATATACTAGGATGCAGACGGTGTTTAGCAGCACCCGACACCCGTCGTCCACAGACCATGGACGACTTGTTTGTTTGATTGTGTTGTGAAAATTGTTTGTGATGTGAAATGGACTGTAAAAAATATCCATGTGTTGAAATAAATAAATTATTTATCGATAAACATATAATTTTTAACGTGTATATGAATAAATAAACATTCATTTACAAATCGTGCGATTTGTCTATGTACACCCATTTGACTGGTATTGATTGGGACGATAACTTTTACACATCGCCCAACTGTACAAATAATATTCAGCATTTGTTGGTTGAAACCCCACATGGGTATTGAGATGAAATTTGACGTACACTAATCCCAATTGTTTAGTTGTATGTCAATCGATTGGTTGACAGACTATTATAAGCGTTAAATATTTATATTTGATGCTTATGCAGTGTAGAATGCACTCTGGATGATGGTTGATTGTTTATCATCGTTGTTCGATACATGTGTTGTATGAAATCCATATAAATAAAATTATATGGTAATTGACTGTGTCTGATTCCAGTTCAGAAAGAATGAATATTTTAAAATAATGAATATTTTAAAATAATATTCAGTGAATATTGAAATGTGAAGCCGTGTTAAGTAGTTAAACGCCATTTTAATACGAACGGGAATTTTGTCGATTTTATTCATTTTATAATGAATATCGAAAAGTGATTTCAAAATATGATGTTTTGAAAATATTATCATTTTGGTATTGAAATGATATAGAATATTCAATTTTGATTTGAATTTGAAAATAGAATTGAAATTGTTTTAAAATGAATTTAAAACGAATTGAAATGGAATTGAAATTGATTTAAACTGAAATCGATTTGAAATGAATTTAAAACGAATTGAAATGGAAATTTTTTTTAAAACGAATTTATAAAATTCGTTTTAAATGGAAATCGAAGAAATATATAATATATATATATATATATATATATATATATATATTATATAATGGCCTGAATAGAACGCGCCGCACAGCGACCGTTCACGAATTTCGACCATTAACTTCGAATGGACATTACGGGAGATCCGACCGTCGGATTCTCTTAAAACTGGAATCATTGGGTTCGTATCGAGAAGAGATTTTCAATGAATATAAGAGATTTGAAATCTATTGGTTAGATTTGGAGATACATCCAAATCAAATTTGGAAAAGGTCGTTGTAAGTGCAGTTCGATGACCGTTTACAGAAATCGACTGTACGCACCTTGATAAAATTGTTAAAAATATCAATAATTTGTGTAAAATCATAATAAATGATTTGGAAAGAATTGGGATGAAAAATTCCATATTTGAAAAGATAAACATATATTTTTATCAAAATGAACTAGAATTATAATCCAATATTTTTAAATAAATAAATTGGATTTGGAATGGTTTTAAAAATAACCAAAATTTACAATATATGAATTGGAATGGATTTGAATCGAAATTATCTTCGAAATATTTTGATATTGGATTCCGTGATTATACGGACATTGTGGAGGAATTTGGAAGATATATATATCGTTATTCCAATACGATGTTTGTTGAGTTCAGAATTTGATATTGAATATAAGCCGATATATTTTCTATTCAGAGTCTTATATTTAACATCAAATGGGATTTTGGGTTTTTCGTGAACGGTATCTTCAGTAACACTATTCTTGAACCCCATATGAAGAGAATAAATCTTTTAATTAAGATTGTTAGAGTTTCCAATTATATCTAATAATTGGAATAAAAATGGAATGTGAATTGGGTTTATCGTGAACTGTGTTTTAACAACATTCGTTCTTTAACCCAATTTATAATGAAATGTGATTTGGAATTAAAAATCTTTTGTTAAGATTTAAAGAAGATTTTTTTTCAAAGTAAAGTTTTCCAATTTAACATATTAAATTGGAATTGAATGGAATTCAATTTGGTAATAATCAAAGTGAACTTTTGCGGAGGAAGGCTGTTACTGTATATGGAAATTAAAAGGCTTTGCCGTTATTCCATTTATATTATCGGTTGGATATGGAAGTTTATATCAATTATATATATCGATCTGTTTTCCATGAAAATTCCATTGTTAATGGAATGATATTTTGGGTTTATCGTGATCTGTGTTTTAAATGACAATAGTTCTTTAACCCAGTTAAAGATAAGATTAATTTCTTAACTTTGAAGAAAATCATTAACTAATGATTTTTGGAAATTAAAATTAAATTAGAGTTTTAATGAATCTTTAATTAGATTGAAAGGTGAATTTGATAACTAAAATTATCAAATTCAAGAAATGATCGAGATTGGAGTACCACCAGTTTTACTCCAGGCGATAGTTAAATCTTTAATTAGATTTGAACGTGAAATGGTAAGTGAATTTACCGATAACAGCGTGGTGTTAGATATGAATAATTACCAGTTTTGCTTTATGGGATGAATTGGTTGGTATTGGGAAATTAAACAAAAGATTACTTCGGTAAGGTGCGCTAATCTCGACTAGTTTGGAAAACCTTAATATGGTTTGAAGTGATATCCAAAGGAAGATTAAAGAACAAATTTTAAAGAATTTATCTTTGATAAAATTAATGGGAACCTTCCCCAAAGTATAAGAATATTTGAACGAAAGAATATTCCGAATTGGAATGAGGCGTATGTTGTGTTTTTATAGCACTTGTTTATTATATACGCGAGTTATTCGGAAAGAATGGGTTTACCCCATTATGAATAACTGAATCAGCGATGAGTCGACGATGAAGACGGTGGTTGAAGACCGGAGGTTTTCACATCGTTTGGATGATTACTGATGTCTTGATTGGGTTGTATACCCAAGACAAGGTAATAAGTGGTGATCGTTCCAGACGTACTTGGAGATCGACCGGATATGAAAGGACCTCTCTCCTGTATTTGACATACGGGACGAGGAATAAGGTGCCTCCGGTTTCGTTCAGACCCAGAACGAACTTGTAAATGGATGTGTGTCTGACATCGGATTTCATTCTGTGTAATTGATAGACATCGGTTGCATAGCGTGAATTGCTTGTGTGGCATGCTGAGATACAAATGATCAAGGCTTCTGTTGAAAAGCAGAGTCTTGTGGTTGATGATCAAAGCACAACTTTAATATAGCATAGCTTTGTGTAGCGTTAATTCGCGAGCCTCACACCCCGGTGTGAACCAAAAACGGGAGAGGACATCAGGGAGGGCATGTGTTTCCTTCTAGCTAATAGTGGTGTCTGGGTTTTGCACGCCCAGACGTTTTACTTATGTGGATGATGGATAGCGAGGCGCCTCGATTATATCAGCACTGCAGGGCCGATGGATGATATGGTCTTTATCCAGACTAGACTAATGCCCCACAGGGCGGGGAAATGCATGTTCAGGCATTTTAATTCCACCTTTGCACTTCGGGTGGACCGACCCTGAAGATCCAAGGGCCCACTTGAGTCTGGGTCCTAAGACATGGGCTAGATTGTCTCGAAGCGGTAAGGACGATCCCTTGCCTTGGTTCACAGACAGAAATCCAACTTCCAATACGTGACAATTGCGGTTTCGATTGTAGATCCTAGTATTGGCGACATGATATATGGTACCCATGCCGTCTAGGATTGATACATTTATATTTGAAGTTGTTTTATACACTATGCACTTATAATAGTATCAAATGATTTGTTTTAACGTACCAAGCATGTTTGGCTATTATATGGGAAAACCCTATACTCCGGCTTGCGTTGCATTGTGTGATGGGACCGGGGTCTTATAATAGCTTCATTTTTTCAAAAAGCATTGCACTGTTTTGTTATATGCACTGGTACTCTTGGGAGGAAACCCGTTCCATGTTATACGGCGTGGTCCCTTGATTTACTTTATTTTGAAGTAAAGTTTTAAATAACTGTTTTAGTTCTCACACCAGTCATATGACTGACCTGGAGTTTATTGTTCTAACCTAAACTCTGGGTGCCCCTATTTTCCACACGGGCAGCTAGTAGTTTTGGTTTTGTAGATTTATATTCACAGGATCCTGGTTTATAGCTGGAATGATATTCTGAAAGCTCTGTATCCGTGTATTTTTTTGTTGTGTTTGTATTATTTTTCCGCTGCTATGTAATGTATTGTAATCTCTGATATTTATCAAATGTATATTATTTGTTCATACTCTGTATATTCTTGTACTCTGATGTAAATTTTTGTAATAAGCAATGAAATGTTCTTCTGTTTGTGTTCTGATTTGTCGTGTTCTCATTACAATCCGAGGTTTCCTTCACGGGAAAATTCGGGTCGTTATAGTTTGGTATCAGAGCTTTGGTTTACAGAGCTCGAGAACAAGACATATTAGAACCGAACGAAAGAATTCATCAGAGATTGGACTAGTAATATCCAAGGAGAATGATTCGTTAGAGATGGGATCAATAGTGTCCTAGAAGAGTGTAAAGAGTATTATTTCAAAATAAAGATGAAAACAATTTTTGTTTTGAAAATTTAAATCAATTATTCGTATTTGAATGTTTATTTTATATTGAATTTTGACAATCGAGTATATGGAGTATTCGAAGCCTTAAATATACTGGATAGATATAGAATCACGTTCCAGTCGCCCGGAGATGATCCCGATGATAGCTATAGCATCATAGCTTGTGTTCGAGTTTCGAAGGTGGGATATCTATATATTTCCATTGGCTGGTGTGAGAACCAAAATTAGATAGGATTATTTATTGTGATTTGGCATCAAAAACATGATTTTGACAATATATGTAAAAGATACATATTGGAAAATCTAATCAACTAATTGATCGTTGGTTGTGTTGTTTGATTATTAGTTTCACTAATTAGAATAATGAAACCAATATGAATATGAACGGTAAATATAATCAAATTGAATCAAATGTTGAACTGAATTCAAATTTGATTGGAAATACATGCATGTACATATATATGTGTGTGAACAAGTCATAGCAAGGAGGCTAGAGAAGAGAAATAAAATTGTATGCCCAACAAATAGGTACATGTTTACTAATTTATTGGGTTTGGATGATATTATGAGCCGATTGGCTAGCCGCTTGGCTTTTTCTTTTGGAGATGAGAGGGCATGTGTGGCAGCTTGGGGATTTTTTTGGCGTTTCCTGTACAAAGGAGGTTATGGCAAAAAAAATCGAAAATTTAGGGTGTTAGCCAAATTTTTGAAAAATTAGAAACTCTTAGAAACTGAAAAGTTTAAGAATGAAAGCCAGAATGAAAGTTGAGTTGATTAGTAAAACAACTTTCAGCTCCGTTCCTTTTCGATGACGAAAAGATTTTAAGTGGGGGAGATTGTAACAATCTGGAAAATCAGAACCAATTTTAAATTTTTATTTTGGCAATTTTAATGAATTTTGAATATTTAAAATGAATTATTTTAAGTAATAATGACGAGAAATTTATTCTGAATAGAGTTAGAACGTACATATTTATATAAATCGAAATTAGAATATAAATATTTATTTTAATTATAAAAGGAATTGGAAATGGCGCGGTAGTTTGAAAATTCGATTTCAAATTTCAAATGAATGTACAAGATTCAAAATAAATCGGATTTTAGTGAAACCAAAAATATTTGAATCTGTTCGAAAATATCTTTCCAAAGAATCTGAAAAATCCAAATTTCATAGCGGGAATAAAAAGTTATGTCCAGTTGAAAATTCAGGATAGTCGCTATGGAAATATAGCTCTTAAAAATAGCCATTTTGCAAACGACCTCCGTTTTCGACGAAACCACTGTTGTTGGATCTGGAATGTCAAATTATTGCTAGGTTCCAATTTTCATAATTTTTGGGATCAATATGTGAGCGTGGCAAAAGAAAACGTGTTTTTATTAGTTTTAGTCAATTTGGATCGACCAGAAAATGGCCATTTTTCAAACGGTCTTCAAATTTTACAAAATTAGTTTTGTTAGGACCGTATCGTCAAAACATAGCCATGTTTAATTTTTTTGGAATTTTTGGGGAGTGTATTTGACCTCGGTAAATTAAAATGTACGTTTGAATTTAAAATATATTGATTTATATTTTATATTTAATGAAAACTGATCGTAACAGTCGAACTGGCTTACAGACATATCCCATTGCATTCGGAATGAGGGTAATTAGCTAGGGGCGACATTCGTTAGGTTTGATTTGGAATTCGGATTTAAAAGTAACTTTGTAGACAATAAAATAATTATATAAATTCAAAATTCCTCCTATCCTCTATCTTAGTCAACGCCCTCTCCCCTTTCACTATTTCCAGATCAGAAATCGATATTAAGAAAAAAAACAAAACACGGAGACCCGTCGCCCTCGATCATCCAGCGTCGCTACCAACGTTCGCCACCCCGGGGCCACCGCCACCAGCACAGACCCACTGCGCACCCCTCCGGCTTCCCCCCCAGCCAATGGCGTTAGGCCCCCTCTCTCCTCGTTGAAATCCGAACCCCCCGCCCCTCCCCAAAAAAAAAAACCATCTAAATCCGCCGCTAGCCCCCACAGACCCACCGCGCCACCCCGTTACCGCTGCCACCACCTAACGCCTGCGCGCACCACTACTGCAGTACCTCCTCCGACCGTCAAACGCCCTCCTCCCTCTTTGATTCAGGACAGTAAGTTTATTTTATTTACATTTAGTTCATTTTCAGTTTAAAAAAAAAATAGCGTATAAAGATTAGATTTTTATATATGTATGCAGCGTAGAAAGATTTGATTCTTTTTATATAAGGAAAGATTCGATTTTTATTTAGGGAAAGAAATGATTTCTATGTTATGAAAAGAATTGATTTTGAATATGATAAAGATTTAATTTTTAACGTAGAAAGATTTAATTTTTAACATAGCAAAGATTTAATTTTCAACATAGCAAAGATTTGATTTTTTAACATAGCAAAGATTAGATTTTAATTATAAAAAGATACTATTTTTAAAATTGAAAAGATACCATTTTTAAAATAGAAAAGATACGATTTTTAAAATAGAAAAGATACGATTTTTAAAATAGAAAAATATGATTTTTATAATATAAACATCAGTATAAAAATATAAATTTTTGTTATATGAATAGCATAAGAAAAATGAATTTTTTATAGCGATGAAATAAAAATGTGATTTTTTTTCTATGAACCGCTTGAAAAAGGATTGCGCTGACATTACGGGGATTCCAAACGGTTTAGAAATTCAGAATAGAATGGAGGAGTGGATCCCGAAGGTGAGAACTTCTCACTTTAATTTATTTTCTAGTTAAAATATATACTAGGATGCAGACGGTGCTTAGCAGCACCCGACACCCGTCGTCCACAGACCATGGACGACTTGTTTGTTTGAAAATTGTTTGTGATGTGAAATGGACTGTAAAAAATATCCATGTGTTGAAATAAATTATTTATCGTTAAAAATATAATTTTTAACGTGTATATGAATAAATGAACATTCATTTACAAATCGTACGATTTGTTTATGTACACTCATTTGACTGATATTGATTGGGACGATAAATTTTACACATCGCCCAACTGCACAAATAATATTCAGTATTTGTTGGTTGAAACCCCACACAGGTATTGGGATGATATTTGACGTACACTAATCCCAATTGTTTAGTTGTATGTCAATCGATTGGTTGACAGACTGTTATAAGCGTTAAATATTTATATTTAATACTTATGCAGTGTAGAATGCACTCTGGATGATGGTTGATTGTTTATCATCGTTGTTCGATACATGTGTTGTATGAAATCCATATAAATAAAATTATATGGTAATTAACAGTGTCTGATTCCAATTCAGAAAGAATGAATATTTTAAAATAATACTCAGTGAATATTGAAATGTGAAGCCATGTTAAGTAGTTAAACGCCATTTTAACACGAACGGGAATTTTGTCGATTTTATTCATTTTATAATGAATATCGAAAAGTGATTTCAAAATCTGATGTTTTGAATATATTATCATTTTAATATTGAAATGATATAGAATATTCAATTTTGATTTGATTTTGAAAATAGAATTGGAATCATTTTAAAATGAATTTAAAACGAATTGAAATGGAATTTAAATCGATTTAAATTGAAATCGATTTGAAATGAATTTAAAACGAATTGAAATTGAATTGAAATCAATTTGAAATGAATTTAAAACGAATTGAAATGGAATTGAAATCGATTTAAATTGAAATCGATTTGAAATGAATTTAAAACGAATTGAAATTGAATTGAAATGGACGTGGAAATCGTTTTTAAAACGAATTTAAAACGATTTATAAAATTCATTTTAAATGGAAATCGACGAAATATAATATATATGTATGTATGTATGTATGTATGTATGTATATATATATATATATATATATATATATATATGTTACTTAAACAAGAAAACAGGAATTAAAACATGGTTACGTGTACAAGCAGGCTTCCGCGATTTTGAAATACCGCTTATTCCACCGTATCTACCGTTCCTTTCCTCAGAGCCGCAGATCGACATAACGCATAAATCTCTACCCTAACTACCCACTCTTCCCAAATTAACATTAACCACTAACTATCTGCTTCACTCTAAAATTACTTTTTCTTTCCAAATCAATATTTACCGAATCATTTTTCTCTCTTCCCAAGTACCCCATCCTCCATTACCACATCTATTCCCCGTAATTTCATTGCAGTTGTTCTCTTATTTCTCCTCAAGTAGTTGCTGAATTTATGACTGCAAGGGCCTAACTGACATCGTTCATATCCTACCATCGTTCTCCACAACTGATTGCAGACGTTATGAATGCCAAGAATCAATTGATGTCACAAGTGTTATGGTTTTTGTGCGCAACGGAAGCTTGATAAACGCCAAGAAAAATAGGATCTTTATCACCCAATCACTTGAAGATGAATTTGATTGAAAAACAAAAAAATATAAAAAAATATCGGAAATATGAGCACACGATATTCCACCCAACCACCCTCTTTATTGATTCACTAATAAAAATTGTTTACAAACGACCTCAACTATCGTTACAAACAATTACAACTTGAACCAATAACCTTATTGAGAAATATGTAGAGAATATCTAATGGATAAAAATTTGAGGAGAAAGACAATGAAGAATAATGGCAAATTTTCCACACCTAATGAAGAGATTAGCTAGCCCTTTTTATAGTGAGAATTGCTTCATGTCCAAAAAAAACTTGGCTTCATGCCCAAGAAAACTTGGCTCCCAAATATCTTCATATATGTTATAAAACTATTTGGTTAAGTACCAAATATCCTTGCAATAAATGTCCACAAATATAGCAACCAATATCTCTCCATAAAATCTAGCACCAAATCTCTTCATCAAATCTAGCACCAAATCTCTTCATCAAATCTAGCACCAAATCTCTCCACAAAATATGTAAGATTATTTGTTGCTCAAAATTGTGATTTGCATATCACCAATTTCAACACTCCACCTTGATACCAAATCACATCTCCTCCACTCAAACAATAGCCCCTTGGCTCTCACTTTCAACCTTTCTTTCTCAATTAACACTATTACAAACCTCCACCATCGCCCACTAATGATGCACCTCCCTTATCCGTGCACCACGCCACTAGCGATCTTCAAAAGAATTTGTAATACCACAAAGACCTCCATCTCGTCTTTGTGGATTTCATAACTCGACATCCGTCTTCCGCTTGACATGATCTCTTCATCTCTGGGATCCCTCGAGCATCATCAACATCTAGACCCTTGTCGATACCATGATCCTCCACCATAGGACCATCAGCGGTGACCATATTAACCTCTACACCTTGCTGTGGACTAGGTTCTTCAATCATCATCCACCTTTCATTATTGACCACTGAACCGACCAAACTATATAGGTTTCCCTCCTCCAAAACTCCTCGCATCATCACATGACCACCCTTCTTCACTCTCAAAACTCCACCTCGAGTCTCATAAGTGCAACCGCGGATCTAACTGACCGAGAGATATGAGGTTATGCGAACAAGTGGGTATGTGCCTCACACCGGTCACTTCTCTCACCACTCCATCATGCATCCGAAACCTAACAGCTCCAACTCCACAAATTGGTAGCTTTACTCCATTGGCCGTCTTTATCATGCCAACACTCTTCTCATATGAAGAAAAACTTTTCACATCACGACATATGTGAAAATTGGCTCCTGAATCCATCTTTCAAGGCTCCACAACACTAAATAGGACATCACATGAAGAATCGCTTTCGGTACCTTCAGCAAAACCTGCTTGTGCCAATTCACTATTATTATCACCTTGTGCCTTCTTCTTATCCCTCTGATAAGCATAACAATCATTGCGCTTGTGGTCTTTCTTACCACAATAATAACAAGCACCTTCACCACTAGCCCCTTTCTTCTTCCTTCTTGTATCTTTCCCTGAGTCCCTTGCTACCATCGCCTCAGTTTGAACCGATTTCAACTCCGGCCCTTTTCTCCTTAGCTCCTCATTCAAAAGACTGCTTCGTACCGTTTCCAAAGAGATAGTTCCATTAGCATTGGAATTACTCAATGAAACAACCAAAGTCTCCCAACTTTCCGAAAGAGAACTCATCAACAAAAGAGCCTGCAACTCATCATCAAAATTGACCTTCATATTTTCCAATTTATTGATGACATCCTGAAACTCGTTCAAATGCTCTGCAACAGACTTCTCCTCATCCAATCGAAGTTGCACCAACTTTCGAACCAGAAAAGCCTTACTTGTAGCACTCCTCGACTCATACAAAGATATTAATTTGTCCCACAACGCCTTCGCGGATTCACAACTAACCACATGGTGGAATACAGAATCATCCAAATATTGACGAATCAACGCAATCGCCTTTTTGTCCATTTTCTTCCACTTTCCCTCATCCATATTCGAGGGCTTCACTCCATCTCCATCAATGGGATCATGCAAATCATTGAGATATAGTATGTCCTCCATCTTCGACTTCCATATACCCCAATTCTTCCCATTTAAAATAGTCATCTTTGAAAACGTCATCATCTCCGACATCTCCAATTTTCAATCCAACAAACACTCCAAGCTATGCGATGATCTGGCTCCGATACCAATCTGTTATGGTTTTTGTGCGCAACGGAAGCTTGACAAAACATCAAGAAAAATAGGATCTTTATCACCCAATCACTTGAAGATGAATTTGATTGAAAAAAAAAAAAAAATCGGAAATATGAACACACGATATTCCACCCAACCACCCTCTTTATTGATTCACTAATAAAAATTGTTTACAAACGACCTCAACTATCGTTACAAACAATTACAACTTGAACCAATAACCTTATTGAGAAATAGGTAGAGAATATCTAATGGCTAAAAATTTGAGGAGAAAGACAATGAAGAATAATGGCAAATTTTCCACACCTAATAAAGAGATTAGCTAGCCCTTTTTATAGTGAGAATTGCTTCATGTCCAAGAAAAACTTGGCTTCATGCCCAAGAAAACTTGGCTCTCAAATATCTTCATATATGTTATAAAACTATTTGGTTAAGCACCAAATATCCTTGCAATAAATGTCCACAAATATAGCAACCAATATCTCTCCATAAAATCTAGCACCAAATCTCTTTATCAAATCTAGCACCAAATCTCTCCACAAAATATGTAAGATTATTTGTTGCTCAAAATTGTGATTTGCGTATCACCAATTTCAACAACAAGTTCATGGGAATCAACGACGATGTCGTTCAACTGTATTACGTCTCGATTTGGTATATTATTCCCTTAGTTGTGTTTTGAAATTTTACAAATCATGCTCTTATCTGCGTAATTTACTTTCACTGCTATGTTACTTTCACTATTATGTCATTCGTTGCATACCAAAAAGTTGGGAGCCACATATACACCACGCCTAAAAATGTTGGCTGTCAAGATTCTAATTTGATAGTTCAAATTATTCTTTCTTTTTTGTCATCTGTAACCCTGTTACTGTACCCATCTCATATCGTAGAAAGATGCATTTTCTATTCGCATATGGATGTCATTGTCAAAATAACTCATCCACATACTGATACTTGTGTGTTTGTCTCACCCACTGTCTAGGTTTATTTTTTATAAAACAAATGATTACTAAAAAAGTCATGGACCAATTCAATAAGGTAAAGAATCTCCTCTTTTTACACAAATCAACGAAAGTAGAACAAGCAAATTTGTTGCATCTACAAAGAATCATGCAAGAGATGTTCATATTTTGATATTTGATTTCTTAATTTTCTATGCTTACATTGCAGCTCAGAATCTTGAAGTCATTGTCAACAATATGAAAGTTTGTACCTAGCTTGGAGCATGCATGCTTGTGTATCCGATTAACAGAAAGGTGATTTTGGAATAATGTCATTTGCTGTTCTTTATACGTCATTCACTGTGTTTTCGCTTATGTCATCTTCTAATGTGCTCGGATTGGGCATGACGAATCCACCTTCTTTTTACATGAGGCTTTCAGCCATACATTTTTTAATCTCGGTTTAAATACTACATTCTGTTTTATATTTTAGTAAAACTTCTACTAACTGTCAATTTGATGTTTTTCCCCCCCTTTTAATTTAGGTAATAGGTAGTCATTAAAGTAGGTGGAATGTGCACAAACTGAATTGTTTCTAAACTACTTTATAGCACAATTTTCTTTGGTAAGTTATTGGATATTTATACCAAGGATATACACTATAACTGTTTCAATATCAATCAAAATTTTATTACACTGGTCAAATGGCCAACAAACGTACATATCAAATGACATATTTGGCATCCGCATGATATTGTCCACCAAACGTTTTTTGCATGACTGAATTTGGCTGTACAAATTAGGTTGTCCTTTCCAATACATTCAAACTGATTGATTGATTCAGATATAACAGTGCATATATATTTTCAAGTTGGTCACTTTTTAATATTAATTACAAGGGGACTGGCATTTACATAAACTTTAATCACTCCGCATGATTCGTGATTGTCACTCTAACAAAAAATCTATGTCAACTATGATCACCGTGTTTTGTAATTATTTCTACCATTCTTCTTATGTTTAAATTCCTATATTTTCTTCATTGTACTGTACAACTCTATACCTAGTACTTTTTTCAGTAAAATACATTTACAATGCACATTCATGCTGAAGTCAAGGTGGAAACATACAATGCACATATGCACTTGTGCATTTATTTGCTATTTTTTGTTTGTAACTCTCTGCGATATTTCCATATTTCAATTTTAACTGTCATTATCCTTCAACCTATGGATGCTATCTTCCAATGTTAACCTCAACCTCCAATATTTTACGGCACATTGAAGCATTATTCACTGATGCCTATATTCAGTTATATAAAGTTGTATGGAATGTTTAGCTTTGTTGTTGGTATATTGCATCAAACGACTAATGACAAGGGAACAAAATGCTTCTTGAAAATCATACAAGAGCTTATTTCATATCCATAAACATTAGTGTATAAACCCTTAAATTAATTATCTTCCATTTAAGTGCGCTAGCTTGACATTTTCTGCGCAGCGCGTCAGTTGAGTCCCAATAATCAACATAATATCTGTCATTGTAGGAGGATGAAATTAAACGATTGTACGGTATATAGAAATTTTTGGCAATCATGATATTTATTTTATTATTATCATCCTTTGCAGATAGTCAGTTACAATCAAATTTTCACTACAGTTGAATTTCCTACATGATCTGAGAAAATTAACAAATTGGGTCATTGTGTTTATACACAAGTGATATCAAAGGACCACGCAACCCAACTTTTCATCATAAAAACCATGGTAACATATTACAAGGGATTTCTAACTTTAATTGTAGTATGGTTCAAATTGTGAATTAAACTGATATGAAAATATTCATTACCGAATACCGACTAAAATTTGTAATGCACTTTCCAAAATGTTGGACTTCTGCACAGGAAAAATAATGGTTGCATGGAACCTTGAGAGTCCATATTACATGGATTATAATGGTATGTAAGCTTGTGTTATTTCTTCTCATTAATGTATAGGTTTTATTTACATTTCTGTTGTGTTGAAGTGAGACAAATTGACGAACTATTAATTTATTGTATTTTGAGTATGATGCGGGAAGTGGGCTAAATTAATTAATAATTGATCAAATGATAATGATGAGAATAAGTGAAAACAAAGTGAGATTCAATCATTTAGGTATATCATGGGAATTTAAAATGATTGTTGCTACATGGGCTGGAAGTTTCAAAATCCATTTACAAATAAACATCACCAGTAACAACGATGTGTACATGTATTTTTAGTACTCCGCAGCATTAGCCCAGTGGACTAATGTCGAGGTAATAACGATGTGAATTCGAAGCTCGGAATGCCATGCTAAGGATTTACCATGTGCATATGCTAAGATCAGCCACTTATGTGGTACCCGTGAATCGGACCAGGTGTTCTAGGTGGGTTTTACGGCTCCAGTCTGCGCCTCCTGAACAAATTCAAGAAAAAAAAACATGTCCACTACTATATGGATGTGTATGTGTATTTTTAGTGTGGAAAACATGTAATGTATACTATATATACCATTAAACGCCTAATAAAAATGCATGGATTTCTTTGAAAACAAATTGTGTTAGCGCGAAATGCATGGATTTCTTTGAAAACAAATTGTGTTACACACACATGCGTACGCACACACACGTGTGTGTGTGTGCGCGCGCGTGTGTGTGTTCCGTTGCACCCCAAACAATGCGACATCCCTTCTAGATCCATTTATTCATTATATATTTTTGTTTCCCTCTGTCCGATAGCTTTTTCGCAACTCTCATTTAATTAAATATAATCCTTTGGCTGAAAGTGAAGTGCATTTAGGGTTTACCATGTGCATACGCTAAAATAAGTCACTTATGTGGTGCCCACAGACCAGGATAGGTGCACTAGGGGGTTTTATGGCTCCGGTCGGTTTCCCCTTGAACAAATTCAGAAAAAGAAACTGAAGTGCATTTTGGATGCTCCCAATCCATGGTTCCGTGGAGCGACCAGTGTAACACAAAACTAGACACAATAACTATATAACATACAGTAGATACATGTTTTCTAAAGTTTAATCAAATCTGTTCGCCGGTATTTCTAAAACAGAAAAAGGGGTGGTCCATCCTGCTATCTGATTGAGCCAAGTAGGGGACAATTATCTACACAAATTTTTATTTACTTTGTGTTCAATTGTGTTACAGCCTTACAGGAAGATCTCCCGTTATTGATAAATATAATTTAGTATATTTATGGGTTATAAATAGTTAAACTTCCTTCCGTAGACATTGGCTACTGCTTACTGCAGTAATGATTTTTATTGCCATCGTAGTTTTGGCTAACAATTTGCCAACTAACATTTTCTTTCTACCTGTGTGTCTGCTTAGCCTTTGATGGCCATGTCAATTTTTATTTATTTTTCCTTATCCATTGGCAGCCATGATGGAAAGTTTAATAACCTTTCTACATATGCACATTTCTATTTTTAATGGCATCCTCAACTTTACTCTTTTTCACTAATATTCTTTTTTATTTTTACCTTTTAACGTAGACTAACTTTTTGTTAGAACTCATAATCCATACTAAAATTTCGGCTTCTGACATGCTTCTAAGTGGTCACAAATTTCTCTTTATCGAAAAATTACATCAAAATCTAGACCAATATGTCAATTTCGAATAATGTAATTTTTGGTGCTTGACAATTGATGCATTTGTTTCGAAGAGACTCAATATTGGCTTTTTTTTTAGAGTACAAGAGATGGTGCATAAGCGCTATATGCAGGAAAGTGTTGCTCGTGGAAGCTGAAACTTATGTTCTAGCCTCATTGACTTCATCAAAATTGCATGTCTGGTTGACTAGGGTGTGTTTGGTTAAAAATGAGTTTTGTGTTTTTAGTTTTCAAAATTAATTACAAAATCTTTAAAGGTGTAGAAGGAGAAATAGTATAATGAAAGCAAGATGGAGGGGACCGCGGAGGGGATGTAGCAATCATGAAACGAGGATTTGGTCTCCATATTTCTCTCATTTCTCAAAACATGAAAAATGGATAAAAGTTGTTTTTTTATTCTGTGTGTTAACTTTGTTTTCTAAAATTGTTGTTTTCCATGATTTACATGCGTTGTGCACATTTTTGTATAAACGAAAACCCAAAACTTAAAATGGTAAACCAAACACTACCTAAGTTTTTGACACAAATTAGTGGTTGCATTATTCATGAATAATATGCCGCTTCTTCTATGTGTTATTACCATATATTGGATTTGTTATGCTGTTACTACTTCCTTGATAAATATTTTTTTTCTGGCATTAGGGATGGCTGCGTGATGTTATCATGTTAACTTCTTTAGAATATTGTAGACGTAATATATGTAGATGAGGATTTGAGATGCAACGGATACACATGATTCTTCATATTGGAAATAGGAAACACTTGAATAAATTTGTTCAAAAATAGGAAAGAAAATTAATAATTTGTGAGAAATATATTCATTTATGAAATCTATTAATTATAATAAAAAACAAGGAAAACAAATGTGCCGATTTAAACAGTTTCGAATCGCACTATTTCAAGTAACTTCTCATTTGCTTGCTCTATGTTTTTACTTAATTCGTTGCCATCTGTAGCCTCTTCTATTTTGGCCTTTTTAGGCCTTTTGCATTCTTCTTCCTCCGATTCCTTTCCTACGACTGCTTTTATTTCTCCACTTCTACTTACTCCTGGAACATTCTCATCTATTCTTTTCTGCGAACCATCAAATAAGGCTTGGTAGTTCTTCCTTCGTTCTTACCAGTTACCACCTACTTGGCTTGCCATTTTGCATTCCTTTCGTTTTTTCCTCCGCTCAGGGCATATGTCACCATATCCATATTTTTGGAATGGGTTGCATAGAGATTATTGCACCATACACTTTTGGACTCATGGTTAGTATCCTCAGATTTACTTAAAAGCGCATGGATGAATGGTTTCTAGCTTTCTGCAACATGAATTTACTGTATAGGTTTCCATGTTTGATTAGTATATATTTTTCCTATAGATTTTGCCATTTTTAGTACCTCTCTATGTGTTTGAGTCTATGTGTTACTTGATTTTCCTCTGAACCGAACTCTGATATTTTTTACTAACAGTCTCCTTCGATTTAATAAATCATTATCCTTCTGTTACTTTTATGCATTGTAGCTATTTTACAGATTGTGTTCTTCTTTTGTTTGCTAAAGTAGAATTAATTTTCGGTGTATCACGTATGTCATAAACATCTGCATGTAATAGTGCAGCGGGAAGTTCAAATCCTTTGTATATTAAGGTTTCCTTATATTGAACCAAGCCTTCTTTTAGTTTGCAAATCCCTTTTTATCTATATACGGATTGAAAATTCTGGCTTATTCTAACATTGGGAACCCATTTTCCTTTTGCAGCTTTTACTCCTTACATGAAGTTGTGACATTCTTATATTTTATGCTGCCATATTTGGATAGCTGCCATCCGGTACTTTGTAAAATTATAGTCTGCTCACTTAAATCACAATATTAACCCAACAAAACAATTAGGACAATGGTAAGAAATTTAAAACTTATTCTGTTTTCCGAAAAAAAAAAAAAACCAGTATTTGTCATTCAATGTTACAGCTTACAATAACTCATGGATAACTAACACTGCAACTCATTTGGAATTAGGACAAGGGCGAACTAAGATTTAAAATATTTTCCATCAGCCAGCTGGCAGTGAAGCAATGTTTGAGTTTCGACCAACCAACTACAAGATTAACAATCCTGATACCTTTTTGACTGCCAGACGAATAATTAGGAAGTCTTAACAACTTAATTGAAACAGAACATCAAAAACAAGTGACTGACGGAAAAATTAGATATGTGATTCTGTAAACTAAGCAATCAATTACTGCTGGTAGCGTGTTTAAAGCACAATAAATCAATGACCTCCTGACTACTCTCACATAACAAATGCCTGCACGTCGCTGATGAAGTCATAGGCAGCATGACAAATGAAAAGTTAAAATATCACTGGACGACAAAGGGGAAAAAAACTATATAACAGGTGATTTATGTTGGAAATAAACTTGGTTTTAAGGAAATAAATAAATTTGGTTTTAATAGGAAACACTATGGAATAAAGTTAATTATTTTATTAAGGGAAAGTTAAAACATATGATAAGAAATTTTAGATTTATCAAATGGAGAATTATACAGTTGCTTTGTTGAGGAAAGTAGAAATTAGAGAATAAAAGAAAACTCTAGAATACGAAGACTCTAGATACTTGACTATCTTATAAAAGAGTTGTATTCTCTCATTTGTAATCAAGTTGTATGAAGAAAAAGTGCAGAACTAAAAAATGTAATCTTTCATTTATTCTACGTTTTATCTCTATCCTCCTCTCTATATCCAAATTTCCAACAATTTACCCACCAAATGAGTACCAGTCAATTTCAATATTTTTTAATACATCTGTTTGAAAATGCACAGGATGAGGAACTTGATGTTGGATACAGACATTGATGCAGACCGGACGCTAATACCGACAACAAGGGATTATAATCAATGTAAGTCTCACTATACTCGACCATGTTTAACAGCCTAATGGTTGCCCATACATTTTTTGTCCAATCTGGTGGCCTCTACTGCCAGGATGCTGCGCAGGATACACCGGCCGCTAAGTCAACCACTGGCAAACAAGTAACCAAGCGACAAAAGAAGGGTGTCCGTGTGACAGATAACGAAGATTTGTAAATGGCAGCAATATCTCAGACTATCAACTATCAAAAGTTTGATGTTTTCCACCAATTTGTAACTTCTGCATGCTACTGTTGGTTATTCTTATCATTTAAATCTTGTGTATATAATGTAATACCTGCATATAATGTATTGGCAAATATATTACTATGTACATATATTGAATGACTCAACTACTTCTTGCATTCTAAAATAAATAAATAGTCTGTTGTGTGCTTCCTGCCTAAACATGTATACCTGTTGTAGCTACATAATTCAACCATTTTCATTGGCTTATACATCGATAATATGTTCTCAGCGTCACTAGATCATGGATATATTTTAACCAATACATTTTGCACTTCGAACATTTTAATCACACAAGCGTAAATATTACGATGTACTGATTATTCAAGTTTATATGTATTCTCCTGGTTAAGTTTGAATTACGAAAAACAAGTACACTGAATTGAAAATATAACCAATCTCAGTACCCGATATTTTGCTTCTATGGTAGACTGAATTCCATTTTTGCAGCTATAACGTTCCTTTTCTATTTTTTCCCACAATTAAACTTTTTTCCACTTCGGTCTAAAACGTGCACACTGCACGACATTTGGCAACCAAACAAATAAGAGCAGAATGAGTGAAGTGTAGTGGAGGAATTTTGATTCAAGACCGCTCAACTCAAAAATCCCCAACGCCGCGGAAAACGAGATCATGGTAATAGTGCAAAAACAACCAATCGAACAATCTCAATCTTATCCAAGCCAATCACAATCACCAAATAATGGAAATAATAGAGCAATAACGAGAAACTAAATCACACAGAGATTTATAGTGGTTTCACCGACGTCTTGTCAGTGTACGTCCACTTTGAGAGAGAAACCTTTATTAATATCAATAGAAAAGTACAAGAGATTGATTACAATGATCAAATTTACTAGAAAAAGTTGATTTTGTGGAGAAAAGAATTGAAGAAGACTAGGATTGCCAAAATTCTAATTAGAATAAATCTTGATCTAATCTCTTGATTTTTGTGTTATCTCCTTTTGGATTTGATGTAACTTATATAGGCATAGAGAAGTATATGGAAATTCCCAAAATATCCTCTAGATCCGAAATATTCTCCAGATCCAAAATATCATTCAGATCCGAAATATTCTCCAGATCCAAAATATCCTCCAGATCCAAAATATTCTCTACAATAGTATCGCATACTTCAACACTCCACCTCGATACTATATCCATCTACATCACAACCTTCAATGCACCCAAGCATTTCCTTCTATCTTCAATCAAGAAAGCTTGAATGTTTCCCCAATGAACTCCGGCATAGCCACCGCCCATTGCACTTCACTAACGAGTTCAGGCATAGCCCCCACCCGTCAATAAAGTGTTGAAACATCCAACTCCTAAACCAGTCCCACCGAAAGACAATGTACTCGGGAGTGAAAACGAGTACTTACCATGAAGATAGAACAACAACCTCTCACCGATACTCTTCTACACTCAAGTTTCTCTCTCAACTGTGCCACCCCATGGCACCTAGCATCTCTCCAAGCGAATTAAGTTCGAGTAATGCTCGAACTTCCCAACCGGTAACGCCTTAGTGAACATGTCCGCTGCGTTATCCTTTGTGTGTACTTTCCGAAGGCATACTTGCTTGTCTTCGTCCATGGCTACTAGAAATGACTCCCTTACTTCAATATGCTTCGTCCGTGAGCTAAATGCCAAATTCTCAGCCAAGTGAATAGCGCTTTGGCTATGACATTGAACATCAACACTATCATGTTCAAAACCCAAGACACACAACAATCGCTTCAAATAGAGTGCCTCCTTTGACGCCTCTACCGCAGCTATCAACTCCGCCTCCGTAGTGGATAAAGCAACTACGGTTTGCAATCTTGATCTCCAACTAATGGCTGTACCACCAAGAGTGAAGACATATTCAGAAGTTGATTTTCTTCGATCCCTATCACCAGCGTAGTCTGAATCACGGTAACCAACCAAAATGCAATTCTTCTGTTTACTACCCCAAAAAACAAGGCCATGAGATGCTGTACCTTTCAAGTATCTCAAGATAAGCTTCACTGCTTCCCAATGCGATTTCCCCGGATTAGCCATGAACCGAGTAACCACCCCGACGGCATTTGCAATATCGGGTCTTGTACACACCATGACATACATCAAACTTCCAACCGCACTAGCATATGGCACCTTTGCCATGTAAGCCTTGTCTTTCTCCTCGATAGGTGATCCCTTACTCGAAAGCTTTATATGCAAAGGTAAAGGTGTATTTGACGCCTTTGCATCCTCCATGCTAAACCGACAAAAGCACTTTCTTAATGTACTCATTTTGAGTTAATTTCAACTCAAAATGCTTTCGATCTCTTACTATTTCCATGCCCAAGATCTTCTTTGCTTCTCCAAGGTCTTTCATCTCGAACTCCGCCTTTAATTTCTCTTTCAACTAGTTGATTTCTGCCTTGTCCTTAGAAGCAATGAGCATATCGTCCACATACAAGAGTAAATACACCCAGCAATCATTTCCTAACCTCTTGAAGTAAACGCAAGCATCCTTGATGCTTCGATGGAAGCCACTTTCAAGCATGAAATGATCAACTCTCTTGTACCATTGCCTAGGTGATTGCTTCAAACCATATAGTGATTTCTTCAACTTGCAAACTAGTTCTGACTTACCTTCTACAACAAACCCTTCTGGTTGCTCAATGTAGATGTCTTCATCCAAGTCTCCATGCAAGAAGGCGGTTTTCACATCTAGTTGCTCCAACTCCAAGTCGTGAATAACAACTAATGCAAGTAATATCCGGATAGAAGTATGTCTCACAACCGGTGCGAAGATTTCATCATACTCCTTTCCTTTTCTCTGTGCAAACCCCTTAGCCACTAGCCTAGCTTTGTATCTTCCATCGTCCTTCACCGTATATATCCATTTGCACCCAATAGCACGGTTCCCTTGAGGAAGTGGAACCAACTCCCAAGTCTGGTTCTTTATCAACGATTGCATCTCTTCCTCTATGGCGCAAATCCACTTCGAGCTATCATTCGAACCCATGACGTCATCAAGGTCCATCGGCTCATTTTGGACTACATGAAGAGCATAGTCCAAATTCTCACAAAAGCTAAGATAGTTCCAATCACCATATCTTTCGGGTGGCCTTATAGCACGCCGACCAACCCGAGTAGCAATACCATCACCCGGTCTTCCTTCAGCTCCACCTTGAACTGAATCTTCTCTAGGCTCGTGCACATCACCAACACTACTAGAGGAATCCTGTGGACTATGTGATGTAACATCAACTGCATTCACCTCGCAAGCACCTCCAACAACTCTACTCTCTCTAGGTCTGAAAGTGGGAATAACTTCCTTCTCCTTTGATTCACCATGAACCAAATCCGGAACATCCTATGAGCCTTCGTTCTCCTTGAACATAACCGACTCATCAAAAGTAACATGATGAGAAACCATAGCATTCTTCGTTTCCGGATTCCAAATCCGATAGCCTTTGACTCCATCCATATAACCAAGCAAAATCCCTTTGAAAGCTCTAGGTGAGAGCTTATCATTTCCCGGATCATGCACATAAACAGGACTGCCAAATATACGAAGATAACTCAAGTCAATGCTCTTCCCCTTCTACACTTCCTCCGGAATTTTGTTATCAATAGCTGAGCATGGAATTCGATTAATAATATGCACCGCGGTTGACAAAGCTTCGGCCTAAAATCCCTTAGACAAACCCGATGTCAATTTCAAGCATCGAGCTTTCTCTAGTAGACTTCGGTTCATTCTCTCCGCCACTCCATTAGATTGCGGATCTCCTGGTGTTGTAAAATGCCTCCGAATACCATGATGCTTGCAAAAATTCAGAAATTCTCCGGAAACATACTCGCTGCCATTATCGGACCTAAGAACCTTCAAAGTCTTTCCGCTCTCATTCTCAACAAGAGCCTTCCATTCTTTGAATCTTGCAAATGCCTCCGACTTGGCCTTCATTACATACACCCAAACCTTTCGAGAAAAATCATCAATGAAAGAAATATAATATCTTGCTCCTCCCAAAGAAGCTACAGGCATTGGTCCCCAAACATCCGTGTGCACATACTCAAGAATCTCTCTTGAATCATGTTTTCCTTCACCGAATGATACTCTAGTTTGCTTCCCCATGACACATTCCTCGCAAAATTCTAACTTGCTGAAACTCTCACCATCAATCATCTCCCTTCGACAAAGAACATCTAAACTCTTCTCCGAGACATGACCCAATCTCAAATGCCACAACCGTGTAGCATCTAAGCCACGAGAACTATCAACACTGACACAAGTTTCGCCTTGCACGGTCACTCCTTGAAGCAAATAAATACCATGAGTTCTAGCACCCTTCATAACCATAAGCGCACCCTTCGAAACCCTCAAGCTATCACTCTCAATAGTGATCTTGCAACCTAAAGAATCCAACTGTCCCAAAGAGATAAGTGACTTCCGTAGTCCCGGAACATAGCGCACATTAGTGAGAGTACGAACCACTCCGTCAAACATTCGAATTTGCACGGATCCAATGCCTTTCGACTTGCAAACTGCACCATTTCCCATAAGAATTGAATTTCCTTCTCGATCAACATAAGAAGAAAAACAATTCCTATTAGGCGTCATGTGATATGAAGCCCCCGAATCAAGCACTCATTCGCTGCCCGAAACGTCCGATGCTACAGCCGACAAAACATCTACGTCTTCCTCACCAACATCTCTCTCCACCGCAACTGATGAAGATGCTACTTCCTTCTTCCCCTTGTCTGGACAATCATTCTTCCAGTGACCAGGTTTCTTGCATATAAAGCACTTGCCATTTCTTTCCTTCGATTTTCCTCTTCCACCGGGCTTCTTAGACTTAAAACGCCCCCGGTTTCCCTTCTTCTCTGACTTTTCTTTCTCCGCAAATAGACCTTGACCATTATCAGCACCACTACTACCATCACTCAGCTCCTTCATCTGATCTCGCAACTCCTCACTAAGAAGACCCGTCTTGACATCATTTAGAGTCAATGTATCCCAGCCATAGATCAAACTGTTTGAGAACCCAGTATAGCGCTCAGGCAACGAACATAGCAATATCATCGCCTTCTGCTTCTCCTCAATCTTCAAATCTACCGCCTTCATCTTCATCAGCAAATCATCAAACACATTTAAGTGCGCCTTTAGCGAAGTTCCTTCCTTCATCTTGTAGGTAAAGAAAGTCCGCAACAAGATCAGTCGATTTGTGAGTGATTTCTTCATATACAACTCCTCCAACTTGTTCCAAATACCTTTAGCAGTCGTCTCACCACTAATTTCGGAAATAACATTCTCTCCCATGGCAAGTTGAAGTGTAGTGAATGCTCACTCTTCCATTTCTTCTCTCTCCACATCTGAGATGTCATCTGGCAATAAATGTGTATCAAACACTACGCGATGTACCCGATTCTGCCTAAGAACCGCTTTCATCTTCCACTGCCACTTTTCGAAATCATTATCGCCATTCCACTTGTCGATAACCAATTGTGAACCAGCAGCTGCATACGACCCACGTACATAAGGAGCTACACCACTTGGACCAACTGTTGATGAATTATTTGAACCTGATTCCGGCATTTCTACAACTATCTACCAACACCAATGCTCTGATACCAAATGTAGTGGAGGAATTTTGATTCAAGGCCGCTCAAATCAAAAATCCCCAATGCCGCGGAATACGAGATCGTGGTAATAGTGCAAAAACAACCAATCGAACAATCTCAATCTTATCCAAGCCAATCACAATCACCAAATAATAGAGCAATAACGAGAAACTAAATCACACAGGGATTTATAGTGGTTCCACCGACGTCTTGTCAGTGTACGTCCACTTTGAGAGAGAAACCTTTATTAATATCAATAGAAGAGTACAAGAGATTGATTACAATGATCAAATTTACTAGAAAAAATTGATTTTGTGGATAAAAGAATTGAAGAAGATTAGGATTGCCAAAACCCTAATTAGAATAAATCTTGATCTAATCTCTTGATTTTTGTGTTATCTCCTTTTGGATTTGATGTAGCTTATATAGGCATAGAGAAGTATATGGAAATTCCTAAAATTTCCTCTAGATCCGAAATATTCTCCAGATCCAAAATATCCTCCAGATCCAAAATATTCTCCAGATCCAAAATATCCTCCAGATCCAAAATATTCTCCAGATCCAAAATATTCTCTACAATAGTATCGCATGCTTCAACATGAAGTGTCATCTGCGTTGGCAGGGAAGCTGTACTACTAAAACCTTTGTACTAATTGTAATGAGATAATAAAAACGTTAAGCTACTTGCACTATACGCCTGGGACTACTACAATTGAACTTCCTCTCCAATACTTCCTCACTCAGTGTTAGCTTCGTTAGAAGCTTACATTTAACTGACTCACTATTACCAAAATTAAAATCTTATTAACCAGTATTCCAATATATGTACATTCGCTCGATTCCATTATATTTCTGGTAATCAGAACCCAGTTTTGAAATTTATAATTTGCTACTTCCTATTTTTTCCATATCAATTTTTACACATTTACACTTCTTTAGTTCTAAACTTGCGATTTTATAGTATACGTCCTACTTTTATTTCCTAGACAGAAACCAGATTAGTTTGAAAACTTAATGCCAGCATGGAACATAACACATGACACTAAGACATTTTTACTGAATGAAGACGATTTTAGAAAGATATATTTTTGTTACCCTTTTAACCTTCTCACACTACTACTATACAAATACGTCTGCGTATTCCTATCGGTGCACATATCAGTATAACCTGTTTCCAAAGGATGAATTAAATATGCGCAAAAAAGTAAAACTACTACCCAACGACAAGCACAATCTTCATTTACCCAATGTTCTAAAAACATTAAATAACAATGTCCTATATGCGAAGCATGGGCCACATTATAGTATATTATATATTATATATAATATAATGGCCTGAATAGAACGCGTCGCGCAGCGACCATGCGTGAATTTCGATCATTAACTTCGAATGGACATACGGAAGATCCGATCGTCGGATTCTCCTAAAACTGGAGTCTTTAGGTTCCTATCGAGAAGAGCTTTCCAACGAATATAAGAGATTTGAAATCTAATGGTTAGATTTGGATATATGTCCAAAACAAATTTGGAAAAGGTCGTTGTAAGTCAGTTCGATGACCGTTTATGGAAATCGACTGTACGGGCCTTGATAAAATTATTAAAAATATCAATAATTTGTGTAAAATCATAATAAATGATTTGGAAAGAATTGGGATGAAAATTTCCATATTTGAAAAGATAAAAATATATTTTTATCAAAATGAACTAGTTATGAACTAGAATTATAATCCAATATTTTTAAATAAATAAATTGGATTTGGAATGGTTTTAAAAATAACCAGAATTTCCAATATATGAATTGGAATGGATTTGAATCGAAATTATCTTTGGAATATTTCGATATTGGATTTTGTGATTATACGGACATTGTGTAGGAATTTGGAAGATATATATATCGTTATTCCAATACGATGTTTGTTGAGTTCAGAAATTGATATTGAATATAAGCCGATATACTTTCTATTCAGAGTCTTGTATTTAATATCAAATGGGATTTTAGGTTTTTCGTGAACGATATCTTCAGTAACACTTTTCTTGAACCCCATATGAAGAGAATAATCTTTTAATTAAGATTGTTAGGGTTTCCAATTATATTTAATAATTGGAATAAAAATGGAATGTGAATTGGGT
The DNA here is from genome assembly GCA_030737875.1 of Allium sativum. Classification (NCBI taxonomy): domain Eukaryota; kingdom Viridiplantae; phylum Streptophyta; class Magnoliopsida; order Asparagales; family Amaryllidaceae; genus Allium; species Allium sativum. The sequence goes on from CM060924.1 coordinate 667,075,225, forward strand.
TTATCGTGAACTGTGTTTTAACGACATTCGTTCTATAACCCGATTTACAGTGAAATGTGATTTGGAATTTATAAATCTTTTGTTGAGATTTAAAGGAGATTTTTTTTTCAAAAGTAAAGTTTTCCAGTTTAACATATTAAATTGGAATTGAATGGAATTCGATTTGGTAATAATCGAAGTGAACTTCTGTGGAGGATGGTTGTTACTATATATGGAATTTAAAAGGCTTTGCCGTTATTCCATTTATTTTATCGGTTGGATACGAAAGTTTATATCGATTATGTATATCGATCTGTTTCCATGAAAATTCCTTTGTTAATGGAATGAGATTTTGGGTTTAACGTGAGTTTTGTTTTAAATGAGATTAGTTCTTTAACCCAATTAAAGATAAGATTAATTTTTTAACCTTGAAGAAAATCATTAACTAATGATTTTTGGAAATTAAAACTGAATTAGAGTTTTAATGAATCTTTAATTAGATTGATAGGTGAATTTGATAACTAAAATTATCAAATTCAATAAATGATCGAGAATGGGGTACCACCAGCTTTACTCCAAGCGAAAGTTAAATCTTTAATTATATTTGAACATGAAATGGTAATTGAATTTACCGATAACACCGTGGTGTTAGATATGAAGTATTACCAGTTTTGCTTCATGGGATGAATAGGTTGGGATTGGGAAATTAAACAAAAGATTACTTCGGTAAGGTGCGCTAATCCAGATTAGTTTGGAAAACCTTAATATGGTTTAAAATGATATCCTAAGGGAGATTAAAAAATAAATTTTAAAGAATTTAACTATGATAAAATTAATGGGAACCTTTCCCAAAGTATAAGAATATTTGAACGAAAGAGTATTCCGAATTGGAATGAGGCGTATGTTGTGTTTTTATAGCACTTGTTTATTATATACGCGAGTCATTTGGAAAGTCCGGGTTTATCCCATTCTGAATAACTGAACTAGCGATGAGTCGACGATGAAGATGGTGGTTGAAGACCGGAGGTCTTCACATCATTTGGATGATTACTGATATCTTGATTGGGTTGTACACCCAAGACAAGGTAATAAGTGGTGATCGTTCCAGGCGTACTTGGAGATCGACCGGATATGCAAAGACCTCTCTCCTGTATTTGACATACGGAACGAGGAATAAGGTGCCTCCGGTTTCGTTCAGACCCAGAACGAACTTGTAAATGGATGTGCGTCTGACATCATATTTCATTCTGTGTGATTGATAGACATTGGTTGCATAGCGTGAATTGCCTATGTGGCATGCTGAGATGCAAATGATCAAGGCTTTTATTGAAAAGCAGAGTCTTGTGGTTGATGATCAAAGCACGGCTTTAATATAGTATAGCTTTGTGTAGCTTTAATTCGTGAGCCTCACACCCCGGTGTGAACCAAAAATGGGAGAGGACATCAGGGAGAGCATGTGTTTCCTTCTATTTAGGAGTGGTTTTTGGGTTTTGCACGCCCAGGCGTTTTACTTATGTCGATGATGGATAGCGTGGCGCCTCAGTTATAATGGCACTGCAGGGCCGATGGATGATATGGTCTTTATACAGACCAGACTTACACCCCATAGGGAAGGGAAACGCATGTTCAGGCATTTTAATTCACCCTTTGCACTTCAGGTGGACCGGCCTTGATGATCCAAGGGCCCACCTGAGTCTGGGTCCTGAGACATGAGCTAGATTGTCTCGAAGCGGTAAGGACAATCCCTTGCCTTGGTTCACAGATGGAAATCCAACTTCCAATACGTGACAATTGCGGTTTTGATTGTATAGCCTAGTATTGGCGACATGATATATGGTACCCATGCCGTCTAGGATTGATACATTTATATTTAAAGTTGTTTTATACACTATGCACTTATAATAGTATCAAATTATTTGTTTTAATGTACCCAGCATGTTTGGTTATTATAAGGGAAAACCCTATCCTCTGGCTTGCGTTGCATTGTGTGATGGGACTTAGGTCTTATAATAGCTTCATTTTTCCAAAAACATTACGCTGTTTTGTTATGTGCACTGGTATTCTTGGGAGGAAACCCATTCTGTGTTATACGGCGTGGTCCCTTGATTTACTTTATTTTAACGTAAAGTTTTAAATAATTTTTTTAGTTCTCACACTAGTAACATGACTGACCTGGAGTTTATTGTTTTAACCTAAACTCTGGGTGCCCCTATTTTCCACACGGGCAGCTAGTAGTTTTGGTTTTGCAGATTTATGTTCACAGGATCCTGGTTTACAGTTGGAATGATTTTTGGAAAGCTCTGCATCCGTGTATCTTTTTCAGTTGTGTTTGTATTATTTTTCCGCTGCTATGTACTGTATTTTAATCTATGATATTTATCAAATGTATATTATTTGTTCATACTCTGTATATTCTTGTACTCTGATGTAAATTGTTGTAATAAGCAATGAAATGTTCTTCTGTTTATGTTCTGATTTGTCGTGTTCTCATTACAATTCGGTCTTTCCTTCACGGGGAAGTTCGGGTCGTCATATAACTGTCTTTACTTAATTCCTTAATTAACTGGATTCTTATTAAATACCAATTTGGTTTAACTTCTTTAATACATTTATTTGCAAATCTTGGGTTTTATTACAGTAATGCAATTATCAATTGCTTGAAACTTAATTCAAACTCAGTTATCCACTTAATCAAAATTATTTAGGATTGCCTATTCAAAAATCCATCACATTTGGTTATAAGCCTCTTTTTAACCTTTATTTTTCATATTCAGATTCATTATCAAAAACCTTATACAGAAATCCCTTTTTTCAAAGTTCAGCTTAAATCTTTTACAACTTGATTGCTTGCTAAATGAAGTTCATTTAAAATGATAATATCTTTAATTATTATTAATTAAAATAATAATTAACTTTAACCTTTACTGAAATAAAAACTATTAGCTAAATAGAGATTAGTTAGTTACCTTTAATAGGTCATTAAAATAATTATTACTTTTATAAATAATAAACTACCTGACCATAGCCTTAAATAAAGATTAATTAACTTTAAGACAATTGTTAGCTCAAAGAATTATTTGTTAATAAATGTTTCTATTAAGTTAAATAACACTTTCATTTGAAATAATTGACTAAGTCAACTTGAAATTACAGTTAACTATTACCTGGTTTCCCTTAATAGTTCTTATTAAATTAATTAAAAATATAATAAATTAAATATAAACTCACCTAATATTTTTCTCAAAATCAATTATCCTAAATCATTAAACATTGTTAAATTTCCAACTTACTCACTTATAAAATTTGTCAAAAACATAAGATATTACTATATAAATCATTTAATAATATTTTATAAAACTAATTATAAATATTTCTTTATAGACCTACTATTTTTTTATACAACTTATAAAATATACTTGAAAATCTTGCTTTAGTTACAAATAAATTTTATAACTTAAACTACGTCGAGTTGCTTGATGGCAAATGGTGTCTTAAAAAGACATAAAGCTGTAAACATTTCAGATTTAATTTAAAATCAATTCTTTAAATTTCCTATGGTATTTAAGGGCCAAACTACTGTTAAAATACCAAACTTTTGAAACAAGGATTTATTTCATATAATTTCACATTCGACCAAATATAGTCAACATATATGATAAACATTATCAATATAAGTGAGGAACCCTGTTAGATCCCTCCAACCTGTTTTTCCTTGCATTCAAATAGATTACCTCTAATAAAACCATTCACTTAATATGACAATATATTTATCATTGTCCATCTCGATTGACGAAAATAGTCAATTCAACTACTAATTTCAATAATTAACCAATAACAACAATCCAAACGTCCAACTATTCGTGTAATACGTTTATATTATTATAAAACAAACCAATAAGGTAAGATACCTCAATTGATTCCAATCGTTAAAAATAATGATTGATTTCAATTAAATTAAATAAACGTTTAATTTAATCAGTTCGGTCAATATATAAAATATATATTTAGTAATCATCCAACAATAAATAACCATAGAACAAGAAATATTAAATCTGACTTATGTAAAAATTGTAACACCCGTAATTTTAACAACACTAAAGATGATAAATTAAAAGAATACTTAATTAAATATTCAGAATTAAGTGAAATGGACTGCGCCATTGCGTTCGTCTCAGAATCCTGCTTGAGATAGACACCTAGTTTGCGTAAAACGGATACCATATGAAGAAGTTATTACGGTTTGAAGTTTGTATATACATAAGAAGAATATATACGAATAAAATAAGTCCAGAATTTCAAAACATTTCAAAATCACGCGGAATGCCTAGGCGGCAAAATTCCTGCTCTGGGTGTCGACCTAGGGGTCGACACCATCATAGGGGTGTCAACACCCATGTCGACACCCACAAAGGGGAGTCGACCATCATGTCGACACCCCCCAGATCCGAGGCAGATTCCTACTTCTGAACGTGGACTGATTTCTGGTTTGGATTCGTTGGTTTTAGGCTATAAATAGGACCCTATACCCATTGTTTTCTTCACATAAAAACAATGGAGGACTAGATGTTGCCTGTGCCTAGACTAAAATAGCTTGTTCTTCTTCCACAACGGGGGTTAAACTAATTCAGAGATCTATTATTCAACATCTGCAATTCTTCTTCTATTTCTTAGATCCAATCACAGTGAGTCTACGTTAATTTTAGACCTAAATACTTAAAAGTAAATCTTGGCATGACTATAACTTGGATCTAAGCCTGTGACTATTTGAATCATATCAGATCTGCTATAACCTGTGTATTTAAGTTATTCTGACATGACTATGAACTAGATCTAAAACTATTCTATTTATCATGTCAGATATGCCAATGTTAGTTGATCTAATTCATTGCTTAGATCTAATCACGTCTGTTTATGATGTCCCTATTATGTCAAAATCAGTTCTATTATCACATGTTCATCATATCTGCTCCTTTATGCCTATCTTATCATTATGCCCAAGTTTTTCACTGTTAGTTGGTATTCCTATTTTACCGTCATATGTCAATCCTATTATTATGATTATATTTGTTCTCTTCCCTTCTTCTTTTCCCTTTTTATTTTTATAGCCGGGCTACCTTCGAGCATAGGCATGTCGCTGAAATATGCGAACACGTTAAATTGGAAAAAGGGGAAAACGTTAAATTTGGGGCATAACTTACATTGGGAAATTTGGGCATAACTTGAATGTAATGAATATGGATTTGGGGCATAAACCAAACTTTGATTAAAGACCTTAATTTGGGTTATATGATTCATTATGAACATGACTTAGGAAAGAGGAATGAAAACCTATAACGACATAGGAATAATTGATTAATAATGAAGATGCCTAGAATTACGGTAATTAGAAACTGTAACAGCACTTAGATACGAGGTTAGATTACACTTGTGGGGGAAGTCTTCCCGAAACCGACTGGCATATCCAGCGACCACAAGCGGTGAATCTAATGTGAGGGGTCTAAGTGCATAAACACGAGACGTGCTAAGACACGAGGTTAAGCCTGACTTGTGGAAGAAGTTTGCCCGGACCCAACCGGCATATCCAACATCCACAAGTTGTAGCCTTAATGTGGGTGGTCTATTGTATTATAACCATAAATGAATATGGTAATAAACATACTTAACCTAATTGAATCCTTAGGGATTGGATGAATATGTTAACTTGAATAGGGGTTAAGTAAAATTGTATGAAACTGTGGGAGGGTTAAGTATATTATGGGTTGGTAGGTAATATTTATATATAGGCCCACAAACTTAACCTATGGGGTTATGCAATCTTTTACTCTGGTAACTGGTTAAAAACCTAGTGGGGATGCAAGCATAGAGGAAGCTTGTATCATCTTGTGTGTGGGACCTGTTTCTGTCAGTAACCCATATATAGGTATCAAACGAGTACTTCGAACTAAGTCGGAGTCGAGGCACGCTTATTGGGCTGATTGTAAGAGACCCAAAAAAGGGGACGGTGTCTGACGGCGTGTTCCATCGGGCTCATGTGCGTGCATGGGTCCGCATGTCCAGGAAAATAAGATGTTGTGGCATCAGTAGATATGGTTGTGCACATCCTGGAAATGAAGGGTTGCCACTTTAGGAAGTGATATATCCTACTGTGGGGCCAGCACAAGGTATCTACGAATTAGGGAGCCGATCGATTGGGGTAGTAGTTAGGGTTCATCTAGACTCTGGTATGTTTGGGGGCCAGTTATTATCCTTAGGGGCAACTCCGGTATGTTGGGTTGCTTGTTGATTATATGGGGTTAAACCTCTCATTAGAAGTACGCCTAAGTATGCCATCTTATAGTTGTTGGGATCATCTCATTCTGGTTATACTAGTATCGATGCAGAGAGAAAGGGAAAGTACTATAGAAGCACAGTATACTCTATCATGTTTATCCTATTTACCTTGTCATACCTACCTTTTATGATGTAATCTCTCTTATCCACTTTATATGCTTGTCATGACACTTTTACTTATTTATATTCTAAAAGTAACTGGACTCACTAGACTTTATGTTTGACCTATTTTGTTTCATCTTCTTTCTCTTCCGTTCCCCCTAGGTTCTCAGGGTGAGAATACTCAAGCTTGATCAGGACTCTGCTTTCATCTTGCTTGGAGCTGTTTTAGATGTACGGCTTGGTTTCATATCTCTTTACTATGGCTATGTTTTGGAGATTATGCTTCTTTTATTATTTACTCTGATGTTTTAAGTACAAAACTGAAATTTTAAGTTGATGTACTGGGTTTATGTATTGCATACTTATGATGTAAACATGATGTTTTCTGTTTAATAAAATGTTTTAAAATTCCGTTATTATTTTATATCTATCTTGTAATGTTTCTATTTCTGTTTACCTATAACACTTCACGAAACTTAATGCATTCTCTTAATGAGTGACATTAATGGACGTGTGGTGTCACACTTGGTATTAGAGCTGAAGGTCACCAGATCGGATAAAAGATTTTGAAAATTATTTTCAAAAAGGTTTTAAAAGAAAGAATTTTCAAAATAAAAGTCTGTTTTGGAAACATATTCCCCGAAGCCATATGTAATATCTCTGGATTCTCTACTTGAGTCCTTTTTCATTTTTGTCTAGGGAACCGATTCTTCCTGAAAGGTGTCCTCATTGCGGCATGGTTCCGTAGGCATGTTAAAAATATGGCACATGTCGAAGGGGAATGAAGTGCCTAACCTCCATCTGTAGTCGCAGTAGTTTCACCTACGACTAATTTTTTCGAGCTTCATAAAGATTTCCGAGCGATGAAGGTAGCTTTCGAGAGACTTGTTAGCAGTTACACAAGAATGGAATAACGGAGAATAAGGGAGTTAGGGCTATGGAGCATAGCCCAAGGATGAGAAAAATGATGTCCCAGGAAGGGGACATATATAAAGTTCAAATAAAGGAGGGAAGAAATGTCATGAGCACTTGGGTCATTTGGTCAAGTAATGCAGAAGAAGGAAGAATGTTTGTTTCCGTTGTGGAGAAGTCGGACACTTTTCTACGGAGTGCCCGAAGAAGCAAGGACAAGGTCAAAAGGCAGGACCTTCGTGAGGGCAAGTGCATGCTCTCGTGGCTTGTGCGCCAGACAAAGGTAGGAAAGTTTCCGTCAAAGGTTTGATTTCTCTTTTCAATCATCCAGTTAGAACTCTTTTTGATTCTGGCTCTTCGCATTCATTTATATCTAATTATATGGTTCAGTCTGTGCACCTTAGTACTAGTATGGTTTTGGATCCCATTGTTGTCTCAAACCCCATTGGGGGTACGGCTCATTGTCTATGGTTTATTGGGGTTTGATAATATCTGTGTTAGGCGCCGAGTTTGAGTGCGACGCATATGTGCTTGGTTTTATGGGCTATGGTTTGATTCTAGGGATGGATTGGCTAGTCATGTATGGTGCCATTCTGGATTGTGAGAAGAGGGTCGTTAGACTTTTGACTTGCCATGGGAGGACCCTCGAGATTTCTTGTGACCCAAAGTGGTCTGTCATGCTTAGTTTCCTAGAGTCACTTGATGCATATATCGATGATCTTCTATCTGTACCAGTAGTTTGTGAGTATTATGATGTTTTTGATGAGGTTCAGGGATTGCCTCCAAGGTGCGAGATCGATTTTCGTATATACTTGGTGGACAACGCAAAGCCAGTTGCATTGCCTGTGCTCCATATGGCTCCAAGAGAAAGGAGGGAGCTTAGCAAGCAATTAGGGGAGCTACTTGAGAAAGTGTTTATTAGGCAAAGCGTATCTAAATAGGGTGCTCCAGTGGTATTCGCAACTAAAGAGGATGGTTCGCTTCACTTATGTGTGGACTATAGGGAGTTGAATAAACTCACCAAGAGGAACAGGCACCCACTCCCGAGGATAGATGATCTGTTTGACTAACTTGGTTGTGCATCAATTTTCTCTCAGTTAGACTTGGCCATGGGGTTTCATCAGTTAAGAGTGGTTGAGGACAGTATAGACAAGACTGCTTTTAGGACTCCAGATGGTTTCTTTGAATGGCTCGTTATGCCTTTTGGGTTGATGATTGCATCCGCCTATTTTATTGATTTGATGAGTAGGGTGTTTTAGGAGTTTCTAAATAAGTTCGTCGTGGTCTTTGTCGATGATATCTTAATCTTCTCTAAAAGTGAGGAAGAGCATGCCCAACATTTGAGAGAAGTCTATAAAACTCTTTGTGCACACCAACTTAAGGCAAAGTTCTCCAAATGTCATTTTTGGAGAAAAGAGGTGAGATTTCTAGGGCATGTGGTCTCTAAATATGGGATAGCAGTAGATCCCGTAAAAGTAGCTGTAGTTCAAGATTGGCAGATCCCAAAGAAAGAAACAGAGGTGAGAAGTTTTCTGCGGTTGGCAGTCTATTATAGGAAGTTCATTAAGGACTTCGCAAAGATATCAGCCCCACTCACCAGGCCAACGAAGAAGAATCTGACGTTTTCGTAGGATATATATTGTGATGTTGCTTTCCAATGATTGAAGAGGGCTCTAACAACAGCCCCAGTCTTGACGTTGCCCAATGGGAATAAAGTGTTTACAGTATACACTGATGCATGTGGTTCATAGCTTGGTGCGGTTCTGATGCAAGAGGGAAGGGTAGTATGTTATGAGGGTAGACAGCTAAGAGTTCATGAGAAGAACTACCCTACCCATGACTTAGAGCTAGCTGCCATAGTATTCGCGCTTAAGACTTGGCGTCATTATTTGCTTGGGGAGAAGTTCGAGTTGTACACTGGTCATAAATCACTCAAGTACTCATTCTCATAGAAAGATCTTAATTTAAGGCAACAAAGGTGGATGGAGTTCCTAGCATCTTATGACTTCGAGATTGCTTATACCCCTCGTAAGTGTAATGTGGTGGCTGATGCACTGAGTAGGCAAATGATGGCCTTAAGTCCTCTGTTTGTGGAAAGGAAAAGCTTGGAGTTTATATCGACTTTTGATTTTAGACGCTCCACCGAGTTTTTGCCTGGTTTATTTGCATCACTAGAGGTGCGAGCTACTCTTATGGATTAAATAGGAGATTCACAGCGAAAGGATCCACATATTTCAGACATCTTGGATAGGATCAGTAAAGGGGAGACCTCTAGTCACCTCGGTAGATATTCCATAGACGATAGAGGGTGGTTGCGATAGGATGGAAGGCTTTGTGTTCCCCAAGTTGGGAGTTTGTTGAAGACAGTCCTAAAGGAAGCCCATCATTCTAAGATGACTGTTCATCCAGTCGGTGACAAGATGTATAGAGACATGAAGAGGGTTTTCTTTTGGGCTGGGATGAAGAAAGATGTGGCAGAGTTTATTTCTCAATGTTTGATATGCCAGCAAGTCAAGGCTGAGCAAAAGAAGCCCGGTGGTTTACTTTATCCTTTGGAGATTCCACAGTGGAAGTGGGAGAGCGCCTCTATGGATATCATCGATGGTTTGCCTAGATCAAGGAAGGGCAACACCAGTATTTGGGTTGTAGTAGACAAACTTACTAAGAGCGCTCATGTCATTGCAGTTAAGAGTAAGAGGATGACGACATGGTTGGCAGCGGTTTACATTCGTGAGATAGTCCGTCTTCATAGAGTACCTTCCAGTATCGTAAGTGATCGTGACCCCATTTTTACCAGTGAATTTTGGAGGAGCTTGCAAGAAGCATTAGGCACACAGTTGTATTTGAGCACCGCTTATCACCCTCAGACTGATGGACAGACGGAAAGAGTGAATAGAGTTCTTGAGGATCTTTTAAGGCTGTGTATCCTAGAATTCAGAGGGACTTGGGAAGAGCATCTTCCTTTAGTAGAGTTCACCTACAACAACAGTTACCAAGCTAGTATTGGCATGGCACCCTTCGAAGCATTGTACAAACGGCCCTGTAGATCACTAACTTGTTGGTGGGAATCTATAAAAAGACTGCTACTTGGACCAGATATGGTTAGAGAAACATCTGAGAAGATTGATCTCATTAGACGGCGAATGAAGACAGCTCAGGATAGGCAGAAGTCATACGTAGATAAGAGAAGGACTGACATTGAGTTTGAGGTGGGAGGCATGGTTTTCGTCAAGGTATCACCATTAAGAAATGTGGTTCGCTTGATCTATAGGTAAATTGGCACCAAGATTTGTAGGGCCATTTCCCATAACAGAAATGATTGGCCAAATGGCTTATAGAGTAAAGCTACCAGAGAGACTATCCGACATTCATGATGTTTTCCACGTTTCTCAGTTACGGAAGTGCTTGCATGACACCGCAAAAATACTAGAGTGAAGTATACTTGAGGAAGTAGAGGTGAAATGGGAGGCGACAGTTAGACGAGTTCCTACCCGTATTCTTGGATCAGAAGTTAAGAAGCTAGCAATAGAGAAGTCAAGTTGATGAAGGTTCAGTGGGGAGATAGCCAAGAGGATGCAACTTAAGAGACCGAAGACAAGATTTTTTGTACCCTTTTCTTTTCAAAGGTATGTTCTTAACTTCCTTTCCAAATCTTATGTTTATGCTTGTTTATATCATTTAAGTATATCCCATCGATCGAATCTTCGACCTTTAGATAGGAATCCCATGAATGTAAACATGTTATGTTTGATGGATGCAAGTGTTTGCTAGTGGTTGCTCGTGGATGCATATACCCACAAATTTGGCACTAGATCGGCTCAATCACTCTCATACTACATACGGATGTGTGTGCATTTTTCACTTTTAATGGATGAAAGTGGGTGTATCATCACATGGATGTTGCATTTGGATGGATGATTGTGCACACATATAGAACTTACATGTTATAATAGGATTGTTCGCATACATGATGGATTCATAGCACTAACGTACATTGCATTAAGGAGATCAACTGAATCAGTAGACCGCCTGATCTTTCGAATTAGTATTAGGAAATATACACACACCTTTGCATATGTGCATATAAGCACTAGAAGCCTTTAAGGACAATGGATGCCTGTGATTGGTGGATGAGTAGATGGGTGATGGATGTTAGGATATACATTCTTCTTAACTTAGAGATTTCGTGGATGAAATCCTTTAAGTATGAGAGAATGTAACACCCCGTAATTTTAACAACACTAAAGATGATAAATTAAAATAATACTTAAATAAATATTTAGAATTAAGTGAAACGAACAGCGCCATTGCGTTTGTCTTGGAATTCTGCTTGAGAGAGACAACTAGTTTGCGTAAAACGAACAACATATGAAGTTATTAAGGTTTGAAGTTTGTATATACATAAGAAGAATATATATGAATAAAATAAGTCCAGAAATTCAAAACATTTCGAAATCACGCGGAAGACCAAGACTGGAAAATTCCAGCTGTGGGTGTCGACCTAGGGGTCAACATCCACACAGCGGGGTCGACATCCATTTTGACACCAACACAAAGGGGTCAACCCCTATGTCGACACCCCCAGATCCGGAGCATATTCCTACTTCTGAACATGGATTGATTTTTGGTTTGGATTCGTTGGTTCTAGGATATAAATAAGACCCTATACCCATTGTTTTCTTCACAAAAAAACAATGGAGGACTAGATGCTGCCTCTGCCTAGACTAAAATAGCTTGTTCTTCTTCCAAAAAGGGGGTTAGACAAATTCAGAGATCTGTGATTCAACATCCGCAATTCTTCTTCTATTTCTTAGATCCAATCATAGTGAGTCTATGTTAATTTTAGATCTAAATACTTAAAAGTAAATCTTGACATGACCATAACTTGGATCTAAGACTGTGACTATTTGAATCATATCAGATCCGCTATAACCTGTGTATTTAAGTTATTCTGACATGACTATGAACTAGATCTAAACCTATACCCATTTATCATGTTAGATCTTCCATTGTTAGTTGATCTAATTCATTGCTTACATCTCATCATGTTTGTTTATGATCTCCCTATTATGTTAAAATCAGTTTGATTATCACATGTTCATCAGATCCGTCCTTTATGCCTATCTTATCATTGTGCCCAACTTTGTCTCTGTTAGTTGCTATTCCTATTTTACTGTCATATGTCAATCCTGTTATTGTGATTATTTTTGTTCTCTTCCCTTCTTCTTTTCCCTTTTTATATTTATAGCCAGGCTACCTTCGAGCCTAGGCATGCCGCTAAAATATGCGAACGCGTTAAATTGGGAACGAGGGGAAAACGCTAAATTTGGGGCATAACTTGTATTGGGAAATTGGGGAATAACTTGAATGTAATGCATGAATATTGATTTGGGGCATAAACCAAACTTTGATTGAAGACCTTAATTTGAGTTATATGATTCATTATGAACATGACTTGGGAAAGGGGCATGAAAAACTATAACGACATAAGAATAATTGGTTAATAATGAAGATGCCTAGAATTACAGTAATTAGAAACTATAACCGCACTTAGACATGAGGTTAGATTACACTTATGGTGGAAGTCTGCCCGAAACTGACCGCATATCCAGCAACCACAAGCGGTGAATCTAATGTGAGGGGTCTAAGTGCATAAACACGAGACGTGATAAGACATGAGGTTAAGCCCAACTTGTTGAAGAAGTCTGTCCGGACCCAACCGGCATATCTAGCATCCATAAGTTGTAGGCTTGATGTGGTAGGTCTAGTGCATTATAACCATAAATGAATATGGTAATAAACTTGAATACTTAACCTAGTTGAATCCTTAGGGATTGGATGAATATGTTAACTTGAATAGGGTTAAGTAAAATTGTATGAAACAGTGGGAGGGTTAAGTATATCTTGGGTTGGTGGGTAATATTCATATATAGACCCACAAACTTAACCTATGGGGTTATACAATCTTTTACTCTGGTACGGCATAACCTATGGAAAACCTAGTGGGGATACAAGCGTAGGGGGAAGCTTGTATCATCCTGTGTATGGGACCCGTTTTAGTTAGTAACCCATATATAGGTATCAAACGAGTACTCCGAACTAGTTCGGAGTCGGGGCACGCTTACTGGGCTAATTGTAAGAGGCCCAAAAGAGGGGACGGTGCCTGATGGCGCGTTCCATCGGGCTCATGTGCGTACATGAGTCCGCCGCCCGAGAAAATAAGACGTTGTGGCATCAGTAGAATGGTTGTGCACATCTTGGAAATGAATGGTTGCAACTTTAGGAAGTGATACATCCTACTCTGAGGCTAGCACAGGGTATCTACGGAGTAGGGAGCTGATCGATTGGGGTAGTAATTAGGGTACGTCTAAACTCTGCTATGTTTACGAGCCCGTTATTATCCTTAGGAGTAACTCTGGTATGTTGGGCTGCCTGTTGATTGTATGGGGATAAACCTCTCACTAGAAGTACGCCTAAGTCTACAATCTTATAGTTGTTATGATCATCTCATTCTGGTTATACTAGTATCAGTGCAGAGAGAAAGGGAAAGTACTAGAGAAGCGTAATATACTCTGTCATGTTTATCCTGTTTACCTTGTCATACCTGCCTTTTATGATGTTATCTCTCTTATCCACTTTATATGCCAGTCATGACACTTTTACTTATTTATGTGCTAAAAGTAACTGGACTCGCCAGACTTTATATCTGACCTATTTTATTTCCTCTTCTTTCTCTTCCGTCCTCCTCCCCTCGGTTCTCAGGGTGGGAATACTCAAGCTTGATCAGGACTCTGCTTTCATCTTGCTTGGAGCTGTTTTAAATGTATGGCTTGGTTTCAGTTCTCTCTACTATGGCTATGTTTTCTGGATTATGCTTCTTTTATTATTGTACTATGATGTTTTAAGTATAAGACAAAAATTTTAAGTTGATGTACTGGGTTCATGTATTGCAGACTTATGATGTAACCTTGATGTTTTCTGTTTAATAAAAAGTTTTAGAATTCCGCTGTTATTTCATATCTTTCTTGTAATGTTTCTGTTTACCTATAACGCTTCACGAAACTTAATGCATTTTCTTAGTGAGTGACATTAACGGACATGAGGTGTCACAAAAATATAAGTAGGAAAAACCGAGTGAGTTATAATCACATCGATACCATTTATCAATTCGGTTTCAGTTAAACTAAACAGCATTTAATTTAACTAAAAATTCTGATTGCTTCCATCTTTGTCTAAAATGTTCTAGCATGTAGTGTTCGTCCTTACGATTCCAGTGCAACTTGTTTGGTTTGATTCTCTTAACATGGGTTAAAGTTATACCAATATAAGCATCTATAATTTAATTAATATAATTTAATTCTTTAATTAAGATTTCAATTTACTAATTACACTAGAAAGAATATGCAGCTCGATCTTCCTCCCTGAAGCTTCGTTCTCGCAGCTACGTTCACGATTAAACCCACCCAGTCGCCACCTTTTCACCATCGTTGCACTGCATCCAGATCTTGGGAGGTCGATCCATCGTCACCAACAGATACACCCAAGCCTCCTCGATATTCGATCCCAACCTTGGACTTCCACTCCATCCGTTCACCTTTATCCTCTATAACCACTTGACCTTCTCACATCGACTCTGGCCACAAGAATTCATAAAATGTGATCATGACCGTTCATATGGTAGATCTTGTTGAAAAGAAGAAGTTTGATATCGGAAGATTTTAGCATAGGGGAATAGATCGAGATGAAAATCGATGAGAACAAATTGAAATTTTGGTTTCTCAATATGTTAGTTGCGGCGCAGATTGTATTTGACCACACAAATAGAAAAAGGACGCGCATATTGGGGTAATGTTTATATAGTTGAATATATATTAATATTTAATTATTAAAGAAACTTACGCCGTAAGCTTCACACAAAAACTATCTCATACGACCTCTGGTTGAAATGAAAATTGAAATCCTAGCATAATAAAATATTCCAAGCATGATGGAACGGGTTTCATCGAATTCTGAGGTCATTTGTAAAAATTCATTTATAATGTCACAATGTGAATCGATACGTGTTTAAATTGCGTACAACCACAAAATAAATCTGATTGATTTGAACTGAATTTATAATATTGGTTTAAAAATTAATCTGATTGATTTATAATATCCAATTCTTAAGTTCCATATTACGTCAATAAAATGATTAAATAAGATCTAAGTGTTTATCCTTTTACGATCAAGCGGCAAGTTCGATCGATATGAAAATTGAAATCCTATAATAACGGGTCCAATGACATAAGTTTCATCGCATTCCGAGACTGCTCTTCCTGAACGATATTTTGCACTTAAACAACGCTATTGGACATCAAAATACCTAGCCTTTAAAAATAACAAACCAAATATATCCCAACTCTAAACGCCAAAACGAATTCAATGGAATAGGTTTCGCATCTTAATTCAATCGTTATCTCAAGTTTCTACAAATTCCTCTTAGTTAAATTATATTCATTTAATTAATCGCTTCGTTAAATAACTGTGCATTTATAGCTACTAAGGTCACATACGATATCGAATCGCCACAAAAATATTTTCATACAATAATTTAATATTACGGATCTAATGAAACTAATTTCGTTGAAATTCGTGACTGTTTCAAAATTATCTATTTTTAATTGGATTACATTAATATAAAGTTTCCATTTCTGCCCAATCAATATTGAACTGAATTTTAATAGCTCTATCAAATTAGCATATATAACTATTCAGAAACCATTTTGATCAACTTTTAGGTTAAAATGATATTTAATTTTATTAAAACCCTTTTATTTTATTAAATAAAATGTTATAATTTATAAACGATTCCACAATGACTATTTGAAAATTTGATTTGGACATAATTTAAAATCTACAATACGAAATCTTAAATTTTCTCTTTCATTAGAAAATTATAATCAAATAGATTCAGACGATTCTTGTTTCAAAGAATTCCGACTTATACTGGATTCATTATATTCAATTAAAGTTCAAAACGTAATATTATGAACTACCGCGACGTTATGAGCTGGTTTTAATTAAATATAAATTATACGTTCAACTTCGTTAAATAAATAAATAAACTCCTTTTAATATTCTCAAATTAACATTTAAGTCCAATTTAAATGTTCAAACTTAACGGTTAAAAATATGGGTCATTACAATAGATATATATATATATACACACACATGCATGAAAATGTGTGTGTGTATATATATCTGTAAATAAATTGCCCAGTTAAGAATGAAACTGACTAAATAATATAAACAGATATGAATGTTATATATATATATATATATATATATATATATATCTGTTATGACTATTATGAATAGATACTTGCTATTTTCTGTAATCGATTAAATGATATGTACAATATTTAGTAAACATATAACCAGTTGCATATATTGGTTTAATCAGGTATAGAATGTTTATTGTAGTACTTCCTTTTAATTATAAGACAGAGAATAAACAATGCAGCGAATATGACACAGAACGTAGAAACCAATGTTTTATATGCCACATGGTTTATGAAACATAATCATACCAGACATGTTAAGTTTGACCTTATTGATTGCCATGTAATCTCCTAGTGTGTCTCATTCAAACAAGGCAATTCAAGGAATTGTGTTACAGGTGAGGATGCACTTTCAGCTGGGATAGGGAAACTAAAGACTGGCAGTTAAAAATGTTTAGTGGTTGCTAATTAGTTGTTGTGTTAATGTAAGTGAGAGTTGCATTTGATATGTTGTGACAATGTGTATTATTTAGTTGTTGTAAACTTGTTAAATGTTGATATATATATATATATATTATATATATTATATATATTCAGTGTAAATAGTGAAGGATCAATATGTAATTTGTTTATTTGACATTGATTTAAGATAGTCTGTGTCTTGTGCTAAAAATAGGAGTCATGCTATATAAATCATATATGTATGTGGCCTTTCAAAAATAGCCAAAACTATGCTGATTAATTGATATGTGAAGTTTAAGTGATGGCTCGAGTTGACATTGTTTAAAAGAAGTGATATAACTTCTGACTTAAACTGAGTTTATCATATCTGAGTTATTGAAGTGAGTATGACATTAAAATTAATGTATGTACATACCCAATTCACTACACAATTGGTTTTAATCTAAAACGTGCATGGCACATATAAATAGACAACATGTGATAGATTACTTATATTTGTATTTAATATAAATACCCTAGAAATGAATTTGTAGTGGTAGGGGTTTAAAACTAGGCAATGTTTTAGTATTGTTCACATATAGTTTATAATGTCTGACTGCTTTACGTATAGGGAAACTGAGTTTAATTAGCTGAAACTCAGCATGGCATTACAAATAAGTAAATATTTAAAATGTTATCATGTCGATGCATATGCATGGTATGGATCTCATCTATCTCTATATTTAGATGAATGAAGTATATCTTTATGTACTCAATGTTTGGGCAACAGAAGTAAGAACAAATATGTAATGAGTAGGCAGTGTATGGTAATCTGACAGTTCAAGTTACATAAGAATGTGTTTATTACATATTTCTTAGCATGAGTTAGTGGTGTAAGAAAAACATGTGTTTAAATATCTTTTAGGCTGTGTAGAGATTAGTAATCTTTACAACTGTTCAACCTTCTTTTACTTTAAATAATACCCTGATTAATCAAGTAAAAGAGACTTATGTATCTTCATATGCATAGGTTAAGTTTTCAGTTTTGTATACTGATATATTTATATTGGTAAAAGAAAGGATCCTGGATGTAAATGGTTGTAAGGAGAAGTTGACCCTGTTTGTGTAAATTATAAATAAAAATGAGTTTAAAATTGGTGAAAATTTTGGGGGTCGCTTTAGTTAACTCTAATGCCTTTTGGAATTCTATGATGTGATTAAATTCATATATAATTATAACTCATCGTTGATAGTACAAGTTGGATGTTTTGGATATTCGTTGATTGATTGTTGATTGTATTTGATGATATTTATATTTATGTCATCTTGAATGTATTAGATTAAAATTATCTATTTCATATGCATTATTAAATGATATTATGAGTTGTGATGCAGAGAGAGCATGTTGGAGGGATCCAACAAGATCCCTTAGATATATTATATGTTACTTGTTTTTCGTATTATTTATATGTGAACTGTTTGACCCAATTGATATTGGAATTTTTTGGGTGTTGATGGTTTAATTGAAATTCAATGTTGTGTTATTAATCAATAGACAATATTGATATAGTGACTGGAAACAGATAGCCAAAAATCCACCTTTTAAAGATGTTGATTTACCGTCAGGCGAATTGACATAACTGAAGTTATAAATTTTATTTTAATAACCAAAGCAAAGTTCTAAATAGAAGTTTTTATTGATAGATCAACATTTAGAATTAGGATTTATTAAAAAAAATGATTTGTATAACAAATCTCAACATTTTAATAAGTTTTATAGGAAGTAAGCCTGAAATTAATCTATGAGTTAATAATTTGGAGTAAATGTTTTTAAGAAAAAATTATGCGATATTATTAAATCAATTAAGTTATTGATTAATTTAATAGACATGATTAGTGGAAATCAGTTAACAAGTTAACTGATGTTTCAAGTTGACTAAGTCAAGTGTTTAAATTGAGAATGATAATTAGATTAATTTGTTTTCAATTAATCTAACAGGTGTGGTTTTGGCAAATAATTTCCTAAACTTAATGAATGTTCACAAAAGGTTAATTAACCTTTAATGAACTATGTATATAAAGATAATTATCAAATTATTGATTATGAGGTTAATTATTATTTAATAATTTTATTAAAAAAAAGAATTAAGTATTCTGGTTTTAGTTAATAATGAAGTTAACCACTTCTATTTCTAATATGAAGTTAATTATAATTTTAATTAATAATAATTAAAGTGATTTCATTTAAATGGGAATTCATTCAATAATTAATCGAGTTTTTAATAGAACTTTAATTGAATGTTATAAAGGGATTCGATAAGGAATCTGAGTTTTATAAACTGTAACAACCCATAATTTTAGTCAATTTAAAATTTGATTTTTAATTGATTTTAATGGATTTTAAATATTTAAAAATATTTATTTGAAAATTAAAGACTCGAAATTTATTTAAAATGAAGTTTGAACGTAAGAATCTAAAATTTAATTAAAACGAACTTGTAACGTCGCGGTAGTTTGAAAATTTAGTTTTGAACTTTAAATGATTGCATATAATTCAATATAAGTCAAAATTCGATATAACGAGAAAGTTTAGGATTTATTTAATAATATCTTTCTAACGAATGTAAGAAATTGAGATTTCGCATTATAAATTGTAAGTTATGTCCAAATAATTTTTTAAATAGTCTCTATGGAATTTATTAATATCTTATATTTATTTAATCCCTTAAAACTGGCCATTTTGCAAGCAACCTCTATTTCCGACGAAACTAATTTTATCGGATGTAGAACATTAAATTATTGTTATGCTTAAGATTTCAAGTCAACTGGAATTCGTATGTAAGAGCGGTAAATCTAAAAGCGTGTTCTAATTCATTTAAAATTCAATAATCTGGAAATAAGACCATTTTTCAAATGGTCTCCAAATTCGATGAAAGCAGGACCATTAGAACCGTATTTGTGAAACATAACAAGATTCCAAATTCGTAATTTTAGGAGTCAATATGTGGTCGTAACAAATTAAAACGTACGTTGAAATTCAATATTCAACATTATATTTTAATTTTAAGAAAAATTGATCGAAACAGTCGAATCAGCTTACGAAACATATCCCATTGTGTCCAGAATGCAGGTATTTGGTTAGAGGCGAAAGTTGTTGGGGTACGTTTGGAGTTCGGACATAAAAACTTCAACATTATGCATAAATATAATAATATATTAATATTTATAAGGGTATAAATACCCTTAAATCTGAGCAAACCCTAGCCCTAACTAACGTAGCCACCACAGACCAAATTGAAGGTCGGAATCATTTAGAATTCATGCCTCAATAATTCCCAATCCATTGACTATTATTCAAAACTCATAAAACAAATTTTCAAAAGTGAAACGAGGTCTTTAATTTGATACAGATGTGATCAATTTTCATTGAGGGATTTTCAAGTTCTCTGAGTTTGAAGATGTCTCATTCAAAGCATTTTTCGTGGTAGGTAGGTTTCCACCGAGCCGTGCTTCGCGCTAGGCGATGGTGGCTCATCAGAGGTCCGACGTCGTGGGGTTGGCGGATCATTGACAAGTGGCGTGTGTGGGGCATGACGTGGAGATTTTAATGGCGAGTGTGGGTTCGAAAAAAAATGGCTGAGTCCTGGAGCAAATCAACGAAGGAAGAAAAGGACTTAACATGTAATTAGGGAATTTAATTAAATTTTAGTTATATTATTAATGTAATTAAGGTAATTATTATTTAAACTAACTTGTTCAAACAGAAACGAAATTGAACGATCTCAGATCCATTGGAAACGTGATGAGGAAGGCTTCGCAATGAAACCAATTTGGACAGAAACGGAGCTAGCTACAAATTTTGGTTAAATTAAACGTGCGGTTTAATTTAATGAAAACAATTGTTTTATAACAATTTTTAATCGATCAATGTGAGAACTCTCTCGCTCAACTAATTTTTGTAGTTATTCTATTTTATAATTGAATATATATTAATTGCCTATGATTGCAATGTTTGTTTGATGATTGATGGATGTTTACCGTTTTAAAGTTATTTTTATTAAACTGTGAATAAGTGTTGTAGAATAAAATCATTACATTATAAATGTTGATTGAAAACTCCATACAGGTATTGGGATGATAATTAATTCACATATCTCCCTTGTGTGTAGTTGTATGTTAATCGATAAATTCACAGACCATTATAAGCGTTATTTAATTATTTAAAGCTTATATGGTTGTGGATGCACTCTAGATGTGAATTGGATGTCTGATAGTTGTTTGTAACTATTGTTGAATACATGTGATTATAAAAACCATATAAATAAAATTATATGGTAATTGTTGAATCTCATTTCAATCTAGAATAAAAACAAATATTTCAATATAATATTCAGTGAAGAATCAAAGTTTATTTTTGATCTCCGATTTTGGATGGACACAAATTATTAAAATATCCATCCCTATTCATAATTGAAATGAAGTGATTTGAATTATTTCCATATAATCATGGCTTGTTCAAGTTTATTTTGAAATGAATAGCAATTTCAAAATATGAAGTTGAGTTAAGTAAATAAACGACGTTTTTAACTTAAACGGATTTTTCTATCGATCTCATTTATTTTTATTATGAAATCGAGAAAATTGGATTTCAAAACCTAATATTTTTGAAATATTGGTAATTAAAATTATAATAATAAAGAATGTTCAATTTTTATTTAAAATTGAAGTGGAAGTGAAATCGTTTTTCAACGAGATGATAAACATTTTTAAAAAATACGTTTTGAATGGAAATCGACCAAAATTATTATATATAATTAAATGGTTTGAATATAACGAGTCATGTAGCCACCCGTTCGTCAAATTTCGACCATTAACTTCGAATAGACGTACTAGGAGATCCGATTGTCGGATTCTCTTGAAAGTGGAGCTGTTGGGTTCGTACCGAAAAGATCTTTCAAATGATAATAAGAGCTTTGTAATCCAACAGTTAGATTTTGAGATAAGTCCATTTCAAATTTGAATAAAAATAGCGCCACTGCAGCTAAATGACCTGAAACGTCATTTAACTAAAAGGGCCTATTTTTTAAATGATTAAAAAAAATAGGAAAAAATTTATGCTAAATCATAATAAATGATTTTAAAGGATTTTTGATGAAATATTTCACATTGAACGGAAATGGTTTGTCTACCAACTTGAGTAAAGAACTGAAAGGAATTGAAATGGTTTTAATATAACCAGATATTACCAATATAAAGTTGAATGGAAATTCTCTTCAGATATTTTGATATTGGATTATGTGGTTATACGGATATTGTTGAGGAATTTGGGAGAAATAGATGTCTTTATTCCCAATACGATATCTGTTGGTTTCAGAATTTGATGTTGAATATAAGTCGATATGATTTCTATTCAGAGCCTTGTATTTAATATCAAATTGAATTTTGGGTTGTTATGAATGGTGTCTTCAATAACACTGTTCTTAAACCTAGTTGAGAATAAAATAAATCTTTTAACTAAAATTAAGGAAGTTTTCCAACTAACCGATTTAATTGGAATTGAATTGAAGTTTGATTTTGGGTTTATTATGAATGATGTTTTAAATAACATTTTTTTTAACCCAGATCTTTTAATTAAGATATAATGGAATTTTTCCAAAGTGAAGATTTCCAATTTAATAATTTAAATTGGAATGGAATGGAATTCGATTTGGTGATAACCGAGATGAACCTCTGTAGAGGAAGACCTTTACTATTTGAGGAATTTAAAAGGCTTTGCCGTTATTCCACCTATAATATTAGTTTGACATGGAAATTTATATCGATTATATACTGATATGATTTCCTTAAAGAATCCACTTTAATGGAAGAAGATTTTGGGGTTTTCATGAACTTTTTTTTTAATGACATTCGTTCTTTAATCTAGTTAAAGATAAGATTAAATTCCTAAAGTTGAATAATCATTAAGTAATGATTTTTGAGATTAAAACTAAGTTGGAATTTTAATAAATCTTTAATTAGATTTGAATTGAAAAGCGGTAATTAAATTTACCGAATTCGAGAAGTGTTCGAGAATGGACTACCACCAGTTTTAATCCATGTGATAGTTAAATCTTTAATTATATTTGAAACGTTAAATGGTAATTAAATTTACCGATAACACAATTGGTGTTAGATATGGAGTACTACCAGTTTTGCTCTATGGGATGAATACGTCGGGATTGGGATAATAAAATAAATG
This sequence comes from Allium sativum, assembly GCA_030737875.1. Classification (NCBI taxonomy): domain Eukaryota; kingdom Viridiplantae; phylum Streptophyta; class Magnoliopsida; order Asparagales; family Amaryllidaceae; genus Allium; species Allium sativum. The sequence goes on from CM060924.1 coordinate 667,098,487, forward strand.
ATTACTTCGGTAAGGCTTGATAATCTCGGCTAGTTTCATAAACCTTAATATGGTTTAATCTGTGAAATGATATCATAAGATCTTTTGAAATGATTTCCAAGGAATGGATTAAACAATAAGTTAAAATGAGGTAATCTTTGATAAGATTAATGGGAACCTTTCCTAGAGTAAAGAATATTTGATAAAATAATATTCTGGATTGGAATGAGGTGTATGATATGTTACCAGGTTTAACCCATTCTGAAAAACTGTTAGGTTGATTAAAAGTCGAAGAAATGAAGACGGTGGTTGAAGACCAGAGATCTTTATATCATTGGGATGATTGCGGATGTCTCGATTGGGTTGTATACCCAAGACGAGGTACAAGTGGTGGTCATCCAGACGTACTTGAATATCAACCGGATATGCGAGGGTCTCTCTCATGTATTGGACATATGGGACAAGAAATAAGATGCCTTAGGTTTTGTTTAGACCTAGAACGGACTTGCAAATGGATTATATGTCTGCCATTATTGTGTATTTTATTCCTTGTTCTCGCTAAATATATATCTGTTTGGTGGTGGAGAATTTATTCTCTTAGCTTAACACCTTTCTCTGAGACGTCCGAGCTCAGAGGTACCATTGGTGGACATCAATGGTATAGTATGGATTGACAATGTGGCATGCTAAGATGCTTGGATCAAAGCTTGTATTGAAAAGCAGGGCTTTGTGGATGAAGATAAGAGCATATCTTATATATCTTAGCTTTGTGTATAGCATTAATTCGCGAGCTTCGCACCCTGGTATGAGCCAAAAACGGGATGAAGGACAACATGAAGGAGATGCGTTTCTTTCTAGCCAGGGTTGTATGTCGGACAGGACAGTCCGTTGTCCGGCTCGGTCCAAAGCTATAAGGTGTCCAGTCCATGTCCGTCCGATTCTCTTATAGGACAGAGCTTGGACACACTAGTGTTCGGTCCGATCTAAAATATTCGATGTTTTTCTATTGTTCAAGGCTATATCGGACATGACAGTCCATTGTCCGGCTCGGTCCAAGGCTATATGATGTCCGGTCCATATCCGTCTGAATTTTTATAGGACAGAGCTTGGACACACCTCCGTCCGGTCCGACCCGCTTACACCCCTATTTCTAGCTAGAATGTCATGGTATGGAGCCTAAACATTTTACTATGTGGATTATGGATAGCGAAGCGCCTCGGATATGTGCGCACAAGGCCAAAATGGTTGATGTACTGACCAGATTTTAGGTCCAATAGGACCAAGAAACGTATTGTTCGGGAATTGCCAATCCATAAACGTAAGAGTGGACCAGCCCTGCCACTCCTAAGGGTCGATGTGTTTTGTCCCTGAGGCTTATGCTTGATTGTCCCGAATCGGATGAGGAAGACCCCTTGCCTCGACTCATAGATGGAAACCCAATTTCCAATACGAACCTTGCGATTTCAGTTGTAAGCCTATATGGCGACATCGTAGGATGAGGTACTATGTCATCTAAGATTGATACATTTATATTCGAAATTGTTTTTTGCACTATACACTAAGAATAATAAAAGATAAATTTCGCGTATCAAGCATGTTTGGCTATTATAAGGTAAAATTCTATCCTCCGGCTTGCGGTTGCATTGTGTGATGGGACCTAAGTCTTACAATAGCTTCGTTTTTCTTTTTAGCATTGCGTTGCTTGTTTTATGGTATTCTTGGGAGAAAACCCATTGCGTATTATATGGCGTGGTTCTGTGATTTACCCAACTTTAAAATAAAGTTTAATAACTGATTTCGTTCTCACACCAGACCCATGACTGACTTGGAGTTTATTTTTTCCCACCTAAACTCTGGGTGTCCATATTTTCCACACGGGCAGCTAGTAGTTTTGGTTTCGCATATATTTCTTTTCGGAGGATCCCGTATTATGGCTGGAGCAATATTCTGGAATGCTTTATATCCGTATATTTGTTTCAGCTATGGTAGTTGATGTTTTCCGTTGCACATTATATTCATATATTAATTTCCATTGTACTATAATTTATTATTCTCTGATATTGTTCGCTATGTATAATTATTTGTACTCTAATATCTTGTACTCTGATGAAAACTGTTGTAATAACAATAAAATGTTCTCTTGTTCAGTGTTCTGATGCATCGTGTTCTCATGACAATCCGCGCTTTCCTGTCTCTTTGGATCAGACTGTGTGGTTTATGGTCGGTTCGAAGGGCGGCGAAATTTGGGTTGTTACATAAACAAAGTTTATAAAAGTGATTTTTAACTAACGCGATAGTTTAAAATAAACATTTTACTTAACATATGAATTAAATAAAAAAGATTTAGATCAATAGAAGGTTTTCAAAAATGCAAGGGAATATGTATAAGGAATTTGTGTAAAGAATTGGGTAAAGGAATTTTAGTAATAAAGTCCAAATTAAGTTGTATAATAAGATGTTAGTGGTTTTTGAGTAAAGGACTTGGCAAATGGATTTTGTAATGAAATTCAAGTTATGAAACAAATTTGTTTAAAGAATTTTAAAGTCAAAAGGTGATGTTTCAGTAAGGATTTACTTAATCAACGAATTAAGTAACAGTAATTATATTTGAAAAGAGTTTTTAAAAAATAAGAAATTGTTTATAAAAGAATATTTTGAATGGATTAGTAAATGAGATTTTATGATATTATCATTAATACCATCTTTTGAGTTACAAACTTTTATCTGTCTTAAGATAAGAACGTTGTTGATCAAGGTCTGAGAGAAAAATATAATACACCAACTTGAATGATTTCAGGATTATCTAAGGATTAGTACTATTTTGTAATGGTAAAGATGTTGGAAATAATTTATTATTTCCAAAATGAAAATATTACAATGTTAATTTGCAAGGCTTAGAAATTTAAATAAAATGATTGGGTTTTATAGTAAAACAACGTACTATTTGACATTGGTTGGCCCAAATATGAAGTGTGACCATAGGTATACCATTTGGTTAAGTAAATGCCACTATTTATTAAGTAATGAAAATAATATGTTCTATAAATACATTTATTTTAAACAAATAAGTAAATGGTTGGATTTTCAAAGAAAATGAAATAGGTTAAGCTGGTTTGGAAACGAGGTAGATATGGAAATTTAATTATTGTTTCCAAAAGTGTTATTGTAAATTTCAATTGGCAAACATCTGAAGTTAAGTAAATACGTTTGGGTTTATATAATAAGAAAACTGCTACATGACATTATTTCGCCCATATAAGATTTGGTGATGAAACTTGTACAAATTGGTTAAGTATATAAAGTGATCTTTCCATAGTAAATGAAAGAAAGGGATTTGAGAATATATATATCAATAATTCCTAAATAAAAGAAATAAAAAGTTGTTTTGTGAATATATAGTGGTATTTCCAAAGAAAATGAAATAAAAATGGTTTTGTGAAAATATAAGAATATTTTCAAGGTAAAGGAAATAAAGATGAGTTTTGGAATATTTTTATTCTAAAAGAAACAAGTTTATGGTTAATGTTTTCAAAGTGACCAAAACCGAGATTTTTCTTGAGATGAGTATAGAGATCGATTTTTAAGAATTGAAAAAATGGTTTTAATGAATAATTTAAATAAACATGTTTGGGTTGCTGATGTACTTAACCATACTGTTTGAGTTGATAGTTAAAAACCCGACTATCAATTAATATTGCTTTTGACTATTGACGTGTTAATTCAAAGAGATCACGGTAGGAACTGGATCCAAAACCACTTCCAACTGACTTTGCACTCGAAAAGTAACTTGAAGGGATGCTCATGAGATGATTTGAAGACATAAATCTTCAGAGCGAGAGGATTGCTCGTTGATGTCGCTGCTAAATACCAAGATTAAACTTGTAGCAGTAAACCTCTTTGTTTTGAGGTATCTTCGGTTTCGTTCAGTTTTAGAACGAACTTGTGTGGATGAATGTCTGACACAGCATTTCCTATAATCATGTACGTTGATTTTTACAAATATAACGAATATGGTGGCGAAGAAGGAACCGTCTTTTAGCTTAACACCCAGAGTATTTTTGTGCAAATTAAATAGTGATTTTATGGATCTGACTGTGACATTCAAAATTTGAACGTGATGTTTCTGAAATGATAATCGTGATCTCAAGCCTCATCAACTGGGAAATGAGTGAAATTAAGCAGGAAGCAGGGCCATGTGGATTATAACCATTAGGGTATATCATCACCCGATCTAGATAAACCGGTTTTCTCTATTTTTGTATGCTTCGGAGTGATACGGTTACTGATCCCAATTGTGGTGATGACATATTTGATACATTAAAGTTGAGTGAGTGGTCGGTTATATGTTGCCGGGTTGTAAGATGTTCTTTTTGAACCCCTGTGTTTCATCCCTTGAGAACATTGATTGGAACGTGGTTCCATACCTAATTACATTGGAAATTCAAACTCCAATACAAGCCTTACGGTTTTAGTTGCATACAACTATGTCCAAAAGTAAGATGCAAGCTTTTCGGCTATATTCTTGTTTATTTATGATTTGATAGACATTGTTATAATATCATTGGATTTTTATATATAAAAAGTGATTTGCTTATTAATAAGGTAAAAACACATGTCATATTTATGTGTGGTCGTGTCTTACGAGAGTTGCATTCTTTGAAAAAGTATTTTCTAAAGTTGCAAGTTGTTTGTAATGTGAATTTTTCACTAAAAGTATTCCATATTGATCTAGGTTGTTTTGCTTTCTTTAAAATATGCTCAGGTTAGACCGAGTATATTTTTTAGGTTAGGTTTTTCCTGGAGGTTCAAGAGAGGAGTTGGAGTCGAAACGTATTCCCGCATTTTTTGGTATTAATTTGTTTCCGCTATGTATGTTGTATTGATTTAGTGCGTACTCTGATTGTATAATTATATATATATATACACATTTTTCTTTTTGTGTAAAGAGTATTGATATATTATATTTTATTCGTTTCGCTGTGAGATTCTATTATATTCTGATTTTATAGTGTTCTTCTTCTTCAATTCTAACATTTCTTTCTTTTTCTCACCCTGTAACTTCTTTTAACTATCCATTTTCCTATGCCATTTGAGTGTGACATGGGTAGTTAATTGTCATCTTAAATGGTACGAAAAAGTTGGTTCGTTACATTTTCTTAGAGCAAATGGTTAAGCAATAACCTTGCCTCTGTGGCATAACTTAATAGGGATGCATCTAGTAACACACTAGATTGAGTTTGAGTATTTTAGAGAACGTACTTGTTAGTGTTATAAAAAAATGTTTTATATTTTGTTGATTGATGTGATGAGTAGTTTATCAATTTTGGTCGATACAGCATACACAACTGTGTCGATAGGTATTTCTAAACACTTGAACAGAGCAGTTCGACATTATATTGTTTTTAAAGTGGGTAACTAAAATAATTTTACCTAGAATTATATTTTTGATATAAAGAATAACTTTCTGAAATTATTAATGTGGTTGGCTGATATTATTGTAATCAAATGAGATTATAATACTGAGATGTTTATATATAACCAAATAGAATTTGTATACGAATGGAATATACAAATGAGCTAAATCAGAGATTAGATTCAAATTAGAATTAAGAATTTAAATCTTGTATATTTAGAAAAATATATTCTAAAGTATTTTAAAGTAATATAGCATTACTTTGAAGGAGTTTTGAATAAAAATCGTTTTTAAATGGATTTTAGAAGTGATAAAGCACTAAACTCACTTAATCGTTGGAAAATAATTATGATGATGGCAACATAATCAATGTTCATTTTCGAGTTTCTACGTGATGGATTGCTACCATGGTAAATTTCCAATGGAATTTATTAAAGGAAAAAAGTTTTAAAAAATTCAAATGTTTTGATTTTGCAAATGGTTATGAATATATGCATATATATATATATATATATATATATATATATATATTAAAAGAGTTTGAAATAAATATCGGGAATTTTAATTCTGAATTTAAATTTAAATTGTTCATGTTAAATGGATCAAAATTGTGTAAGTAATTCAAATGGACTAAAATTTAACTTAATTTAAGTTAAATGAAATTGGATTGTATTAAAAATAATAATGAGTGGAACTGAATATAAAAATTTGAGTTGTAAAAGATTTTACAACTTAGTTATGAAATTTGGATAAAATATGAGTTGAATGCATGAATATTGGTTGCGAATCATTCAACCTAGATGAAATAATGTAGTTATATCAAATTAAAGGAATAAATGATTATGTAAACTTCATATTGAGAATCACTTATTTAAATGTGAGTAAGTAGATGTATATTGAGTTGTACGGCTTGATTTTGGCAACGTAATGAGACAACCCAAACTCGCCCATTCGGGAAAGCCCGAATTGAATTAAGAACACAACTCATCAGACCCAAACAATAGAATATTTCATTGCTATTACAACAATTTACATCAGAGTACAAGAATATATCAGAGTATGAATAAATAATATACAATGGAAAATATCAGAGATTGAAATACATAGCAATAGAAATTTAAATGTATAAATACAATTCGCAGCGGAAACTAATATGTGACACAACTGAAAGAAATATACGGATACAAAGCTTTCCGAATATAGCTCCAGCTGTAAATCCAGGATCCTATGGAAAAAAATATCTGCAAAAACCAAAACTACTAGCTGCCCATGTTGAAATTATGGGCACCCAGATTTAGGTTAAAACAATAAACTCCGAGTCAGTCATGGGACTGGTGTGAGAACTTGAAACACCCCACCTCCGTTAGGGTCACTCTCAAAGGGAATGCCCTAATTTTGGTGGAGGTTTATAAGTATAAATCACAGATACACAAGACAGATATAAATACACATATTTTTGAAACAGCGGAAAACAACATCGATTTTTATTTCAACAAAATACGTGTTACACAAACCATGTCATAATTGTCTTACAATACTTCCAAAAACCATTACATTCTCATAACTGTCTTGATTTCATAACTTAAAGAAGCTTAAAATCAAAAGTAAACTGCATAAGTCCCCATTGTTGCAATCCAAAGCCATAGTCCAAAATGAAAGAGATCCAAGCAATACATTCTTTCTCTTCGAGCTGGATGTGAAAACTGGTCAAGCTGCGGTATTCCCTCCCTGTGGACCAGGGGGGAACGAAAGAAAAGAAGACGAAAGAAAAGTAGGGTCAGACATAAAGCCTGAGTAAGTCTAGGACTATTCAGTCTATGAATAAAGAATTGGGCATGATAAGTATAAACTGGAAATGGGAAAGCACCCTAAACTAAGTTAAGTTGTCTAGAGTCGAATATACTTATCGTACCCCATATTAATCTCTGCATCCATATAAACTAGTTCCCAACAGGCACCCCATAATCAGGGTGAAGTGATCCGTTTCTAATGATCGGCTCTTACTCGCATAGTTACATGTGTCTTACGGCCCCCGATGTTGTAGTTACCTATGCTGGTCCCACCATGGGGTGTATCAAGTCCCATGGTGGCGGCCCGACACAATCCTAGAATGCACAGGTATACTACTGGTGCCCAGTGCCTTATTTTTCTGCGCCGGAGTGTGTGCACGCCTGCACCCCGTTAGAACCTACACTGCCGCACCACCGCCGTCAATTTGACCTCTTACAGTCAGCCCAGTAATCGTGCCCCACCCTGCCTAGTTCAGGGTATCCTGATACACCTTGTAGGGTTACTGCTGAATAGGGTCCCCCGCTACTAGATTTTCTATTTCTAGCCAACATGCTAAGTTGGTTAAGTATTTTGTAAACCTAACCCCCAATCAGTCTGTATAGTTTAGCATGTTCCATTTTTGATTAAGTATTAATTCAATTTACTTAATCCTACCAATCCTGACTCAGTCTTAATTGTCTTATTAAAGCCTCGACCTCTCACATTAGACATATATTGTTGTGGCTGCCTGTTGCCGGTTGGGTCCGGGCAGTCTTATGCCATAACTCAGTCTAACCTCGGGTCTTTATTGGGCTCCGTGTTTAACCACCCACATTGGATAGGTATTGTTGTGACTACTGGACAGCCGGGCGGTTCCGGGCAGGTTTACATCACAACTCAATCCAATCTCGGGTTAAACACATCGTATTTTCTAAATTTACATAATTTGTCTCTTTTCTTCTTATATGTAAATATTTGCGGCCCATTATTCAAATTCATCATTATTGGGTAAAATTAATTTACACCACTTAATTGTTTTTCAAGGTCGTTGGCATGCGTCAAACATGCCAACACATATGTTCTATATTTTAACCCAAACGTCATTACCCCCGTTTTATACGTTCGCTACAATATAACATATGTTGGGTTTAACATTTAAACCCAACTTAGCCACATGAAAAAGGGGAGGCTTAGAACATGGTGTTTATATATTCTAAGTAACATAAAAAGGGGAGTGTGAACGCGTGAACTTGCAACATAGCGAACTAATTAACATAAATTTGGCACTTGTGAACTTGCATTGTAATAGCATATAATCATGGCATAAACATATCTAAACATGAAATCATCGTTTTTGATCTATTCATATAATCATGGCATAAACATACCTAAACATGAAATCATGGTTTTTAATCTATTCATGCAAACTTGCAATTAGAATGTAAATCTAACTTAACTATGTGTCGCATATAATATCATATGATTTTGATAACAACATAGGCCTAAAACATGTTTTTCAATTAGGCATAACACCAAACATAGTTTAGCCATGTTCATAGAGTCAACACAAGTTCACAAAGATGCTTACTTTTGTCTCTAATACAAAAGTATCGTTTTACACTTAAATCATGATGCCAATTCCAACATAAGTTCACATAAGTTATAATACCCAAATGGATCCAACTACACTAAAAGTGATTATAATATATATTATGTTGGCATAATAGCGAATCATATACTTGCATGAATCTCAAATAAACTATCACAAACATGTAGTTGTTAACTTTCAACATGAATCACATACTTGCAAATATCCAATCGTTATACCACAACATCCCAAATCGTTTAGAATCAAAGCAACATTCAAATATGAATTATTATCACCATAAATCAAATACAATTCTATTTCTCATTTTACACAAATCAAAACACAATTATTTATTCACATCGGAATAGCACTCTACTTACAACGTATGACGAATCTTCAATTCAGGAATCTGAATTCTGAATTTGGAGATGCTATCCTTTGTTGTAGGCGTTGTTTTGATTTAGTTGTCGATGCTTTAAGCTTTTGAATTGTCTCCTAACCGTCTCTCTATTTTGACGGCTATTCCTAGTCTTTCCTCAGCAGTATGACAGTCTCATTCTTATTTTTGTTTGTATGAATTAGGTGGAGTCTTAGGTCCTTTTTATAGAGTTTGTGAATTGATTAGGACCGTCGATGGAGCTTGGATTAATATTAGCCATTCATTTGAAGGAGAGACCAATCAGGAGCTGACACCTAGCCCTAGTGACAAGGCAAGACTCAGGAATTCAGCTAAGCACAGACCAGGCCAGCCGGGGGGGGGGGGGCTGGGTTCGACCTGGCTCAGGGGCCAGGTCGACTCCCCAGTCGACCCCCAGGTCGACTCTAGAGTCGACCTGCCTGGGGCAGGTCGACCCCCAGGTCGACTCCCAGGTCGACCCTAGTGTCGACCCCCAGGTCGACCTGGTGCGTTAGGCGGGAACTTTTCCCGCCTACTCTGATTGGGCTGAAATTCAAATCTGTTTTCGAAATTTGAATTTTCTGAAACTTCATTGGGCCATAATTTGGTCATACGGGCTCCGTTTTTCGAAAACTCGGATCTATTTCGCGTATTTTTTCGAGACGAACGCAATGGCATATCCCGTTTCCCTTAATACTTTGATTTGAAATTAATTATACTTTAATTTGTGAATTTCACTATTATAGAATACTCGGGGTGTTAAATTCTCCCCTACTTAAAAGGATTTCGTCCCCGAAATCTTCAAGTTTAGGAAGAATGTATATCCTAACATCCAAACATCCATCTACTCATCCATCAAATACGAGCATCCATTGTCCTAAAAAGACTTCTAATGCTTCATGATCATATGCGAAGTGTGTGTACATGTACTTATCTAATGCAAAATCAGTCGGTCTACTGATTTAGTTGACCTCCTTAATGCAAATTATGTAAGTGTCATGAATCCATTATGTATGCAAATTTTCCTATTCATGATTTTACATGAGTGCACAACCATTCACATATAAATGCAACATCCATATGGCAACACATTAAACTTCAACCATATACAAATATAAATACATATATGCACATGCAACATGAAGTGACTGAGCCGATCTAAAACCTAAATTATGTGTGTATATGCAACCACGAGCAGCCACTAGCAATCACTTGCAACCACTTGCAACCATCATCCATAACATGTTTCAATTACATGTTTTCATCCAAAGAGTTTCTACCTAAAAGATAAGGTCGAGGAGATATACCTAAAAAGATAGATAAAAGCGCAACTTAAGGAAAAAGAAAGATCAAAGATGTACCCTCGAAAAGAAAAGGGTAGGCAGCGCGTATTCTAGCTTTAGTTTCCCAAGTTGCGTCTCCCTCGGCATCGCTCCACTAAACTTTGACGAGCTTGACTTCGCGGTTGCGTAGCTTTTTCACTTCCGTTCCTAATATGCGGGTTGGAACTTTCCTCACGGTTGCTTCGCGTTCCACTTCAGCTTCTTTTAGGATATTTGGCTCTACCACTTCAGCAGATTCATGTAGACATTTTTGGAGGTGTGAAACATGAAAAACATTGTGAACTCCGGCCAGCTTTTCGGGTAACTCTAATCTATAGGCCATTTTCCCAACTTTCTCGATGATAGGAAATGACCCTATGAACCTTGGTGCTAGCCTTCCTGTGGTTCCAAACCGAACAACGTTCCTTAGCAGAGATACCTTAAGAAAAACTCTGTCCCCAACCTCAAATTCAAGGTCGGTTCTCCTCTTGTCGGCGTAGGATTTTTGTCTGTCTTGGGCTGTCTTCATTCTTCTCCGTATCAAGTCTACTTTTTCTGAAGTCTCTCGGATCATATCTAGTCCAAGTATGAGCTTGTCAGTAGACTCCCATCAACAAGTGGACGATCGGCACGGTCTTCCATATAAACCTTCAAAGGGCGCCATTCTGATGGTGGCTTGGTAGCTGTTGTTGTAGGCAAACTCCACCAAAGGAAGATGGTCTTCCCACATCCCTCCGAAGTCAAGGATGCACAGTCTTAAAAGGTCCTCCAAAACTCTGTTCACCCTTTCTGTCTGGCCATCGGTTTGGGAATGATAGGCTGTGCTCAAGCATAACTGTGTGCCTACCGCTTCTTGCAGACTTCGCCAAAACTCACTTGTAAAGATAGGGTCTCGGTCACTAACAATGCTGGAGGGTATTCCATGGAGTCGAACAATTTCCTTGAGGTAAAGAGATGCTAGGGATGAGGCAGTTCTTTTACTCTTGACAGGTAAAAAGTGGGCGCTTTTAGTAAGCCTATCCACTATTACCCAAATGCTAGTGTTGCCTCTTCTAGACCTAGGCAGCCCATCAATGAAGTCCATTGAGATGCTATCCCACTTCCACTGCGGGACCTCTAGAGGATGGAGCAAACCGCCAAGTTTCTTCTGTTCCGTCTTAACCTGTTGGCAAACCATACACTTAGAAACGAACTCTGCCACGTCCTTTTTCATGCTGTTCCAAAAGAAAGTTCTCTTTATGTCCTTGTACATTTTATCTCCGCCTGGGTGTATCGTCATCTTGGAGTGATGTGCTTCCTCGAGAACCTTCTTTACTAAATCCCTTGTCTGTGGGACGCATAGTCTTCTGTCTCGCCTTAGCCAACCCTTATCGTCGATGGAGTATCTGCTGAGGTGACTTGAAGTCTCACCCCTAATTAGCCTACCAATCGTTTCCACAAGCTGAGGGTCTTCGCGTTGTGCTGTCCCTATTGAGTCCACTAAAGTCGGGCGTACTTCGAGAGATGCTAGCAAGCCCAGTACAAAATCGGAGGAGGGCATAAAGTCAAAGCTGGCTATAAACTCTAGGCTTTGTCTTTCAACAAACAGCGGGCTTAGGGTTAGTTTCTTTCGGCTCAACGCGTCTGCTACTACATTGCCTTTGCCCGGAGTGTAGGAGATCTCGAAATCGTACGAGGCAAGAAACTCCATCCATCTCTGTTGCCTCAAGTTAAGATCTTTCTGTGAGAAAAGATATTTCAACGATTTATGGTCAGTGTAAAGTTCGAACTTCTGACATAGGAGATAGTGTCGCCAAGACTTGAGTGCAAAGACGATGGCAGCTAACTCAAGATCGTGGGTTGGGTAGTTCTTTTCGTGCACTTTCAACTGTCTTCCGCCATAAGCTACTACCCTTCCTTCTTGCATTAAGACAGCGCCTAGTCCTGTCCCACATGCATCTGTATAAACTGTGAACATCTTGCTTCCATCTGGCAACGTCAAAACTGGGGCTGTTGTAAGAGCCCTTTTTAGTCGTTGGAAAGCAAACTCGCAATCCAAGTCCCAATTGAACACTGGATTCTTCTTGGTCAGCCTTGTGAGCGGAGCTGAGATTTTCGCAAAATCCCTTATGAATTTTCGGTAGAAACCTGCTAGTCCTAGAAAACTTCGGACCTCAGTTGCATTCCTTGGTGTCTTCCAATCCTGTACCGCTACTACCTTAGCAGGGTCCACAACTAACCCTTCTTTGGATACTATGTGCCCAAGGAACCTCACTTGTTCTCTCCAAAAGTGGCATTTGGAGAATTTGGCTTTTATCTGATGGACTCGCAGAGTTTCCATGACTTCCCTTAAGTGTTGAGCATGCTCCTCTTCACTCTTTGAGAAGATCAAGATATCGTCTACGAAAACCACTACGAACTTGTTGAGGAAATCTCTGAACACCCTACTCATTAGGTCCACGAAGTAAGCGGGTGCGTTTGTCAAGCCAAAAGGCATGACAAGCCATTCAAAGAAGCCATCTGGGGTTCTGAATGCCGTTTTATCGATACTATCTTCAACCACCCTTAGCTGATGAAAACCGGTCGCCAAGTCGAGTTGGGAGAAAACAGACGCTCCTACAAGCTGATCAAACAGATCGTCAATTCTGGGGAGAGGGTGCCTATTCTTTTTCGTTAGCTTGTTGAGCTCCCTATAGTCAACACACAGACGGAGTGAACCATCCGCCTTTGTAGAGAACACCACTGGAGCGCCCCATTCTGAAATGCTCCTTCTAATGAATCCCTTCTCTAGAAGCTCTTTAATCTGTTTACTGAGCTCCTTCCTTTCCCGTGGAGCCATGTGTCTAACAGGAAACGCAACGGGCTTTGCATTATCTACAAGATATATGCGGAAGTCTATCTCCCGCTTCGGAGGCAAGCCCTTCACCTCTTCGAAGACATCCGGATATTCCCGGACCACTTTAACCGATTGCAAACTTTCAACAGAGGTATCTAGCGATTCAAGATAACTAAGCATAACCGCATACGAGGGATTACAAGTAATTTCTAGAGTGTTACCGAATTGGGTCAGAAGCCTAACCACCCTTTTCTCACAATCCAGGATGGCACCATTACTGGATAGCCAATCCATGCCCAAAATCAAACCATATCCCGAGAAGCCCAAAACAAAGGCACTACATCTAAATTCTACGCTTAGAATAGAAAGTTTCAATCCCACACAGATCATAGACAAATGAGTTGGGCCCCCAATTGGGTTTGAAACAATTAAGGGGTCCTCTACCATACTAGTTTCTAGGTGCAGAGATTCTACTAAAGCAGACGAGATAAAGGAGTGTGATGCGCCAGAATCAAATAAAGTGCGAACTGGGTGATCATAAAGATAAACTACACTTTCTACAGAAGTATTTATACCTCGTTGTTGCAGAGGTGGCGCTTCTAGCACATGAACCTGTGCCCCTGAGGTGGATCCAGCCCTCTGCCCCTTCCCTCGTTTCTTTGGGCAATCCTTAGCCATATGGCCTGTTTCACCGCAAGAAAAGCACCCACCATTCATCTTGGCCTTCTTTTTCCGGCAATCTTTCACCAAGTGCCCCACTTTGCCACAGAAATTACACTTCCGCTTCTCTTTGTTGTTTTTCCCGCCCTTCTTAAAGTCTGTCTTCTTAGGCTGTAAACCCTCTTTCTTCCCTTGAGAGCTTTCTGCCTTTGTCTCCTTCTTTCCCTTATCCTCTTCGTTCAGCAATGCCATCTGCATCAACCTTTCATACGTAGCCCCCACGGGTATATGGGTCATGGCCAAACTGTGTAATGGCTCATTCAATCCTTTGACAAAGCGGAGAGCCTTCTTGTGAGGAGTGTTGACTAGGTCCAGTCCGAACCTAGCCAGCTGATCGAACTGATTAACATACTCTTTGACTGTCATATTCCCCTGCTTAAGAAATAAGAATTTTTCAAACTGAAGACTCCTTTCAGCTTCTGAGAGAAATTTAGCCTCAAACCTTGCCCTAAAGTCCTCCCATGTTTCCACTGGTCTTTCTGCATTGGTGACTTCCCACCAGTAGGAAGCCTCGCCTTTAAGTAGCCATACTGCCAGTTGTACTTTCTGCCTATCTTCTACCTCAAAGATGACGAATAGGTCCTCGGTTTCCTTCAGCCAATTCCTGGCTGCTACGAAGGACTCGGTTCCATGAAAGTCCTTTCCTCCCATAGCTTTAAAATCTTTACATATCTTAGCAAAAGTATTACCCCGCAGAGGAGGTGGAGGAAGAGGTGCTGCTGCAGCTGGGGGAGGAGGAACGGTAGGACCTGGCTGAGTGGCCCTCGCTTCTAAGAATCATCTAAACCAACCAGGTATTGGTACACCCTCTGGCAAGTTAAGTTCTTCGGACATGCTGAAACAAAAAGGATAGATTCGAAACGAAGGATAAAAGATAGTACCTATGGCTTTGGGGGACTTTGCCTTTTTAAAATAACATTTTATCTTTAAAAATGCTTCTTTAAATTTTCTTTTGAAAATGAATTTTTCAAAACTTTTTATCTTATCTGGTAAACCTATGCTCTGATACCAAGTGAAGCACCCCACCTCTGTTAGGGTCACTCTCAAGGGAATGCCCTAATTTTGGTGGAGGTTTATAAGTATAAATCACAGATACACAAGACAGATATAAATACACATATTTTTGAAACAGCGGAAAACAACAGCGATTTTTATTTCAACAAAATACGTGTTACACAAACCATGTCATAATTGTCTTACAATACTTCCAAAAACCATTACATTCTCATAACTGTCTTGATTTCATAACTTAAAGAAGCATAAAAACAAAAGTAAACTGCATAAGTCCCAATAGTTGCAATCCAAAGCCATAGTCCAAAACGAAAGAGATCCAAGCAATACATTCTTTCTCTTCGAGCTGGATGTGAAAACTGGTCAAGCTGCGGTATTCCCTCCCTATGGACCTGGGGGGGGGGGGGGGGCAGGGGGACGAAAGAAAAGAAGACGAAAGAAAAGTAGGGTCAAACGTAAAGCCTGAGTAAGTCTTGGACTATTCAGTCTATGAATAAAGAATTGGGCATGATAAGTATAAACTGGAAATGGGAAAGCACCCTAAACTAAGTTAAGTTGTCTAGAGTCGAATATACTTATCGTACCCCATATTAATCTCTGCATCCATATAAACTATTTCCCAACAGGCACCCCATAATCAGGGTGAAGTGATCCGTTTCTAATGATCGGCTCTTACTCGCATAGTTACATGTGTCTTATGGCCCCCGATGTTGTAGTTACCTATGCTGGTCCCACCATGGGGTGTATCAAGTCCCATGGTGGCGGCCCGACACAATCCTAGAACGCACAGGTATACTACTGGTGCCCAATGCCTTATTTTTCTGCGCTGGAGTGTGTGCACGCCCGCACCCCGTTAGAACCTACACTTCCGCACCACCACCGTCGATTTGACCTCTTACAGTCAGCCTAGTAATCGTGCCCACCCTGCCTAGTTCAGGGTATCCTGATACACCTTGTAGGGTTACTGCTGAAAAGGGTCCCCCGCTACTAGGTTTTCTATTTCTAGCCAACATGCTAAGTTGGTTAAGTGTTTTGTAAACCTAACCCCCAATCAGTCTGTATAGTTTAGCATGTTCCATTTTTGATTAAGTATTAATTCAATTTACTTAATCCTACCAATCCTGACTCAGTCTTAATTGTCTTATTAAAGCCTCGACCTCTCACATTAGACATATATTGTTGTGGCTGCCTGTTGCCGGTTGGGTCCGGGCAGTCTTATGCCATAACTCAGTCTAACCTCGGGTCTTTATTGGGCTCCGTGTTTAACCAACCACATTGGATAGGTATTGTTGTGACTACTGGACAGCCGGGCGGTTCCGGGCAGGTTTACATCACAACTCAATCCAATCTCGGGTTAAACACATCGTATTTTCTAAATTTACATAATTTGTCTCTTTTCTTCTTATATGTAAATATTTGCGGCCCATTATTCAAATTCATCATTATTGGGTAAAATTAATTTACACCACTTAATTGTTTTTCAAGGTCGTTGGCATGCGTCAAACATGCCAACACATATGTTCTATATTTTAACCCAAACGTCATTACCCCCGTTTTATACGTTCGCTACAATATAACATATGTTGGGTTTAACATTTAAACCCAACTTAGCCACATGAAAAAGGGGAGGCTTAGAACATGGTGTTTATATATTCTAAGTAACATAAAAAGGGGAGTGTGAACGTGTGAACTTGCAACATAGCGAACTAATTAACATAAATTTGGCACTTGTGAACTTGCATTGTAATAGCATATAATCATGGCATAAACATATCTAAACATGAAATCATCATTTTTGATCTATTCATATAATCATGGCATAAACATACCTAAACATGAAATCATGGTTTTTAATCTATTCATGCAAACTTGCAATTAGAATGTAAATCTAACTTAGCTATGTGTCGCATATAATATCATATGATTTTGATAACAACATAGGCCTAAAACATGTTTTTCAATTAAGCATAACACCAAACATAGTTTAGCCATGTTCATAGAGTCAACACAAGTTCACAAAGATGCTTACTTTTGTCTCTAATACAAAAGTATGGTTTTGCACTTGAATCATGATGCCAATTCCAACATAAGTTCACATAAGTCATAATACCCAAATGGATCCAACTACACTAAAAGTGATTATAATATATATTATGTTGGCATAATAGCGAATCATATACTTGCATGAATCTCAAATAAACTATCACAAACATGTAGTTGTTAACTTTCAACATGAATCACATACTTGTAAATATCCAATCGTTATACCACAACATCCCAAATCGTTTAGAATCAAAGCAACATTCAAATATGAATTAATATCACCATAAATCAAATACAATTCTATTTCTCATTTTACACAAATCAAAACACAATTAATTATTCACATCGGAATAGCACTCTACTTACAACGTATGACGAATCTTCAATTCAGGAATCTGAATTCTGAATTTAGAGATGCTATCCTTTGTTGTAGGCGTTGTTTTGATTTAGTTGTCAATGCTTTAAGCTTTTGAATTGTCTCCTAATCGTCTCTCTATTTTGACGGCTATTCCTAGTCTTTCCTCAGCAGCATGACGGTCTCATTCTTATTTTTGTTTGTATGAATTAGGTGGAGTCTTAGGTCCTTTTTATAGAGTTTGTGAATTGATTAGGACCGTCGATGGAGCTTGGATTAATATTAGCCATTCATTTGAAGGAGAGACTAATCAGGAGCTGACCCCTAGCCCTAGTGACAAGGCAAGACTCAGGAATTCGGTTAAGCACAGACCAGGCCAGCCAGGGGGGGCTGGGTTCGACTGGCTCAGGGGCCAGGTCGACTCCCCAGTCGACCCCCAGGTCGACTCTAGAGTCGACCTGCCTGGGGCAGGTCGACACCCAGGTCGACTCTAGAGTCGACCTGACTGGGGCAGGTCGACCCCCAGGTCGACTCCCAGGTCGACCTGGCCTGGCAGGTCGACCCTAGTGTCGACCCCCAGGTCGACCTGGTGGGTTAGGCGGGAACTTTTCCCACCTACTCTGATTGGGCTGAAATTCAAATCTGTTTTCGAAATTTGAATTTTCTGAAACTTCATCGGGCCATAATTTGGTCATACGGGCTCCGTTTTTCGAAAACTCGGACTCTATTTCGCGTATTTTTCTGAGACGAACGCAATGGCGTATCCCGTTTTGCTTAATACTTTGATTTTAAATTAATTATACTTTAATTTGTGAATTTCACTGTTATAGAATACTCGGGGTGTTATAGAACTAAAACCGTTATTAAAACTTTACTTTAAAATAAGGTAAATCAAGGGACCACGCCGCTAAAGCGGAACGGGTTTACCCCCAAGAATACCAATGCCTAAAACAAACAGCGCAATGCTAATTAAAGAAAAATGAATCTATTATAAGACTCAGGTCCCATCACACAACGCAACGCAAGCCGGAGGATAGAGTTTTACCTTATAATAGCCAAATATGCTTGGTACGTTTTAAAACAAATCTTTTATTATTACTATAAGTGAATAATTCAACTTTAAATATAAATGTATCAATCGTAGATGGCATGAGCGCCCCATCCCATTGTGTCGCCATATTTATGTTTACAACTAAAACAGCAAAATGTCGTATTGGAAGTTTGGATTTCCATACCGATGGCTCGTGATTCGAACGATCTATCACGTAGTGCAATACTCTACGGCTTACGTCCCAGCTAGAGAAAACACCGTAGTGCACATCCGCCATTTTGGGAAATCAAGTATCACCGCGGCTTACGTACCACCGAGAGAAAACACCGCTTACTCTATCCCTATGGGAATCGAGGGGTGTAACCTATCCCTTTGAGCATGGAGCGACCACACTCAGCTCATCTCGTTCGACCGAATCCATGACACCTCTAAGGGAGTATATCCTCATCTCAAAAGCATACTGACCTGACCATCAGTTCACCACCATACCGGGGTGTGAGGCTCGCGAATTAACGCTACATAAAGCTATGCTAATTAAAGATATGCTTCGATCATCATCCACCAAACTTTGCTTTCCAACAAAAGTTCGGATCACTGCATCTCAGCAAGCCACGCTACCAATCCAAACCGTACCACTGATTTCTGCCAATATATAACCTCTAAGCTCGTACGTCTCAGAGAAGATTGTTAAGCAAGAGAATAAATTCTCCTCCACCAAACAGATATATATATATTTAGTAGAGTATCAACGAATACAGTATAAAGGAATATAATGTCAGATATACCATCCATTTGCAAGTCCGTTCTGGTTTGAACGAAACCAAGGCACTTTATTCCTCATCCCGTATGTCCAATACACGAGGGAGGCCCTCGAATATCTGAACAATCAACAAATACGTCCGGACGGCTACCACTGTAGCCCCTTCAAGGTAGCTACTACAATCATGGGCATCAGAAGCAACCCATCCATTCGATTTGAAGATCATCGGTCTTGCACTGTCTTCAATCTCTTCGACTGTTAGTCGTCGTATCAATTATTCAGAATGGGTTAAATCCGGTCTTTCTGAATAACTCGCGTATCTTATAATCAAGTGCTATAACAGTACATCACACGCCTCATTCCAATCCAGAATATTCTTTTATTTGTATTTCTTTATTATGGAAAGGTTCTCATTATCTTATCAAAGATAATCACTTTTGAACACACTGTTTAATCCATTTCCTTGGAAATCATTTCAAAAGATTTTATAGTATCTTTCCACAGTTTAAACCAAATTAAAGTTTATCAAACTAGTTAGGATTAACACCTTACCGAAGTAATCATTCATTTTATTATCCCATCCCAACCTATTTATTCCATGGAGAAAAACTGGTAGTACTCCATATCTAACACTACTATGTTATGGGTAAATTCAATTACCATTCCACGTTCAAATCTAACCAAAGATTTAACTATCGCATGAAGTAAAATTGGTGATATTCCATTTTCGAACACTTCTCAAATTCGGCAAATTTAATTACCACATTAACATTCTAATCTAATTAAAGATTTATTAAAACTAGACTTAGTTTTAATCTTCCAAAAATCATTATTTAATGATTATTTAACTTTGGGAAATCAATCATGCCACATTGACAATCTATATTATACCATTGATTTCTACCGATATATAACCTCTAGGCTTGTACGTCTCAGAGAAGAGTGTTAAGCAAGAGAATAAATTCTCCGCCACCAAAAGATATTATTTAGCAGAGATCAACGAATACAGCTCGAAATACAATGTCAGACATAAAATCATGTCTTTCATAGGGTTAAAGAACGAATGTCCTTAAAAACACAGTCCAGATAAACCCAAATCATGTTCCATCAAAATGGAACTTTCACGGAAAACAGATCAGTACATAATCGATATAAATTTTCGTATCGGACTAATAATATAAATGGAATAACGGCAAAGCCTTTTAAATTCCATATACAATAACGGTCTTCCTTCACAGAGGCTCATCTCGATTATCACCAAATCAAATTCCATTCAATTCCAATTTAATATATTAAATTGAAAAAAACTTCACTTTGGAAAATTTCATTAAATCTTAGAATAAAGATTTATAAATTCAAAATCTTAACTTCACTGTTAATTAGGTTAAAGAACAAATTTTATTTCAAACACAGTTCAGGATAAACCCAAAAATCCAATTTTTAATTCAATTCCAATTAAATATTAAATAATTGGTAAACTTCACTGAACCTTAATTTAAAGATTTATTCTTTTCTCATTTGGGTTTAAGAACAGTGTTATTTAAGACACCGTTCACGACAATCCCAAAATCCAATTTTTTATTCAATTCCAATTAAATATTAATTAATTGGAAAACTTCACTAAATCTTAATTTAAAGATTTATTCTTTTCTCAACTGGGTTTAAGAACAGTGTTATTGAAGACACCATTCACGAAAAACCCAAAATCCAATTTGATATCAAATACAAGGCTCCGAATAGAAATTATATCGGCTTATATTCAATATTAAATTCTGAAACCAACAAATATCGTATTGGGAATAACGATATATATTTCCAAATTCCTCAACAATATCTGTATAATTACGGAATCCTATATCAAAATATTCCGAAGATGATTTCCATTCAAATCCATTCCAATTTATTCGTTGGAAATTTTTGGTTTTATTTCAAGTCCAATTTATTTATTTCTAAAAATAATTGAATTATTATTCTAGTTAATAACTAGTTCATTTCGATAAAAATATATTTTTATCTTTTAAAAACTAGAATTTTTCATCCAAGATCTTTCCAAATAACTTATTATGATATTACACAATTTTTCCATATTTTTATCAATTTTATTAAGGCCCTTACAGTCGGTTTCCAATAACGGCCATAGAACTGCATTCATAGCGACCTTTTCTGAAATTGATTTGGACATGATTCCAAATCAAACCATTAGATTTCAAATCTCTTATACTCATTGGAAAGCTCTTTTCGATATGAACCCACCTGTTCCGGTTTTAGGAGAATCCGACGGTCGGATCTCCCGTTACATCAATTTGAAGTTAATGGTCGAAATTCGCGAACGGTCGCTGCGCGGCGCGTTCAATTCAGGCCATTATATATATATATATCATCAACTTCATTTTAAAATGCATTTTATAAATCATTTTAAAAACGATTTCCACTTCCATTTCAATTTTAAATCAAAACTGAATATTCCTTTATAAATTCGTTTATAAATTCATTTTAAATTGATTTCAAATCTATTTCAATTTTAAATCAAAACTGAATATTCCTTATAATTATAATATTAAAATGATATTATTTTCAAAATATCAGATTTTGAAATCCCTTTTCGATATTCATTATAAAGTGAATAAAATCGGCAGAAAACCCCTGTTCATGTTAAAAATGGCGTTTAACTACTTAACACGGCTTCACATTTCAATATTTTCGCATCCATCCAAAATCGGACATCAAAATCACATTTTGATTGTTCACTGAATATTATTTTAAAATATTCGTTAATTCTGAACTGGAATCAGACTTAATCAATTGCCATATAATTTTAGTTATATGGATTTCATTCATCGCATGTATATAACAATAATGATAAACAATCATTAAAAATTCATACAACATCAAGAGTGCATTTTACAACTGTATAAGCATTAAAATAAATAAATAACGCTTATACAGTCTGTCAACCTATCGATTGACATATCACTAATTATTGGGGTCAGTGTATGTCCAAAATCATCCCAATACCCGTGTGGGGTTTTCAAGCAACAAATATTGATTATTATTTGTGCAGCTGGGCGACGTGTAAAAATTATCATCCTAATCAATATCAGTAAAATGGGTGTACATAAACAAACCGTCTGATTTATAAATGAATATTTATTTTATTTTCATGATAATTTTATATATATAATTTTATATATACAATAATATCAATCAATAACAATCCCAAACACAATCCAAACAAACAATCAACCATGGTCTGTACTAAAAAATAGTGTTAGGAGCAACTAAGCCCCATCTGCAACCAATTATATAATAACTGTAAAATAATTTGAGTGAGAGAGAGTTCTCACATTGATTGATTTGAAATCGTTTTAATAACAATTTTTTTTAATAAAAGTAAACAGAAGTTTAATTTTATCAAAAATCCAAATGGCCTCTGTTTCAGTTCTGGTCTGCTCCATTATGTAGATATCGTCATCACGGTTCCAACGCTACGAAAATCATCCATTTATGATAAGATTCGAACGAGTTATGTCATTTTAAACTTTAATACACAATTAAATTGATTAAAATACCATTAAATCACTAATTACATTGATTTGCGCATAAAAAAATGGGCCGCTCCTTCTTCTTCTACCAGGAGCCGTCTTCCTTTCATTGATAGCTTGGACCGATGAAAACCCATCGCCCTTGTCCAAAATCGAAGACACGCCGCCCTATACGCCACCTAAACCCGATCCACGACCGCCACCGCGAAGCCCTCCCTGCCGCCATCCTCCTCCAGTGACCTCGCCGTGCTCGATGCACCATCCCGCCTTAAAATCCCATGCGACGTCGACCAGTTTGGGGCAATAATTCACCCACTCCTGACAACGAAATTCCATCGAAGTCATATGGAATCAGAGATCGTTAAATGCCCTTCCACTTTCGCTTTGGAGCTTAGATTCAATTCTGATTATATTGAGGGGAAATTAGTGATTTAATTTCGAATAAAAAGGGCCTTCCATTTCGTTTACGGCTGCTGGTATAGGGTTGACCACAAAATACAATTGACCTAGGGTTAAGAAGGAAATATGTTTATATATTTAATATTTTAATTATATTTAATTCTCTAATTGGTTCCTTTGCATCCGAACTCCAAACGAACCCCAACGACTGTCGCCCCTAGCTAAATACACCCATTTCGGACACAATGGGATATGTTTCGTAAGCCAATTCGATCGTTTAGATCAGTTTTGATCAAAATTAAAATATAAATCTGTATGTATTGAATTTAAACGTACATTTTAATTTGCCGGGGCCACATACTGACTCCAAAAATTCCATAAAAATAAATCTAGCTATGTTTTGATGATACGGTCCCAACAAAACTAATTTTGTCAAGTTTGGAGATCATTTGAAAAATGGGCTTTTCCTGGTCGATCCAATTCAAACTGAATTGACCAAACATGTTTAAATTTACCACACTCACATACTAAATCCAAAAATTATGAAATTTGAAACCTAGCAATAATTTGACATTATGAATCCAACAAAAGTGGTTTCGTTGAAAACGAAGGTCGTTTGCAAAATGGCTATTTTTAAGGGCTATTATATTATATTAAAATATATATAAATTCCATGCGACTATTTTAAATTTTAAACTGGGCATAACTTTCAATTTATATTATGAGTTCTCAGTTTCTTAACTTCATTAGAACTATATTATTAAACAGATTCAAATATTTCTGACTTTACTAAAATCCGATTTATTTTGAATTATATACATTCATTTGAAATTTAAAATCAAATTTTCAAACTACCGCGCCATTTCGAGTTCGTTCTATAATTAAAATAAATTTATACATTCTAAGTTCGATTTAAATAAGTTTTTAGTCGTTATTATTCAAAATAAATTATTTTAAATATTCAAAATCCATTAAAGTAGCTAAAATAAAAAATTAAATTGGTTCAAAAATTTCGGGTTGTTACAATCTCCCCCACTTAAAATCTTTTCGTCCTCGAAAAGGAACGGAGCTGAAAGTTGTTTAACTAACCAACTCAACTTTCATTCTGGCTTTAGTTCTTCAACTTTTCAGTTTCTAAGGATTTTCTAATTTCTCAAAAATTTGGCTAATGCCCTGAATTTTCGAAAAAATTCGCCATAACCTCCATTGTATGGGGTGATCGGTAAAACCGCAACTGGCCTCACAGGGCCCTAATCAATCCAAAAGAAAAAGCCAATCGGCTCATAAAATCATCAAAATCCAAGAAATACAGTAAATATGTATATATTTGTGGGGCATACAATTTTATTCCTCTTCTTAGCTTCTATGTTATGACATGTTCATAATATACATGTGCATATGTGCAATTTCAATCAATTTCCAGTTCAGTTCAATATTTGATTCGGTTTGGCTTAAATTTTACCTTTTGTTCTCTTATTGGTTTTATCATTCCAATAATTTTATTAATCAAAACAATAATCATACATCACAACTAGCAATCAATTAGTTGGTTAACTTTTCAAATATATAACTATTATGTGCTCAAAAATCATATTTTTGATGCCTAATCACGAACAATAACAAACCCTATCTAGTTTTGGTTCTCACACCAGTCAAATGGAAATATATGGATATCCCACTTTCGAAACTCGAACACAAATACTGATGATACAATAATAATCATCAGGATTATCTACGGGCGACTAGATTGTGACTCTATATCTACATAGTATACATGAGACTTCAAATACACATGGATCAAATATATATAAAAAATCTCCTTATACTCGATATTCCAAAATCAATATAAAATAAAATACTCAAATACATATAATATATATATAATTTTCAAAATAAGTTTGTTTTAATTTTTTTAATAAATAATACTCTTCGAACTCATTCTAGGGTATTACTAACCCCATCTCTAACGAGTTTCTCATTCTAGGATAATATTGATCCTATCTCTAATGAGTTTTTCCAATAGGATATTACTAATCCTATCTCTGATGAATTCTTTTGTTTGGTTCTAATGTGTCTTGTTCTTCAGCTCTGTAAACCAAAGCTATGATACTACACAGAGATGACCCAAACTCGCCCTTACGGGAAAGCCCGGATTGAATTGAGAACACGACTAATCATACCCAAATAATAGAACATTTTATTGCTATTATAACAATTTACATCAGAGTACAAGAATATATCAGAGTATGAATAAATTATATACAACGGAAAATATCAGAGATTAAAATACATAGCAGCAAAAATTTAAATGTATAAATACAATGTGTAGCAGAAAATAACAACTGACATAACTGAAAGATATATACGGATACAAAGCTTTCCGAATATAGCTCCAGCTGTAAATTCAGGATCTTGTGAAAAAAATATCTGCAAAAACCAAAACTACTAGCTGCCCGTGTGGAAAATATGGGCACCCAGAGTTTAGGTTAAAACAATAAACTCCGAGTCAGTCATAGGACTGGTGTGAGAACTAAAACAGTTATTAAAACTTTACTTTAAAATAAGGTAAATCAAGGGACCACGCCGCTAACGCGGAACGGGTTTACGCCTAAGAATACCAGTGCCAAAAACAAAAAACGCAATGATAATTAAAGAAAAATGAGGCTATTATAAGACTCAGGTCCCATCGCACAACGCAACCCAAGCCAGAGGATAGAGTTTTACCTTATAATAGCCAAATATGCTTGGTATGTTTTAAAACAAACCTTTTATTATTACTATAAGTGAAGAAATCAACTTCAAATACAAATGTATCAATCATAGATGGCATGAGCTCCCCATCCCACTATGTCGCCATATATAGGTTTACAACTAAAACCGCAAAATGTCGTATTGGAAGTTTGGATTTCCATACTGATGGCTCCTGATTTGAAAGATCTATCGCGTAGTGCAATATTCCACAGCTTACGTCCCAGCTAGAGAAAACACTGTAATGCACATCCACTGTTTTGGGAAATCAAGTATCACCGCGGCTTACGTCCCAGCGAGAAAAAACACCGCTTATTCTATCCCTATAGGAATCGGGGGGGTGAGCCCTATCCCTTTGAGCGTGGAGAGACCACACTCAACTCATCTCGGTCGACCGAACCCATGACACCTCTAAGAGTGTCTATCCTCATCTCAAAAGCGTGCTGACCTGACCATCATTTCACCACCATACCGAGGTGTGAGGCTCGCGAATTAACGCTACACAAAGCTATGCTAACTAAAGCTATGCTTTGATCATCATCCACCAAACTTTGCTTTTCAACAAAAGTGGATCACTGCATCTTAGCATGCCACACTCTTAATCCATATCGTACCACTGATTTCTGCCATTATATAACCTCTAAGCTCGTACGTCTCAGAGAAGGGTATTAAGCAAGAGAATAAATTCTCCGCTACCAAATAGACATATATTTATTAGAGATCAATGAATACAATATAAAGGAATATAATGTCAGACATACTATCCATTTGCAAGTCTGTTCTAGGTCTGAACAAAACCAGAGGCACCTTATTCCTCATCCTGTATGTCCAATACAGGAGAGAGGCCCTTGCATATCTGAACAATCGGCAAATACGTCCGAACAACTACCACTATAGCCCCTTCGAGGTAGCTACTCCAATCATGGGCATCAGTAGTAACCCATCCACTCAACGTGATGATCGTCGGTCTTGCACTGTCTTCAATCTCTTCGACTATTAGTCATCGTATCAGTTATTCAAAATGGGTTAAACCCGGTCTTTCCGAATAACTCGCGTATCTTATAATCAAGTGCGATTACAGCACATCATATGCCTCATTCAAATCCAAAATATTCGTTTATTCGTATTTCTTTATTCTGGAAAGGTTCTCATTAATCTTATCAAAGATTATCACTTTTAAACACACTATTTAATCCATTTCTTTGGAAATCATTTCAAAAGATTTTATAGTATCTTTTCACAATTTAAACCAAATTAAGGTTTATCAAACTAGTCGGGATTAACGTCGTACCGAAGTAATCATTCATTTTATTATCCCATCCCAACCTATTCATCCCATGGAGCAAAACTGGTAGTACTCCATATCTAACACCACTGTGTTATCGGTAAATTCAATTATCATTCCACGTTCAATTCTAATCAAAGATTTAACTATCGCATGAAGTAAACCTGGTGATATTCCATTTTCGAACACTTCTCAAATTCGGCAAATTTAATTACCACATTAACATTACAATCTAATTAAAGATTTATTAAAACTCCACTTAATTTTAATCTTCCAAAAATCATTTTTTAATGATTATTTAACTTTGGGAAATCAATCATGCCACATTGACAATCTATACTATATCATTGATTTCTATCGATATATAACCTCTAAGCTCGTACGTCTCAGAGAAGAGTGCTAAGCAAGGGAATAAATTCTCCGCCACAAAATAGATATATATTTAGCAGAGATCAATGAATACATCTTGAAATACAATGTTAGACATGAAATCCTGTCTTTAATAGGGTTAAAGAATGAATGTCCTTTAAAACACAGTCCACGATAAACCCAAAATCATGTTCCATCAAACTGGAATTTTCACAGAAAACAGATTAATACATAATCGATATAAATTTCCGTATCAAACTAATAATATAAATGGAATAACGGCAAAGCCTTCTAAATTCCATATATAATAACGGTCTTCCTTCACAGAAGTTCATCTCGATTATCACCAAATTGAATTCCATTCAATTTCAATTTAATATATTTAATTGGAAAAAAACTTCGCTTTGGAAAATTCCATTAAATCTTAGAATAAAGATTTATAAATTCCAAATATTAACCTCACTGTTAATTGGGTTAAAGAACAAATTTTATTTCAAACACAGTTCACGATAAACCCAAAAATCCAATTTTTATTTCAATTCCAATTAAATATTAAATAATCGGTAAACTTCACTAAACCTTAATTTGAAGATTTATTCTTTTCTCAACTGGGTTTAAGAACAGTGTTATTTAAGACACCGTTCACGACAAACCCAAAATCCAATTTTTTTATTCAATTCCAATTAAATATTATTTAATTGGAAAACTTCACTAAATCTTAATTTAAAGATTTATTCTTTTCTTAACTGGGTTGAAGAACAGTGTTATTGAAGACACCATTCACGACAAACCCAAAATCCAATTTGATATCAAATACAAGGCTCTGAATAGAAATTATATCAGCTTATATTCAATATCAAATTCTGAAACTAACAAATATCGTATTGGGAATAACGGTATATACGTCTTCCAAATCCCTCAACAATATCTGTATAATTACCGAATCCAATATCAAAATATTCCGAAGATGATTTCCATTCAAATCCATTCCAATTTATTCATTGGAAATTTTTGGTTATATTAAAACCATTTTCAAATCCATTTTATTTATTTCTAAAAATAATTGGATTATTATTCTAGGTATTAACTAGTTCATTTCAATAAAAATATTTTTTTATCTATTCAAAACTGGAATTTTTCATCCAAAGTATTTCCAAATCATTTATTATGATTTTACACATTTTTTTCATATTTTTATTAATTTTATTAAGGCCTTTATAGTCAGTTTCCAATAACGGCCAACGAACTGCATTCATAACAACCTTTTCTGAAATTGATTTGGACATGATTCCAAATCCATCTGTTAGATTTAAAATCTCTTATACTCATTTGAAATCTCTTTTCGATACGAACCCAATGATTCCGATTTTAGGAGAATCCGAACGGTCAGATCTCCTGTTACATCAATTTGAAGTTAATAGTCGAAATTCGCGAGCGGTCGCTGCGCGGCGCGTTCTTTTCAGGCCATTATATATTTATATATATAATATATCGTTGATTTCAATTTAAAACGTATTTTATAAATCATTTTAAATTAGTTTTAATAACGATTGCCACTTCCATTTCAAATTTAAATCAAAACTGAATATTCATTTATAAATTCATTTTAAATCGATTTCAACTCCATTTCAATTTTAAATCAAAACTGAATATTCCTTATCATTATAAAATTAAAATGATAATATTTTCAAATTAGCAAATTTTGAAATTACTTTTCGATATTCGTTATATAATGAATAAAATCGACAGAAAATCATGTTCGTGTTAAAATGGCGTTTAACTACTTAACACGGCTTCACATTTCAATATTTTCGTATCCATCCAAAATCGGACATTAAAACCACATTTTGATTACACTGAATTTTATTTTAAAATATGCGTTAATTCTGAACTGAAATCAGACTCAATCAATTACCATATAATTTCAGTTATATGGATTTCATACATCGCATGTGTACAACAATAATGATAAACAATCATTGAAAATTTATACAACATCCAGAGTGCATTTTACAACTGTATAAGCATTGAAATAAATAAATAACGCTTATACAGTATGTCAACCCATCGATTGACATATTACATCATAACAATAATGGTTTATACAAAAAAATAGTGTTAGGAGCTACTAAGCCCCGTCTGCAACCTATTACATCATAACCATAAAATAATTTGAGTGAGAGAGAGTTCTCAAATTGATTGGTCTGAAATCGTTTTAATAACGATTTTTTTAATAAAATTAAACAAATGTTTAATTTTATCATAAGTTCAAATGGTCTCTGTTTCAGTTCTGGTCTGCCCCATTGTGTTGATATCGTCATCACGGTTCCAATGCTTGAAAATCGTCCATTTCTGATAAGTATCAAACGAGTTATGTCATTTTAAACTTTAATGCACAATTAAATTGATTAAAATACCATTAAATCACTAATTACATTGATTAGCACAAAAAAAAATAGATCGCTACTTCTTCTTCTACCAGGACCCATCTTCCTTTCGTTGTTAGCCTAGACCGATGAAAACCCATCGCCCTTGTCCAAAATCGAAGACGCGCCGCCCTATACGCCACCTAAACCCGAT
Organism: Allium sativum; assembly: GCA_030737875.1. Lineage (NCBI taxonomy): Eukaryota > Viridiplantae > Streptophyta > Magnoliopsida > Asparagales > Amaryllidaceae > Allium > Allium sativum. The sequence goes on from CM060924.1 coordinate 667,128,634, forward strand.
CCACGACTGCCACCGCGAAGCCCTCCCTTCCGCCATCCTCCTCCAGTGACCTCGCCAAGCTCGATGTACCATCCCTCCTTAAAATCCCATGCGACGTCAGCCAGTTTGGGACAAAAATTTACCCACTCCTGACAACGAAATTCCATCAAAGTCATATCGAATCAGAGATCGTTAAATGCCCTTCCACTTTCGCTTTGGAGCTTTGATTCAATTCTGAGTATATTGAGGGGAAATTAGCGATTTAACTTCGAACAAAAATGGCCCTCTATTTCGTTTACGACCGCTAGTATAGGGTTGACCACGAAATACAATTGACCTAGGGTTTAGATGGAAACATGTTTACATATATAATATTTTAATTATATTTAATTCTCTAATTAGTTCCTTTGCGTCTGAACTCCAAAAGAACCCCAACGACTATCGTCCCTAGCTAAATAACAACATTTCGGACACAATGGGATATGTTTCATAAGCTAATTCGATCGTTTCAATCAGTTTTGCTCAAAATTAAAATATAAATCAATATATATTGAATTTAAACGTACATTTTAATTTACCAGGGCCACATATTGACTCCAAAATTCCAGAAAAATAAATCTAGCTATTGAAGAAACGATTCTAACAAAACTAATTTTGTCAAATTTGGAGATCGCTTGAAAAATGGGCTTTTTCTGGTCGATCCAATTTAAACTTAATTGACCAAACACGTTTAAATTTACCACGCTCACATATTAAATCCAAAAATTATGAAATTTAAAACCTAGCAATAATTTGACATTCCGGATCCAACAAAAGTGATTTCGTCGAAAACGGAGGTCGTTTGCAAAATGGTTATTTTTAAGGGCTGTTATATTATATTAAAATATATATAAATTCCATAGCGACTATTTTAAATTTTAAACTGGACATAACTTTCAATTTATATTAAGAAATCTCAGTTTCTTAACTTCGTTAGAAAGATATTATTAAACAGATTCAAAAATTTCTGGTTTTACTGAAATTCGATTTATTTTGAATTCTATACATTCATTTGAAATTTAAAATCGAATTTTCAAACTACCGTCGCCATTTCGAGTTCGTTTTATAATTAAATTAAACTTATACGTTCTAAGTTCGATTTAAATAAATCATTTTAAATATTCAAAATCCATTGAAATAACTAAAATAAAATTTTTGAATTGGTTCAGAAATTCCAGGTTGTTACACGTAAATAAGATATGGGTGAAACAGTTCGTTTAGTAACGCTTGTATAAGGTACTCCAACGTAAAAAAATTGTATATGAATTATGTTTTTCGATCATGTGGGTCAATGTATATATATTTATCTTTCTTGTTATATTGCGAAAGTCGCTCTGTACAGAGGAGACTTTGCCGAATTTGTTTGAAAATTTAAGGTGTTAGAAAATTTTCAATTTTTGGAAAAATTTGTTAATAGAAATGAACTGGTGTTTTGATTAAAACAAATTAGATCAGTTGGAACTAAAAGTTCAGAAAGTGGAACGGAAAATTATAACTAAGTGGATTTTTGAAAAGTTAATAAGGTTAAAGCATTTTTCCTACATTAGTAATTTTGGGAACGAAATTCTTTTAGGGGGGGGGGGGGGGTAATGTAACAACACAGATTTTTATCCGTTAAGTTTTGAACATTTGAAATTAGTTTTAAATGTTGGTTCTGAAATTTCAAAAAATCGAATTCTATGATTCTGAGTATTAATTTAATTTGAATAGTAAATAATAAGTTTAATTTCGAAAACATTGAGAATAAATTAGATTTGAGATATAGTATGAACCGAATGATTTAGTAAGACCCAATTAAGTTCGGATTTGATTTATAACAAGGAATTTGTTTATTGAACGAAGTTCGAACATATGAATTTAATTTATATAAAAATGAGCTCGCAGTGTCGCTACAGTTCGTAGTTTTATGTTTTGAGCTTCAATTGAATGTACATGGTCCAATATAAGTCGGAACCCTTTGAAACTAGAATCTTCCGGATCTACTGCATTATGTTTTATGAGAAAGAGGAAAAAAAATCAAGATTTCAACTTGTTGATTTTGAGTTATGTCCAAATCAAATTTCCAGAAAAATCACAGTATAATCGTTTATGAACTATAACAGTTTATTAAATAAAAAGGAAGAGATTTTAAATAAAAATTGATACCATTTTAGTAAGAAATTTTAAATGTTGAGTTTAAAATCCAAATTAGTTTATATTTAAGTTATATAAATTATATTTGAATATAGACAATGATAATAATTTATTATCAATGGATTTGTTTTATTAAAATCAATTTATATTTTTTCGATTTAATTTAACACTTGACAATAGAAAATTTTCAAATGACCTCGGATTTCAATGAAATTAATTTTATAAAATCCGTAATGGTTAATTATTGTCAGATTTCTAGTTTCCCAATAATTAGAGTTATTTTGTGATTGTGTGCAATATAAATGCATATGGATTTACACTGCGAACTTAAAAGTGTGTTTTTTCAAATGGCCTCAGAATTTGATGAAACTGGTTCCATTGTATCCGGAATATTATTTTATTATAGGAATTCAATTTTCATCATAATCGGAGCTCATATGTGATCGTTTAAGAGTGAAAATTCCGAGTAAGTTTCGTGTAGTAGAATAATAATAAATAATACCCTAACCCTCCATATAAATTAATCGCTACCCTCCCTCTTCGTTTATTCCATGGCCACCACACTTTCATACTTTAATCAATTAAATCAGCGAAATGGTGAAGAATTGGAAAATGTGGCCAATTGGAAAGTTGTAGAGGGGAGACTAGGCTATCGATGGTGGTTGGAAGAGTCGTGGTGGCTTGTGGCGGCCAAAATCGGGTGTTTAACATGAAGGCATTAGTTATGTTTTTTTGATCGATTATGGCATTGATGTTGGGTTTTGGTTCTAGATGTCTGAAGGGAAGTTGAGGGAAGGACGTCGGCCGAGCTGTTCGAGGTGGTCAGAGGTCATTTCGTTGACCAGCGCCGGAGAAAAGTGGGTTTAATCCATTTCCGTTCGGATGGGGTTCCTGGCGATTTGGTGGGGTGTTGGGGGTTAGGACGGGAGAAGGTGGCGCGCCTCGGGAAGGGTGAGTTAACAGTGGGTGAGTGGTCAACTCCGGCTGCTCATGGTGGTGGCAGTGGGCGGATGGAGGTGAGGAGCAACGTTCAGACACGAATGGGAAGGAGGAGTTGTTAGGCTATGTTTAATTAACTTAATTAAGGTACTTAAGAATGTTAATGAAGTAATTAGTAGATAATTATTTTATTCTTAAATCAAATAAAGCTTTTAATGTAAATAATTATGTCATACATTGTCAGAATGGCACGAAACAAAATGCTTCGAAATCATGGCAACAAATATAACGCGATCTTGCTGATTTGGAAGAATTTATAGCTCACTGGAATTTTATCTACTTTCGAACTACAGATTGAAATTAGATAAAACAATCTAAAATCACCGATCGAAATTGAAAAGTGAGTTAACCCTCATGCCTTCTGGAATTCTATGATGTGAAACTCATTGTTGATAGTATAAACTGGATGTTAGGATGTTCGTTGTTTAATTGTTGATTGACGATATTTGTATTTCTGTCATCTTGAATGCATTAGATTAAAATTATCTATTTCATATGCATTATCAAATGATATTACGAGTTTTGATGCAAGGAGAACAAGTTGGAGGGATCCAACTGGATTCTTTAAATGTATTGTAACTTTTTTATATTATTTATATATGAACTATTTGACCAAATTGACACTGAAATTTGTTTGGGTGTTAATGGTTAAATTGAAATTCAACGTTGTTGTTTTATCAATCAATAGACAGTATCGATGAAGTGATTGACAGTAGATGGCCAAAAATCCATCTTTTTAAGATGTTGATTTGCCATCAAGCGAATTGACGTAATTTAAGTTATAAAATATATTTTTATAACTAAAACAAAATTTTAAACGCTATTTTATATAAAAATAGATGTTTTATTAATAAATCAATATTTGGAATTGGGATTTATAAAGAAATTATTAATCATCTGTATGATAAATCTCGACGTTTTAATAAGTTTTATAAGAAGTTAGTCAGAAATTAACCTACGGGTTAACAATTTGGAATAATTATTTTTAAGAAACAATTATGGGATATTATTAAATTAGTTAAGTTTTTAATTAATTTAAGAGGAAGGATTAGCGGAAATCAGGTAACAAGTTAATTGATGTTTCAAGTTGACTAAGTCAACTGTGTAAATTGTGAATGGTTATTAGATTAATTTGTTTTCGATTAATCTAAGAGGAATGGTTTTGACAAATAATTGCCTAAACTTAATGAATGTTCAAAAAAGGCTAATTAATCTTTAATTAACTAGGTATATAAACTTAATTATAAAATTATTGATTATGAGGTTAATTATTATTTAATTTTTTTTTAAACTATTCTGGTTTAGTTAATAATGAAGTTAACTACTTTTATTTTTGTAAGAAGTTAATTATTATTTTAATTGATAATAATTAAAGTGATTTCTTTTTGAATGGGAATTCATTTAAGAAGTAATCGAGTTTTTTATGGAATTTTAATTGAATGTTATAAAGGGTTTTATTAAGGGATTTGATAACGAATCCGAGTTTTATAAACGAAGTTTATAAAAGAGATTTTTAACTAATGCAGTAGTTTAATAAATGTTTTACTTAATATATGAATTAAGTAAAAAGGATTGAGATTAAATGAAGGTTTTCAAGAATGCAAGGGAATATGTTTAAGGGATTTGTGTAAAGAACAAGGTAAAGGGATTTTAGTAATAAAATCCAAATTAAGTTATATAATAAGATGTTAGTGGTTTCTAGGTAAAGGACTTGGTAAATGGATTTTGTAGTAAAATCTTAGCTATAAAAATTTTTTGTCCAAAGAAGTTTTAAATTAAAAGGTGATGTTGTAGTAAGGATTTACTTAATCAATAAATTAAGTAACAATAGTTATATTTGTAAAGCTATTTTCAAAAATAAGAAATGGTTTATAAAACCATATTTTGAATGGATTAGTAAACAAGGTTTTATGATATTATTATTAATATCATATTTTGAGTTACAAACTTTAATCTATCTTAAGATAAAATGTTATCGATGTTGGAAATAATTTATTATTCCAATAAGAAAAATTTTACAGTGTTAATTTGCAAGGGTTAAAAATCTAAACAAAACTACCGGGTTGTATAGTAAACAATGTATTATTTGACATTGGTTGGCCCAGATATGAAGTGTGACGATAATTAACCATTCGTTTAAGTAAATGACAATATTTTCTAAGTAATTAAAAAATTATGTTTTATAAATACATTTATTTAAATAAATAAGTAAATGGTTGGGATTTTCAAAGAAAATGAAATAAGTGGTTAAACTGGTTTAGAAACGAGGTAGGTATGGAAATTTAATTATTATTTCCAAAATCATTATTGTAAACATCAATTGGCAAAGTTATGAAGTTACGTAAATTCGTGTGAGTTTATATAATAAGAAAGGTATCGCATGACATTATTTGGCCCATATAAGATTTGGTGATGAAACCTGTACAAATTGGTTAAGTGTATAAAGTGATTTTTTTCAAAATAAAGGAAAAAAGGGGATTTGAGAATATATATAGCAATATTTCCTAAATAAAGGAAATAAAAAGATGTTTTGTGAATATATAGTGATATTTCCAAAGTAAAGGAAATAAAAATGGGTTTTGTGAAAATATAACGATATTTTCAGTGTAAAGGAAATAAAGAGATGAGTTTTGGAAAATGTTTGTTCTAAAAGAAATAATTTATGGTTAATGTTTTCAAAGTAACGACAATGGGAGAGTCTTGTTAAGATGAGTATAGGGATTGATTTATAAAAACAATAGAATGGTTTTAATGAATAATTTAAATAAAAGATCTTGAGCTACTGATGTATTTAACCGTAATGTTTGAATTGATAGTTAAAAACCCGGTTATCAATTCATATTGCTTTTGACTATTGATATGTTAGTTTGAAGAGACTGGGATGAGAACTGGACCCAAAACCACTTCGAACCGACTTTGCGTTCGAAAACTAAGTTACAGGGATGCTTATGAGATGATTTGAAGACACTGATCTTCGAAGCGAGAGGATTGCTCACTAATGTTGCTGGTTAATACCAGGATTAAACTTATAGCAGTAAACCTCTTTGTTCTGAGGTATCTACGGTTTCGTTCAGTCCCAAAATGAACTTATATGGACAAATGTATGACAAAGTATTTCCTAAGATCATGTACATTAATTTTTACAAATATACCGATTATGGTAGCGAAGAAGGCAACTTCTTTTAGCTTAACACCCAGAGTATATTTGTGGAAATAAAGTAGTGATTGGATGGATCCGACAATGTGGCATTCGAAGTTTGAATGTGATGTTTCTGAAAAGATAATCGTAACCTCATGCCTCATCAACTAAGAAATGACTGAAATAGGGCAGACATCAAGACTATGTGGATCATATCCATCAGGGTATATCATCATCCAATCTAGAGAAATCGGTTATCCCTATTTTTGTATGCTTTGAAATGATACGGTTATTGATCCCAGCCGTGGTGATGATATATTTGGTACACTCAAGTTGAATGAGTGGTCGAGTTGCAAGATGTTCTTGTTGAGCCCCAGTGTTTCATCTCTACAGGACACTGATCGGAAGGTGGTTCCATACCTAATCATGTTGGAAATCCAAACTCAAATACGAGCCTTACAGTTTTAGTTATGTACAACTATGTTAAAAAGTGAGATACATGCTTTTCAGCTATATTCCTATTTATTTATGATTTGATAGACATTATTATAATATAATTGGATATATATATATATATATATAAAGTATTTTGGTTATCGTCAGGTAAAAACACATGCCATATTTATGTGTGATCATGTCTTATGAGAGTTCCATTCTTTCAAAAAGGTTTTTCTAAAGTTAAGCAAGTTGTTCGTAAAGTGAATTTATCACTGAAAGTATTACAGACTGATCCAATTGATATTTCTTTCTTCAAAATGTGCTCGGGTTAGACCGATTATATTTTCCATGTTTAGTTTTTCTTGGAGCTTCATAACAGAAGCTGGAGTCGAAACGTATTCTCATATTTTCTGGAATTAATTTATTTCCAATTTGTGTGTTGTATTGATCTAGTGTGTGCTCTGGTTGTATAATCACACACACACACACACACACACACACACACACACACACATATATATATATATATTGTTTTCTCTTTGTATAAATAGTATTGAAATATTATATTTTATTTATTCCGCTGTGAGATCCTATTCTACTCTGATTTCGTAGCGTTGTTATTCTTTCTCTTTTATTCTAATATTTCTCTCTTTTTTTATTCGACCCTCTAACTTCTTTCCTTTAACTGTCCTCTTTCTTGTGCCATTTAAGTGTGACATGGATAGTAAAATGTCATCTTAAACAGTATGGAAAAGTTAGGTCGTTACAACTACCGTGGATAAGGATGTCATGTCGCTATCTAGATTGACTCAAAGTCCTCAGGAATAGCTGATTTTTTTAAACTGATTCAATACCACTGTTACCGAAGTTGGTAGTCTACAATCCAAAATGGTATTTATGGCATTGTTGCATGTCGTCAACAAGGAAATGAAGTTTCGCAAATGGGTCAAGATAAAGAACCTAATAAATTGGAGAAATTTTACAAAAAGGTCGATGAATTCATAAGATTAGAAAATGCTAAGACTCTAGGTAGAAGTGCTATTTTTGGTGTTTAAAAACAAGGCACTGTTAAGTCAAAACATTAAGTGAATGTCCCAGGAATGCAAGAAAAACAGGAAATCAAAAGAGGAAGGATCAGGATATTGGAAAAGGCAAAAGAAATAATAAGGCTCTAGGTATTTTTATCAACAAAACTTCACTCCTCTCATTGATAGTCTAAAAAATATCTTATTGGCTTAGATGGAAATTGTGTGATACACAAAACCTCGTCTCTAGAGGTTATCGAAGGAGCAAAAACAATATGGAAAGTATGTTTGTTTCCTTGAAGCCTCGAGATATAGTACTAACAAGCGTCACCACTAGAAAAACCATTACAGAGGAACTCATCAAGAAAAATAATGTGACGACCGCCCATAACTCCTGCACTTAACAAGGCAAATAATGCGCTGAAAGTCTTTCCAGGCAGCTATGGACGATCATCAGGGTAGAAAAACACAAGCGGAACATGTCATATAACTCACAGCGCAAGGATAAAATATAATAGAACATATATAACTGGCCATAATAGTGAAGAATAATCAAGCAGAATCTTAAACTGTTCATATCATCATGAATTATCCATACAACAAACTGGATACAACATCAAACTCTGTACAAAGTGCCCTACTACAAGTCACTCATAAAATTCATCAACATAGCAGCAGAAAACATCAAATAGTAGGTAATGTGAAATTAATTAATATGTAAGCCTCCCACTCGTCATCGCTCAGCAGCAACATCCTCATTAAGATCAACTACCTGTCACCTGCTACTCAGGTCACCCATCCAAAACATGGATGAACAACCCAAGGTAATTAGAGGAAACATAAAACCTTGAATCAAACAACAGTCTTAATAAGCGATAAAACAGCTATCTAACATCTTCAATAAAATATACGAGAATGGGCAGATTAGTCAACTAATCTACCAATATCATCAGAGAAGAACCCAAATCTGTCTTCCTCACATCCGACAGTGATAGACTTTACAGTAACCAAAGAAAAAAAAACATAGCAGACATATCAACCAATTATCTAGTGTAGACATCCTAATCGAGATTAACATCCCCCAAGTTCAAGCCCCAAAGGCCTAAACCAACATTAGACAAGGATCCAAGAGATGTCTCCTTCGATGTCAAACAATCTGCACAAGATGATATAAGCAAAGCAACACACATCCATGGCTCTGGCTATCACCGCCAACCCTTCCTTGAAACCATCGTTAGTCAGTCGTAATTCTATCAAGGGCTAATGGTAACCCCGGTTCTAGCAAAAACTCCATACGCCATCGTGACTTGTATCTCTAGGCCCATCATGATTGCCCAGGGTACTCGACCATTCGACCGGTCTTTTAGGCGTCCCTATTATACCCTGGCTTTGAGTCCGCTAGAACCTACAACAACGATTCCTTGGCCTCCATAACTCTAGTCGTCATCACCGGCGACTCTCCATAAGCTCGAACATCCTTTAGCAACCATTATCCATGAGCTCAAAAAACACTTGAGTCTTCTACATATTTATTGCATTTTTTCGATCAACGAACCCTTCATATCACTTCGAATATTCCTCCTTAAATTCACTTTGAAGCTACGTCCATTCTCAAACCAAAATAATCATCACCTTGGGTCGACATTCAATCCATAGAACTTCAGTCTTTCTGCTATGAAAAACATACCATAGAGCTTTAATTCCCATCCGCAACATTTATTAAACGTTGTAGCATCTTTTGCCCAATCCATAAAAAAAACGACCCGACTCATTGAGTCTCATAAACGACACGACTCATCAGGTCATGAATGACTCAACTCATCAGGTCATAAACGACCTGACTTCATGGATGCTCAACGACCCAACTTCATGGATCACGATCGACCCGACTTCATGGATCACGTACGAACTGATCCATCCAAAGAAAAACGACCTAAAGCCTTTTAAAGCTCCAACGACCTGCCTTTCACGACCCGGCCTAACTTCAGACGACACGACTTCAATGAGCTACCCATGTCTTGAAGCACAAGCCAACGACCCATCAAAATGACCTGACTTCTATTCTTCAACAAACGACAATGTTAATGCATGCAACTCATCCAAATCGACCAATTCAATCATCAATACTTCATGCAATCATCAAACAACACTTGCATAATAATTTTCATTATATAATCCTATGAAACTCACCAAATCATGACACAACAATGAATACAAAAATAATGGATCTAAACTTACATAAACATATTAATTAACATAAGAATTACCGATTTAATTTGATAGATTAGATTCTATGGTGATTCGAATAAAAATATACTTACCATGATGTAGATCTAGGTGAAAATAAATTGTAAATGATGAAAATAAGATCAGACAACCCATACACTCGATTGAATCCATGCGAGAGATGCATATCACTCACCAACTCCTCAAAATGACTTGAAATCGACTAATCTTAAATCCGAAGAGTGATGATAAATCTCCAAACCTATCAATTTGATGTGATCTTCCTTCACTCGGTGTAGATCTAGCTTTACTCGATGTAGATCTTCAATCTTCTTGCGTAGATCTAGAATTCTAATGGTGAAAGAGAGACATTTGATTGAGCAAGGAAGATCACGAGCTCAACCAAATGAGAGAAATGAAGAAACTAAACTTTCTCCCATGCCTCTACCCCTTATTTATAGCCAACAGCCCAAGCCTTAGCGGCCCCCACAAAATCAGCCCACTAATTACCAATTAGCCTAGACAGAAATTGTGTAACACTAATACAGCGATTTCTCCCAAACCGCTGAGCCAAATCTTTATTGTGACCACTATACAAAATTGGAAGCATCATTACCTTTCCAATGAATTGATCTCACCGCCTGATTCAATCCCAGTCAAAAGTTCTGCCTTGTACAAAACTGATAGGGGCAGAATGGTCACAAGTGTAATTGGTAAAAAATTATGGACATTCTCACATTCCCATAACCAACATATCAAAATATGAGAATGGTCCGACCCTCAAGTAATAAAATAAAAATATTTTACGATCCTCCTATACGAAAAATGTAGGTCATTACACTCCTTAGGAATTTCGCCCTCGAAATTCCAAGCAAACACAAGCAACCAGAAACAATCCTGCATGCCTACCATCCAGAAGTAGCCAATTTTACCATACAAACTAGCATCCATCAAGCCATCCATCCATAGCCTTAACATAGCATGCAGAATTCTAACGAACATTACAAGTTACAATGGTGTAAGATGACATGACATTAATGAGTCATACCAATGAAGAGTTCTGGATGGATTGTCTTCATTCTCTCTTCCGTTTCCCATGTACAATCGTCATCTTCCTCACTCCACTGCACCTCGACTAGCTTAACTGTCTTCTCCTAAGCTATTTTATGTCATTCCCCAAAACGTGAAGTGGCTTATGAGATTTCGTAACTAAGTTCTCGACTTCTAGGTATTCGTATTGCTCCGTACATACCACCACATTCGAATCATGTATCCACTTCCGTAGAAACAACACATGGAAAACATTATGCACAATCAACGTCTTCTCGGGTAACTCCAATCTGTATGCGAGATTTCCAATCTGCTTGATTATCGGAAACGGTCCTTGGAGCTAACCTTCCTTTATTTCTGAATCAAATAACAAGCTTTAATGGAAAAATCTTCACAAAAACCATATCGCCTACATCGAATTCCAAATCTTTTCGATGCTTATCGGCGTAACTCTTCTGACAGTCTTGGGCTGCCTTCATTCATTGCTGAACGAACTCGATACGGTCTGAGGTCTCTCTTATCATCTCTGGCCCAAGTACCAATTTATCACCAGTTTCTAACCAACATGCCGGAGAATTACACAGTCTATCATATAATGCATCATATGGTGCCATCCCAATGCTCGACTGGTAGTTGTTATTATATGCAAATTCAACTAAATGTAGATGGTCTTCCCATGAACCCCTAAAATCCAATAAACAAGCTATTAGGAGATCTTCCAAAACTCGGTTAACCCTCTCAGTTTGACCATCGGTTTGGGGATGATAAGTCGTACTCAAACACAATTCGGTTCCCAAAGTCTCCTGCAAACTCTTCCAAAATCCACTTGTGAATAATGGATCTCGATTAATCACTATGCTCTTCAGGATACCCTGCAATCGAACTATCCATTTTATATAAAGGTCATCCAACTTTGATGTTGTTCTAGTTGATTTGAAAAGAATATACCTTGCACTTTTGGTCAAGCAATCCATGATGACCAAATTCTTTCGTTTCCTGCCTTGGTTCTAGGTAATCCATCGATATCTGCTACCACTTCCACGTAGGAACTTCCAATGGCTAAAGCAATCAGCTTGGCTTCTTCTGTTCAGCTTTCACAAACTGATAGTTCATGCTTTAGAAATAAACTTTCCAACGTCCCTCTTCATCCCTTCCCAGTAGTAAGACCGCTTCAAGTCCTAATACATCTTACTACCACTAGGATGAGTCGTCAAATTCGAGTGATGACATTCCCATAGAACCTCATCTCTCAGTCCGTCAATATCAGGAACAACCAGTTTTCCTTGTTTCCGAAGCCAACCTTCTTGGTAAACCTCGAACTCTTTATCCTCTGGTTCCTACTTATGGATAATCTCGACAAGCTTTGCATCATGCATTTGGCTCTCGCCAATCCTTTCGATGAGAGTAGGTCTTATAGATAAGCTTGCCAACATTTCAGGTTTTAACTCACACCATGGTCTGAAATCAAATCCTTCCAAGTACTTTAGGTGTCTCCATTCCGAAAACATCGCTCCTAAACTTGTGTGTCTTTGACTCAATGCATCCACCACAGCGTTACCTTTACTAGGAGTATAGGCTATTCCAAAATCATATGATGCCAGAAACTCTAACCACCGTTGCTGCTGAAGATTCAAATTCTTTTGAGAGAAAAGATACTTCAACGACTTGTGATCCGTAAATAACTCGAATCGAACTCCCAATGGGTAATGTCTCTACATCTTCAGAGCAAACACGATCGCTGCCAACTCCAAATCATGAGTCGGATAATTCTTCTCAGGTGGCTGCAGCTGTCGACTCGTGTAGGACATGACTCTATCCTTTTGCATTAGTACTGCTCCAAGTCCAGTACCACATGCATCAGTGTATACCACCAACTCTTTATTCCCACTCGAAATTGTCAAAACAGGAGCACTCGTCGGTCTCTCTTTCAAGATTACAAAAGCTTGCTCGCACTTCAAATCCCATGTGAACACTTGATACTTTTTTGTCAATCTTATTAATGGTGCAGCTATCTTGGAGAAATTCTTGATGAAACAATGATAATATTCCGCCAAACCAAGGAAACTCCAAATATTCGTCACATTCTTAGGTCTGTGCCAGTCCTGGATTGCTGCCACATTAGCGGGGTCAACCTCTATTCCATTTCCAGAAACAACATGACCCAAGAACCTCACTTCGCTCTTCCATAAGTGACACTTCGAAAACTTAGCTCTCAGCTGATGCTTTCGCAAGATTTCCATAAGAACTCTTAAGTGCATCTTATGCTCTTCCTCATTTCGGGAGTAAACCAGAATATCATCCAGGAACACAAGCACGGACTTGTTCAAATGATCCCTGAATACCCTATTCATAAGATCCATGAAATATGTTGGCGCGTTAGTCAAATGGAATCACCAACAATTCAAAGAAAATGGATGATGTCCTAAAAGCAGCCTTCGGCACACTATCCATTGCCACCCTCAACTGGGGGAATCACGTTGCCAAATCCACCTAAGAAAACATTCTAGCCTCGTGAAGCTGATCTAACAAGTCATTTATCCTCAACAACGAATACTTGTTCTTCTTAGTCACCTTATTCAGCTCATGATCATCCACACACAATCTCAAAGATCCATCAACCTTGGTTGCAAACACAACTGGTGCACCCCATTCGGATACACTCCTCTGAATAAACCCTTTTCCCAAAAGGTCTCGAACTTGCATCTCTCACTCTCGTTGTTCCTTAGGCGCCATCCTCCTAAGAGGCATGACAATAGGTCTAACATCTTCGACCAAATTGATTCTAAACTCAATCTCGCAATGCGGCGGCAACCCTTTGACCTCGTCAAAGATATCATTAAACTCACTTGTGATCAGCACCGATGACAAGTTTTCCCATGGAATCAGACGCGAATACAAATAGGTCATGAAGACACCATCTTTGAGCTTACATCGAATCACAACCATTCGGTCTTCCACATTCTCGACCGTCACCTCCAGCTTCTCGCAATCCACTTTTGCCACATACTTCTTGAGCCTGTCCACACCCAAAATAATCCCAAACCTAACGAAGTTCAAAACAAATCAATCACACACAAAGGAGCAACCATGACTCGATAACACTAGACTACGACAAATTATACACAAACTGGACGAACCCCAAACAAGATTAGTCACAACAAAAGGTCTATCACAAATCTTGGGTTCCAAACCCCAGCAGCATACAAGCTCATTGCAAATGAAAGAATGCGATGCTCCAGGTCAAATAACACATGAAATAAAACATCTCTAACAGAAAGAATACCTTGAACGATGATACTCCTCCCTTTCTCTTCTACTGTAGGAGTCCTTGAAGAAGATGGAACAACTTCCAAAGCATACGCCTTTACAATCTGCTTTCCATTTGCTGGTTCTGGACAGCCCTTTTTGAGATGCCCATGCTTGCCACAGTTGTGACACTTCCTTTTGGCTTTCGAATTCTTGCAATCCTTGGAATAACGGCCCTTTTGTTGGCAGTTAGAGAAAGTCACTTCTCCTTTTTGCTTTTTCTGACCATCCTCCCTTTTCTATTGTTGCTTCTTCCTCTTTTTGTTATTACCACCCTGTTGTGGTTTCGGTTCTTCTTTAGCTACAACAACATTCTCTTCCTTGGGAAACAAACTCTCATGACTCAGTGCTTTCTCGACGATCTTCTCATATGTATCATATAGATGATCCACCAGCTGATTCCCAGGGTATTTATCCAAACCCATGACAAATTTCTCATTCTTCTGATAAGGACATAGTATATGAACGAGCATACTTCGACAAAGCTTCGAAGTCAGAAACATACTCCAGCACTGGTCGACCATTCTGCTTAAGCGCAACAAACCTCTTAAATAGAATAGACTTCTGAACAATAGAGATAAACTTCGTCTCAAACTTGACTTGGAATTGTCCCCATGAAATCTCATCTTCCGAAATCTCTAGAGTGACAGAGTTCCACCATTCCATAGCTCTACCCTCTAGCTGTCTCGACGCAAGCCTCCTCTTGGTCGCATCATCAATTCCCAAGGATGCAAGTATCAAGGCACCCTTGAATCTCTACAATTGGCTGCGTCCCCTTAAATGGCTTCCCTCCTAGAGTAGTGAAATCTTTGCATAACTTTGCAAGGTCCACCGCCCTAGGCACTTGCACTTGAACTCCTACATCTATCGTGGCTGTTAGACCAAAAAATGTCCTAACACACAAATTGTCGTATTTAGAGCATAGGATATGAAGAAATAACCGAAAAATACAGGAAAAAGCAAGACAACAATATTTTTATAGTGGTTCGGCGTTAACGAGCCTACATCCACTTCATATTTTCTCATTTCACTCATAGATCACAATTACAATGAATATTGTCTCTCAATCACTTGAATTCAATGAATAATTCTCTCCAAATTCATTGATTTTTATTGAGGAAGACGGTGGTTATTCATGAAGAAGTGTTAGCCATGGCAGCCATGGATGTTGAGATGCCAAAAGTCTCCTGAAAATGCCCTCTAGAGGTGTATTTATAGCTGTAGGAGAGCTCATATGGTGATGGGGTCGTGGTAGGACACGTGGCACCCGATCCGGGAAAGTAGGAGCAATCATAGCCTTGAGAATATGTCAAAATCTACATGTGTAGTAGCAAATCCTGGTCGCAGTTCGTAGTCATGGTTCATGAACCGGATTGGTCAGCATGTATGGTCACGACACGAATTGGTCAGCATGTATGGTCACAACCCGAATTGGTCAGCATGTATGGTCATGACCCGATCCTCGAAAATGCCAAAATCCATATTTTTCCATATTCCGCCACTTCATCCAAGCGATTGATGATCAATGCATGCTCATACTCAAATCATTTGCTTTGGGTAGCATGGTCACAAAGCATGCTAACATTTTGCCCCCCAAAGTACATCTTATCGCAGATGCGATGTGCTTTGAATATGTCAGGGTGAATCTTTTCAGAACATTATTCATCTTTGAGAAGGCTTTATCCAATTATTGCATTGCTTCCCTGGGAGCTAGTCAGACCATGTTCTTTGGAAGGAGTATCCGAGATTATCATGTAATCGTTTAAACCTCATCGAATCAAGAGGTATAATTCATTAATCAAAAGTCACGTTGGATCGTTGGCCCTTGGAAATGATTCTACACGTCACCATTCTATGCAAGTCAAGCACAATGTCGGGTCAGACTTCTTTTACATGTGAGTCAATGCATGAAGTAGCCATCCAAATCATTGAGTAGTTCAAGAATCCTCGAGCTACGGGCTGTTATCTGAACCGTTGGGATAAAACACATCGGAATCAGCATGTGAACCTGTCATCTGTACTCGACTTTAAACTATCCTGGCATCGGGATTACCACGATAGCATGAAATTATAACAATGAGGATCCCGAATGCCATGATCATTCCGGATCATGTCAATAAAAAATCCATGGTTGTATCGGACCATATTTTAAGGAGTCCACAATCGCTCTGTATCGGTTCGTAATTCAATAATCACATGCAAGTCAGTATGACGTAGTTGAAATCATGTGAACCAATGCTCATGTGATCGTCACTATCGTAAGGCAGTGGAGGAATTTGTTACACCTTCTATCCGGTGTAGTTTGAGTCTTTAAGTTCACATTTGACCTATAAATTGGCTCATTCGAATGGGCAAGATGCATCCTGTCACATTCTGAAGATATAGTGTATACATTCGGGGTCATGTGCCAAGCCAGGGTCATATTCAATGTCAGCTTGCAAATCGGCATTCATGCTATGAGGGCCACTGGAGGACAAGCGAAGTTAGTGCTTATGTCCCCAGCGTCGGTAAGGGTTGAGCTAAGCTAATGGGGAATACGGTCTTTAAGCCTTTATACTTTCTGTCGTTGAGTCAGGCCATAGCTGAGTTGCAAGTTTAGCAATTCCAGTTGACCCAAGCTGTCATGTGTTCTCTTGAGTCAGCAAGAGTTCGAGTTGTACACGCGAATGGTCGAATCACATTGGCTTTGATGTCATTCCTTATCTTTAGTCAGTTAGTGAAGATTGCCTCATCGGGCACCAATGAACTTATTTGCTTTCATCGGATTCGTCATGGAGTTGAGTAGGTCTGTCAAAATGCAAGAAAATAAATGTCATTATGAAGTAAGTCGAGCCCTTCCGTTCATGGTTCAGCCTAATCCGAAATGGTCATCACAGTCTTGTTGAGTCTCTTTCTCATGCTTGGTTTCATTAAGCTTGGCAAACAAGATCATGGGCTCGATTAGTGAAATATAGTTTCTCCGTAACAACACATTTTTATCATTCTCTTCCAGGGATTTTCCTTTGTCCTTATCGTTTCAGGAATTGGAAGGTGCTCCATTCTTTGCCACAAAAGCATCAAGATCATCCATCTCGACATTAACACCTTCTTATCATAGAAGTATGTCCACCTCAGGGTTGAATTCATTAAAGCTTCTGAGAAAATCTCGTTACAGAGAAAATTTAAAGTTTTGGGGAATAACAGGGGATCCTGATGTCCCACGTGTAAGGGATGTGATTGTCGTTATCCATATCATCTTGAGAAGTGCCGCCTCTCGAGAGGCGCCGAATCCAACTAGCAATCAGGTTGCCATCAAAGAATTGCTGCATATTGTCAATATCATGGCTGGTGCCCCCAGCATTGAATCTGAGATTACAAAGGGGGTCTTTGCTGATTTCTTACTTCTGCTTCGATATTGCCCCCGGGTAGTGCTTCGAGTCATTCGACCTGACCGGGTTCCTGTTCTTCGAATTATTGCGTTCTTGCTTGGAGCCGAGTATGGAATGTAGCTCGAGTATCCATTCGAGTTGGAGCTAAAGCTGGTCGTGCATAACCTGAGTTTGTTACAATTCTTACATTCTCATCTAGGATATTGCAGGTAGTTGTTCCATTGTCCATGTTTCCATCCACGATGTTCTGAATCGAAGCTGCATGCTGCACGCCTGCTGATTGGTTTGTGTTCAATCCGAGCTGATGGTTGGTATTTGACCGAGCCAAGTTCGTCATTGCTTGAACTTCGATTTTATCATTTCCAGCAAATTGATGATTGTTGCTTGGCCTTTCAATTGTCGTTGATCCCCCTAGCGTAAAGTCTTGAAATAAGTGAAGATCGGCCTCGGGCTTCTTAGATCCACATATGCAGTAGCCGTCAATCAAGCTTCTGTCACTCAACTGGGTACGGAGGCATCGAGTAGTTGAACTATGCTGCTTGAGGCTCGTATTCTGTGCCCCTATCCTCGGGGGCTTGTTCTGAGTAGCAGGGTTCGAATCCATATCTTCTCTGGATTTACATTCACTTCTCGCACCAAGAGTTGGAGTTGAGTTGCAAACCGATTTATTGGTACTCATCCCATGCTAATCTCCAGCCTCCCATCCAAGCTCCAAGGATTGAAATCAAGCGATGAATAGTTGGATCATAGTCACCTTTATTGCTCTCATTTGCTCTATGCATCAAGGAAAAGGTCGGGGACGAAATGGTTGCGTCACGTTCAATTATTACATGTGATATATCCAGTCTTATCTGAGCTTCCCAATCTGGAAGTAATTTGGGATCAGCAGATGGACATTCTCTTTGCATCTGCTTTTTGGTCTTCAAGGGGCCTGGGTTATCCTTCTGGACGCGACCCTTTGTTCGTTTTCCATTGGCATGCTGCTATTGTTGCAAGTGAGGCCCTCGCGTTCTTGACTAGTTATCTTTTGTAAACCTGCATTTAATAATTATAATTTTGTTTCTTTTGCATTGTCTTGTACCTGCGAACATTCCATAATTAGTTTTGCATTCAAACATTTGAAACACAAATGGTCAAATAAGTCATGAAGCGT
Organism: Allium sativum; assembly: GCA_030737875.1. Lineage (NCBI taxonomy): Eukaryota > Viridiplantae > Streptophyta > Magnoliopsida > Asparagales > Amaryllidaceae > Allium > Allium sativum. The sequence goes on from CM060924.1 coordinate 667,147,489, forward strand.
TATAAGTTGTCAATGCAATTATAAATGAAAATGCACTAAAGTAGTATGTGTGTACAGGTATGCCCTCAATCAATCATTAACTTAGCGCCTGGCCAGGACTATATTGAGGATTGGTTAGGACCTTAACTGTTTTGCCCTCATGTCCGGACATGCAGGATTCGGGCTCAACTATCAGTCTGGCCCCCGACAATCCGGCGGGGTAGGAACCCTTGACTGGAATTTTAATCTATGCCTTTATACTCTCTCTAGAGTTCGAACTCAGCTTTCAGTCTGCTCCCCGATCGTTCGGCAAGGTAGGAGTTCTTGGGGCACCAATCCATGGTGCCTTTATACTCTCCCAATCCTTCAGCGATTAGAGTTTGAGATCGGTTCTTAGCCTGCTCACCAATCCTTCAGCTGGGAAGAAGTTTTGGGTGCGCTAAGTCTCTAGCGCCTTTATACTCTCCCGATCCTTCAGCGGGGTGGAGTGTTGTCAAGGCGGTTTTTATCATGGTGCACCTTTACGCCTTGCGGACGTCATCTTCACGTCCTTTATACTCTCTCTCAAATCTTGAGAGTTTGAGTGATTCAGGCGAGCGGTCATATCATTCAGCCCGGCGTTCCTTCTACACTCTAGTTCACAGAGTGGGATTCTGCCGCTTCGGGTGTTGTTCTCAAGATCGGTTCTAGTCCATACTCCACACTTCACTCTGGCGAATGGAGCTTTTCGGACAAGTGGTCGGGTCACACTCATCCTAGGTTTATATTTTTATCCAAGCTCTAAGGATAGCATCAATCAGTCAAACAGTTGGAAAACGTTTGCCAAGGCTTTGCATTCCTCCGAACAATCCACCGGAGGAGTAGTTAGCACCAAACTCTGGGTACCTGCATCATTCATATCGCATGAGTTAGTCATGTCACTAACCCAAGAGGCATGTAAAAGCAAATCTTATGATTGAAAAGTGAGCCTATCAAGGGGCAGTGCTGCCTCCTTTATTTGAATTCATGTACTCTGATGGCGTCGAGCATAGGACTGAGCCATGTAAACGGTCGAGCTGTGTCCATCTGGAATCAGATTCCGTCTTTGAAATGCTTAAGTCAATGCACAATAATCTTGAGGTCTGCCACGTGTGAGACCAGGAGTGGATGTTCATTTTGGATCCATCTTGAGCTATACACCTTTCCTTAGACGGAGGGTGTGGCTTTATAGATGAGCAGTTCAATTGGGCTCGTTATGGCTTTGCTCCAAGACTCTATATGCGAGTGTTAGAAATCTGATCGGCATCAACTTCGTGGTATTGTTAAAGGCATGAGCATAATTCTGAAAAAAATGGCTATCTCTGCCAGTGAAGGGATGCCAAAGTCTTTAGCTGATGAACGACATCTTTTCAAGCCATCGTGGGGTAGCAGTCCCAAGAATGAATAGACCTTAATCGGGGTCTTGAAATGGCAAAGGTGGTTAGGTAGATATTATAAGCAAGTGATGAGGTCGCATTTCCTTTGAATCCCCTTTTTGCCCCCATGCTGAGGGTAAGGATAGTGTGTTAGGAAGTCATGACGGTACCGCTAATGGTAGCACATCGCATACTGGAGCTAGGATGGTAATTGGCATGAGAACAATGGATTCATGCTTATAGGAACTTTTGCACTTTCTATGCTAGGAAATAGAATATTGTTGCTGGTGGGATAGTCATGTCTCATAAATTTGCTGATATGCCTTCAATTCCATATCGGAGACAAGAGTTGGAGTGTAGACGATAAATCAGCATTCAAGCGTAAGCGTTTAAACACTCAATTTGCTACCCTTCAGGAAAGACTAAGGTCGTCGGTCACACAAGCTTACGACATGTGAGCTCTGAATTAGATAATGTAGTCTCGAGCGATTCATGCTCAAATCTCTAGTTGCCCCCACAATGATGGGATACCCGATACAAGTAAGGATCCCAGCGCTACAAAGTTACCCTCCACTTGAATGACGTGGTGAAAAACATGTCATGTGGTTTACTCCATAAAAAGCTTAGCTAACATTTGCAACGCCTATTTGCTGTCAACCGCAATGAATATTGTCTCTCAATCGCTTAAATTCAATGAATAATTTTCTCCGAATTCATTGATTTTTATTGAGGAAGATGGTGGTTATTCATGGAGAAGTGTTAGCCATGGCAGCCATGGATGTTGAGATGCCAAAAGTCCCCTGAAAATGCCCTCTAGAGGTGTATTTATAGCTGTAGGAGAGCTCATATGGTGATGGGGTCGTGGTAGGACACGTGGCACCCGATCCAGGAAAGTAGGAGCGATCATAATAGGGTCACAAATGGAAATAGTGGTGGAGTTTTCTCGAAGCAATCAGTAAGTGGTACGCAAGCTTTTCAATCTTTGGGTAGTTGCTTCGTTAGATGTGACCCTTCGACATTCTGAATCACCATCCTCTTTGGGATCTATGTATTTGGGCAGATCATCGGGCGATTCCATTTGTGATGTTCCCTTTATTTGCAATATTGACACGTCCTGCTCACTCCATTTCATCTTGGGGGAAGTGTCTTTGGGTTCCATGCCATCTGTGTTGCGTAGCATATTCCATCCAGCCAAATAGTATGCTTCCTCAACAACTTGGTCACCATAGACCATTCCACTCCATCTTCGGTTGAGATATCTAGCAGCAAACACCATTCCGCTAAATCTTGTCGGTTGAGACCCTGATTAGATAGGATTAAATGCAATAGCACGGCTTGCAAGGACTCAAGTAATGTTCACACATTCTTTCACAACTTGTTATATGAAGTGGAGAGCTAATGGTTGATTCATATTTACTTTGATCTAGAACTCTCATTTCTTGACCAAGGTCATATGGTGGCTGGTGAGCAGTCAACTTGTTATCATCCGAGCAATGATCCATATGTCCAATCACGGCCTGCGGTGGTTCAATTGGTACCTAACTCTAGGTACCAAAGTAAGTTCTGATTTTCTCAAATCAATGGAATCTTCAGAAATAGTAGAAACGCGGACTGTTTTCTTTGGACATTAAAATCCAAACAGTGGTCGTCTCTTGAGCGGGTACCCTTCTCATGATCATTGCCATCATGGCCTCGAACATAGTTGGGTAATCTGGTATACCGCCATCACCCCCTACAGGAACACAATCCTTCCTAGTAGCGTGTCTCTCGACGTTCGACGACTCATTCTAAATCTGAGAAATAGAATGATTAGTCCACACACGAGAAAATCTGCAAATGGAGTTCAAAGGTAATTATACTATAGACTAATATATATTATTCATCCATCAGAAGTCTACAAATATGTCTTTCATACTAAATTACTTCTTCAAACTTTGTAAAATCGATAACCAGAGATTTGATACCAAATGTGACGACTGCCCATAACTCCTGCACTTGACAAGAGAAATAACGCACTGAAAGTCATGTCAAAAGCTTTGGACGATCATCAGGGTAGAAAAACACAAGCGGAACCTGTCGTATAACTCATAGCGTAAGGATAAAATATAATAGATTATATACAATCGGCCATAATAATGAAGAAGAATTGAGCAGAATCTTAAACTTATCATATCATCATGAATTATCCGTACAACAAACTGGATACAACAACAACTCTGTACAAAGTGCCTCATTACAAGTCACCCGGAGAATTCAGCAACATAGCAGCAGAAAACAACAAATAGTAGGTAATAGGAAACTAACACGTAAGCCTCCAGCTCATCATCGCTCAGTAACATCGTCCTCATCAAGATCAACTACCCGTCACCTGCTACTTAGTCTGCCCATCCAAAACATGGATGAACAACCCAAGGTAATAAGAGGAAACATAAAACCTTGAGTCAAACAATAGTCTTAATAAGCGATAAAACAGCTATCTAACATCATCAATAAAGTATGGGAGAATAGGAAGATTAATCAACTAATCTACCAACATCATCAGAGAAGAACCCAAACCCATCTTCCCCACATCCGACGGTGATAGACTTTACAATAACCAAAGAGAAAAACATAGTAGACATAACAATTAGTTATCTAGTGTAGACCATCCTAATCAAGATCAACATCCCCTAAGTACAAGCCCCGAAGGCCTAAACCAACATCAGACAAGCACCTAAGAGATGTCTACTTCGATGTCGAACAATCTACACAAGATGATACTAGGAAAGCAACAAATATCCATGACTCTGGTTATCACCACCAATTCCGCCTTGAAACCATCGTTAATCGTTTGACTAACTACATTACTCCATTCTGTCAAGGGCTAATGGTAAACCCGGTTCTAGCAAAAACTCCATACGCCATCGTGACTCGTATCTCTAAGCCAACCATGATTGCCCAGGGTACTCGACCATTCGATCGATCTTTTATGCGTCCCTGTTATACCCCTGTTTTGAGTCCGCTAGAACCTACGACAATGATTCCTCAGCCTCCATAACTATAGTCGTCATCAGCAGCGACTCTCCATAAGATCGAACATCCTTGATAAGCCATTATCCACGAGCTCAAAACACACTTGAGTCGTCTACATATTTGTTGCATTTCGCCCATCAACGAACACTTCATATCACTTCGAATATTCCTCCCTGAATTCACTTCGAAGCTACGTTCATTCTCGAACCCAACTAATCATCACTTTCGGTCGACGTTCAATCCATAGCACTTCATCCTTTCTGCTATGAAAAACATAACATAGTGCTTAAATTCCCATCCATAACGTTTGTTAAACACTGTAGCATCTTCTGCCCGATCCATAAAAAAGACCCAATCATTAGTCTCATAAACGAATCTGACTCATCAGGTCATGAATGACCTAACTCATCCAGGTCATAAATGTCCTGACTTCATGAATGGTCAACAATCCGACTTCATGGATCACGAACAAACCGACTTCATGGATCACGAACGACCTAATCCATCCATAGAAAAACGACCCGAAGCCTTTCAAAGCTCCAATGACCTGCCTTCCACGAATCAACATAACTTCGGACAACCCGACTTCAACGACCCCCCCCCCCCCCATGCCTTGGACCACAAGCTAATGACCATGAAAAAACGACCTGACTTCGATTCTTTAAAAAACGACAACGTTAATGCACGCAACTCATCTAAATCGACAAATTTAATCATTAATACTCCATGCAATCATCAAACAACACTTGCATAATAATTTTTCATGATACAATCATATGAAACTCACCAAATCATAATAAAGCAATGAACAAACAAAATAATGGATCTAATCTTGCTTTAACATATGAATTAACATAAAAATTACCAATTTAAGTTGCTAGATTAGATCATATGGTGATTCAATGAAAATATACTTCCCATGATGTAGATCTAGGTTAGAACAACTTGTAAATGATGAAAATAAGATCAAATAACCATATACTCGATTGAATCCATGCGAGAGATGCTTATCACTCACCAATTCCTCAAAATGACTTGAAATCGACCAATCTCAAATCCGTACAACGGTGATCAATCTCCAAATCTCTCAATTTGATGCGATTTTCCTTCACTCGGTGTAGATCTAGCTTTACTCGATGTAGAACTTCAATCTTCTTGCGTAGATCTAGAGTTTTAATGGTGGAAGAGAGGTATTTGATTGAGCAAGGAGGACCACGAACTTAGCTAAATGAGAGAAATGAGGAAACAAAACTTTCTCCTATGCATGTTCCCCCTATTTATAGCTAACAGCCCAAGCCTTATCCGGCCCCACAAATCAGCCCACTAATTACCAATTAGCCTAGAAAAAAATTGTGTAACACTAAAATAGCAATTTCTCCCAAACCACTTAACCAAATCTTTAATTTGACTACTCTACGGAACTGGAAACATCATTTCCTTTCCAATAAAATCGATCTCAGCACCTGATTCGATCTCAGTCAAAAGTTATTCCCTGTACAAAACTGACAAGGGCAAAATGATCACAAATAAAATTGGTAAAAATTTATGTACATGTCTCACATCCCCATAACCAACATATCAAAATATGAGAATGGTGTTACCCTCGGGAAATAAAATAAAAATATTTTATTATCCTACGATACGAAAAATGCGGGTCATTACAAATAAATTACAACAACATAGTCAGAAGCCATAGAGAACGAACCCATCACCAACCACACATAGCCAAGTGGCTCTAGCAAACCACGCTGGGACTAGTTATCGGCCCGGAAGGCAGAATAATGGGAAATTGGTCACTAGTATCATATCTAACGGACCTTATCCATCTCAGAGAAATTGGGGTGAGATAGGAGGTTACTAGTGATTTGAAATACGCGATAAAGGTTGAAAACTAATTAGTGATTAAAGAGGAAAGCTCCATGAAGCAGCAAAGAACGTTTAATGATGACATTATATATATGGCTGGAGACTCTGAAGGAATCAAAGCTACTACCCTTAGTTCTATGGATGTAAGACGATGACTTTAAAAAGAGTGCTTATTGATAGTGGAGCGGCAGTTAATGTCTTATTTTGAAGTACATTTGAACAAATGAAATTTTCTATCAAGAATGTCTCCACATGTTAGCTGAAGACCCAAGGGTTGAAAGGGGAACCAAAACAATAGATCAGGATGATCAATGTAACGACCCAGATTTTTAACCGTTAAGTTAAACATTTAAAAATGGTTTTAAATGTTGATTTGGAATTTAAATAGATTGAATTTGATGATTGTGAATATTTTTTAAAAAAATAATAAAAAAAAATTAATTCTGAAATAGTAGGAATTAGTTGAATTTGCAATATTTTATGATTTTGCAATATAAAAAAATTTATTTAAGTTAGAACTGAATTATATTAACCTATTCGTCTTTTAAAGGACGTTTGAACGTACAATTTATAATTTAATTATAAAACAAGCTGCAGCATCGCGGTAGTTCGTAATATTACGTTTTGAACTTTAAACAAATGTATAGGATCAGATATAAGTCGGAACACTTTGAAACAAGAAACGTCCAAATCTATTGGATTATATTCTTCTAATGAAAGAAAAAAAATCAAGATTTCATCTTGTAGACTTTGGTTTATTTACAAATCAAGTTTTCAAATGGTCGCTATGAAATTCGTTTATAAACCATAACGATTGATTATATAAATAAAAGGGTTTATAAATATATTGAATATCAATTTAGCTTGGAATTCAACGTGAAGTATTTTATTTTGATACTATATGAAATTCTTCTCGAATATGTCCTACTATAATAATTTATTATTATATTGAGATAATTTAAAATTGTTATATTTTAATTTAAATTGGACCTTTAAAAGGGCTATTATTCAAACAGCCTCCGTTTTCGACAAAACGAGCTTTTATTAAATCAGCAACGACTCATTATTGCTAGATTTTGAGTTTCGCGCCAATTGGACTTATTTTGTGAGTGTACGAAAATTTAATGTAAATAAATCGACCATTTGAGCTTAAACTAGCGCCGTTTGATCAAACAGACTCGGAATTCGACGAAACAAGTTTCATTGGGTCTGGAATGTCGAATTATACCATGAGGTCCATTTTCACCACGTACGAAAATTCGTGCGTGGTCGTACGAACGAACAAACGTCGAATGAAATGACGACAGGCTTCAAGCTAATATAATAAAATATTACTTAACCAAACTTTTCCACTCTATATAAACAACCCAAATCTTGAACCCTAATTCCCAATTCATCACCGTTCATCATAATTTGTAGAAAAGTCCTCTTTTACAAAATCAGGAACCCTATCTATTTTGAGATAAGAACGTTGTTAATCAAGGTTTAAGAGACAAATAAAATACCCCAACTTGAACGACTTCACTATTATCGAGTGATGGTATTAGTTTGTAACAGTTAAGTAATGTTAGAATTTATTTATTATTTCCAAAAAGGAAATATTTTAACATTATTAGCAAAAGTTTGAAATGAAATTAAAACTATTGGGTTTGAAATAAATAAGGTATAAGTTAATACTGTTTAACCCAAGTTCAAGAGTGATTTTTATTTATAACGTTTAGTTAAAACATAAGCACTATTCCCGAGATAATGGAAATGGTTTGTTTTGAAATACACTTATTATTAATAATAAGTAAATGGCGTTGTTTTTCCGAAGAAATGGAAAAATAATATATTGGGTTGGTAACGGAAGTAAATGTTTGAAATTTAATTGTAATCTTCGAAGTTTTGAAATTTGATAAAGTCTCTAGGTGTATATAATGATAAATATGTCATTTGACATGGTTTTGGCTCGTATAAGAAAAGGAAATTGGATTTATACCATTGAGTTAATAATGTATGGTAATGTTTTCCAGCGTAAAGGAAATGATGGGATGTTTTGGTAAATGGGATTATTTATAAGTAAAAGTATATTTTTCCAAAATAATGAAAACAGAAGTAATTGAGAATATAATTACCAAGTTAAGGTAAGTATACGAAATCGATTTTTACATCGATTAAGAGTTTTTAATGAATGGTTTTAAATGATAACATCTTAAGCTGCCTATATACTTGAAAATACTATTGTAGTTGATAGTTAAAAATCCCGATTATCAATAATATCTTACTAGACTTTTGACGTATTGTTTCGAATAGACCGGGATGGGAACTGGACCCAAAACCACTTCGAACCAACATTGCTTTCGAAACTAACTTGCAGGAAATAAAGATGGAGCATTGAAGACCGTGGATTATAATCTCTGGGCAGCTCCCACCAAAGGGATACACTATGATTCTGTCGTGATTGGAATTTACGAATTGCTAGGAATACCCGCTACTGATCCTTAGGGTGATTCCTATATAGGATGCAATAGGAGAGTACCTTCGGTTCATCCTATTCTTGGATGACTTATATGGACGAATGTATTACAGAGTATTTCCTAAGGGTCACGTACGTTGATTTTTACAATTATACCATGTTTGGTGGTGGAGAAGACACATTCTCTTAACTTAACAACTAGAATGTATTTATGGACACCAATTAGTGATTTGACGGATCTGACAATGTGGCATTCAAAGTAAATGACTATATGATTCTCTGAAAGGTAAATCGCGACCTCAAGCCTCATCAACCAGGAAATGACCGAAATCAGGCAGACAGCATAACTAAGTGGGTCACTCCCATTAGGGTGTATTGTCACCATCTAGAGAAATTTTATTATTTTTCTTATTTTGCTTCTGTATCTCCCTGGGAATGACAATGTTCGTGCGAACTGTAGGTGATAATATATTCGGTACACTCATATTAAATGAGTGGTCTGCCATGTGTGGCTGGGTTGCAAGATGTTATTGTTGAACCCTAATGTATTGCTATCTAAAGGTACACTTTTAGAAGGTGGTCTCATTCCTTGTCATGTTGGAAATCCAATCTCCAATAAGCGCCATGCTGTTTTTTATTATATTCTATGTATGTAGAGCGTGAGATGCAAGCGTTCTGGTAGATGGTTATCTATTTGTGGTTTGGTAGACACTATTATAATATCACTGAATTTTGATATTAAAAATAATTTTTGGGTTATCGTAAAGTAAAAACCGTCCATGCTCATGTGTGGACTGGTCTTATTATTATCCTTTACTTTTAAAAGGATTTTCTAAAGTTAAACAAGTTGTTTGCAATATGAATTTATCACTGAAAATATTCCAGACTGATCCGGGTGAATTTTGCTTTGCTTCAAATGTGCTTGGGGTAGGTCGAGTGCATTTCCAGGTTGGGTTTACTTGGAACTTCATAAGAGGAGCTGGAGTCAAGACGTAATTCCATATTTTCTGGTAATAAATATTTCCACTGTGTGAGTTGTATTGATCTGTATTGTACTGTGATGTTGTAATCGTATTTATATACATTTTTCTTTTGAGTAAAGTATTATTGATATATTATATTTTTTCCATTCCGCTGTGAGACTTTGACATTATTATTCTTCCATTCTAATATATTTTTCTTCTCTCACCTTCTAATTTCTATCTCTTAACTATCTGCTTTTCTATGGAATTTGAGTTGACAAGTGTTGTTAAATGTTGGCTTAAACTATATGGTAAAAGTGGGCCATTACAAGTGGTATAATAGCATAAGGTTTAGTGATAACCTTCGCTCTATGGGTAACTCAATAGAGACATGGTTAGTGATACCATAGATTGAGTTTGAGTGATATATGTAAGAGTGAGTACTTGTAATTTGAATATAAATTTATTTTTAGAATTATTTTGTAAAGAGGGTAAATGAAATAATTTTACCCAAATCATATTTTTGTATAGAAAAAAGAATTAATTTTCCCAAACTATTAGTTTGACTATTTGAAACTTGTATTACCTTGATTAGTTGATTTGAATTAGTTTGATTAAGAAACTAAAAAGATTTAACCAAGAGAAATTTCAAATATGAATGACAATATTTAATTTAACTTATGATTAGGTTAAAATGAATTATATAAGTTATAATTGGACTTGAATTTTTGAAATAAAATTTAACTTAAGTCGGTAGGAATTTGACTTGAGTTAGGAATAGAAATGCATACAAAATTAATGAATTTGAATGGAATGTTTGGATTGGATGGTTGATTGCATGAATATAGATTTAAAACTTGATTGAAACCAATCTAGAATAAGTTGAACTTATCAGAATGAATTAATTTAAGTCTAATCTATTGAAAAAAAATATAAGAAATTGATTATGTATCCAAATGGGTTGCAAATGAATTGATTATAAAATAAACTCATGTGAGTTGAATTGTATGAATTTTTTTTCATTATGGATAATCTGAATATTGGAATCAATATACATGATGAGTTTCATTTGAGTTGAGAACAGGTGCTGAGTTAATTCATCTTTAGAACATGTCCAAGAGGGATCTGGAGTTAATTGAATCCAGTATGGAATGCTAGCTGAGCATGCTTGCTTATTGCTAATCGCTTAATAATGCTCGTATGGGTCGATGTATATGTATTTATTGCTAATCGCTAGTATGGGTCGATGGTTGTTGCTAATCACTTAATAACGCCTATGCAAAATATAAAATTTTGGGGTTTGAATTGGATTTTTTTTGACCATGTGGGTCGATGTATATATTGCAGAAGTCTCTCTGTACAAGGGAGACTCTGCCAAAAAATTTTGCAAATTTAAAGAGTTAGAATATTTTAAAGATTTTTGAAATTTTTGTTAATAGAAATAAATTGATTTTTCTATTTAAACTAATTGGATTTGTTAAACTAAGAATTCAGAATGTGGAATATAAGATTTTAATTGATTCGGATTTTTGAAAGTTACTAGGTTTGTAGAATTTTTTTTCTATCTTACTAATTTCAGGGACGAAATTCTTTTAAGGCAAGAGGAATATAACGGCCCAGATTTTTAACCGTTAAGTTAAACATTTAAAAATGGTTTTAAATGTTGATTTGGAATTTAAATAGCTTGAATTTGATGAAAATAATAATTTAATTTCGAAATTGTCGGAATTAGCTGAATTTGCAATATTGTATGATTTGGCAATATAAAAAGATTTATTTAAGTTAGAATTGAATTTTACTAACCTATTCATTTATTAAACGACGTTTGAACGTATAATTTATAATTTAACTATAAAACAAGCTGCAGCATCGCAGTAGTTCGTAATATTACGTTTTGAAATTTAAATGAATGTACAAGATCCAATATAAGTCGGGACTCTTTGATACAAGAAACGTTTGAATCTATTGGATTATATTTTTCTAATGAAAGAGATAACTCAAGATTTCATCTTGTAGATTTTGTTTTATATCCAAATCAAATTTTCAAATGGTCGCTATGGAATTCCTTTATAAACCATAAAGTTATTTATTATATAAATAAAAGTGTTTTCAAATATATTGAATATCGATTTAGCTTGTAGTTCAACGTGAAGTATTTTATTTTGATACTATATGAAATTCTACTCAAATATGTCCTATTATAATAATTTATTATTATCAATATATTGAGGTATTTTAAAATTGACTTATTAATTTAAATTGGACCCTTAAAAAGGGCTATTATTCAAACAACCTCCGTTTTCAACGAAACAAATTTTATTAAATCAACAATAACTTATTATTGCTGGATTTCGAGTTTCGCGCCAATTGGACTTATTTGGTGAGTGTGCAAAAATTAAATGTAAATAAATTGACCATTTGAGCTTAAACTAGTGCCGTTTGAGCAAACGGACTCGGAATTCGATGAAATATGTTTCACTGGGTCCGGAATGTCGAATTGCACCACGAGGTCCATTTTCACCATGAACGAAATTCATAAGTAGTCGTACAAACAAATAAACGTCGAAGTGAAATGGCGATAATGATCAAGCTAATATAATAATATGATAAAATAATATTTTACCAAACCTTTCACTCTATATATACTACCCAAATCATAAACAATAATTCCCAATTTATCACCATTCATCATAATTTTCGGAGATGTCCTCTTTTAAAAAATAATTTGTATCTTAAATTTTGGAAGGAATTGGTCGAAGCTTCTAATGGACACAGACGTCGAGGGGGAGGTGCTAGTAAATTTTGGTGGCCTAACACCAACTGTGGTGGCCAGAATGGCATGAAAACCATGACAGATTGATTTTATTATTTGCTAGATTTAGGGAGATTGGTTCGATTTTAGGGATTCGTACCTGAAGGAAAGTTGGAATAGGGAGTTCACACTTTAATTTGGCAACATGGTGGACGTCTCCGGTGGTCGGAGGTGGGAGAAATTTCTAGTTGATTAGAGGGGTGTCCTTTTCAAAGATGCATGGGGTTTTGGTCAGTTTCCAATCGATTGGAGGGTCGTGGGTTTTGCAGTGTTGAAGCAAATTTGGGGAGGAGGTGTCAGTGGTCAGTTCGATAGTGGCGTGGTTATCTTAGGTCAATGGAAGGCGGCGTTTGGGGCTGTTAACCAAAAACTGACAATCTTCATATTTTTGTTTTGCTCGATGGCTGTAGCAGACAGAAGGGTATGGGATCAATCAAAGGGAGAAGCCTGATGGTCGACGGACGATCTGGAGAGGGTGCGGTGGTCTTAGGTTTGACGAGGCGCCAGTGGCGGAGGATGGAAGGGGCGTATTGGTTTCAGTTTGAGTGGAGCAAATGGAAATCGAGTTTGCGAAGATGATGCTGAGGAAAACGCGTTGATTTTGGAAAGGATTATGTGGCCGCTAATCATGAACGATAATTAAGTGTTTAGCTTAATTAAGTTTATTAATTTATATATCAAGGGAAAAAATTAATTTAATTCAAATAAAACATTGTTATAGTGATAACTTGCTCATATATTATCAGAATTTCGTGAAGAGGCGACGGGATCGTGTCGACGAAGGCTACACTACTGAGCTGGTTTGGAAGGGATTGGAAGCAACTGGATTTTCATTTATATTTAAATTCTTGTTTAAAACTAAATGAAATAACGCGCAAATCAATCATCAAAAATAAAAGCGAGTTAGCTCTCATGCTTTCTTGAATTCTATGATGTGGTTAAATTCATAATTTATCGTTGATAGGATAAATTGGTTGATTGGATGACTTGGATGCTATTTGTTTGTTACTGGTTGACGTTAATATTATTTACATCATTTAAACGCATTGAGTGAGAATTCTATTTTATATATTATTATAAAATGTTATAATGAGCCGTTATGTAGGGAAGAACAGGTTGGAGGGATGCAACCAGATTCCTCAAATATTTTGTATGTTGTTTGTTTCCATATTATTTATATATGAGCTAATTGTGAACCCCATTGACATTGAAGACTATTTTGGATGTTGACATTGAATTGAAATTCAACGTTGTAGTGATTTGAATCAGTAGACGGTATTGATTAAGAGATTGGCAGCAGATGACCTAAAATCCACCTTTTCGTTAAGACGTTGATTTGCCATTAGGCGAATTGACGTATTTAAAGTTACAAGATTTATATTATAACTGAAGCAAGTTTTCTAATTATAATTTTTATATATTATATACAAATGAAGTTTTAGAAATAAATCAATATTTATAAATTGATTTTTATAGGGGAGGTGTAACACCCCGTATTTCTGTTAATACTAATATTCACAAATTAAAAGAATTAATATTGAGAATTTGCACAAAATAGCCTTAAAAAGGCATATAACAAATTTGAGATAGGTGAATTGCCTTAAAAGGCGAAAAATGGAATTAAGGCATTAATTGGAAAATTAATGTGTAGAAATGGTCATAAGTTAATTATGGATTAATTTGAATTCATGAATAGGTGCGTGTGTGTGTATATATATATATATATTTATATATATATGGGCAGCTAATGTAAACATGAATAGAAGTTTATTAATTTGCCGAGTGTTTGCGGAGTCACTTCTGACTCATTGCTGAGTCAATAAGATAAACCCCATCTGGTCTGAATGGCTGCGGTTATTTCTAGGTTAAATCTAATGGCCTAAATGAATCCTAACATCTATAAATAAGTGGGTAGACTCTAACCCTAAATCACTTGAAAAATTGGAGAGCTACCGACATGCCGTTGCCATGGAGTTCAGCATAGCCGTCACAAACTAAAGAAGAAGAAGGCCTAATCTACAAACTAAATCTACTCAAATCAAATCAAAACTCTCTCTCTCTTTCTATTTCTCTTCTTTAAAATTGTGAGTATGATGAATCTCACAATATTATTATAAAATAATTTGATTAAGTTATGAATGGATCACAAGAAAGTGATATGAATTTTTATGTATTTGTAAATTATGTTGTGGATCTCTTGTTATGCTATTATGTTATCATATATATGTTGTTATGTTGTAGTGATTATGTTGTAAATAATCCTATGCTATGTCATATGTGATTAATCATGCAATGCTATGTTATAAATCATGTTATTCCATGTTGTAAATCATGCTATGCTATGTTGTAAATCATATCATGCTATGTTGCAAATTATGATATGCTATGTTGTAAATCTTATATATGTTGTAGATCTCATATTATCACATATGTTGAAATACTTATGTTATATGATAATGATGTCATGTTAAGTTGTGTTGAATCATACAAGTTGTAAAATCATGATGTTAGTATTTATGCGAATTGGATCATGCTTAAAGTTTATGTTTTTTTTATAATAGATCTTGATTATGGGAATTTGCCTATTGGGTTAGGTGTACCCATATACATGAATCTACAAATTAATTGGATCTTGAATATGGGAATTTGCCTATTAAGTTAGGTGTACCCATATACATGAATCTATGATTAAATGAATTTTGATTTTTGGGAATTTGCCTATTGAGTTAGGTGTACCCATATAAAACCATATTGTTAATGATGTTGATTCACACATGTCCTATACAAGTTTATGAAATTTGATCAAAATCATATTATGTGAATTATGAATAAGTTGACACCCTTAGATCCATGACATGTATAACCTTATGCAAGTTGTAATGTATGCAAGTTTTACCCCTTGTTATGATTTATTTAGTCACATATATATGTTGTTGTTGTGAATATTTTCTTTTATGCTATGAGTTAGACTAATCGGGTCTAGCATACATTTTGCGAATAAACGTTCAAACGTGGGGTAGGGGTAATATTAGGAAATTAATAAATTGGGGTGCAATTGATATGATTTTGCATGCCTTAAATGGATGTCCATAATTGAGTCAATTATGGACATTGTTAAATTTGGAATTAATTAATAATTCAAGTAGGGAATTATTAAAATTGGGGAAAGTGGATTATTAATAATAATCAATGCTTAGGACACGAGGTTGGACCCGTTTGTGACGTAAACCTGCCCGGACCCGCCCGGCAAATCCAGTAGTCACAAATGTCGGCCCAATGTGAGAGGTCCTAGGCCCGAACTAAAGCATAACAGTTGTAAAGGCACGAGGTTAGACTCTTTTATGGTGTAAGACTTCCCGGACCCGCCCGGCAAATCTAGCTGCCATAAATGCCAGTCTAATGTGAGAGGTCTTTATGAGGTTATGGCCTTAATGAATTAAGAAATACTTAGCCAAATAATCATGTAAGGTGGGACATGGGGGTTAAGTAGGTGCCTTGGGTGGCATGAGGAATCTAGTGGTTGCCTTTAGAGGCATTTGAAATACGATTAGACTTAACCAAATACACATGTAAATGAACATGACTAAGTGGGTTAAGTGGATGGACTAATGGGACAAGCTTAGGTGGAATGCTTGTGGGAAATAATGGGGGCCCATTTCAACCAGTATCCCAAAACGTATCTTTGTGGGCTCGACCCAAGTCGAGGACAGGACACGCATACTGGGTTTGACTATAAGAGGCCAAAACAGGGAGCGGTGGCAACGCAAGTCCAACGGGTTTCATATGTGTGTGTGGACCCGGGCTGGTAGGTAAGACGTTGTTGCATCGTGTAGGTATAATCCGTGCATCTCCGTTATATCGGGTTGCTACTTTAGGGGAATGATACACCCCACTGTGGGGCCAGCACGGGTATCTACGAGTAGGGAGCCGATCGAAAAATGGAAAGTGGGGTACACCTAGTGGAGATAGGGGCAGGCGGCACCTATGTAGTCAGCTAGGAGTACGTAAACCATTAAGAAAGTTTCTAAGTGAAGCTAAGTGGAATCAATCTTTAGGGTGACTGGTGTGGTGCAGTATAGTGTTTATCCTTTAGTATTTAGGAGCGCCTATAACGTTTCCTTTAGCGATTGTCTATGTCCTTAATCTGCTCTTTCATAGACATTTCCTTGTTTTCCAGCTTATGCCTTAGTCCAGTTATTTTGATAATAGTATTGTAGAATTATCATACTCGCCAGACTTTATGTCTGACCCCCCTCTTTTTCATCCTTTTCTCCCTTCAGGTCCTCGGGTTGGGCCAAGTTCCAGTGGAGTCTGATTGGATTGCTTATCTGTTGGAAAGCTTGGACTGCTGAAGTAAAGTCCAGCTTGTTATCTTTCTTTTTAATGGCTATTTATGTAATGGGATTATGTACTTGTTTTATCAAGATAAATATTGTACTTGACTTTGATTATGGTGTTATGATGTAATCAAACATGTTTTGACTTCTGCTGCAATTGAAATAAAGTTTTTAAATTTCCATGTACTATTTTATATCTGTCTTGTTGAAATTTTACTATTCTATATTCACCTAAAACCTCCATAGAAGTTAATGCATTCCCTTTGTGAGTGACATTAATGGACGTGGGGTGTTACACGTGGTATCAGAGCATAAGGTTACCAGAACAGATAAAATTTTTAGAAAAATATTTTTCTAAAGTATTTTTGGAAGAAGTGCTTTCAAAAACATGTTATTTAGAGAAAGTTTTTATGAAAAACATAATCCCAAATAGCCATATCCTTATCTTTATCTTTCGAATTCTCCATTTTGAATCTTTCCTTTTTCGTTTCAGCATGGCTGAAGATCTTAATCTCCCAGAAGGTGTGACGGTTCCAGGATGGTTTAGGAGATATTTGGAGGCTAGGGCCACCACTGCAGGCCCAGCAGATGTTCCTCCACCCCCAATTGCACCCATTCCTCCTCCTCCTCCTCGTGTTGACACTTTTGCAAAGACGTGCAAGGAATTTAAGGCTATGGGAGGAAAAACTTTTCAAGGGACTAAGACGTTTGTGGAGGCCAGAGACTGGCTTAAGGAGACTGAGGAATTGTTGGATATCTTTGAAGTGGAAGATGGGAGGAAAGTCCGTTTAGCTGCTTGGTTAATGAAGGGAGAGGCCTCGTTTTGGTGGGAGGTCACTAACGAGGAACGTCCAGTTGATTCATGGGCGGATTTCAGACGAAGGTTTGAGGCAAAGTTTCTTTCAAGGGCAGAGGAGAATTTAAATATGGAAAAATTCCTGACATTAAAGCAAGGGAGCTTATCAATGAAGGAGTATGTCAATAAATTTAATCAGTTAGCAAGGTTTGGCTTGGAATTGGTGAACACGCCAAAGAAGAAAGCTTTGAGGTTCGTTAAAGGCTTGAATGAACTGTTGCAAGGGTTGGCTATGACCCACATCCCTATGGGAGCCACCTTTGAAACGCTAGTAGAAATGGCACTTATGCATGAGGATAAGGCAGTTGAAAAGAAAGGGGATCAGAAGAAACCCCAACAGCAAAATAAGAAGGGTGGTAAAAACATTAATGGCAAAGGGAAGAAGAGATGCTTCAATTGTGGGACGCCTGGCCATCTCAGCAAAGATTGTAGAAAGAAAAAGAAGACTGGTTGTTTTCATTGTGGAGATGCGGGACATTTGGTGAAGGACTGCCTACCTTGGGAGGACAGGTGCAGGCTCTTATGGCACAAGGGCAGGCAAGGGGGCAAGTTCAGGCTATTGCGGCCCCACCGCTGCAAGAAAGAGGTAGAACAATTTCAGTTGAAAGATTAGTTTTTCTGTTTGATCATCCTGTCCGTACCTTATTCGATTCTGGCGCATCTCATTCGTTTATCTTTGCATCATTAGTTGAATTACTGCACTTGAACACCAGTTTAGTAGAGGATCCCTTGGTTGTTTCAAATCCAATTGGGGGTTCGGCTCATTTGACCATGATATGTTTGGATTTGAAAATCTCTATACTTAGCGTTGAATTTAGATGTGATGCTTATGTATTGGGCTTCACGGGCTATGGGCTAATTTTAGGAATGGATTGGTTATCTAGAAATAGGGCCATTCTTGATTGTGAAAGGAGAGTAGTTAGGCTTGTGACTCGCCTTGGCAATGCTCTCGACATCTTTTGTAGTCCCATAAATTCGGTTATGCTAAGTTATCTTGAATCGCTTGACGCGTCTGTAGAGAATCTGCGAACGGTAGAGGTGGTCCGGGAATATCCGGATGTGTTTGAGGAGGTGAAGGGCTTACCTCCAAAGCGGGAGATAGACTTTCGAATTTATCTTGTGGATAATGCTAAACCCATATCTTTGCCAGTGCGCCACATGGCTCCTCGTGAAAGGAGGGAACTCAATAAGCAACTGAAGGAGTTGCTTGAGAAGGGGTTCATAAGACGTAGTATATCAGAGTGGGGGTGCTCCAGTAGTATTTGCTACAAAGGAGGATGGGTCCCTTAGACTTTGTGTGGACTATAGAGAACTAAACAAGCTTACTAAAAAGAACTGACACCTACTGCCGAGGATTGACGATCTCTTTGATCAGTTAGTTGGCGCCTCAGTGTTTTCGCAGTTGGACTTACCCACTGGCTTTCATCAACTGAGAGTGGCTGAGGATAGTATAGATAAGACTGCTTTTAGGACTCCTGACGGATTCTATGAATGGCTAGTGATGCCCTTTGGTTTGACAAACGCCCCCACATATTTTGTTGATTTGATGAGTAGGGTGTTTAGGGAGTACCTTAACAAATTCTTGGTAGTCTTTGTGGATGACATCTTAGTCTTTTCTAAGAATGAAGAAGAGCATGCCCTACATCTTAGGGAAGTGTTGGAAACCCTTCGAGCGCATAACCTTAAGGCAAAATTTTCTAAGTGTCACTTCTGGAGGAAAGAAGTACGGTTCTTAGGGCACGTGGTTTCCAAGGAAGGGATAGCAGTGGATCCCGCAAAGGTGGTGGCCATCCAAGATTGGAAGGTCCCTAAAAATGTAACCGAAGTAAGAAGTTTCTTGGGGTTGGCTGGCTATTATAGGAAGTTTATCAAAGACTTCGCAAAAATATCAGCTCCATTAACACGGTTAACGAAGAAGAACCTGGTTTTTACGTGGGACGAAGATTGTGATGATGCGTTCCAACGTTTAAAGAGAGCCTTAACTTCAGCCCCAGTCTTAGTGCTGCCAGACGGGAATAAACCGTTTACCGTCTATACTGATGCTTGTGGGACGGGACTTGGCACGGTCCTCATGCAAGAGGGAAGAATAATAGCCTATGGTGGAAGGCAGTTGAGGGTTCATGAAAAGAATTACCCTACGCATGACCTTGAGTTAGCCGCAATTGTTTTCGCGCTTAAGTCTTGGCGTCACTATCTTCTTGGTGAGAAATTCGAACTGTTCACTGACCACAAATCATTAAAATACTTATTCTCTCAGAAGGATTTGAATTTAAGGCAGCAACGGTGGATGGAATTCCTAGCCTCCTATGATTTTGAAATAGCATATACCCCGGGCAAGGGTAACGTGGTAGCAGACGCCTTAAGTAAGAAAAGGTTGTCCTTGAGTCCGTTGTTTGTTGAACGACGAAGCTTAGAATTCATCTCCATGTTTGACTTTAGACCCTCCGTTGACCTAGTACCTGGTTTGTTAGCATCCTTGGAGGTTAGACCTACACTTCTAGGACGAGTTGGTGAGGCACAACAAGACGACCCCCAGTTGGTTGAGATAGTAGAAAAGCTCAAAGGAGGGGAGTCGTCTAGCCGTCTTCGTAGGTATACCCTAGACGATAAGGGTTGGTTACGAAGGGATAATAGACTTTGTGTACCACAAGACGAAGACTTAAGGAAGGCCATTCTTGATGATGCTCATCGCCCAAAGATGACCATTCATCCCGGCGGAGACAAGATGTACAAAGATATGAAGCGGGTTTTCTTTTGGGCCGGTATGAAAAAGGATGTGGCCGAGTACGTCGCTAGATGCTTGGTGTGCCAACGAGTAAAAGCGAAACAAAAGAAACCCGGTGGGTTGCTTCACCCATTGGAAGTTCCACTATGGAAATGGGAAAGCGTCTCAATGGATTTTGTGGATGGATTACCAAGATCAAGGAAGGGTAATACAGGGATTTGGGTTATAGTAGATAGACTTACTAAGAGCGCCCATTTTATTCCCGTGAAAAGTAAGAGGACTGCTCAGTGGTTGGCTTCTGTATACATTAAAGAGATAGTTCGTTTGCACGGTATTCCTTCTAGTATAGTAAGCGACCGTAATCCCATCTTCACTAGCGAATTTTGGAAGAGTTTACAAGAGGCGGTAGGGACTCGGCTATGTTTGAGCACCGCATATCATCCTCAGACGGACGGCCAGACCGAGAGGATGAATCGTATTCTAGAGGATCTTTTAAGGCTTTGTATCCTAGACTTTGGGGGTACATGGGAAGAGCACCTTCCGTTGGTAGAATTCGCATATAATAATAGCTTTCAGTCTAGTATTGGCATGACACCTTTCGAAGCTCTTTATGGAAGGCCTTGCCATTCGCCTACATGTTGGTGGGAATCTACCGATAAAATCCAACTTGGGCCCGATATGGTTAGGGAAACCTCGGAGAAGACTGATTTGATTCGAAGGAGGATGAAAGCAGCACAAGATAGGCAGAAATCGTATGCTGATAAGAGGAGGACAGATCTTGAGTTTGATATTGGGGACATGGTTTTTATCAAAGTGTCTCCGTTACGGAATGTTGTTCGCTTTGGGTCCGTTGGGAAATTAGCGCCAAGGTTTGTAGGGCCGTTTCCTATAAAAGACAGGATTGGGAAGATGGCGTATAGGGTGGAGTTGCTTGAGAAACTTAGTGGAGTACACGACGTATTCCATGTATCACATTTGAGGAAGTGTTTGCACAAGACCGCGGAGGTGGTAGAGCCGAGCTTGCTTAAAGAGGTGGAAATAGAGCGTGATGCAACAATTAGACGAGCTCCTACATGCATTCTTGGGTCGGAGATCAAAAAGTTGAGGAATCGAGAGGTCAGACTAGTTAAAGTGCAATGGGGAGATGATGAGAGCAACGCTACTTGGGAGACAGAAGGGAAGATGCGTTCGCTATACCCTTTTCTTTTTGAGGGTATGTCTTTTAATTTCTCCTTTATCGCTTAGCTTATCTTATCTTATCTTTAGTATGTCCTCTCATTAGTATCTTTGACCTTTAGTTAGGATAATCCTATGGTTGAAACATGTGTTTGAGACATGTTATGTATGATGGATGCAAAATGGATGCAAGTGGTTGCTAGTGGTTGCTCGTGGATGCATATATACACACACTTTAGGCACTAGATCGGCTCAGTCACTACATATTGCATATTGCATAAATGAATGTATTTAGTATAATGGATGTATAATGGTTGTACCATCATATAGATGCTGCATTCGGTTGAATGGATGTGCACGCATATAGAAGTAGTTTGTAAGCAATTAGGATCTTTTGCATACATAATGGATGCATGGCACTATCATGAATTGCATCAAGGAGGTCAACTGAATCAGTGGACCGCCTGATTTTGCATTAGATACGGACATAGACACACACTGTGCATTTAAACATGAAAGCATTAGAAGTCTATAAGGACAATGGATGCCAGTGTTTGTTGATTGAGTAGATGGTTGATGATAGGATATAAACTTGAAGATTTCGGGGTCGAAATCCCTTAAGGAGGGGAGAATGTAACACCCCGTATTTCTGTTAATACTAATATTCACAAATTAAAAGAATTAATATTGAGAATTTGCACAAAATATCCTTAAAAAGGCATATAACAAATTTGTGATATGTGAATTGCCTTAAAAGGCGAAAAATGGAATTAAGACATTAATTGGAAAATTAATGTGTAGAAATGGTCATAAGTTAATTATGGATTAATTTGAATTCATGAATAGGTGCGTGTGTGTGTGTATATATATATATATATATATTTATATATATATGGACAGTTAATGTAAACATGAATAGAAGTTTATTAATTTGCTGAGTGTTTGCTGAGTCACTTCTGACTCATTGCTGAGTCAATAAGATAAACCCCATCTGGTCTGAATGGCTGCAGTTATTTCTAGGTTAAATCTAATGGCCTAAATGAATCTTAACATCTATAAATAAGTGGGTAGACTCTAACCCTAAATCACTTGAAAAATTGGAGAGCTACCGACATGCCGTTGCCATGGAGTTCAGCATAGCCGTCACAAACTAAAGAAGAAGAAGGCCTAATCTACAAACTAAATCTACTCAAATCAAATCAAAAGCTCTCTCTCTTTCTATTACTCTTCTTTAAAATTGTGAGTATGATGAATCTCACAATATTATTATAAAATAATTTGATTAAGTTATGAATGGATCACAAGAAAGTGATATGAATTGTTATGTATTTGTAAATTATGTTGTGGATCTCTTGTTATGCTATTATGTTATCATATATATGTTGTTATGTTGTAGTGATTATGTTGTAAATAATCCTATGCTATGTCATATGTGATTAATCATGCTATGCTATGTTATAAATCATGTTATGCTATGTTGTAAATCATGCTATGCTATGTTGTAAATCATATCATGCTATGTTGCAGATTATGATATGTTATGTTGTAAATCTTATATATGTTGTAGATCTCATATTATCACATATGTTGAAATACTTATGTTATATGATAATGATGTCATGTTAAGTTGTGCAGAATCATACAAGTTGTAAAATCATGATGTTAGTATTTATGCGAATTGGATCATGCTTAAAGTTTATGTTTTTTTTATAATAGATCTTGATTATGGGAATTTGCCTATTGGGTTAGGTGTACCCATATACATGAATCTACAAATTAATTGGATCTTGAATATGGGAATTTGCCTATTAAGTTAGGTGTACCCATATACATGAATCTATGATTAAATGAATTTTGATTTTTGGGAATTTGCCTATTGAGTTAGGTGTACCCATATAAAACCATATTGTTAATGATGTTGATTCACACATGTCCTATACAAGTTTATGAAATTTGATCAAAATCATATTATGTGAATTATGAATAAGTTGACACCCTTAGATCCATGACATGTATAACCTTATGCAAGTTGTAATGTATGCAAGTTTTACCCCTTGTTATGATTTATTTAGTCACATATATATGTTGTTGTTGTGAATATTTTCTTTTATGCTATGAGTTAGACTAATCGGGTCTAGCATACATTTTGTGAATAAACGTTCAAACGTGGGGTAGGGGTAATATTAGGAAATTAATAAATTGGGGTGCAATTGATATGATTTTGCATGCCTTAAATGGATGTCCATAATTGAGTCAATTATGGACATTGTTAAATTTGGAATTAATTAATAATTCAAGTAGGGAATTATTAAAATTGGGGAAAGTGGATTATTAATAATAATCAATGCTTAGGACACGAGGTTGGACCCGTTTGTGACGTAAACCTGCCCGGACCCGCCCGGCAAATCCAGTAGTCACAAATGTCGGCCCAATGTGAGAGGTCCTAGGCCCGAACTAAATCATAACAGTTGTAAAGACACGAGGTTAGACTCTTTTATGGTGTAAGACTGCCCGGACCCGCCCGGCAAATCCAGCTGCCATAAATGCCAGTCTAATGTGAGAGGTCTTTATGAGGTTATGGCCTTAATGAATTAAGAAATACTTAGCCAGATAATCATGTAAGGTGGGACATGGGGGTTAAGTAGGTGCCTTGGGTGGCATGAGGAATCTAGTGGTTGCCTTTAGAGGCATTTGAAATACGATTAGACTTAACCAAATACACATGTAAATGAACATGACTAAGTGGGTTAAGTGGATGGACTAATGGGACAAGCTTAGGTGGAATGCTTGTGGGAAATAATGGTGGCCCATTTCAACCAGTATCCCAAAACGTATCTTTGTGGGCTCGACCCAAGTCGAGGACGGGACACGCATACTGGGTTTGACTATAAGAGGCCAAAAAGGGAGCAGTGGCAACGGAAGTCCAACGGGTTTCATATGCGTGTGTGGACCCGGGCTGGTAGGTAAGACGTTGTTGCATCGTGTAGGTATAAGCCGTGCATCTCCGTTATATCGGGTTGCCACTTTAGGGGAATGATACACCCCACTGTGGGGCCAGCACGGGTATCTACGAGTAGGGAGCCGATCGAAAAATGGAAAGTGGGGTACACCTAGTGGAGATAGGGGCAGGCGGCACCTATGTAGTCAGCTAGGAGTACGTAAAGCCATTAAGAAAGTTTCTAAGTGAAGCTAAGTGGAATCAATCTTTAGGGTGACTGGTGTGGTGCAGTATAGTGTTTATCCTTTAGTATTTAGGAGCGCCTATAACGTTTCCTTTAGCGATTGTCTATGTCCTTAATTTGCTCTTTCATAGACATTTCCTTGTTTTCCAGCTTATGCCTTAGTCCAGTTATTTTGATAATAGTATTGTAGAATTATCATACTCGGCAGACTTTATGTCTGACCTCCCCCCTCTTTTTCATCCTTTTCTCCCTTCAGGTCCTTAGGTTGGGCCAAGTTCCAGTGGAGTCTGATTGGATTGCTTATCTCTTGGAAAGCTTGGACTGCTGAAGTAAAGTCCAACTTGTTATCTTTCTTTTTAATGGTTATTTATGTAATGGGATTATGTACTTGTTTTCTCAAGATAGATATTGTACTTGACTTTGATTATGGTGTTATGATGTAATCAAACATGTTTTGACTTCTGCTGCAATTGAAATAAAGTTTTTAAATTTCCAAGTACTATTTTATATCTGTCTTGTTGAAATTTTACTGTTCTATATTCACCTAAAACCTCCATAGAAGTTAATGCATTCCCTTTGTGAGTGACATTAATGGACGTGGGGTGTTACAGGAGGTATAAAATGATTATATAAAAAGAGTTTTAAAGTTAGTAAGCTTTATAAGAGAATTATGCTATAATTAACCTACGGGCTAATTTTTTGGATAATTATTTAAAAAAAATAAAAAAAATATTAGGTTAATTATATTAATATAAAGGGAAGGAGTAAATAAGATCAGTTAATGAACTAACTGATGGTTTAAAAGTCAATTAAGCAACTGTATGTTTGAAAAAAGTTATTAGATTAATTGATCTTCAATTAATCTAATAAAACGGTTTAGCAAATAATTGTTTAAATTAATAATATTCCTTGAATATTAATTACTTTTTACTTAACGATGTTTAAAAATTATTATCGAATTAATATAGTAGGTCATTGTTTTACTAATATATTTCCAATTAATAATGAAGTGAATTGTTTTACTTCTGTAACGATGAAGTTGTTTATTACTTTAAATATTGTTAAAGTGATAACTTCTAAAATGGAACTCATTTAAGATAATAATTAAGTTTGTAATAAGATTAATTGGAAACTCGTAGAGGTTTGGTAAATGGGTTTTCTTCCAAATGTAATGGGAAGGTGTTTATAAAGGGAAAGTTAAGTTAAAGTATAATTTTAAAGTGATGTTGCTTAATAATTGAATTAAGTATAGTGATTCGAATAGAAAGTAAATTGTCCAAATAACAAAGACAAAGACGTTAATGGATCATGATGGTAATCTTATATTTAAACCTGAAGAAATCGAGACTGAAGCTATCAGTTACTTCACTGAGTTGTTCGATGGTGGCAGAACTGTTCCATTTCCCAATTTTCAACCTATAACATATATTAATGAGAGTGGTCAGCAGTTTTTAATGAAAGAAGTGTCTCTTACAGAAGTCAGATAAGCTTTATTCTCTATTCAAGATGACATTAGTCCTAGGCCCGATGGATTAAATTCAAAATTTATGAAGGTGCATTGGGAAGATCTTAAAAGTGACATTTTAGTAGCAATGTCGGATATGTTCCACTCAAGTAAATTACCAAAATCAATAAATCACACTTTTATTACACTAATTTCCAAGAATGACAAGCCAACAGCTATATCTCACTATAGACCGATCTCTTGTTGTAATGTGTACTACAAAGTGTTTGCAAAAATTCTATGTAATAGGTTGAAGAATTTTCTGCCTTTTCTAATTTCAGAGAATCAAAGTGCTTTCATTAAGAATAGATACATTGGAGATGACATTTTGTTAGCACATGAACTCTTAAGAGATTTCAAAAAGAAAGGGATTCCTAAACTTTGTGTTAAAGTAGATCTTCGGGAGGCATATGATAAAGTAAATAGAGAACACATATGTCAACTAATATTTCTCATGAAGTTTCCTGTTCCTTTTATAAATTTGATATATGAGTGTATGTCCTCGGCTACCTTTTCTATCATGATACAAGGGATTCCTAAAGGCTTCATTTCTTCTACAAGAGGACCACGACAAGGGGATCCTCTATTCCCTTATCTATTTTCTTTATCAATGCAATATTTTACCTTTCTTATGGATGAGGCTACTTCAACTAAGCTCTTTCAGCCAAGCAGTATTGTTCAACCTATAATTTCTCATCTTTTGTATGCTGGTGATTTGCTGATTTTTGGGAAGTCCATTGTGCAGAATGCATATACGTTGAAAGAAGTGTTTAACAAGCTAAGTTGTCTTGTTGGCTTACTTATAAATGCTTCTAAAACTAAAGTGTATTTTAGTGATTCAGTGAGGAATTCTAATGATATAATGAACATACTTGGTTTTGAACAAGGACAACTACCTTTGAAATACCTGGGTGTGCCTCTTTCTACCAACTATCTTCATTATGCTGAATGCAACTCTCTAATTCAAAGAGTTCAAAGCAGGTTTCAGGGTTGAGAATCAAAGTTATTATCTTTTGCAGGCAGGGCTGAGCTAATTAATGGTGTCATTACCCCTATTATCTTATATTGGTTGTTCATTTATCAAATTCCTGAATTCACTTTGGATAAATTGAAATCTTTATGTGCTGATTTTTTCTGGGGAGGCTCAGCACATAAAGTAGCGTGTGATAGTCTCTGCAAACCAAGATATGAAGGGGGTATTGGATTGAAGAATTTTTTTTAGATCTTAAAAGAGCTGCATGTATTAAGTTGATGTGGAAACTCATGTCAGAAAATTCAATGTGGAGTAAGTGGTCTTTAAATAAATATTGTAGAGACAAGCACTTTTGGTCAATTGCAATCGATAACAATGCATCTTCAACATGGAAAGCAATACTTAGAATTCAAACAAATGCAAAACAAATTTTGAATAGAAGGATTGTAAATGGAGAGGAAACTTACCTTTGGCATGATCCATGGATAAATTGTCATGTTTAGTGGACTTACTTGGATATGATCGACTACATAGGAGGCACTGATCAAAAAGTGAAGGACATCATCAGAAATGGAGTGCTAGATCCATATGTTCATCCTGCCACAAGAGAGCTATCAATGAAATAAATGATGTTCAAATGCATCCTAATAAAAGCCATGATTTTTATGAATGGGGGAGTGGAGGCTCTTTTTCATTCAATAAAGCTTGGGATTTAGTTCGAGTTCATGAAGAAAAAGATTAGAATACGAATTAATTTGGCATAGGAAAAATAGTAAGGAAATGTCTTTCATTTCTTACTTGGCTTGTATGGGAAGATTAAACACTAAGGACAGAATCGTGCATTTTGGAAATGTAACAAACATCTTATGTCCTTTGTGTGAAGTTCATCCTGAATCAATTCATCACATTTTCTTTGAATGTGATTATTCCTCCTTCATTTGGTTGTCGATAAGGCAAAAGCTTTCGCTACCTTTGATAATTCAGTCTAGTCTGAAAGTTGAAGCTAGAAACATTCATTCAATATATAAATCTCCAGATCAGTTGCGTGATTTGGCTTGTGGAGCTTTTACAGCAGTAATATATTTTATTTGGAAAGAGAGGAATTTGAGAAATTTTCAAAATAAAAAACTTCTGCATTCTCGAAGCTGTATCAGATTGAAAGAGAGGTGAAATTGCTGGTTAAAGATAATGGAAGCAAATCAGTAAGGAGCTTGCTGAATGTGGAAATCCATGATCAATGGGGTATTGAGCTTATAGACACTGGATGAGGAAGGAAGCTTGTGGCATTTATTTTAGTAGTTGTTGGGTTTGAATAATTGGGCCGTTTGAGCCTGGCAGTGGGTTATATGTGTGAATCATGTTTTTCTTCTTTTGATGTTTGTTCTGATGTATAGTTGTTATTTTTTGTTTGAAGTTTGTATACCAAATTTATATGTGCACTTTTTCCCTTTAAGGCACCCATCTAGGTTAGGGGGATTACAGAGTTTTAGCGAGGCATATAAAGGAGGTTTTTTTATTTGTATAGCAATAAAGAGTACCAATTTTCAATATATATATATATACTTGCATTCAAAATCGTTGGATTGGATATACTATCTGAATGATGCATTTTTAATGTCTATACAACAGTCATAGTTGGGATGGCTGACATTCTAGTTCTAACTTAATGTTCAATCAATTTAACTTTATTTTACCAAAGTCTGTATTTATTTTCAAAAAAGATACATTGTATTAAAGTTTCTGAACATAAAAATATGAAAAAATACAAGTATAGTTTTTTTTTTACCTATATGCAAATATGAAAGAAAACAGTGTTTGATCAATTATAGTTTTTTTTTTTTTGGATTTTGACACTCTCTTTCTTTCACTTATGATAGGTTTTCTTTGTTCACATTTTTTATTTGAAAAAGGTCCCATGTCATTGCGTTTGCGTATTCTAGAATTGTTGGAGATAGATTTTAAAGGAAGAAGAGCAGACTTACCAATCAATGTATAGCTTTTACATCAATAAATCACAAACATATCTTTGAGTACTTCCCTTTGCAATATGAATCATGAAATGTAAATGCGTTATTTTCTTGAATTGCAGTGCCTCCACTAGTCATAGAATTGCTAGAAGGTTGTTCATTGGCGTCAAACTTCAAGTTGAAGTTTGGATGAGAATTCCTTATGTTGGTATTTGCTTTTTTTTGGACCATTATTAGACCTTGATTAGCTTGCTATTGGATTATATTTCGCTTTCCGAGGGGAATTGAATATTGCAAGCAATTAACTATATTTTGATTATTTTCATTGGATGGACCTGTTTCTTGGTAGTAGTTACACTCAAACTTGTATTGATGGTATATCATCTTTAATTGTAATTTATTTTCAGCTAATTTATTTTGATATCATGATCAATTTTTATTTACCATTATGTTTATTTTGTTATGATATGTTTGTGTGTGTTTATGTATATACACACATACATACACCTGGTACAATATTTTAGGGATTTATAAAATAAATTTACGTTGGTTTCTACAAATAGTCGATGCAAAATGGTTATATTTTGCATCATTGTTAGTACCAGCTGATGCAAAAGAGAGAACTTTCCTCAAACTTAAAAACTTTTTTACATCGATTATTAGTTTTAACAGATGCAAAATACAACCCTTTTGCATCGGCTTTTACTAATGATCGGTGCAAAAAACCACTTCTTGCATTGGTTCCTAGTACCAACTAGTATAAACAAGGGGAAAAAGTAAGCCAAAAACCTTTTTTTTTTGCATCGGTATTAGTAATAATCGATGCGAAATATAACCTTTTTTGCATCGGTTGTTAATTGTACGTGACGCAAATAACCCCCTTTTTGCCTCGGTTGTGTAACTGATGCAAATTTTTTGGATTTATTAGATCATCTACATTTGCATCGGTTCTAGAAACGATTCTACAGGGGAGTAAACAACTGATGCAAATGATCTGTTTTGTAGTAGTGTTGCTTCACTTCAGTAAAGAAAAGGAGATGTCAAGGCACAAAACGGTCAACTTCCCTGAATTCAGGTGAATAGATTAATAAAAAAATCGATTTATTAAAGAATCAACTGTTAGAGAATGGAGTTTTGATGACAACAACCTTATTTCAATTATCGTTGATAATAAAATATATACTAACACTTTTTGTATAGAATATATATATACATATGCAGGAATTATATACAGGAAATATTACTGAAGACTGTACAGTTTTAAAGATGATAGAGATTCAAAGATCAGAGAAATTTCAAGACTCATGAGTATTCAATATTTCAAGGTTTCAAGAATTCAGGAGTTCAAGATTAAAATAGTTATAAAGTCTAGATTGTGTAAGACTCTAAATAGCACTCCAGGTTCAAATTCAAATTCTAATTTTCAAATTCTGATTTTTTTTACTCTATCCTCAATCCATCTATTTTATTTTCTCTCTTTTCTATTTTTTCCTTTCTTATTCTTCTTTGTTTTTCAAACTTAAATTTTATATTCTTATTTGTATAGTTTAAAATCTTATAATTTTTATAAATATGTTTATATAGTTTAGTTTTATGTTTTCATATGATTTTCTACTTTATAATATTAATTTACAATACTATATTTTGATTCAAAAATTTCAGAATTATTTTTATATCAAAACACTTGAAAAATGTTTTAAAATTCAAAAATACACTACGGTATGTCGACATACCAAAAACACCATGTCGACATATAACTGTCACTTTTTAAATTTTAAAAGGAAGTGTCTTTTCACTATTTGAAACGTTTCAGAAACGCTACAACCTTTCACACACTATAAAAAGGGGTTAAAACCGAATTTTTAAACATATTTTCTTCTCCACTTTCATCTTCTTTCATTATATAATCATTCTTAATCATTTTTATGGTTTCTACACTTATACTCTACCGAATTCAATTTTGTTTTGATCAAACTTCTTCTCACTACACTCTCTTCTCATCTCTCTCTGAATCAAGTGCAATCGAAGAGTTATAGGGCTGCTTGTAAAAGTTTAGGTTGTGTTAAGGAATCGGTGGTATCCCTTGTAGCCGCGAAATCAAGGACGGGTAATCGGTGGTATCCCTTATAGCCGTGAAATCAAGGAGGTTGGAATCGGTGGTATCCCTTGTAGTCGTGAAATCAAGGAGGTTGTAATTGGATTTTGATATAGTAATAAAACTCTGCGCAATCCAGCGTTGCGTAGGACTGGACGTAGGAGCAATCCGAACCAGTATAAAATTCGGTGTGTTCTTTCCTTTTCTACATCTTTATTTCTGTTAATTTTATATTTGTGTTTGAATCTGTGTCTATGATTTTGTTTGTCGTGATTGATTCATCTCGTAGTTCACATAAGTTTTAGATTTTGTTTAAATTCTCACAAACACTATTCACCCGCCCTCTAATGTTTGTTTTGCCTTAACAATCCATTCCACATTCCCTAACAATTGATATCGGAGCAAGGTCTTTCAAAAAGTACATAATCCGATTTTTGAAATATTGGTAAAATGGCAAATTTTGGAATCTATGATAATACTAGTGTCAATTTATGCATTGCATCAATGTTGAAAGAGTCTGCATATAATACTGTTAAAGAAGCACGTGATCTACTGAAATATTGTTTAATTCAGAAAAGGATGAGATCTATGACTGTTGAAAATTCAAAAGTTGAAAAGATGGGTAAAGTGGCTATTGGCAATTCAAATTCTAAAAAGGTGGCTATTGGAAATTCAAATCTCGAACTGGTGTGTTACATGGTTGTTGAAAATTCAAATTCTGGAAAGCAATTGGTGGAAATGAAAAATAACAAATGGATACTTGATAGTGACTGTTCGAGGCATATGACTGGAAATCCAGAACTACTCAACAAATTGAAGTATGATGAAACATCCGAGATTTTTGACCGTTCAAATCGACAATGATCCTCAATGCGACCTAAACAAATCAAAAATACTGATAGTTATTGGGATTTATATAAGAAAAAGAAGAGAAGAAGAAAAACAAACACAGTATCTCATAGCGAAAGGACAAAATATAATAATTAAATAATAGTTCATAATGCTGTCAAAACATACATTTGATTATATTTTATGGCAATTATCGGAGTTAACTATAATAAACATACCGATATTTGCAGCGGAATAAATAGTAATAAATACGTCTGTTGAGCTCCATCTTCATCTCCATAATGGTATCTTTAATAACTGAAAACTCAGGCTGACCCGAGCATAAATGAAAAAAAACACTTGGATCAGAACTAAAATATTCTCATATTAATTAAATCAGATTCACGTAGTAATATGGGTGCAATAACTTAAGAGATGTTACGGGAATTTCCATCTCCTAAGGATCCGTTAAACTAGATACTACATAATATAATACGCTACTGTAATAGTGTATATCGTTAAATATAAAATATTAAAATAGCGTAAGCGGGATTACATTTTTATCCTTACACCGTTTATACATTGTCGTAAACATTGCGTATAAAACACCAGTAACAGTCGGTGGATAGTGATGCGCCGGTATACGACAACGTCAAATCAAAATCGTAGGAGGCTCGATCAGGATAAATATGACAAGGCATCGAGGCAATACCCATCAGTAGTGATTCTACCGGATTGCGGACCCAGGCCGGTGGTAACGCGTAGCCGCGACTACCGCCCACCCCAGACAATGCTCCCAAAAATCAAAGGCACTAATCAATCACAAAGTAATATATATGGTATCGAAGAAGCATGTCTGCTAAGAGGAGCTAGCTCACATTAACCTGGGTATGGCTCCAGTTTTAGTCATTTTAATTATGACCCGAAGATCAAGGCTATCCATCAACGTTCTCTTTCTTCAAATCCAGTAATCGCCACCAAACCATCCTACTTCATTCTGGAACTCTACCGCGTACACAGTTGTTAAAGTGGTTTTCGATATTGGCAGCGAGTATGACAATATCTGATCCCGGTCTCTTTAACAACCACTCGTTTACATTTTTCACACCGGTCAGTTCTTTTACATTTCAAAGGGTTCGTACTTCATATCAAAATATCATATTTTCTTAAAA
Source organism: Allium sativum (assembly GCA_030737875.1). Taxonomy (NCBI): domain Eukaryota; kingdom Viridiplantae; phylum Streptophyta; class Magnoliopsida; order Asparagales; family Amaryllidaceae; genus Allium; species Allium sativum. The sequence continues at coordinate 667,180,787 of CM060924.1, forward strand.
TTCATTTCAATATTCAAGTCAGACTATCATTCATAATAAAATCTCAATTTAAAGCAATTTAAAATCTTGAAACAATTCCAACTTTAAATAATTTGAATATTAAAATAGTTAAAATATATTTAAAATATTTTAGATATATAACTAAAATTGTTCGAAAATAAATAATTTATATTTAAAAATAGAATTTTCAGATTTAGTAAAATCTATAGTTAAAATATAAATAGTTTATAAAATAAATATTTGATAATAAAAATGGTTTATTTAAAATAAGTAATAAAATAAAATAGCTATAAGGTAAATAAAATAATTATTATAAGAATGGTTTATTTAAAATAAGTAATAAAATAAAATATTTATAAGGTAAATATTTTATAAAGAAATAATTATTATAAAAATAGTTTATAAAATGATTTAAAATACTATAGTTGGAATTAAAATTGTTTCTTCAAAATTTAACGAAACGGGAAATCATATTACAGATTTGTAACGACCCGGAAAAAGGCGATCTTGGTTATCCGATATACAATACATTTCGAACATCCAAGGATCGAAAATACCGGTAGTTAATGAAAGAATTTAGAGGGTGAGGATAAATAAGATAGAAACTTAGAATGGAAGAAGAAGAAGAACACAACATCAGAGTAACACGAACCTCACAGCAGAACAAATAACATATAATATATATCATAACTTTGAAATATAAAACGGTACTTGAATATACATATCATTTTAAAAGTACAACACTTACAGCACAATGGAAATAAACAATAGCTATATGATCCTGAAGCCTTCTGCTCCAACACTTCGAGTATCTGTAAATCCCGACTACTTGACTGCCCGAACAAAATTGGGCACCCAAGAGTTTAGGGGAAACAAAACAAAATGAACTCCGGGTCAGTCATGGGACTGGTATGAGTAAAACAGTTTAAAACAGGTTGAGCCATTAAATGATATCTCATAAGACCACGCAGTATAACGGAATGGGTTTTTGCCTTATGAGAATCCAAAATAATCTTTATATCAAAACTCATTGATATTATAATAGTGGCTATCAACCACAATATAATAATCATCTAGCAGAAACACTTCCATCTCACGTTCTACATATATAGTATACACTCAAAACCGCAAGCACGTATTGGGTAATGGATTTCCAACTATGACAAGGTATGGAACCACCTTTTGCTAGTGTACCTCTAGAGAGGAATACACTGGGTTCAACAAGAACATCTTGCAACCCGGCCACACATGACCGACCACTCATTTCGCTTGAGTGTATCGAATGTATATCACCAACGGTTGTGATCAGCAACCGTTTCTCGAATGGGACAGCATCGACAATAGATTTTTAGAAGTAAATGAAACTCTAGATCAGGTGATTATACACCCTAATAGGTGCGACCTACATAGCCATGCTACCTGCCCGATTTTTGTCATTTCCCGGTTGTGAGGCTAGAGGCCACGCTTATCTCTGACAGATCACACATTTATTCACTTTGAATGTCACATCGTCATACCCGCCAAATCACAAATTGATTTCCCCAAAAATAACACGGGTATACAACTAAGAGAAACGAATTCCTCCGCCACCAACATAAATATATTTGAAAAGATCTACTTATGTGATTTATTAAATATACTCTGTCAGACATTCTTCCATACAGGTCGTCCTGGGACTGGACAAACCGAAGGCACTATTCAGTACAACCATCTTAGGCAATTGTTATCTAAGATTTATACAACAACCCTTGCACTTTACTCTGTCTTCAATTATCTTTGGCGTATATGATTCACAACGCTTATGCCAATACGGAGTGGTTCTTCGGATAATAATCCAACCGGTCTCTCCATATTAACAAAGTTAAAATGGTCGAAAACTTCGGTAGTCGGTGAGTTAACTATCAAAGAAAAACACGTGTGCAAACAACGATACTATTTCCAAATGGAAATTATATCGATTAATCATCATTTAACATTTATCTCTTTAGTTCATTAATTTACTTATCACCTGTTTCCATATATTCAACCTTTCTTATTTTCTATATTTAGAAAATATATGTTATTAACACTGGAAAACATTTCCATTTCTTTTTTCCTATATTATAAAACATTTCTGATTCTTATTTGGAAAACATTTCCAAAACTCTTACATTGGACTTAGACAGATGTTTAAACAAACCATCGCTATGCCAACTCAAACCATTACGCTCATTAACTAAATTTATGTAACCATCCTTTACTATCAAACCTTAGCCCTTTCCTTAGTTAAGAAGGAAGTCAATCAAGTTGGGGTATAATTACCTCTTAGACCTTAACCGAACAACATTTTAACTTCGGAATAGACAAAGTTTATCATTTAAACTTTTAACAAACTTCCTTACGTAACTCTCGGATTCTATTTACGTATCCACTTCTTTATTGAAAACATTGATTATAACTATAACGTTATAATCCCAACTTTCGAAATATCTAACTTCCGTAATAACTTTTATTCTTTAATGTGAATAAATAAATAAACACGTGATTTATAAATAAATAAATAAATCTTGATTTAAACACCGGAAAGTATAAGTACTTTCCCGAATTCGATATAATCGAATTCGCCAATTAACTCTCTTCGAGTAATCTCTATTTGATTAACTCTTCTTCGAATAACCTATATTTGATTATCTCTCTTCGAATAACTTATATTCGATTAACTCACTCTTTCGAATAAACTATATTTGATCTCTTTCTTTCGAATACGCTATATTCGATTTAACTCCTTTCGAATAAACTATATTCGATAATCTCACTTCTGAATAACTAAATTCGATTAACTCCCTTCGATTAACTGATAATCGATAACTCCTTCCGATTAACTAATAATCAGTAACTCCTTTCGATTAACTAATAATCGATAACTCCCTTCGATTAACTAATAATCGATAACTCCCTTATATTAACTAATTATCGATAACTCCCTTCGATTAACTAATAATCGATAACTCCTTTCGATTAACTAATAATCGATTAACTCGTTTCGATTAACTAATAATCGATTAACTCCACTCGACTAACTCGACTCGACTAACGCGACTTGACTAACCATATTCGACTAACTCGACTAACTTGGTTCGACTAACTTGGTTTGACTAACCATACTCGATTAACTCAACTTGAATAATTTAACATATTTAACTCAACTTGATTAACTCGACTCATTTAACTCAATTTGATTAACTCGACTCATTTAACTCAACTTGATTAACTCGACTCATTTAACTCAACTGATTAACTCTAACTGGTTAACTCTAACTCTAATCGATTAACTCTAACTGGTTAACTCTAACTAGTTAACTCTAACTCTAATCGATTAACTCTAACTGATTAACTCTAACTCTAATCGATTAACTCTACTGATTAACTCTAACTCTAATCGATTAACTCTAATCGAATAACTAATATTCGATTAACTCATTTCGATTAACACTTTTGAATTAACTCCTTTGAATCATTTCCTTTTGAACTATCTCCTTTGGATTATCTCCTTTGGATTATCTCCTTTGAATTATATCCTTTGGATTATCTCCTTCGGATTATCTCCTTTGAATTATCTCGTTTTCTATTTGTTTACTTAACAAATAATTATTCCCTTTTCAATTTTATTTATTTAACAAATAAATATTTCTTTTATCTTTTATATTTATTTAACAAATAAATATTTCTTTTATCTTTCCTATTTATTTAACAAATAAATATTTCCTTTTACCTTTCCTATTTATTTAACAAATAAATATTTCCTTTATAACATTCTATTTATTTCCCATAAATAAATATTTCCATTTAATCTATTTGTAAATGTTTTACAAATATTTCCTCTTCTATTTTATTTGTAAATGTTTTACAAATATTTCTCTTTCTATTTTATTTGTAAATGTTTTACAAATATTTCTCTTTCTATTTGTTTATACAAATATCTTCCTTTGTATTTGTTTTACAAATATATTTCCTTTATATTTGTTTTACAAATATATTCCTTTTTCTTTTGATTTTATAATTATTTCCTTATAAAAAATCCTTTTTCCTTTTTTATATAAAATCCATTGATTTTATATAAATAATTTATTTTCAAAATATACTTTGAAAATCCCTTTTTTCCACATCCCAGTATTTCTTACGGTATTTAAAATACCAGTTAACAATGATCGATATAATTCAAACACACATAATCCATACAGATTATATATCACATCATATATTACAATATATGAACAGAACAATATTATAAACATTGAGGAGTCCAGTTGGACCCCTCCAATCTGTTTCCCTGCATCATAGATGTTAAACAACACGAATATAACATATTCTGATAAACAGAATCAATATTCGATATAACGATTTATATATATCGTTATCTATATTTTCAACCAATACACAAGCAATTCCACCAAACAGTTAACACTCAACAATCAACATATAATTATCAGTTCTAAGGATACGTTATAAAAATGTAACTATTCAGAGTTGGTGAGTTTTACTCACATTGGACGATCATCGTTAATAACGATAACCATCGTTTGATTCATATGGACAATTTATTTCGCTATAAATTGTAACGAGCTCCAATGGACTTCCAGTCAGCTTCATTTCGAAGTCCTTGTCCCTACGGTCCTAACGGATCCGACCGTTCGTGATTCTGATATTGTATGATAAAGATATTGATTACACAAGTTATACGGTATTTAAATTAAATTAAACCCAAACAAATTTCAAACGGGCCTCACCCCCATTTGATACCGGCCCATCTCCCTAACCAAGTACCCAGGCCCATTTATCCTCCTTCCCCGATTAAAACTCCAGCCCCAAAACTTGCGGATTCCCTTCCTTCCACGTCCACAGCCAATTTCCTCCTTTCATACTCCGAACTAAATCCAACAAACATTCCCACTAATCTTCCCTTAATCCACCTGCTGAACCTAAATCACCACGTTGTTAACCCTTCTTCCTCGCTTCAGGAAACTGCCACACTAAAGAAAACCCATGCGAAATCATGTTGTCTTCCTCCACACCTCCTCCTTCTCTACTCCACCGAATCACACCACTTAAACTCCGTTCTCTTCCTCGTAAAAATCTACATCTGCTCCTATCATCTTCAACCAACTCGCACGGCTTCTGAAGATTCCGTCTCGAACTCAAACTCACGGTGAACGCACAAAACATCGAACCAAAATTTCTCCAGATACCCCCAAAAATTCACAACTCGAAGCTACTCTCCCCTATTACCCGACTACATGCATCATTTCGACTGAAAACAGCTCCATTTGCTGAAATCCGCAGCCCTAGGCTCCATCAACACACGCTGGGAAAATACAGTGCCAAGAAAAGGCAACGAACCCAGTAAAACTGACATAGAATTGAAGAGGAGGATTAAAGAAGTAAATATATCCTTGTTAAATGATTTTAGGGATTTTCTATGGATTTGTATGGATTTTTAAAAGCATCGAGATCCTTTCCTGAATAGAAAAGGAGATAGCGGCGCATTAGAAAAAATCCATTTAGGGTTAGAAATATTTTAGGGTATTTATAGGATATTTTTAATATTTTTATATTCGATTTTTTATATTTATTTATAAGCAACTGCTGTTTTTATTCGTCCTCTAAATTTCCTGTGATCACATACGATACTCAAAAATCATAAAAATTGGTATGTGGCTACAGTTCGACATCACAGACCCAACAAAACTGGTTTCGTCAAATTTCGACTTCGCATGCTCACACAGCGTATTTTTAATCGTCAAAATACTGATTTTTTTTCACATTAAAATCCCGTACGACCACATACCGACTCTAAAAATCACGAAAATTGAAATCTAGCAATAATTAAATATTGCGGATCTAACAAAATTATTTTCTTCGAATTCTGAGGTCTTTTGCAAACAAGGCTATTTTTAAAGCCCTAAATAAACCTTTTAAATATATAAATATATTTAAAAATAATTAAATTTAATATTTAAAAATAAATATTATCGTATATATTCACAACAGAATACCATACAGCTCCACTGGGATTTTACAACTCGATATTCAAATCCCGGTTGAATCGATATTCAAATTTATATTGAAATTCCTTATATATATCGTTATAAATTATAAAAAAATTCCATAGCGACTTTTCAAAAATTTGATTTGGACGTAAATCAAAATCTACACGACAAAATCCCGATTTTTCTCTTCAACTAGAAAAATATACTTTACCAGCTTCACACGTTTCTTGTTTCGCAGAAATCCGGCTTAAAACGGATTCTGTATTCCCAGTTGAAGTTTAAATCGCCAAATCGCGAACTGTCGCCCCATTTCGAGCTCGATTTTAATTATAATATAATTTCTACCTTCAACTGACGATTATAAATATATTCGTCAATATAATTCAATATAAACTGAATTATATATTTTAAATTGTCCAATTCACACCATATAATGGATTCTGTTATTTTCGATTATTCCGAAAATGTATTATTTTATTATTTATATTAATTAAATATAAATATTATTTAATTCGAGTTATCGATATCGTTAAATCGATATTTAATAATTAATTAATTATTCAACAGTAAAAAATGCGGGTCATTACAAGTTTCAAGTCAATCGACCAAGTTTCGATATCTTAATTTCAAAAGGATTTGACTTCCCATTTATAGTTCAATTCGATTCAACAATTCGATTTCAAACAATTCGATTAAATAATTCAATTCAAATAATTGAATTTCAATTATAATTCTCACTTTACATTATTTGTTTATAAAATTCTCGAGTTCACAATCCAATTTTTACTATAAATCAAGTTAATTTAAAGTAAAATTACAAAGATGTATAAACAATTCAATTTCGATAAATTTATATTTTATTTAATTCAATTTAACTTCAGTTATCCACATTTACAAATCCTATTATAATTTTCAAAGGACAAAGTCCAAATTTAAAGAAAATTGACTGATAATGTCACTTATTTTGTCTTTAATTCAAAGGACAAAGTCCAAATTTAAAGAAAATTGACTGATAATGTCACTTATTTTGTCTTTAAAATAATAATAAAAAATTCAAGAAAAAAACATTTTTTTAAAATAATATTCAAAAATTCAAGATAAAAAAAACAATTTTTTCTGTAAACTAATATTCAAAAATTCAAGAAAAAACATATTTTTTAAATAATATTCAAAAACTCAAGATAAAAAAACATTTTTTTCCTTTAAAATAATATTCAAAAATTCAAGATAAAAAAACATTTTTTAAATAATATTCAAAAATTCAAGAAAAAAACATTTTTTAATTATATTTAACCAACCGATGTCCGTATATAATTTCCTATCCTATGGCCAAGTAATACTTAAAATTTAATTTTAGTATTTTGGGAAAGGATATATATCATTTCAATCCATATCAGGGTCATAGATATTTATCATTTCAACCTACGTTCTTAGTTCATTTTAATGATTAATCCCGGATTTATTTGATGCCCGTAACATCTAGGGTAATAGTTGGGATTAATCAACAGAAATCAATAACATATATAAAAAATAGCAATAACAAGATGAATTTCATATCAGTACATTAAATATATAAATTCAAGGCATACATCAAAGTCAACACATCTAAGCAGTTCAATAATATCAGTTACCAATCATCAAATATGAGGTTCTTTTTTTTAATTAGAAATTAATCTATAATAGTACAATTTATATAACAGTTTAATTAATATTATACAGTCCATGCCGATTTAACATAAATATGCAATTCAAACAATCAAACAGCAAACAATACAACCATAACATGTCATGAATTTAATTTAACTAACAATCAGATATTTTAGTTAGATGTGAGTGAGTTTAATCACTCATCTTTGGTTCTGAACGCGTTTAAATCTAAAATTTAGCCAAAAAATCAATGGTCTCAGAATCAGTCGAAATCAGTGGCATCGCGAAGAGCTCGTCGATACGATCCCAATGCAATTTATTTCGTCCAAAGTCGCCCTCGTAGCAGAAAGTTATGACCGTTATAAACATTTGAATTTTAAAATATATAAAATAAAATTCCGTTAACTCCGTTTATTCACCTTTAAATTAAATTCAATGGTTTATAAATTATATTCACATTGAAATAAAATTCATATACGCTTACAAATCAACAATCATTTATCATGAATTCAATTTTCATATTTTACAAATTGAAATTTTTATTTCAATTATTAATTATGCCTATCAATTCCATTAAAACATATTAATATGAAATTCCAACTTTCACAATCTATCAATATAACGAATCATGAATCTATTTGGAATCAAACAAGTCACAATTGTCATAATAAATTAAATTTCAATACTTAATCTATTAAATTAAATTTTCACCGTAAATTTTCAAAATTAAATCATTAAAGTTTTAATTATAGATTCATTGACTCGGTTTAATTCAATTAAATAAAAATCAAATTTCAATTCTCAATAATTACAATACAAACCAGTCTATAATTTATGTTATCAATTCATATAGATAATGACATTTATTACAAGTTGGCATTCATTGTACAAACAAAAAATGTTAATTATTACTTTACACAATAAATTAAATTTTCAACATATATAAAATTCCAAAATTAGTTAACCCATCATAATTTGTTAATCCAATAAAATTTCAAATTCCATTATAAATAAATTATCAAACACTATTATTATCATACATATTCTATTGCAGATCATTTTTCAATAATTAAATTTTGGTTTATATTTTATCAATATACGATATAAATCACAAATTTTAATATTTAAAATAATTTTGTTCTAAATCACACAAAATTTAATATTTTAAATTGCTGCAGAACTCCGGATGTTACACTCTCCCCTACTTAAAACTTTTCGTCCTCGAAAAGGAGCAGTAAAAAAATTGTCAATTTGTATATATTTAGCCATATAAATTTTTATTCAACCTGATTTTATTAATATTTTAGTTTTAAATCAAAAATTTCCACACCGCGATTTTTCTGAAATTTTTAATTACACATATCTTAAAATCTACAAGGCGTAATCCAAAATTTTCTCTTTCATTAGAAAACTATAATCCAATAGAACTGGAAGATTCTTGTTTCAAAGAATTCCGACTTATTTTGGATTCTATACATCCATTTAAACTTCAAATCGGAAAATTATGAACTACCACTACGCGATGAGCTCGTTTTTAATTAAATTTAATTAACTCGTTCAACCATCGTTAAGTTTAAAATTTATAAGCCTATTATTCACTTATATTTTCGCAAAACCAAACATTAATATTAATACATTTAGTTTATTACCAAATAATTTTCTTAATTGATTTTTCATTGATTCAGTTGATTCATATTACTTAGCATAACATAACTAAGCATATATCGTTTTTAATACACAACTTAAATTTTATTTATATTTATAACCAATCAAATTCTTCTTCACTTTCATTATCCCTTCTTATACTTGTGCATTATTTAATTTCTTATTCTTATAACATTTAACTTTTTAATTAATTAGTAAGTTATTCATGCTATAGAGCAGAATTAATTATAACACAAATTTCAATGGTTACCATTTGTTTCATTTTATCATCCAATTCTTAAGAATTTTATTTTAATTATAACTCTCTTAATATTCAAAAGTTCCAATTCATTACTTATTCAAGATTTCAGGAATTAAATTTCGGACTCTTTTTTTTGAATTTTTTTCCATATAATATATCATTTACATAAAACCATATTATAAAAGGGATTTAAATAAAGTTCAATTTCATAAAAAAATACAAAATATTAAATGTCTCCCTACTTAGACTCTTGAAAATAAACATCGATGATGTGTGCACTCATCACCGAAATCATTTTCAAAGAAAAGAGGGTATACACTTATTATTATTTTTCCAATAATTCATTTAAAAACAATTTCTATATAAAAGACTTTTAAAATATAAATATATTATTTCAACCATTTGCAAATCACCCGAAATCAAATTCTCAAATTCATATTTTACTTCTTATTTCATTATCAATAAATTTTCAATATTTGATTTTCTTAAACCGTTCAATAATCAATGATTCTAATTATTAATTAATCGAATGATAAATGATGAAAAATTTAATATTATCATAAAAAAAATCAAAATTCATATATTTTCAAATAATTATATATATAATATAATTCAAAACAATATTATGTCGATAAGCCCTGTTCGAGTGTTTAGAAATCCCTATCGATGCCTTGGCGTCCAAAGTACCGACCAGAATTCATAAATACTCAACAGAACAACCAACACAATACAAAACCATTTTTATATCAAAATACAAATACGCTCTCTCATATACACTCAAACTCATTCTAGGGTATTACTACCCTATCTCTAATGAGTTAATCCCAAATAGAGCCAAGGTTTTCGCTAAACCAAAGCTCTGATACCAAATGTAACATCCGAGAACTTTGACCATTCAAATTGACAATGATCTTCAATGTCAACCTACACAAATAAAAAATATGGATAGTTATTGGGATTTACATAAGAAAAAGAAGAGAAGAAGAAAAACAAACACAGTATCTCATAGCGAAAGGACAAAATATAATAATTAAATAACAGCTCATGAAGCTGTTAAAGCATACATTTGATTATATTTTATGGCAATTATCAGAGTAAATTATAATAAACATACCAATATTTGCAGTGGAATAAATAGTAATAAATACGTCTGTTGAGCTCCATCTTCATCTCCATAATGGTATCTTCAATAACCGAAAACTTAGGCTGACCCGAGCATAAATGAAAAAAAAAACACTCGGATCAGAATAAAATATTCTCATATTAGTTAAATCAGATTCATGCAATAATATGGGTGCAATAACTTAAGAGATATTACGGGAATTTCCATCTCCTAAGGATCCGTTAAATCAGATACTATATAATGTAATACGCTATTATAATAGTGTATATGGTTAAATATAAAATATTAAAATAGCGTAAGCAGGATTACATTTTTACCCTTACACCATTTATACGTTGTCATAAACATTGCATATAAAACACCAGTAACGGTCGGTGGATAGTGATGCGCCGCTATACGACAACGTCAAATCAAAATCGTAGGGGGCTCGATCAGGATAAATATTACAAGGCATCGAGGCAGTACCCATCAGTAGTGATTCTACCAGATTGCGGACCCAGGCCGGTGGTAACACATAGCCGCGACTACCGTCCACCCCAGACAATGCTCCCAAAAATCAAAGGTGCCAATCAGTCACAAAGTAATATATATGGTATCGAAGAAGCATGTCACCTAAGAGGAGCTAGCTCACATTAACCTGGGTATGGCTCCTGTTTTAGTCATTTTAATTATGACCTGAAGGTCAAGGCTATCCATCATCATTCTCATTCTTCAAATCCAGTAATCGCCACCAAACCATCCTACTTCATTCTGCAACTCCACCGCGTACACAGTTGTTAAAGTGGTTTTCGATATTGGTAGAGAGTATGACAATATCTGATCCCGGTCTCTTTAACAACCACTCGTTTACATTTTTCACACCGGTCAGTTCTTTTACATTTCAAAAGGTTCGTACTTCATATCAAAATATCAGATTTTCTTAAAAGTAAATTCAAAATTCAAGTCAGACTATCATTCATAATAGAATCTCCATTTAAAGCAATTTAAAATCTTGAAACAATTCCAACTTTAAATAATTTGAACATTAAAATAGTTTAAATATATTTAAAATAGTTTAAATATATAACTAAGATAGTTTGAAAATAAATAATTTATATTTAAAAATAGAATTTCCAGATTTAGTAAAATCTATAGTTAAAATATAAATAGTTTATAAAATAAATATTTGATAATAAAAATGATTTATTTAAAATAAGTAATAAAATGAAATAGCTATAAGATAAATAAAATAATTATTATAAGAATAGTTTATTAAAAATAAGTAATAAAATAAAATAGTTATAAGGTAAATATTTTATAAAGAAATAATTATTATAAAAATAATTTATAAAATGATTTAAAATACTATAGTTGGAATTATAATCGTTCTTCAAAATTTAATGAAATAGGAAATCATATTTCAGTTTCAAGTCAATCGACCAAGTTTCGATATCTTAATTTCAAAAGGATTTGACATTCCATTTATAGTTCAATTCGATTCAACAATTCGATTTAATAATTCGATTCAAATAATTCAATTTCAATTAATTCTCACTTTACATTATTTGTTTATAAAATTCTCGAGTTCACAATCCAATTTTTACTATAAATCAAGTTAATTTAAAGTAAAATTCCAAAGATGTATAAACAATTCAATTTCGATAAATTTATATTTTATTCAATTCAATTTGACTTCAGTTATCCACATTTACGAATCCTATTATAATTTTCAAAGGACAAAGTCCAAATTTAAAGAAAATTGATTGATAATGTCACTTATTTTGTCTTTAAAATAATTATAAAAAATTCAAGAAAAAACATTTTTTAAATAATATTCAAAAATTCAAGATTAAAAAAACATTTTTTTCTTTAAAATAATATTCAAAAATTCAAGAAAAAAAACTATTTTTAAATAATATTCAAAAATTCAAGATAAAAAAAATCATTTTTTTAAAATAATATTCAAAAGTTCAAGAAAAAAACATTTTTTATATTTAACCAACCGGTATCCGTATATAATTTCTTATCATATGGCCAAGTAATACTTAAATTTTAATTTTAGTATTTTGGGAAAGGATATTTATCATTTCAATCCATATCAGGGTCATAGGTGTTTATCATTTCAACATACGTTCTTAGTTCATTTTAATGATTAATCCCGGGTTTATTTGATGCCCGTAACATCTAGGGTAATAGTTGGGATTAATCAACAAAAATCAATAACGTATATAAACAATAGCGATAACAAAATGAATTTCATATCAGTATGTTAAATATATAAATTCAAGGCATACATCAAAGTCAACACATCTAAGCAGTTCAATAATATCAGTGACTATTCATTAGATATGAGGTTCTTTTTTTAATTAGAAATTAATCTATAACAGTACAATTTATATAATAGTTAAATTAATATTATACAGTCCATGCAGATTTAACATAAATATGCAATTCAAAGAATCAAACAGCAAACAATACAACCATAACATGTCATGAATTTAATTTAACTAACAATTAGGCATTTTAGTTAGATGTGAGTGGGTTTAATCACTCACCTTCGGTTCTAAACGCGTTTAAATCCAAAATTTAGCCCAAAAATCAACAGTCTCAGAATCAGTCCAAATCAGCGGCATCGTGAAGAGCTCGTCGATGGGATCCCAATGTAATTTATTTCGTCCAAAACCGACCTCGTAGCAGAAAGTTATAACCGTTTTAAACATTTGGATTTTAAAATATATAAAATAAAAACAAACAATTCTCCACCTACCAGAATTTGCCACGTCACCTTCTCCTATCCGCCTCCTTCTTCGTTCATGCGCACATAGCAGAAACCTATAACCCATTTTCTCCATCAAAATTAAAAATCACGCTACCAATCCAAGCTTCTGGACTCCGAGCAACTAGCACCACCGAAACCGCCACCCAAAGTTCCCCCAACGCTTAGATTTCCGCCACTCATGGTTGCGCCTACTCATCGAAATTCACGCCTAAAGGCGCTACCTTCTTCGATGAATTCTGGCGAATCCAGTTACAAACAACACAGATGATCCGTATGGATGTGAAGAGGAGATCGAGGCCTATGATTTTCCCTTTTGAATCAGTGAATTTCATTGAACGGATTGAAATATATTAGAGGAGAAAGAATCGTACATTCATGGCCATCGAATTAGAAAGAGGTGGCGGCCAGAAATTGAATTAGGGTTTAGGAATAAAATAATATTATTTCTCGATTTTTGTTTATTTAAAGACAAAATTCGGACTATGTCCAAATCAGGCCCGCTTACCACCTAACAATATGTTTTGACGCCTTTTGAACGCAATGGAATATGTTTCACAGCCCAATTCAAAAGTCTATAGCAGTTTTCTATTAAAATTTGATTTATTTAACTGAATTGCACATATAAATTTATACGCGTTTTAATTTCCGTTTATTCACCTTTAAATTAAATTCAATGGTTTATAAATTATATTCACATTGAAATAAAATTCATGTATGCTTACAAATCAACAATCATTTATCATGAATTCAATTTTCATATTTTACAAATTTAATTTTTATTTCAATTATTAATTATGCCAATCAATTCCATTAAAACATATTAATATGAAATTCCAACATTCACTATCAATCATTATAACGAATCATAAATCTATATGGAATCAAACAAGTCACAATTGTCATAATAAATTAAATTTCAATACTTGATCTATTAAATTAAATTTTCACCATAAATTTCAAAATTAAATCATTAAAGTTTTAATTATAAATTCATTGACTCGGTTTAATTCAATTAAATAAAAATCAAATTTCAATTCTCATTAATTACAGTACAAACCAGTCTATAATTTATGTTATCAATTCATATAGATAATGACATTTATTACGAGTTGACATTCATTGTACAAACAAAAAATGTTAATTATTACCATTAGACCAAAAATTGGGCCTAACACCCAAATGTAGATCACAAGTCACAGAATGCAGAAAAAAGTAAATAAAGAGGAGACACACGAGGTTTTTATAATGGTTCAGCTGTAGATGCAGCCTACGTCCACTTTATAATCTTATTGTTACACTGACAGATTATAAGAATCAGTTACATGCAGACACACAATCTGTGTGTTAACTGAGATTACAAGAGGAGAATTTATGTGTAGAAAGATGCAAAGTCCTTGCAATTGGTAATGGCAGAGGCTGTCTAGATGTAGGAGAAAGTCTCAGCCAAAAAAGTCCTTGAAAATGCCTTCAAATGGTGTATTTATAGCTGTAGGAGGGCTTCTGGGAAGACCGGTTCGTGATGAGGTACGTAGCACCCGATCCGGAAAAGTAGGAGCAAGATATGACATGAGAACAGGTCAAAACAGTGTGTGTATCAGCAGGTGCAGGGGTCGGTTCGTGGTCATGGGATCGAATCGTGATATGGGCTCTACGAACCGAAGTCTGATCGTGAGCTGTATGGTGAAGCTGGTGTGTCACGAGCGGGTCGTGATCAGGAGGTGTACCACGAACGGGTCGTGGTCTGAGGGTGCGCCACGATCCGAGGGGGGTGATCCGATGAAGGGCGAACCGAGGGTGCACCACGAGCCAAAGAGGATGCACAGGCCGTACTCCGATCGTGTGACGCTTCGTCGCTTTATCCAGGAAATTGCCAGATTACACCCATTCACGGAAATGGGCATAACTTTCAAACCGTAAGTCCGATTGAGCCAAACCAAAGCTCAAACTGAAGCTAATTCAAAGATCTACAAGAGTTGAGCTTAGTTTTGTAAATGCTGTTTTTGGGCCCAAAAAAGGTCGTCTAATAGGAGTTTCGGGCCTTTCTTTGTTCGTGATGCGACTTTGACCAAATCGCTGCCTGTCTTCTGATGTTGTTCTCCATATCCGAGCACGATGCTATCCAGATATTCAGTGTGACAGCTTTTACCAAAAAGTGTGTCAACAATTACTATACACAATAAATTGAATTTTCAACATATATAAAATTCCAAAATTAGTTAACCCATCATAATTTGTTAAACCAATAAAATTTCAAATTCCATTATAAATAAATTATCAAACACTGTTATTATCATACACATTCTATTGCAGTTCATTTTTCAATAATTAAATTTTAGTTTATATCTTATCAATATACGATATAAATCACAAATTTTAATATTTAAAACAATTTTGTTCTAAATCACATAAAATTTAATATTTTAAATTGTTGTAAAACTCAGGATGTTACATATGAAGATGGTGGAATGGTGAACTTCGAAGATAATTCTGAAGGATACATCATTGGAATCGACAATGTCGATAATTCTGAAACTCCTACTATTTCTTATGTTTTATTAGTTAGGAATTTAAAACACAACTTGCTAAGTATAAGTCAACTTTGTGATAAAGGTTATAAAATAAATTTTAAGAAGAATAAATGTTACCTAGAAGATAGGAATTCAAAAGTTATATTGGAAGGAGATAAAAGAAAAACATCTATATATTAACTATGAAAATCTCCAGCAATAATTTATGTCTTATGGCTTATACAAGTGATCCCTGGATTTGGCATAAGAGATTCGATCATACAAATTTCAAACCCATTTCTAGAATTTCTAAATTAGATTCAGTTAGAGGATTACCCAAAATGAAATTTAAAGTTAATAACTTATGCAACACTTGTCAATTCGGAAAATTAAAGAAGAGCTCATTTAGATTAAAAGAAGAAATTACTACTTCAAAACCATTAGAGTTAATGCACATGTATTTATTTGGTCCATCCCAAGTTCAATCAATAAATCATAATAGATATGTGTATGTAATAGTTGACGATTTTTCTAGATTTACTTGGACTTTGTTTCTTAAAAATAAATGTGATGCTTTCGATCAGTTTAAAACTTTTTCTAAAAGGATTCAAAATTTATTATCACTAAAAATTAAAATAATACATAGTGATCATGGCGGAGAATTTGAAAATGAGAATTTTGAAAAATATTGTAATAAAAAGGGAATAACCCACAAATTTTCAATTCCCAGAACTCTTCAACAAAACGGAGTAGTTGAACGTAAAATAGAACGATACAGGAATGTGCAAGAACTATGTTATCCGGTAATAATTTACCATGGAATTTTTGGGCTGAGGCAGTTGCAATAGCTTGCTATATTATGAATAGAATTTCAATTAGACCTTTAACTCATAAAACACCATTTGAACTTTTATATAACAAGAAACCAAAAGTATCATATTTTAAAATATTTGAAAGTAAATGTTTTATACTAAATACAAAAGATAATTTACACAAATTTGATTCAAAATCCGATAAAGGAATTTTTATTGGATATTCAGAAAGAAGCGAGGCTTATAGAGTTTTCAATACTCAAACCAACACTATAAAAGAAACATTAGACGTACCATTTGACGAAAACTATAAAAGTATAACTCAAAACAGCAAAGATGATTATGAAAATGAAATTAATGAAATAAAGTATGAGGATAATCAACCAAATAAAAGAATTAGATTACTTAGAAACCATCCTGTAGAAAATATCTTAGGAGATATTGAATCTATAGTAAGAACTTGTAATCAATTAAATAATATGAGTAATATTGCATTTATATCAACTATTGAACCCAAAAATCCAAAGGAAGCTTCTTCCGATGATTCATGGATACTTTCTATGCAAGAAACTGAATCAATTTACTAGGAATGAAGTATGGGAACTTGTTCCTAGACCAGAGGATAAAACAATAATAGGAACAAAATAGGTCTATAAAAATAAAACGAATGAACACGGTGAGATAGTAAGAAATAAGGCATGACTAGTAGCACAAGGTTATACTCATGAAGAAGGAATAGATTACGATGAAAATTTTGCCCCCGTAATAAGACTAGAGACTATTAGAATTTTACTAGCTTTTGCAAACTATAATAGTTTCAAATTATACCAAATGGATGTCAAGAGTGCTTCTCTAAATGGATTTGTCAAGGAAGATGTATATGTAGAGCAACCACCCCTATTTGAAGACGAAAAATTACCAAATCACGTATATAAGCTGAAGAAAGCTTTAAATGGATTAAAACAGGCTCCTAGGGCTTGGTATGATAGATTACGAAATTATTTGTTACAATCAAACTTTGAAATAGGAAATTAGATAATACTTTGTTTATCAAGAAAAATAACAAAGATATACAATTAGTACAAATATATGTTGATGATATAATCTTTGGGTCAACAAATGAAAATATGAACAAAGAATTTTCAGATATTATGAACAAATAATTTGAAATGAGCCATATGGGAGAATTATCATTCTTTTTAGGTTTACAAATTCGACAATTAAAGAATGGAATATTTATTAATCAAGAGAAATATGCAAGAGATTTAATTAATAACTATAATCTAACAACAACAATTGGAAGACCAACACTTATGGCAACTAATATTGCTTTAAGTAAAGTTGATACATCAAAAGACATTGATCAAAAACTATATAGAGGATTGATAGGATCATTATTATATATAATAGTGGACCATATATAATGCATAGTGTATGTCTCTGTGCAAGATATCAATCACAGCCTAAGGAAACTCATTTAACAGACGTAAAACATATTTTGACATATGTAAAGCATACATCAGATATTGGATTATTTTATCCTAAGATCGATTCATTCGATTTAGTTTCGTACTGTGACGCTGACTATGCAGGATGCAAATCCGATCGTAAAATACTAGTGGAACATGTCACTTCCTAGGACATTCCCTTGTATCATGGTTCAGTAAAAAGCAAAATACCGTATCTTTGTCAACAAATGAAGCATTAAATATATCTGTTGCTTTGGCTTGTTCATAAGTAATATATATGCAACAAACTTTAAACGATTTTGGTTTAAGTATAAATAAATCACCTATATACTATTATAATACAAGTGCTATAAATATTTCTAAAAATCCAACTCATCATTCAAGAACTAAATATATCAATGTGAGACATCATTTTCTAAGAGATAACGTAAGTAAAGAAAAGATTTCACTCGAATTTATAGAAACAGATAAACAAATTGTAGATATATTAACTAAACCATTAAATGAAGCAACATTCACTAAATTTAGGAGAGAATTAGGCATATATTCATTAAGTGAGTTAGAATAAATAAATATAGTAATATATATAAAAATAAAATAAGAAATTAAAATAATAAAATTTAAAACAAGACTATATCGACATAGAGTTTTTGGTATGTTGACATATAACTGCCAAAAATTTCAAATTTAGTTCCTACCAAAAGTTAGTTATTTCAACTATTTAAACCTTTTATTTCGACTTTTCTTCTTCATTGTCATACTTCTTCTCTGTAAAAACTCTAAATTAGAAAATATAATGGCATTCACTAATCCAAATACTCAAATTAACTCTGATTCCTATGCTGGACCATCCGAGGGTCCGTTTCAACGATCTACGCTGTCTAGGGTATCAAAATTGAAGAGAAAATGGAGAACGCATTGCGAATGATGGATGAGATACAAGTACTTCAGATTAGAATGAGTCAGGAGCAGAATAGTCAAGGGAAAGTTATAAGAAGTCTTCTGAAATTTATAATGGATAACGAGGCTAATTCGATTATCATCGATGATGATAATCAAGCCATGGAAGAGGAGGAAGAACCTGAAGAAGAACCAGAGGAAGAACCAGAAGAGGAAGAAGAAATGATGGAGGAGGAAGAACAACAAGAGACTCAACCAACGATTATGGATGAAGATGATAACGTTGAGTGCGTAGGAGAGGTTCTATTTGATCAAAATGGCAATGTGATTGAGAAGAATGGAGAATTTTGTCTCCATTATCCAAGTTGTCCAATTCACAAATCTCCCATTGTCAAATAATTAAGTGTTTAAGGGTTTGCTTGTTCTTTCGTTTTATTGCGTTCCTATGATAAGTTGTTTTTGTATAAATTTGTGTATTTGTACAAATTATTGTTTAATAAAATTGTCATTCATGTTTATGGTTTAATTAGTTATTACCTTCTAAACATAAATATACGGATATACAATTAAGCGGGGGGGGGGGTATCTTTATAGGTTAGTTACTTAAGTTTTATTCAGAAAATTATACAATTTAGGGGGAGTATTCTTAGAATTTCTTTTTGATAATGCCAAAGGGGGAGAAATTATAAAATATAGGAATAGTTTATAGGATTCTTACAAGCAGGTGGAGTATTTGAAGGATCATCATCAACAGGTATATACATGTATGATATTTTATAAACTAAGTTTGTCATCATCAAAAAGGGGGAGATTGTTGGAGAATGGAGTTTTGATGACAACAACCTTATTTCAATTATCATTGATTATAAAATATACACTAACACTTTTTGTATGGAATATATATATATATATACATACGCAGGAATTATATACAGGAAATATTACTGAAGACTGTACAGTTTTAAAGATGATAGAGATACAAAGATCAGAGAAATTTCAAGACTCATGAGTATTCAAGATTTCAAGAATTCAGGAGTTCAAGATTAAAATAGTTATAGAGTCTAGATTGTGTAAGACTCTAAATAGCACTCCAGGTTCAAATTCTAATTTTCAAATTCTGATTATTTTTATTCTATCCTCAATCCTCTCTGTTTTATTTTCTATCTTTTCCTTTCTTATTCTTCTTTGTTTTTCAAACTTAAATTTTATATTCTTATACTTTATATTTTATAGTTCAAAATCTTATAATTTTATAAATATGTTTATATAGTTTAGTTTTATGTTTTCATATGATTTTCTACTTTATAATATTAATTTACAATACTATATTTAGATTCAAGAATTTCCAGAATTATTTTTATATCAAAACACTTGAAATATGTTTTAAAATTCAAAAATACACTTGGTAAGTCGACATACCAAAAACACCAGGTCGACATATGACTGTCACTTTTTCAATTTTGAAAGGAAGTGTCTTTTCACTATTTGAAACGTTTCAGAAACGTTACAACCTTTCACACACTATAAAAAGGAGTTGAAACCGAATTTTTAAACATATCTTCTTCTCCACTTTCATTCTCTTTCATTATATAATCATTCTTAATCATTTTTATGATTTCTACACTTATACTCTGCCGAATTTAATTCTGTTTTGACCAAACTTCTTCTCTCTACACTGTCTTTTCATCTCTCTCTGAATCAAGTGCAATCGAAGAGTTATAGGGCTGTTTGTAAAAGTTTGGGTTGTGTTAAGGAATCGATGGTATCCCTTGTAGCCGTGAAATCAAGGACGGGTAATCGGTGGTATCCCTTGTAGCCGTGAAATCAAGGAGGTTGGAATAGGTGCTATTCCTTGTAGCCTTGAAATCAAAGAGGTTGTAATTGGATTTTGATATAGTAATAAAACTCTGCGCAATCCAGCGTTGCGTGGGACTGGACGTAGGAACAATCCGAACCAATACAAAATCCGGTGTGTTCTTTCCTTTCCTACATCTTTATTTCT
This sequence comes from Allium sativum, assembly GCA_030737875.1. Lineage (NCBI taxonomy): Eukaryota > Viridiplantae > Streptophyta > Magnoliopsida > Asparagales > Amaryllidaceae > Allium > Allium sativum. The sequence goes on from CM060924.1 coordinate 667,201,937, forward strand.
GTTTATTTTATATTTATGTTTGAATCTGTGTCTGTGATTGTGTTTGTGGTGTTTAATTCATCTCGTAGTTCACATAAGTTTTAGATTTTGTTTAAACTCTCACAAACACTGTTCACCCTCCCTCTAGTGTTTGTTTTGCTTTAACGATCCATTCTGCATTCCTTAACATCAACATATCAGAGTGGGTATCCATCCAGTTCTTGTTAAAAAGTCGAATGAAAAACGATGGGTTTGCATAGATTACTCAGATCTTAATAATACTTGTCCCAAAGATAGTTTTCCATTGTCAGAATTGACTAGCTCGTAGATGGGATAATTGGACTTGAGTTGCTATCATTCACGGATGCCTATTTGAGATATAGTCAGATAATGATGTCGTTTGGATTTAAGAATGTTGGGTTCAACCAAGCTATGACTCGTAAACATGATGTTCAAGTTGCAGATTGGTAAGATGATAGAATTATATGTAAACGATGTGCTGGTAAAATCATGGGTGGCGATGGATCACATGGGTAATTTGGCTGATGTTGAGGAAGTATGGAATGAAACTGAATCCCCTGAAGTGCTCATTTAGAGTCTTCTCCAGTTAATTTTTGGGAATCATGATAAGCGGTCGAGTATCGAAGCCATCTGGACACAACTTATGATATTAAGGAAAGTTAAGGCTTCCAAGAATAAGAGAGAACTCCAAAGCATAAACTGGAAGATCACAGCCTTAGGTCGATACACCTCAAGGGCCACGGATAAATGCATCCCATTCTTTGACGCTTTGCAGAAAGGAAAGAAAAACTTTGGGTGGCAGCTGAATGCTAGTCAGCCTTTGAGAAGTTACTCAGACATATGGAGGTCCCTCCATAGTTTTCTAATCCAGCAGATGGAGAAGACTTGTTCATTTACTTAGTGGTGTCCCTTCATGCTCTAAGTGTCACACTCATACAAGAGGAAGCCCAAGTCCAGATGCTGGAATATTATATCAGCAAAAGGTAAATGGCGCTGAAAGAAACCATCCGAAGTTGGAAACACTCACTACTATTTATTGATGGCATCGAGGAAGCTACGACCTTATTTCCAAGCGCATCCCATAAATGTGCTTACCGATCAACCGCTAATGCAAGCCCTACCCCTAAACTTGGAGATGATTGCTAAATTTGTACACTAAATTGAGCTAATACGATATAACATATCACCCCTGAAGGGCGATTAATGGACAAGCACTGGCATATTTTATCGCGGAGTTTATTGTTAGGGAAGATAAAGGGGCAGAAGCGACTAAATTGTGAAATTTATTTGTTGATGACGAGCTGAACAAGTACTGTTCTGGAGCAGGAGTTGTCTTGGAGACTCTTCAAGGAAGATTCACTTGTTATGCCCTAAGGTTAGAGCTTCCTCCCATCAACAATAAAGTAGAATACAAAGCACTGGTAGCAGGGTTGAAGATAGCAAAGGAACTAAACATTCAGACTTTATAAATCTTCAATGACTTGCAGCCTGTTGTCTGTCAAGTCCGGAGGGACTTCCAAGCAAAGGGTTGAAATCTAGCCACGTACTTGTTAAAGACTTGGGAATGGCTGGATGACATCAAGCATTATGTGATCATCCACATTCCTTGGGAGGAGTACATGAAAACAAATTCGTTGTCCAAGTGCGCAACTTTTGGAGAAACCTACCTTCTAAGCTTGGTACTAGCGGATGTTCTAACTAATCCAAGCATCGACAATGATGTGCACGTAAATATGCACATTTATATTCACACATTTATTATTGTTTTAATTAAATAAACAACATAAGTGGGCTATTTCTACATGTTTTAACTAAAAACCCAAAATTCTCAAATTATCATGCATTCATCTTCATATTTGGGGCAAAACGGTCATTTATGCATGTATTATTTTATGATAAAATTTACTTGTTCATTTTCATGTATCATGTAGGAATTTAGGAGCAAAAATGAAGTAGACACATGAAGTTTACATGGAGATATACATGCACAAAGTGGATACAAATAATTGGATATGAAATTAATTCATTCACTACTTAGTGGAGGACGCCACCTACCGATTATCTCTCCTTCCTTAATGGTACAATTAGAGACTAATTGGATGAGATAAAAGGCTTCATGCATTCTACATAACTTATTAGTGGCTAAAACAAGATTAGAAGCTTCATGAAGGGGTATTTTTGGTGGTCCCCAACAAAAGTGATTAGGGTTTTAGGGTTTAGAACATGTATAAATACCCCCTTTAGGTTGATATAAATCTTCTTCTCTTTTACCCTCTCCTTTAGTTAGTTTAGAGTGTAGGATCAAAATCAAAGCTCTCTTTTCTTTCATGGCTTCTTATCCATTTCTCTCTTATGTAATTTTTATGTTAACGCAATTTTATTTCTTGTTATTTACTTTATGCATAAGTGTAGTTTTATTTTATGCAAGTAGTTTAGTTTATTTTATGCAATCTACTTTTGTTGTCATGATTACATATATTTGAGGTTAATCCCTTTCAACTTAGGGGCAATGAAGCTCTCTTAATTATGTAGATGCAACATAATTTGTTTATTCATACTCTCATTTTGTGCTTCATGTCATGTTGATGTTTTTGGTTTTGTGTTCATTATTGAGTTTGATAGCCTATATTGTTGACACCAAATAGACTATGCTTAGTCATATGTTCACTAATTACCCCTTCATCTACATATGATGATGGTGATTAAGTGGAGGTTGAAATTAAAATTTGATGGTCTATAGTTCTAATTAATAGTTCATAGGTCATGCTTAAAGTATATTTCAATTTCAACTTGTTCATTTTTCATTAGAACTAGTAAGGTGATTTAGTGGGTATGTTATAGTTTGATAGTTTATGTTGTGCTAATTAATTGTATGAATAAGCTATGATTATAATAATCATATCAACTAAATTCATAAATCGCCAAAAAAAGAAAGATCATGGTTTCATTTTATGTTGATTCATGTGATCTAGAGAGTGGATTTATTTCTAAGTTGTAATTTAACTCTCATATCTTATTTAGCTTAGTTTGTTAGTTTAGTGTAGTTGTAGTTAGTTAGTTAAATCTCCACTTGATTTTGGTTTAATTTGATTGAATATAATTAAAATTATTTCTTTCCCCGTGGATCGACTCGTACTCACTAATCTACTACAAGTGTACGTCGTGCGCATGCGGTTATTATCACGATATTTTGTTAATGGTTTTCTAGACAAAATGAACGTAGAATGGATTATCGGAACAATCGAGGATCACTACACCAAAACAGGTGATTGCCAACGAGTATAACTGTAACGACACGTATTCTACGCATCATAGGATCGTAGAATATTTATTTCTTTCACATACGAAGTCGTATGGTCATGTGACTTTGGGAGACGACTATTGGGGTCATTTCCCATGTTCATGATTTTTCCCGATTTTTAAATGACCATTTTACCCCTAGTTGGCAGTGTTTTGGCCATAACTTTTGACTGGAAAGGAATTTTGACCTGAAACCACTTCCATTGGCTTCGGATGATGGTTTCTCTTTCCGTAGAGTGGTCACATTAGCCAAACGGACTCACCGTTTGGGAGATATGGCTGAAACAAGTTTCAGATGGCCAAAAACAGCTTAATTGGGCTTAACCGGGTGATTAGCAGCTAGGCCCAGAGGGGAATTTCGGGTTTAGAGGTATAGGAGGATTGATTAGGGTTAGGAAATCACTTTCATTTCAGTTTTGAGCCGCCACAAACCTTCTTGAGACCTTAGTAATGGCTTCCATCCTCTAAAACCACTCCAAAACACATTTTTAGTGAAGATTAAGCCTAAACTACATCAAAACAAGGCCAAATAGCAAAAGAGCAAGGTTGGAGCTGCTGCTATACATAGGAATTCGACCCAAACAGAGAGTATTTCAGATTTGGTGTTTCATTTGTGGCCAAGGTGAGTGATAGCATCGTTTTGACACTAATTACAGTTAATTAAGGGTAATTAGTGAAGATTAGTGAATTTATACACTAATAAATTCTGGAAAAATGTTTAGAAATTCTTAAATAATATTTTATGCCTCTGTTAGAAAATTTAGACGATTTGATTAAGTTTTACTAAGTATGTGCTTAAACATGATTAAGAGGGATTATGGGAAAATGTGAGGTTTTAGCCACTTTGATCCGTTTTGATTCATTGGAATTGTTGTTTTGTTGTTTATGGTTGCTATTACATGTTGCTATGACTCTATGGTGTGTTTTATGATTGATTAGAATAGTTAAATTGGTCAAAAACGTCGTCGAATTGCGTAAACAAGTTGCTGGAAAAAGTTGCTGAAAGTTGTGTAGGGTTTCGGATCGGATCGGAGATCTGGATAAGGAACCCGACCCGAACTGGAACCTGGCGCAAAGGAAACTTGGCAAAAAGGAAGGCCATGTTGTTAAGCTGGGGATCGGACTAACCTAAAGATGAAGGGCTCGGATCGGAAGTAAACACTTGGGAGAACTAGCAAGAGGGAAGGCCACGTGGATCAAATGGCAAGGAGGGATCGGATCGGAATACATGAAGAAACGAGGGAGCGGATCGGAACGGAAGCACGAACTGGAAGGGAGGACACCCGACCCGACCCGGAGGAGGACACCCGACCCGACCCGAAGTGGAATAACCGACCCGAACCGATGCGACGCTGTGGACCCGAACCGAACCGCTACAGGAGAAGACTACGAACCGACCTGAAGTAGAGGACCCGACCCGAACCGATGGCTAGAAGGAGAACCCGACCCGACCCAGTATTGACCAATAACCCGAGATGCAAAGGAAGTCCAAATGAGAAGTTAGAGCTCAAGATTCAGACGGGAATCAACGAGTTCGCTTCATGGTTGGGCTTTGCCGCGAGACGCGTGCTAAGGGGTTATCGATGTCTATAGCTTTGGACCACTATGGTAGGAGGTACGGAGGCGGATTCAGGGCCATTATGGCATTGGTAGAACCAAGGGCTACGACCAATGAAATGGGTCATTGAAATGTTTGGTCATGACTCCATATGTTTAGCTTGGTAACAGCAGGGTTCTTAAAAGTCGGGATTCGTCGTTACCTCAATTTGTCTAGTGTTCCAAGGTGGTAGGTGTCGTATGCTTTACGCACTGAGTGAGAAATGTGAGGATGATTGCAATGGTTGATTTGTTTGCTATCATTATGACATGCACACCCCACCCCCGTATTCTTACACTATTTATTATGGCACCTTAGAGTATTGTACGGTATGTGGTACTAACTCTTTGGTTGTAGGTCCAGGTTCAGGTATGGTTTAGTATACCTGTTATTGTTTTGTTTAGATGCTTATCGCTCATACCAGGCTTTATGTCTGACCCAGAGTTTTATGTCTCCTCTTATTACTCTGGGTGCTCACACGAGCAGACTAGAGATAGGTTAGCTGGTGATGTACGGGTAGATGATCCGGAGACGAGCAGGAGGCTTCCACGTAGTATATACATAGTATTCTCCCTGTGTTGTTGAAGATCACTGCTTGGACATTGGTGGTGCATCTTCTACTTTAGCTTTCTTTTGTTTAGAGACAGTAAATTTGGAAAATTGTAATAAGCTGTATTTGGATTTCCGCTGCTCTGATGATTGATGTTGATTTTAGTTATCAGCTTATGCACTGTCTCACCTGTTTTATGTCAAGTATGTTATTATTATATTTTATTCCATGCGCTGTGAGACATTCTACAGGTTTCTTGATTAGTTCATTCCCTTCTTTCCTTTCTTTGGCGACCGTTCCGTGCTAGTCGGGCATGTGTACAGCGCACTTCCGGAGGAAATGCAGGCTGGTGCGGGGCGGGCCGTCACATTTGGTATCAGAGCTCTAGGTTGCGTAGTTAACCTAGGGAAGTTATCAGGGAGAGATAATATACGTATGCGAGAGAGCGTATTTGTGATTACTTTGGTTTTTAAAAGCTATATATATACTACTAGTATAAGGATGAAGTCGTACTGCACTAGCACCACTATGGAGTCGTTAATCGTTTCCTTTTTCAGATTGACGATGAGCCGATATACTAGAGGTGCTGGTAGGGGAGCCAATAATGGGAATGCTGCTGACATGAGGACGATGTTTACTGACCTCATGAGAGAGATGCTTAGAGATGTACAGAGGGCAGCTCCCAATGGTGGAAATGGTGGTGGTCCAATAGTGCAGGCGCCAAGAGTTGACTTCGCCAAGCTGAATAAGGATTATACTAGTCTGGGTGGGAAGTCATTCCACGGAACCGAGTCGGCTACGGATGTTCAGGATTGGTTGGATAGTTGTGAACGTATCTTCGAGGATTTGGGTATCGAGGATGCGATGAAGAGAAAGCTAGCGTCCCGTCAGTTGCAAGGGCGGGCAATGAATTGGTGGAATGCTATAAAGGCAGCTACTCCCGAAGATCAGATTACTTGGGAGCAGTTTAAGGCTCGCTTTAGCGAGAAGTTCATTCCAGCTGCTCAGAAGTCAGTGCTGTTTAAGAAGTTCTTGGTGCTCAAGCAGAATGGCAGAGCTGTCTCGGAGTATATTGCTGAATTTGACACTTTGTCAAAATATGGGTTATCTCTTATTGATACTACCGAGAAAAAGAATGAGAAATTCATAATTGGTTTGGATCAGTACTTGGGGCAAAAACTTATTAACCACATCGATGAGACGTTTGAATCGATTGTGGGGAAAGCATTAAGATCAGAAAGTCTCTACCCTAAGCCGAAGACTGAGGTTGCATCCACAGATGAGCCAAAGCCACAAGCAAGTGGTGGAGGCAAGGGTGGTTCCCAGAATAAAAGAAAGAAGAGTCAGACTAAGGATGTCCAGAAGAAAAAGAATAAGCAAGATGTGGAGTGCTTCAGCTGTGGTAAGAAGGGCCATTATGCTAGTAATTGTCGGGCCAAGCCAGCGGATAGGAAGTGCTTCAACTGTGGCCAAATGGGACATCACAAGGACAAGTGTCCACAACCCCCTAAAGAAAAGAAAATAGTGAAAGCCTACGCCCTTAATACTATTCCTTCTTCGTCGAATGCCCCAACAGCGGCGGAGAAGGGAAAGAATGTCGTCATTCAAGGTATGCTTTCTGTTTATGATGTTCCTGTTAGAGTTTTGATTGATACCAGAGCTTCCAGTTCTTTCATATCTAGTGACCTGGTAGATAGGTTGGGATTGGAGCCCGAGATTGTCGATAGACCTTTAGTAGTGACGAACCCGATTGGTGGTTCGACTAGCCTTAGCATGATTTGTCGTAATGTGGTCTTATCGAGTCATGGATGCATGTTTGTTTGTGATTGCTTTGCTTTGGGCTTTACTGGGTTCGGCATTATTTTGGGAGTAGATTGGCTCCGAAGGTACGGGGTGGTGGTAGACTGTGAGGGCTTGTTGGTGACAGCTAGAGCGGATGATGGGCGGATGATAATGTTTGGTGGTCTACCCAGTAAGGGGGTATTGGCTAGTTTTCTAAACTCCCTCGACATTCTGCATAGTGAGTTGTCAGGTTTGCCCGTGGTTGGCCATTATCCGGATGTTTTCGAAGAAGTGACCGGACTTCCACCACACCGAGAGATTGAGTTTTGTATTGATTTGGTAAAGGATGCCAGGCCTATAGTGATGCCACTTCGTCGTATGGCACTAAGGAGCAGCGAGAGCTCGAGGTGCAAGTCAGCGATCTTTTGAAGAAGGGATTTATCATAAGGAGTGTTTCTGAATGGGGAGCACCAGTTGTGTTTGCTACCAAGGCAGATGGTTCCCTTCGTTTGTGTGTATACTACCGCGAGTTGAATAAAGTGACGAGGAAGAACAAGTATCCTCTACCGCGGATAGATGATTTGTTCGATCATTTGAGTGGCGCGAGAGTATTTTCTCAGTTGGATCTCGTGACAGGTTTTCATCAGCTTGGAATGGAAGCTGAGAGTATAGCTAAAATGGCATTTCGAACGCCGTCCGGATTTATGAGTGGTTGTTCATGCCATTCGGGCTGACCAATGCCCCAGCATACTTTGTGGATCTTATGAATAGGGTATTCAGAGATCAGTTGAATAAGTTTGTCCTTGTGTTCGTTGATGATATTTTGGTCTATTCGAGAACAGAGGAAGAACACAAGGAACATTTAAGAGTAGCGATGGAGGTGTTGAGAAAACACCAATTGAAAGCAAAGTTTTCTAAGTGTCACTTCTGGAAGAGGGAAGTGAGGTTCTTGGGCCATGTTGTATCAGAGAATGGTATCGCCGTGGACCCAGCAAAGGTGGCTACGGTACAGGATTGGCCTACGCCCAAGAATGCAACAGATGTAAGAAGTTTCTTGGGGTCAGCTGGATATTATCGTAAGTTTATCCAAGGTTTCTCCAAGATAACAGCACCATTGACCCAGTTGACCAAGAAGAATCAAGCTTTTGTCTGGGATGAAAGGTGCGAGAATGCATTCAAGAGTCCAAAGGACAAGTTGACAAGCGCACCAGTGTTAGTCAATCCTAAGGGGGATGAAGAGATGACGGTATACACGGATGCCTGTGGTACCGGACTGGGTGCTGTATTGATGCAAGGCGGTAGGGTTGTAGCTTATGCAAGTCGGCAATTGAAACCGCATGAGAAAAGATACCCTACCCATGACTTGGAATTGGCAGCGATCGTGTTCGCGTTAAAGATGTGGAGACACTATCTCTTGGGAGAAAGATTAGAGCTGTTTACAGATCATAAGTCGTTGAAGTATCTCTTCTCCCAAAAGGATTTAAATCTCCGGCAACAAAGGTGGTTAGAATTCTTGGCTTCCTATGATTTTGACATCGCATATACACCGGGAAAGGGCAATGCGGTGGCTGATGCATTGAGTAGAAGACATGCCAGCTTAGGGGCTATGTTCCTTGAATGGAAGCAACTGGAGTATATCGCGGGGTTTGATTTCAGACCAAAGTGTGAATTGGATCCAGAAATGTTAGCAAGTTTGACGATCAGACCCACTTTAATTGAGCGGATCGGCTCTAGTCAGAGGGACGATCCTAACCTATTGGAAATCATCTCCAAGTTAAAGATGGATATCGATGAGGAGATGAACAAGTATGGGCTTGATCGAGATGGATGGCTTAGGAAGAATGGAAAGCTTGTTGTACCCAATGTCAATGGATTGAGAGATGAAGTGCTTAGAGAATGTGATCACTCAAAGCTGACTATACACCCCGGTGGTAATAAGATGTATCGAGATATGAAGCAGACCTACTACTGGGAAGGGATGAAAAGAGACGTTGGGAAGTTTATATCCAAATGCATGAATTGCCAGCTAGTTAAAGCAGAGAAAAAGAAGCCTAGTGGGTTGTTACAGCCCTTAGAAATTCCCGAATGGAAATGGGAGCAAGTCTCGATTGATTTCATTGATGGTTTACCAAGGACTAGATCGGGACATGATAGCATTTGGGTAGTTGTGGATCGACTGACTAAAAGTGCAAGATTTATACCAGTTAAATCGACCAGAACGGCAGCTAAATTAGCAGAATTGTATATGAAGTGGGTAGTGAGATTTCATGGAGTACCTAAAAGCATTGTGAGCGACCGAGAACCGTTGTTCACTAGTGGGTTTTGGAAGAGCTTACAAGAGGCTCTAGGGTCAGAGTTACATCTCAGTACTGCATATCATCCTCAGACCAACGGTCAGACGGAGAGGGTGAATCGTATTTTGGAAGATCTGTTGAGAGCATGTATATTGGATTTTGGTGGATCATGGGATGACCATTTGTATCTAGTAGAGTTTGCATATAATAATAGCTACCAATCCAGTATCGGTATGGCTCCGTTTGAAGCTTTGTACGGAAGACCGTGCAACTCACCATCATGTTGGATAGAGACTGACGAGAAGTTTATGCTTGGACCAGATGGGGTGAGGGAAACTTCAGATAAGATCAAGATCATTCAACAACGAATGAAGGCTGCCCAAGATAGGCAGAAGAGTTATGCTGATAAGAGGAGAAGAGACCTAAACTTCTCCGTTGGTGACTTGGTGTTTGTCAAGATTTCTCCGTTGAAGAGCATAATACGATTTGGCAGGAGAGGCAAGTTGGCACCAAGATTTGTTGGCCCATTCCCTGTTCTTGAACTAGTCGGGAATTTGGCATATAGAATTGACTTACTAGAGAAGATGGCGGGAGTTCACAATGTATTTCATGTTTCCCAACTAAGGAAGTTCGTTCACGACTCAGATATGACTATTTCGCCTGATCAGTTAGAGAACTTCGAAGTAGAACCCGAGGCGGTTGAGAACCGCAAGCCTACCCGTATTATCGAGCACGACATGAAGCAACTTCGAAGAAAGGCGGTGAAGCTAGTCAAGGTTCAGTGGGGCGAGAACGAGAATGATTGTACTTGGGAGACAGAGAAGAACATTAGGAAGACACACCCAGAACTCTTTGCCTGGTAAGATTTTGACTTCGATTTAGTTTTCCGCATGTTAGGATAGGCTTGTTTGCTTGTTTTGCATGTTTGATTGTTGTATGTGGTTGTTAGGCATGCGGGATCCTTTGTATGTTTTGGTTAAGGAATTTCGGGGACGAAATTTCTTAAGGGGGGGGGGGGGGGGAGAGTGTAACGACCCGTATTCTACGCATCATAGGATCGTAGAATATTAATTTCTTTCACATACGAAGTCGTATGGTCATGTGACTTTGGGAGACGACTATTGGGGTCATTTCCCATGTTCATGATTTTTCCCGATTTTTAAATGACCATTTTACCCCTAGTTGGCACTGTTTTGGCCATAACTTTTGACTGGAAAGGAATTTTGACCTGAAACCACTTCCATTAGCTCTGGATGATGGTTTCTCTTTCCGTAGAGTGGTCACATTAGCCAAACGGACTCACCATTTGGGAGATATGGCTGAAACAAGTTTCAGATGGTGAAAAACAGCTTAATTGGGCTTAACCGGGTGATTAGCAGCTAGGCCCAGAGGGGAATTTCGGGTTTAGAGGTATAGAAGGACTGATTAGGGTTAGGAAATCACTTTCATTTCAGTTTTGAGCCGCCACAAACCTTCTTGAGACCTTAGTAATGGCTTCCATCCTCTAAAACCACTCCAAAACACATTTTTAGTGAAGATTAAGCCTAAACTACATCAAAACAAGGCCAAATAGCAACAGAGCAAGGTTGGAGCTGCTGCTATACATAGGAATTCGACCCAAACAGAGAGTATTTCAGATTTGGTGTTTCATTTGTGGCCAAGGTGAGTGATAGCATCGTTTTGACACTAATTACAGTTAATTAAGGGTAATTAGTGAAGATTAGTGAATTTATACACTAATAAATTCTGGAAAAATGTTTAGAAATTCTTAAATAATATTTTTTGCCTCTGTTAGAAAATTTAGACGATTTGATTAAGTTTTACTAAGTATGTGCTTAAACATGATATGGGAAAATGTGAGGTTTTAGCCACTTTGATCCATTTTGATTCATTTGAATTGTTGTTTTGCTGTTTATGGTTGCTATTACATGTTGCTATGACTCTATGGTGTATTTTATGATTGATTAGAATAGTTAAATTGGTCAAAAACGTCGTCGAATGGCGTAAACAAGTTGCTGGAAAAAGTTGCTGAAAGTTGTGCAGGGTTTCGGATCGGATCGGATATGGGCTCGGATCGGATCGGAGATCTGGATAAGGAACCCGACCCGAACTGGAACCTGGCGCAAAGGAAACTTGGCAAAAAGGAAGGCCATGTTGTTAAGTTGGGGATCGGACTAACCTAAAGATGAAGGGCTCGGATCGGAAGTAAACACTTGGGAGAACTAGCAAGAGGGAAGGCCACGCGGATCAGATGGCAAGGAGGGATCGGATCGGAACACGTGAAGAAACGAGGGAGCGGATCGAAACGGAAGCACGAACTGGAAGGGAGGACACCCGACCCGACCCGGAGGAGGACACCCGACCCGACCCGAAGTGGAATAACTGACCCGAACCGATGCGACGCTGTGGACCCGAACCGAACCGCTACAGGAGAAGACTACGAACCGACCTGAAGTAGAGGACCCGACCCGAACCGATGGCTAGAAGGAGAACCCGACCCGACCCAGTATTGACCAATAACCCGAGATGCAAAGGAAGTCCAAATGAGAAGTTAGAGCTCAAGATTCAGACGGGAATCAACGAGTTCGCTTCATGGTTGGGCTTTGCCGCGGGACGCGTGCTAAGGGGTTATCGATGTCTATCGCTTTGGACCACTATGATAGGAGGTACGGAGGCGAATTCAGGGCCATTATGGCATTGGTAGAACCAAGGGCTACGTCCAATGAAATGGTTCATTGAAATGTTTGGTCATGACTCCGTATGTTTAGCTTGATCATAGCAGGGTTCCTACAAGTCGGGATTCGTCGTTACCTCAATTTGTCTAGTGTTCCAATGTGTTAGGTGTCGTATGCTTTACGCACTGAGTGAGAAATGTGAGGATGATTGCTATGGTTGATTTGTTTGCTATCATTATGACATGCACACCACACCCCCGTATTCTTACACTATTTATTATGGCACCTTAGAGTATTGTACGGTATGTGGTACTAACTCTTTGGTTGCAGGTCCAGGTTCAGGTATGGTTTAGTATACCTGTTATTGTTTTGGTTGTAGGAACCCTTATGTCTCCTCTTATTACTCTGGGTGCTCACACGAGCAGACTAGAGACAGGTTAGCTGGTGATGCACGGGTAGATGATCCGGAGACGAGCAGGAGGCTTCCACGTAGTATATACATAGTATTCTCCCTGTGTTGTTGAAGATCACTGCTTGGGCATTGGTGGTGCATCTTCTACTTTAGCTTTCTTTCGTTTAGAGACAGTAAATTTGGAAAATTGTAATAAGCTGTATTTGGATTTCCGCTGCTCTGACGATTGATGTTGATTTTAGTTATCAGCTTATGCACTGTCTCACTTGTTTTATGTCAAGTATTTTATTATTATATTTTATTCCATGCGCTGTGAGACATTCTACAAGTTCCTTGATTAGTTCATTCCCTTCTTTCCTTTCTTTGGCGACCATTCCGTGCTAGTCGGGCATGTGTACAGCGCACTTCCGGAGGAAATACAGGCTGGTGCGGGGCGGGCCGTCACAATAACCGTCGCAAACAATTTCAGCAACGCTTATTAGTGTTGCTATGGGGGCGTAGCAATGTATTACCAATGCTTATAAGCATTGGTAGATTTTATCTCCCAACGCTGGTATGTTTTCATTCGCAACGCTTATAAGTGTTGGTAGATTTTCCTTTGTAACACATATAAGCGTTGGTACATTTTCTTTGCCAATGCTTTTAAGTGTTGGAAGTTTTTTCTTTGCAATGCTTATACATGTTGCAATATTTTTGTTTGTAACGCTTATACATGTTACAAAATATTAATTCACAATAAATATAAATTTTAATAGTAACAGAAATATGTATTAGCAAGTCACATATTTTAACATTAATAGTCAACTAAACTCAATGCATACCAATAGACAACATTCATAATAACTTAACGACATAGAATATTAGTTAACAATTGACAAGTACAATACATAATTAAGTTGTTAAATTCAATACATATTTAAGTTGTTAAACTCAATACATAATTAGGTTTCTGAATTCAATACATAACTGAAATTCTACAAATACCGAATACGAAACTTCGGCCATATCTGAGTTAACACCTTCATGTGATATGCTTGCAATAACACTACTTCGTTGCGACTGATTTCTTAAGCTCATCATGGCAAATAAACCGCAGTCATATCCGTTGTTAAAGGAAAATTTTGGGGAGGTTAAATAAAAATAAAAAGTGTAAATGATAACATTTTAACAGAGAAAAACTAAAGGAAAATGTATTGCAAGAATGAAACATAAAAATGAATGGCTAAGAAAGCAATTCCATCTTGTTTGCAGCAAGTAAAATAAAGCAGAAGTCGTAATAATTAATTTCTAAATGAAGTGTATTACTAAGAAAAACTTATAATTGTATTTTACACTAAAATTATGTGTATTTATTTATGCATCTAACTGTTTTGTTACTTTATTTTTTTTTCTAATTTCTAGTAATAACATGATTTTGTAACATTTATGAAGGGCGTTTAGTTAGTTCGCGTTTACATCAAAAAAGAAGCAGAACACTAAATATGTTACAATTATTAACAAAGATAAAGATGTAAAGAAGTCATTTTGTTATTCTTTGAAAAGCAGTCTTTTATTTATTATTTTATTTTCCCAGCAAAATATCCACTATTATAAATTGATAATATAACCTTGATTTGATAATAATAGGAATGGGCTAGTTAAAAAATCGTAAAATACGTAAATACTCATAATAATACAATTCAAAGTGCTCAAAATGTTCAACAGCGATATTCATATTCAATAAAATAAAATGTAGACTTATGCAGTCATATTAATTGTAGACCCAACTCACACTGTCTGTATGTAATAAGTTACCCAACACACACTGACACACATTATACCTAGCGCACACACTTTCATTCTAACACAACCTCACATGTAAATACTCACAGCCATCTGAAAACACAGAGGAATTCACAGTAGCAACCAAAACAATCACACGCACAATGGGTCTGCAAAAAGATACACTCCAGTACATGCACATAACACCAAAGCAAAACAAATGCATAAAGATCACAAGACAACAACAGCTACACCAAGCAAACCTATACTCGGCTACATCACCATTTTCCCCCAATTCTACACGCGTGTGCTAATTGAAAGAACCCATGCTATGCAACTATATCATGCATTTATCACTCATATATCATGTTGTATACGGGCAAAAATTAATTGTAGTTGTACTAATATTTTTACAACTGTAGTCAGTGGTCTCACATGTTCAAAATATAAAGAAGATTTAATGATTCATTTAACATAGAAAAATTCAGAATTCAAAATGGCTTACAATTTTTAAGGCTATTTTTTTGTACCTGTTGCTTATTCTTCCATTCCTTGATCCGTTGCACAAAGAATCATATAGACTCCATCCGACCATATAATGAAGCCTCCATCCGGCCATATACATCACTTGTTTTATAGAAGAAATAGAACTAATCGCTCAACAATATTTTTTCTTCGTATCGGAACAAAAAACTTCTACAATTGGATTATTATCAAGATCCTCTACTGCACCATTAGAACTACCATCCAATTTTCTCTTTCTTCTGTTGCCTCCAAAAGTGCCTGCATTCATATAATATTAAATTGAAAATTTCAGTTCGTTGTTAAAAACAGAAAAACATTAGTATGCATCACGCACAAACATTAGTATGCATCACATTAATTTGAAAATTTCTCCTCATTTTTACGGAGCCTAAGGCTCGGTTTAACTGCGCCAAACGGCTCAGTAAAACCGCGCCGATCGGCGCGGTAAAACCGCGCCGAACGACTCAGTATTACTGAGCCAAAGGCTTAGTTTAACTACGCCAATCGGCTCAGTAATACTGAGCCAGTCGGCGCAGTTTGACTATGCCTTAGGTTCAGTAATACTAAGTCGATCGGCGCAGTAATACTGAGCCGAACGGCTCAGTATTATTGAGCCTAAAGCTCGGTTTAACTGTGCTGATCAGCTCAGTAATAATGAGCCGTTCAGCGCAGTTTAACTGCGCCTTAGGCTCAGTAATACTGAGCCGATCGGCGTAGTTAAACTGAGCCGAACAACTCAGTTTAAGTATGTCGATCAGTTAAGTAATACTGAACCGATATGCTTGTAAATTTTCTCCACATTAAAACTTGGTGGTTACTCTTCAAAATTGCAAAATAATCCATTCAATCATAAACCATGATCTTCAGCAAATTATTATAAATCTTTACATTTGCTCCTTTCTACATAGCGATAAGGGACAAAACAATCACTGACAAAATCTAAAAGTAATTAACAAACATATCCACAACTAACAGAACAGGTAGGTAACACTTGCAATCACATTATCAAACTAGAAGAAACACAACAAGCTTTTAAAGGTAACACACCAAACCATTTATCTGATTTTCTTTATCAATCATTATTTCAAAAAAAAGAAAAGAAAAAGAAAATGGGAAGAGCCTACCACAAATAATAATTTGAAGTTCACATTTGAATAATCATTAATATGATTATCTGCAAGTGACTTAAACTGTGATTTTATTGTTTCTGGTAGTATTTTTGATTCGCTCAAGCTCATCACTAACACTTTGGGTGCATAACAAATTATCTGTTAGTTGGGTTGTAACTTTTTTGGGCACTGTGATACTCAATAATTTGTGTATTAGATAGAATCTCAATTGCAGAAGGGCACTATGATCCTTATCGTTATTGTCATTCAACATTTACTCATATGATATATTTTTGGGTTATTAGTCCCTTGTATTATAAGTTGGAATTTGTATGCTAAATGAGGAAGATAAATTTGTCAGGAGAGGCAGCGCTGACACACCTATTAAGGACACCATTTATGCTTATACCAAGTTATGGTCTGCAATATGTTTTTTTTTTACCCTATTATTTCTCTTAAAAAAAGTCATATAGGGTGAACTTATCTAAATTCGATTCTCTTGTTTATAATTCAAACCAAATCTGTTTTTTTTCATTGGAAAAGTAACATACCAAAAAGCAAATTTTAGAACAAGTTGATATTTATTCCGAGCAAGTTGAGTTGAAAACTGTATGTAAATAAAATGATCAGAGGCATAAATTTAAACAAAAGCACAAATGCAGAAGATATCTATTCTTTTCCTATGGCAAAGTTTGTTATCTTATTGTACAAAAGGTAAATGCAGACAAACTACACAAATAAATATATTTAAATGAAACATAATAGTTGTTAGGAAAACAATATAACTTATTTATTTATTTACAATTAAATTTTATTTTAACCAAAACTTAATTTTATTTATTTGCAGGTACTGTCCCCTCTGCTGAACATGGATCAGTCAAGCACAGGGGAAGCACTGGGATGGCTAGATGGCCCTTAATCGTGTTCCTGTCAGGCTCTATGTTCTGCTTGCTAAGCAGCACATCATGCCACCTGCTGTACTGCCACAGCCATGACCAGGTATATTTATGAATTTACAAAAATATGCCAACACCAATCCAAATTCAAGTATTCGATAACCTGCATGATACATTATAACAAATATACGAACATACATGACACATATGCTATATTAATGAATTTATTCCCAAAATTTAATACTACAGCCTAACCACTCAATGCAGCAAAATCTTACAAAGATCCATATAATTGCATTATTCTCTACTATATTCTTCACCTGCTAACTCAGTGTTACAATCTATTTCAAAATGGCAGCAAAATTATCTTTCCTAACCTCTCAAAATTCCTTACCTATTCTATTCTTTGGTGTTAACTATTAGCCTAAGTCTTCGCGACATGTTATGTCGATCTCAAATTTTCCAAGTGAGACAAGGTTTACTTTACACATATCCTTAAAATCATCAACCACCATTGATGTTAAATAAATTTTCACTTATCATTTGCATTTAGTTTTCTGATATTCTTGACTAGGTCTTTTTATCAATTTACTTCCTATATATGCACGTAGAAGATATAGTGAGTAGGTTAGGTGGTCGTCATAAAAGTTTCGTAACTACACTTTAAGCAAGAAAAAAAATCTAACTACAGCTTAGTGCATATTATATTACCATAATCAAATAATTTCAGCGTTTTTATATATGTTGGCTGATTTGTTATTGAACATACCACCATGTCAAATATTGGGCTGCACAATGGGATAATATTTGGATGCATTTTATCCTCGTTAATGATCATATGATTCGTGTGTTTGTACAAAAAAAACAAAAGACCTAGATATTTAGAATGTTATCCGCAATTGAACATATATAAGTAATGTTATTATGGCACTACAACTAATTGTAAAGAAAGAAATTCTTTTATTGTAATAGATGCATCGGTACAACCGTTGAAGAGTGACATTTCGACTACATGTTTAATAAAATAGCATGGACTTCGTTAATTTTTGTTAAACAAAAACTAATGATAGGTTAGTAAGAACTAAGTACTGGAGAGATTTATGAAGACATTAGTGCAAAGAAAGAAGTAAATACAATTGGAAAGACTAAGTGACACATGTCAAAGGCATGTTTCTTATTTTATCTGTATCACACAATTCCAAGCATACAGTAGAAAAATTTTCAAACCTCTCAAATGGTCAATTCAATTAATCTAATGTATATATAAATATAATAAATTGATACGTTATTTTAGATCTTGAATACAATAAAATAAGCAATACGAATAATAAATATGACACAATCCATTATAGACTTATATAATCTATATTTAGGAAAAAAATGGATATAATCCATTATAGACTTATATAATCTATATTTCATGTGAGTTAAACAAAAACGTGAAGGAAGCAGACAGTGTTCAAGTTGATACCAGGAAAGGATACCAGCAAGTTAATGTACAAACTGGGAATAATATTCAGAGTATACAGGAGAATAAAAATCAAAACTATTGGAACACGGTCAATGCAAAGAAAAATAAATATTGGAAAAGGAAGTTTACTGGTAACAGGGATAAAGTACATGGAGTTGCTGATGTTGGAATTGAAGATACAAATTCTTTTGCAAATCTGGATACAGTAGCAACCGAGATCATTGGAGAGGATAATGTACAAACAACAGTTGTTAATGGGGACTCTAATTTAGATATTATTCATCAGGATGGACAACAAGGAATAGATATGAATAGCGAAGAACAACATGAGGTTGAGGTTCAGTGTAGAAATGTTGACACGGCGAAGGATCCATCTTCCTCATCTGCTAATGCTTTGGCTCTTGGTTCTTCTTTAGCAGCCGCTATGTCCTCTTCTTCTATTAATACATCGGTAAGTCATGTTTTTACTTCAGCTACTGCTAACTCTTCGACAACTGCTTTGAATGCAAGCTCTGCTTCAAATGTATCCTCATCAAATCAAGGTGCGGCAATGTCTGGTTCACCTTATATGAATCTTAATCCACCTGCACACATCATTCTCCCTCCTCCTGCCTGCGGCACTGGACTAACTTTTCCTAATGTTAAAACATCTATGGCAAACTTATCATCTGCAGTTCCCACTAGTGCTTTACCATTCAAGTGTCAAAAGCTTAAGGGTAAATTCTGGGCAGATGATCTCGATGAGGGTCATGACTTCAATTTGGATGACATTTTACCAGCAGGTTCGACGGTGAAATTTAAAGGAAGACACACTAGAAGCAACCCTGGCCCTATGTATGATCCTAAATTAACCTAAGTGGTATTCTACTTGATGGAATTATAACTGTAGCTGGTCTACAATTCATTGGTTACACGAGAAACTTGGGCGCTGGATACTTCGACTGCAGTACTTTGTTTGTGTGAGTGTTGTAATTTTTCTAGATGTTATTTGTAATGTAGTGATTTTAGGATTGTCAGCTTGTATATGCTGAAAGATTAACATTGTAACATTTCGCTTATTAATAAAATTTTGAGCTTAACTTCCAAAAAAAAAATACTGTAAACTCAGTTTCAACCGAGTTTACAAACTCAGTTCGAAAACATAACCTATTTTTCAGCAATGCTAAATAATATGCATTTAATAATATCAGGCATGGCCGCATAGGTCCAGTAAACTTATGTTTTTCTTTATTAAAATGGAGAAATTTTATGTGCTATTGTAGTATCCTGGAATAACTTTTATAGAAATTAAACTGTAATTCTAATCTATTTTTAATAATAGTTTTTTAACGAATATCTAAAGATAGATCGCTCCTTTGCATTTGACTTAGAAAGAGCATAAAAACAAATAAAGATTGATGCATCCACATTCCTATCAGCATATAAATTTAAAGTTAAATACCGTATATTTCAAACATATCATACCATTATCTATTGCTTTGCCAATTATATCCATGAAGCGATGTGAATCAAGCTTTGGATCGGAACAGAGCATTGAACAGAAAATCCTATCAAACATGAAAAAGAAAGTTATTCGCCTATTGAAATACACACCAATTTTTGTAGAACAAACCATTCATAATTTATTTGAATGAACCTATTCATGTTTCCTTTGAATTGTGTGTATAGGTCCTTTCAGTCTTTCTTCTCAGATTTCGATCCCCTATAGTTAGCTTCAAATTCTTCAATATCAGCTTCTATAACCTATAGCAAGCAATAATGATCAACGACCAGGAAGACTTAACAACATGCAATCAAAATGATTCTTAGTAGGGTTCTTAAATATGCTTTTGTAAACGTTGGTTAGGAAAGCAAATGAAGAAAAAATCCTATTAACTTTGATGACTATAATATGTTATATCTTCAAGATCATGACCAAGTAAGCAGTCTTTTAAATGGCCTGACATTTTATTTATGGCTATAATGTAACACCTTATTATAAAAATATAGATGCTCCTTATAAAGGATTATTCAATTAAGAACTTTTATGCGTAATTCATTACATTAGGTAAACAATAACTAACAACGTGTATGCCATAACCTCTATCAGTTCAGGAGATACAACAAGTCCAAAGGATGCATATACACAACAGTTAAATGAGCTTATAATAATGAAAGAAAAAATTAACCACATAAAATAAAACATACCAATTTTGTGCCTCTTAGCCTTGGTTCTAACAGATTTCTCCAGCGAGTTAGGGAATACATCGATCTCCTACAAACGCACAAAGCAATTAAAAGGTCAGATCTTAACCACAGTTTACCAATCAAAGCCCAAACTTCTAAACTCAGTACGATTTTCACCTTAATAAAACAAATATGTTCATTTCAGGCACTATATAATCAGGAGTACCACAAATCAAATAAAAATGGTCAACCCTAACAAGACATTTACCTAAAGACAAAATCCAAGAGCTGAAATCGCGTCTCCTCGAACTCAACATCGAGTAGCCTATTATCGGTACACACAAATCTGAAGTCGAAGTTGAGAAGTCGATTCTCTAAAGCCATAGTCGATTGCCCAACTTTGAAGCCAAGGGATCTGAACCCCACATCCCTAGATTTGCAAAGCGCAAGTCGTGGAGTCTGAAGCCGATGCGATTGCCCCGAGTTCGAAGTTGATCAGAAATGGATGGATTGAGAAATTGGGACAGAAATCGATCAACTAGTTGCGCTGTGCTCTTTCCTATTTACAAAGAAGAAGTCGCTCTTTTCTATTTCCAAAGAAGTGGCCTTGTAAGTGAAAAGCATTTAGAAAGGGGATGTGAGAGGAGTTAGGGTTTACAGATTGAAAATAATTGGGTGTTTACATTTTTGGCCCCGCAAACCAAGCCTACCAACCCATATAAGCATTGCCAATAAAAAAATTATAATTATGTATTTTCGGCGACACTTTTTTAATATAGCAACGCATATTATTGTTATTACCCTACAACATATGTAAGTGTTGGCGATTGTGAAAAAAATGGTTGCCAAATGGCCATTATGGTGTAGTGGATCCAAAATCATGGATGACCTCATTAAAGGGTGTAACGACCCAGAAAATCTGAACCAATTTAAAATTTTTAAATTGGAAAAAATAATGGATTTTAAATATTTAAAATAAATATTTTAAATAATAGCAATGAAAACTGAGTTTGAATCGACAATTGAAAATGAATATAATTAATTTTTATTATAAACAAGGCCTGAAATGGCGCTGTAGTTTCAAAAATTGGATTCAAACTTTGTCGGACTATACCGGGTGCAAAACAAAACGGATTTTAGTGAAACCAAAAATATTTAAATCTGTTAGTGAATACCTTTCCAACGAATCTAACAAATCGAAATTTGATAGCGGGAATCAAAAGATATGTCCAGTTGAAAATCCTGAAGAGTCGCTATGGAATTCAGGCCCTTAAAAATGGACATTTTGCAAACGACCTCGGATTTCGACGAAACTACTTTTGTTGGATCCGTGATGTCAAATGATTGCTAGGTTTCAAATTTCATAATTTTTCGAATCAATATATGAGCAAGGCAAAGGAAAACGCGTTTGACCGGTTTAAGTTGATTTTAATCGACTGGAAATTGGCCATTTTTTTTACGGTCTCAGAATTTGACGAAACTAGTTTTGTTGGGACCGTATCGTCAAAACATAGCTATATTTATTTTTCTGAAATTTTTCGAATTAGTTTGTGGCCCTAGCAAATTGAAATGTACGTTCAAATTAAATATTGAATGTTTTATATTTTGATTTGAATGGAAACTGACTGAAACAATCGAATGGGCCTTCGAAACATATCCCATTGTGTTCGGAATGGGGGTAAAACGCTAGGGACGAAAGTCGTTGGGTTGGATTTCGAGTTGGTGGAAGAAAACCCTAATTTTCGAATAAATATATATGTCGACCAATAAGAAAAATTCTTTCATAATAAAATAAAATAAAATAAAACGAACCCCCCCCCCCCCCCCCCCGCGTTAAACTCGTCGACGGCGGAGATGAGCTCCACCATTCCCAGGTCGATTCTGGCGATTTCGTTCATCTTCAGCACCCCCTCCTTTGCAACTTTTTGAAGAGCCTCCTCTCCCCTTCCAATCCATACTGGATTCATCCCCTACCCGTGCGTGTTCGAGGAGATCAAGGCCCCCGAAGTTCACCCACGTCGCCGCGTTTTCTGGTTGCCTCCCACCTCCGAGTTCAACCCCGTCAGCACCCCAGGCGCGCCTCTCCGAGCGCCACGTCGTGGTGAAGTCCGATCCCCTCCAGGATGAACGGATCGAGTGAAAAATCCAGACATAATTTCGAACATCCAAGAAAAGGTTTGGGTTTGAATTGTTTAAAGCTATTTCGACACCTTTAAAGTGTTGCAAACTTTGAAAAATCGTATCTTGCTCGTTTCTTAACGAAATTCGATGAAACAGGAAACATCTTGACCGTGTGGACGTCTTCTACATTTTAGAAGAGACCGCATATTTTTCTGAGCCTTCTGCTATTTTTGGTGGAGTGGAACCCAATGTGAGATTTCTAATTTAAAATAATATGGAAAACGACGATGTATAAATTATATAGTCGATGTATAAGTTATATAAACGTTGTACACCTCATGTATAAGCGTTGTATAAGTTGTATGTTCGATGTATAAGTTATATATGCGTTGTAAAAAATTTATATGTGTTGAAATAAAAGTGAATTGCTGTATATATATATATATATATATATATATATATATATATATATATATATATATATATACGCCCCTCGTCCACAAACCATGGACGATATTTATTGATTGTGATTGGTGTGAAAATTGATTGATAGCGAATGATTGTTTGGGATTGTTTGTGGTTGATATTGATTGATTGTGGTTGAAAAATACCCGTTTGTGGTTGAGAAATATTTGGTTGAAACCACATAGGATTAGTTTGTGGAAATGAAATAAATATATACATGCCGCCTGCGTGCGAACTAGATGCATGATCCCTATTGTCAAAAACCGCGAGGTTTTAAGGTAGAGCGAGGAGCCGAACTAGGGACGGTCCCGGTTTTAACTACCCTGCCGTTATGCTGCCGAAATTTTGAATAATATTCATGTCTTTGAATTATTTTCATTTGCTAAAACTATATTTTTTCATTGAATAGAAAACCTTCATGTGTTGAATCGATATTCATTCGTTGATTAGAAATTCATGTGTTGAATGGTATTCGCGTTTTAAATATAAAAATCACATTTTTATCTATATATAGAAATTATAGAAAACCATCATGTGTTGAATCGATATTCATTCGTTGATTTGAAATTCATGTGTTGAATGGTATTCATATTTTGAAATAAATTGTTTGATAATAAAAATCACTTTTTATCGACTATATGAACTGTGTAAAATAATCTCGTTTTGAAAGAAATTGTTTTATAAGAAAAATCCTATTTTTATCACCAATATGAAATATACAAAATAATAGTGTTTTGAAATGTGTTGTTTTACAATAAAAATCACATTTTTATTATATGCATGAATCGTTGAAATGTGAAGTGTTAAAAATAGCCACTTGTTCAAATAAATATCTATGAGTTGAAATATTCATTAATTAGCTAATGATATGATTTGTACCTAGGTATGTAACATTAGAATGAATGGTGTTTTTAAAACCAATAGAAATCAAATATGAAGTTGAATAGAAAATGATAAATGATAAGAACTATATATATGTACATGCATATTCATTGAACAGGTTATAGCAAAGGGGCTAGAGAAGAGGAATAAAATTTTGTGCCCGACAAATAGGTACACATTTACTGTTTTGTTTGGGTGATGATTTTATGAGCCTGTTGGCTAGCCGCTTGGCTTTTTCTTTTTCTTTTTGAGATTAGAAGGACCGGGGAAGCTATTTGGGATTTCCCGATGCTCCCGGTGCAAGGGAGGTTATGGCGAAATTTTCCAAAATTTTAAGGCGTTAGTGAAATATTTGAAGTGAAAACGATATAGGAATTTTTGAATGAACTATATTTATATAAATATATAAATATAAATAAAATTAAAACGAAAGGCGACGCTGTAGTTCGTATTTTGAAATCAAAACTTCAAACGATTGTACCGGGAGATCCGACCGTTGGATTTTCCCGAAACTGGAACCGTTGGATTCGTTTTGAAAAGACCTTTCTAATGATGTAAATTTTGTGAAGGTCCAATGGTTAGATTTTCATATATGTGTAAATCAAATCTGAAGAAAAACAGCGCCACGGCCGCGCTATGGCCCGAAGCGTCGTTTTGAATAAATTGGCTATTTTAAAATAAATAAAAATAGCGATAAATCATTATAAAATATCATAAACGATATGGAATGGAAATAAACTGAAATTGCTCGATTTATGTGGCTTTTGATGGTTGAATGTGTTTGGTGTGAAAATTACATTAAAGAACATAATTGGTGTTGTCGAATAATTTAACCATTGAAATAAATTGATTTGAAATTCTAAATATACGTGAATTATTTGAAAAGGCCGAGTTAATTCTCATTTCAAATAATTGACCGACGATTGAAATTCGAAGATGAAGACGGTGGTCGAAGACCGGAGATCTTCACCTCGTTTGGATGGTAACCGAGGTCCTGATTGGGAGGCATCCCGAAATATGGATAATGAGTGGTGATCGTCCAAACGTACATGGTGATCGATGGGTTTGCGAGGTATTTAGTGCCTCCGGATTCGTTCAGACCCAGAACGGACTTGTAAATGTACTGTGTGTCTGACATTGGATTTTATTCTGTGTTGATTCATCTCTGTCAAAGATACATCTGTTTGGCGGCGGAGAATTTATTATTTTGCTTAACGCCCTTCTCTGAGACGCACGAGCTCAGAGGTTGTATATCGATGGACATCAGTCGCATGGCATGAATTGCCTGTGTGGCATGCTAAGATGCAGTGATGAGGGCTTCTGTTGAAAAGCAAAGTCTTGTGGTGATGATCAAAGCACCGCCTATGTGGCGTAGTTTTGTGTATAACGTGAAATCGCGAGCCTCACACCCCGGTATGAACCAAAAACGGGAGAGGACATCAGGGAGGGCCTGCGTTTCTTTCTAGCTAGGGTGGTGTCAGTGACCTACCAACCCTGACATTTTTATACTTTTCACCTGTGTGGTTGTTGCTGTTGCGAGGCGCCTCGGTTTGATCGGACTATCCGGGTCCGATGGAGTCATTCGTTGGCTCGTTTACGCCCCAAAGGGCGGGGAGACGTAGTGTTCAGGCATAATAATCCACCTCGGTGGACCGGCCCTGACGATCTAAAGGCTTGCCTGCGCGCTTGCCTGTGGCTCGAGCTAGAGAGTCACGAATTCGGTAAGGACTATCTTTTGCCTTGGTTCAGGACGGAAATCCAACTTCCAAATACGTGATCGCGCGGTTTTGATTGTATACCTATATATGACGACATAGTGGTATGGGGCATTAATGCCGACTATGATTGATAGTTATGATTGAAATTGTTTTTCAAAACATATAAACACAAGCAATAATATCAAATGCCTGTGTTTTATCCGTATCAAGCATATCTTGGCCGTTATACGGTAAAAACTCTATCCTCCGGTTTGCGTTGCATTGTGTGATGGGAACTGAGTCTTATAATGGCTTCATTTTTATAAAAAGCATAGCGATGTTTAAAAGAAAGATTTGTTTTAAAAATCACTGGCAATCCAATGGAGTAAACCCGTTCCACGAAAGTGGCATGGTCCTGTGATTGGCCATATTATACATGTGTTGAGTAGATTTCTCATACCAGTCCCATGACTGACTCGTAGTTTGTTTCACTTTCAAACTCGGGTGCCCCTTTTTCCACACGGGCAGCCTTGTATTCAGGTTTAGCTGGTTCTTCCTGGATAGCTGGAGCTGAAGATGGATTCTATCATTTATCTCTTTTTATGCTGTTCAGCACCTATTGTACATATTTTGTTTGTTTTCCGCTGTAGAAATTTATGTATAGCTGAACTTTATTTTTACGAAGTATGATCCTGTACTGTGTATCTCTGATGATTATTTTTATCCAGTATATTCTATTGTTCATTATCTGGTGTATTTTATTATTTTATTCTGCTTTTATCTGTTTCTGTGTTATATTCCAAAGATAACCCTTGTCTCCGTCTGAACGGGATTTGGGGTCGTCTCAACGTGGTATCAGAGCTTTGGTTAAGCTTAGTTCTGGAATATAACATTTGAACGAACTCGTCAGAAATAGAACCAGTAGTGTTCTAGGACGAGTAACTCAGTACAAATAGGATCAGCAATATCCTAGTATGAGTATAGCAGAATCAGAACAACTCGTTAGAGATGCGGTCAGAAGTGCCTCTGAACGAGTCGAGAGTAATATGTTTTTAAATAACGTATTTGTGATTATATATATATAGTCTGGTTTTAGAAATATAATTTTTGAATATATAAAAGATATATATTTGAAAAGTTAAAAAGGTTGAAAACAATTTGATTGTTGGTTGTGTTGTGTGATTGTAGATTCATCAAACCACTTTCGACTTTGTTCCTTTTCGGGGACGAAAAGTTTTAAGTGGGGGAGATTGTAATGACCCAGAAAATCTGAACCAATTTAAAATTTTTAAATTGGCTAAAATAATGGATTTTAAATATTTAAAATAAATATTTTAAATAATAGCAATGAAAACTGAGTTTGAATCGACAATTGAAAACGAATATAATTAATTTTAATTATAAACAAGGCCTGAAATGGCGCTATAGTTTCAAAAATTGGATTCAAACTTTGTCGGACTATACCGGGTGCAAAACAAAACGGATTTTAGTGAAACCAAAAATATTTAAATCTGTTAGTGAATACCTTTCCAACGAATCTGACAAATCGAAATTTGATAGCGGGAATCAAAAGATATGTCCAGTTGAAAATCCTGAATAGTCGCTATGGAATTCAGGCCCTTAAAAATGGACATTTTGCAAACGACCTTGGATTTCGACGAAACCACTTTTGTTGGATCCGTGATGTCAAATGATTGCTAGGTTTCAAATTTCATAATTTTTCGAATCAATATGTGAGCGAGGCAAAGGAAAACGCGTTTGACCGGTTTCAGTTGATTTTAATCGACTGGAAATTGGCCATTTTTTTTACGGTCTCAGAATTTGACGAAACTAGTTTTGTTGGGACTGTATCGTCAAAACATAGCTAGATTTATTTTTCTGAAATTTTTCGAATTAGTTTGTGGCCCTGGCAAATTGAAATGTACGTTCAAATTAAATATTGAATGTTTTATATTTTGATTTGTATGGAAACTGACTGAAACAATCGAATGGGCCTTCGAAACATATCCCATTGTGTTCGGAATGGGGGTAAAACGCTAGGGACGACAGTCGTTGGGTTGGATTTCGAGTTGGTGGAAGAAAACCCTAATTTTCGAATAAATATATATGTCGACCAATAAGAAAAATTCTTTCATAAAAAAAAAAAAAACGAACCCCCCCCCCCCCCCCCCGTTAAACTCGTCGACAGCGGAAACGAGCTCCACCATTCCCAGGTCGATTCTAGCGACTCCGTTCATCTTCAGCACCCCCTCCTTTGCATCTTTTTGAAGAGCCTCCTCTCCCCTTCCAATCCATACTGGATTCATCCCCTACCCGTGCGTGTTCGAGGAGATCAAGGCCCCCGAAGTTCACCCGCGTCGCCGCGTTTTCTGGTCGCCTCCCACCTCCGAGTTCAACCCCGTCATCACCCCAGGCGCGCCTCTTCGAGCGCCACGTCCTGGTGAAGTCCGATCCCCTCCAGGCTGAACGGATCGAGTGAAAAATCCAGACCTAATTTCGAACATCCAAGAAAAGGTTCGGGTTTGAATTGTTTAAAGTGATTTCGACACCCTTAAAGTGTTGCAAACTTTGAAAAATCGTATCTTGCTCGTTTCTTAACGAAATTCGATGAAACAGGAAACATCGTGACCGTGTGGACGTCTTCTACATTTTAGAAGAGACCGCATATTTTTCTGAGCCTTCTGCTATTTTTGGTGGAGTGGAACCCAATGGGAGATTTCTAATTTAAAATAATATGGAAAATGACGATGTATAAATTATATAGTCGATGTATGAGTTATATAAACGTTGTACACCTCATGTATAAGCATTTTATAAGTTGTATGTTCGATGTATAAGTTATATATGCGTTGTAAAATTTATATATGTGTTGAAATAAAAGTGAATTGCTGTATATATATATATATATATACACGCCCCTCGTCCACAAACCATGGACGATATTTATTGATTGTGATTGGTGTGAAAATTGATTGATAGCGAATGATTGTTTGGGATTGTTTGTGGTTGATATTGATTGATTGTGGTTGAAAAATACCCGTTTGTGGTTGAGAAATATTTGGTTGAAACCACATAGGATTAGTTTGTGGAAATGAAATAAATATATACATGCCGCCTGCGTGCGAACTAGATGCATGATCCCCATTGTCAAAAACCGCGAGGTTTTAAGGTAGAGCGAGGAGCCGTACTAGGGACGGTCCCGGTTTTAACTACCCTGCCGTTATGTTGCCGAAATTTTGAATAATATTCATGTGTTTGAATTATTTTCATTTGCTAAAACTATATTTATTCATTGAATAGAAAACCTTCATGTACTGAATCGATATTCATTCGTTGATTAGAAATTCATGTGTTGAATGGTATTCGCGTTTTAAATATAAAAATCACATTTTTATCTATATATAGAAACTATAGAAAACCTTCATGTGTTGAATCGATATTCATTCGTTGATTTGAAATTCATGTGTTGAATGGTATTCATATTTTGAAATAAATTGTTTGATAATAAAAATCACCTTTTATCGACTATATGAACTGTGTAAAATAATCTCGTTTTGAAAGAAATTGTTTTATAAGGAAAATCCTATTTTTATCACCAATATGAAATATATAAAATAATAGTGTTTTGAAATGAGTTGTTTTACAATAAAATTCACATTTTTATTATATGCATGAATCATTGAAATGTGAAGTGTTAAAAATAGCCACTTGTTCAAATAAATATATATGAGTTGAAATATTCATTAATTAGCTAATGATATGATTTGTACCTAGGTATGTAACATTAGAATGAATGGTGTTTTTAAACCAAATAGAAATCAAATATGAAGTTGAATAGAAAATGATAAATGATAAGAACTATATATATGTACATGCATATTCATTGAACAGGTTATAGCAAAGGGGCTAGAGAAGAGGAATAAAATTTTGTGCCCGATAAATAGGTACACATTTACTGTTTTGTTTGGGTGATGATTTTATGAGCATGTTGGCTAGACGCTTGGCTTTTTCTTTTTCTTTTTGAGATTAGAAGGACCGGGGAAGCTATTTGAGATTTCCCGATGCTCCCGGTGCAGGGGAGGTTATGGCGAAATTTTCCAAAATTTTAAGGCGCTAGTGAAATATTTGAAGTGAAAACGATATAGGAATTTTTGAATGAACTATATTTATATAAATATATAAATATAAATAAAATTAAAACGAAAGGCGACGCTGTAGTTCGTATTTTGAAATCGAAACTTCAAACGATTGTACCGGGAGATCCGACCGTTGGATTTTCCCGAAACTGGAACCGTTGGATTCATTTTGAAAAGACCTTTCTAATGATGTAAATTTTGTGAAGGTCCAACGGTTAGATTTTCATATATGTGTAAATCAAATCTGAAGAAAAACAGCGCCACGGCCGCGCTATGGCCCGAAGCGTCGTTTTGAATAAATTGGCTATTTTAAAATAAATAAAAATAGCGATAAATCATTATAAAATATCATAAATGATATGGAATGGAAATAAACTGAAATTGCTCGATTTATGTGGCTTTTGATGGTTGAATGTGTTTGGTGTGAAAATTACATTAAAGAACATAATTGGTGTTGTCGAATAATTTAACCATTGAAATAAATTGATTTGAAATTCTAAATATACGTGAATTATTTGAAAAGGCCGAGTTAATTCTCATTTCAAATAATCGACCGACGATTGAAATTCGAAGATGAAGACGGTGGTCGAAGACCGGAGATCTTCACCTCATTTGGATGGTAACCGAGGTCCTGATTGGGAGGCATCCCGAAATATGGATAATGAGTGGTGATCGTCCAGACGTACGTGGTGATCGATGGGTTTGCGAGGTATTTAGTGCCTCCGGATTCGTTCAGACCCAGAACAGACTTGTAAATGGACTGTGTGTCTGACATTAGATTTTATTCTGTGTTGATTGATCTCTGTCAAATATACATCTGTTTGGCGGCGGAGAATTTATTCTTTTGCTTAATGCCCTTCTCTGAGACGCACTAGCTCAGAGGTTGTATATCGATGGACATCAGTCGCATGGCATGAATTGCCTGTGTGGCATGCTAAGATGCAGTGATCAGGGCTTCTGTTGAAAAGCAAAGTCTTGTGGTGATGATCAAAGCACCGCCTGTGTGGCGTAGCTTTGTGTATAACGTGAAATCGCGAGCCTCACACCCCGGTATGAACCAGAAATGGGAGAGGACATCAAGGAGGGCTTGCGTTTCTTTCTAGCTAGGGTGGTGTCAGTGACCTACCAGCCCTGACATTTATATACTTTTCACCTGTGTGGTTGTTGCTGTTGCGAGGCGCCTCGGTTTGATCGGACTATCCGGGTCCGATGGAGTCATTCGTTGGCTCGTTTACGCCCCAAAGGGCGGGGAGACGTAGTGTTCAGGCATAATAATCCACATCGGTGGACCGGCCCTGACGATCTAAAGGCTTGCCTGCGCGCTTGCCTGTGGCTCGGGCTAGAGAGTCACGAATTCGGTAAGGACTATCTTTTGCCTTGGTTCAGGACGGAAATCCAACTTCCAAATACGTGATCGCGCGGTTTTGATTGTATACCTATATATGGCGACATAGTGGTATGGGGAATTAATGCCGACTATGATTGATAGTTATGATTGAAATTGTTTTTCAAAACATATAAACACTAGCAATAATATCAAATGCCTTTGTTTTATCCGTATCAATCATATCTTGGCCGTTATAAGGTAAAAACTCTATCCTCCGGTTTGCGTTGCATTGTGTGATGGGAACTGAGTCTTATAATGGCTTCATTTTTATAAAAAGCATAGCGATGTTTAAAAGAAAGATTTGTTTTAAAAAGCACTGGCAATCCAATGGAGTAAACCTATTCCACGAAAGTGGCGTGGTCCTGTGACTGGCCATATTATACATGTGTTGAGTAGATTTCTCATACCAGTCCCATGACTGACTCGTAGTTTGTTTCACTTTCAAACTCGGGTGCCCCTTTTTCCACACGGGCAGCCTTGTATTCAGGTTTAGCTGGTTCTTCCTGGATAGCTGGAGCTGAAGATGGATTCTATCATTTATCTCTTTTTATGCTGTTCAGCTCCTATTGTACATATTTTGTTTATTTTCCGCTGTAGACATTTATGTATAGCTGAACTGTATTTTTACTAAGTATGATCCTGTACTGTGTATCTCTGATGATTATTTTTATCCAGTATATTCTATTGTTCATTGTCTGGTGTATTTTATTATTTTGTTCTGCTTTTATCTGTTTCTGTGTTATATTCCAAAGATAACCCTTGTCTTCGTCTGAACGGGATTTGGGGTCGTCTCAAAGGGGTATCTGGTACACAAAACATTACCTACGAACCCAACGGTGTGGAAGAAGCTTTTCCGAAAAGCATCGAAATTCGTTATATAGGATGGGAGAATCTATAGGTGAGTCTTCTTAATATCAATAAAACAGGATAAAATTAAGAGAATTCTTACAGAAGTGCATGAAGGTAACTATGAAGACCACACTGGAGATCAAACATTAACCCAAAAGGTTCTCTGATGTGGATATTTATGGCCGGATCTAAACGGAGATACAGCTAATTATACAACCTGATGCGATAAAAGTCAAAGATTCTCTAAGATTCCAAGAGCACCCTCCATAAAATTGACACAAATGGTCCACCCGTGGCCATTTGCAGTGTGGAGGACTGACTTATAGAAATGCTCCCAATGGCTAAAGCTTAAGCTAAGTATGCAATTTCTGATGTTGATTATTTCACTCAGAGAGTCGAAGCGGAACCACGATTACCGCTAAGAAAGTTATTAACTTTGTGACTAAAAAAATTATTTGAAGGTTAAAGTGCCCCAAAAGATCATAACCACTAATAGGATCCATTTGAGAACGTTGAATTTTGGAACTTTTGTAAACAGTATCACATTGAAAAGAGTTCTGCCAAAATAGCGCATCCATAGGCAAATGGGCAAGTGGAAGTAGTAAACAAGATCATTAAGTCCAACATCAAAAAGTGACTCATGAAGGCTAAAGGAGGTTGGGTTGATGAGCATCCACTTGCACTGCGGGCTTATTGCATGACTCACAAATCTACAATTGGTCATGCATCTTTTTCTCACCACAAATATATCCTTGATTTCACCACACACACACACACACACACACACACACTAGACATCTCACATTAGACCGATCACTTGTAGATGCTGGATTTGTCGGGCGGTTCCAAGCAGGCTTCTATCACAAGTTGGGCCTAACCTCTTATCATAGTGCACTAACTATAATGGCCTATGACACCTAGACCTCTCACATTAACTAGTCTTACCAGTAGATGCTGAATATGCGGGTCGGTTCTAAGCAGGCTTCTACTACAAATAATGGTTAATCTCGTGCCTATGTGTCATTTATTATAATTTAAGCCATTAACTCACTCTATGCATACAAATTCCTATGGGGACATTCAAATTCTATTTCCTAACTTATCATATTTATTATGAACTAAATAAGTGTTGATATTATGTTTGTTATGCTATTAATACATATAAATATAGGCACAAATTATGTGAATGAGATTAACATCCTTACCACATTTGAAATGTCAATCCCTATTCAAATTAAAGGTGTACAAGTTATTTCCCATATTCCCTTCAATCATGGCATTAATTTACATATTAACATGTAACAATCAAAAGTGGAAGAACAACGATATCAAGACAAAAGTTATAACCTAGGTTTGATTTGATTATTTGAACAATAAAAGATAAACAAAGTGCCATATATATATATATATATATATATATATATATATATATATATATAATTCCTATTTTGTTACAGATTCACCTTTTATGTAAATTTATATGGAAAATCTTAATATTTAGACATATTATAAACAACACATTCAAATACTCCATTTAGAAAAATAGAGATTTAAACCTATTCAAATTTACAATCTCTTCAAATCATAAACTTTTACACAAAACCTCACATATGAATTTACACAAATAAAATAAGATGAATTTGACCAATATAGAGAATTATACATCACCAGGTGTTTCTCTTTTATTATTTCAATAATCCAAATCCACATACACAAACAGATTGAACATTTCTTTGTACAACATAAACAAATCGAAGATTTGTGGAATTTGATATTGTTTAATTTCGTAATAACTCAAATCTTCCTAGGCATAATAATCAAGATTTAGACCAACAAATCATAGAAATTAGCAAACTTAAATGAATTTCACTCACAGTGATTTCGAGATAGAAACAATAGAATTTGCTGAAGAAATGAAATCTAGATTTAGCCTACGCAAACGAGCTACAATCCTTCTATACACACACATAAGAATTAAAATCTCGTTTATATATATATATATATATATATATATATATATATATAAACCAAATTTCCAGAATTCTAATCTATGGAAAAACCTAGATAATAGAAGTTAGAATTGAAGATAAGAGAGGAAGAAGAGATCTAACCTTCTATGGAAATTGGTAATGGCAGAATGAAGGCGTGAAGAAGAATATATGTAGGGTTATGAGTGAGAGTTGGGGTCATATTATAGTTGACATTGTGTGTACAAATCATTAGATTCAACATATTAAATATAAGTAGTATGTTTGATGAAAAATATAAATAAGTCCTCCTTTAAAAACACCTTCACTGGGCATCCTACACGAGGGCGGTCGATCGCTCCTATAGGAGGGCGGTCGAACCCCTTCTACCCAAGAGATTAGTTCTCCTCTATGTTTCTTTTTCATTAATTTTTGAATTAATTTGACTGATTGGTTACCTCATATTGATTATTCTTGTCTCCACTCGTCTATAAATATATACATACAAATTTGAATTCAATAAGAACATTCTTTTCATGCTTATCTTTATTAATAGTTATAATATGTTTAGTGTCACACTTTTTTGGTGTAAACGTGAACTACCGAAAATGCCCCTATATGAATATATTAATGAATCCAAATATCCATTAAAAGTAAGATTTAGCACCTATACATTTTTCGATTTTCCACGATGCTAAAAAGTAGGATCTAACATTTAAATTAATTTACAAATTCAAATATTTCTACGTGCTTAAATAGGATCTAAAAAACAAACATAATTTATTAATCGATTATGTGAGTTAACAATATAAATAAAATTCCAAATAACAGAAAAATAGTGGTCGCAACTTAAAAATAAAAATTCAAATTAATTACACATGATTTCAAAATAAAAATGTGGTTAAGCGCTTATAAAAATTAATTTCTCTTGAATTGTTAATCGTAAAAAAATATTTAACGTGTGAAGCATACGCCATCATCACGCGCAAAGCATGTGCCATAACGCTCATCTACATTAATATATTCCTGATTGTATATTTATTTATTTGAAATTCAAATCGTGTGTGTTAATTATTACGCACAACTTGTTTTATTTATATCTTTTGCAAACGAACTCCGTTTTCAGTAAATAAAATATGAAAATGGATATGAATCTCGCCACGAACGCAACTATAATATTTTCGTGATCCAATTCCAAATTATCCAAAATTTCATTTGTAGTCCATTAGCTTATTATTGATTTTTATTATTTATTTGAAATTAAATTACCTTAAGTCTAATTTA
The DNA here is from genome assembly GCA_030737875.1 of Allium sativum. Taxonomy (NCBI): domain Eukaryota; kingdom Viridiplantae; phylum Streptophyta; class Magnoliopsida; order Asparagales; family Amaryllidaceae; genus Allium; species Allium sativum. Next base: position 667,237,263 of record CM060924.1, read on the forward strand.
GGTTTATTTTACGGGGTGTTACATCGTCGTCGCTGATCTAACTGTCAAGTTCACGTTGAGCCATGACCACGTCGTAGTTGGGTTGGGACGTCAAGTCGCAAGGTTGGCAATTTAGTCATATGTCCATAGTCCAAGTTTATGTTCTACTCCTATATGCATATCCAAGTTATCAGTTCGAGCGGTTTTGCGATGCCAAGGCATTGAGCTGATGCGTTCGATTCAAGTGCAACCAAATTGCACAACGCTGCGGGAAATCGAATTCGCAAACTCAACCTATGGAAGTCGAAAAATGCCAAGTGCTGGGATACAAAATTCCCCATATTGTATGCCATAACATTTCGGTCTCTTTTCATCTTTCCCTTTTCTACCGGTCCTCCTCTCTCCTCCCTTCATTCGTATCCCCATACTACATCTCCTCCTCCAACTTCTCGTAGCTCCATCAACAGACCGAGATATGAAGTTGCACCACCAGGGCCAAAAATTGCCCCAAGTCCTAGGATACGAAGCTCGTTTTCGAATCTACGACTTAGTGCAACTTGGCAATCACCTCGGGATACGAAAATGCGAATTTTCTATCCCTTTCACCTTTGTAATTTCGCACTCCTCATGGTCCTCTCTCCTCCTTCATTACACTGATCCACACTCCTCGAAACTCCTTCTCGTGTTCTATGCTTCGGACCACAACTGCTCGACCGCAACCATGGCCTCCTCCCAACTCCACCATTGCCGCGACCACTATTCGTCTCCAAATCAAAACACATGGTTCTGATTTCTCCATTCAAATAAAAAATACAGCTCGAGATGCCAAATCAAAACCCACCTACCAAACTAATGCTTTGCGACAGTGGTAGGTTGAGCTTGGTCGGAGAAAGGGTCGTAGGCAATCAATGATGGGGTTAGATAGGTGTTTGAAGTCCAAATCTCAGAAATACTCGAAGTCTTTGGATATGAAAGATTGCAGCAAAAAGGGGTAGGGACTAGAATTGGGGTGTTTATATGAGACGAGGAGGAGAATCCCGATGCTCAGGGATAATTTCCTAGGTATCGGGATCAGTATCGATCCCGATATGTATGAAAAAGGAAGAAAAAAGGAGGAGAGGGGAAGGGAAGGAAGAAGAGAAGTGCAATACTCGACAATTTCAAACGCAGGGAAATCCTTCAACTTCTATTTTCGGCTACGACCATGCACACACATTTTCGGTCGCTAACCCATCGTATGCTAAAGAGTTTAAATGACCAAAGAGTGTATGCCAAGCGATTGTGTCCGCGATTCAATATCGTTTCAAAAAGCTAACTCATGCAATCGTACACCCGAAATATTACTTGCTTATTATGTTTCATTACAAGCTCCGATCATGTCGCATGAAATCACGAGTGAACGCGTGAGTGCATACGAGGCATTTAGTCGGAAATGACTCATTTACGTTCCGATGTAAGAGAGAGGCAATGACTGATGTTTGATTTCTTGAATCAACAGAAATTAGATGCTTATTTGAGCAACCGTTGGAACAGAAAGGTCGTGACTAATCACTCTACGCAAGTTGGAGGTCATTTCGATTTTTAAAAATGCTAATCTCAGCTCGAAGCACCTCAGATCAAGACATACTTTGGAGGGTAAGTGTTAACCCGCCTTTTGGTCTGGTTCCCAAAAGCAATTTGAGCATGCACGAGTTAGCCTATTGTGCGGTCCAACAGTCTGAAATGTCGCCAATATATTCAGGAAACAAGCCCGCGAGAAGTCATACAAGCATGTTCGTCACAACTCATTGAAGCTGCTCAATTTTCGAGATCAGTATGGGCCTCACTTGAGAATTTTGTATCCCAAACCTCAGCCTCTCCCCAGAAGCTCACCAACACCTTCTTCGTATCCCAATGCAACAACCGGAGTTTGAAACCGCCAAACTCCTATTTTCGTATCCTGGATACGCCATGTCCTCCATGCCCCGGATTGGTATCTCTGCTGCAGACCCGGATATGAAATACCCTATCCCACCAAATATCGTGTCCCCAATCAAGCCTCTCTAGAGATTCTAAGTATCCAACTAGGTATTCTTGGATACAAAAAGCACGATACGAGAATGGTAACTGCAAAGAGCAAGAAGGAGAAGGATATGAAACCACAAAGGGAGAAAACAAAAGTGCAAGACCTGGGTTCAATATTGATCCCGTGGTATGAAATTTGTGGGTGGACCCCACACTCCACCTGCTTCTCACCCGCTCCACTGCCTATAAATACCCCCTGACCTACAACAATTTCTAGGTGGGAGTTCGGCTGATTTTACATCTTGAGAGGGAAACTCTTAACCTTGGACACCATTAAAGCGCCTTGAAGCTTTGGAAAGAACAAACTCCCTACTACTCAAAGCTTTGAACTCCTGGACAGTGGAGAAACCTAAGAACGGGGATTAGTAGAACTTAATTAATCATTGCAATAACTTGTAATGATGATGTCCGCTATTATACTTTCTCGATAGTGAATAAAATTAGCAAAGCCTTCAAAATGAACGTAGGATCAATCTGAACCGAACCTGTGACGGCCCGCCCCGCACCAACCGACATTTACTCCAATAGTGCGCTGTACACATGCCCGACTAGCACGGAACGGTCGTCAGAAGAAAGGAAAGAAGAGAGTAAAACATACAAAGAACCTGTAATATGTCTCACAGCGCATGGGATAAAATATAATCATAACATATACTTGACACAAAACAGGTGAGACAGTGCATAAGCTGAAAACAAACTATCATAGCAGCGGAGAATCCAAATACAGCTTATGTTTCGCAACATCATTATTACAACTTTTAAAACTATCTCTAAAAGCAAAGCAAGATAAGGAAGGTACACTACTAATGCCCAAGTAGTGACCACCAACGACACAGGGAGAATATCTATATATCAAACGTGGAAGCCTCCTGCTCGCCTCCGAATCAGCTACTCGCGCATCACCAGCTAACCTGTCTCTAGTCTGCTCGTGTGAGCACCTAGAGTAACAAGAAGAGACATAAAACTCTGGGTCAGACAAAAAGTCTGGTATGAGCGATAAGCATCTAAACAAAACAATAACAGGTATACTAAACCATACCTGAACCTAGACCTGCAACCGAAGAGTTAGCACTACATACTGTACAATACTCTAAGGTGTCACTAACATATAGTGTAAAGGATACGGGGGTGGGGATGTGCATGTCATAGTGATGGCAAACAGTCAAGCATAGCAACCATCCTCACATCTCTCACTCAGTGCGTAAAGCATACGATACCCGTTACTTTGGTCACCTAATTCTTTGGGCCATGACGGAATCCAATCCCGTACAACTATCACTACAAGCCCCTAATCTGTCTCTCAGTAGTGAACCAAGGTTACAGATACCGATAACCCCTTTGCATACGTCCCGCAACAAAGTCCAATCATGAAGTGAACCCATTGGTTCCCATCTGGATCCTGAGTTCTAACTTCCATTTGGACTACCTTTGCATCTCGGGTTTCAGTCATCATCTTCATCCGGGTCGGTCTTCACTTCACCTTACTTCAGGTCGTGGTTTTCCTCCAGGTTCGGATCGTGCTTCTCCTCCATCGGTTTGCGGATCGCACCACTCTAGTTCGGATCGTGTTACTCCACCCATGTTGGATCGGTCCGTGGCTCCAGCTCCTGGTCGTGGCGACGCTCCTGGATCGGGTCGTGGGTCTCCTCTGGTCCACGTCTCGTGATACTTGAAGTGGCTCGTGCGTCGGCCTCTGGTTCGTGGCTTTCGTAGTGGAGCAGATCGTGGGGTATGGTCGACTCGTGGAGATGGCATGCGATCAGGTCGGGTCGGAGAAGATGGGGCGGATCGTGGTACCTGTGGCGATCCGATCCGGTTCTGTGCGATTTCCTGCACTCTTCCAACGACTGTTTTACGCCATTCGACGGCGTTTTTGACCAATCTAACTATTCTAATCAATAGCAAAGCAAACCATACAATCATGACAACATGTAGAAGTGATCTCAAACACCAAAACAACAATATGATGGGTTTAAATGGATCAAACATAGCCAAAATCTCATATTTCCCCTTAAGCATGTTTAAGAACAACTAAGCATAGGATTAACAAAACTTAACCAAATTAACCCAAACTTCCAACAGAGGTCTAAAACAATATTTCTGAATATTTTCCAGATTTTTAACATGCATAAATTCGCTAATTTCCACTAATCACCCCTTAATCCCCCAAATTCCGGGATTTGCAAAATTAGTTGAAATTAGCCCAAATTCATATCAGAGGCATAAAATGATGTTTTAGAATTTTAGGAATTTTTCTAGATTTTTCTAAGCCATAATTTCGCTAATCTTCGCTAATTACCATAATTAGCCGTAATTAGTGAAAAACAATGCAAATCACTCACCTTTGCCACAAAGTAAACTACAGATCTGAAATGATTCCCTGTTTGGCTCGAATTCTAATGTGTTCCAGCAGCTCTAATCTTGATTTGGTGAAGATCTCCCTTGATTTGATGTTGCTAATCTCAATCTTCAAGTTGTAGGTGATTTGGAGATGTTTTGAAGATATTAAGAGAGTGGAGGCCATGGCTAGGGTTTCAAGAATGAAAGTGGCGGCTTAAAAACTGAAATGAAATGATTTCCCAAACCCTATCAGCCTCCCCATAACCCTAATCCCGAAATGGGTTATGGGCCTAGCTGTTAACTACCCGGTTTAGCCCAATTAAGCTGTTTTTCACCTTCTAAACCTTGTTTCAGCCATATCTCCCAAACGGTAAGTCCGTTTGGCTAATGTAACCACTCTACGGAAAGAGAAACCATCATTCGAATCCAATGGAAGTGGTTTTAGGTCAAAACTAATTTCCAATAAAAAGTTATGGACGAAACAAGATCAGCTAGGGGCAACACGGTCATTTAAAAATCGGCAAAAATCATGAACATGGGAAATGAACCCAATAGTCGTTTCCTAAAGCCACATGACCATACGACTTCGTATAAGAAAGAAATAAATATTCTACGATCCTCCGATGCGTAGAATACGGGTTGTTACAGAACCACTATAAAAATTGTGTTCTTTACTTCCCGCATATTACTTTTCTATACGTGAAACTTAATTTTTGACAATTCGGAAATCTCGAGTGTTGACAGCCAACATTTCGGCATCAACAATCATTTTCTTATAGCTTTGAGGCTAAATAATTTTATGGTTTTAGTTTTTATAATGGCCTCGAAGCACTAATAGAAACTTAATTTAGTAATATAAAAAGTGTTTTAAGAGTAAATTCAATTGGTTTTCTGATAATTGTTTTATAATCTGGATTTTGAAAACCAAGTATTTTCCGATATAAAATCACACCTTCTTGCATTCTTTGAGAAGGCATGATTATGATTAAACGATATTGTACACCTCATGTATGGGAGACGAAGGTATAATTTATCTGTTAATTACTGAACCGTCTAACTGAAGTAGTCAACTCGACGTTTCAGCTGACTAGGTGTTTCAAATCATTTGGTGCTTTCGATGATTTCCGATGTGGAATTGATAAGCGTATGGTAAACCAATAGCGAGAACATATGGTGCGGGACACATAGTTATCACCGCTAGGTTACTGTCCGTAAGTCTGTGACTCATCATGTTGACGTGTTAGTGCTTGACTTGGAGGGAGTCTCATATAAGCATTTGCTTGACCGAGGTGCTCAAGTATACCCGACTGTGGTGGGTCGGGGTAAAATTATGCTAGACTGAGACGGGTCATATACTTAACCGAGACAGGTTGCAGTATTGGTTTGCACCAGACCGTGACGGGTTGGTATAAAAACGATACTCGGCCGTGATGGGTTATAGTGAAGCCTACTTGATCGAGATAGTTCGTAGTAGCAACATATTGGACAGAGATGGGTCATTTGATGATTTTACTCGGTCAAGACGGATCGTAGTAGATTGTGTATATGGTACTGGGCATTTGATTTTCTTTCATGGATATTGGTATAATATGGGTGAATTGGATCCATTTATATGATTTTGTGATTTGGTGCATATCATTTTGGATCCATTCATTTTGTTTTGTTGATTCGTAGTCTTTAGGCTTCTTGATGTTATTTCATGTGGTATTCACTATTAGTGAACTAAACTCGTGTGTGAGTTTATAAGTTGGTATTATGTGGTGTTTGTGTACCTATCTGGTGGGTTATTTTGCATGTTTGATGAATTTTTGCGAATCTACGACTTCTAAACCTATGATGGACGGCAATCTCTGTAATTCACTGTACGACGTAGATTGTTTATGGTGTAATGTTGCCTACAGGAAATCCTTCTTATATCACTTATTGCTCTTTTACTACTTATTCTGATTACTGTAACTAGACTTGACCCGTATGCATTAGTGCTTGGGTTAGACCGAGATCTTGCAGGTAGTACTTAAGGTTGATACTTTGCAGCTTAGCTTTAGTTTTGGAGATGGTATATTTCAGTAGTCCATTTTGTAGTTTTAACTGTCTTGTATTTGTGCCAGATACTGTTTGTGCATGTATATTCTTTTGGGATGAACTTGTGTATTCTACTCTGTGTTGTACCGGATGTAAGTATATGTATATATGTTTCTGTGAAACTGTTATGTGATCTGAGATGTATCATGCAGCAGGTGTTTTATTCTGAATAGATCATGTAGCCATCGTAGAATTATACTAAGTATTAAGTATGTCGAGTCACATGAAAAAAATGAACGAGAGCACTCCATCGATTTACTTAAGACTTGTTGATACAAAGCTACAAACGGTCGCTCCTAACTAGCCTCATTCTTCCACTCTAATAGACAGCGTTACTTGTTACGAACACAGGATTGCATGCCAGAAATTCCACAATCATACCACTAGACCAAATACTACAATGTATAACATGCTAGCAGCAGCTGTATATACACAATGAACTTTTCATTTTGAGGCCCCTCTTCCACTGGAGGCCCTAGGCCACCGCCTAGTGGGCCTAGAACCAGGTCTGGGCTTCTACATTTTATTATTAAGACCAAATTCTTCTAATAGCACAATTTCATTGTCCGTGGTTTCAACGTTCTTGTGTGCTCTATTGAATCACTTCTGAAAGGAGTACATGAGAAACACCTAAAATGAGAATGGAAAAAAAATTACTATGACTGAAAGCAGAATTAAACTTAAAATTCAAGAAATACTACAAGAGAATCAAACTAGATGGGGTAGCTAGACCAAATCTGGTTCGGGTTGAGCTTCAGATCAATTCAAGTTCGATTGAACAATAACACTAAAAGACATATATTTCAGTGTTATTTGTGGAATTGGCATGAGATGCAAAAAGGATCACCTAGACCCCTTTTTTTGATTTCATGGACCAAAGCAATTTGACTTCTGATTTTTGGTGGGTTCCACCAAAATCAAAGCACGGATTATTTTGATCCATGGGTCCATGAAAATTTCGGTCCAGAAGATCCACACTTCTTCAGATGGGTTTTACCATGATTAACATGCAGAGATCATATTACTATAAAAGATTCCATGTTCTGCTTGGTCTAGTGAACTTTTAGCTCCAAATGGGAAACACGACATACCCACCTTCCTTTACCCATGCCCATGTGGCCAAAAGCACACCCCTCCTTTCCCATCATTCCATGTCAGTTTTAACCCTACCCAATTTTATTTCCCTGTTTCATATTTGATATGATTTTCTTAACTACTGAACATGCTGAAATGTACCATCAAACCAAACAAAAAGGAATAAAGACGGATCCAAAATTTAATGAACATACCCGGCTCACTTTCAATTTACCTGTTTTGTTCAGTGGTTGATTCTAAAACCACTTTGCCTCATTCTCAAGCTAATTAAACTAAAGACAAAGCTCAATCCACGCACCAAAAAAAGGAACTCGGACAAGCGCTGCTCACCTCTTCATTTCATTCTCAAATGAAAGAGAAAGGGTTCAAGCTCGTACCTTACAAATGCTGCACTACAGCAGCATCGACCGCAAGCCCACCAAACGCACGCTGTTCCGATCTGGCACCCTCATGCTTCAGCCTTCGCGAAAAGATGACGCTCACGAGCTTGTTCAATCGACTCTTTTTAAGCCGGCGAAATCGAAAAGCGGATTATAGGAAGCTGGAATTGAACGAAGGATTGTTGACGAGCCATCGGAAATTGAAGGATCTGTTCGTGTGTTCTCCCCCTAATTTGGTGAACGATAATGTGCGAAACGGAAGAGAAGTTGGGGGTTTGAGGCGAGGGCTTGAGGAGTATCCGAGCCGGAGCAGGAGGTTCGGATCGATGAGGTTGAGGTGTAGGTTGTTTAAGGGTGGTCGATGGAGGCCCAGATTGACAGCCATTGATGAGGAGTGAAAATGCGTAGATTGCTATGTTGAAATTGACTTACCCTTTCTGTTTTAATTCATTTTGATTGTTGGTCGTGTTTGTTTGGCTTCAATGTTGAGGTCTGGTGTAGTCGTTAATTGGTGTTAGTGTCATCTGAGTGTTTAAAGAACATTAATGTGTATTAATTGGGTTTACGTATGGTGATTAAAAACAGAACGTACCATTATGTTTAATGAAGGATGGACTCTTCCTTGAGATTAAGATTGCTTTTTCAATGCAAGCAGATCGGCTAACTTAAGAGATTTTTTTTATCTATGTAGGTTTTATGTCAAAATGCTCATATAGGAAGATAGCAGCGAGATTATTTTTTTAAGTTCAATTTACATTTATTGATTAACCCCAACAGGCTATAGGCTTTTGGAGTTTGAACCCAGGACTGATAATTTCCTGTCCAAAACATCGACCAACTAAGCGAATCACAGTATCACTTGGAGATAGGGCTATCAACGGCTATTTGAAAAATCCGGTATCAGTCCGCGTCCGCATCCGAAAAAATGAAATATATCTGATATCTGAAAAGCAGATACGGATATCCGATATCCGAAAAGCGGATACGGATATCCGATATCCGAAAATCTTTTCGAATACGAATATGGTAAAAGCGGTATCCGTATCCGAAAAATATCCTTCCGATTTTCTATTACATACACAATTGAATAATTATTTGAACTAATATTATATAATACTAACTAATAACTCTTGTGCAAACTGAACTAGCCATTAGATACAACAAGTATACTAATAATTCAAGCGGTCAAGGCGGATAACGAATATAAACAAAAATTGACCCGCATCCAAATCAAATAAAACCCTATATGCTGTAATGCTTTTTCTTTTCATTTAATTCCTGTAGTCGCCTTCTCTTTCGTTCTATTTCTAGGTCACTATTCCAAAACCCTAAGTCTCGTTCCCACTTAAAAAAAATCGAGCTCCACCTCCACATTCGCGTTCGCTTAGGCCTCCTTCCACGTTCGCATTCATCTGCCTCGACCTCGCTGTCATGTTCGAGCTTCGATTGCGTCAACTTATGATTCTGTTCATCTGCTTATTTGGGTATATTTTAATGATTTTTTTTTTTAAGTTTACTACAGTTGTTTGAATGTATCTTTATTTAAATCTGCACTTGTTAAAATTTAAGGTATGTTTTAATGTTTTATTTATTTATTTTTGTGTACACAACAGGCGCCTGCTACTGCAAACTTGCTTCTACATGCTTGAAGTTGCTGGCTTGCGCAAGCTCTACTCAATCCAATTCCAAACTTGCACCAACCCTTTAAGTTGATACGGAGGATGAAGCACTGTTGATTTATGCCTCGTGTTATAAGTTAAAACATGAATGTTGCATGTGTAATGATGTTTGTATGGAATTTGTGTAGTTGATGTTTGTATGGAATTTTTGTGATTGATATCTTATTTTCTGAGGGTAATTATTTGTATTTAGCTATTTAAATATTTGTTTTGCTAAATTTTACTATTGATTTTTTTTCAACTTTTCAAGTAAAAATGAAAAACCTGCATTTTTGTTATTTAATTTTCAGATATCCTTGAATTTGACATGCATTTTCTAGTTCCGGATACGGAAATTTTCGGATGTTTGAAAATATTCCGTATTTGACAAGTCAGATACAGATATTTTCGGATATCCGAAAATATCCGCGGATACGGATGCAGGTATATTTTAATTGATATCCGCGGATATCGGATACGGATATGGATTTTTATTTTCGGATACGGATACGGATATTGCATTATCCGTATCCGTTTGCATCCGTTTACAGTCCTACTTGGAGAAATTGTCATTTTTAGAGTTCCTAATCCACAGCCAGGAATTTGCCTGGGGGAAGGGGGAAGGGCAAACATATATACACCCCCCCCCCCTCGATTTACGCTGAATTTCTTATATTATCAAGTTTTAGACCAAAATATTGTATAAATATTGATAAATATGCCTTAAAAGTAGTAACTTTTACACTAACGGGGTTAAACTTATTAAAAAAATTGTAATAATATTTTAAACCCGGGAGGGGAACACCTCGGGAGGGGAACCCCCTCCCCCCGCCTTCGTCCATGTTCTCAACCATCAACTCCCAAAACATTAGCTCATTTTAGCCACTTCCACGCACCCCGTTTGCCCGAATTTGTGAATTGATATCAAATATAAGTCGATGAACTCTATTTAAACTTATATTTGAATTATCAATTGTTTGAATTATCATGGATGGGAATTTAAATCCAAATTAAGATTTAGTAGTTTTGAAGAACTATGGAAAGGATAACGATGAATAAAAGAAGTATGTTTTGAAATATAAGGTTGGAAAATGAATATTAAATTTCAAGGGAAGGTTAAGGTGATAATGGGGTTTAAAGAATTTGGAATGAATCTAACCTATTTTTGTAAATGAACCGATAACGATCTGGAAGGAGAATTAAATTGTAAAACCCATGCAATCCATAGCTATTGTTTTAAAGTACGCTAATTACTTTGAAAGACCGAGATCGGATTTAGGTTCGAAAACCATTCCAAGTAATAATATGACATTATAAATAAATTGAAAACTTTGAAATCAATAAGTGAAGATCGAGAATCTTCGAATTGTTTGGATTGGTTGTTGATGTCTTGGTTGGGTCAATCACCCAATACGAGATTATAAGTGACATGAGATCTGAATATATTTGGAGATTTTCGGATTGTTGTTCCGTTCAGATCCAGAACGGACTTGTATGGATTGTGTGTCTTACATTGTAATTGACTGCGTAGCACTGATTTCTGTTAATATATGTCGGATTTTTGGCAATAAATTTTTCTCGTCACTAAGACATATGAACTTAGAGATTATGTATTGATAGAATCAGTGACATGTTGTGAATTGACAATGTGGCATACTCGAGTTACGTAATGAGCTAGTGATGATCAAAGCATGGCTTACTGAAACGTAGCTTAGCGTATATCGTGACATCGACGAACCTCACACCCCGCATTGATGGTAAACAAGCGGTTAGGTTGTATACATATACGTAATCTTTGTTGAACTCGAAAGCTTCGGCCATGGTACCACCTGTGAAACCTGAGGAAATAAAGTATATATGGTGTCCGAGTTTGAATGGAAATCGGGATATATACTTTGCGCTCTGTATTCGGTGTCCAAGTCTGGATGTTAACCAGGAGATACTTAGCTTGTGTCCTCGATTAATCTTTCATGCCAGGAACCATTACGTTGGAAACCCAATAACCAATACGAGCCTTTCGCTTTGTTTGTAAATTATATATGTGGGCGTAGTTACCATGCTTTCTAAGATTAATATATTTATTTGTGAAATAGTTTTCTATACTATACAATAATAGTAGTATTAAAAGAGGTTTTTTCACGTACGAAAACATTGTTGGTTATCATAAGACAAAAACTTTCCTATCCGGTGTGCACTTGCATTGTGTGATGTAGGACAAGCTTATGGTAGCTTCATTTTTCCCAAGTCGTTGTGAATTTCTTTGAATGGGAATTCACATGGAGTAAACCCGTTTCGTGTTAGCGGCATTGTCCGGAGAATTTCCCAACTTTAAAGTAAACCCTAAATAATAAATGTTTTGTATTCTCACACCATTCCCACGACTGACTTGGAGTTTATTGATCCCACACCTAAACTCTGGGTGCCCATAACTTTGCAGAGGCAGTTAGTAGTTTGGTTTGCAGGTTTAGTCTTCAGAGATGGATTCAGATTTGGAACTAGAGTTTGGTTTGGGTTTTACTTCTTCATCTGAGAACATATTAGTTTCCATTGAGCTTGTATTGTACTTTGATTCCTTGTAGCTCTGTTGTATATTTTGTAATGAAATGAAAGGTTCTATTATTTTTATGCAAATGTGTTAGTACCCATAACTATCCGTCTTTATGAACGGTTTAAGTTGGTTTAATTACCGGTGAGAACTGGGCAAGAAGGCTGGTCGTTACATTTCTTCTCCCCACTTTTACGTAGGTTGACGTGGGAAATTGGTTCTTTGTGCCCGTCAACCCCCAAGTGTAAGTTTAACAGTAAACTTGTAATCTGAATATTTAAAGTACAAAAACATAAAGGGATGCACAACATTTATAGTTGTTCGAATTAACGCCTACGTCCACTTCATAGCAATCGTTCATCATATATTTTTTGATTACAAAATTTGTACAAGTTCGGGCAATTTGCGTATACAAAGTTGTATGATTGAACAACAAATAGATTGTTAATTCTAAATTTTGACCGAAATGTCTTTCTTCTTGTTCGTTGAGTAAAAGTGTGTTGGTATGAGCAACAACGTCCAATAAATAGCATCAATGCCCAAGCCTCCATAAAAATCCAAGTGTACGTAAAAAAGCTGTAAACAAGTGTCTACAAGTCCAAAAAATATCCAAAGTTGCAAACAAGTGCCTATATTGGATCCAAGAAGCGTCCAAAAAGACCAAGAGAATCCCAAAAAATTGTAGGCATATGTTTATTTAACGTCTACAAGTTCAAAAGATGTCCCTAATTCATGAAGATGAAAATCATAGCCATCAATGATGCCTTAGTGCTCCAATTTCGTATGTCAAAGTGTAAGCAAGGTCCAAAAATTCCCACCTTTTTAAAATGCCAAGTGGGGGAGTATTTATGGATGAGGTTTAGAGGCATCATCCCGAATTTCGTATTCCAAGGTGATGCGAAATTCGTATTCCGAAAACTTATCCAAAAAACCAGTTACACTGAAAAATTCGAATTTTAGAGTCACCCAATTTTCGTATCCTAAAATAGCTTGATCCAACCAAGTTGCTCAGGCAAAAATGGTGGATTCGCACATGAAATCCTATTTGCAAAATCTGCTTGCCATTTTGCATCCCGACCTTGTGCCAAGATTTTCTATCCCGATACTATGATGCGCTCATGAGAATTTTCGCATCCCCTCCGATGAGATCCGATGTTTTCGAGTTGCCAGATCCTCTTAGCGAAATTCGTATCTGCGTTAAACCACGGTTTTTTTGTATTGCCAGACACGATGCAATCAAGCATATTTCGCATCCCAACATGATGTGAAATCTTGGTGATGATAAGTCCTATCAGAGCCGCGCTAATTCCTGAAGCGTGATCAGCCCACTACACGCAGTGGTTTTCCATGTTTTTGTTGTGCTGATCACTTGAAAATGACGTGCCAAATCATGAATTTTGCAAATTGGCATAATTTTGCCAAACGAGTCGCACAAGTGAATTTTAGTGATCCCGTCATGCCGATCAGCTGTTTTTTAGTACAGGAAACCTGAGTTTACCAAAATTCAAATATTTTCCTTCGACGAGTTTTACCACGTGATTGGACCGAAAACCTCTAGGATTTTGAGCTGATCGGACTGAGTCAATCATGTATTTTTACCATGCTGTATTTCCCAAGTTTATTAACGACTTTTCCAATCCAATAACGATGATGATGAAATTTCTATCCTTTTTCGAACTCGTCGCGACTTCGACCAAATCTCTTTGTGTTTTCCGACGACGTTATTAAGACTTGAGTGTGTCGTTAACCTTAATCTTGACGTGTGACTGGTTTGCCAAAGATTTGGTCTCATCGGGACTTCTTCTTAATTGTTATCAGAGTCATAACGCTTTTTCGACGAGCGATGTAAACAATAAACTGCTCAACAAACCTACCAGCCAAAGCATTCCAAGAAAGAAATGAATATGTTTCCAACTACCTAAACCACATAGCAGCAACGTACGTCTGTTACGTAAAGTGGAAAGCATTTTGCCATGACGTTATCCAAGATAGAGAGAACTTCCATGTGGTACACGTAGCGCATTAAGTCATCAAATAAGCAGTTGTATCATTCCGACCGTCATAAGCTTCCAATACTAGCAATTTGAAGTCTAGTGGGTTGCGAGAATTCTTGATATCTAGAGATAACGGACTGCGCGTAACACAATCCAATTTCGAAGAAAAGGCACTATCCAAGCATATCGACGAATAACATTCATGATTTGAGATCCATTACCAAGAGCAAACAACCGATTCAAAGTTTCCAAAGCGACAGTGGTACCTAGGGTTGTCAACGGATGCTTTCAAATACGAATAGTGTCATATCTGTATTCGTTTAATTTTCGGGTATCGGATATCCATATCCGCTTAATTTTCGGATACGGACGGATATTGATATTTATCCGCTCCACCAGTAACTAATAAATTTAAGAGTATAAATAAAAAGTTTGGATCAACATAAAGTATTTTATACAAATGTTTACATAAAAAACAGAAAAATAAAGAAATGTGATGATGAAACATTGTTTATACTAATATCCATAAGCATATCCAAAAATATGCCAAAATTAAATACTACAACTAGTATTTTTCACTAAAAATGGAAAAATATTATACTATAGTAACATTCAACAGATACGAAATAATTATTAACTCTATTTTTGTATTTTGAGTTGTATATATTATATCAATTAGCCGGACGGATATTTTTCGGATACGGATAGCACTATAACCATATCTGTATCGCTTTTTTGGATAATGTTGAATAACGAATAATTTTCATAATTTCGGATACGGATTCAGACAAATATCGGATATTTCAGGTATTTGTTGACAGCCCTAGTGGTGCCCGTATTGTTTTAGTCCATGTTAGCAACCAATTGATTTGCAAGAAGAACTTCTAGTTGAAACGTAACCTGAGGAGTCACATCGGGCGTAATTCTTACACCTGGAAGCATGGGAGTGCTACAATCCAAACCTATGCGCAAAGACGCTTGAACCACATTACCAATGCAGAAACCCGCGACTTGACCAACCAAAGCGTCACGGGTTGGAGCAATGTCGGGATTAGGGATGACCCCGAGTGTAGCGGGAATGACACCGGTCTAAGGATCGGTGTCAACATGCTGATTAGTTTGCGTTGTCGCCCCCAACTCCCATCGAAAATTATGAAGGATTGTTGACGAACCATCCGAAATTGAAGGATCTATTCGTGTGTTCCCTGCCTAATTTGGTGAATGATAATGTGCGAAACGGAGGCGAATTTGGGAGTTTGAGGCGAGGGATTGAGGAGTATCCGAGCCGGAGCAAGAGGTTCGGATCGATGAGGTTGAGGTGTAGTTTGTTTAAGGGTGGTCGATGGAGTCCCAGATTTACAGCCATTGATGAAGAGTGAAAATGCATAGATTGCTATGTTGAAATTGACTTTCCCTTTCCGTTTTAATTTATTTTGATTATTGGTCGTGTTCGTTTGGCTTTCAACGTTGTGTTCTGATGTAGTTGTTAATTGGTGTTAGTGTGATCTAAGTCTTTAAAGATCATTAATGTGTGTTAATTGCATTTATGTATAGTGATTAGAAGCAGAACATGCCATTATGTTTAATGAAGGATGGACTCTTCCTTGAGACTAAGATTGCTCTTTCAATGCAAGCAGATCGACTAACTAGAGATGTTTTTTCCCCATATTTAGGCTTTGTGTCAAAATACTTATATAGGTAGATAGCAGCGAGATTTTATTTAAGATTTGATTTCATTTATTAATTAACTTTTTATGAGTTTGAACCCAGGACTGATAATTTCATGTCAAAAACATCAACCAACTGAACGAATCACCGGATAACTTTGAACAATTGCCATTTTTTGAGTTCCCAACCATAAAGTCCCCAAACATCAACTCATCTTCAACCTCTACGCAACTCACATCAAGAAAATACAGCGAAAGGGTAGAAAAACAGGTAATTAGCATGTTTTATAAAAGCCGACTAAGACATACTACCCAACTGAAATGCAATTTTCAGTTGTTGGATTGCAGTCTGCATTATGCAAGCCAAAACGTTAATGTTGTCAGATTTTAAAAAGATGGCTATGTTGGTTAACTATTGATAAGTAACAAATATAGCCAAAATTTATTTTCACCTCAATTTCTTTTTTATTGTCCCTACTTTTACCTCTGTTGACGTGAGAAATTGGTTATTTGCGCACGTCAACTCCCAAGTGTAAGTTTAACAGTAAACTTGTAATCAAAATATAAAGTACGAGAAATGTAAAGGAACGTACAATTTTTATAATGGTTCAACACTAATGCCTATGTCTACTTCATAGTAATCATTCATCATATATTTGTCGATTACAAAGTTTGTATAAGTTCGGACAATTTGCTTATACAAAGTTGTATGATAGAACAACAAATAACTTGTTAATTCTAAACTTTGACATAAATGTCTTTCTTCTTCTTCGTTGAGTAAAAGTGTGTTGGTATGAATAGCAATGTCCAAGAAATAGCTTCAATGCCCAAGCGTCTGTAGATATCCAAGTGTATACAAAAAAGGCGTAGACAAGAGTCTACGAGTCCAAAAAATATCCAGAAGTTGCAGACAAGTGTCTATGGATCCAAGAAACGTCCAAAAAGACCATGAGAATCCCAAATTGTAGACAGATGCTTATGTAACGTCTACAAGTGCAAAATCCATGAAGATGATAATGTCAACCATTAATAATGTCTTAAAGCTCCAGTTCTGTATGCCAAAGTGTAGGCAAAGTCCAAAAATGTCTGCCTCTTTAAAATGCCAAGTAAGGGGGTATTTATGGATGAGCTTTAGAGGCATTATCCCGAATTTCGTATCCCGAGTAAGTGCGGAATTCGCATTCCAAAAACTTATCCAAAAAACCATGTTGCACTGAAAAATTCGAATTTCAGAGTCGCTCAATTTTCGCATCCCAAAATATCCTGATCCGACCAAGTTGCTCAAGCAAAAATGGTGGATTCGCATGTGAAATCTTGTTTGCCAAATACGCTTGCCATTTGGCGTCCTGGCCTTTCGCCAAGATTTTGTGTCCCAGTCCTGTGATGTGCACATGAAAATTTTCGCAACCCCACCGATGTTTTCTAGTCGCCAAATCTGTTTGGCAAAATTTGTATTTGTGCTAAGCCCGGTTTTTGTATCCCAATTTTTGTATTGCTAGACACGATGCGATCAAGCAGTTTGAACCCAGGACTCATAATTTCCTATCAAAAACATTAACCAGCTAAACGAATCATCAGATAACTTTGCCATTTGTTCAAGTTCCCAAACATCAAGTCCCCAAACATCAACTCATCTTCGACCTCCACGCAACCCACCACAACAAAACACAATGAAAGGGAAGAAAAAGAAAAGGTACTTGACATGTTTTATAAAAGCCGGCTAGCTAAGACATACCATGCAAGTGAAATGCAATTTTTAGTTGTTGAATTGCAGTCCGCATTATGCAAGCCAAAAAGTTAATGTTGTCGGATTTTAGAAAAATGGCTATGTTGGTTAACTATAGATAAGTAAATAATATAGTCCAAAATTTATTTTCACTTCTATTTCTTCTTTATTGTCTTCACTTTTACCTCTGTTAACGTGGGAAATTGGTTGTTTGCGCACGTCAACACCCGAAGTGTAAGTTTAACAGTAAACTTGTAATCTAAATATAAAGTACGAGAAATGTAAAGGAACACACAATTTTTATAGTGGCATGACATTAACGCCTACGTCTACCTCAAAGTAATCATTCATCATCTATTTGTCAATTATAATGTTTGTATAAGTTCGGAAAATTTGCATATACAAAGTTGTATGATAGAACAATAAATAACTTGTTAATTCTAAACTTTGACCGAAATGTCTTTCTTCTTCTTTGTTGAGTAAAAGTGTGTTGGTATGAACAACAATGTCCAAGAAATAGCTTCAATGCCCAAGCATCCGTAGAAATCCAAGTGTATGCAAAAAATGTGTAGACAAGCATCTACGAGTCCAAGAAATATCCAAAAGTTGCAGACAAGTGTCTATGGATCCAAGAAACACCCAAAAAGACCAAGAGAATCCCAAAAAATTGTAGACAAACGCTTGTAATGTCTATAAGTCCAAAAGCCATGAAGATGACAAGACAACCATTAATGATGTCCTAAAGCTCCAATTCTGTATGCCAAAGTGTAGGCAAAGTCCAAAAATTCCCGCCTCTTTATAGTGCTAAGTAAGGAGGTATTTATGGATGAGGTTTAGAGGCATCATTCCGAATTTCGTATCCCGAGTAGATGCAGAATTCGCGTTCCAAAAACTTATCCAAAAAACCATGTTACACTAAAAAAATTGAATTTCGAAAGTGCTCAATTTTCGCATTCCAAAATAGCCTAATCCAACCTAGTTGCTCAAGCAAAAATGGTGGATTCGCATGTGGAATCCTGTTTTCCAAATTCGCTTGCCATTTGGCATCCCAGCCTTTTGCCATCCCGATCCTATGATGCGCGCATGAGAATTCTCGCAACCCCTCTGATGTTTTCTATTTGCCAGATCTGCTTGGCAAAATTTGTATCTGTGCCAAGCCCCGGTTTTTGTATTGCCAGACATGATGCGATCAAGCAGATTTTCCATCCCGACCTGATGCGAAATCTGTGTGATGCGAAATCCCACCAAAGCCATGCTAAATCATGAAGCGCAATCAACCCTATACACGCACGTGATTTTCCACGTTTTTACTGTGCTGATCACTTGAAAATGACATGCCAAATCTTGAGTTTTGCAAAGCGGTAGATTTTTGTCAAATGAGTTGCACAGGTGAATTTTTAGTGATCGTGCAATACCGATCAGCTGTTTTAATGCGTGAACCAGAATTTACTAAAATCCAAATATTTTCCTTCGACGAGTTTTGCCACGTAATTGGACCAAAGTGCTCTAGGATTTTGAGCTGACCAGACTAAGTCGATCATGTATTTTTACCATGCTAGATTTTCCAAGTTTATTAGCGACTTTTCAAATCCAATAATGACAATTTCAGGAATCGACGAAATTTCCAACATTTTCCATACCCGTCGCGACTTCGACCAATTTGCTTTGTGTTTTTCGACGACGTTCTTGAAATTTGAGCACGTCGTTGGTCATAATCTTGACATGTGACTGCTTTACCAAAATTTTGGTATCGCCGGACTTCTTCTTAATTGTTATCAGAGTCATAACGCTTTTTGGACGAGCAATGTGAACTCTAAACTGCTCAACAAACCTATCAGCCAAAACATTCCAAGAATGAAATGAATCCGTTACCAACTGCCTGAACCACATAGCAGTAGTGTCTGCCGAGTAAAGCAAAAAGCACTTTGCCATGACATTATCCGAGATAGAGAGAACTTCCATGTGGTGCACGTAGCGCATCAAGTCATAAAATAAGCAGTCATATCATTCCGACCATCATAAGCTTCCAATAACAGAAATTTGAAGTCCACTATGTTGCGAGAAATCCTGATATCTAGAGAGAACTGACGACGCGTAACACAATCCAAATTCGAAGAAGAGGCGCTACCTCGAGTATATCGATGAATAACATCCGTGATTTAGTATCCATTACCAAGAACAAACAGCTGATTCCAGTTATCCAAAGTAACAGTGGTGCCCCCATTTTTTTAGTCCATGTTAGCAACTGGTTGATTTGCCAGAAGAACTTTTAATTGAATCCTAACCTGAGGAGTCGCATCGGCAGAATCTTTACTCCTGGAACCGTGGGAGCGCTACCATCCAAACCTATGTGTAAATGCGCTTGAACCACATTACCAATGCGGAAAATCACAACTTGACCAACCAAAGCATCATCGGTTGGAGCGATGTCGGGATTAGAGGTACCCCCGAGTGTAGCGGGAACAACACTGGTCTGAGGATCGGCGTCGCCCTGCTGATTAGTTTGTGAGTTTCCCCAAGTCCCGAGTGTTGCTTGTAGAATATTAGTGCTTGTCCCAATAATGTATGTCTAGCCTGTCGGCCTTTCAGTACTTCTAAGTCTAGCCTCAATCAAAGTGAGAAAACTAGTAATCGCTTGCTCATGTCGCTCATGTCGAGCGTTCAAATCCCTAGCCAAATCTTTAATGATTTCATCCACATCCTCTCGAATAACAAAGTTCAAGGGATTCCCAGTCGAAGAAAGTTCTTGACTTCCTTCACCTTCAGCCTCAAAAATAGCATCTTTCTTCTTATGTTTAACCATGATGAAAAGCGAGCGAAGTCTATTCCGAAACAAAGTCGAACCCGAAATCCGAAACCAAATTCAAAAACTAAAACCAAACCCGAAGACAAAAGTCGAGAATCAAATCCGAGAACAAAGATCAAAGACGAAGTCGAAGCTATGCGGCACCTTCCTGGCATGCCAAAATGTTGACGTCGAAAAATGGTTATTTACGAATGCCAACCGCCAAGTGTAAGTTTAGAAGTAAACCTATAATTTGAATATCCAAAGTACAAGAAATGTAAAGGGACCCACAACATTTATAGTAGTTGGCACTGCACTAACGCTTACGTCCACTACATAGTAATCATTTATTATATATTTGTTGATTACTAAGTCTGCACAAGTTCGGACAATTTGCATATACAAAGTTGTATAACAAAACAAGAAATAGCTAGTTAAT
The DNA here is from genome assembly GCA_030737875.1 of Allium sativum. Lineage (NCBI taxonomy): Eukaryota > Viridiplantae > Streptophyta > Magnoliopsida > Asparagales > Amaryllidaceae > Allium > Allium sativum. The sequence continues at coordinate 667,258,017 of CM060924.1, forward strand.
TCTAAACTTTGACCGAATTGCCTTTTTTCTTCTTTGCTGAGTGAAAGTTTGTTGGTATAAGCAACAACGTCCAAGAAGTAGCTTCAATTTCCAAACTTCTACAGAAATCCAAGTGTCTGCAAAAAGAATATAGACAAGCGTCTACGAATCCAACAAATATCCAAAAGTTGCAGATAAGCGTCTATGGATCCAAGAAATGTCCAAAAAGTCCAAGAGAATCCCAAAAATTTATAGACAAACACTTATGTGTCATTTACAAGTTCAAAAGATATCCAACAGTCACGAAGATGATGACGACATCCAATAATGATGCCTTTTATCTCCGTATGCCAAAGTGTAGGAACGATTCAAAATTGCCCACTTTAGAATGCTAAGCAAGGGGGTATTTATACGTGTGGTTTGGAGGCATCAGCCGGAATTTCGTACCTCAAGGGGATGCGAAATTTGCTTCCCAAAAACTTAGCCAAAAAATCATGTTGCACTGAAAAAGTCAAATCCCAAAGTCATTGAATTTTCGCCTCCCAAAATAGTTTGATTCGGCTGAGTTGCTCAGGAAAATATGGTGGATCCACATGTAAAATAATGTTTACCAAATCTGCTTGCCATTTCGCATCACAGCCTTGTGCCAAGATTTCATATCCCAATCCCATGATGCGCGCACATGAGAATTTTTGCATCCCCTTCGATGCGATCCGATGTTTTCAAGTTGCCTGATCCGCTTGACAAAATTCGTATATGTGCCAAGCCCCAGTTTTCATATCCTAGTTTTCGCCTTGCCAGACATGATGCGATCAGGCAGATTTCGTATCCCAGCATGATGTGAAATCTCGAGGATGCGAAATCCCCCCAAAGCCATGCCAAATCCTGAAGCGTGAACAGCCTGATGTCCGCACGTGATTTTGCACGTTTTTGCTGTGTTATCACTTGAAAATGACCTGCAAATCATGAATTTCGGCGAAGTGCCAGATTTTTGCCAAACAAGTTGCACAAGTGATTTTTAGTGATCGTGTCATACCGATCAACTATTTTTGAGTGCGCGAAACCAGAATTTACCAAAATTTAAATATTTTTCTTTGACGAGTTTTGCCACGTGATCGGACTGAAGTGCTCAAAGATTTTGAGCTGATCGGACCAAGTTGATCACATATTTTTACCATGCCTGATTTTCCAAAGGAAAGCCCGTATTGCTTTGAGAACAAGACAAATCGGAACACAAACAGAAGAACATTTCATTGCTATTTACAACAATTACATTAGAGTACAAGAATATTCAGAGTATGAATAAATATTACATAGAAAAATATTATAGATTAAAATACATAGCAGTGGAAGTAAAATGTATAAATACAATGCGTAGCGGAAAATACAATAACTAGCACAACTGAATGAGATACACGGATATATAGCATTCCGAATATAGCTCCAGCTGTAAATCCAGGATCCTGTATAAATAAATCTGCAAAACCAAAACAACTAGCTGCCTGTGTGGAAAATAGGGGCACTCAAAGTTTAGGTTAAAACATTAAACTCCAGGTCAGACATGGGACTGGTGTGAGAACTAAAACAGTTATTTAAATCTTTTACTTTCCAAATAAGGTAAATCAAGGGACCACGCCGTATAACACGGAACGGGTTTACCCCCAAGAATACCAGTGCCTAAAACATACAACGCAGTGCTAAATAAAGATAAATGAAGCTATTATAAGACTCAAGTCCCATCACACAATGCAACGCAAGCTGGAAGATAGAGTTTTACCTTATAGTAGCCAAATATGCTTGGTATGTTTTAAAACAAATCTTTTATTGTTACTATAAGTGAAGAAATCAACTTCAAACATAAATGTATCAATCATAGATGACATGGGTACCATATATCATGTCGCCATACTATGCTCTACAATCAAAACCGCAAAATTTCATATTTGGAAGTTTGGATTTCCATCATGTTTGCCCCTGATCTGAAAGATCTATCGTGTAGTGCATTTCCTAACTACTTACGTCATAGGCATGCGAAAATGCCGTAATACACATCCACACTATCCAAGAAACAAGTTATGCGGCTTACGTCCAAGCATTGGAAAACATCGCTAACTCTATCCATCTAGGAATCGGGGGGATGTGCCCTATCCGTACTGGTGTGGGGCGACCACACCCAGTATCACCTCGGTCGACCGAATCCATGACAACCCGTGGGGTGTCTATCCTCATCTCTAAAGCATACTGATCTAACCATCAGTTTGCCACCATACCGGTGTGTGAGGCTCGCGAATTAACGCTAAAAAGGTGTGCTATATTAAAGTTGTGCTTTGATCATCATTCACCAAACTTTGCTTTTCAACAAAAGTTTGGATCACTACATCTCAGATGCCACACTATCAACCCATACCGTACCACTGATTTCTGCCGATATATAACCTCTAAGCTCGTACGTCTCAGAGAAGGGTGTTAAGCAAGAGAATAAATTCTCCACCACCAAACAGATATATATTTAGCAAAGATCAACAAATACACTATAAAGGAATACAATGTCAGATACACTATCCATTTACAAGTCCGTTCTAGGTCTGAACGAAACCGGAGGCACCTTATTCCTTGTCCCGTATGTCCAATACAGGAGAGAGGCCCTCGCATATCCTTACAGTCAACAAGTACGTCCGGACGGCTACTACTGTAGCCCTTTCAAGGTAGCTACTCCAATCATGAGCAACAGTAGCAACCCATCCATTCGATGCGAAGATTGTTGGTCTTGCACCGTCTTCAACCTCTTCGACTTTTCGTCGTATCAGTTATTCAGAATGGGTTAAACCCGGTCTTTCCGAACAACTCGTGTATCTTATAATCAAGTGCTATAACAACACATCATACGTCTCATTCCAATCCAGAATATTCTTTTATTCAAATAATATATTCCTTTGGGAAAGGTTCCCATTAATTTTATCAAAGATAAATTCTTTAATTTTATTCTTTAATCTTCCTTTGAATATCATTTCTAAACCAAATTAAGGTTTATCAACTAGTCGGGATTAGCACACCTTAACGAAGTAATCATTTCTTTTATTTTCCCAATCCCAACCTATTCATCCCATGGAGCAAAATGGTAACACTCCATATCTAACACCACTATGTTATCGGTAAAAATTAATTACCATTTCATGTTCAAATCTAATTAAAGATTTAACTATCGCTTGGAGCAAAACTGGTGATACTCCATTCTCGGTCATTTTCTTGAATTGATAATTTTATCACATTCACTTTTCAATCTAATCAAAGATTAATTAAAACTCCATTTAGTTTTAATCTTCCCAAAAATCAATATTAATGATTATTGAAAGCTAAGAAATTAATCTTATCTTTAACTGGGTTTAAGAACAGTGTTACTGAAGACACCATTCCATCGGTCTCTAACCGTAAATTAGTAAGAGAATAATTCTCGAAGTTTAGTCCCAAAGGCCGAAACCAACATCAGATCAATACCCAGGAAACCATTCGACTTAGCTAATCTCCAGTTAGTTTCTATTTTTTTTAACTCCTTTGGGTTTAGGAAAAGCATTTTTAAAGATACGATTCACGACAAACCCAAAATTAAATTAAATTCAATTCCAATTAAATATTAATTAATTGGTAAACCTCATTAAATCTTAATAAAAAGATTTAATCTTTTCTCAACTGGGTTTAAGAACAGTGTTAGTGAAGACTCCGTTCATGACCAACCCAAAATCCCATTTGATATTAAATACAAGGCTCTGAATAGAAAATATATCGGCTTATATTCAATATCAAATTCTAAAACCAACAAATATCATACTAGAATAACTATATATATGTCTTCCAAATTCCTCCACAATATCCGTATAATCACGGAATCCAATTTCGAATATTCCGAAGATAATTTTGATTCAAATCCATTCTAATTTATTTATTGGAAAATTTTTGGATATTTTAAAACCATTTTCAAATCCAATTTATTTATTTCTAAAAATAAATAAATTATTTTTCTAGTTAATAACTAGTTCATTTTGATTAAAATATATTTTTATTCTTTCAAAACTGGAAATTTTCATCCAAAATCTTTTCAAATCATCTATTATGATTTACATAATTTTTCCATGTTTTTAATAATTTTATTATCGTCCGTACAGTCAGTTTCCAATAACGACCACCGAACTGCATCCATAGCAACCTTTTCTGAAATTGATTTGGACATATCTCCAAATCTAACCATTGGATTTCAAATATCTTGTGTTGATTGGAAATCTCTTTTCGATATGAGCCCAACGGTTCCGGTTTTAGGAGAATCCAACAGTTAGATCTCCCGTAACGTCCATTTGAAGTTAATGGTCAAAATTCGTAAGCTGCCGCTGCGCGGCGCTTTCTATTCAGGCCATTATAATATATATATATATATATATTATATATTTCATTGATTTTCATATAAAATGAATTTTATAGATCATTTAAATTCGTTTTTAAAATGATTTCCACTTCCATTTCATTTTGAAATCAAAACTGAATATTCCCTTATAAATTCGCTTTAAATTCATTTCAAAACGATTTCAATTTTACTTTCAAATTCGAATCCAATTTGAATATTCCATTATAAATTCGTTTTAGATTCATTTCATAATGATTTCAATTCTATTTTCAAATTCAAATCAAAATTGAATATTCTATTACAAATTCGTTTTAAGTTCATTTCAAAACGATTTCAATTCAATACGATTTTCAATTCCATTTCAATTCAATTCGATTTTCAATTCCATTTCAATTTGATTTGATTTTCAAATTCAAATCAATTGAATATTCTTTATATTAATTCATTTTAAAACGATTTCAATTTGATTTTCAAATTTAAATCAAAATTTAATTTTCCCTATCATTTCAATATTAAAATGATTATATTTTCAAAATATCAGATTTTGAAATCACTTTCCGATATTCATTATAAAATGAATAAAATCGACAAAATTCCCGTTCATGTTAAAATGGCATTTAACTACTTAACACGACTTCACATTTCAATATTTACTGAATATTATTTTAAAATGTTCGTTAATTCTGAACTGGAATCAAACTCAATCAATTACCATATAATTTTATTTATATGGATTTCATACATCGTGTGTATACAACAATAACGATAAAACAATCATCAAAAATTCAAACCACATCCAGTGTGCATTCTACAACTGTATAAGCGTTAAAATAAATAATTAACACTTATATAGCCTGTCAACCCATCGATTGACATACCACCAATTATTGGGACCAGTGTATGTCAAATATTATCCAAATACCCGTGTGGGGTTTTCAAACAACAAACACTGTTTATTATTTGTGCAATTGGGCGATGTATGAAAATTATCATCCCAATCCATATCAGATAAATAAGTGTACATAAACAAACCGTCGGTTGGTAAATAAATATTCGTTTTATTTTTATTTCACAATAATTTATAATTTATTTTATATAAATAATTTTTACATACAATAATATTAATAAATGACAATCACAATCAATTTCTACATCACAATACAATCAAAAAAGTCGTCCATGGTCTATGGACGACGGGGAGAAGTTCATATGTGCAGTTATAAAATAATTTAAATAACTGTACAAAAATAATAGTGAGAAATTCTCATCTCGGATCTTTTATTTCTGAATTCAGTACTGTTTTGATTTTGAATTTGCCACAATTTCTAGTCAGCTCCATTTCTGTTCTAGCCTATTCTGAAATGTAGATCTTGTTGTCACGGTTTCAATGCAAGTTGTTTGGTTGGATTCTGTCACCATTTGAAAATGTTATGACTATTTAAACCTTGAACATTTAATAAGTAATTAATTTACACTAATCAACAATTAATTAAGGAGTTAATCACCATCTTCCTCTTTCAATATTTACTCCAGCGAAATAAAAACGAACCCATCGATTTCAATCTTTGATCGCCGCTCGTCACCGTGGCCATCGGAAGCCGATCTCCACCCCTCCCCCGACGCGCTTACGCCATCGCCACCTCCGCCCCAAACGTGGTGCAGCTCTCGCGCCCCCGTGGATGCCGGAAAACACCACCAAAGTCCAGTCCTTTCCCTCGGAATTCCTCCCAATTCCCTTAATTAAAACCAGTCTTAGCTACTTATCATGTAGATCTCACTGAGACAAATCGTTTTTGCTTTATAACTTTTACAAATTGATGATCCAATTTGAAGATCAGAGAGGATTTAATTTTGAATGATAATCACCCTTCGTTAGAAGCCGATGGTGGCTTGGGCAAAAGTAAATTAGGGTTTTAATTTTCTAGGCAATTTATATAAAATTTTGATATTATTAAATTCTAATAATACTTGCTTACCGCTCCGAACTCCAAATCAAACCCAACGACTGTCGTCCCTAGCCAAATACACCCATTCCGGACACAATGGAATATGTTTCCTAAGTCAATTCGACCGTTACGGTCATTTTCCTTTAAATTAAAATATAAATCAATATATATTACATTTAAACGTACATTTTAATTTACCGAGTCCACATACTGACTCTAAAAATTCCCGAAAAATAAATCTAGCTATGTTTTGACTATATGGTCCTAACAAAACTAATTTTGCCGAATTTGGAGATTGTTTGAAAAATGTCCATTTTCTGGTCGATCCAATTCGAATTTAAATTACCAAACACATTTTCTTTTGCCACGCTCACATATTGATTCCAAAAATTAAGAAAATTGGAACCTAGCAATAACTTGATATTGCAGATCCAACAAAAGTGGTTTCGTCGAAAACGGAGGTCGTTTGGAAAATGGCAACTTCTAAGGGCTATATTTCCATAACGACTATTCTGAATTTTCAACTGGGAATAACTTTTGATTCACGCTATGAAATTTCAATTTTTCGGATTTGTTAGAAAGATATTTTCAAACAGATTCAAATATTTTTGATTTCACTAAAATTCGGTTTATTTTGAATCTTGTACATTCATTTGAAATTTGAAAACGAATTTTCAAACTACCGCGCCATTTCCAATTCTTTTAAAATTAAATTAAATATTTATATTCTGACTTCGATTTAAATAAATTTATACATTCTAATTCTATTCAAAATAAATTTTTAGTTGTTATTATTTAAAATAAATCACTCTAAATATTCAAAATTCATTAAAATAGCCAAAATAGAAATTTTAAATTGGTTCTGATTTTCCGGGTTGTTACACAAAAAGTCCAAGAGAATCCCAAAAAGTTATAGACAAACATTTATGTGACGTTTACAAGTTCAAAAGATGTCCAACATTCACGAAGATGATGATGACATCCAATAATGATGCCTTTTAGCTCCGTATGCCAAAGTGTTGGCACGATTCAAAATTACCCACTTTAGAATGCCAAGCAAGGGGTATTTATATGTGTGGTTTGGAGGCATCAACCATAATTTTGTATCTCAAGGGGATGAGAAATTCGCATCCCGAAAACTTAGCCAAAAAATCATATTGTACTGAAAAAGTCATATCCCAAAGTCATTGAATTTTCGCATCCCAAAATAGTTTGATTCGGCTGATGTCCAACCAACACGGGACGGTCGTCAAAGAATGGAATGGTAAGAAATTTGAACTTAACAGTGGATTAACAAAGAACCTATAGAATGTATCATAGTGCATGGAATAAAATATAATAATAACATACTTTGACATAGAACAGGGGAGACAGTGCATAAGCTGAAAAATAAACATCATAGCAGCGGAAAATCCAAATACAGCTTATGTTCCATAACCATTATTACAACTTTAAAATACTATCTCTAAAGCAAAAGAAAGGAAAGGTACACTACTAATGCCCAAAGCAGTGACTATCACAACACAAGAAGAATATATGTAGATAATATGTAGGAGCCTCCTACTCATCTCCCGTACAACTACTCGTGCATACCACCTAACCTTTCTCTAGTTTGCTCGTTTAAGAGCACCTAGAGTAATAAGAAGAGACATAAAAATCTGAGTCAGACAAAAGTATGGTATGAGCGATAAGCAGCAAAACAGAATAATAACAGGTATACTAAACCATACCTGAACCTGGACTTGCAACCAAAGAGTTAGCACAACATACCGTACAATACTCGAAGGTTCCACTAACATATGGTATAATAAATACGGGGGTGGGGTGTGCATGAAATAGTGATGTCAAACAATCAAGCATAGCAACCATCCTCACAACTCTCACTCAGTGTGTAAAGAATACGATATCCACTACTTTAATCACCCAAATCCTTGTTATGATCACTCTGCCCCATCGAGTCATGGTGACTCCACTTCACTGATCCACAGCCACTAGACCTTGCTATGTCCACTCTTCCCGATGAAGTCATAATAACTACACTGCACTGGTTCATAGCCATGCTATGATCACTCTGCCCCATGGAGTAGTAACTACCCTACTGCACTGATACGTAGCCTAACATCCGTCTTAGTGGTGAATCAAAGCTATAGACGTCGATAACCCCTTAGCACACGTCCTGCAGCAAAGTCCAATCATGAAGTCAACTCGTTGGCTCCCAACCGGATCCTGAGTGCAAACTCCCTACTTGGACTACCTTTGCATCTCGGGTTTTGGTCATCACTGGATCGGTCTTCATTTGTACATAGCTCATGCCACGCGTCCAAGCTCCCTGTTCGGTTCGCAGTCACCACTCGGGTTCGAATCGGATCGCGCCATACGGATCGGGTCGGGATTCTCCACTTCGTAGCCACCAAGTGATTCGGTTCGTACCACCCTCTCTGGATCGGTTCGGGTCGTGGCTACTCATCCGGGTCGGGTCGTGGTTTGGTGCTACGATTCGTGATCTCCTTTGGCCATCAGCTCGTGGAAGGAGTTCGGGTCGAGTGACGCGGTTCAGATCAGGGTCCTCCATTTTCTCATGGTTGAGTCCTCATCGGTTCGTGGTGTCCTTGTCACGAGCAGTTCAGGGTCAGGTAGTGCTCCACGATCGGTTCGGTTCGGAAGGGGGCGATCCGATCCGGTCGTTTGCATATTTTCCTACAACTCTTCCAGCGACTATTTTATGTCATACGATGGCGTTTGCGACTATTCTAACTCTTCCAATCAATCACAAAGCATACCATACAGTCATAGCAACATGTATAATCAACCACAAACACCAAAACAATAGTATGATAGGTTAAAACGGATCAAACATAGCCAAAATCTCATATTTTCCCTTAAGCATGTTTAAGCAAAACTAATGATAAGATTAGTAAAACTTAACCAAACTAACCCAAATTTCTAACAGAGGTCTAAAATAATAAAATTTATAAATATTTTTCCAGAATTTAATCATGTTTAAATTTGCTAATTAACACTAATTACCCTTAATTAAACATAATTAGTGAGGAACTATGCAAATCACTCACCTTAGCTACAAACGAAATACCAGATCTGAAATTATCCTCTGTTTGGCATTGATCCCAAGGCTATACAGCAGTTCTAACCTTGCTTTGGTGCTATTTCCCTTTGATTTGATGTTGCTATACTTAATCTTCAATTAGAAAGTGGTTTGAGGTGTTTTAGATGTTGGAGGTCATTACTAAGTTGAGAGGGATGATAAGTGGCGGCTGAAAAATGAGAAAATGGTGTTCTCTAAACCGTAACAGCCCTTAAATACTACAAATCCCGAAATCCCCCTCTGGGCCTAGATGTTAATTACCCAATTAAGCCCGGTTAAGCTGTTTTTCGCCTTCTAAACCTTGTTTCAGCCATATCTCCCAACCGGTGAGTCCGTTTGGATAATGTGGCCAAACCACGGAAAGGTAAACCATCATCCGGACCTAATGGAAGTAGTTTCAGGTCAAACTCCTTTCCAATCAAAAGTTATAGCCAAAACAAGATCAGCTAGGGGCAAAACGGTCATTTAAAAATTGGCAAAAGTCATGAACGTGGGAAATGACCCCAATAGTCGTCTCCCAAAGTTACATGGCTATACGATTTCGTATGAGATAGAAATAAATATTCTACGATCCTTCGATGCGTAGAATACGTGTCGTTACACTCCCCCCCTCCCCTTAACGAATTTCGCCCTCGAAATTCGTTAACTAAGAAACAAGCAAAGGATCCCGCATGCCTACCAATCATTAACAAAACAATAAAGCATACAAAACAACACAACAAACCTATCCTAGCATGCGATTTACTAACAAGGGAGTACTATACCGATATAAAAACCTTACCAAGCAAAGAGTTCTGGATACTTCCTCCTTATTTCCTCCCCTGTTTCCCAAGTACAGTCTTCCTCATCATCACCCCACTGAACTTTGACTAGTTTCACCGCCTTCCTTTGAAGCTGCTTCGTATTGTTCCCAACAATACGCATAGGCCTATGACTCCCAGTGGCCTCGGGTTCAACCTCGATATCGTCCAACTGATCCGGTGAAATAGTCATATCGGGGTCGTGCACGAATTTCCTTAACTGGGAAACATGAAATACGTTATGAACTCCTGCCATCTTCTATGGTAATTCAACTTTATATGTCAAATTCCCAATTTGCTCGAGAACTGGGAATGGTCCAATAAATCTTGGTTTTAACTTGCCTCTCCTACCAAATCGTATCACGCTCTTTAACGGAGAAATCTTGACAAAAACCAAGTCGCCAATGGAGAACATTAAATCCTTTCGCCTCTTATTAGCATAACTCTTCTGCCTTTCTTGATCAGCCTTCATTCGTTGTTGAATGATCTTAACCTTATATAAAGTTTCTCTTATCACATCTGGTCCAAGAAAAAACTTCTCACCAGTTTCTAGCCAACATGTCGGTGAGTTGCATGGTCTTCTGTACAAAGCTTCAAATGGAGTCATACCAATACTGGATTGATAAATATTATTATATGCAAACTCTACTAGATGTAAATGGTCATCCCATGATCCACCAAAATCCAATATGCAAGCTCTCAAGTGATCTTCTAACACTTGATTCACCCTCTCTGTCTGACTGTCGGTTTGAGGATGATACGCTGTACTGAGATGTAATTCTGATCCTAACGCCTCTTATAAGCTCTTCCAAACCCACTAGTAAACAACGGGTCTCGGTCACTCACAATGCTTTTAGGTACTCCACGAAATCTCACTACCCATTTCATATATAGCTCAGCTAACTTAGCTGTCGTTCTATTCGACTTGACGGGTATAAATCTTGCACTTTTGATCAATCGGTCCACAATCACCCAAATGCTATCATGGCCCGACCTAGTCCTTGGTAACCCATCAATGAAATCCATTGAGACCTGTTCCCATTTCCATTCTGGAACTTCTAATGGTTGCAATAAACCACTAGGCTTCTTTTGCTCATCTTTAACTAGGTGGAAATTCATGCATTTGGATATAAACTTCCCAACGTATCTTTTCATCCCTTCCCAGTAGTAGATTTGCTTCATGTCTCGATACATATTGTTACCACCGGGGTGTATAGTTAGTTTTGAGTGATGACATTCTCTAAGCACTTCATCTCTCAATCCCTTGACATTGGGCACAACTAATCTTCCATTCTTTCTAAGCCATCCATCTCGATCAAGCCTATAATTGTTCATCTCTTCACCGATTCCCATCTCTAACTTTGAGATGATTTCCAACAGGTTAGGATCGTCCCTTTAGCTGGAACCAATCCGCTCAATCAAAGTGGATCTGATCGTCAAACTTGCTAACATTTCTGGATCCAATTCGCATTTTGGTATGAAATCATACCCAGTGATGTACTCCAGTTGCTTCCATTCCAGAAACATAGCCTCTAGACTGGCATGTCTTCTACTCAATGCATCAGCTACCATATTGCTCTTTCCTGGTGTGTATGCGATATCGAAATCGTAGGAAGCCACGAATTCTAACCATCTTTGTTGTCGGAGATTTAGATCCTTCTGAGAGGAAAGAAATTTTAACGATTTATGATCGGTAAACAACTCGAATCTTTCTCCCAAGAGATAATGTCTCCGCATCATCAATGCGAACACGATCACTGCCAATTCCAAATCATGGGTAGTATATCTTTTCTCATGCGGTTTCAGTTGCCGGTTAGCATAAGCTACAACCCTACCTCCTTGCATCAATACAACACCTAGTCCGGTACCACAGGCATCTGTGTATACCGTCATCTCTTCATTCCCTTTAGGATGAATAACACTGGTGCACATGCCAACTTTTCCTTTAGACTCTTAAATGCATTCTCGCACTTTTTGTCCCAGACGAAAGCTTGATTCTTCTTGGTCAACTGAGTCAATGGTGCTGATATCTTGGAAAAGTCTTGGATGAACTTACGACAATACCTAGCTAATCTCAAGAAACTTTTTACGTCTACTGTATTCTTGGGTGTAGACCAATCTTGTACCGTAGCCACCTTCGCAGGATCCACGGCAATACCATTCTCTGAAACAACATGGCCCAAGAATCTCACCTCCCTTCTCCAGAAGTGACACTTAGAAAACTTTGCTTTCAATGGGTGTTTTCTCAACACCTCCATCACCATCCTCAAGTGTTCCTTGTGTTCTTCCTCTACCCTCAAATAAACAAGCATATCGTCCACGAACACAAGAATAAACTTATTCAACTAATCTCTGAATACCCTATTCATAAGATCCACAAATTATGTCGGTGCATTGGTCAACCCGAATGGCATGACCAACCAATCATAGAATCCAAACGGTGTCCGAAAGGCCGTTTTAGCTATACTCTCAGCTTCCACTCTAAGCTAATTAAAACCTGTTGCGAGTTCCAACTGGGAGAACACTCTCGCGCCACTCAACTGATCAAACAATTCATCTATCCGTGGTAGAGGTTACTTATTCTTTCTCGTCACCTTATTCAACACGCGGTAGTAAACACACAATCGAAGGGAACCATCTGCCTTGGTAGCAAACACAACTGGTGCTGCCCACTCAAAAACACTTCTTCTGATAAATCCCTTCTTCAAAAGATCGCTTACTTGCACCCCGAGCTCTGGCTGCTCCCTTGGTTCCATACGATGAAGTGGCATCACTATAGGTCTGGCATCTTTCACTAAATCAATACGGAACTCAATCTCTTGGTGTGATGGAAGTCCGGTCACTTCCTCGAAGATGTCCGGATACTGGTCAGCCACGGGCACATCTGACAACTCTTCATGCAGGATGTTGAGGGAATTTAGAAAACTAGCCATTATCCTATCACTAAGTAAACCACCAAACACTACCCTCCGCCCATCATCCGCTCTAACTGTCACCAAAAGCCCTCACAGTCTACCACCTTCCCATATCCTTGGAGCCAGTCGACTCCCAAAATAATACCAAACCCAGTAAAGCCTGAAACAAAGCAATCAAAAACAAATATGCATCCATGACTCGATAAGACCACATTACGACAAATCATGCTAAGGCTAGTCGAACCACCAATCGGGTTCGTTACCGCTAAAGGTCTATCAACTATCTCGGGTTCCAATCCCAACCTATCTACCAGGTCAGTAGATATGAAGGAACGGGAAGCTCCGGTATCAAACAATACTCGAACAGGAACATCATAAATAGAAAGCATACCTTGAATGGCGACATTCTTTCCTTTCTCCGTAGTAGTTGGGGCATTCGATGAAGAAGGAGCAGCATTGATAACATATGCTTTCACAATCTGCTTTTCTTTACGGGGTTGCGGACATTTATCCTTGTGATGTCCCACTTGGCCACAGTTGAAGCACTTCCTATCCGCTGGCTTGGCCCAACATTTTTTAGCATAGTGGCCCTTCTTACCACAACTGAAGCACTCAACATCTTTCTTGTTCTTTTTCTTCTAGCCATCCTTGGTCTAATTCTGCTTTCTCTTATTCTGAGAACCATTCTTGCCTCCACCGCTTGCTTGCGGCTTTGGCTCTTCTGTGGATGCAACCTCAGTCTTCGACTTAGGGTATAGACTCTCTAATCTCAAAGCTTTTCCCACAATCAATTCAAACGTCTCATCGACATGGTTTATAAGCCTTTCCCCCAAGTACTGATCTAAGCCTATTATGAACTTTTCATTTTTCTTCTCGGCAGTATCAATAAGGGATAATCCATATTTCGATAGAGTATCGAACTCTGCAATGTACTCCGAGGCTGCCCTACCATTCTGCTTAAGCTCCAGAAATTTCCTAAAAAAACTCTGATTTCTGAGCAACTGGGATAAACTTATCGCTAAAGCGGGTCTTGAACTGATCCCAAGTAACTTGATCCTCTGGAATAGCTGCCTTAATAGCTTTCCACCAATTCATCGCCCGTCCTTACAGCTGACGGGATGCTAACTTCCTCTTCATCGCATCCTCGATACCCAAGTCTTTGAATATACGCTCACAGCTATCCAAGCAATCCTGAACTACTGTAGCCGATTCCGTTCCGTGGAATGGCTTTCCACCAAGACTAGTGTAATCCTTGCAAAGCTTGGCGAAGTCGGCTCTAGGCGCCTGCACCGCTGCATCACCACCATTTGCAGCATTGGGAACTGCTCCTTGCACGTTTCTAAGCATCTCTCTCATGAAGTCAGTGAACATAGTCCTCATATCAGGAGCATTCCCATTATTAGCTCCTCTACCAGCACCCCTCGTATATCGGTTCATCATTCAATCTGTAAAGAGAAACGATAAACCATCCTCTTTGTGGTATCAGTGCAGTGCGACTTCATCCTTAGCTATACTAATAGTATATATATAGCTTTTGAAAACCAAAATAATCACAAATACGCGCTCTCATATACGTATTATCTCTCCCTGGTGTCTTTCCCTAGGTTAACTACAGAACCTAGCGCTCTGATACCAAATGTGACGGCCCGCCTCGCACCAGCCAACATTTCCAATGGAAGTGCGTTGTGCCGATGTCCAACCAGTATGGGACGATCGTCAAATAAAGGAAAGGTAAGGAATTTGAACTTAATAGTGGACTAACAAATAACCTGTAGAATGTCTCACAGCGCATGGAATAAAATATTATAATAACATACTTTGACATAAAACAGGCGAGACAGTGCATAAGCAGAAAACTAAACATCATAGCAGCGGAAAATCCAAATACAGCTTATGTTCCATAACCATTATTACAACTTCAAAATATTGTCTCTAAAGCTAAAGAAAGGAAAGGTACACTACTAATGCCCAAAGCGGTGACCATCACAACACAGAGAGAATATATGTAGATAATACGTAGGAGCCTCCAGCTCGTTTTTGGTACAGCTACTCATGCATACCACCTAACCTGTCTCTAGTCTGCTCGTTTAAGAGCACCCAGAGTAATAAGAAGAGAACAATAACAGGCATATTAAACCATACCTGAACCTGCAACCAAAGAGTTAGCACAACATACCATACAATACTCTAAGGTGCCACTAACATATGGAGTAAGAAATACGGGGGTGGGGTGTGCATCACATAGTGAAGTCAAACAATCAAGCATAGCAACCATCCTCACAACTCTCACTCAGTGCGTAAAGCATACGATGTCCACTACTTTGATCACCCAAATCCTTGCTATGATCACTCAGCCCCATAGAGTCATGGTGACTCCACTGCACTAATCCATAGCCACTAGTCCTTGTTATGTCCACTCTGCCCTATGAAGTCATAATAACTCCACTGCACTGGCTCATAGCCATGCTACGATCACTCTGCCTCATGGAGTAGTAACTATCCCACTGTACTGATACGTAGCCGAACATCCGTCTTGGTGGTGAATCAAAGCTATAGACATCGATAACCCCTTAGCACACGTCCCGAAGCAAAGTCCAATCATGAAGTCAACTCGTTGCTTCCCAAATGGATCCTGAGTGCAAACTCCCTACTTGGACTACCTTTGCATCTCGGGTTTTGGTCATCGCCGGATCATTCTTCATTTGGTTCATAGCTCATGCCACGCGTCCAAGCTCCCTGGTTCAGTTTGCAGTCACCACTCGGGTTCGGTTCGGATCGCGCCATATGGACCGGGTCGGGATTCTCCACTTCGTAGCCACCAAGCGGTTCGGTTCATAGCACCCTCTCTGGATCGGTTCGGGTCGTGGCTATCATCCGGGTCGGGTCATGGTGTGGTTCTCCGATTCGTGATCACCTTTGGCCATCAGCTCGTGGAAGGAGTTCGGGTTCGGCTGGGGTCCTACATTTGCTCATATTTGAGTCCTCATCGGTTCGTGGTGTCCTTGTCACGAGCGGTTCGGAGTCGGGTAGTGCTCCACGATTGGTTCGGTTCGGAAGGGGACGATCCGATTTGGTCTTCTGCATATTTTCCAGCAACTCTTCCAGCGACTGTTTTACACCACACGACGGCGTTTTCAACCATTCTAACTCTTCTAATCAATCACAAAGCATACCATACAATCATAGCAACATGTATAATCAACCACAAACACCAAAACAATAGTTTGATAGGTTAAAACGGATCAAACATAACCAAAATCCCATATTTTCCCCTTAAGCATGTTTAAACAAAACTAATGATAAGATTAGTAAAACTTAACCAAATTAACCCAAATTTCTAACAGAGGTCTAAAACAATTTTTCGAAATTTATAAATATTTTTCCAGAATTTAATCATGTTTAAATTCGCTAATTAACACTAATTACCCTTAATTAACCATATACAAATCACTCACCTTAGCCACAAACGATATACCAAATCTGTAATTATCCTTTGTTTGGCGCTGTTCCCAACGCTATACAGCAGTTCTAACCTTGCTTTGGTGCTATTTCCTTTTGATTTGATGTTACTAAGCTTAATCTTCAAGTGGTTTGGAGGTGTTTTAGATGTTGGAGGCCATTACAAGTTGAGAGGGATGATAAGTGGCGGCTGAAAAATGAGAAAAGTGTGTTCTCTAAACCTTGATAGCCCTTAAATACTCCAAATCCTGAAATCCCCCTCTGGGCCTAGCTGCTAATTACCCAATTAAGCCCGGTTAAGGTGTTTTTTTGCCTTCCAAACCTTGTTTCAGCCATATCTCCCAAACGATGAGTCTATTTGGCTAATGTGACCACTCTACGGAAAGGTAAACCATCATCCGGACCTAATGGAAGTGGTTTCAGGTCAAAAATCCTTTCCAATCAAAAGTTATAGCCAAAACAAGATCAGCTAGGGGTAAAACGGTTATTTAAAAATTAGCAAAAATCATGAACATGGGAAATGACCCCAATAGTCGTCTCCCAAAGTTACATGGCTACACGTTTTCATATAAGTAAGAAATAAATATTCTATGATCCTTCGATGCGTAGAATACGGGTCGTTACAAGATCTTATAGAGTTGTCATTTTATAATCCAATTAAAAAGATTGGGGGCCTCCTATATTAGCACATTTATATCAGTCTTTAGAGCATAAGCGCGTTGTTATGCCTTGACCCATGATGATTGTAAATTTTTGTGAGGTATTGTAGTTTTGCTATTATGAATGCTCTATAATTTGAGATTCTAATGTCAGACTTCACATTCCCATTATTCCTCTACTTAGTTAGAGCTTAGACCCAAAAGAATACAAAAATGTTGCAGGGAGGCAATCCACATCATATATTTCCTAGAAAAAAATCAAAATGAGTTATAGACTGCTCAAGATATTTTTATGTGGTATCCATGTGAAGATCCTACCTATATTCTAATAGGAACGTACAACATGTTAGCTACCTATCTTTTAGAAGTTTTCCATTAGTATCATCCCCCTCATGGGGAATATGTTATTGATTCTTTAGGGAGCATAATTGGAGATAGGCCTTAGACGATGATTTTATCTAAGAAAATCCACACCTAGACATACCTTTATGGAAGTGTATCCCCACGCTGCTTTATAGAAGCACACAAATGTATGGTTATCGACTAATTACTTCATCATCATTGATTTTTACTATGTATCATTTTGACATAGTTTTTATAGTGCATTGAAGTTTTGTTCATGTTGGACATGTTCATTTGGAGTTTTTATTTGATTGAAATTTTTGCTATCTGGAATAGTCTCTTCCCCCTGTTTTATGGGACCTTACACAAAGCGCTCGAATGTATATACTCTACGACCAACCCAGACAAGAGATTATGATTGGAAAGTTGGTATACTCACATCATTGGGAGGTGATGGATATGTTGATATTCCTCGCCCTAGCATTTTACAGTAGAAAGATCTAGTTACGTTTTCGCATGAGGATTTATTTCAGATGCATATAATACTATCAAAAGTTATGCGCATCAATCATTGTCAGAGCACATATGACTATAAGATACATATTACAAAGATGACTTCTCGTATTAACATCTTTCTATTGCTGATAAGCAGCGATACCATCCTAGACATGGAAGTGATGATGATGGTTTTGATGAGTTTTAGATCATATGACTGTATTAATATCTTATATTGTTGATGTTCCTTGCCATGTACACATACATTTTTGTATCTATTCATTTACCATTTCACTTCTATATGTGTAATTTTGTTCGGAACGACCCAAAATTTTAAACTAGTCAAAACTATCGAAATATCCATCCATCTTAAAACTGCTAATTTTCTACATGTTAATTAATAAATATTCAATGGTGATAATTGTATAAGACACAATTTTAATAATAAAAACTATCGTAGATCATGTAATATGCTAGATGATATATAATACACAATTGTTGAATAACTAAGATGAGACAGGGAATAATAGCTACTCTTGCAAACTCAATGAACAAGTCAGTGTAGAATAATATAGTAAGCAGGAAACATACAACATCACAATATAAATAACATGAATAATAATACAAATTTTTTACCTTATTTTTGGAGCTACATCACTACCACTTGTGATTTCCTATGTACCCCTGTTTAATTATACATCGAATTAGATATAGGATAAAGCCAATGTACTTCTCCTACTTACAAACAAAACTCATTGAGCATATGATACACAAACAAATATGCAATTCTTAAACCAGACTCAACTTTACATTTGAATTTATTAAATCTAATCAATTTCACTATTTTCAAATCCAATCTTATTGAGAATAATATCTTCGAACTAAAATCTTAATTTCGTTTCAAACCATTAAAATAATATATATATATATATCTTCATACTAATCATACTTCACTTTAGAATTTTAAAAACAAATCACTTTTGAAAATATTAAATACCCTACAATAGAAGCATATCAACAAATATGCAACCAGATTTGGAGGTTTCTTCCGATAACAAGGCCATTTTTTAAACCAACTCTGTAATAACCCCGGTTTTGGTGGTTACCCGTAGATTTAATTGAACAGTGTTTTATTGAGTTAAATTGAATAAATCTTGTGTTGGAGTTAAATTGATTTAATATATTGGGTTAAGCTGAATTGTTCTTAATAAACAATCCAATTCACTAATCGCTTGTTAAGAAATCAGATAAAGATGAATTTGGAGAAAATCGATTAATTAATCATTTAGTTAATTAACTAGATAGCGTTTTGTTAACTTATGATAATTTGGAGAATTAAATAGGTTTTTGTGTTAATTTCTAGAAATTTGTATAAAATAGTTTAATTTAATCATTTAGATGATTAAATAATGTGTTTTGGTCAATAAAGAAGTAACGTATAAGGTCTGAAGTCAAATTTGAACTGATATGATATTAAGGATAAATCAAATTTTAAATTCAACATTTGGGAGAAACAAATTTTAATATGGGGAAAATAAAGTTGGAAAATTTTATAATATGTAATTTATAATAAAAACTCAGTTAATAATATTTTTATGTGTCATAGTGCAACCAATTGCAATATATATGTATACAATGCATTTTAGTGCAAAATTGTTTATTTTAAATTTAATTAAGTTGAAAATAAAATATAAATATTGATGAAACTAATATTTGCATATCAAAATAGTTTGAATTTGATTATATAATAATTTGTGCTAAAATATTATGTTTTGTATCAATATGAAGCTAAATGTGAAAGTTTTGTTTAAAAAGAAGTGCAAAATGAAAATTTATTTGCAAAATGTAAATTTTGGAGTAAGAATATTTAAATTAATGTTAAAATTGTTCAAATGTATTAAACATGTTTCTGTATAGTTTTTACAAGTTGAAATAATAATGTTAACCTGAGATGTTAGAATAGGTAAAACATGTGTTAAAGTTAACACAGTAAATTATTAGGTAAAATAATCACTATTGAGCCTTAATAGACATTTAAGCAAGAAAAAATTAAGTTAATTAAGGAAGAAAAATCATGAAATTCCAATACGTACATTTTTAAGTAACCATCTTCTTCTTCCTTATCTCATTCTATGGAATAGGAAAATTGCAAATCCTTATCACAAACTCAAATTCTAATTCCAAACTCAAATAAAGCACTAAAAACAAGTTGTTAAATCAAAATATAAACAGGTAATCTTCTAAAAACCATATATTTATTTCATATTTTCTTTAATTTATGGACTTTCATCTTACTATATGTTCAAATATGTTTGTGTGTTACAGTAAATTATTTTACAGGTGTTTAAAGCTTTTATACAGCCTCAGACTTTAGTCTTTTACTCTGATTCACTGCAAAATTTCTACTTAACCTAAAATAGGTGAGTTAATCTTAGACTATCTAGCTTATACAGAGATTATTTGATGATGTTTCAACAAATTTCTATGCCTTTATAAACCCAAAACTGAATTTTGTGTTTATGGTGAAAAACTTGTTGTTTGTGCAATTTTGTGATGCTATATCTCTTTTGTTTCTTGATGAAATCATGCTTTACCTTTGCTGTATGTTAGTATTATTGATGAACTATATGCATGCTAAATTTTAAGTCATTCTAACCTCTATAACAAATAATAACTTGCTGTCAAACTTGGAATCGGAGTTGATTGGAACCTTGTTGAAATTTGTGTTACCCAAGTTGACCTAACACTTCTTAGGGTCGACCCAGAGTGTATTAAGGTTGACCTAGGGGTTGACCTATAAAGGTGATTAGGACGACCAATGTACCATGTTTGAACTTTACTTTTTGCCCTAATTTCCAGTAACTTTAAAACTATTTTTTGGATGGTTCTTGCTGATTTCTTGATGATATCTAAAATAATTTCTATGTTGTTTCCAAAGGCTTGATCTTATAATGAAAATTTGACTTTATCGTGAATCCATATTCCGGAATGGTGATTTTATGTGAACTGTATATGATATTTTCATGAACAATTTCATGAGATTTCCGTCACTGCGTACATTTTATTAGACGATTTTTATAAGTAATATATGTATATCGCCTTGAGGCAATTTTTTTTCCAAGTTTTGTTTTATGAAAATAAAACTGTCTTAAAGCTATATGATATACATTATTTGTTAATATATATAATAATTCAAAGAGACATTCCAAATGATTTCAAAGTCATTTTATAAACTCATGTTTTCTCAAATCAAATATTTGTAATATATAAAATTACACGTTTTTGCACATTTTGAGAAGGTGAAGAATATAATAAATCATATGGTATGAGACACGTATGTTAAATATATTGTTTATTTAGATTTGCTGATTGAAGTTATTTTAGTGTGAAGTAGGCTGACTAGTATTAAATCAATTTGTGAAACATACATTTGAATGTCGGAACGAGCTCAAATTTTGGATAGATGATATTATGTATGTGGACCGAACATCTACAAAATCATGTTGGATTTGGATTAGTGTAGCTCATGGTAGGTTAGGGGTGCTGCAAAACAGGGTGCCCTAGAATGCTCCTCTCTCTCTCTCTATATATATATATGTATGTATATGTATATGTATAGAGCCTCTATCGAAGACAATACTAACATCTCAAGCTATAACACCCTGCATTTTAAATAATAAAGATTAACAAAACCATCAAAATAATTTTGGAGGAATGTGCGTTTGAAATTTCAAAACGAGCACATGCTATAAGTTGGCCAATAGATAAAAAGTTGCCATTATGTAAACTAAATGCGTAGTAGTATGTAGATAGAATTAAATAAAAAGAAATGGAAGAAAGAATGGAATAAATGGTGTGCACATTAATTGTATAAGCAATATGAGTTTGAATTTGAAGTAACAAAAAGTTATTAATGTGTCAACAGGCTTAACCTTTATTAAATATAAACTTCTAGTAATAACCATTTTTGAAATTGGAATATGATCTGTGTTAAAAACGAAAAGCAATTAATCTCAAATTGCAATATTTCTTTGATTTATTATGTATAGCATAAATGGAATGAAATCACGCAATAAAAAAGGCATGTAATTGACGCTAGTTAAGTGGTGCTTTAATTCAAAACAAATGAAGCAAGTGCATTTAAAAATAGATTGATATATTTATTTCAAGAATATAAATAATATATATGTATGCATATTAATTTCAATAATGAACACATTTGAAAAAAGGTTTAATAGGTGTTAAGAATAAAATAAAATAAAATTTAGAAAAAACCAAAGATGCAGATAAATGTTTTGTATAACTATCATAAAAGAATCAACAAGCATGCATGAATTATGGGAAGTTAATGCACACATTAATGGGTCAAATTTAAAACATTAATAAAATAATAATGTTCGCAAGATTAGGGGAATTAAACACATAAGAATTTGAAAGTAGAGGAAAATGAATGCATGCTTTTATTTATGCGTTTGAACGCATGTTAAAAATGGAAAATGATAAAATAGGATCGACTAAATTAGGCTAGCAAATAATGTTATAGGAAAAAAAATAATTGGAGCGACAATCACGAAAGGATGACCCAATATATGATTGTTCAATCGTTTATGGGTTGACCCACATTAGAAGTGGGTCGACCTAGGGGTTGACCCACTTGGGCAATGGGTTGACCCCGAGGTTGACCAACCTGGAGCCTGGGTCGACCCACTTCAGATTGAAATAGCGTGATTTATTAGCTTTGGATGACTCTGATTTTATTTGTTTTGATCGTACGAATGTGACTCTTCTGAGCTCCTATAAATAAATCAACATGTTCTGGCCTCCAACTCGTATTTTTTGAGATGACGCCAAGATGCTGCCATTTCCTTTCTTCTCCAAGTTCTTCAGAAATAAAAATATATTAGTTTTAGGGTTTAGATTCAAGATTTGGAGATAAAGGATGTAGATCTAGGCTGTATGTGCTGAAATTTTTCGTTTGTGTGAGTTAAATTCTATGAATCTAAATTATTATGGCTCTTTTCATTCTTTTAGCATCAAACTTGTAAACTCATGGTCATTTCAATAATAGATTCAAAAAGGAAGACCATGGGTGAGAGATTTGAATTAGATTCAAGAACTGGAAAGCAGCCAAGTGAGTGGATTTAAATTATATTTTTCAAATAATGGTATATGATACCGTTAGAATCCTATAGAGTTAATAAAATATTCTATTAGCCCATTCCCCCTTCTACGTTGGGTTTTGCAGTTTTAGATTGAATCGTGCTTATGCACAAAATAATTGAATTATAGTTAGGTGTATATTAATTGAATTGTTGTTGTGCGCAAAATAATTGAATTATGGTTATGTGCAATTTAATTGATTCATGATTATGCACAAATTGATTGGAATTGTGAATGGAAGAGGGAAATTTGATTATTTAGGACTAGATGAATATATTATGTCAAAATTGTAATACAAAGGGGAAACTTGAAGACTTGGGGGCTAAAAAAGGTATTATGCCGAAATTGTAATGAAAAGGGAAATTTGAAAGTAGGCAAACTTGGTAGGACATACTAAATAAATGTAACATAGATTGATATGCCATTACTAAGACTATGTGCAATAAAATTATAGAAAAAGGGTGAACCTGGGAATTTTCATACTATTTGTAAGGAATCACCTTTCAGATTTAAAATGAAATAAATACAGAAATTGGGGAAATGATTAAGATAGGAAATAATAATATAACTAATAAAAAGTGGGAAATTGGTAATGCACGGAATTAGTTGGTTGTGGAAAAGGGATACATTTCTATAATTAAATTCTTGCTAAATACAAAGAACATAATTGCAAGAAAAGGTGAAATAATGTGGGGCTAGTGCGAAATAGGGATGTTGTCGTATTGCGCACAAACCATAACCTAAAAATAATCTACTAAGGAGTAATATTTTGCAATTACGGGTCTCGGTTAATTTATATTATGAAAATAGCTTTTAACGCATTTCCAGCAACTAAGTAGATAAGGCGTGTGAATTATTTCCTGTAAATGAGTAAATTTACAAAGTGATAAGTGGATTAGTATCATAACTGTAAGAGTTATGTTAAATAATAAGAAACCTATGAAGTATGTGATGAACGGAGAATGTAGCCTATTATAATTAACTATATAAGGCTGGAATGTAATATAACATGTAGACTAGTCAAAGGGACAAGCAGGATTATAAAATATAGGTTATAACTAAAAAATGGAATGGAAAGTAAGGCTTGTTATAAATGAACTTAAATTATCGGAAATAATTTTAATAAGCAAACCCACAATCATAGTTGCGGTGATATTAAAACAAGAGGTTTATAATTAGATGGAAAAGAGTAGAGTAGGCTTATGATTAATAAACTTATAATTCAGGAATTAAGTTTAATGAATAATAATAAGAAGCGGTCTGTTCTGGTAATAAGAGCTGATTAGAGAAAATAAGTGGAAAATAAAATGAATGAAAGATGGTCCGTTCCGAAGTGAGGCCAAATACTATAAGTTCAATCTGGCGAAGATGGAATTCAAGGGAAAGTGTTATAACTGCCACGAGGAAGGACATCTTTCCAGGAGAACCCATAGGCTTAACGGAGGATTGAGTGGAAAAATTATGCTTTAGAGGTAGCGCCTCTTCAGACTCAACCACCGAAGGACCAAGGACAACAAGCCTTATAAGGCATCACTTATATTTTAGGGACTTCCAATTATATCCTGCTTGATTCTAGAGCTTCTCATTCCTCCATATTTAGGAGCATGATTGATTTTTTGTAACTACCAAATTATGTTGATAGTAATCCAATAGTGGTGTATAACCCTACGAAGGAGCTATGTAACTCTTATTGATTCATAAAGACCTAATATTAAACATCAATGATGTCAATTTCTTATGTAATGCGTATATTTTACCCTTCGAGGGATATGGACTTATCTTAGAGATGGATATGCTATCTTATTATGGGGCCTTCCTCGATTGTGATAGAAAGATCATTCATATGAAGAATCGTGGAGATTGTAGTTTAGTGGTCCCTTATACAATAGGAAATATAAGGGATTCAGCCATGTTGCATTCTTAACCTTCCGATTTGGAAAGGCCATCTGCAGTGCCCGTGTCTTATGAGTTCCTTGACATTTTGAAGAAGTGATACGGTTTCCTCCCTATTAGGAGATAGCTTTTAGGATAGATCTCGATAAGGATGCTAGACATGTGGCTTTGTCGTTGAGACATATGGCTTCCAAGGAAAGGAGTTAGATAAGCAAATTTCAAAATTGTTATAGAAAATGTTCAATCAATGGGGTACTTTTGTGTGGGTAGCACCTGTTGTTTTTTCCATTGAGGTTGATGGATCTTTATGACCATTCATTGATTACAGAGAGCTTAATAAACCAACCAAGAAGAATAGGTATCCCTTACCTAGGAAGATGACCTATTCGATCATTTCGGAGGTGGCAAAGTCTTCTCTTAGCTATAGACCTAGCGGCAGGATTTCATAAGTTAAGAATTGCTGAGGAAAGCTAACTATGACAACATTTAGGACACTGATGGTTTGTTTGAGTGGGACACTTGTACAAAATACATCTGTTGCATCGCCTCATTTGCTTTAGTTGTGCTCACAACCGAAGCAAATAATATCATTTGCTTCGGTTTTGTTAACAACCGAAGCGATTACTCTAAAGAAAATATATGCATATACAGTTATTTGCTTCTGTTGCACTCACAACAGAAGCAAATAGAGTCATTTGCTTCCATTTTGTTGCCAACCGAAGCAAATGCATTGAAGCAAATAATACTATTAGCTGTCGTTGCTCTTAGAACCGAAGCAAATAGCGTCATTTGCATTGGTTTCTTAGGAACCGAAGCAAATAATTGGAGCAAATGCACATATTAGTGATTATCAACAAAAGCTTACATACATCCTTATTCATAATTTACTACAATTAATGATTATCAATAAATAATTTATAACTACTAGTTGTTACAGTTAAATATAAGTAATTAGTAAATTATTATTAATACTAATTAATTACATTTATTATTTAATAAATTAATTAATAATTAATATAAAATAATTAATAGTTTATAACCAATAATAAATATTTAGTCAATAATGTTTAACACTTAATATCTGCTCATAAGTTAATGATCAAGAAGAGTAATATCTAATAATTAATAATTACAATTAAATAATTAATTATTACTAATTATATGACAATTAAGGTAAAAAATTAATACTCAAGAATCGATACTTCATGTTTAATAAATAAATTTTAATAATTATTAATTAATAGTGACTGTAAAAAAGGAAAAATCAATAATTAAGAATAATATTTAATAGTTCAAAATTGATAAGAAATATAAGCAAATGAGAATAATGTTTAGCATTTAATATTTTATAATTAGTAAATATACTTAATACTTAATGATTAATATTTATACTAAATAATACTATTGAATAATTAATAATTACTAATTATTAAATTATATAATCAATAAATAACTCATAGTTATTATTTATAATTTATAATTTTTTATAACCAAAGATTATTAATAAATCTAACTATTAGCTACAATCAATAATTTTCGTTCATATATATTATTGGTATCGTTACTTACTAATAACCAGTAAAATATGGTTTATCAGCAAATAAATAGTAAAATACAATATAATCAACAAATTATAGTAACTAACATTGAATTGTAAATGTTCAATATTTAAATATTAATAAGTAATATTTAATAATTAAAAACTAATATTTAGTATTTAATAATTGATAATTAGTATTTGGCATTATTCGTGTTTTCGATCAAGTAAGACGACCAATAAACTTGAAATTCAAATGTTTGTATTAGATTAGTTATTATTTGGGAAAACAAAATAAAATAATTTAAAAAATAATTTAGTTAAAATGGAAATGTAGTATTCCCTAAAAGACCCCTTTTCACTATCAAAGCAATCTTAGGAAATAAGAAATATTATCATAGAATATTTTTAAGAACATTTTTAAGGTTAAACTCTCGTGTCTTTATTTCGTCGTATTGTGTACATAGTACATACTATTCAACTATTGCTTAACGAAGGGAAAAAGAAGTTCCTAAGTGCATGAGGTATGCAAACATCTCATACCCGACCCGATATTATCGTTCAAATGCCCTCATCGCCTCGCACTGTTCTAGCCGCCTTGATATCCTTACCTCGTGAAACCTAGCAACGAAAATAACGATGAATTAATTCCTTAAATTCCCTCGCTTCTATTTCCTTGTTCTCCTCTGAAAATTCTCTCGCTTCTAGCCTTAATCGTGCTGCAGTTCTTGTCGAATTCGTCCGATGCAGAGAGCAGTGATTTAGATGAACATGATCAGTTCCTGTCGGCTTCGCTTCTAGCCCTCATCGTTCAGAGCTTTTTCTGTAAAAGTGTGATTCCTGAAAACATGATACTCCATAGTATGTCCTTTCATTTTTCAGTCCCCTTTTGATGTTGTTTTAATGTTCCGATCAATTTATTGATTAGGGTTTTGGTTCGCTTGCAGGAAAGTCAAAGAAGAAATCAAAACTGAGGCCAGGCCCTTCATTTCCCGTGGCGTCTTCTTCGTCTTCAGCTACTCCAGTTGCTATTCCAACATCTATTGTTGCGGTTGATAAGAAAGGTTTCTTTGCCGCATCCTTCCTTCTCTTCTCACTGCTAATTTTGCTGTAGGAGCGTACGTGCTAGCAAGAACTTGGAATAATTAATTACTAGAGAGGGAAAAGGAAGCAACAAATGAAGAAACTACTTCAGTTCCAATTTTGAACACCGAACCTTCTAGTTCTGAGAAAACAATATCAGACCTGTCTTTTCTTGCACATGTGAACAACCAGTCTATTCTTGAAGTTCCTCAAGTGGATTTTGCAAGAAAAGGGAAAACTGGTGCCAGTTGATTCTTTAGAGAAGAAAATTGATGAAGAGAAGGCTTTCTTAAAGCAAGTTATCCAATCTGGACCCTTCCCAAATTTGTAAGTTTTTTCTCTTTATCATTTGGAGTTTTGAATCTGCTATAATTTACATTTTGGCTCTAATGCGGGTATATAAACATAAATATAAGAGAACTTATCTCTTTCGATTTTCGATTCTTTAGGGAAAACAGTTTCATTGGTTCAACAACCTAAATTGATATTAAAAAAAATGGTACAATGTAAGGCTCATGACATATAATGTTATAACTATATAACTTAATGGACACAAGAAACTTAAAGACAAAATTTATTACTTATCTAACATTTCGAATTGCAATAAAGTAGGTATATTATCTAAAATTTGTTACTTAAAAGAAATTGAAAATGAAAAGTAGGCATTAATGTGGAAATCTAATAAGAAGACAAAAGATATTACCTTCAATCGACAAATTTTATTCTTTTAGAGCTGATTTATAAATCTGAATATTTTTGCAGACATACCTCAGAAAAAACATAATAATAGTTAATAGCTGCTAAAAGTAAATCATATGCATTTAAGGAAAGAACAAAGTACAACATTTACTTACCTCATCAATGATCCTCCAAAATGAAGCTGGCCTGGAAATTAAAATAAGGCCATTTAGTTCACTAAATATAAAAGAATATTACTTGACTGCAAACTGGGTTTTAGTTGCCACGTCAAATACATTCCAACGTATTTCTCTAGTATTTTTCCTCAAGAAAACATCTTTTCACCCAGTTGTTGCAAACATCTTGAATTTTTGACCAATACTGCAATCTAAAGCAAATCGATAATGTGTCAAATGTAAATTTCATATGTTTATAATCATCCAAAGATAATTTATGTTTATTTATTATTTTTACTACTGTTTCACATTTCGAGTTATAATACATACACATATACATATATACATACAAACAATGAGAAAAATGTTAGAAAATTTTAGTACTGAAAATAAAACATGTCACATAGAACAAAACACTAAACATAATGCTGCATAGAATAAAACTCTCTACAAAACTAAATAGTTCAGGACATATAATGGTACATCGTACAAAATAGTACATTGATTAAAACAGTGTATTAATTATTGCTTATGTGCCTCTGTTTACACTTGCAATAATACTGAACTATTCACTGGATTTGACTTGAGTGACCAGCACAAGCAGAAATATATTATACAACCCGATAAGAATTCAATAGTATTTTAACATTTACGAATGCAGCCAGGAAGTAATTATTAGGGTTTTGATATTGATTTTATATACTGCTGGAAAGGTAAAAGCGAATGCAGAATTATCTGTGAATTGGTTATAGTAAATATGAAAGTGCAACATAGCCAAGTATATTAAACACATAGCATTTTGAACATCGGATAAGTCCTATGTATTACATATTATATTCACCTCAAGGTATTAATGCAAATCAAATTTGCAACCGATTCAATAAGTGAAAACGTAATGTCTCTGTTTAGTTGACTGTAAGACCTTCCTCTCTTGTGAATATATGATTCAAAATTCATAATAAACCTTCAATCTAATATGTGAAAATTTACAAAGTCCAATGAAATATAATTATTTCTTTCATATTAGTTTACAAAATTGTTTGTCATAGGCAGTCGGGTATCATATCAAATTACAAAAGAAAATAATTTGTGTTACCGTTAAAATTGCAATAAAGGTTTTTTTTTAAATAATCTGAATGACATATCTTCTTTCTCTTCTTTCAGGTTCTGTTATCATATATAAAATAAAAAACACTACATTCTCAGTTGATAAAATCAATGCAAATATATAATATTCTTTGGTAGATTAATATTATAAAAATAAGAAAACTTTGTCATTTGTCAAGAAGTCCTATGAAAATACAATTAAAAAGCCGGAATCAATAAACGAGGATATTCACGACTTAATTAGACAATGTAGCGATAAAGAGAAACAAGGTTTTAAATACACTAATAGCAATTTTACCTAATAACTACAGAATTGTTACCATTATTCTTGGTTTATCTTTGATATTACTAACAAATGTGATTTTGGAAATGTATAAATCTAGTTAATTCCAACAAGTGCCAGATGAATTCGAAATCACAATAATGTTTAAATCAATCACATAGATCCCATACTCAGTGTTTCAAAAGCATAATAACAATGAAAAAAAATCTTCTTCATTACCTTTTATTAACAGATCCGATGACCTCTCCAAACAACCATATTTAACAGATGTTGGAGAGACATCACTATCAATGCGACGTCAAATACGTTCCAGTATTTTTGTTCTCTTTAGTCGCCTTTATGATAATCTTCAAAGCAAAATAATTACTGTGTAAATAGTCCAAACCAAAATATAATTATATATATATATATATATATATATGGTATACTAATGTGATATGCTGGTTTTATCAAAACCAGAATGTGGAAATACACTAAACAACCCTCAATAGAATGCCAATTTGACTCGAATTTTTAAGTCATCAACTAATGGAGATGTGTAATTATACATTTTTTTACAGTTTTCAGTATACCTAAAAGTCGTACATCACTTTACCTGAAGCATATAACAAATTCACAGACTAAGCATTTATAATAACCAAACCAAAGCCTAACAAAGAAAATTAAGTTATTCAATTAATTAATGAATGAAGCAAAAAATACAGTTACCTGGAAAAATAACCAGTAAAATCAGTATGATAAACCTTAATATAAAACTTACTAAAAGAAAAATCACTGAACTTGAGAAGAACTAGATCGTTTCATCCAACAGCTTATCATACAGTAAAAAATACAATTACTTTAATTCTCAGAGGTATAAATTTAATCATGTATACCACTAATTTGTAATAACAAATTACTAATTTATCATACAGTAAAAAATAGTAGAAGATAAAAAGAAGATATTGAGAAGATATTACCTTCGATCGACATATTTTATGCTTTCAGAGCCGATCTGCAGGATTCTAAACTTTTTTGTCGATTTAATCAACGCTACGCAAAATTTTCGTTCCATTTTTTGCCATTTTCCCATGTTATTTTTGGGAGAAGAATATGGATGCGAAATAATGGTTGTCGCGAAATTAATAGTCGATTTCTTATGATAATTTCCATTTTTTCCGTGATGATGTTTGGGATAAGTTTAGGGTTAGAGAACTGAAAGTGAACTTGAGGTGACTACGAGAGGTTTCTTCGCTATGTTCAATTTCCCTACGTGTGTTGGATGGATATTATTCTTTCCAAGTGCAAAATTTCTGTTTTGCCCTTGTAACACCCCACATCCGTTAGTGTCACTCACAAAGGGAATGCACTAAGTTCTGTGGAGCATTTAGGGTAAAAGATGCAGATAAATTACAAGACAGACAGAAATTAAACAGCGGAAAATAAAACTTTACTTTATTGATAAGATAGTTTGTACAACAATTGTTTTCCAATATCAGAGTATCATCTATCTTATAAGATAAAGAAGCATAAAAATACATTTATATTCCCCAATGTAGCATAAGCCAGCCATAGCAGCGAAAAGGAGAGTCCAAAGCACTTTGTCCAAGAATCTTCAAGCTTGGGAAGAGAAGCGGTCCAATCTAACCTAAGCTGAACTATTCCCTCCTCAACTACCTTGGGGGGGGGGGAACGGAAGAAAAGAAGATGAAAGAAAAGTAGAGTCAGACATAAAGCCTGAGTAAGTCTAGTGACTACTCAGTCTATGGATAAGAAAAAGAGCATGATAAGTATATGCTGGAAATGGGAAAGCACCCTAAACTAAGTTAAGTTATCTCGAACCGAATATACTATCGTACCCCATACTAATCTCTGCACCACCTAACTAGTGTCCCAACTAGTAATGATAACGTGATCCCAATCCCTGTAATTTTTGTTGCCTTCAGGCGTACATTTATTGTTTCTGACCTAGATCTAATCTAGGATTTACGCTATCTTCCGAACGATGCCTTCTAGTCTAGGACACACTACCTAGAGTGGTATATGTTCCTAGACTTTTTCTACGTATGTGTCGCGAATCGTTATCGCTTGTCTAGATGCACATGTCCTGTAATGTGCGGCCCAAGTTCCGAGTAAGGGCAACTCTAGAAATACGGAACTCGGTCGGGAGCTTTCAGATATTCGCCGATGCAGATGCTAAGGTCTGTTTTTTTTCTAGTGGCTATGGTCCCACTCGACCCCTCCCTCAACTAATGAAAGGCCATCCTTGAAAAATGAGAACTATGCGCAGGCCCCCCTATGCCCCACTGTCCTACGGCCATCCGCAACCATAACTAGATAACAAGTATATGGTCTTTTGCAGTTCTCCGCCTTTCCGCTTCACGTATCTCGATTGACTCAAGATGGTAGGTAGACGACGAGTTGCTATCACAGGGTTACCGTCTTCTCGCTGAATCACGCTGGTCCATCCTAGTCTTTAGGTTGCCATATTTTGCAACCAAGGCATACCCTTGGTTCTTCTAATGCAGACCTTAACCTCTGTGAGCCCAGGAGGATCTTCTGCAGCCTCACAGAGGGATACCAAGAGTACCCTCACGTCCCCTCGAAGCCTTGGGCTTCGTAACCCAATTTGTTGGAGCCTTCTAGAATCAGACGGACGTACGCTCCTTCTCGTGTTCTACTAAGATTTACTACTTAGTTTCTTTCCTTCATCAAGTTGGTTAAATGTCATTAGTCAATTCATGTTAACTTAACCCATCCCTTTTGTCATATTATACTGGTTAAGTGTTGCCTCCTTGTGTTAACTTAACCTCACCATCTGTTTAACTAACCTGTTACAACGGTTAAGTGTCTCCTTATATAACTTAACCCTACTACTTGTTTAATTAGCAGGTTATAATGGTTAAGTGTTGTCCATTCACATTTAACTTTACTACAAGTCAAATTACACTGGTTAAGTGTTCTTGTTACTTAACTCTAATCATTCATGTTATATTGGTTAAGTATCTCTAACTTACTTAATCCTAACCCACTTGTCAAATCAACTTGTTATCATGGTTAAGAGTTCTAATTTTACTTAACCTCAATCACTTGTCTCACTAACATGTTTCTATGGTTAAGTGTTCTAATTAACTTAACCCCAATCAGTTATCTCACTAACATGTTTCTATGGTTAAGTGTTCTAATTAACTTAACCTCAATCACTTGTCACACTAACATGTTTCTATGGTTAAGTGTTCTAATTAACTTAACCTCAATCACTTGTCACACTAACAT
This sequence comes from Allium sativum, assembly GCA_030737875.1. Lineage (NCBI taxonomy): Eukaryota > Viridiplantae > Streptophyta > Magnoliopsida > Asparagales > Amaryllidaceae > Allium > Allium sativum. Next base: position 667,291,280 of record CM060924.1, read on the forward strand.
GTTTCTATGGTTAAGTGTTCTAATTAACTTAACCTCACTCTCTAGTCCAGTTTAATCATGTTAGAATGGTTAAACATTTGCTTAACCTTACCCACTCCCCTAGTCAACATATTAAATTGGTTAAGTGTCCAGATTAACCTAACCCTACCCACCAATTTAGTTAACATGTTGAATTTGGTTAAGTATTAATTCAATTGACTTAACCCTATCAATCCTGACTCAGCCTTAATTTATTAATTAAAGCACCAACCACTCATATTAGACAGATATTGTTGTGGTAACTGGACAGCCGGTCGGTTCCGGGCAGGTTTACACCACAACTCATGTCTAACCTCGGGTCTTTATTGGGATCAATGCTTAACCACCCACATTGGATAGGTATTGTTGTGATTACTGGACAGCCGGTCGGTTCCGGGCAGGTTTACATCACAACTCAATCCAACTTCGGGTTAAGCATATCGTATTTTCTAAGTTTACATATTTGTCTCTTTTCAATTTTATATGTAAATGTTTTGTGGCCCATTATCCAAATTCGTTATTCTTGGGTATAATAATTTATACCACTTAAATTTCACAAGTCATTGGCATGTGCCAAACATGCCAACACATATATTTTAATTAAACCCAGCGTTATTTTCCCCGTTTGTACATTCGCAATATTATAACATATGTTGGGCTTCAACATTTCAGCCCAACTTAGAAACATAAAAAAGAGAGGCTTAGAACATGATATATTCTAAGTAACATAAAAGGGGTGTGTGAACGCATGAACTTGCAACATAGCGATTTAACTAACATAAATTATGTGGTGCATGAACTTGCAATATAGCGATTTAATTAACATAAATTAGTGGTGCATGAACTTGCAATATAGCGATTTAATTAACATAAATTATGTGGTGCATGAACTTGCAATATAGCGATTTAATTAACATAAATTAGTGGTGCATGAACTTGCAATATAGCAATTTAATTAACATAAATTATGTGGTGCATGAACTTGCAATATAGCGATTTAATTAACATAAATTAGTGGTGCATGAACATGCAATATGGCGATTTAACTAACATAAATTAGGGGCTTGTGTACTTGCATTGTAATAGCATATAATTTTGACATAAATCATAAGCCTAAACATGAGTCATAGGTTTCAATCTATTCATGTAAACTTGCATTTAAAATATGAACCTAACTAAATTAGGTGTCCCTTGTATTAGCATATGATTTTTATAACAACATAAGCCTAAAACATATTTTTATTTAGGCATAACACTAAACATAAACTAGTCATTTCCATAAAGTCACTATATGTTCACAAAGATGCTTACTTTTGTCACTAATACAAAAGTATAGTTTAACTTAAATTATGAGGCCTATTCCAACATAAACTTATATGAATCATGTTACCAAAATGGATCCAACTACACTTGAAATGATCATAGGCATATATATACAAAGATCTAAATCATGTAGGCATAACAGTGAATTATGTTTACAAAATATATACAACTTCTTATTAACCACAACATATAAATGTCAATTTCCAACATGAATCGTATACTTGCAAGGGGTGTTACTTTTCATTGCAAATGTACAATTAATCCAATATCATGTTAATTATACTACAACAACCCAAATCCATTTATAATAAAATCAGAACAACATACAATTATGAATTAGCATCATTACAATTAAAGTACGATTCCATTTTCATTCTACACAAATCAAGTCTCAATTTTCATTCATATCGGAATAGTACTCTTCTTATGAATTCTGAATTTGGTGATGCAATCCTTTGAGGTTGACGTTGTTTTGATTTATTTGTTGTAGTTTTAAGCTTTGAATCAACTCTTAATCGCCTCTTAATTAGACGGCTACTCCTAGTCTCTCTTCAGCAGCATGACGGCTCCTTCTTTCTTTCTTTTTTGTGTGAATTAGGTTGTGAGAGCTATGTTGCTTATATAGAGTTGCAAGTTAATTTGAGCCGTCGATGAAGCCAAGGTTAATACAAGCCGTCTGTTCTAAAGAGAAGCCAATTATGTTCACAATTTAAGGGCGGTAAATTACTCCTATTTCAAATTATGTCATAATTACTTTCTTAATGTACACAATCAACATTTATTATTATTTGTCAATCCATCAAATATAATTATGTACACATTAGATACATCTCCCCTTTACACATTTATTATTATTATTATTATTATTATTTTGTATGCACATTAGATACATCTCCCCTTTACACATTTATTATTATTTTTGAATTAGCAACTTTAGTGTTAACAGAAATACGGGGTGTTACATTCTCCCCTCCTTAAAGGATTTCGTCCCCGAAATCTTCAAGTCTAGGAGAATGCATATCCTACCATCCAATCGTCCATCTACTCCGCCATCAAACACAGGCATCCATTGTCCCTAAAGGCTTCTAATTGTAGCGACCCAGCGGATTTCGGCCCCGAAAATCGACATAAATACCCTTTACCGTACTCATGCCGATCCTCCAAGCACCGAAAAATACTGGAACGTTTAGAAAGAAATTAGAGGGTGAGATAAGAAAGAAAGAAATATAAGAATAGAAGAAGAAGAATTAACACAGAGTCTCACATTGCAGCAGAACAAAATATAATTCAGAAATAAAACTTTATTGAGAGCTTTTGAAAATACTTACAATATCAGAGTACAACACATATCTGGACAGTTTTGATAATCTGTCCTCATATATATAATCACACAGCGGAATATCATTCGTCTGAACATCTTCAGCTCATTCTGGACTTCTCAGTACCTGATAACCTGAACCTGTACACCTCGGTCTAATCTGAGCATTTACAAAACACCGGGTCAGTCTGGTGGACCAGCGTGAGAAAAAAACTCGCACAGCATTAAGGTATCACACAACTTGATTTTAAAGTTAAATCCTTTTGCAAAGAAAAAAAAAGATAATCGTAAGACCGATCCACACATAAACACGGACGGTTTTTACCTTACGATAACCCAAACAGTTTTGAAATCAATATCTTTTCTGATATTATCATAGTGTCTATATACAAGTAAATATCAATCTAGTGGAACGCTTGCATCTCACGCTCCACGTATATATATATATATATATATACAAACAAAATCGCGAGCACTTATTGGAGATTGGATTTCCGACCTTGACAAGGTATGGGACCACCTTCCGCACGTGTATCTCTAGAGGCGAATACACAGGGTTCAACAAGAATGTCTTGCAACCCGGCCCTCACATGACCGACCACTCATTTCACTTGAGTGTATCGAATGTATATCACCAACGGTTAGACTCAAACCACCGTTCCCGAATGGGCAGAATCGATAGAATAAGAAACAAAAGGAATTTCTCCAGATAGGTGATTATACACCCTAATGGGAGCGACCCACATAGCCATGCTGACTGCCTGATTTTTGTCATTTCCCGGCTGTGAGGCTTGAGGTTATAATCTCCTGAACACCTGGCCACCATTCACTTTGAATGCCACATTGTCAGATCCGCCAGGTATCACTGAATACTGATTTCCACAAAAATACTCTGAGCGTTAAGCTAAAGAAGGTGTACGGCCTTCTTCGCCACCAATAGAGATACGTTTGTAGAACATCAATATACGTGGCCCCTTTGGAAATACTCTGTCAGAAACTCGTCCATACAAGTCATCCAGGAACAGGATGAACCGAAACCCTCCTACTGCATCCAATATAGGAATCACCCCATGGATCAGTAGCGAGTTGTCCTTGCATTCCACAAATTCCAACCATGACAGGACCCCAGTTTTCTCCGGGGCGAATCAGGGATTATAAGTGGTCCTTCCGCTTTATGAAGATTTACGTCTTCACATGCTCCATCTCGATCGTCACTTGATCTCTTCTCTACTTTCGTATTTGTTGGTCAGAATGGTTTTCGAATATTCATTCGATCCCGGACTTTCCGTACCAACAATCGTAAAGGTCAGACTTGATACTCGGTTATTTAACTATCAAGTAAACATCCATAAAATCACAAAAATAGATACGCTGGTCTGGTACTCAGCATCACTTGGCTTTCTTAATAAAAATTCATCGCCCAATCTCCTTTTAATTCTGTTACTAGGAAAATATAAACTCATATCATTTCCTTTACTTTGGAAATCTTACCAAGCACTCTTGACATTACCAACTGGTATCATCCTTGGATAATCCCGCAGTCGTTCAAGTTGGGGTATTTTAATTACCTCTCAGACCTTGACCAACAACGTTCTTATCTTCAGATGAATACGAGTTGTAATTCAAACACCCTATATTTATTACCTCAATTTCTATTTCCAACATCGTTTAATCAAAACCCTTTTTACCAATTTCCTTTTCTCTCTAGAAACCCCCTTTTTAAATCCATTGATTTAACTCAATACTATTATTGAGTAGTTTCAATTTAAAACGACGTTTAAATTCATATTCCTTTTATAAACCTTGTTTATAAATTTAATATAACCCTTTTCATCTCCCTTAACTCAAAACGTTAAGTAAAACCCTTCGTTTAAACCTCTTATTTGCTTCCTTATAAAACTCGAGTTAAAACTCGTCCTTAGCCTCTTTTCAACACTTGACCATTTCATTTCAAATTGGGTTACTAAAGGGTATTTCATTACCATACCAACTCATTCATTTCAACATTTATCATTCAAATCAATTAACTCTTTTATTTACTAGACTGAATAATAAATTCCCTTTGCAAACCCTTACTAAGATTAGCCAACCATTTATTTAACCATTTCACTAATTTAAGGTCTAATCAAGTTTAAATGGTCGACACAAGATATGGTTATTCTTTTAACCAACTCTATTTAACCCCTTTCTTTAAATTAATTAAAGATAATTAATTTAAATAACTTTATTTAATCATTTACGATTAAACACTTCAATGCTAGGTTAATTCCTTTTTTTGTTTATAATTCCTATCGACATAAGAAATTTATTTTATAAAAACCATTTCATAATTTCTATATAACTTTAAATAAATAATTAAATATTTATTTCCCCTTTCAAATACCCTTTCCAGGCAATAACTTTGAAAAATGTATTTTCGATATAAACTATATTTATAACTCAAATATCATCGATTCACTGTCGATAAAACCACATTTTATAAATCGATTGATTTATAAGCCCGGTGATGCCAATTACCCAACCCATACCATCCATCAACATAATTGTTGAAAAATATTTCAACAGTCAACAATAACCAATCATTTCTTTTAATTTGACTGATAAATCCTATATCGATCATCAATCGATCAACAACCAATTCAAACCATTCAAACAATTTCAAACACGTTTATAAACGTGACCAATCAGCGGAATTTACTCTATTCGGGTCAAATCATAACGATTGGTGTTTTACTGAAGTTAAACGACCGTTTAATTTCAGAAGTTAAATCAACAATATATCACTAGCAAGCAGTCAATCACTAGCAATCAGAATACGCAAGACAAAAATACCCAGTTTATATAAAATATAAACGGGAAGGCTGAGTGAGTTTAACTCACCTCGATTTGAATCTAACGATAAAACTGTCTGGTTTTGATTAGACTGACGTTTAATTCAAATAAAAATTCCAGTCGCTTCAGATCTAGGCTAGGCCCACTCCATCTCAAAGTACTCGTCTCCATGGTCCCAACGCAATTGACTGTCTGTAAATCTGAATCGTGTGAGTGAGAAATCGCGTTACGAAGATCATAACTAATTAGTTTAAACAAGAATTTAGATTTAAATTATTCGGGCCCTTACCTTAATCTCCCATCAACAAGAACCCGACCCGCCTTGTTTAAGAACCCTCAAAAACCCTTATCCACCAATCCATACTTCATTTTTACAGCCGTCTCCCAAAAATTCAAGACAAACCCTAATCCCCTTTCAGCAAATCGGAGATTAATCCCGTCGCATCCTCCTCCGCCATCACCCCTTCCATCCCTACTACCTTCGATCAGCTTGCCACCCTTAGCAACTCCTTCGACATCCTCCACCGAAACCCAAACACCCAGATCCAAGACGAGGCCTCCGTCGTGATCAATTTCAACAACAATCAGCTTTCACGGAAAGCTAAGTCTGTCTCTTTTCCTTGATTTTAAATTGCAGTAATATTTGTTTTGATTTTTTTTCTGGTTTGTTCTGTTGTTCGAATGGATGAATGAAAATCTACTATATTTATAGTTGCGGTCTAGGTTGGAATAAAATCACTGTCTTTTAGTGGTTGTGAATTGTTATGTCAATTAAAATCAAATCTGAAATTTATATTTTAGGTACAGATTTTAGTCTAGGCTCGAAATGGATTTTGACTGGCACTGGATAGATTACGTAGCCGTGAGCTATGTATTGTTTATTTCATTACAGATATTTGAATCTGCCATTAGATTTGGTGTCTAGATTTTTTTGAATATATGAAACCCTTGATTGTACATGGAATCGACTATGTAAATAAACACATATATTGCTGGGTAGGTTAGGCTAGTCTGTGGTCATGACTTATCAGCTCTATTCAGAGATTTTTGAATTGTCATAAAGATTTCTTGCTTGGATTTCAATGAGATTTTCTGTTTCCATTTTAAAATATATGAACAGTGAATTTTTGGTATCTGAACTTCACTGTTTACACATGTGAGTTACTGTTCTATGACGATTTTGCACAAATTTGCTGTATTAATTTTGTGTTGTCTTGTTCTTACTGTTCATGATTTCTGCTTGGATTTTGCTGATCTCATTTTCTGTTGAGCCTAGGATCCCTAGTTCATATATTTTATTTCTAACATTGATCTTTCCTTTCTCAGTATGTTTTGATTTCAATTTTTTTCTCCTTACTTCTTTTCTTATTAGCTGTTTCCTAGCTGTTCATACTTTCCCTTACTGTTAAAATATATATATGAAATTTTGCTGTACAAATATATATTCATTTGATTTATTCAGCTATGCGTTTCTCAGCATCACCTTGTGTCCCAAAAACTACACAAGTATGTCTGTATTACTTCTAAAATCCATTGCTAATTGTGAGATGATGATTTGATAATAGTCCAAGCTGAAGCTTTAATTACATTCATGTTTAATTGAGGGGTCATGGTTGATTAATGCATGTTTTTATATTAGCTTAGCTGTTTAAAATTTTCTTCTCTTTTTACTTTACTTTTCTTCTTTCTTTCTTAGTTGTACAATTTGATGTTCAATCTATATTCTCTTTTGCTGTTCATTTTTTTTTATTAGCTACATTATTACACTGTTCTTATGATGTTTTATCCTTCTTAATGGGGTTTTTCTCTTTTCGCAGATCAAAAGTTGACGGACTGGAAAGGGCGAGACATTGCAGCAATTGATTTAGCAATATTGATTTTTCCCTATTTTTTTTCTTTTTCTTTTATATTCCAGACTTGTATGTAAAATCATGTATATATATTTAGAGTCTATTTCTTGACTACTGATGACATATATTTGGAAATATACAAAATTTCATGTTCTACAATTCATGTCTGTATTTCGAAACTTTTACCGTTGAGTTCACCGTTTCTTAACTATTCATGTTGATATGTATTTTTTTTCTTTTCTGTTTTTCCCTAATGCAATAATACAAGTGGTGAACAACATTACAACTGCTACCAGGCCTCGACAAGCCACAACAAATTTCACAAACCTCCCTCGCCTCATCAATTTTAGTCACTACTCTCATTGTCCATACTGCCCTAAGCAACACCTACCTCAACGAGTACCAAACAACTAGCCCACACATCAAAGTTCACATTGTCATTTATTTTAAGTCTCATAAATCTCGATATACTATACATTAAATTCAACTAAATAAGTTAACGAAAGTAAATTAATATCAATATATTTATTTAAACCAACATCTTCAACCTCAAACCGTATAGAATTCAAACTTTAAAATTCTGGTTTAAAATAATATTCTAGTTATATAAAAATCCTTTAATTTAAATAAATAAATCGTTATAATTTAAAAACGATTTCCATAGCGACTATTTGAAAATTTGAGTAGAGCGTAACTTGAAATCTATAAGCTGGAATTCCGATTTTTCTCTTTCATTAGAAAAATATCATCGATCTGGTTCAAACGTGTCTCGTTTCACAGAAATCCAACTTATATCGGATCCTATATGTCCAGTTAAAGTTCCAATCGAAAATTTTGAACTACCGCGTCGTTTGCGAGCTAGTTTTAATTAATATATAAATATATATTCAAACTCTATCTAATTAAATAAATTCGATAAAAATCCATTATATGTCAAATATAATATATAAACTGATTTAAATGTTTGAATTTAAATGGCCGAAAAATCCGGGATGTTACATTCTTCTCCCTTAGAAAAATTTCATCCTCGAAATTGTAAAGTAAGACGAATATTCCGAATCGTATTGTTTTAAAATCATTTCTTTTGGATTATCATCAAAGAAAATTCAGATTTTGAAATTTTTTGAGGATTTCGCCAACACCTCCTCTGCATGACTCGATCGATACGACTACAACTGCTATTCTGGCCTCAACTACTTCCCTCAACTTCTTTGAAAAGGAAATTCAAATGGCAATCCACTTTATTTGAATCCCAATTTATTTAAGTCCATCTCATTCGAAGTCTTCCTTAAATTGATTTTTCTTAACCAGGTTCAGTTTCGCTTCCATATCCGATTCAATTGACGAATTCAATTTTATTTCAAAATTCAAATTTGATTTCGAATCAAATCAATCGGAACAACAACCTAGCACCCAACATTACTATAATATAGAAAATAAATTCCTATAAAATATACATTGGGTAAAATTATTTCATCTACCCTCTTTATAAAACAATATCGTGTCAATTCACTAGTTCAACGCTTCTTAACACTTGAACCAGTCAAATAACACAATATAAAACATTTGTATAAAAATCATGCAAATACGCTCTCATATATGTACACTCAAACTCAATCTAGGGTGTTACTAATCCCATCTCTATTGAGTTACGCCATAGAGCCAAGGTTACTACTCAACCAATAGCTCTGATACCACTGTAGCAACCCAGCGGATTTCGGCCCCGAAAATCGACATAAATACCCTTTACCGTACTCATGCCGATCCTCTAAGCACCGAAAAATACTGGAACGTTTAGAAAGAAATTAGAGGGTGAGATAAGAAAGAAAGAAATATAAGAATAGAATAAGAAGAATTAACACAGAGTCTCACATTGCAGCGGAACAAAATATAATTCAGAAATAAAACTTTATTGAGAGCTTTTGAAAATACTTACAATATCAGAGTACAACACATATCTGGACAGTTTTGATAATCTGTCCTCATATATATAATCACACAGCGGAATATCATTCGTCTGAACATCTTCAGCTCGTCTCTGGACTTCTCAGTACCTGATAACCTGAACCTGTACACCTCGGTCTAACCCGAGCATTTACAAAACACCGGGTCAGTCTGGTGGACCAGAGTGAGAAAAAAACTCGCACAGCATTAAGGTATCACACAACTTGATTTTAAAGTTAAATCCTTTAGCAAAGAAAACAAAAGATAATCGTAAGACCGATCCACACATAAACATGGACGGTTTTTACCTTACGATAACCCAAACAGTTTTGAAATCAATACCTTTTCTGATATTATCATAGTGTCTATATACAAGTAAATATCAATCTAGTGGAACGCTTGCATCTCACGCTCCACGTATATATATACAAAAAAAATCGTGGGCACTTATTGGAGATTGGATTTCCGACCTTGACAAGGTATGGGACCACCTTCCGCACGTGTATCTCTAGAGGCGAATACACAGGGTTCAACAAGAATGTCTTGCAACCCGGCCCTCACATGACCGACCGCTCATTTCGCTTGAGTGTATCGAATGTATATCACCAACGGTTAGACTCAAACCATCGTTCCCGAATGGGCAGAATCGATAGATTAAGAAACAAAAGGAATTTCTCTAGATAGGTGATTATACACCCTAATGGGAGCGACCCACATAGCCATGTTAACTGCCCGATTTTTGTCATTTCCCGGCTGTGAGGCTTGAGGTTATAATCTCCTGAACACCTGGCCACCATTCACTTTGAATGCCACATTGTCAGATCCGCCAGGTATCACTGAATACTGATTTCCACAAAAATACTCTGAGCGTTAAGCTAAATAAGGCGTACAGCCTTCTTCGCCACCAACAGAGATACGTTTGTAGAACATCAATATACGTGGCCCCTTTGGAAATACTCTGTCAGACACTCGTCCATACAAGTCATCCAGGAACAGGATGAACCGAAGGTACCCTCCTACTGCATCCAATATAGGAATCACCCCATGGATCAGTAGTGAGTAGTCCTTGCATTCCACAAATTCCAACCACGACAGGACCCCAGTTTATCTCCGGGGCGAATCAGAGATTGTAAGCGGTCCTTCCGCTTTATAAAGATCTATGTCTTCACATGCTCCATCTCGGTCGTCACTTGATCTCTTCCCTATTTTCGTATTTGTTGGTCAGAATGGTTTTCGAATATTCATTCGATCCCGGTCTTTCCGTACCAACAATCGTAAAGGTCAGACTTGATAGTCGGTTATTTAACTATCAAGTAAACATCCATAAAATCACAAAAATAGATACGCTGGTCTGGTACTCAGCATCACTTGGCTTTCTTAATAAAAATTCATCGCCCAATCTCCTTTTAATTCTGTTACTAGGAAAATATAAACTCATATCATTTCCTTTACTTTGGAAATCTTACCACGCACTCTTGACATTACCAACTGGTATCATCCTTGGATAATCCCGCAGTCGTTCAAGTTGGGGTATTTTAATTACCTCTCAGACCTTGACCAACAACCTTCTTATCTTCAGATGAATACGAGTTGTAATTCAAACACCCTATATTTATTACCTCAATTTCTATTTCCAACAACGTTTACTAAGCTCTAATCAAAACCCTTTTTACCAATTTCCTTTTCTCTCTGGAAACCCCCTTTTTAAATCCATTGATTTAACTCAATACTATTATTGAGTAGTTTCAATTTAAAATGACATTTAATTTCATATTCCTTTTATAAACCTTGTTTATAAATTTAATATAACCCTTTTCATCTCCCATAACTCAAAATGTTAAGTAAAACCCTTCGTTTAAACCTCTTATTTGCTTCGTTATAAAACTCGAGTTAAAACTCGTCCTTAGCCTCTTTTCAACACTCGACCATTTCATTTCAAATTGGGTTACTTAAGGGTATTTCATTACCATACCAACTCATTCATTTCAACATTTATCATTCAAATCAATTAACTCTTTTATAAACTAGACTGAATAATAAATTCCCTTTTCAAACCCTTACTAAGATTAGCCAACCATTTATTTAACCATTTCACTAATTTAAGGTCTAATCAAGTTTAAATGGTCGACACAAGATATGGTTATTCTTTTAACCAACTCTATTTAACCCCTTTCTTTAAATTAATTAAATATAATTAATTTAAATAACTTTATTTAATCATTTACGATTAAACACTTCACTGCTAGGTTAATTCCTGTTTTTTTGTTTATAATTCCTATCGACATAAGAAATTTATTTTATAAAAACCATTTCATAATTTCTATATAACTTTAAATAAATAAATAAATATTTATTTCCCCTTTCAAATACCCTTTCCAGGCAATAACTTTGAAAAATGTATTTTCGATATAAACTATATTTATAACTCAAATATCATCGATTCACTGTCGATAAAACCACATTTTATAAATCGATTGATTTATAAGCCCGGTGATGCCAATTACCCAACCCATACCATCCATCAACATAATTGTTGAAAAATATTTCAACAGTCAACAATAACCAATCATTTCTTTTTATTTGACTGATAAATCCTATATCGATCATCAATCGATCAACAACCAATTCAAACCATTCAAACAATTTCAAACACGTTTATAAACGTGACCAATCAGTGGAATTTACTCTATTCGGGTCAAATCATAACGATTGGTGTTTTACTGAAGTTAAACGACCGTTTAATTTCAGAAGTTAAATCAACAATATATCACTAGTAAGCAGTCAATCACTAACAATCAGAATACGCAAGACAAAAATACCCAGTTTATATAAAATATAAACGGGAAGGCTGATTGAGTTTATCTCACCTCGATTTGAATTTGATGATAAAACTGTCTGGTTTTGATTAGACTAACGTTTAATTCAAATAAAAATTCCAGTCACTTCAGATCTAGGTTAGGCCCGCTCCATCTCGAAGTACTCGTCTCCACGGTCCCAACGCAACTGACCGTCGATGAAGCCGTCGATGAAGCCAAGGTTGTGAGAGCTATGTTGTTTATATAGAGTTGCAAGTTAATTTGAGCCGTCGATGAAGCCAAGGTTAATACAAGCCGTCCGTTCTAAAGAGAAGCCAATTATGTTCACAATTTAAGGGTTGTAAATTACTCCTATTTCAAATTATGTCATAATTACTTTCTTAATGTACATTATCAACATTTATTATTATTTGTCAATCCATCAAATATAATTATGTACACATTAGATACATCTCCCCTTTACACATTTTTTTTTGTATGCATATTAAATACATCTCCCCTTTACACATTTATTATTATTTTTGAATTAGCAACTTTAGTGTTAACAGAAATACGGGGTGTTACAACCCTTAAGTTTCTTTCCAGATTATTCATCACTGCCTTAAAATGTGATGATACATTTCTTTTGTGTAAAGTATATTTTTACTTAGTATATTTACACAATATTCAGTTAGCATTTACTTATTTATGGTATCCCCTTAGTAATTGATTTCACATTATAGATAGTGGCGCATTAAAGAAAGATATCATGTCCCAATATGCTTTTATTTTTTTGGCATCAATTTCTTCGACACTTCAGGTTTTACGGGGGTACTTTGTTGGAGACGCTTTTAGGCGCCTGTCTTCAAACTCTAGGGGTTTCTAGGGATCGGTTTATTATGTCCGCCAAGTATGGTAAGAAATTATCCATTTCAGTTTATATGTATCTTCGGTATTAAAGGCACAATTTCATTTCTTATGAGTTAAAAGTCAGCCGTTCTAAAGCAGTTTGACTTGGCATACATTGCGTTTTCTATAAAAGAATTTTTTCTGCTAAAAAAATATTTTTGTTTCTTCTTGATTGTTTTCTAACAAAATTTTAAATTTTGTTCATAGAAAGCAATTAAATACATCCACACATTATAAATAAAATTATGGCATACTAATACTATTATGTCTTCCTGTTGTGTTTCTACTAGGTTTACTGATTATTTTGAAATTATTTCAGGAAAAAATGAAATGCGCTAGAAAATACGAAGAACTGAACTGCGGAAAAAAAATGTGGAGTGATGAATCGAGGGTGGAGAACATTCATGATAATAGAAACCTTGAAATCAACATGCTAAGGAAGTCATATAGTATGAAAATGCAACAGTAAGCAAATCTGAAGCAGACCTTATAGCCAGAAAACTTGAAACAACAACAAGAAACCTGTCGTGCAAAGGAATGCTTGGATACATACTAAGAAGAAGTAACAACCTAGAAAAGATGAGGAGGATGCTGACTGCACAAAAACCATGACAACAAATGTTGAAATAAACATTAGTCAGTGTGAGCCATGGCCTCAATCATGCTCTAAGACCAGGTATTAAGCAACAGTAAAAAAAACATCATAGCAAACAACAACGACAAAAGTATTCTAATGGGGGTAGAAAGGACAGAGATTGGATGGAGCTGCAGTGATTAGATAGGATGAAAAAGGGGACTCACATGGCGAACTATGCATAACCAAAGCTTATGAAATAAAGCTTCATGCTGAAATTTCAAATATAGGTACGTTTTTTAGTTGTTGAATAGAAGTGCTTACTGATAATTAGTCAGTTACAATTTTCTAATGATGCACACAAAATTTCCTTTTAGCGAACGTTCAATGCAGTACTAATATATTAGATGCCTATTTTTTTTCCTTCGTTTACCTTAATGAATTGAAAAAAGAACAAAATCAACATCCTATTGCCTTTTTGTATGTATTCTTAGAACGAATCTACTGATATTTTTCCATGTTGATAATTTCTTAAATTACATCTCTACTATTTTTTCATTTCTTTTCAATTTTAATATACAGTTTAATCTATATTTTTGCCATTAAACGATTCTAAGTTTTATTTTTACAAATATGATTGTGGTTGAGAAGCCCCATTAATTGCAACCTATAGCTCAAATGAGATGATCAGATAGCTTTGATGTTTTACTAGAGATGTTAAAAGGTCAAATAAATTGCATGTTTGATCAGGAAGATGAAAAAATGCTTTGTTGTCTTAAAATGATGTGCGTACAGGAAATATCTAAGGGCCATTTATGGCCATTCAATGATGTCATTATATCTGCCTGTTTATACTGTATGATTCACTTGGAAGGTTGACCATTCTTTTTAACATCTCTAGTACAAAGGAAATCATAATGGCACAACATAATGATCCTGAAGTGTTATGTACATATGATTGAATTAGCTTTTGTTTTTCATGATCCTGAAGTGTTATGTACATGTGATTGAATTAGCTTTTGTTTTACATGATCCTGAAGTGTTATGTATATGTGATTGAGTTAGCTTTTGTTTTTCATTTCTCTAAATATTGAATCAGTCTGCTAACATCATTTTCAAGCACAAAGAAAATCATAATGGCACAACATAATGGTCTGTACTGTGTTCTGGGCCATGTTGAGGCAATGTGAATTCGTGCCACTAAATAAATATCTTGCTGCTTATTAACAAGAGTGAATATGTGATAAAATAGTAATTCGTTCTTTTTAATTTGTTTTATGTTGCAGGCACATTTGGTTTTGGAACATGCACCAAGTTTGAGTGAGCGTGTTGTTCCTATTTTCAGCAAATAACAATGTGACGATGTGTATTGTATATTGACTGAAATTGATACTACAGTTAGCCATATTTCACTTTGTCATGCTATTTAGTTTTATTTCATTTTGTAACAATGACATTTAATTAGAATTCGATATTATATATAGATATAACATTGACATTTAGTTTTCAATGTTTTATATTGATGTTGCAGTCAGGTTAGTGTTATTGTTGTGCATTTTATTCTGACTTTAAATTCAATTTGATGTTGTTTCAGATTTTAATTAAAACCTGAAACAATTTTTTTTTCTTGCTTCAGCCGCTTTTTTGCTTCGGTTGTTTGGAACAACTGAAGCAAAATATTGGCCATTAGCTTCCTCCAAGAACGGAAGCAACAGGTGTATACCTGTTGCGTCTTCTGCACTTGCTTCCGTTATTGAACTGAAGCAACAGGGGGTAAACAACCGAAGCAAAAAATAATATTTGCTTCGGTTGTTTGACCGAAGCAACAAATTTTGGTTTGTTGCGTCTTCTGCAGTTGCTTCGGTTCTAGAACTGAAGCAACAGGGGGTAAATAACCGAAGCAACTAACCTGTTTTGTAGTAGTGGGAAGTGATGCCCTTTGGATTGACAAATACCTCTGCCTTCTTTGTGGACGCAATGAGCAAAGTATTTAGAGTCATTCTTAATAAGATAGTGGTGTTGTTTGCGGACGACGTTCTTATATTTTCCAAGGACTTTAAAGAGTATGAGAATCATATAAGGGAGGTCCTAGGAATATTGAGGTGGAATCGACTCAAGGTTAAGTTTTCAAGTGCCACTTTTGGAGAGAGGAAGTCAAGTTTCTAGGACATATAGTTTTGGGGAAAGGTTTGATGTGGATCCTGTAAAAGTGGAAGTTGTTCGAGGATGGATGATACCTTATAGTGCTTCTGAGGTTAGGAGTTCCATAGGGTTAGTGGGCTACTATAGGAAATTCATTAAAGACTTTGCAAGGACAACAACCCATCTGACCCATTTGATTAAGGATAATCTTAAGTTTCCTTTAAGCAATAAGCGTGGAGATGCTTTCGAGAAATTGAAGAAGTCTCTTATGAATGCACCTGCCCTTATTATCCCTGATGGTACTAAGCCGTTTACAATTTTCACGGATGTTCTAAGGTAGGATTAGGAGAAGTTCTTACGCAAGAGGGTAAGGTAGTTTTTCCTAGCCAATAGACAACTAAAGGATCATGAGAAGAGATAACTTGTGCACGATTCAGACTAGCAGCTGTGGTGCTTTTCCTTAAGATATGGAGACATTATCTCTTAGGGGAAAGTTTTAGCTTTTTATGGATCATAAACCCCTTAAGTATTTGTTTTCTCAGCGAGATTGAATCTTTGGCAGTGGAGGTGGATGGAGTATATAGGTTTATTTGGTTTCACTATTCAATATACCTCAAGAATTGGTAATTTTGTTGAAGACGCTTAGAGTGGGAGACAAGCTACATTTAGTGCTATTGCCGAGTGGAAGCAGTAGAAGCTTCTTTTCGGTTTTAACATTCAGCCGCCATTTGAGTCATCTTAAGGGTTTCTAGCAATTTTGGAAATAAGACTAGCTTTTTTAGATAGGATTATGTACAAACCAGACCTTGATGAGTAGTTGAGAATTTTGAGGAAAGAGATTGCTAGAGTAGAGCACTTTCCTCATTCTGATACGTATTCAATTGATGGTGATGGGAGTTAAGTACAGACTTCTAACTTTATGTCCTAGAAATGGTAGCTTAAGAGAGAAGGTCCTTAAATAAGGCCATGTTCGAGGATGGCCATATATCCCGAAGTGGATAAAATGTTTAAGGATATGAGGAGGAATTTATATTTGGAAGGCATGAAGAAAGATGTTGCGGAGTTTATTGCGAGGTGTTTGACTTGTCATAAAGTCAAAGCAGAGCAAGGTAGGCCCAAAGTGTTATTATTACCTTTGGAGGTTCCCACACGGAAATGGGAACATATCTTGATGGATTTTGTGGATGGGCCGAGGAGTTAAAAAGGGAACGAATCTATTTGGGTTGTAGTGGATAGATAGACGAAGAGTTCCCACGTCATCCCTATGAAAAAGATCAACTTCGTTAGCCCAACTTTTTATCAAAGAGATAGTTTAACTGCATGGGACTCTGGAGAGTATAATGAGTGAAAGAGAACCTTTATTCATGATCTAGTTCTGGAGGAGCCTACAGAAAACTTTGGGGATAACGCTTAATCTGAGCACCCTATATCACCGGCAGACCGATGAACAAGCAGAGAGAAGTAATCGAATTCTTAAGGATCTAAATTGAGCTTGCATCATCGAATTTGGAGGAACATGGGAGTACCAATTGGCACTAGTGGATTTCTCGTACAATAATAGTTTACAAGCGATGATTGGTTTGGCCCCTTACCAGGCATTGCATAGACATCCATGCAAATCGTCAACTTGCTGGTGGGAAACTACTGATAAGGTTCTACTCGGACACGACCTCATTTATGATTCCATGAAGAAAAAAAAATTGGTACAACAAAGAATGAAGGCATTCCAAGACCAACATAAATCTTACGCTAATAGGAGGACGGAACTTGAGTTTAGTATTGGTGATTTTGTCTTCCTAAAAGTTTATCCTTCTAGGAAAACCATCCGGTTTGGAAAGACTGGGAAGTTGGCTCTTGGGTTTATTAGGCCATTTAATATCACTGATAGTATCGGGGAACTAGCTTATTGAGTGGAGCTGCACAAGCAAATGTGGGGATTCCATAACATTTTCCATGTTTCTGGTCTTAAGAAGTGGCTTTACGACTCTACCGCTAGACACAAGCTTTATAAAATTGGGGAATTAAAGAGCATTGAGTTGGAGCCTAGGGTGCCCCATGCCAGTGGAGCACTGGGTTAAAAGGGTTCAAAATAAATCCATTAACCTCTTTCGAGTAAAATAGGGAGATAAACCTGTGAAAAGCACATGAGGAATAGAAGAAAAGATGAGGAAAATTCACCCACAGCTTTTCACGAGTAAATATTTCCTCTAAATTTACTTTATGGTTATATCTTTGTTGTTAGATTGGATGGTGGGAATTGTTTCAAACACAAATGTAATGAACACTCATATAAAAATTATATGCATATTAGGGTGTTTTGCATACATATATCATCACATTTTACACTTTCATATTAAAGGTGAGCTCACTTAAGCAAGCCTGCAGTACAAAACCACATTGAGTAATGGTTGTTTATGGATGTTTAATAGATAACAATAATGTATAACATGTTTGTTAAGCGAGTTGTGTTTTTCGCGCCTTTGGAATGATTTTAGGAAGAAATCTCTTTTAAGTGGGGAGAATGTAACACCCCGTAAAATAAACCCTAAATAGACATAGATAATTAAATAAAAAAACAAACAATACAATACAAATAAAATATTAGCATGATGAAAATACGAATTTTGGATAGTTAAGTATTTTTCCATGAAAATATTACCATTGTGTTCATGGCGAGATTTTAGTCCATTTTTATATTTTGTTTATTGAAAACGGATTTCGCATGAAGAAATTATAAATAAAACAAGCTGTTCGAAAATTGGATACACGGAACATCTAAAATTCAAACTGTAGGAATATAAATCTAGAATAAAATAAAATACTTTCGGGATAATGGAATATTCCTTAGGAATAAAAAATTGTATGTAAATATTTATGCAAGAAGGGGACAAGAATCAAAAAAATGGAAAGAATCAATCAAATTAATAACACAATTAATGAAATTGACATCAACACAGAGATTTAATCTCCCTGTGCTCGACCCAAAAGGAGGGTTGACCGCTTCCTTTGAGGGGGGGGGGGGGTAGACTGTCTTCCTAGGGAGTGTGTCAAGCTCCCTTCTGGTCGAGGGGTGGGAGAGAGGCTCGTTTATTAAGGTGTATTTATATATTTTGCTAGAAAGAACTGTCTAGATTTCATAAAACTAATCAAACAGAATACACATATTCCAGCAAGTATAAATAAGGCCTTATTCCCTCCCTAAATCCCTACATTTTATTCTCTTCTACGCCTCCATTTTGCTTCTCTACCATCGTTCTAAATTTCAGAAAATGGGACAAGTTAAATTTTTTTCTTCTTCTCTAACCTTTTCCTCTATCTTTTCTAATCTAGTTTTATTCTTAGGATCCGGAATTGGAAACTATATGTATATAAGATTCCAATTGGATTTTCATATATTTGTTCAGGGGAAAGCTCGAAACACGATATTTGCGAGGTTGCAATTGAGAATCTATTTCTAAACAGCCTCCTCATCCTTCTCCTAGTATTTCTGTGAGTGGAAATTTGTTAAGTTTACTATTTCTTATATTTTGATGGTGTAGATTTCGATCGTTATGCCTAAAAGGATTTGGATTTGCAGGAAAAAAAATATAAATCCCAAAATTCCTTATAATTTGCGAAAATGATTAATCTTGTGAATATATTGGTTTTTTTTTTTGGGCAAAGCCATCCAATTTTTAGAGTGGACCGTACCACTATTTCATTGTAGCAAATAATTAGTACAAAATATAACAAGAGATATGCCAATCGCCTATCTACTGCAAACATTTTGGCACTAACTACAATATAACTGAAAACATACACCACGCAGGATGCAATCAGTTGCTATATGGTTGCAAGCAGAATAAATTACAATATAACACAGTAGGGAGAATATCCCTTACAATGCACGCAAGAAGTTAGCTTATTGACATAAGTTTTCCACAGCAGTAGCAGACCAAGGAAATGTCACATATTGTTTATGTTCTCCTGGCCAGAGCACTATAAAAAGTATCTTAGCTAGCTACACTATTGATGGACTATACCAAGCCAATACACCGAAGCACCAATAGAAATGCAGAAATTGAAATCTGCAGATATTGAAGTGAAGATGCAAATGATTGAAACCATAGGTGCAACAAAGCAGAATGCAGAAAGTTGAGGTAGGCTCAGATAATCATCAAACAACTAGGAATGAAAAAGCACAAGGCATCATCGGGTAGGCATCAAGCCAGGTTCAGAATCGGTACCAAAACCAGAACTAGCAGAGGAAAATCATCTAAAACAGTAGGAAGAAAACAACAACCAACACTCACCACCCAGAGGACACTAAGATGACACACACAAATGATCTCAACTACAATCGGGGACCATAGAAAAGAAAAAACCAACAGCCTAAAAACACAAACAAACTACGCTAACCAAAGCCCAATAGACACTTACCAGAATCAATAGAATAATTACTAGCTCATCAGACACGACAAGCTGGTCTAAAAGGGACAAAGACAGCTAGAGGATGGATAGAGTTGAGTACCGACACCTACCAATTCAACACTAGCGACAAAGCAAGCCTACATATTAAAGAAGGCATCCTAAGGAGGAGCTATAGCTGAATAAGGACGCCATTATAAAAAAAACTATGGTAGGCTTAGATGAGGAGGCTAGGAAAGCTAGATTTGGGGATTGAGGGAAGAAAGGATTGCAGCAATGAGACTGCCAGAAAAGTATATCAGTGAGGGGAGAAAGAAGCCGAATTACTACAAAAGATTGGGTGGAAAAATATGTACGTATATCTGGATCTGTTCGAAGTCACTAAACCACAAGGAGAAATCTAGGGTGGGGGGGATGAGAAAAGATCTGAGCACGAGGTGAAGACTGGAAATGACAAAGATGAAGAATTTACGGAAGCAAGCGAAATGGCAAAATCGAAGGAACCCTAGTCGCCATTGGGGATATTAGAAAGCTTCTATTCAATTATTTGAAGTGTGGGTTTTGATCATCAATATAATGAAAGTTGGGATTTTTGGGTGTTGTATAGCTTTCATAATGGTCTGATTTACTTTCTGTTTAAATGCGAATCCTATATGCCCAAAAACATAAGACTTCGGTATGATAAATTATATAGGTTTAAATATCTATTTGTATAAATTGATAGTTTGAACATATTAAAATGCATGTGACCAAAATCTTTATTTTTTGTATAAAATCCTGTGAGATGTAAGTAGTACCAAAAAGAGATTATATGTATTATGCGTATTACACATTTTCCTTTCTTTTATTACTGAAGTAAACTTTAAAACCTAGGCTATAACCTATTGCAAGTTATTTTGTTTATGTTTGATATTTACCTATTACTGATTCAATGTGAATAAACATTATATGTACGCTGATCATGTTAGCGAAATAAAACTTATAAACCTTAATCTTTGGTTAGGATTGACATTTCTATGTCTTAGGACGTTTCTTTATGCGCGCTTCAATTATGTTTTATTTATTACTACTTATAGGGTAATTAACGTAATATAAATGCATACTAAATACATGTAACTAGAATTCGAATTTTAAAAGTCCCCAATAGAAAATTTGTGTATGTGTAAGTATTAATGGCTTTTATTAATATTAATGATACATAGGCACAAGGTTAATCCCTACTTGTAACAGAAGCAAGCTTGGAACTGACCACCATATCCAGCATCTACAAGAAGTTGGTTTAATGTAAGATGTCTAAGTGTCATGGGACATTATAATAATTATGCTTAGACTTAAGGATAAGCACACTTATAGAAGAAGTTTGCTTCGAACCAACCGAGAAATCCAGAACGTACAAGGAGTTGGTTTAATATGAGACGTCTAGTGTAATAATTATTTGCATAATAGAGGCCCGCCTCGAGACGGTATTAAGTGGTTAACCTACCTTGTTTTGGTATTAAGTGGTTAGAACTAGGTCCGGTTCTAAGGTTCACTCCCTAGTTCTGGACCAAAGTCATAGGCTCGCCCCTATTAGGTTTTAAGTAGCAATTAGGTCCTCCTTTCTCCAATAATCATGACTTATTAAATGGTCTTAAACGATTACAAATAAGTGAGATAGTCCTTCGGAAGTTGTTCGCTTATTATCTAGGGCTGTGTGAACGTTGACCTAGCTAGGGATGAGCTACTAAGAGTTCCACCAATCATGAAAAGGTAATCGTGTCTAAGGAAAATACTAAGTAGCTAGGAGTTCACCGGTAATGATTGCTAAATAGTAACTCAGATGCCCGTCGGGCGAAGGTCATAAATGATAGTTAATAGCATACCATGCTGAGGTAATAAGTGACTATTTACTATTACTTGATGTACATTGAGGGTATATTTAGAGACGTTTACGATTAGAAAACGAGATCTAAACTGATTAAATTCCGCTAATATGGTTTTATGTGACCATATGAGGAATCTAAACATAAAATAAATGTAAATGGACTTAAGTTACCAAAGGGTAGCCCGCCTCGAAGGGTGTTAAAGGATTGTTGAAATCCACCCTTATATATATATATATATATATGTGTGTGTGTGTGTGTGTGTGTGTGTGTGTGCGCGCGCGCGCGCCTTAAGTGACTATAGGGTAGTCTGCCAATTTAATGCTTGTGCGTGATTGTGTGTTGAATTCGCTTAGACATAACCTTATTAATTTATACTCCTCGGTTTAGAGAATAAATATCCCTTAAACTTATGTCATTTTCATTCACCATAGCTTGTTGTTATGACGTCCCTTCTCTTAACAAAACAGGTTAGTAGGTGAGAACGCTTGATTGATGAATCATGAAGATTGGAACCTTGCAAATGAGATTGTATAGACTATTATTATCATTATCAAGTTTGGCAGTTATTGTAATCATGAGATATTATTATTGATGTACATTTATATGACATTTGAGACTTGATGTATTCGACATTATTGTGGTTTTTGTTTAATGGACATTTATTTTCAATTACTATATTTTATGTCATCTGCTATGCAATTTTTTTTTAGTTGGCTTTGTTTATTTATTTCTTATAGGAAACAACGACTCATTTAGAATGACTTTAGTTTTCGATGGGCCTTTTCTGAGTCGGGATTTAGATCCATTTGGGATGGGTTGTTATAAATTGTAACACCCCAAATTTTTGAATGATCAAATTAACTAAATTTAAGAATACTTAGTTTCAAATGCGGGAATTAAGAGAAATGGGTTACGCCATTGCGTTCGTCTCGGAATTCTGCCTGAGATAGAGTCCGAATTTGCGTAAAACGGACACCATATGAAGGAGATATGCACGAACGAAGTTAGGCGGAAAAACCAGAAAAAAATATAAATGCACTGGCGCACTTGGGAAGTGCGCCAGTACAAAAATACATTGGTGCACTTCCCAAGTGCGCTCAGGCCAAGCAGAAAGCCTGCACAGCTTTCTGGTGTGATCTGATCCACAATGTGACTCATTGCTGAGTCCTTTCTGACTCCTTGCTGAGTCATTAAGGCTGAGGTGTCACCCTATCCTAACTGAGCGGTTTTGATTAACCCTAAGTGCATCCGACGGCTCAAATTAAATTGAAATTCTATATAAACACATGTAGGCTCAAACCCTAAAACCAAATAAAATTAGATTAATGGTCGTCATACCATCTCTCCAAAACCTAGAGTAGCCGCCACATAGTAGAAGCAAAGTAAAGCAACTCAACTCTATTCAAATCAAAGTCTAATCTCAACAACGAAATTGTCTACAACAAGGGAATGCTAATCAATTACAGATTTCAGATCCCAAAACTCAAGATCCTCTTTTTCTATGAGTTCTAGTCACTTTTAGGTTTAAATAGATAAAAGTGAATTGTAGTAGACTATGATTTGGGTATATGTTGTTTGTAGTTATGCAAGTTTATTGTTGTTGTGGATCTTGAAATTAAACAAGTTTATTGTTGTTGTGGATCATGAAATTATACAAGTTTATTGTTGTTGTGGATCATAAAATTATACAAGTTTATTGTTGTGGTGAATCATGAAATTATGCAAGTGAAATTCATAAACCTATGCAAGTTACCTATGCAAGTTATTATGTTGTGAATTCATGAATCTATGCAAGTTGTTATCATGAACCTATGCAAGTTGTTATGAGATCATGCAAGTCACTTATGCAAGTTATTATGATTGAGAACTCATGAACCTATGCAAGTTATTATTCATAAACCTGTGCAAGTTGTTATGTTATGCAAGTTTGTTATGTTGTGAATTATGAACCTATGCAAGTCACCTATACAAGTTGTTATGTTGTGAATCATGAACCTATGCAAGTCACCTATGCAAGTTGTTATGTTGTGAATCATGAACCTATGTGAGTTGTTAATTATGTTGTTAATTCGTGAACATATGCAAGTTGTTATGTTAAAAATCATGAACCTATGCAAGTTGTTATGTTGCAAAATCATGAATTTATGCAAGTTGTTAATTATGTGGTGAATCATAATTACATGCGAAGTTATCATGTCATTTTCCCTAATTGTCATGCTTATGCCAAAAAATTTACTGAAAACGATCACCTTGTCATTTCCTTTATTTTATTGTTATGGCGAGGCTACCTTGTAGCCTCGATGACGCCAAAAACGCAAACGGTTACGCTAGTTAAGAAACGGGGAAAAGTGAAATTTGTAATAGGCATAATTTAAATAGTGTTTATGTAAATTGGGCACATGATTCTATTAGGGAAACATATAAAAAATTTACCTATTATGACATAGGTAAAGTTAAGTAAAAATGGTATAATTTGAATATTACCATTTATGGATAGGAAATTCAAATTGTTAATAAAATAGGTATTGACACCTATTAAAAGGAAAGAATTAATTAACTTAATTAATCAAAAGAGGAATGTTTAAGCAATTAAAGTCTGAAAATTTAATTAACACTTATGACACGAGGTTAAGTTACATTAGTGGTGGAAGTCTGCTCGGACTCGACCGGCATATCCAGCAACCACTAATGTTAAACCTAATGTGAGAGGTCTAAGTGTGTGAATACGACTCAGGCTAAGACACGAGGTTAGACCCAACTATGGAATAAGACTGCCCGGACCCGACCGGCATATCCAGCTTCCACATGTTGTAGGCCTAATGTAGGAGGTCTAGCCCAATATAATCATAATTGGACATGGTAATAAGAAAAGACTACTTAACCTAACATAATACATGTG
Organism: Allium sativum; assembly: GCA_030737875.1. NCBI lineage: Eukaryota > Viridiplantae > Streptophyta > Magnoliopsida > Asparagales > Amaryllidaceae > Allium > Allium sativum. The sequence goes on from CM060924.1 coordinate 667,316,156, forward strand.
GACTCTATAATGATAGACATAAGTTAGGGTTAAGTAAAATGAGTTGGATTGTGGGTGGGTTAAGTACAACTGATGGGTAGGTTGGTAATATTAATATATATTGGCCCACAAAGTTAACCATTAAATAAACAGGATTAAATCAGTGGGAGGGTTAAGTACAACTGAAGGGTAGGTGGGTAATATTAATATATATAGGCCCATAAACTTAACCGAATAAAAAGGATTATGTAATTAAAGTCACCTAATGGTATACATAACCGGGGAAAATAGTAAAGTTATGTATTAAAGACACCCTTAGGGGTACGCATAACTAATGGGAATATATAGAGTTATATATTAAAGACACCTACAGGTAAGCATAACCGATAGGTAGATTAAGGGTTATGTATTAAAGACACCTATAGGTACGCATAACTGATTGAGAGCTATGTAATTAAAGACACCTTAGGGTATACATAGTCAGTAGAAAACCTACTGGGGATACAAGACGTAGGGGAGAGCTTGTATCATGTTGTGTGGGAACCATTTCAGTCAGTAACCCGGAGGGGTATCAAAGCAAAGAACTCCGTACTAGGCGGGGAAGGGGCACGCTTACTAATTGATTGTAAGAGATTCAAAACGAGACGGATAGTGTGGGCGGCGCAAACCGACCGGGGACATGTGCGTGCATGGGCTGGGCAGAGCAGGACAAGACGACCATGACACCAGTAGGTATAACTGTGCACACCTTGGGTTGCCACTTTAGGGAAGTGATACCCCCTAGTTGTGGGATCAGCACAGGGTATCTACAGAGTAGGGAGATGATCGATTAGGGTAGTGGTTAGGGTATACCCAGACGTATGCCCTAAGTATACCAATTTATAGTACGAGTGTAGTGGGTACGACTAGTTGAGATAGGAGCAGGCGACACCTATGACAGCAGCTAGGAGTACACGAAACTACCACCATCATCATCGTTGTTATGGTTAGTGAAAGGGATTATCCTATCTTGATTATACTAGTAATAGTGCAGAGTAGTTTGTAGTGAAGCATACATCTTACCTTATTTGTCCTATCATACCTGCCATCTGTACCGTGAATCCTCTTATCCACTTTGTATGCCTGTCATGTTTACCTTTATTTATTTACTGGCTAAAAGTTACTGGACTCACCAGACGTATGTCTGACCCACTTTGTTTCGCCTCTTTTCTTCCGTTTCCCCCTCAGGTTCTCAGGGAGGAAACACGCAGGTTTAGTCAGGATTTGGATATCATCTTCTAGGAGCTACTTCTGAAGTATGGCTCGAGTCTCTGTCTCTTATATGGCTTGCTCTTTAATATAGGGAATGTTGTTTTTCTTTTAAATACCAATGTACTCTGATAATGTAAGACATAAGTTTTTTGTTGTAATGGTTTTTTGACTCATGGTATTATGTAATAAAGCATTTTGGTGATTTAATAAAGTTGTTTATTTTCCGCTGAAATTTTTATATATCTGTATTGTGATATTCTTTGTCTGTTTTCCTAAAATGCTCCACTGAAGTTAAGGCATTCCCTTTGTGAGTGACCTTAATGGAGGTGAGGTGTTACGCTTGCTATCAGAGCTGAAGGTTACCAGATTTGATAAAAGTTTTGAAAATATTTTTCAAAAAAAAAAGGGTTTTAAAAGAAATTATTTTCAAAAAGGAAAGCGTGTTTTGAAAAACATAGTCCCCAAAGCTATATGTCTATCTTTTGATTTTCTATTTAATCCTTGTTTTCCTTCTTTTCTGAGTCTCCAGGGCTCCTGGCTTTCTGTGAGGTAACCTCATCGCGACATAGTCCCGTAGGCATGATGAGACTATGGCGTCTGTCGAAGGGCAAAGAAGTGCCTAACTTCCATCTATAGCTGCAGTTATTCCATTTACGGCTAATCCTCTTTCGGGCTTCGTAGGGTTTTCCACGCGATGGGGGCAACTTTAGAGAAAGACTTGTTAACATGTAAGAAGGTTGATTGTTTTCGGTGCCATGAGACAGGACATCTGATGTATGATTGCCCAAGAAGGCAAGGGCAAAGGGTAGGTGGATGCTCTCATGGAAGATGGATAGAGATAGGAAAAATTTAGGTAAAAGGTTTAATTTCCTTATCTAATTATGAAGTTAAGACTCTTTTGGATTCTAGCATTGAGACTTTGCACTTTAATACTAGTCTTGTTTCAGATCCCGTTGTTGTTTCAAACCCCTTTGGCGGTTCGGATCATTTATTGGTGATTTGTAAGGGTTTGAAATTATCTGTGTTAGGCGTAAAAAAATTGAATTTGACATTTGTGTGCTCAAGTTTATGGGCTATGGGTTGGTTCTAAATGGACCAGCTTTCTATGTAGAGGGCCATTCTAGATTTTGAGAGGAGGGTCGTTAAGTTTCTAACTTGTCATGGGAAGACCCCCAAAGTTTCTTGTGACCCGCAAGGGTCTGTTATGCTTAGCTTTCTGAAAATCATTCTGTAATCTGATCTGTACCAGTAGTCTATAAGTATCTGAATATTTCTGAAGGATAGGGGTTTCAACTCGAAGCATGAAGTAGATTTCCAGTTTTGGCATTGTTTAATAGGGTAATTCTCTGAGTGTCAATCTGATGTTGATTTCGGTCTTCGGGGCTGAAACTTAGGGAATTATTCTCTTTACCGATGTCAAATGGGAACAGAGCTTTTGTTTTAGATATATCATTTGTTTGTATCCCATCAACCGAATCTTCGACCTTTAGATAGGAAATCCATGGATGTAAACATGTGTTTGAGACATGTTATGTCTGATGGTTGCAAATGGATGCAAGTGTTTGCTATTGGTTGCTCGTGGATGCATTTACACACACATTAAGCACTAGATCGGCTCAAATCACTTTCATATTGCATATAAAAATGTGTGCCTATTTAGGGTAATGGGTGTATAATGTTTATGTTATCATATGGATGCTGCATTTTGATGAATGGTTGTGCACATATGAAGAGATAATATGTATCAAATAGGAAGATTTCTTACATGTTGGACTCATGGCACTGACATAATTCGCATTAAGGAGGTCAACTGAATCAGTGGATCGCCTAATCTTTGAATTAGATAAGGAACATATACAACACTTTTGCATATGTTCATACAACGTTAGAAGTTTTCTAAAGACAATGGATGCTTGCGGATGATGGTTGAGTAGATGGGTGATTGGATGGTAGGACACATTCTTCTTAATTTGAAAATTTCGGGGACGAAATCCTTTAAGTAGGTGAGAATGTAACACACCGAATTTTTGAATGATCAAATTAACTAAATTTAAGAATACTTAATTTCAAATGTGGGAATTAAGGAAAAATGGTTGTGCCATTGCATTCGTCTCAGAATTCTTCTTGAGATAGAGTCCGAGTTTGCGTAAAACGGACATCATATGAAGGAGATATGGACGAACGAAGTTAGGCAGAAAAACCAAAAAAAAAAAATTATAAAAAAAATATAAATGCCCTGGCACACTTGGGAAGTGCACCAGTACAAAAATACACTTGTGAACTTCCCAAGTGCGCCCAGGCCAAGCAGAAAGCCTGCACAGCTTTCTGGTGTGATCTGATCCACACCGTGACTCATTGCTGAGTCCTTTCTGACTCCTTGCTGAGTCATTAGGACTGAGGTGTCACCCTATCCTGACTGAGTGGTTTTGACTAACCCTAAGAGAATCCGACGGCTCAAATTAAATTGAAATTCTATATAAACACATGTAGACTCAAACCCTAAAACCAAATAAAAATTAGATCAATGGCCGTCATACTGTCTCTCCAAAACCTAGAGTAGCCGCCACCGACTAGAAGCAAAGTAAAACAACTCAATTCTACTCAAATCAAAGTCTAATCTCAACAACTAAATTGTCTACAACAAGGGAACGCTAATCAATTACAGAATTCAGATCCCAGAACTCAAGACCCTCTTTTTCTGTGAGTTCTAGTCACTTTTAGGTTGAAGTAGATAAAAGTGAATTGTGGTAGACTATGATTTGGGTACATATTGTTTGTAGTTATGCAAGTTTATTGTTGTTGTGGATCATGAAATTATACAAGTTTATTGTTGTTGTGGATCATGAAATTATACAAGTTTATTGTTGTTGTGGATCATGAAACTATACAAGTTTATTATTGTGGTGAATCATGAAATTATGCAAGTGAAATTCATAAACCTATGCAAGTTATTATGTTGCGAATTCATGAATCTATGCAAGTTCTTATCATGAATCTATGCAAGTTGTTATCATGAACCTATGCAAGTTGTTATGAGATCATGCAAGTTACTTATGCAAGTCATTATGATTGAGAACTCGTGAACCTATGCAAGTTACTATTCATAAACCTGTGCAAGTTGTTATGTTATGCAAGTTTGTTATGTTGTGAATTATGAACCTATGCAAGTCACCTATACAAGTTGTTATGTTGTGAATCATGAACCTATGCAAGTCACCTATGCAAATTGTTATGTTGTGAATCATGAACCTATGTGAGTTGTTAATTATGTTGTTAATTCATGAACCTATGCAAGTTGTTATGTTGAAAATCATGAACCTATGCAAGTTGTTATGTTGCAAAAACATGAATCTATGCAAGTTGTTAATTATGTGGTTAATCATAATTACATGCTAAGTTATCATGTCATTTTCCCTAGTTGTCATGCTTATGCCAAAAATTGTACTGAAAACAATCACCTTGTCATTTCCTTTATTTTATTGTTATGGCGAGGCAACCTTGTAGCCTTGATGACGCCAAAAACGCAAACAGTTATGCTAGTTAAGAAACAGGTAAAAGGGGAATTTGTAATAGGCGTAATTTATATAGTGTTTATGTAAATTGGGAACATGATTCTAGTAGGGAAACATATAAAAAAAATTACCTATTATGACATAGGTAAAGTTGAGTAAAAATGGTATAATTTGAATATGACCATTTATGGATAGGAAATTCAAATTGTTAATAAAATAGGTATCGACACCTATAAAAAGGAAAGGATTAATTAATTAACTTAATTAATCAAAAGAGGAATGTTTAAGCAATTAAAGTCTGAAAATTTAATTAACACTTATGACACGAGGTTAAGTTACATTAGTGGTGGAAGTCTGTCCGGACCCGACCGGCATATCCAGCAGCCACTAATGTTGAACCTAATGTGAGAGGTCTAAGTGTGTGAATACGACTCGGGCTAAGACACGAGGTTAGACCAAACTGTGGAATAAGACTGCCCGGACCCGACCAGCATATCCAGCATCCACATGTTGTAGGCCCAATGTGGGATGTTTAGCCCAATATAACCATAATTAGACATAGTAATAAGAAAAGACTACTTAACCTAACTTAATATATGTGGACTCTATAATGATAGACATAAGTTAGGGTTAAGTAAAATGAGTTGAATTGTGGGTGGGTTAAGTACAACTGATGGGTAGTGGGTAATATTAATATATATATATATATATATATATATATATATATATAGGCCCACAAACTTAACCATTAAATAAATAGGATTAAATCAATGGGAGGGTTATGTACAACTGAAGGGTAGGTGGGTAATATTAATATATATAGTCCCACAAACTTAACCGGATAAAAAGGGTTATGTAATATTAAAGACACCTAATGGTATACATAACTGGGGAAAAATAGTAAAGTTATGTATTAAACACACCCTTAGGGATACGCATAACTAATGAGAATAGATATAGTTATGTATTAAAGACACCTATAGGTAAGCATAACCGATAGGTAGATTAAGGGTTATGTATTAAAGACACCTATAGGTATGTATAACTGATTGGGGGCTATGTAATTAAAGACACCTTAGGGTATACATAGTCAGTAGAAAACCTAGTGGGGATACAAGACATAGGGGAGAGCTTGTATCATGTTGTGTAGGACCCATTTCGGTCAGTAACCCAGCGGGGTATCAAAGTAAAGAACTCCGTACTAGGCCGGGAAGGGGCACGCCTACTGATTGATTGTAAGAGATCCAAAACGAGACGGATGGTGTGGGCGGCGCAAACCGGCCGGGGACATGTGCGCACATGGGCCGGGCAGAGGGGGACAAGACGACCGTGACACTAGTAGGTATAACTGTGCACACCTTAGGTTGCCACTTTAGGGAAGTGATACCCCCTAGTTGTGGGACCAACACAGGGTATCTACAGAGTAGGGAGTCGATCGATTAGGGTAGTGGTGAGGGTATACCCGGACGTATGCCCTAAGTCTACCAATATATAGCAGGAGGGTAGTGGGTACGACTAGTTGAGATAGGAGCAGGCGACACCAGTGACAACGACTAGGAGTACACGAAACTACCACCATCATTATCGTTATTATGTTTAGCGGAAGGGATCATCCTATCTTGATTTTACTAGTAATAGTGCAGAGTAGTTTGTAGTGAAGCATACATCTTACCTTATTTGTCCTATCATACCTGCCATCTGTACCGTGAATCCTCTTATCCACTTTGTATGCCTGTCATGTTTACCTTTATTTATTTACTGGCTAAAAGTTACTGGACTCACCAGACATATGTCTGACCTAGATTGTTTCGCCTCTTTTCTTCCATTCCTCCCCCTTAGGTTCTCAGGGAGGAAACACGCAGGTTTAGTCAGGATTTGGATATCATCTTCTAGGAGCTACTTTTGAAGTATGGCTCGAGTCTCTGTCTCTTATATGGCTTGCTCTTTAATATGGGGAATGATGTTTTTATTTTAAATACCTATGTACTCTGATAATGTAAGACAGAAGTGTTTTGTTGTAATGGTTTTTTGACTCATGGTATTATGTAATAAAGTATTTTGGTGATTTAATAAAGTTGTTTAATTTCTGCTGAAATTTTTTTATATCTGTCTTGTGATATTCTGTGTCTGTTTACCTAAAACGCTCCACTAAAGTTAAGACATTCCCTTTGTGAGTGACCTTAATGGAGGTGGGGTGTTACACAAATTAAATGCAAAAGCAATCTAAATCCTTGAGAAACCCAAATCCAAAGGAAATTTCTCCTTTTTTAGATGCGCCAAAATGTCGATGCTTGGTTTAGTCAATCGGATTCGAACACTCAATTCTAGGTAGAAATCACAGAATAGCAATACAAAACAAGACATAGAATGCACATATGTAAACTAACACATAGATTTATAACAGTTTGTGCCTACATCCATTGTTGGGGTAATCACTTGTTTATACTGCTTTATTACACCTACAGCCCATTTTTGATCACAGAAATGTTGAGTAAAGGATAGTGATGTGTGGCAATGGGAGAGTCCCAACATATGAGTGCCATTTGATCCTCAAAAATTTCCAATTCAACTTGTATTTACTGTTGTTGCAGAGCTTGGATTAGGCAAGAGAATAAGAGTAAAAATAATATCCCTAGAAGATCAGGTCCAATGGGGAAGAATCAGAATCAACCGACCAAAGTTGGCTCGGATTGGTATCGGTCCATATTCAAATCGGTACCGGCTAAAGGATATTGATCTGATGTTACTCCATGCTAATTTCTGACATCCATGTTTGAATCCATAATTTGACACTCCAGTCAAATATAAATTAAATCCAAATTCGAGTATGCAAGAGTGCAAATTCTAGGTCTAAAATGCCAAAGTTCAAGATGCTCGAAGATCTAATGCGGTGCATGCTATACCAATCTAGGGTAGAGCACATGTGGCTGATCCGAGCCCGAGAAGGGCATTATTAGTCCAAGGCAATATCTATGCCGATCTGGATTTTATCCACAAAAAAACTCCATGTATTTTTAAATTCCGTTGCTTTAACCAAGATTTTACGAGTTTATATAAGTTCGTGCTCGACTCTTGAGTGATACATTGACTAGAAATCCAAAGCATAATGGCCTTGCAAAAAGGCAGGCCAATAACCATAAGGAACGAACAATGAAGGGAAGCTAAAAATTAAGAAATCCAAGATTTGGAATTAAAACATCATCAAATCTCATCCTTCCTCATTTTAATCAAGGTGACTAATAACAACATGTCTTTGTTTGCGATGAATGGTTCGGTTCTACGGCTAAACCCGAATTATTTGCGATCGTATGTTTGTTTATGTCATGTTTGGATGTTGAAAGATAATATATGCTTTTTGATCAATTTTAAGCTTGGTTTATTAATTTTATTGCTGGATCAGGATAGATAACTTACAGTATGATAGTCAAATGACTTGAAATTTAATATGATGTTAAAAACATTATTTTTAAAGTGGGCTTTAGTTTTCCTAATCTTCTAAGTGGATACAAATAATGAGTTTTCTAAATGTGAATATGCTTATATTTTGGTTTCTAATTATTCGAAGTAATTAATTAATTATTTTTTGGCTTCTTTATTTTTATATGATGAAGAAGATATAAAAAGATATTCACTGTGATTTTTGAGGATATTTATATGAATTGAAATGAACATCCTAAGCAGAAAATCTTAAGTAAATAATTAACTTATTAAAGATAATTAACATATATGCACATATTTTATAAAATCAAAATTTTAATCTAAGAAAAAACTAAAAAGTAATTTACAAAGAGAAATCTTAACTAACTAGGTTTTAAGAAATACAAAGGGGTTGATAGAAAACATTGCTCTAGATAGAGAAACAACAAGTATATATTACTCTTCTACCATTGTTGAAATATGTGTGCCACCTGCACCTTCTCGAATCTCCCGTACCCGGCCTTGTCGCTCATATTAGTGTGAAATATCATTACATGGGGTAATATGGGTTGGGAATATTTAAATTCCCAAGTTCCATCAAAACATACCCCTCAATCCTGATTATATTTTGGAATATTTCTTGAGAGATTTTAACTTTTGAACTTTTCAAGTCAGTATTTTCTATATTTTTCATTTTCTGGTTTGATGCCTTGTGAAGGGAGAGGAAGAGTAAAAAGATGTGTTGTTGAATTGTGAATGAATGTAAGTGCTTGGTTTATATTGAAATTTCGATATCTCATCGCATTGGATTTTGCTTGCACATGAACTCCAAACAATAAAACAAAAATACGCTTGCTCTTAGAATATCAACTTGACTTCATAGCACATTAATAATATACCTTGGCTATCTGATTTTGATAAATCACAAAAAACACTGCTATTTTACTGTAGATTCGTCGGTTTTAAATTTCAATACATCCTAAAGTAAAAATTATGTAAAATCACATAAATTAAATTAAAAGTACGTCAATAGATCCCAAGTCGTAAAAGAATAATTTAATTTATAACTATTTATTCTACCTGATGATTACTACAATTGAATTACAGATTGAATTCACTTTCTTTACTCAATTTAAATGGAATTAAAATCAAACCATCAAATCCATCAAATTAGTATTCAATTTAGAATTCAATTATCTAAATCATTATTCAAGTACTTAATTTATGATAATAGGTATTTATGTACTCTCCATATTTGAATCCAATAATTAACTTGAAATTATTCCCAAAATTAGAATCAATCGTATTTAAATAGAACGAATAAACCATTTTATTATACTCATTTTCCTAAATCGTTGTTTTAATATTTAAAAATTAATTGAATATTTAGCACTAAGAAATCTGGGTTGTTACATTTTTAGAGTGATGTAGCGTTGTCTTGACTGCACTAGGCAGACTAATACAACAAGGCATGCATGCATGGTACCAAAACAATTTGCAATAAGGATATGCAATAGACTGACATATGTTGATATCTTTATAATAGCTAGAGTTGCATAGTTTTCGAGCTCGCCGTCGGTCTCCTATGGTCAATGAAAGGATAAGCTTACACTAAACCAATCTCTTTCACCAACCAGGAATGATTCCGCTAAGCCATGCAATGCCACTGTTGTTAGTTAGTTTGTTTGATAGGCCAAGTCTGGTTAACCCATACAGAGATTCTTTGAAATATATATGGGGGCGGTTTTGCATGTAGCTTGAAATTCACGATATGATAGTGGTGGACACTGAAATCCATAATATAAGAAGTGAACAAGGGTACACAAAAGGCTAACATACGTAGCAAAAATTCCCGTAGAATTGGCACCTTATGGACTGAAGGCCATTGGTGTGCACAGTAGGATTTCCTAGGTTGATATATTGATAGCGAGACGACGGATTCGTATGAGGTGATGAGTGATGGATACTAGTATCTTGGTCCGTTAGTGAACTTGAGATATATTTTTACATATATAGACGTTGATATACATGATGTAAAATAGGTTCTGCTAGTATACAACGATAGAGTTGTAACAGCTAATACTAAAATTCATCATACCATGAAATGGCGAACAATTAGTATAATTAAGTTAGTGTTGTGTATCAGAAGTTGTTTGGTTGATGCTCTTAACATTTGAGGAGTTGATTTTGGTTACTGATTATAATGATCAATTATATTTAGCTATTTTCGCTATGAGGTATTACCATTAGTGCTATGATATTTTTTCCTTTTTACGGCATACCAAACAAACAATCCGTATTTTAGTGGATTTAATTTTCAGCTTAGTGAAATTCTAGGCAATTGGAGCGTGGGTTATTACATTAAGTATGTAACGATTATGTTCTAATATAATATCAAGTCCAAAATGTAAATATATCAACTGTACAAATATGAAAAACATGGAAAATGTAGGATTAGTTTTTCACGATAAGAGATATCTATCCATATTTATGATGTTCTTATAAGAAAAGAACATGTAGAAATACAAATGCAAATTAGGTATCTATTTCTGATAAATAGAGAACATGAGGTAACATTCACTTTTCCGCTAAAAATGTGAGGCAATTTACAGTTTTTGGGAAAATATACGAAATTCTCTGAATTTCGATAATGGTGAAAAATAGTAATTCACTAAAATTATTCTTAAACAACAATATGAAACTTTTTGAAAAAGCAAGTAACTTTAATTGCTTGCTAATTTGCGTTTAATGATTAAAAAAAGACCTAATTTAAATCTAGGGACTGTTCGTATAATAACATCGAAATAGGCCCTTTGTGCAAAGTCCATTAAAAATTTCCTTTCTAATGCTTATAATTCTTTGTGAACGATTGGTAAGAGCATCTCCAACATTTTTGGGATGTAGATTTTCAATTTTTTGCACCTCGAATTGTTTTAACCTTAAATTTCTCAACAGTTTTATGAACAGATGCTTGTTCAACAAACATCTGGATATCAGACGTTTGTCAAACAAACGCCCGCATTTTTAAAAGTTTATTTTAGACGTTTATTTTAAAAGTTTGTTTTAAGCGTTTGAACATCAGACATTTTAGACGTTTGTTGAACAATCGTCTAATTTTAGACGTTTGTTCAATAAGTCCCTATTTGGTTTGGAGATTCCAAAACAGCGAAACTTCTGAATCCACATTATAGATTTCACAAAATCGCAAATCCGCACGGGATGCTCTAACAATGTTTAATTATCTACAATAGTTTAATCATAAAATTTCATTGAAAAACAAATTATTTCCCTTCAAAAAGTTACATAATCAAGATGTTATAACACTTCAAATTAGTGAAGTCGCACAAAGGTGCGGAATTTTGAAATGTAATGATGCCAAAAATCAGAGGCGGACCTAGAAAATCATGTTAGATAGGGCAACGAGGAGAAGATGACAAGCAGACAAACACTTTTAGGTGGGGCAAGCTCTTCAAAAGAACCATTTTTACATTGAATCAGTAAATTTGAGCTAGGGCCTCCGCCCTAGCCGGGCATAGGGTAGATCCGCCCCTGCCAAAAATTGATCGAATATGCATGAACAAAAGTCATCATAATTACAACAATGAGCCCATAACGTATAATAATATTACTTTTCTCACAGGGACAGGAAAAGTAGAGCCAAAAATGGATATTAATCAAGAGTTATAAAGATACTAATACAAGTTAAAAGGGCTCTTAATTATTAAAAGAAATGATGAAAAATCAATCAAAATATACAAGGGGAGGATAATTTAATATCGACTCGGCTGAGCTTTCCACTGGAATATGTCATGACAATGTCTGTTTCAATACTACTCCAGCTTACATCTATAGTTTGCAGTTTGCACAAATCATATAATGAAGGAAAAGGAATATGTCATGACAATGACAATGTCCTTATGATGACTTATTTCTTCTTTGTACACTTAAAATGACATTCTGTAAGTTAAAAGAACCTGAATTTGATTTCGAGTTTCCATTCCAAGTTAATATTTTGGACAATCATTATGATATAAATGAAAATAACTTTTCAAATGCAAGCAATAAAACATCTCCATACATGATAATCCATCAATCACGACCATAACATAACAATAAATAAGCTGCTGCATTGCTTATTAAACAAGGAATCCGAGAAAAAAACATAAAGGGGAAGAAGAAGAAGGGATGCAACAGTATAATATGACATATACAATGTCCTTACAAAGAAAATTAATGTATCATTCTAATTTCTAACCTTTTAAGGCATAGATGCTTCTTTGGGATCTGTTTCTTCGGTTTTCTTTCATAATGACAAGTCATATGAACATAAGCTGCACATCACAAAATGGACATTTGTAAAGGGTTCCCTTTTGACCTAAAACTTGAGCTTTTCCAACAGTAGGGGTGGATACTTTTTTGGTGTTAACTCCACCTAAAATGGGAATTTGCTGGTTCGACGATGAAAGGTTGGCTGAAACTGAATAGTCTATGTCATGGGATTTCTCGGTTAGAATTGCTGTACATTCATTTTTCTTCAACAAAGGCATGATTGGTTGCTCAACTGCAAAGGAATAAGATTCTACACCATCTAGGAAACCATTAATATCATAGTCACCCATTGGAATAATTTACAGATTTTGGCAGTATTGTACTAATGAAGGGTATATAATATATCACATAATTTATAAGCTTGCTGGATGATACATTCAATAAATTAAGTTGGATAATGTTCATGTATAAATGAGGAGGAAACCATTTGTTGTTATCAGTCATTCAAGGAATGAGGATATATGGCATTAGATTTAGCCGAATATTATACTGAATTAATGGAAAAATATAAATGTAAATAATTAGCACATATCTGTATACAAATACAATGGTACATGCATCGCTGTTGCAGGTATGTTTGTATAAAAAATTTCTGAACTTGGTTAATTATATCTTTTCAACATAAGAAATCAATGTTGAATAAGTAGCATTGCGGTTTTCCTTGTTGGTAAGGTAGAACTGTTTGTGTCATAAATATAAAATGAAACGGGGATTAGAAATATTTTAGGAATGCAACTCAATATTATTAGAAATGAAGCTATTATTACAGGTGCTGCATTTGTTCTCGTATGATATCATGCATTCTAGCAAAATGACATCTTTAATTAACGTGGCAGGATTAACATTGTGGAGAATACCTTGCGGAATTAGTTCACCTTTAAAACTGCAGAAATAAACGTGTTTTATGGACATTTTTATTAAACTACCAAGGGGTTGTTAATCTCACTTTTATTTAAAATCTGAATGCATTATTAAAATGCAGTTAAAAACTGCCATACAAAATTATTATTTTTCAAATTTTATGTCTAGATATCAGCAGTCGGTATAATTAGAATTTTGTCAGAATACAATTTTATTGATGAAAACGATTCTTTAATCCAATTAAGTTACAAATAGTTATCACATTTTCAAAATTGAGAATAATTCAGTGCAGATGATAATTATTATCACGTACGATGTTAAAGAGACAAAAACATATATAATTTACAGGAAAATATTTACAAGGACAAAACTGAAGGGCATTTTATCCATAAGGACAGCCCACTAAAATTTTACTCAGAAGGACAATACATTGAAAAATAATTTTGGCCGCTACTTTTATCTTCTCCCTCTCTCACGTCGGCCGCTACTTTCAACTTCTCTCTCTCACGTCATTCTCGATTTCATCTTAAATCACGAAATCATAAAATCAGAAAACGCGAAATCACGAATCTCATAAAATACTAAAATCGAAATTCGAAATAAAAGGAATACATTACAAAATCAAAATCGAGAAGAAAATCATTCGAAATCCTAAAAAATAAAAAATAAAATGTCGATCAACAAAATCCCAATGGAAACCAGAATTGAATGGAATAAAAATATTTTACAAACGATGGAAATCACAATTGAAGAAGTCGAAATTGTTGAAACAATTTTTTTAGATTGGAAATGTTTTTTTTTTTTCATTTACCAGTACAGCAGTTCGTAGGTATCATTTTTGTATTTTTGTAGTTATCATTTTTCATGTTTCTAACTTTAAAACGTAGCAGCAGTTTTTAGTTATCATTTTTTTATTTTTTTAGTTATCATTTTTCATGTTTTAACTTTAAAAACATAGCAACAGTTTTTAGTTATCATTTTGCTATTTTTGTAGTTATCATTTTTACCGTTTTAACTGTGTTTCATGTTTTTTTAGGAGATTTTGTTGTTGTGTTAATTTTGAAGTTATATTGTTGTATCAGCTTTGAAACTAAGTCGAACTTTTTTCATTTTAATCAATAAAACTGTGATATAATTTATTTTCCATTATTTTATCTTCAAAACATTGCATCAGTATTTAGGTATCATTTTTCTAATTTTTTAGGTATCATTTTTTCTGTTTTAACTGTGTTATGTGTTGTTTTGATGTGATTTTATTGTTGTGTTAATTTTTGAAACTGTTTTTTTGCATCAACTTCGTCACTCAGTCGAACGTATTTTGTTTTATTCAATCAAACTGTGATGTAAACAATTTTTGCATTAATTTTTCTTAAAAACATTGATGTAGTTTGTAGGTATCATTTTCCTATTTTTTTAGGTATCATTTTATATGTTTTATTCAATCAAACTGTTATGTTTTATGTTATATTTTGTTATCAGTTTTATAAATTGGTACGGCTAAGTTAAAGTTTTTCTCATTTTCAGAGTTCATGAATATCAGTTTTTTAATATTGTAGGTATTCATTTGTTTGTTATATTTTTTCATTAATTTTTCTTCAAAATATTGAATCAGTTATTAGGTATCAGTTTTCTATTTTTTTGAGTATCAGTTTTAATGTTTTAACCGTGTTAAGTGTTTTTTCATGTGATTTTTTGTTGTGTTACAGTAAAAATGATACCTTAAAAAATATAAAAATGATTCCTTCAAACTGCAGTAATGTTTGACATAACAGAGAAATTACACTAAAAATGATAGCTTAAAAAATATAAAAATGATACCTTAAAACTGCTTTGATGTTTAACATAACACATAAACTACAGTAAAAATGATAACTAAAAAAATAGAAAAATGATAACTAAAAACTGCTGCTATGTTTTAAAGTTAAAACAGAAAAAATGATAACTAAAAAAATAGAAAAATGATACCTACGAACTGCTATACTATTAACGATAAAAAAAAAACATTTACAATCACGAAAATATTATTTCAACAATTTCGACTTCTTCAACTGCGTTTTCCATCATTAGAAAAATATTACTATTCAATTCAATTGTGATTTCGAATGGATTTATGTTGTTCGACAAATTTTTTTTCTAGGGTTTTTGTTTCTCGCGATTTTTGTTTCGAATGCTTTTCTATTCGATTTCGATTTCGTGATGTTTGAATTCGATTTCAAATTTCGTTTTTGTTATATTCTGAAATTCGTGATTTTGCAATTCATGATTTCGTGTTTTTTTTTTATTTCGTGATGACTGATGCGCAAGAGGAGAGAAGAAGAAAGAAGCGGCCGAATTATTTTTTTCAGTGTGTTGTCCTTTAGGATAAAATATTAGGCGGCTGTCCTTATGGATAAATTTTAGTGGGCTTTTGTCCTTAAAAAATTTTTCCCTTATAATTTATATAATTATTGACTAATAAGGGTCCACTTTATAATTCAATAATGAAATAGGGACCCAAGGTAAATATTCAGAACTGACAATTATTATATCAATTGCAGAGTTTTTGGTCAGTTAATGCATAAGTTACAGCTTAATTTTCACTTAAGTTACTATCCAAATTTGTACTCATTATCCCTAACCAATCTATTAATAGGAAAATTGTAATTTTACTGAAGAATGAAAATGTAATGTCTAACTGATACATTATTGTATGTGTGTGTATATATGTGTGTGTACACACACACGTTAAACACTCACACACCGCCTGGGCTTGTGATTGAATAAAAAAAGATACTGGACTAAGCCCAATTACATAAAGTGTAATATATATATATATCTATATATATATATATATATATATATATATATATATATATATATATATTACCCTAAACAGACGGAAACCCTTGCTTTAATTCGCTCCTTCAATCTTAGCTAGGGTTTTCCCTATCTCCTCCATAATGGCTTCTGCTGTCAATCACCTTCAAATCAGCTCGAAATCATTGAAAGTTTTTAGTTGACAATGCTTTGGTCAACACGTCCACGCTTTGAAAATTTGTTGGAATATGTCGAATCTCTAGTTTACCTTTCTCTATCTCCTCGCGCACGAAGTACAGACCCATGTCTATATGCTTCGTGCGTGAGTGTTATATGGGGTTTGAAGATAATGAAATCGTGCTCAAGTTGTCACACCGGACAATTGGCTTTATCGATCGAAATTCCGATTTCTCTGAGAAAATACCCAATCCACATCAACTCTGCAGTGGTGCTTGCAACTGCTCTATATTCCACCTCCGTACTTGACCAAGAAATTGTGAGTTGCTTCCTGCAGCATCATGAGATCGAATTGGATCCCAAATAGATACAATAGCCTGTCGTTGATCTTCGATCGTCATGATCTGAAGCCCAATCTGCATCACTGTAAGCATGTATGTTAAGATTTTTATTTGCTTTAAGTGATATTCCATATTCAAGCGTCCCTTGTAGATATCTAAGTATACGCTTGACTGTCTTCTAGTGTTCAAATAATGGACATTGCATAAATTGATAATCTTTATTTACATTGAAAATTATATCTGAACGTGTTATAGTCACATATTGAAGCGCTCCCACAATGTTCCTGTATAATCTGATATCTTCTATAGATTCACCCTTGAACTTGGATAGCTGTAAGTTACTTATCATAGGAGTAGGTAGTGATTTAGCTTTATCCGTGTTTGCTCGAATGAGAATCTCTTGAATATATTTCTTTTGAAATAAAAATATATCTGTACTTGTTTTCTATTGAACTTGGATCCCAAGAAAGTAATTGACTGTGCCCATGTCTTTAATAGAATAGGTTCTGTCCAGAAACTTTATTATGCTTTCTATCTCGATGTCATCATTTCCAGTAATTAAAATATCATCAACGTAAACTAGTATGTAAACAGTGGTGGCTCCTTTGATTTTCACATATAGAGAGCAATTTGACTTAGTCATAGAAAATCCCAGTTTGGTAAATGTGATTTTTAACTTGTCGTACCAAACTTTCGATGCTTCCTTTAACCCATATATTGCCTTGTGCAATTTACATACTAGATCCTTGCTTTCTTCTTTGACATACTTCTTTGGCTGATACATGTAGACTTCCTCCTTTAGTTCTCCATTTAAGAAAGCATTATTCACGTCGAGTTGTCTGATCTTCCATTGATTACATAGTGCAACAGTCATAATAATTCTGCTAGTCGTAGGCTTGACGACTGGGGAAAATGTTTCACTAAAGTCAAACCCAAACTGTTGTGTAATACCCTTAGTTACGAGCCTAGCTTTATATTTAGACACACTCCCATCTGGATTTTTCTTTAACTTATAAGTCCGTTTGCACCCGATTACATTTTTGTTTGCTGGAGCATTTACCAATGTCCACGTATTATTCTTCATGAGAGCATGATATTCTGTTTCATAGCACCTTTCCAGTTTTTGTTTCATATTGCTTCTTCATAACTGTTTGGTTCTTTGGGGCTAATGTCAATAGCATAAACCTTTGGCTTAAAAATACCACACTTGACTCTTATCAGCATTTGATGCCTATTAGCTGTTGTTGGTTGATTCATGTCTTGGGTGTTGCTGGTAGATGATGATTTAGTCATGTGACTGCTTTGACCTGTTTGTTCACTATCATTATCATCTTTATTACTTGATTGATCTTCATGTGTATGATGCTCTGCATTATCATTGTTGTGCTCTGTATTGTCATTGTTGTCACTGCTGTAACCAGACCTTGTGCTAGGTATGATGTCTACATCATTTCTTTCATCATGGCGTTGATTTGTGTCAAGTGTCTTAGACGAGTCAGTAAGTACAATAGGTGGTTGAACCAGACTGATTGTCTTGAGAACCCTATTGGTAGTTTTTATCCTCTTATTTGAAAATCGAAAAACATTTTCATTAAAAGTAACATGTCTAAAAACATATAATCTACCATTACTGTCTAAACATTTATACCCTTTCTGGTTGATAGGATACCCTAGGCAGGTACATGGGGGCAGATCTAAAATTCGGTTTATGTTTATTATAGGGTCTTAGGCAAGGAAAGCACAAGCAACCAAAAGTTTTCAATTTACTATATTCCTGTTTTGATTTAAAAAGAACCTCATGTGGACTATTCTGTTTTAAAACCTTAGTTGGCATCATATTTATTAAGTACACTGATGTCTCAAATGCTTCAACCTAGAATTTAGTGGCAATGAAGCTTGTGACATTAGTGTTAACCCAGTGTCAACTATATGTCTGTGCTTTCTCTCCACAAGACCATTCTGTTCAGAAGTATGTGGGCATGTAACTCTGTGAGTGATGCCTCTATCCTTGAAATATTTCGAGGCATGAACTCACCTCCACCATCTATCTGAACAATCTTAACATTACAACTGAATTGTTTTTCAATAGATTTTATGAAATAGACAGTTATGTTATGTGCTTCTGACTTATTCTTGAGAAAAAATATCCAAGTACATCTATTGTAGGCATCTACAAAGGATAGATAGTATATGTAACCATTGTCGATTTTGAATGGAGATGATCCACATATATCTACAGCAATCAACTCAAAGGGACTAGCTTATGTAGTCTCATAATCAAAGAAAGGCAATTTTTGACTTTTGCCAATTTGGCAATGACTACAAATAAAGGATTCAAGTATACTTTCAATACTGCTTTTATTTTCAAGCATAATATGTTTTACAATTTAACATTTGGATGTCCCAATTTCTTGTGCCACATCCTAAAAACATCGTTGTTACTGCTAGTACTAATTTGAACACTATAACAGCAACTTCCTTTCTTAGAACCATCTTTGGTCTTGACTTTGGAGAATTTATATAAGCCATTGTCCAAATTTCCCTGTAGAAGTATATTATTACTAATTAGGTCCTTAACAAGGCAAAATTTAGGGTGAAACTCAAAGTATACGTTATTGTCACTGGCAAATTGGAGGACACTCATATGATTCTTATTGATATTAGGTACTTCCAATAAATTATTTAGGGATAAATGTCTATTACCATTAATATATCCATTACCAATGTGAGATATACTCATAGTTTCACCATTTCCCACGAGTATAGACCGTTTACCTGAATAGCTTTTGTTACCAAGATTTAAATTCTGCAAATTGCTTGTGACATGATTCGTTGCATCAGAATCAAGGTACAAATCATCTATGTTTATATCATCTGTCTTTGAGTCTTACGCATTACTCATTTGGCTTCTGCCCCCATCATAACTGCTATTTTGCTGATTTAATTGTGCCACATTCACATTGGGTCTGTTTTGATTACCTTGACCTTGTCTTGCAACATTGTATTCAGAACTGAATCTAAAATAACATCGACAAGCAACATGTCCAAATTTTTCGCATATTTGACATTTAACTCTGTTGTTATTATTCCATCTACCACTCCTGCCTCTTTGTAACAACTCGCATTCTACGCATCGGAGGATCGTAGAATATTTATTTTTTTCCCATATGAGGTCGTATGGTCATGTAACTTTGGAAAACAACCATTAGAGTCATTTCCCATGTTCATGGTTTTTGTCGATTTTTAAATGACCGTTTTGCCCCTAGCTGATCTTGTTATGGCCATAACTTTTGACTGAAAAGATATTTTGACCTGAAACCACTTCCATTAGATTCGTTTGATGGTTTACCTTTCCGTAGAGTGGTCACATGTGAAAAACGGACTTACCGTTTGGGAGATATGGCTGAAATAAGGGTTGGAAGGTGAAAAACTGCTTAATCGGGCCAAATAGGGTGATTAGTGAATAGGCCCATAACCCATTTCGGGATTAGGGTTATGGGGAGGCTGAAATGAGTTAGAGAATCATTCCATTTCAGTTCTCTAGCCTCCACTTACCTCCAAGAAACCCTAAAAATGGCCTCCAACCTCTAAATCACCTCCAAATCATCTTTTGATCATGGATTAAGCTTAGCAACATCAAATCAAGGGAGATCAACACCAAATCAACATTGGAGCTACTGTCTAGCATTTGGATTCACATCAAATCAGAGATTTACTTCATATCTAGAGTTTATTTGCGGCTAAGGTGAGTGATTTGCATAGTTCCTCACTAATTATGGCTAATTAAGGGTAATTAGCGTTAATTAGCGAATTTATACACTAATAGATTCTGGAAAAATATTTATAAAATTTGAAATGATGTTTTAGACCTCTGAAATGAATCTGGATAAATTTGGTTAAGTTTTGATAATCCTATCATTAGTTTCACCTAAACATGCTTAAGGGGAAATATGGGGTTTTGGGTATGTTTGATCCACTTTAACCTATCATATTGATGTTTTGATGTTTGTGGTTGATTATGCATGTTGCTATGACTGAATGGTATGCTTTGTGATTGATTTCAATAGTTAGAATGATCGAAAACGTCGTCGAATGGCGTAAAATACATTTTGGAAAGGTTGCAGGAAAAGTGCAGGTTCTGGACCGGATCGGATCGGATATGGGGGCTCGGATCGGAATAGTGACCGGGCAAGGACATCCGAACTGGATCGGAACTTAACACGTGAGAGGCTTGGCAAAAAGGAAGGCCATGTTGGTTAAGCTGGGGATTGGATCGGCTTAAGGATGAAGGGCTCGGACCGGAGTATGGCGAAGGGCTCGGATCGGATTAGAATAGGGAACGGGACCAGACGAGGCAACAGGAGCTGGAGCACGAACTGGATGGGAGATGGCAACCCGACCCGACCCGAAGTGGGACACCCGACCCGAACCGATGCAACGTGGAGAACCCGAACCGAACCGTTACCAGAGGAAGACCACGAACCGAACCAATTCAAAGTAGAGGACCCGACCCAAACCGATGGCTAGAAGGGGAACCCGACCCGACCCAGTAATGACCAACAACCCGAAATGCAAAGGTAGTCCAAATGGAAGTTAGAGCTCAGGATCCAATGGGGAACCAATGAGTTCACTTCATGGTTGGGCTTTGCTGCGGGACGTGTGCTAAGGAGTTGTCGACGTTCATAACTTCGATTCACCACTGGAAATGGATGATGGGCTACTTATCAGTGCAGTAGAGTCATTATGACTCGAGGGGCAAGGTGATGGTAGCAAGACTACGTTATCAGTGCAGTGAAGCCATTTATGACTTCATGGGGCAAAGTGATGCGTAGTAAGACTATGAGCCAGTGCAGTGAGGTCATTGCGACTCCATGGGGCAGAGTGGACATAGTAAAGGATTGGTAAGGCTATGAGCCAGCGCAGATGGGGTGAATAACTCCATGGGGCAAGTGGACATAGCGAAGGATTAGTGGCTACGTTATCAGTGCAGTGAAGCCATTTATGACTTCATGGGGCAAAGTGATCGTAGCAAGGTATGTTGGGTGATCGAACTGGTGAATATCATATGCTTTACGCACTGAGTGAGAGATGTGAGGATGGATGCTATGTTTGATTGTTTGCCATCACTATGACATGCACACCCCCACCTCCGTATCTTTACACCGTTTGATATGGCACCTTAGAGTGTTGTACAGTATGTAGTGCTAACTCTTTGGTTGCAGGTCTAGGATCAGGTATGTTTTAGTCTACCTGTTATTGTTCTGTTTAGATTCTTATCGCTCATACCAGGCTTTATGTCTGACCCAGAGTTTTATGTCTCCTCTTATTACTCTAGGTGCTCACACGAGCAGACTAGAGACAGGTTAGCTGGTGATGCGCGAGTAGCTGACTCAGAGGCGGGCAGGAGGCTTACACGTATGATATATAGATATTCTCCCTGTGTCGTTGGTGGTCGCTACTTGGGCATTAGTAGTGTACCTCCTTTGTCTTGCTTTTGCTTTGAGACAGTTTGAAAAGTTGTAATAATATTTAACTTTGGATCATAAGATGTACTTGGATTTTCCGCTGCTATGTTAGTTGTTTCAGCTTATGCACTGTCTCACCTGTTTTATGTCAAGTATGTTATTATTATATTTTATTCTATGCGCTGTGAGACATTCTACAGGTTCTTTGTTAGTTCATTTCCTTCTTCCTTTTTTCCTTCTGACGACCCGTTCCGTGCTAACTGGACATATGTACAGTGCACCTTTGGAGTAAATGTCGGTTGGTGCGGGGCGGGCCGTCACACTTGGTATCAGAGCTCTAGGTTGCGTAGTTAACCTAGGGAAAGACACTAGGGAGAGATAGTACGTATATGAGAGCGCGTATTTGTGATTACTTTGGTTTTCAAAAGCTATATATATATACTATTAGTAGTATAAGAATGAAGTCGTACTGCACTAGCAGCACTATGGGGTCGTTAATCGTTTCCCCTTTTACAGATTGACGATGAGCCGATATGCTAGAGGTGTTGGTAGGGGAGCCAATAATGGGAATGCTGCTGACATGAGGGCGATGTTTACTGACCTCATAAGAGAAATGCTTAGGGAGGTGCAAGGGGCAGTTCCCAATCCCGGAATTGGCGGTGGTCCAGTAGTGCAGGTGCCTAGGGTCGATTTCGCCAAGTTGTTCAAGGATTACACTAACCTTGATGGGAAGCCGTTCCACGGGACGGAGTCGGCCACAGATGTTCAAGATTGGATGGATAGCTGTGATCGTATCTTCGATGACTTGGGTCTTGAGGATGCGATGAAGAGAAGGCTAGCGTCTCGTCAGCTGCAAGGGCGAGCGATGAATTGGTGGAATGCCATTAGAACAGCTACTCCAGAAGATCAGGTTACTTGGGATCAGTTCAAGGCTCGCTTTAGCGAGAAGTTCATTCCAGCTGCCCAGAAGTCAGTGTTGTTCAAGAGATTCTTGGAACTCAAGCAGAGTGGAAGGGCAGTTTCTGACTATATTGCTGAGTTCGACACCTTGTCGAAGTAACAACTATCTCTTATCGATACTCCTGAGAAGAAGAATGAGAAGTTCATTACTGGGTTGGATGGATACTTGGGGGAAAGGCTTATCAACCACATCGATGAGACTTTTGAATCAATTGTGGGAAAAGCTTTGAGATCAGAGAGTCTTTACCCTAAGTCAAAGACTGAGGCTGCATCTGCAGAAGGGCTGAAGCCGCAAGCAGGCGGTGGAGGCAAGAATAACTCTCAGAATAAGAGGAAGCAGAGCCAATCTAAGGACGGCCAGAAAAAGAACAAGAAAGAAGTTGAGTGCTTCAGCTGTGGTAAGAAGGGCCATTATGCTAAAGAATGTCGGGCCAAGTCAGCGGAAAGGAAGTGCTACAACTGTGGCCAAGTGGGACATCATAAGGATAAGTGTCTGCAACCTCTTAAGGAGAAGCAGATTGTGAAAGCATATGCTATTAATGTTGTTCCTTCTTCGTCGAATGCCCCAACTGCGGCGGAGAAAGGAAAGAATGTTGTTATTCAAGGTATGCTTTCTATTTATGATGTACCAGTTCGAGTTTTGTTTGATACTGGGGCTTCCCGTTCCTTCATATCTAGTGACCTGGTAGATAGGTTGGGACTGGAACCCGAGATAGTCGATAGACCATTGGTTGTGACGAACCCGATTGGTGGTTCGACTAGCCTTAGTATGATTTGCCAAAATGTGGTCTTATGGAGTCATGGATGTATGTTTGTTTGTGACTGCTTTGTTTTGGGCTTTACTGGGTATGGCATTATATTGGGAGTCGATTGGCTCCAAAGATACGGGGTGGTGGTAGACTGTGAGGGCTTTTTGGTGACAGTTAGGGCAGATGATGGGCGGAGGGTAGTGTTTGGTAGTCTACCTAGTGATGGGGTAATGGCTAGTTTTATAAATTCCCTCGACATCCCGTAGGATGAGTTGTCAGATGTGCCCGTGGTTGGCCAGTATCCGGACGTCTTCGAGGAGGTGATCGGGCTTCCACCACACCGAGAGATTGAGTTCCGTATTGATTTAGTGAAAGATGCCAGACCTATAGTGATGCCACTTCGTCGTATGGCACCAAGGGAGCTGCGAGAGCTCGGGGTGCAAGTCAGCAATCTTTTGAAGAATGAATTTATTAGAAGGAGTGTCTCCGAGTGGGGAGCACCAGTTGTGTTTGCCACTAAGGCAGATGGTTCCCTTCGTTTGTGTGTGGACTATCGCGAGTTGAATAAGGTAACGAGGAAGAATAAGTATCCTCTACCGCGGATAGATGATTTGTTTGATCAACTGGAAGGAGCAAGAGTGTTCTCCCAGTTGGACCTCACGACAGAATTTCATCAGCTTCGAGTAGCCGATGAGAGTGTTCCGAAAACGGCATTTAGGACGCCGTCTGGATTCTATGAGTGGTTGGTCATAACATTTGGGTTGACCAATGCACCAGCATACTTTGTGGATCTTATGAATCAAGTATTCAGAGATCAGTTGAATAAGTTTGTTCTTGTGTTCGTAGACGGTATCCTTGTTTACTCGAGGACAGAGGAAGAACACAAGGGACACTTGAGGATAGTGATGGAGGTGTTGAGAAAACACCAATTGAAAGCGAAATTCTCCAAGTCTCATTTTTGGAGAAGGGAAGTGAGATTCTTGGGCCATGTTGTTTCAGAGAATGGTATTGCCGTGGACCCTACGAAGGTGGCTACAGTACAGGATTGGCCTACACCCAAGAATGCAACAGATGTAAGAATTTTCTTGGGATTAGCTGGATATTATCGTAAGTTTATCCAGGACTTCTCCAAGATAGCAGCACCGTTGACTCAGTTGACTAAGAATAATCAGTCCTTCGTCTGGGACGGAGTGTGTGAGAATGCATTCAAGAGTCTAAAAGAAAGGTTGACGCGTGCGCCAGTACTAGTCATTCCTAAAGGGAATGAAGAGATGACGATATACACGGATGCTTGTGGTACCGGACTAGGTGCTGTGTTGATGCAAGGAGGTAGGGTTGTAGCTTATGCTAGTCGGCAGCTAAAGCCGCATGAGAAGAAGTATCCTACCCATGATTTGGAATTAGCAGCGATCATGTTTGCGCTGAAGATGTGGAGAAACTATCTCTTGGGAGAAAGATTTGAGTTGTTTACCAATCATAAATAGTTAAAGTATCTCTTCTCCCAGAAAGATCTAAATCTCCGTCAGCAAAGACGGTTAGAGTTCTTGGCTTCGTACGATTTTGACATCGCATACCCACCTGGGAAAGGTAATGCGGTAGCCGATGCCTTGAGTAGGAAACATGCCAATTTGGGGGCTATGTTTCTTGAATGGAAGCAACTGGAGTATATCGCGGGGTTTGATTTCAGACCAAAGTGCGAATTGGATCCAGTCATGCTAGCTAGTTTGGCGATCAGACCCACTTTGATAGAGCGGATTGGTTCCAGCTAGAGGGACGATCCTAATCTATTGGAAATCATCTCCAAGTTAGAGATGGACATCGACAGTGAGGAGATGAATTTGTATGGGCTTGATCGAGATGGATGGCTTAGAAAGAACGGAAGACTAGTTGTACCCAACGTGAATGGTTTGAGAGATGAAGTGCTTAGAGAATGTCATCACTCAAAACTGACTATACATCCCTGTGGTAATAAGATGTACCGAGACATGAAGCAGACTTACTACTGGGAAGGGATGAAAAGAGACGTTGGGAAGTTTATATCCAAATGCATGAATTGCCAGTTAGTTAAAGCCGAGCAAAAGAAGCTTAGTGGGTTGTTGCAACCATTAGAAATTCCCGAATGGAAATGGGAGCAAGTCTCGATGGATTTCATCGATGGTTTACCGAGGACTAGGTCGGGACATGATAGCATTTGGGTAATTGTGGATCGATTGACTAAGAGCGCAAGATTTATACCAGTCAAATCGACCAGAACGGCAGCTAAGTTGGCAGAATTGTATATGAAGTGGGTAATGAGATTTCATGGAGTACCTAAAAGCATTGTGAGTGACCGAGACCCGTTGTTTACTAGTGGGTTTTGGAAGAGCTTACAAGAGGCTCTAGGGTCAGAATTACATCTCAGTACCGCATATCATCCTCAGATCGACGGTCAGACGGAGAGGGTGAATCGTATATTGGAAGATCTCTTGAGAGCTTGTATATTGGATTTTGGTGGATCATGGGATGACCATATGCATCTAGTAGAGTTTGCATATAATAATAGCTACCAATCCAGTATCGGTATGGCTCCATATGAAGCTTTGTACGGAAGACCGTGCAACTCACCATCATGTTGGATAGAGACTGGCGAGAAGTTTATGCTTGGACCAGATGTGGTGAGGGAAACTTCAGACAAGATTAAGATCATTCAACAACGAATGAAGGCTGCCCAGGATAAGCAGAAAAGTTATGCTGATAAAAGAAGAAGAGATTTAAAATTCTCCATTGGTGACTTGGTGTTTGTCAAGATTTCTCCGCTGAAGAGCGTGATTCGATTTGGCAGGAGAGGCAAGTTAGCACCAAGATTTGTTGGCCCATTCCCTGTTCTTGAACTAGTCGGGAATTTGGCATATAGAGTTGACTTACCAGAGAAGATGGCGGGAGTTCACAACGTATTTCATGTTTCCCAACTAAGGAAGTTCGTTCATGACCCAAATATGACTATTTCATCTGATCAGTTAGAGGACTTTGAAGTAGAACCCGAGGCGGTTGGGAACCGCAAGCCGATCCGTATTGTCGAGCACGATATGAAGCAACTTCGAAGGAAGGCGGTGAAGCTAGTCAAGGTTCAGTGGGGCGAGAACGAGAATGACTGCACTTGGGAGACAGAGGAGAGCATTAGAAAGATGCATCCAGAACTCTTTCCCTGGTAAGATTTACCTTGTAATTTAGTTATTCCGCATGCTAGGATAGACTTGTTTTGCTTGTTTTGCATGTTTGATTATTATTTTATGGTTGATAGGCATGCGGGACCCTATGTGTGTTTTTGGTTAGGGAATTTCGGGGGCGAAATTTCTTAAGCGGGGAAGAATGTAACAACCCGCATTCTACGCATCGGAGGATCGTAGAATATTTATTTCTTTCCCATATGAGGTCGTATGGTCATGTAACTTTGGGAAACAACCATTAGAGTCATTTCCCATGTTCATGATTTTTGTCGAATTTTAAATGATCGTTTTGGCCCTAGCTGATCTTGTTTTGGCCATAACTTTTGACTGTAAAGGAATTTTGACCTGAAACCACTTCCATTAGATTCGTCGGATGGTTTACCTTTCCGTAGAGTGGTCACATGTGAAAAACGGACTTACCGTTTGGGAGATATGGCTGAAATAAGGTTTGGAAGGTGAAAAACTACTTAACTGGGCCAAATAGGGTGATTAGTGAATAGGCCCATAACCCATTTCGGGATTAGGGTTATGGGGAGGCTGAAATGAGTTAGAGAATCATTCCATTTCAGTTCTCTAGCCTCCACTTACCTCCAAGAAACCCTAAAAATGGCCTCCAACCTCTAAATCACCTCCAAATCTTCTTTTGATCAAGGATTAAGCTTAGCAACATCAAATCAAGGGAGATCAACACCAAATCAACATTGGAGCTGCTGTTTAGCATTTGGATTCGCATCAAATCAGAGATTTACTTCAGATCTAGAGTTTATTTGTGGCTAAGGTGAGTGATTTGCATAGTTCCTCACTAATTATGGCTAATTAAGGGTAATTAGTGTTAATTAGCCAATTTATACACTAATAAATTCTGGAAAAATATTTATAAAATTCGAAATGATGTTTTAGACCTCTGATATGAATTTGGGTAAATTTGGTTAAGTTTTGATAATCCTATCATTAGTTTCACCTAAACATGCTTAAGGGGAAATATGCGGTTTTGGGTATGTTTGATCCACTTTAACCTATCATATTGATGTTTTGATGTTTGTGGTTGATTATGCATGTTGCTATGACTAAATGGTATGCTTTGTGATTGATTTCAATAGTTAGAATGGTCGAAAACGTCGTCGAATGGCGTAAAATACTTGCTGGAAAGGTTGCAGGAAAAGTGCAGGTTCTGGACCAGATCGGATCAGATATGGGAGCTCGGATCGGAATAGTGACCGGGCAAGGACATCCGAACTGGATCGGAACTTGACACTTGAGAGGCTTGGCAAAAAGGAAGGCCATGTTGGTTAAGTTGGGGATCGGATCGGCTTAAGGATGAAGGGCTCGGACCGGAGTATGGCGAAGCGCTCGGATCGGATTAGAATAGGGAACGGGACCAGACGAGGCAACAGGAGCTGGAGCACGAACTGGATGGGAGATGGCAACCCGACCCGACCCGAAGTGGGACACCCGACCCGAACCGATGCAACGTGGAGAACCCGAACCGAACCGTTACCAGAGGAAGACCATGAACCGAACCAATTCAAAGTAGAGGACCCGACCCGAACCGATGGCTATAAGGGGAACCCGACCCGACCCAGTAATGACTAACAACCCGAAATGCAAAGATAGTCCAAATGGAAGTTAGAGCTCAGGATCCAATGGGGAACCAATGAGTTCACTTCATGGTTGGGATTTGCTGCGGGACGTGTGCTAAGGAGTTGCCGACGTTCATAACTTCGATTCACCACTGGAAATGGATGATGGGCTACTTATCAGTGCAGTAGAGTCATTATGACTCGAGGGGCAAGGTGATGGTAGCAAGACTACGTTATCAGTGCAGTGAAGCCATTTATGACTTCATGGGGCAAAGTGATGCGTAGTAAGACTATGAGCCAGTGCAGTGGGGTCATTGCGACTCCATGGGCAGAGTGGACATAGTAAAGTATTGGTAAGGCTATGAGCCAGCGCAGATGGGGTGAATAACTCCATGGGGCAAGTGGACATAGCGAAGGATTAGTGGCTACGTTATCAGTGCAGTGAAGCCATTTATGACTTCATGGGGCAAAGTGATCGTAGCAAGGTATGTTGGGTGATCGAACTGGTGAATATCGTATGCTTTACGCACTGAGTGAGAGATGTGAGGATGGATGCTATGTTTGATTGTTTGCCATCACTATGACATGCAAACCCCCACCTCCGTATCTTTACACTGTTTGATATGGCACCTTAGAGTGTTGTACAGTATGTAGTGCTAACTCTTTGGTTGCAGGTCCAGGTTCAGGTATGTTTTAGTCTACCTGTTATTGTTCTGTTTAGATGCTTATCGCTCATACAAGCTTTATGTCTGACCCAGAGTTTTATGTCTCCTCTTATTACTTTGGGTGCTCACACGAGCAGACTAGAGACAGGTTAGCTGGTGATGCGCGAGTAGCTGACTCAGAGGCGGGCAGGAGGCTTCCACGTATGATATATAGATAT
This sequence comes from Allium sativum, assembly GCA_030737875.1. NCBI lineage: Eukaryota > Viridiplantae > Streptophyta > Magnoliopsida > Asparagales > Amaryllidaceae > Allium > Allium sativum. The sequence goes on from CM060924.1 coordinate 667,345,662, forward strand.
TCTCCCTGTGTCGTTTGTGGTCGCTACTTGGGCATTAGTAGTGTACCTCCTTTATCTTTCTTTTGCTTTGAGACAGTTTGAAAAGTTGTAATAATGTTTAACTTTGGATCATAAGCTGTACTTGGATTTTCCGCTGCTATGTTAGTTGTTTCAGCTTATGCACTGTCTCACCTGTTTTATGTCAAGTATGTTATTATTATATTTTATTCTATGCGCTGTGAGACATTCTACAAGTTTCTTGTTAGTTCATTTCCTTCTTCCATTTTTCCTTCTGACGACCCGTTCCGTGCTAACTGGACATGTGTACAGCGCACCTTTGGAGTAAATGTCGGTTGGTACGAGGCGGGCCGTCACACTCTTCCTCTTTGGGTTTGATTTCCCCTCTATGCATTGTTGCCTTGATTTGGGGTCTGAATAGAACTGTTTCTTTGTTGATTTTTATTATTCGTAAAAACACTTGTAAAATTTACTGAGTAGTCTGATTGTCTTGCTCTTCTCTGCTCTACTCTTCCTTCATGCGCTAACACCATGGAATGAACATATTGTAGATCTGGGATGGTTCTTTGCGAGGCAATAATGGTAACTACTGATTTATAATCTTCATCTAATCCTCCTGTGATGTAATGAACATGCTCACTCTCAAAAAATTTATGTCTTGTTGTTGCACGTTTATCACACAAGATCTTTATTTTTGTCGAATATTCACTCACACTCATTGTATCTTTCTTGATAGTTTGTAGCTGACTTCTGTAATGCATTATTCTCAATGCAGATTGTGAATTAAATATCTGCTCTATTACAGACCAGATTTCATATAACGTGTTGGCACCTATAATTTGTGGCAAAAGATTTGCACTTACAGATGATATAAGCCATGATGCCAGAAGACTATCTTGCTTCTGGTACATAATGTCATAATGTAGTCCTCGTTCCTAATCAGGTTCCCATCTTTGTCTTGACAAAGATCTTTATACATCTGCCTTTGACCTATCCATTTCTCTTTCACCCGTGGAAAGAGTCTCTCAGGGAGTTGCTGATGCTTCCTTTATAGCTTGTTGAAGAGTTCTTGCCCATGGATCGCACTAAAGAGATCCGGCAAGCACCTCGGGACTACCTACAGTTTCGGTTGTTCATTATAGGTGGGATGCTAACAGTTCCTTTGATGAAGTCTTGCAATCCATAGCCCTTTAGGGCAATTTTGACTTGGTACTTCCATAACATGTAGTTATCATCATCCAAAGGGATGCTAATCACATGGATTTTGGGTTTAACTAAAGAGATAGTTGATGGAGGGACTTTATCTGAATCAATTCTTGAAGTTGCAGAGCTCGCTGCATCATTATTTCCAGTCATGATGGAATGGCAATAGTTGGATAACGAACAAAAATAGTATACTTGGACGGCAGAAATTCAATAATTTGGATTTCTGCAACCACATGCTATAAAATCTGACAGGAATTGATGGACCTTGAAGGGAAAGTATGGTCAAGAAAGCTTTAATGAAGATCATGTCTTCTGAAGCTTCTTGATATGTGGGAAAAGAGGATTGAGCCTAAAAAACTGATCTGAACAATACCTCATTATGATCGAAGGGATGCTTCGATGATGAGTAATAAATCGAGGACGGTGGGTTTGCAATCTTGCACTCACGCAACCATATTCACTGAGAAGTAGAATGAAAATCCTTTCAATATCTAGTGCAGTATAGGAGAAGAACAGATTTATTGATCTTGATTGTTGCCGTTAGGCTTAATGATCTTGATTGTTTCCGTTAGGCTTATTAGGGCTCTAATACCATAATAGGAAAATTGTAATTTTATTGAAGAATGAAAATGTAATGTCTAACTGATACATTGTACGTGTATATATATACACGATAAACACTCAGACACTGCCTGGGCTTGTGATTGAATAAAAAACAGATACTGGGCTAAGCCCAATTACATAAAGTGTAATATATATTATCCTAAATAGACGGAAACCCTTGCTTATTATCCTAAATAGACGGAAACCCTTGCTTTAATTTCAATCTCATTTGTTTTGAATGTGATATCACTAATCTATCAATTATGTTATATAAGAAGTTGAATATTCAACCATTAGCATTCTACTTTCTCATTCACTCATAGTCATGTAATATCTCATTTGAAAAGTAAACACAAAGCTCTAGTGGTTATTGCGTGGTGTTGTTTTCCAAAAGGTTAGGTAGTGTTTGGTTTACCATTTTAAGTTTTGGGTTTTCGTCCATACAAAAATGTGCACAACGCATGTAAATCATGGAAAACAACAATTTTAGAAAACAAAGTTAACACACAAAATCAAAAACAACTTTTATTCATTTTTCATGTTTTGAGAAATGAGAGAAATATGGAGATCAAATCCTCATTTCATGATTGCTACATCCCCTCCGTGGTCCCCTTCATCTTGCTTTCATTCTACCATTCCTCCTTTTACACCTTTAAAGTTTTGTAATTAATTTTAAAAACTAAAAACCCAAAACTCATTTTTTAACCAAACACACCCTTAGGGTTTCGATTCCCACAGTTGTTAAGCTTAGGTTTGATATCTAGAAATTGGTTTATTTCAAATTATTGGGTAAGGCAGTAGAGCCTTAGAATATATGTTAAAGTAGAAGAAGGTTGATGGATTAGGAATATATATATATATATAAAGTTATTTGACAACATTAAGTAATGCATTTAGAAATAGTAAAAGCTACCTTTTGTAGCATTTTCATGTCAAAGCTATAGATTTAAGCTGTATGTAGTATGTAAGTAAATATACAATGAAGTACTGTTATTATATTTTGTCCATATATGTAACCTGCTATGAATTTTAGTGTATATTCTAGTATTTTCGTATAGTATGAAATAATTATTTTTCATCATTTACACTTTTTTTTTATCTTAGTGGAAGCTTGGAAGTTAACCCTAAGGGTGCACTAAGTGGATGTCTAAATTGAGAATTAGGAACCCAATTATTTATCCTTTTTACAGAGTCTTCTAATTTTATGTTTATACTCCAGTAGTTTTTATGTCATGTCAATAAATTTTTATTGATCATTATATAAATCCATATCAAAATCATATTCTTTAGATCTGTTTTCCCCTCTTGTTGTATTGCAAGATTTATCCATTCTTGATGGAATTGTTTTAGAAATCTCTGGCTTAAAATTATATTTTGGTTTTGTGTTCGGGTAAGATAATGGAATATATCTACTTCATTTAGTATATTGAAGATGTTTAAAGTAGAGTCAGTTATGTCTATGAATTCGGTTACATATTTGTCCTTAAATATATTTGCAATAGTATATCTGTCTTTTCTTGTTAGATCTATATTTTTTAGAACAAAAATTATTTTTGTAAGAAAATCTTCTTCTAAGTGATTTTGCAAAAATTCTATTAGTAGGGCCATGATAACAGCATCATGGGTTCGGAACCCAGAAAGACATGTTAAGATATTACAATGTTCATATGCTAAAATTTGCCATTTATGCAGTACTTATGGAAATAACTTGGTGCATTATAAGGGGTTTTACTACTCCGGTTGACTTCCTTCCTAAACAAATTCAATACACACGCCCCCTCCCACACCACACACTAATGGCATTAATACCCGATTTCAGTTTAGAATTGGAGGAATTAAAATAAAAAGAAATTAGACTGAGAGAAAATTTATCTGGTAAGAAGATTTTGGAATGGAAGATAAGAACCCGCTCTAAGTCTAGTCCAACAACCAAAAATTTTAAGAAATTGGAGAAAGTTTTCAAGTACTAAATTTGAACGTTTGCAAGCTTTCAAAAATTTAATGGCTTAAATACGGAGAATTGCCTTAAAATATTTTTTAGAAGAAGAACAACATAATTTTTTTGATAAAATATCTATATAGATATGTGTTGTATGAGGATAAACAAAATAAACGAAAAAAAATGCTAGAAATTTTGGAGATAATTCTGGGAAACTCTATTCTAATAAATTAGAAAGAAGTTGGAACAGAGTAAGTACTTAATAAAAGAAGAATTAGAGTAGCATAATTAAAGCCTTAAAGTTCTACATGGACTTAGTATGAAAGACGATATATAAATTTTCATGAATAGGATGTGTTGTGACATACTTTAATTCATTGAAAAAAGAAGAATTATAAGATAAGTTTTTACGAATTGATAAGTTTGAAAGTAAATGTATTTTGTTAATTAACAAGGGAATGTGTAGTGAAAGAGGTGTACAAAATATAAATAAAACACTATATTTTATGCTACCTATTCCAACAAATGAGTAAAATAAAGATGTTAATAATAATAAATTTTCTTGTTACTTTACGTAGAATACAAAAGTCATCTTAGGAAAGTGTTGATGGGGAAAATTAGCATCACACCCAAAGATTCTCGAGAACACGAGAATAATGTTTCGCGTACGTAAAATCCAGTGCGGAAATCGAAGAACTCAAGAAATATAGTGGTTCGGTCCAATATTGAAACTACATCCACTTTAAAACTTTTATTGATTTTATTCACGATTGAAGGTTAACATTGTTGGACATCATCATTATATTATATTACAATATTTGGCTAAGCATACGGGAGTCACTATTTGCAAGTTCAAACCATTAAGAAAAAATTGGTTCTTCTTCCCTAGAGCTCAAGAAGCCATTAACAGTGCCCAAGGGTCCTTTCAAGGTGTCAAATCAAGTAAATGTCAACCCCCCTTAAGTATGAGATAGGGGGTATTTAGAGGTAACACATTAGATGGGAGTAGGTGAGAATTGGTGTAATAATACGGATTTTCAACCTTCGAAAATTGATATTTAACACATGCAAGTACTCAAATGCCGGAATTTCAAACGTCGAAATTCGCATCACCTGAGATTATAACACATTAGAAATAACACAATGAAACAGAAATAACATTTTCATTACTACAACATCTGGGTTACAAAGGGATACATCATAATAACTACATCAGAGTACGTATGTACATATCCAGATATATTGAATACTAGATACAAAATAAAACAATGGAAACACAACTTAAAAATACTGGGTGAATCCAAAAAACATCCATCTTCACCACAGAAAGCTCCAAACCACAAGAGCTTCCAAATCCAACAGGCAACTCCATAGAAACTGCATAGAAAAACTCCAACATGCTCCTTTCAAGACCTGACAAAAAGCGCCAAGATGATTCTACTAGAACCTGACCACTAAGCTGTCTATATGGAAATTAAGGGCACCCAAAGTTTAGAGAAAACAAATAATCTCTAGGTGACCATGAGACTGGTGTGGGAAACTTGATATATTTGTTATGTGCAGTAAAATTTGCAGTGCTTTGTGGAAAATGAAGCTACCATAAGGTCTTACGACACACACAATGCAAATGCAGACATGGCAAGATTTTTCCTTATGATAACAAAAATTCTTGATATGCGAAAACCAATTGATATTATTATTAGTGTTGAAAATCATTTCGCAAGTAAATATACCAATCCTTGCCAGTATAATACCTCATCCGATTATGTTACATATAACATACAATTAAAGCCATAAGGGATCGTAGTGGAGAATGAATTTTCAACAAATGACCAGGCTAAGAAACTTCCTTATCCGATGGGTACACCTCTAAAGGGATGCCCTGGGAACCAACTGGCTCTCTATCAATGCAAGGTTAGTCTCTCCCTTAACTGGATTGATTAGATCGCACCTAAGTATGTCATCTCCCGATCGATACCAACTTTTAACTAGGGCCCCACAACATCAACATATACATAAGTGGAAATTTCCATATAAATAATGTCTGGGCTCCATGTCATGATACACTTTTTATCTAAAAGGAGACAGCACACCCATATTCTTGCCGCAATTTTCCTATTTTGGCCATTTTCGAGGTGTGAGGCTTGTTGAAGTCTCGACACAAAGCTACGCTTACCCTTAAGCCATGCTTTGATCATCAATAACTCATCAAGTTGGTATGCCACATTGTCATTTCACAACTTATAATTGATAATCACTAATCATATCACCTTCGAGCTCATATGTCTCAAAGAAGGGTGTTAAGCTAAGATAACGTATTCTCCGCAACCAATCAGAAATATGTTAGTAAGGAATCAATCGCACATTACACAATACAATTTCAGATACACATCTATATAAGTCCGTTCTAGGTATGAACGAAATTAAAGACACTTTATTCTTCATCCGATAAATGAGAGAAGGCCTTGAAAAAACGAAAATTCTTCAAATACGTCTGGATATGCTGCTACATATATAACATCTCAATACTGGAGAACCCAATGAAGAGAAAATCAGCACGCTAGTCCTTTCCACGTGAAGATTTCCGGTCTTCAATCACCGTCTTCAAATATCTATTCTTCATCATGTCACATTATTATTCGGAATGGTTTTCATACATAATTTCTGATCCCGAAGTTCCTGGATAATAAGCGTCATTTTAAAATGGTATGGATATATAAGATATCAGTTAAGTCTCAAACCATCTTAACTTTTGAAACTTTTATTCATCATTAAAAATGCTTCATTATTTATTAGAAATGGTTTAACAAAGGTTGGGTATCGATTATTAGGTATAAACTCTTCAAAATCAATTACTAAGGTTTCAAAAGCGTTGCTAAAAGCGTTACAAATAGGCTATTTAAGCTAGTCTGCTGAAAATAACTTTAAAATTGATATTTTAAATCTAAATCATTTTGAAATCATTTATTATGATTTATCAAAAGATTTCCATAATAATAATTTTTATATAGCCTTTTTAGTTGATTTCTAGACCCAGTCATTAGATTGTTGTAACGACCCGGATTTTTGGCGACTTTGGTTATCGACATAAGCTCGATGTCGATAACCAAAACATCGAAAAATCCCGGTAATTAATGAAAGAAATTAGAGGGTGAGGATAGATAAGATAGAAACTTAGAATAGGAGAAGAAAAGAAGAACTTACATCATCAGAGTAACACGAATCTCACAGCGGAACAAATAACATACAATATATAACATAACTTTGAAATATAACAGTTATGTATACAATAGCACTTATCAGAGTACATCACTTACAACACAGTGGAAATAAACTATAGCTATATGATCCAGAAGCCTCCTGCTCCAACTCTTCAAGTATATCTATAAATCCCGACTACTTGACTACCCGTACAAATTTAGGCACCCAAGAGTTTAGGGAAAACAACAAAGTAAACTCCGGGTCAGTCATGGGACTGGTGTGAGTAAAATAGTTTAACACAGTTTAACATATATATGATATCTCATAAGACCACGCCGTGAATACGGAACGGGTTTTTCCCTTATGAGAATCCAACATCTTTGACAAGCAATATCATTCTGATATTATAATAATGTCTAAGTACAAATATATATCAATCTAACAGAAACGCTTTCATCTCACGTTCTACATATATAGTATACAATCAAAATCGCAAGCACGTATTGGATAATGGCTTTCCAACTATGACAAGGTATGGAACCACCTTCTGCTAGTGTATCTTTAGAGAGGAATACACTGGGTTCAACAAGAACATCTTGCAACCCGGCCACACAAGACCGACCACTCATTTCGCTTGAGTGTATCGAATGTATATCACCAACAGTTGGGATCAGCAACCGTTTCCCGAATGGGACAGCATCAACAATAGATTTTTAGAAATAAATGAAACTCTAGATCAGGTGATTATACACCCTAATAGGTGCGACCTACATAGCCATGCTACCTGCCCGATTTCTGTCATTTAACGGATGTGAGGCTAGAAGATACACTTATCTTCACATCAGATTCACTTTAAATGCCACATCATCAAATCCATCTAATCACCGATTGACGTCGTCAACAATACATTAGGTGTTAGCTAAAAGAAGTTTCCTTCTCCTGCTTCCACTCTTGGTACGGTTGGAGAAATCAATGTACGTGATCGTCTGGAAATACTCTATCAGACATCCATCTTCATTCAATTAGAAATGTCACATCGTCATACCCGCAAAATCACAAATTGATTTCCTCAAAGATACAATGGGTATACAGCTAAGAGAAACGAATTCCTCCGCCACCAATGTATATACGTTTGAAGGGATCAACTTACGCGATCCATTGGATATACTCTGTCAGACATTCATCCATACAAGTTGTCCTGGGACTGGACAAACCGAAGGCACTATTCAGTATACCCATCTTAGTCACTGTTATCTAAGACTTATACAACAGCCATTGCACTTTACTCCGTCTTCAATTATCTTTGGCATAAATGATTCGCAATGCGTATGCCAATACAGAGTGGTTCTTTGGATAATAATCCAACCGGTCTCTCCATATTAACAACGTTAAAATGGTCAAAACTCTGATAGTCTGTGATTTAACTATCAAAGAAAAACAAGTGTGCAAACAATGATATTATTTCCAGATGGAAATTTTATCGATCAATCATCAACATATATATATATATATATATATATATTCATATTGCCTTATTTTCTATGTTTAGAAAATATATGTTATTAACACTGGAAAACGTTTCCATCTGCTTATTTACAAATCACTACTCTTCCCCAACCATCAGTCCCTGACTGTAAACTAGTATGAGAACAATCCCCTAAGTATAAATCCCGAAGGCCGAAACCAACATCAGATAGGCACTTAGAAAATCATTCAATTTACTAATCTCTAGTCAGTTCTAATTTTACTTAACTCTATTTGATTAACTCTGATTGATTAACTCTAACTGGTTAATTCTAACCGATCAACTCTAACTGGCCAACCTTAATTAATTAACTCTAACTGGTTTTACTTGGTTTGACTAACTCTATTTATTAACTCGACTGACTAATTCAACTCGATTAACCTAACTTGATTTACTTATCTCGATTAACTGAACTAATCATTTTGATTAACTCGACTAATTCACCTTGTTTAACTTAACTAATTCACTTAGTTTAACTTAACTAATTCACTTAACTCCTGTCGAATAAACTATATTCGATAACTCCTCTAACTCTATTCGAATAAACTATATTCGATTAACTCATTTACTCTATTCGAATAAACTATATTCGATCAACTCATTTGATTTAACTCTAATCGATTAATTCCATCGAATAAACTATATTCGATAACTCCTTCGATTTAACTAATATTCTATAACTCACTTCGATTAACTAATAATCGATAACTCCTTCGAATAAACTATATTCGATAATCTCCTCTCGAATGAACGATATTCGAAAATCTTCCCTTTCGATTTAACAAATCGATAACTCCTTTTCGAATAACTAAATTTGACAACTCCTTTCGATTTAACTAATCGATAACTCCTTTCGATTAAACTATAATCGATAACTCCCTTCGATGAAACTAACATCGATACTCATTTCGATGAAATTAACATCGATTAACTCCTTTCGATGAACTAACATCGATTAATTCCTTTCGATGAAACTAACATCGATTAATTTAACTCGACGAACTTAACTCGACTCACTTATCTCGATAATCTAACTCAAGAACTTAACTCGATTAACTTATCTCGATAATCTAACTCAAGAACTTAACTCCTATCGAATAACTAATATTCGATTTAACTCCATTCGCTTTACTCTAGATCGCAGCGATCACAATGGTTGCGCCTGACTCCCTCAGGAAACATCCGACCGCCGTAGGCTATTTACAGCCCTGTGAATTACGCTAGCAGTCGTACGAGATGGCAACTTACCCTGAATACTATGTTTGACTAACTCCGTCTCAAATAACTATATTTGATTAACTCTAGTTCGTCTTAACTCTAATCGATTAAATCTAACTGAGTAACTCTAACTTGATCAACTCGATTTGATTAACTCGACTTACTTAACTCAACTGGTTAACTTGACTTACTTAACCCACTGGTTAACTTGACTTGCTTAACTCACTGGTTAACTTGACTTACTTAACCCAACTGGTTAACTCTATTGAACTGGTTAACTCTACTGAACTGGTTAACTCTACTGAACTGGTTAACTCTACTGAACTAGTAAACTCTATTCAACTAACTCGACTAACCCCTTTCGAATAGCATATTCGTTTTACTAACTTTCGAATACCATATTCGTTTTACTAACTTTCGAATACCATATTCGATTTACTCCCTTCGAATACCATATTTGATTTAACTCCTTTCGAATACCATATTCGATTTACTTTATTCACTTTATAAAGATTTCCTTTTTAACAACGTTTTATTCATTTGAAAAGATTTACTTTTAAATAACGGTTCTACACTTTAAAAATGATTTCCTTTTTATAACGTTTCCTTTTCAATTCTATTTGTAAATGGTTTAAAAATATTTCCTTTTCAAATTTATTCTTGAAATATTCTAACTCCTTAAATTCTCTGAAAAAAATCGCCATAACCTCCTTTGTAACAGGAGCATCGGGAAAATCCCCAAACCCGCCACACAGGCCTTTCCATTCAAAAAGAAAATGGTTTGTAATTATTTCCTTTTTGAATATCTCCTATTTATAAATATTCCAATTTATAAACATTCCTTATTTATAAATATTCCACTTTATAAATATCTCTTATTTATAAATATCCCATTTTATAAATATTCTATTTTCAATATCACTTTGAAAATCCCCTTATCAACATTTCGGTATGTTATGGTATTCAATCATGTCAAATCACGATGTTCAATATCGTCCAAGTACATATAATCGCCCACAGATTTTATATCACATCATATAACAATATATGAAAAACAATAAATAACTGTTGAGGAATCCAGTCGGATTCCTCCAACCTGTCTCCCTGCATCCGCAGATGTTACACAATATGATTATCATCACTTTCAGTTCAATATAAATTATTCTAATAGCAAAATCAATATATAAATATTTAACGGTTTATATATATATATATATGTATATATATATATATAATTTTTTCACTAACTGACTAGCAGTTCAATCAAACAATCAACACACAGTCAAACAGACAATTTTAACAGTTCTAACAATACAACGTGAAAATAGAACTGTTCAGAGTTGGTGAGTTTTACTCACATTGGACTGTTATCGTTAAAAATGATTAACTGTCTTTGATTCAGACGGACAATTTATTTTGTAATAAATTGTAATGAGCTCAGATTCACTTCCAGTCAGTCCCATTGGGTAGTGTCCGTCCATACGATCCCAACGCAACTTACGGTTCGTCAATCTGACATCGTATGATCAAGTTATACAATTTATAAGTTCAATACATTTTTAATTTAAATAAACTTAAACATTTATATAATAATAGGCCTCACCCCCTTAAAATACTCGGCCCACTTACCAAACATACCAGACCCGAACTTAGCATCTTCCCCAAAACTGATTTCCATGACCTGCTCCAATAACAGCCATTTTCGATCCCTTTCCTCCACCCTCAACTCGTCCATTACTTCACGGTATACAAATCCGACACCACCATTCCTCTCTCCGTCGAGTCCTCCTCCTCGTGAGCCCTATACGCTCGAGCTCGAGCTCGAAATAGGTATTGCATCATCGCTGCTCAACAGTCGAGCTCAACTACAAGTACCGACCTAAAAGCTTACGGATTCTCAAACAAACGCACTGCGAGATGCTGTTTGGTCCTCTGAGTTCGAATACGAGCTTGAATTCGTATATAAATGCCTAAATCAAAACCGAATAACAACCCTAATCTACTGCTGCAAAACACCATCGCAATATCATGCGTCGAACTCGATCCAACCAGTATAGAGATGAAGAGAAACTCGAAGGGAATTCACTTATATACTTGTTTCAATTTATAGGAATTGTTTTGAATTTCTATTGATTTTTATTTTCTCATTTGTTTCACTGTGAAAGTTGTTTGTGGCAGCTGTTGTTTCTCAGCAAGAAATGAGCGAGTGAATTAGGTTAAGGAGGGTAGGGATTGTATTTATAAGGGGATAAATATCTAGATATTTTGTAAAAGGAATATTCCCGGTATATTCTCCATCGTTAATCCATGTTTAAAAATCCCTGCCATCGCACACGATACCCAAAAATCACGAAACTGGACATGCAGCTACAGTTCGACATTATGGTCCCAACGAAGCTGGTTTCATCGAATTCCGACTTCGTATGCTCACACAGCGTATTTTTATTTGTCGAAATACTGACTGTTTCTCACTCTAAAAATCCGTACAGCCACACACTGACTCTAAAAATCACCAAACTTGGAATCTAACAAATATTTAACATTGCGGATCCAACAAAATTAGTTTCGTCGAATTCCGACTTCATTTGCAAAAGTGGCTATTTTTAACGCTCTAAATAGCCTATTTAAATATATAATATATTTAAATATAACTGAATTAAATATTTAGAATTAAATATTATCGTCTATATTCACAGAGGAATACCATACAGCTCCAGAATATTCCTATATGGATTTACAACTCGATATTACATCGTCTGAGTTATATCGATGTCCGATTTCTATTTAAATCCTTATATAAAATCCAAATTAAATTGTTATGGTCAGGGCGCTGCTTTTCTGAGAATTTGATTTGGACATAAATCAAAATCTTCACGACGAAATCCCGATTTTTCTCTTCCACTAGAAATATATACTCCACCAGCTCCACACGTTTCTTGTTTCATAGAAATCCAATTTGAAACGAACCCTGTATACTCAGTTGAAGTCTAAATCACCAAATAGCGAACTGCCGCGTCGTTACGCGCTCTATTTTAATCATATTATAATTATACGTTCAAACTGTCGTTATTTAAATATATTCGCCAATATAATTAACCTCTAAGATGAATTAAATATTTTGAATTTCCCAATTCACACCATATCGCCATTCAGCCAATTCTGATTATTTCAGAATTATATATATTATTTAATTATTATTTTAATTAAATATTCACTATAAATTAATTAAACAACCATTATATTCTCTAAATCACTATTCAAATAATTAAATAAATTAATTATTACATTGCTACAATGGTGGGTCATTACATTCTTCCCCACTTAAAATAATTTCGTCCTCGAAATTGCTAAGGTAGAAAACAAACCCTACTAACTGGTTATAACTTATTTGTTCACTCCTTAACTTCAGTTTCAACCGAACCAATGAATTTCAACCAAATATTAATCCATTCTTATTAACAAAAAATTTCAAAAATCTTGAAAATTTTCTAACGCCCTAACTTTTCGAAAAATTTCGCCAGCACCTCCTTTGTACCGGCATGTACGACAAACCACAACTCGCCTCTCTAGGCCTTCTCTAACCCAAAAGAAAATCAAACAGCCAAGCGGCTTGCCAATTCGGCTCATAAATCACCAAATTCATATGAAATATAAACTTGTACCTTTTTGTCGGGCATATCATTATATCCCTACCATCTGTTATCAATTCGGCATATACAAATGTCATCCCAATCAATTCCAACTAAGTTATTCTTAACACAGCCATTCGCTTATTCAAGCCGAATTCAATTTCAAATTCGAGTTTCAAATTCCAAACTCTCAACTTATCATTTCAAATCCAAATCCAGATTATTCTCTAATCACTTCCAGTTTTTCTTAACCTATCATCTCAAGTTAAATTCTGGTTTATTATTTACTTTTACCATCCCATTCGAATTAACTTCACAAGTTAAATTTTAATTTCTAGAACGTAAATTCCTAGGTAAATTTCAAATGAATTTGAAATCATACTGCCAATTCAAAACCTTTGAATTTCTAAACAACTTTTTTTCTCAAAACAATTCAAAAACAATTTCTTTGGTAGTAATCCATCACTTAGCAGCTCAAAAATGAACACTGATGATGTCGCGATTCATCATCAGAATCTATTTTCCAGATATCAACGTGAGTTCAATACTATATCACTTTCATTTTGAAAAACATTTTCAAAATCTCCCAGGAGCTTAAAATTTCCTTATTTTAAATTCAAATTCTGATTTAAATTCAGATTCCATTTTATCTTATTTCATATACTTTACTAATATGAATTCTGATTGGTTATTTATAACCATTTCACTTTATAATCTCATTCGATTATAATAACAACCAATATATCCAATATATTATAATTTTGATATATATATATCTCCTCTATATCAAGATATACCTTGGGTAAACTTATTTTAATTTACCCTCTTTTCAAAACATATCGTGACGACTCATCGTATTCGAGTGTTTATTTACTCCTACCGATACAGTGGATCAAACTGATCGACCAGAACTCATAAACAATTCAGCCAATGAATCTCCACAATATAAAACCATTTTTATATCAAATACAAATACGCACTCGTATATATACACTCAAACTCAATCTAGGGTATTACTAACCCTATCTCTACCGAGTCACGCCACAGAGCCAAGGTAATTCTTAACTTAAGCTCAGATACCAACTGTAACGACCAGGATTTTTGGCGACTTTGGTTATCGACATAAGCTCGATGTTGATAACCAAAACATCGAAAAATCCCGGTAATTAATGAAAGAAATTAAAGGATGAGGATATATAAGATAGAAACTTAGAATATGAGAAGAAAAGAAGAACTTACATCATTAGAGTAACACGGACCTCACAGCGGAACGAATAACATATAATATACAACATAACTTTGAAATATAACAGTTATGTATACAATAGCACTTATCAGAGTACAACACTTACAACACAGCGGAAATAAACTATAGCTATATAATCCAGAAGCCTCCTGCTCTAGCTCTTCAAGTATATCTGTAAATCCCGACTACTTGACTGCCCGTACAAATTTAGGCACCCAAGAGTTTAGGGAAAACAACAAAGTAAACTCCGGGTCAGTCATGGGACTGGTGTGAGTAAAATAGTTTAACACAGTTTAACATATATATGATATCTCATAAGACCACGCCGTGAATACAGAACGGGTTTTTCCCTTATGAGAATCCAACATCTTTGACAAGCAATATCATTCTGATATTATAATAATGTCTAAGTACAAATATATATCAATCTAGCAGAAACGCTTTCATCTCACGTTCTACATATATAGTATACAATCAAAATCGCAAGCACGTATTGGATAATGGCTTTCCAACTATGACAAGGTATGGAACCACCTTCTGCTAGTGTATCTCTAGAGAGGAATACACTGGGTTCAACAAGAACATCTTGCAACCCGGCCACATATGACCGACCACTCATTTCGCTTGAGTGTATCGAATGTATATCACCAACGGTTGGGATCAGCAACCGTTTCCCGAATGGGACAGCATCACCAATAGATTTTTAGAAATAAATGAAACTCTAGATCAGGTGATTATACACCCTAATAGGTGCGACCTACGTAGCCATGCTACCTGCCCGATTTCTGTCATTTACCGGATGTGAGGCTAGAAGCTACGCGTATCTTCACATCAGATTCACTTTAAATGCCACATCATCTGATCCATCCAATCACCGATTGACGTCCTCAACAATACATTATGTGTTAGCTAAAAGAAGTTTCCTTCTCTACTTCCACTCTTGGCACGGTTGGAGAAATCAATGTACGTGATCGTCTGGAAATACTCTGTCAGACATCCATCTTCATTCACTTAGAAATGTCACATCGTCATACCCGCAAAATCACAAATTGATTTCCTCAAAGATACAACGGGTATACAGCTAAGAGAAACGAATTCCTCTGCCACCAACGTATATACGTTTGAAGGGATCGACTTACGCGATCCATTGGATATACTCTGTCATACTTTCATCCATACAAGTTGTCCTGGGACTGGACAAACCGAAGGAACTATTCAGTATACCCATCTTAGTCACTGTTATCTAAGACTTATACAACAGCCCTTGCACTTTACTCCGTCTTGAATTATCTTTGGCATAAATGATTCACAATGCTTATGCCAATACAGAGTGGTTCTTTGGATAATAATCCAACCGGTCTCTCCATATTAACAACGTCAAAATGGTCAAAACTCCGATAGTCTGTGATTTAACTATCAAAGAAAAACAAGTGTGCAAACAATGATATTATTTCCAAATGGAAATTATATCGATCAATCATCAACATATATCTATATATATTCATATTGCCTTATTTTCTATGTTTAGAAAATATATGTTATTAACACTGGAAAACGTTTCCATCTACTTATTTACAAATCACTACTCTTCCCCAACTATCAGTCCCCGACTGTAACCTAGTATGAGAACAATCCCCTAAGTATAAATCCCGAAGGCCGAAACCAACATCAGATAGGCACTTAGAAAACCATTCAATTTACTAATCTCTTGTCAGTTCTAATTTTACTTAACTCTATTTGATTAACTCTGATTGATTAACTCTGACTGGTTAATTCTAACAGATCAACTCTAACTGGTCAACCTTAATTAATTAACTCTAACTGGTTTTACTTGGTTTGACTAACTCAATTTATTAACTCGACTGACTAGTTCAACTCGATTAACCTAACTTGATTTACTTATCTCGATTAACTAAACTAATCACTTTGATTAACTCGACTAATTCACTTTGTATAACTGAACTAATTCACTTAGTTTAACTTAACTAATTCACTTAACTCCTGTCGAATAAACTATATTCGATAACTCCTCTAACTCTATTCGAATAAACTATATTCGATTAACTCATTTACTCTATTCGAATAAACTATATTCGATCAACTCATTTGATTTAACTCTAATCGATTAACTCCATCGAATAAACTATATTCGATAACTCCTTCGATTTAACTAATATTCTATAACTCACTTCGATTAACTAATAATCGATAACTCCTTCGAATAAACTATATTCGATAATCTCCTCTCGAATGAACGATATTCGAAAATCTTCCCTTTCGATTTAACAAATCGATAACTCCTTTTCGAATAACTAAATTTTACAACTCCTTTCGATTTAACTAATCGATAACTCCTTTCGATTAAACTATAATCGATAACTCCCTTCGACGAAACTAACATCGATACTCATTTTGATGAAATTAACATCGATTAACTCCTTTCTATGGACTAACATCGATTAATTCCTTTCGATGAAACCAACATCGATTAATTTAACTCAACAAACTTAACTCGACTCACTTATCTCGATAATCTAACTGAAGAACTTAACTCGATTAACTTATCTCGATAATCTAACTCGAGAACTTAACTCCTATCGAATAACTAATATTCGATTTAACTCCATTCGCTTGACTCTAGATCGCAGCGACCACAATGGTTACGCCTGACTCCCTCAGGAAACATCCGACCGCCGTAGGCTATTTACAGCCCTGCGAATTACGCTGGCAGTCGTACGAGATGGCAACTTACCCTGAATACTATGTTTGACTAACTCTGTCTCAAATAACTATATTTGATTAACTCTAGTTCGTTTTAACTCTAATCGATTAACTCTAACTGAGTAACTCTAACTCGATCAACTCGACTTGATTAACTCGACTTACTTAACTCAACTGGTTAACTTGACTTACTTAACCCACTGGTTAACTTGACTTGCTTAACTCACTGGTTAACTTGACTTACTTAACCCAATTGGATAACTCTATTGAACTGGTTAACTCTACTGAACTGGTTAACTCTACTGAACTGGTTAACTCTACTGAACTGGTTAACTCTACTGAACTAGTTAACTATATTCAACTAACTCGACTCGACTATCCCCTTTCGAATAGCATATTCGTTTTACTAACTTTCGAATACCATATTCGTTTTACTAAATTTCGAATACCATATTCGATTTACTCCCTTCGAATACCATATTCGATTTAACTCCTTTCGAATACCATATTCGATTTACTTTATTCACTTTATAAAGATTTCCTTTTTAACAACATTTTATTCATTTGAAAAGATTTACTTTTAAATAACGGTTCTACAGTTTAAAAATGATTTCCTTTTTATAACGTTTCCTTTTCAATTCTATTTGTAAATGGTTTACAAATATTTCCTTTTCAAATTTATTCGTGAAATATTCTAACTCCTTAAATTCTCTGAAAAAATCGCCATAACCTCCTTTGTAACAGGAGCATCGGGAAAATCCCCAAACCCGCCACACAGGCCTTTCCATTCAAAAAGAAAATGGTTTGTAATTATTTCCTTTTTGAATATCTCCTATTTATAAATATTCCAATTTATAAACATTCCTTATTTATAAATATTCCACTTTATAAATATCTCTTATTTATAAATATCCCATTTTATAAATATTCTATTTTCAATATCACTTTGAAAATCCCCTTATCAACATTTCGGTATGTTATGGTATTCAGTCATATCAAATCACGATGTTCAATATCGTCCAAGTACATATAATCGCCCACAGATTTTAAATCACATCATATAACAATATATGAAAAACAATAAATAACTGTTGAGGAATCCAGTCGGATTCCTCCAACCTGTCTCCCTGCATCCACAGATGTTACACAATATGATTATCATCACTTTCAGTTCAATATAAATTATTCTGATAGCAGAATCAATATATAAATATTTAACAGTTTTTATATATATATATATATATATATATATATAATTTTCACTAACTGACTAGCAGTTCAATCAACTAATCAACACACAGTCAAACAGACAATTTTAACAGTTCTAACAATACAATGTGAAAATAGAACTGTTCAGAGTTGGTGAGTTTTACTCACATTGGACTATTATCGTTAAAAACGATTAACTGTCTTTGATTCAGACGGACAATTTATTTTGCAATAAATTGTAATGAGCTCGGATTCACTTCCAATCAGTCCCATTGGGTAATGTCCGTCCATACGATCCCAACGCAACTTACGGTTCGTCAATCTGACATCGTATGATCAAGTTATACAATTTATAAGTTCAATACATTTTTAATTTAAACAAACTTAAACATTTATATAATAATGGGCCTCACCCCCTTAAAATACTCGGCCCACTTACCAAACATACCAGACCCGAACTTAGCATCTTCCCCAAAACTCATTTCCATGACCTGCTCCAATAACAGCCATTTTCGATCCCTTTCCTCCACCCTCAACTCGTCCATTACTTCACGGTATACAAATCCGACACCACCATTCCTCTCTCCGTCGAGTTCTCCTCCTCGTGAGCCCTATACGCTCGAGCTCGAGCTCGAAATAGGTATTGCATCATCACTGCTCAACAGTCGAGCTCAACTACAGGTACCAACCTAAAAGCGTACGGATTCTCAAACAAACGCACTGCGAGATGCTGTTTGGTCCTCTAAGTTCGAATACGAGCTTGAATTCGTATATAAATGCCTAAATCAAAACCGAATAACAACCCTAATCTACTACTGCAAAACACGATCGCAATATCATGCATCGAACTCGATCCAACCAGTATAGAGATGAAGAGAAACTCGAAGGGAATTCACTCATATACTTGTTTCAATTTATAGGAATTGTTTTGAATTTCTATTGATTTTTCTTTTCTCATTTGTTTCACTGTGAAAGTTGTTTGTGGCGTCTGTTGTTTCTCAGCAAGAAATGAGCGAGTGAATTAGGTTAAGGAGGGTAGGGATTGTATTTATAAGGGGATAAATATCTAGATATTTTGTAAAAGGAATATTCCCGGTATATTCTCCATCGTTAATCCATGTTTAAAAATCCCTGCCATCGCACACGATACCCAAAAATCACGAAATTGGACATGCAGCTATAGTTCGACATTACGGTCCCAACGAAGCTGGTTTCGTCGAATTCCGACTTTGTATGCTCACACAGCATATTTTTAACTGTCGAAATACTGACTATTTCTCACTCTAAAAATCCGTACAGCCACACACTGACTCTAAAAATCACCAAACTTGGAATCTAACAACTATTTGACATTGCGGATCCAACAAAATTAGTTTCGTCGAATTCCGACTTCGTTTGCAAAAGTGGCTATTTTTAACGCTCTAAATAGCCTATTTAAATATATAATATATTTAAATATAATTGAATTAAATATTTGGAATTAAATATTATCGTCTATATTCACAGAGGAATACCATACAGCTCCAGAATATTCCCATATGGATTTACAACTCAATATTATATAGTCAGAGTTATATCGATGTCCGATTTCTATTTAAATCCTTATATAAAATCCAAATTAAATTGTTATGGTCAGGGCGCTGCATTTCTGAGAATTTGATTTGGACATAACTCAAAATCTTCACGACGAAATCCTGATTTTTCTCTTCCACTAGAAAGATATACTCCACCAGCTCCACACGTTTCTTGTTTCATAGAAATCCAATTTGAAATGAACCCTGTATACTCAGTTGAAGTCTAAATCGCCAAATAGCGAACTGCCGCATCGTTACGCGCTCTATTTTAATCATATTATAATTATACGTTCAAACTGTCGTTATTTAAATATATTCGCCAATATAATTCAACTCTAAGCTGAATTAAATATTTTGAATTTCCCAATTCACACCATATCGCCATTTCAGCCAATTCTGATTATTTCAGAATTACATATATATTATTTAATTATTATTTTAATTAAATATTGACTATAAATTAATTAAACAACCATTATATTCTCTAAATCACTATTCAAATAATTAAATAAACTAATTATTACATTGCTAAAAATGCGGGTCATTACAATTGTACTATCGCGATTTTTATTGAAAACTGTTTTGGACATAACTTGAAAATTTTCTATCGTAATTGGAAAATTTATTTTTCATTTGAAAACTGTTATTATAAGAAAGTAGACATTTCTTGTTTGGAGTTAATCTGATTTAAAATGAATTTGTTATAACCGCTTAAAATTTATGATCGAAACTCACGAACTACCGCAGCGCAACAAGCCTAATTCTAACAGTATTTTATATTACATTAAAAATACTCTGATTTACTTCAAAATAGTTTAGAAAACCATTTAAAACATATGTATAACTATTCCAATACAATATTTCATAATTTCAATAAAATTTTCAAATATTCATTTTTCGTTAGTATTATAATATTATTTATTTATTAAAATGTTATTATTATTCAAAATCTAATCTTTTAAGTCCTAAACTTTCCAAAACTCAAAAAAAATTATGTAAGCTATATGGAATAACAAGTTTAATTTAAATCATCTTCTAAACCAAACTTCAATTTCGAAATCAAATTCAATTATTTTAAACTTGAACACACTACTTTCTACCGAAATCTTATTCAACAAAATTCCAACATTTACAAAAATTTCTAAAAATCTCTTTAATTTCATTTCTATCCAACTTTGGATATAAAATTCCAAGTTTTATTTTTTAACTATATTTAAATGAATAAAATATTCATTTATATTACCCGACAAGAAGGAGACTTAACCATTACCCACATATCTCTACACAGATGAACTAGTATCGCTACTAAGAACAATTACAACGTTTATAACATCAATTCATCCATCACATAGCATATATATTCAAGTAATACATATAAGTGTTTGGCAATTAACGCTTACATATGTTTAACCGCTAGTTAACTATTAATTTAGGGCTAGCAATTAGAACCGAGGACCGAAAACCTGAACCGAACCGACCCGAAAAGACCCGAACTCGAACCAAACCCGATGGGTCTCGGGTCGGGTCTAGGTAATGAAAAGTACCATCAAGACCTGATCAAACCCGACCCGCATAGGCCCGACCTGAAAGACCCGACCAAAAAGTATTTAAATATATGTATTTTTAGTGTCATTATTCAACTGGACCCGAACCGACCCAACCCGAGCTTCGACCCGACCCGATCCAAACCGAAGCATGGGTCGGGTTGGGTGCAGATTTTTGAAATGCATAGTTTAGATCCAACAAAACCCGACCCGCCTAGAACCGAGACCCAACGGGTAGGGTCCAGGTCCATTGGGTCGGGTCTAATTGCCACCCTTATATTAATTAACATCCATCAACACAAAAGACATAATAAATGAATATAAGTGTAAAGTTTCTCACAGAGGATTTCACTCCACCGGTCTTTACCATATGACTGCCTAGCTATACTGAACCACTACGAACCAACTTTCGACCTTCAACGAATTTGTCAATATTACTATTATTATATAAATATTATACATGTATATTTGAGAAGAGGACCGGCCTAGGTGGCGAAGGGAGGTGGCTTGGGCCATGAATATAGGGGTGGTTGGCCGTGATTTGGTGACGTGAGGGGAGAAGCAAGGAGGGTGGAGAGGGATGGCTTAGGAGGGAGTGAGGTGGTGGTGTTGGTGGATGAGGTGATGGCCGAGAGTAGGGTGGTTGAATGGTGGAGGTGGGTGTCTTTTATCCAAATGTTGATGGGGCTTGGCTAGGGCGGAGATAAGGTAGAGAGAAAGGGAAGTGATGGCAACTTTAGGGTGGTGGAAGAGGAGGAGTTTGGTCGGATTTTCAAGGAGGAGGGAGTGGGGTTAGGGAGGCCAAAACTAGGTAGGTAGTAGTGGGAAAAGAAGAGATGGAGGAGGAGGAGAATTATGCTATGGAAGCCATGGATTTTAAGGTGAGGAAGAAGGAGAAAAACGAGAAGGGATAAGTGAATGAGAAGAGAGCGATTTAGGTGCTTTGTATAAGGAGAAAAGGAGGGTAAATAGGAAAATGTGCATGCCTAAAACAACAGGCTAATAACCAAAACCATGAACTTGTCCTACCTACAACTATATCACTTTTTTTCGCTCTTTTAGGGTGTCTCAAGCTTGTGACGCTTATAAGTGTTGTTAAATATCAATGTACCGGTTCTAGTTTTTAACAAAAGCTGATATATTTTTGTTAATACATCTTATAGTTATATTTTATAATTTAAATGACTTATT
The DNA here is from genome assembly GCA_030737875.1 of Allium sativum. Lineage (NCBI taxonomy): Eukaryota > Viridiplantae > Streptophyta > Magnoliopsida > Asparagales > Amaryllidaceae > Allium > Allium sativum. The sequence goes on from CM060924.1 coordinate 667,368,465, forward strand.
TTATTATTCAATGTGATTTCCACTGAAATAATTATTTAACTAGTCAAAATTTCTTGATCGTTACATTCACCCTCTTAAAAGAATTTCGTCATCAAAATTGCATAAGAAGGGAATATGTAACACCCCACACCCGCTACGGTCACTCACTAAGGGAATGTCATAACATCGGTGGAGTATTTTAAGTGAATATAGAACAGAAAAATTACAACAAGACAGATATAAGTAATACTTGAGAATTTAAAACATCATTTCATTGCAGCGGAAAGTAAAACATGTTTGGTTACACCAAAACCATAAACAAGAGTCAAGTACATACTATCCATCCTGATAAAACAAAAGTACATAATCCCACTACATAACTTAATAGCCATAATATGAAAAGATAAACTGAGCTTTGCATCCCTGGTCCAAGCTCCAAAAGATAGATAAAGTAGTCTGATCAAAGCCCACTAGTGCTAGGCCTACTCTGACAACCTGAGGGTTGGGAAAAAGATAAAAACAACGGGGTCAGACATAAGTCTGAGCGAGTCCTATAACCTTAACAATACAATCATTAAAGTAAATAGGGTATGATATAAACAAGGTACGGTACCTCTGGGGATAATGACTACACTAAGTAGCCAACTAAACACAGGATGTACTAAGATAACCGAAAAGACGCATTTATCCACCCAAGGATAATTACAATATTGCACCACCCCAGACCTACCCACCCAAGGGTAATCCCTACACTGCACCACACCAGTTCTACCCACCAAGGGTAATTCCTACTTAAAGGTTGATTCCACTAAGTGTACTTAGTAATTTTACCCAGTAGTTTCTTGTACCCCTAGCTGACTACATAGGTGCCGTCTGCCCCTATCTCCACTAGGTGTACTTAGTAATTTTTAATAGTAGTTTCGTGTACCCCTAGCTGACTACATAGGTGCCGTCTGCCCCTATCTCCATTAGGTGTACCCACTACTCCCAAGCGATCGGCTCCCTACCGTAGATACCCGTGCTGGCCCCACAATGGGGTGTATCACTCCCCAAAGTGGCAACCCGATACAACAAATGGTGCACGGCTTAAATCTACACGATGCAACAACGTCTTACCTACCAGCCCGGGTCCACACACGCATATGAAACCCGTTGGACTCGCGTTGCCACCGCTACCCCGTTTTGGCCTCTTATAGTCAAGACCAATATGCGTGACCCGTCCTCGACTTGGGTCGAGCCCACAAAGATACGTTTGGGATATTGGTTGAAATGGGCCCCCACAAGCTACCCACCTAAGCTTGTCATTTCTAGTGAATCCCACTTAACCCTTTAACCATGTCCACTTACATGTTATAAATTTTGGTTAAGTCATTTAATCATACCTTAATTGCCACACAAGGCACCCACTAGATTTCCACATGCCACCCAAGGCACTTACTTGATTCCCACATGCCACCCAAGGCACTTACTTAACCCTTTAATCATGTTTAATTACATGTTCCGCTTTGATTAAGTATTCTAATCGTATTTTCTATTGCCACCCAAGGCAACCCACTAGTTTCCTCATGCAACCCAAGGCACCCCCACTAGTTACTACATGCCACCCAAGGCACCCACTTAACCCCTCATGCCTCACTACATGCTAATTTGGTTAAGTGTTTCTTAATTAATTAAGATCGTAACCTTTATAAAGACCTCTCACATTAGACTGTCTTTTATGGTAGCTGGATATGCCGGTTGGTTCCGGGCAGCCTTACACCATAACAGAGTCTAACCTCGTGTCTTTACACTTGTCACGTATTTAGTTTATGACTAAGACCTCTCACATTGGGCCAATCATTTGTAGCCGCTGGATTTGCCGGTCGGTTCCGGGCAGTCTTATGCTACAAAAGGGTCCAACCTCGTGTCTTAGTAGATTAATTACACCTAATTAATCACCCCCATAATTTGTATTAATTATCCCTAATTAATTACAAATATTTAAGAATATGGGTAGACCTAACTCAATAGGTAAATTCCCAATTCCATAATATGGGTAGACCTAACTTAATAGGTAAATTCCCAATTATGTCCATCCACTTTATGGTATGTTTAATCATACCCACTTCACACAATTTTATGTGTTCATTAATTTTTACCCCATCGTCCCCACGTAAATACGTTAACATGACATACTTCAAAAGAGAAGATTCATCATACACACAATGGGTTCAACTTAGCATATCATTAGGATTATCATGGGTTTAAAAGGTGTCAACTTGCATATATGACCATAAACCCAACTTGCATAAATAACCAACCCAAACTTGCATGAATCACATGTGTCATAAAGATGGTAACTTGCTTAAATGTTCATGTCATAGACCTATCATAAAGGTGTCAACTTGCATACATGTCATAGGTCTAAAAGGGATGAACTTGCATCATGACTTGCATATGAACTTGCATCATAACTTGCATATGAACTTGCATCATAACTTGCATATGAACTTGCATCATAACTTGCATATGAACTTGCATCATAACTTGCATATAACCAAACACATAACTTGCATAACATGTTACATATAAACTTGCATATAATCATGCACATAACTTGCATATAACCAAACACATAACTTGCATAACATGTTACATATAAACTTGCATATAATCATGCACATAACTTGCATATAACCAAACACATAACTTGCATAACATGTTACATATAAACTTGCATATAATCATGCACATAACTTGCATATAACCAAACACATAACTTGCATAACATGTTACATATAAACTTGCATATAATCTCACATATAGCTTGCATAACATGTTACATATGAATCAATGTTCAACATAGTGTTTTGCATAATGAGCATCATAAAACATAGCATTAAACTTGCATATAGCATAAAACTTGCAAAACACACAACATACACTATACTAAACTTGCATAAACACATTGATCCACAAACATAGCCATATCTTATCATATCCTATCATAATCAATTTAACAATTGATTATTAAGGCTATAGAAACTCACCACTAAACTCCAATAAGCAAACCCTTGCCAAAAATCACCCAAAAACTCTAGCCTTGAACATAAAGCTTGCAACTTGATGATGAATGCAAGCTAATGATCACTCATACAACTCAAAGATGCTTGTATGAACATGAAAGCCTTCATAGAAATAGTATTTAAAGAGGATGGAGGCTAGGCTTTTGAGTGAAGGCCATGATCATAGAAAATTTTGGCATAGTTTAGTTAGAGGATAGGATTATGATCATTTAGGGCTAGCTTAGGGTCTTATTTATAGGATTAGGCAAGTGTTTTAGGGCATTAGATTAACCCTAAATTAGATTAGGACCATCAGATCTCAGAAGCTTCCAGAAACAAGCCCCAAAACACAGCCCAAACCCTAAAATGGTGCACCAGGCCAAACTGGCCGAGCACCCCCTGTCGACACCCAAGTCGACAGGGCTATCGACTTGGTCCTAGCCAAGTCGACTGCCCAGTCGACAGGGCTGTCGACTTGGGTAGCTAGGCGGGAATTTTCCCCCCGCGCCCAATGGCCCCAATTTCGAAATTTGAACCTGAATTTTAAATCTGTTTTGAACTTTGAATTTTCTGTAAACTTCATTGGGCCATAACCGGGCCATACGGACTCCGATTTACAAAATTTCGGACTCTATTTCGCGTATTTTTCCGAGACGAACACAATGACGTAACCCGTTTCCCCTAATTCTCACATCTGAGATTTTTAATTCTGCAATTAGTGAATTTTAGCATTAACTGAAATTCGGGGTGTTACATTCTCCCCTCCTTAAAGGATTTCGTCCCCGAAATCTCTATGCTAAGGAGAATGCATATCCTACCATCCAAACAACCATCTACTCAATCCATCAAACACGGGCATCCATTATCCTTGAAACAATTTCTAATGATGTATGAGCATATGCAAAAAGTGTGTGTATATGTTCCCTATCTAATGTATGAACATATGCAAACCATGATAGTGCCATGCATCCATTATGTATGCGAGAGAACCCTATCGACACATACAATATCTACATGAGTGCACAATCATTCACCAAAATGCATCATCCATATGATAACACAATCATTATACATCCATAAATATAGCTACCTACACACAATTATATGCAATATGCAATATGAAGTGATTGAGCCGATCTAGTGTCTAGAGTGTGTGTATATGCATCCACGAGCAACCACTAGCAAACACTTGCATCCACATGCATCCATCAATCATAACATGTCTCAAACACATGTTTCAACCATAGGTTTACCCTATCTAAAGGTCAAAGGCACTAACAAGAGGACATACTAAAGATAATATAAGTACTAGACAAACAATAAAGGAGAAGTTAAAAGACATACCCTCAAAAAGGAATGGGTATAATGAACGCATTTTCGCTTCCGTCTCCCAAGTAGCGTTGCTCTCATCTTCTCCCCATTGCACTTTGACTAGTTGAACCTCCCTGTTTCTCAACCTCTTAATCTCTGACCCAAGGATGCGTGTAGGAGCTCGTCGAATAGTCGCATCACGCTCTATCTCTACTTCTCTAAGCAAGCTCGGCTCTACCACCTATGCGGTCTCATGTAGGCACTTCCTCACATGGAATACATCATGTACACCACTAAGTCTGTCGGGCAACTCCACCAATGTAAGATACTCTTTTCATGTACCTCCAAAATCTAAGATACATAGCCTCAAAAGGTCTTCTAAAATACGATTCACCCTCTCGGTCTGGCCGTCCATCTGAGGATGATATGCGGTACTCAAACACAACTGAGTCCCTACAGCCTCTTGCAAACTCTTTCAAAACTCTCTAGTGAAGATAGGATCTCGATCGCTCACTATACTGGAAGGTACACCATGTAATCTAACAATCTCTCGAATGTAGATTGAAGCTAGCCATTGAGCAGTCCTCTTACTCTTCACGGGTATAAAATGGGCACTCTTAGTAAGTTTGTCTACCACAACCCAAATTCCCGTATTACCCTTCCTCGATCTCGGTAATCCATCGAGACACTATCCCACTTCCATTGCGGAACTTCTAATGGGTGAAGCAACCCACCTGGTTTCTTTTGCTCCGCTTTCACCTGTTGGCACACCAAGCATCGAGCGACATACTTGGCCACATCTTTCTTCATACCGGCCCAAAAGAAAACTCGCTTCATGTCTTGGTACATCTTGTCCCCACCGGGATGAATGGTCATCTTTGACCGATGTGCATCATCAAGTATAGCCTTCCTCAAACCCTCGTCTTGCGGTACACAAAGTCTACCGTCTCTACGCAACCACCCCTTACCATCTAGGGTGTACCTACTCAAATGGTTGGACGACTCCCCCTCCTCATGAGCTTCTCCACTAACTCAACCAACTGTGGGTCGTCTCGCTGTGCTCCGCCAATCCGCCCCAAAAGAGTAGGCCTAACCTCCAAGGAGGCTAGCAAACCGGGTACAAAGTTAATGGAAGGTCTAAAGTCAAACATAGAAATAAACTCTAAGCTCCGTCGTTCAACGAACAATGAACTCAAGGACAACCTTTTTCTACTTAAGGCGTCTGCTACCACGTTACCCTTGCCATGGGCATACGCTATCTCAAACTCATAGGATGCTAAGAATCCCATCCAAAATCATCACAACTGTCCATCTCTCACGCAGACCACCCTAGTCGAACTCGACATCCCCCAAATGCAGGCCCCAAAGGCCTAAACCAATATCAGACAAACACCCAAGGGATACCTCCTTCGAATTCAGACGACCTACGTGAGGTGATACTAGTAAAAACGGCTAAATAATTAAGCCCTTGTCCAACTTTGGATGTCCTCGCCAGTCTCGCTCCAAAATCATCGTTTATCCCATAACTGGCTTTGCTCAACCTATTGAGCACATACGAAAACTTATTTCGCTCCTAGAAAAGACCAAGATGTCATTTACAAAGACCATCACAAACTTATTTAGGTACTCCCTGAACACCCTTCTCATCAAATCAATATGCGGGGGCGTTCGTCAAACCAAATGGCATCACCAACCACTCATAAAAACCATCCGGAGTCCTAAAGGCAGTCTTCTCTATACTATCCTCAGCCACTCTCAACTGACGAAACCCCGTGGCTAAGTCCAACTGTGAAAATACTGAGGAACCAACTAACTGATCAAAGAGATCATCAATCCTCGGCAATGGGTGTCTATTCTTCTTTGTGAGTTTATTTAGTTTTCTTTAGCCTACACAAAGTCTGAGGGACCCATCCGCCTTCGTGGCAAAAACTACTGGAGCACCCCACTCCGATATACTTCGTCTTATGAACCCCTTCTCAAGCAAATCGCCTACTTGCTTATGGAGTTCCCTCCTCTCACGAGGAGCCATGTGGCACACTGGCCAAGATACTGGTTTGGCATTGTCTACCAGATATATTCGGAAGTCAATCTCCCGCTCCGTAGGTAAGCCCTTCACCCCCTCAAACACATCCGAGTATTCCCGGACCACTCTAACAGATCGCAAACTCTCGACCGACGTGTCAAGCGATTCTAGATAACTTAGCATAACAATTTCCATGGGATTACAAGAGATCTTGAGAGTGTTACCCAAGCGGGTCATAAGCCTAACAACTCTCCCTTCAAAATCAAGAACGGCACCCCTACTGGATAACCAGTCCATGCCCAAAACTAACCCATAGCCCGTGAAGCCCAAAAAAGCATCACATCTAAACTCAACGCTAAGTATAGAAACTTTCAAACCCAAACACATCATGGAGCCCCAATTAGGTTTGAAACAACTAAGGGATCATCAACTAAACTGGTGTCTAAGTGCAGTGACTCAAATAATAATGATGAGATAAACGAACTCGATGCGTCAGAATCAAATAAAGTTCGAACCGGATAATAAAGAAATCCAAATTCCAACCTAGACGGTCCTATCCCCATCTGGTACACTAGCAGCGAGGGAATACAACTACCCTCCAGGAGATTCCATACCTTGCCCATGCCCCTTTGGACAATCCTAATAAGGTGTCCTATTCCTCCAAAAGGATAACTACTAGCCCTCTTCTTCCCATTCTCCACTCGTAACCTCCCATCAAAATGAGGTTTCGTCCTTCATTAAACATCAACTATTTGAGCCTTCCTCCCATCGTCTATCCAATAGGTACCTACAAGTCCTCCTCCTTCTTGAACCAACTTCTAGTCCGACTAATGTCTAAGTCCCTTGAAGTGGTTTTCCATTCTTATCTATCTTAGAAAGATCATCCATACGCGGAGGGGAAACTCAAAACGAGAGAGGAAGAGATTCAAAACGGAGAATTTGAAAGATATAGATATGGCTATTGGGGATTATGCTTTTCTTTCAAAAACTTTTCCCTTAAAAGACATGTTTTTGAAAATACTCCTTTCAAAAATATTCTTAGAAAATAGTTTTTCTAAAAATTTTATCTGTTCTGGTAACCTTAAGCTCTGATACCACGTGTAACACCCCACACCCGCTACGGTCACTCACTAAGGGAATGCCATAACATCGGTGGAGTATTTTAAGTGAATATAGAACAGAAAAATTACAACAAGACAGATATAAGTAATACTTGAGAATTTAAAACATCATTTCATTGCAGCGGAAAGTAAAACATGTTTGGTTACACCAAAACCATAAACAAGAGTCAAGTACATACTATCCATCCTGATAAAACAAAAGTACATAATCCCACTACATAACTTAATAGCCATAATATGAAAAGATAAACTGAGCTTTGCATCCCTGGTCCAAGCTCCAAAAGATAGATAAAGTAGTCTGATCAAAGCCCACTAGTGCTAGGCCCACTCTGACAACCTGAGGGTTGGGAAAAAGATAAAAACAACGGGGTCAGACATAAGTCTGAGCGAGTCCTATAACCTTAACAATACAATCATTAAAGTAATCAGGGTATGATATAAACAAGGTACGATACCTCTGGGGATAATGACTACACTAAGTAGCCAACTAAACACAGGATGTACTAAGATAACCGAAAAGACGCATTTATCCACCCAAGGATAATTACAATATTGCACCGCCCCAGACCTACCCACCCAAGGGTAATCCCTACACTGCACCACACCAGTTCTACCCACCAAGGGTAATTCCTACTTAAAGGTTGATTCCACTAAGTGTACTTAGTAATTTTACCCAGTAGTTTCTTGTACCCCTAGCTGACTACATAGGTGCCGTCTGCCCCTATCTCCACTAGGTGTACTTAGTAATTTTTAATAGTAGTTTCGTGTACCCCTAGCTGACAACATAGGTGCCGTCTGCCCCTATCTCCACTAGGTGTACCCACTACTCCCAAGCGATCGGCTCCCTACCGTAGATACCCGTGCTGGCCCCACAATGGGGTGTATCACTCCCCAAAGTGGCAACCCGATACAACAAATGGTGCATGACTTATATCTACACAATGCAACAACGTCTTACCTACCAGCCCGGGTCCACACACGCATATGAAACCCGTTGGACTCGCGTTGCCACCGCTACCCCGTTTTGGCCTCTTATAGTCAAGCCCAATATGCGTGTCCCGTCCTCGACTTGGGTCGAGCCCACAAAGATACGTTTGGGATATTGGTTGAAATGGGCCCCCACAAGCTACCCACCTAAGCTTGTCATTTCTAGTGAATCCCACTTAACCCTTTTACCATGTCCACTTACATGTTATAAATTTTGGTTAAGTCATTTAATCATACCTTAATTGCCACACAAGGCACCCACTAGATTTCCACATGCCACCCAAGGCACTTACTTGATTCCCACATGCCACCCAAGGCACTTACTTAACCCTTTAATCATGTTTAATTACATGTTCCGCTTTGGTTAAGTATTCTAATCGTATTTTCTATTGCCACCCAAGGCAACCCACTGGTTTCCTCATGCCACCCAAGGCACCCCCACTAGTTACTACATGCCACCCAAGGCACCCACTTAACCCCTCATGCCTCACTACATGCTAATTTGGTTAAGTGTTTCTTAATTAATTAAGACCGTAACCTTTATAAAGACCTCTCACATTAGACTGTCTTTTATGGCAGCTGGATATGCCGGTTGGTTCCGGGCAGCCTTACACCATAACAGAGTCTAACCTCGTGTCTTTACACTTGTCACGTATTTAGTTTATGACTAAGACCTCTCACATTGGGCCAATCATTTGTAGCCGCTGGATTTGCCGGCCGGTTCCGGGCAGTCTTATGCTACAAAAGGGTCCAACCTCGTGTCTTAGTAGATTAATTACACCTAATTAATCACCCCTATAATTTGTATTAATTATCCCTAATTAATTACAAATATTTAAGAATATGGGTAGACCTAACTCAATAGGTAAATTCCCAATTCCATAATATGGGTAGACCTAACTTAATAGGTAAATTCCCAATTATGTCCATCCACTTTATGGTATGTTTAATCATACCCACTTCACACAATTTTATGTGTTCATTAATTTTTACCCCATCGTCCCCACGTAAATACGTTAACATGACATACTTCAAAAGAGAAGATTCATCATACACACAATGGGTTCAACTTAGCATATCATTAGCATTATCATGGGTTTAAAAGGTGTCAACTTGCATATATGACCATAAACCCAACTTGCATAAATAACCAACCCAAACTTGCATGAATCACATGTGTCATAAAGATGGTAACTTGCTTAAATGTTCATGTCATAGACCTATCATAAAGGTGTCAACTTGCATACATGTCATAGGTCTAAAAGGGATGAACTTGCATCATGACTTGCATATGAACTTGCATCATAACTTGCATATGAACTTGCATCATAACTTGCATATGAACTTGCATCATAACTTGCATATGAACTTGCATCATAACTTGCATATAACCAAACACATAACTTGCATAACATGTTACATATAAACTTGCATATAATCATGCACATAACTTGCATATAACCAAACACATAACTTGCATAACATGTTACATATAAACTTGCATATAATCATGCACATAACTTGCATATAACCAAACACATAACTTGCATAACATGTTACATATAAACTTGCATATAATCATGCACATAACTTGCATATAACCAAACACATAACTTGCATAACATGTTACATATAAACTTGCATATAATCTCACATATAGCTTGCATAACATGTTACATATGAATCAATGTTCAACATAGTGTTTTGCATAATGAGCATCATAAAACATAGCATTAAACTTGCATATAGCATAAAACTTGCAAAACACACAACATACACTATACTAAACTTGCATAAACACATTGATCCACAAACATAGCCATATCTTATCATATCCTATCATAATCAATTTAACAATTGATTATTAAGGCTATAGAAACTCACCATTAAACTCCAATAAGCAAACCCTTGCCAAAAATCACCCAAAAACTCTAGCCTTGAACATAAAGCTTGCAACTTAATGATGAATGCAAGCTAATGATCACTCATACAACTCAAAGATGCTTGTATGAACATGAAAGCCTTCATAGAAATAGTATTTAAAGAGGATGGAGGCTAGGCTTTTGAGTGGAGGCCATGATCATAGAAAATTTTGGCATAGTTTAGTTAGAGGATAGGATTATGATCATTTAGGGCTAGCTTAGGGTCTTATTTATAGGATTAGGCAAGTGTTTTAGGCCATTAGATTAACCCTAAATTAGATTAGGACCATCAGATCTCGGAAGCTTCTAGAAACAAGCCCCAAAACACAGCCCAAACCCTAAAATGGTGCACCAGGCCAAACTGGCCGAGCACCCCCTGTCGACACCCAAGTCGACAGGGCTGTCGACTTGGTCCTAGCCAAGTCGACTGCCCAGTCGACAGGGCTGTCGACTTGGGTAGCTAGGCGGGAATTTTCCCCCCTGCGCCCAATGGCTCCAATTTCGAAATTTGAACCTGAATTTTAAATCTGTTTCGAACTTTGAATTTTCTGTAAACTTCATTGGGCCATAACCGGGCCATACGTACTCCGATTTACAAAATTTCGGACTCTATTTCGCGTATTTTTCCGAGACGAACACAATGACGTAACCCGTTTCCCCTGATTCTCACATTTGAGATTTTTAATTCTGCAATTAGTGAATTTTAGCATTAACTGAAATTCGGGGTGTTACAGAATAATTGAAAGGAAATAGATAAAGAAATGAGTTTACTGAGGGTGGGGTTAGACTTAGATGTCAAGTTGACAGTCGTTGTAGAATTTCCATATAGTCTCTTCCATTTCCCAGGTACAATACTTGGGATTACCGCTCTGTTGCACTTTAACTAGCTTAACAGTCTTATTCCTCGCCTTATTCATTTTGAGCAATGATTTTTATCGATTGCCTCTTGATTGCTAAATTTGTGGTAATCTCTTGATCTTGTTGAATGACTTCTTCAATGATTTGGTCTGGATCATGAACACATTTTCTTAAATTGATACATGAAAGACATCATGCATACCCGACAGCCATTCAGGAAACTAAACTTTATATGCCAGTGGTTTGACTATTTCCAAAATAAAGAATGGTCCAATACAGCGCGATGCTAATTTTCTTGTTTTTCCGAATCTTATAACTCCATGAAGTGGTGAAACTTTTAGAAATAATGAATCTCTAACTGCAAATTTTAGTGCTTCCGTTCTACGATTGGCGTAACTATTTTTCCGATCCTGGGATGTCTTCAACCTCTTCTTAATCAAATCCTCGTCCTTCATAGCCTCTCTGATCATGTCTGATCAGAGAGCAAGTCTATTTCCGGAATCAATCCAATAAATCGGTGACTTACATGGATAACCATACAATGCTTCAAAATGTGCCATTTGAATACTATCTTAGCAACTGTTATTATAAGAAAACTCAACTAAGGGAAAATGATTTTCCCATGAACCTTCGAAGTCAAGAACACATGCTAGTAACAGATCCTCCAAAAATCCGGTTAACTCTTTCCTTTTGCCTATCCATTTGAGGGTGATAGGCAGTGTTGAATTTATGTGTTGTTCCCAAAGCATTCTGAAAAGCTTCCAAAACAGCTAGTGAAAATTGGATTTCTATCGCTCACTATGCTACTTGGTATCCTATGCAGCCTAACGATCTCCTTTATGTATAACTTTGCCAGGCTTGTTGCATTTCTAGTAGATTTTACTAGTATGAAGTGGACACTTTTAGTTAGACAAGCTACAATAACCCAACTTCCTTTATTTCCTTTGTCAGATTTGGGTAATCTGTCAATGAAATCCATGGAGACTTGGTCCTATTTCCACTTTGGAACTGGCAAAAACTGGAGTAATCCTTTTGTTTTCTATTAGTCACTCTCTATTTGTTGACATATAGTGCACCTGTTGACATAAATGGATATGTCCATCTTCATTGTCTTCCACCAAAATGTACATTTAATATCACGATACATTTTATTAACTCTACGGTGGATGCTGAACATAGACTTATGGCATTCCTCCCATACTTCTTTCTTGAGCACCTTAATATCAAGGACACAAATTCTTCCTTTTAATCTCAAAATGCATTTATCATCAATTTCAAAACTTGTCTTCTCTCCTTGTTGCATACTTTAGGAAATTTGTTGTAGAAAATCATTTTCTCCTTTTTTACGAGCAATATTCTAGATAATAGTTTGGGCGATAACCAATTAGGTGATGATGCCATATTTCCTACTTAAAGCATTTGCAACCACGTTGGATTTCCAAGAGAATATCCAATGCATATGATGCAAAAAAATCTAACCAACGTTGTTGTCTCAAACTCAAACTTTCTGAGTGAACAAATACCTCAGGGTTTGTGGTCAGTGCACAATTCAAACTTTTCTACTTATAGATTGTGCCTCCAAATTTTCAAAGCAAATATTACGGCTAGCATCTCCAAGTTATGAGTAGGATCATTTTTATTATAAGGTCTTAATTATCTGCTTGCATAGGCAATTACTCGGCCTTCTTGCATCAAAACTGCACCAACTTTTTCTTTGCATGCATCCGTATAAACTGATAGTTCTTTATTCCCTTTTATAATAGCCAAAACTAGAGAAGATGTCAACCTTTTATTTAGCTCCTGAAAGGCTTCTTCATACTTTGGGGACCAATCAAATTTCGCATTCTTCATTGTTAACTTTGTCAGAGGAGAAGTTATCCTTGAAAAATCTTGAACAAACTTCCTATAATAGCCAGCCAATCCTACGAAACTCTGGACCTCCTTTGATGTTCTAGGCTATTCCCAGTCCAGAATAGCAGAAATCTTCCTTGGATCTACTGAAATTCCTTGCTCGGATATGATGGGACCGAGGAACTTTACTTCTCTTTCTTAGAAATAACATTTAGAAAGTTTCTCTTTTAGCACATTCTTTCTCAATATGTCCAAAGAGATTCTCAGATGCTCCACATGTTCTTCCTTGGTTTTGGCGTAGACAAGGATATCGTCGATAAAAACCAATACAAATTTATTTAACACATCACAAATTACTCTCTTCATTAAATCCTAGTTGGAGCATTAGTTAATCCAAACGACATTACTAACCATTCGTAAAAAGTATCAAGTTCATGAAAAGCAGTCAAATGGATGTGGTCTTCGGTGATCCTAAGCTCATGAAAACCAATGGTTAGGTCCATTTTTGAGAAAAAAGGGCACCACTTAATTGATCAAACTTGTCGTCTATTCAAGGTAACTGGTGTTTATTCTTAAGAATTTACTTATTAAGATCTCGAAAGTCAACGTACAACCTCAAGGAACCACCAGACTTAGCTAAAAATACCATATATGAGCCCCTATTTAAACGGATGGGTCAGATAAATCCCTTCTCCAAAAGTTTTTGAATTTGTCTACTTAGTTCCTTTCTCTCTTTTGGGGCATTTCTACAGTTAGGATGAACAATAGGTCTTGCATTGGTTACTAAGACGATCCTAAATTCAGTTTCTCGATATGGAGGGATGCTTTTAACATCTTTGAATACATCGGGAAATTCCTTAACGATGGGTATAGTTTCAATTTTAGTGCCAGCGTAACCCAAAGTATACATCAAGTTGTCTCTTTTTGGGCTAGGGTCTTCACAATATGTTTCAATGAAATTTAGAAAATTTGTTTTTGCCAATACTTTTATACATAATCTAGATTTGCTTTATATTTAGTTAACCAATCCATTCCAAGTGTAATTTCGAATTCATCAAAATCTAGGATAAATAAGATGAAAGGGAACTCATAATGTGAGTGAGAGATATGAACTTTTTCACAATACATACATAGGCTAGTGGGTCTCGCTACTAGATTCCTAACACATAGGGTTTTGTTAACAAATTTGGGTTTAAGTTTTAATTCTTCTACGATTGGTTTCGAAATGAAATTGTTTAAGGCACCAGTATCCAAAAGAACTCGGACTAATTTCACTATGCCATTGATTGCATACTGCAACACCGGAGAAGTGATGTAGGAAGTGTCAGAAGGTGCTGCTATAGGCCAAAAATGATCTATGGCAACACTTTCCCGTGTTGCATTCTGCCTCATTGCCTTAGAGTCAAAGGCAACACCTATGCGACCCTATGGCAACATCGATACAAGTGTTGACACGGGTACCACTACAACAAAAAATACCCTTTTACAACTGCCAAAAACAGTTGTAATATGTCTAAAATAGTTGGAAATCATAATAAAGTCAACCTTTTTAACAACTGTTTCTAGCAGATGTTAAAATCTCTTTTACAATTGCTAAAAGTAATTACATATCAACTGCTATTAATCAAAGATTTCATAATATTATAATTATAACCGTTATTTCACTAACAACAAACATAATTGCTCACATTAAGAAGAAAAAAGAATTCAAGCTTACACCATTTGTATATTAGTAACTTCATTACATAAAATAGGTGAATTCATTACATATGTCAATAAAAGTATATACACTTATTGCAAAAGTTACATCTGAACCATATAACACAACACACCTTATCTGGATGATATTTCAAAGCAGCTTTATGGTACGCTTTCTTAATATCTGCAGCAGAATTTGAGACTTCGATTGCCCTAAGTATGAAATCTCTTTTTAGAGTTTCTGGTTATCTTCTTCAAGGCACCTGAATGTACTTTGCATCCTCTACATCAAACCAGACATAATTTTACATGTATGCTAAGATATATAGATTATTGATAAAGAAAACATGCACATTTTCAGTTACCTCATACAGATCATTCTATAAACGTTCCTTCATTCAGCCATTATTCCACTGCGTCTGCCAAAAACAACTCAAACAGAAAATACAAAAACCCAAGTTAACCAGCTTGATTCCCTAAATCACCACTCGAGTTCACTTGCAACTACAACTGAAGAAATTCAGCACTCTCACAATGCTATCAACATGTGTACTCAAAAACATAACAAATTATGTATTGTCTAACACATAGTCAATTCAGATACAATTGAATAAAAACTGACTTTAACAGAACTCCTACTGTAGCTCCATAGAGACTTTAAAACTTATGCACACGCTATTACCTAAAAGACTTACGTATCCACCAAAAACTAGACCACCATTTAATAACTGAGTAACAAAGCATAAGAAACTAAAGCCAAACCAAAGAGCAAAAGCAACTAGCTAAGCATCAAATATAACCGTGAAGAATCCCAAACTCAGCTAATAAATGAATCAAACTTGTCATGTACATGTTGCATAGACTTAGCTAGCCACTAACAACAAAGTTCAAAGCAAAGTTTCCCTTCTTGAAATTGCCTGCAAGGAGAAGCAACCATTAGAATATGGAAACTAATGCTTGTAATAAATATGTCTGTCATGTTTTTGCCTGTTTATCTTTGCTACCACACCTATAAATATTTACTAAATATTGATCTACAACAGACCAACCTTTGCATAACTAGCATCAAGAGCTATTGCAAGACTGCAATCTTCTATGGCTTCAACACTTTGTCCAAGAGCCTGAAATGCTGCAGCGCGATTGCAAAAACAAACTACAGTAAAAGGACGTAATTATGTATTATATGTAACGACAGAACCTCTAGATACCCTTAAGCCTTGCACTTTACTAGCAGTGCTTGATGCATGCACACATTAATTACAGGTTCCATATAATCCTGAGCATCAAGAAGCACGCTTGTTTCCAATGTATAAAAGCTAAAAGCTAAAAACACCTTGTTTATAAGGTATATCAATGCAAATAACCCTTTGCTGGAACAATTGAAATTGTTTTTCTACTACATTATTATACTTAACTATCAATCTTAAGAATGTTAAATTCGTCCTACATGAGTTATTTTCTATTATCATTCATTATAATATAGAAAAAAAAATCAATGTAATGCCTCGTTTTTTCATCAATCTTTCTCATTCAGATTTCATTTTATATGCTTTACCTCAACTCTCCAATTTCCAAACAAAGTAAGTGATCGCATTACTACCACAACAACATCATCAGTACTAAGTATAACAATCTTACTTTAGGCCACAAGCATTCTCGTATTGTTATTGAAAACAATTAAGAAATTAGTACAAAATAATGGGCAATAAAATATTTCAAATATTAGTCAATAGTATAAATTACTTGTCAGCAGCAGGCATTGACTTTTCATGTAATGGAGAACCAAAGTTTATGTAACACCCCGTATTTTTGTTAACACTAATGTTCACAAATTAAAGAATAATTAATCTCAGACGTGAGAATTAAGGGAAAGTGTTGCGCCACTGTGTTCATCACGGAATTTTGGTTGAGATAGAGTCCGAGTTTGCGTGAATTGGACATCGTATGAAGAAGTTATGGCCATCTGAAGTTTCAGAAAATTCAAAATAGATTTCAAAATTCAGAGTCAGATGGGCTAGGCGGGAATTTTCCCTCCAGGTCCAGGTCGACCATAGGGTCGACCTGCCCTGACCACGTCGACCATAGGGTCGACCTGGGGGTCGACCTGCCCCCCGGCCAGATTTGTTTTATGACCTGTTAGTGGCTAGATACTGACTCATTAGGGTTTCTGATATGCTCTGATTGGCTGGGATTAATTCTGGGTTGATCGGACGGCTTAAACTAATCCTAAACTCTATAAAAACACCTCTAGACTCAAACCCTAAAATCAAAACAAAAATTAGATTCATGGCCTCCATGCCGTCACCTTGCAACTCAGCATAGTCGCCACCAATTAGATAGGAATAAAGCTAATCTAATTCAATTCTTTTCAACTTAAACAACGAATCTTCTTCAAGGGAGAGCTATTACAACTTCAGAACTCAGAATTCAGAATTCAAGACCTTCTCTGAGTTGTGAGTTCGATAATTTTAATAAAATAATTAGCAAATTAATTGGATTGAGTTATGATGTGGACTATTTGGATATGATGTGAATTATTGACCGCATATTATTATTCATGTAGTAAAATTGTGGTGTTTATGTTGTAAATTCTATGATGCTATCTTGTAAAGTTGTGATCATCTATGTTGTAATTTTATGATTGGCTTATGTATAATCGAATCACCATGTTGTTCATATGCTAGTTTGGGTATGTTGATTCATATGATAAATCATAAGTATGTATGCAAGTTTAGATTTTTATCAAGACATGAATCATATGCAAGTTGGGGATAATTATATGTATAACATTGTATGCTTCATGACATCTATTTTAGATCTAAAGTTAGGCTATGACATGTGTGAGTTATATGCCAAATTCTACATGTTAGTTTACATGTTTAGATGTAAGTTTATACCATTGTTATGTTGCATAAATCACATATGCATGTTTATATGAATACATGTGTTTGAATATGGATCATGTTATGCAAGTTTGTGGTTATTGCCTACGCAAGTTTACACCTTTAGATGTAGATCTATGACATACATGATTTATGCAAGTTTGTGACAATTATTCCAACAAGTTCACACCTTTAGATTTGGGTCTATGACATA
The DNA here is from genome assembly GCA_030737875.1 of Allium sativum. Classification (NCBI taxonomy): domain Eukaryota; kingdom Viridiplantae; phylum Streptophyta; class Magnoliopsida; order Asparagales; family Amaryllidaceae; genus Allium; species Allium sativum. The sequence goes on from CM060924.1 coordinate 667,386,355, forward strand.
TGTAGTTTATGCAAGTTGTAACTTTGGCCTATGCAAGTTTTAGATGTAGAACATCATTCATACATGCAAGTTCACCCCTTATGTTTAGATCTAGTTTTAATTATATGTATGTTGTGATGTTTTCTCTTTATTCCATGAGTTAGACTATTCGAGTCTAACGTATATTTTACAATAAACGAACGAACGTACAACGTGGGGTAAAAGGGGATAATATTAAAAGATTTAATTGGCATAGATGCCTTAAAATGCATAAAATAGATTTGTGATGAAAATTGGTATGATTTTACATACCATAAATAGATGGACATAATTGAGTCAATTATGGCCATAGTTAAATATGGAATTAATTGATTATTTGAATAGGGAAAGTAATTCAAATTGGGGAATGATTAATTAGGAGTAATTAATCGTCTAAGACACGAGGTTAGGCTCTTTTGTGGTGTAAGACTGCCCGGACCCGCCCGACCAATCCAGCTGCAACAAATGCCAGTCTAATGTGGGAGGTCTTAGGCATAAACTAGATACGTAACAATTGTAAAGACACGAGGTTAGGCTCGTTTGTGGTGTAAGACTGCCTGGACCCACCTGGCAAATCCAGCTGCCACAAATGCCAGTCTAATGTGAGAAGTCTTTATGAGGTTACGGTCTTAATGAATTAAGAAACACTTAACCAGATAAACATGTAGTGGGACATGAGGGGGTTAAGTGGGTGCCTTAGGTGGCATGTGGAATCTAGTGGGTGCCTTGGGTGGCATTGGAAATACGATTAGAAACACTTGACCAAAATAGAAACATGTAAGTGAACATGAATAAGAAGTGGGCTAAGTGGGATATACTAGAGGGGACCAAGCTTAGGTGGATAGATTGTGTCAAGTAATGGGGACCCGTTTCAACCAGTAACCCATATGTATATTCGTGGGCTCAACCCAAGTCGAGGACGGGACACGCATACTGGGCTTGACTGTAAGAGGCCAAACCGGGTTAGTGGTGGCAACGCAAGTCCAACGGGTTCATATGCGTGTGTGGACCTGGGCTGGTAGGTAAGACGTTGTTGCATCGTGTAGGTATAAGCCGTGCATTATTTGTGGTATCGGGTTGCCACTTTGGGCAGTGATACACCCCACTGTGGGGCCAACACGGGTATCTACGAGTTAGGGAGCCGATCGCTTGGGGGTGGTGGGTACACCTAGTGGAGATAGGGCAGGCGGCACCTATGAAGGCAGCTAGGGGTGCACGAAACTACCATTATCATTATTTAAGTCTGTAGGCGGGATCAACCTTAGGGTGACTAGTGGTGGTGCAGTATAGCAATTATCTTATAGTGTCGGTGTAGTTTAGTAATTATTTTATAGTGATTTAGGTGCGCTTTAACGATATCGTTGTTCATCTTGTTTCCTTGTTTACTCTGCCATACTCAATGGTTCATGGTCATTTCCTGATTTTCCAACTTATGCCTTAGCCTAGTTACTTTGGTAATTATATTGTTAAAGTTGTCGCACTCGCCAGACTTTATGTCTGACCCCCTTTGTTTCCTTCTCTTTTCTTCCTCCCCCCCCCCCCCCCCCAAGGTGCTCAGATTGGAACTGGCACCAGTGGAGCTTGATTTTGGACAGCTGCATTTCTTGCTTTTAGAAGAATGCTTGGATCGCTGAAGTAAAGTTCAACCTCTATTATTTATGGCTATTTTTTATTGGGGATTTTGTCTTTCAATTTATGTACTTTGATTTAGTCAAGATGGATATTATGTACTTGGCTCTGGTTTTGATGATGTAATCAAACATATGTATTTTCCGCTGTAATGAAATAAAGTTTTTAATTTTTCAAGATCTGTTTATATCTGTTTTGTTGTTATGTTTCTTGTTCTATACTCACTTAAAACGCTCCATAGAAGTTAATGCATTCCCTTTGTGAGTGACATTAATGGACGTGGGGTGTTACACGTGGTATCAGAGCTGAAGGTTACCAGAACAGATATGAATTTTGAAAAGTTGATTTTCAAAACCATTTTTATAAAGAAGTACCTTCAAAAGTATGTTTTAAGGAAAGTATATTCAAGAGAAAAGCTTATTTTAGAAAGCATAACCCCAAGGGCCATATATCTTTCCTTCGGTTCTTTCATATTGAATCTTTCCTTTTTCATTTCAGCATGTCTTAAGCATCTGAGATACCAGAGGGTGTTCATGTACCCGGTTGGTTTCGTCAATATTTCGAGGCTAGGGCCGCCACCGCAGGTCCAGCAAATACTCCTCCTCCTCCTCGCGTCGATACTTTTGCTAAGATATGTAAGGACTTTCGGGCAATGGGTGGAAAACCTTTTCACGGGACGGAGACATTTGTTGAAGATCGAAACTGGCTAAAGGAGGTGGAAGAATTATTTGGAATCTTTGAAGTGGATGATGGGAGAAAGGTCCAGTTAGCTGCCTGGCTAATGAAGGATGAGGCCTCGTTTTGGTGGGAGGTCACTAAGGGAGGACGCCCAGTCGATACATGGCCAGACTTTAGGCAGAGGTTTGAGGCGAAGTTTCTCTCTCGGGCTGAAGAGAATCTATACATGGAAAGGTTTCTAGCATTGAAGCAATGGAATCTATCGGTGAAAGAGTACGTCAACAAATTCAATCAATTGGCAAGATTTGGCTTGGACTTGGTGAATACACCAAAAAAGAAGGCTCTAAGATTTGTTAAGGGTTTGAACGAGCCGCTTCATGGGTTAGCTATGACCCACATCCCCATGGTGGCTACCTTTGAGAGGCTAGTTGACATGGCGCTTATGCATGAAGAAGAGAAGGGCGCCAATGCTAATAAGGCACCCAAGAAGAAAAGGGATCAAAAGAAGCCGCAACATCAACAACAGAAGAAAGGTGGCAAAGGCAACAATGCTAAGGGAAAGAAAATATGCTTTAACTGTGGGACACCAGGCCATCTAAGCAAAGATTGTAGGAAGAAAAAGAAGACCGGTTGTTTCCACTATGGCGAAGTGGGACATCTGATTAAGGACTTCCCAAGGAAAGGGCAGAGGGCAGGGTCTACCTCGGGAGGACAGGTGCAGGCTCTCAGGGCACCAGGGCAGGCAAGGGGACAAGTTCAGGCTCTTGTAGTCCCACCGCTGCAAGAACGAGGTAGAGCATTTTCCGTTGAAAGTTTAGTTTTTCTGTTTGATCATCTTGTCTGTACTTTATTCGATTCTGGCGCATCACATTCGTTTATCTCTACATTATTAGTTGAAACACTACACCTAGATACTAGTATAGTCACGGATCTGTAACAACCCTGATTTTTGGGGCCAATTTAAAATTTTATTTTAAGTGATTTTAATGATTTTTCGATATTTAAAATAATTTATTTAAAATAAAAATGATTGAAAGTTGATTTAAATCGAAGTTAGAATGAATAATTTAATTTTAATTATAAAAAGAGTTAGAAATAGCGCGGTAGTTTGAAAAGTCAAACTTGAACTTTGACTGACCATACAGGATGCAAAATTTAACGGATTTTAGTGAAACCAAAAATATTAGAATCTATTTAAAAATATCTTTCTAATGAATCTGAAAAATTGAAATTTCATAGCGGGAATCAAAAGTTATGCCCAGTTTAAAATTTAGAAAGGTCGCTATGAAATTTATAAAGGTCAAAAATGCTACTTTTTGCATACGAAGGAATTTGGACTCAGAACCACTTCCATTGAGTTCAGAATGATGTTTCTGCATTGGAAAACAGTAAACACTTATATATTTTGAGTTTCGGAAATTATTTGTTCAAAAATGTATTTTTAATATTTAATATATGGCCCTTAAAAATAGTCATTTTTCAAACTACCTCTGTTTTCGATGAAACCACTTTTGTTGGAATCGGAATGTCAAATTATTGCTAGGTTTCAATTTTCAGAATTTTTTGAATTAATATGTGAGCGTGGCAAAAGAAATTGTGTTTTGACGATTTCAGTTAAATTTAAACGCCTTAAAAATAGCCATTTTTCAAATAGTCTCAGAATTCAACGAAATTAGTCTCGTTAGAACCGTATCGTCATAAGAAAACCAAAAATATTTTTTTGTAATTTTTAGAGGTCGTATGTGGCCCCGACATATTTAAATGTACGGTTGAATTAAAAATTAAAGGATTTATATTAAAAATAAATAAAAAATGTTGTATACTTCGAAATTGGGATTTGAAACATGTCCCATCGCGTTCAGAAGGCGTCAAAACCTTAAGAACGACAGTAAGCATGCCTAATTCTGAGTTCGGGCCAAAACGGGTCTTAATGGGTAATTAGTGAATATTATAATATTATAAATACTAGTTTAATCAAATCCTAAACCCTAATCTCATTTTGTACAGCCGCCGTATGTTTTACTCGATGGCTGAAACACTTCGAAATTCCTCCATCAAATTCTCCCTCTCTACTTCGAATTGAATCAAGTCCCATATACCAAATCGAAGCTCTCTTCCTCCTCTTCGATTCTATACAGAGATGATGAGCTTTACTAAAGTATTTTGCCTGAATTCTTCCTCCAAACCCGCGCCCAAAACAGCCGCCGCACCCACGTGGACCCCGCCGCACCCCCCACCATGGCCGGCGAACAACCCCCTCTCCTCCCTCTTCGATTTGCCACCTTCCGATCGACTTCTAGTTGCACCAATTTCGAGATAAATGCAAACCTAAAATTGAACAAAATGGGTTCAAGAATACAAATGTAACGGCCGAACATGATGAAGGAGGAAGATGTTTAAGGGTGGGTTGACTTTTCCTAATTATAGTTGACTAATTAAATTAATTCAATTTTGTCAATCTAAATTAACTTGTATCTTATTCGTACGAACTCGGATTTGAACGATTTCAAGTTCGCCACGATCGTGAGACCGAGAGCTTCGCGATGACACTGACTAGGCATGATTCTGAGCAAGTTGGATTTTTGCCAAATTTTTGGCTCTGAACGGCGCAGAACTCAATATCAATGTGAGATTTCTATTTTTTTTAAAAAAAAATCAAATTTAATTATTTATTTCAGATATGAAATTATATTTATTTCATGTTTATGTTGTATGTATAATCATTGAAATGTTGATTTGTGTTGTAATTGCTTGAATCGTTGAACTGAATTGTGTGTAATCTTGTTTGACATGACTTTGTGTGTACGACGAAACAACATTTTATTGTATGTATAAAATATACAATATTCATGTTGTCAAAAATTTGCGTATGAAATAAAAACAACATTTTTATTTGAAATGTGTTATGCCAATCAAAACAACATTTTTGATTAGAAATTTGCTAGAAATATGAGCGACAAAAATCACATTTTTATTTACGACATGAAACATTAGATAAGTTAAGAAAATATAATTTACTTCTTATATCTCATTAGAGTTCACAGAAAATGTAAATATATAAATTTTACTTTTTATATATCATTAGAAGTGATAGAAAAATGTGAATATACATAACATCACTTTTATATGTATTTGGTTGAATTAGAGTTGTCGGCCAAAACGAAGTTATCCTTTTTATTTGTTTTGTTGAAATGATTAGAATGGATTTAACATAATAAAATATCCTTTTTATGTTAGTGTGAAAGGTTAGAAATGATTAACATATGAAATACTCTTTTATATGGTATTAAAAAAAAACAAAAACAAAGAAAAGCCAACATATAAAATATTTCTTTATATGTTATTAGAACACATTGAAATGGTAAACAAATAAAATTATCTTTTTTATTTGTTAAGATTAGAAATGTAGAACTTGTTTTACAAATAAAATCACTTTTAATTGTCATTAATGTTTATTCTTTTATTCGCATTTACGAATGCGAATATACATTGAAATTAAAGTTTGTTCTTTTATTTGCATTCACTAGCGCAAATATGCATTAAAAATAGAATTTGTTCTTTTATTTGCATTTCTTGTTTTAAATAAATCTTAGAAATAAAGGTTCACCTTGTATTTGCATCTCTCCAATGCAAATATGACATAGAAGAATATATATACATTTTTTTTTATTTATGTTCTCTAATGTAAATATAACATAGAAGATAAGTCCACCTTTTTATTTACCTTCCACAAGCAAATAAGACATAAGAAAAAAAATTACATTTTTATTTATGACATGAAACTTAGAGAAGATAAGGAAATGATTTTTTTTTTTTTTTTGAGATATAAAACATTAGAAAAGAATGACAACAGAAATTACATTCTTATTGAATGTAATTAAAGAAAATGAAAAGATTACATTTTGTTAGTAGCGTCATATGAGAATAAAAATGCACATTTTGTTAGTAACATCATATGAGAATAAAAATGCACATTTTGTTAGTAACGTCATATGAGAATAAAAATGCACCTTTTGTTGGTAGCGTCATATGAGAATATCATTTTTATGTCGACATGTTAGAATTATTATGTTAATGTTAACATAGTAGAATTTGTCATTTTAAGGTTGATATTATAGAATTATCATTTTATGAAATGCCAAAATAAAATATTCATTTTAGGTTATGTTGGAACCGTCAACGTAAAATATTCATTTTATGTTATGTTAGAGCCGTCAACACAAAAATCACAATTTTGTTAGAATATTTTTGTGTAGAGAAAAAGTACATTTTTAATATAAAATGTTGCAATAGATAATAACGTCATGTTATGTTATTTAGAAATGAATAATTTCACCGTCACGTTATATTATTTAGAAATGAATATTTTCACTGTTATGTTGTGTTAATTAGAAAAACAATATTTTTACCGTCACGTTATGTTAGGTAGAAATGAACATTTTTGCCAATGTAAAGTAGTAGCGACAAAAATCATATTTTTGTCAATGTAAAATGGTAGCAAATGAGATTTACATTTTTATTATGTAAACAAAAGTATGAACTTGCATTGTAAACAAAATTTACATTTTTCTATGTAACTATGATATGAAATTTGCTTTGCGAACAAAATTTACATTTTTCTATGTAACTATGATATGAAATTTGCTTTGCGAACAAAATTTACATTTTTCTATGTAACTATGATATGAAATTTGCTTTGCGAACAAAATTTACATTTTTCTATGTAACTATGATATGAAATTTGCTTTGCGAACAAAATTTACATTTTTCTATATAACTACGATATGAAATTTGCTATGCGAACAAAATTTACAATTTTCTATGTAACTATGATATGAAATTTGCTATGCGAACAAAATTTACATTTATCTATGTAACTATGATATGAAATTAATAAAGAATGATAAAATATACATTTTTATCGAATGTAAAGAATGACAAAAATATTCATTTTGTCAAAGGTGAAAGAATGATAAAAATATACATTGTTATCAAATGTAAATGGAGGACAAAATTTTTTTTTTTTTTGGTCAAATGCAAAGAATGAAATAAAATACATTCATTTTTGTTCGTAATAAAAAGAAAACATTCATTTTGTTTGTGTTTTGAAAGTTAACACACAATTTACATTTTTGGTGAAAGTTAAAAAGAATATTTGTAATATTCTTTTGTTAAAAATGAAAGATCATATTGTTTATCACCGTTTTTGTCAAATTAAAAGATTTAACTTTTGTTTATACTTAAAAAGGTGAAAGTTACATTTTTGATGTAAAAGGAAAAGTAAACATTTTAATGTGAACAAAAGAAGGAAAATTACATTTTCATGTAAATGGAACTTAAAGTAAGAGATTTACATTTTAATCAATTGAATTTTTATTAAAAAGGATAACGGTATGAAATTTACATACCCATGTAAAAGAATTTCAGTAAAGATTATAACGATGAAATTTATATGTTATGGAATTAGATTTTCATTAAAAAGATTTAAGATATGGAAATTTCATTTTCATGTAAATAGATTAGCACACAAAATTATCGTTTTGTTTGTAATGTAAAATTATTACTTTTGGTTTGCATTGAAAAGATAATAAAATTATCAATTTTGTTACATTGAAAAAAAGAAACAAAAATACTCATTCTTGTAGAAGTAAAAATGGATGAACTAAAATATTCGTTTGTTTAAATTGAAATGAAACACAAAAATGCTATTTTTATTGGAATTGGTATGATACACAAAATACATTTTGTGTAATTCGAAAGATGACACAAGAAAATGTACATTGTTATGTATAAGATGTGTATGTGTATGAAAATTAAGATAAACATTATGGTGTGTACATTGTACATTAATATTGTATATACGAATAGGAATGTTTTTCGTTAGCAAAATGTGATGAAATAAAATAAATTTCATTACACATTATAAACATTTTGATAGGTTGTGAAGCAAAACATTCACTACTTGTTATGTAATTACGTTAATGAAATGGAATTTAATTATTTTTATATATATAAAAATAAAGATAAATCGTTACAAATTACTAATAATGATATGGAATGATTTTCAACTTATATATATACGAGAATTATTTGGAAAGTCCGAGTCTATCTCATTCCAAATAATTTGAACGACGTTTAAAAATTCAAGAGTTGAAGATGGCGATTGAAGACCGACGATCTTCATATCGAATGGACGACGACTACTGATGCCCGTGATTGGAATAGCTACCTTGAAGGGGCTACAGTGGTGGCCGTCCGGACGTAGTGTTGATTAGTACGGATTTGGCTTTCGCTCAGACCCAGAGCATAAGATTATAAATGGATTGTGTGTCTGACATCGTACTCCATTAAATATCATGTTATTAATCTTCTGTCGAATGTATGGATGTTTGGTGGCGGAGAATTTATTCTCTTGCTTAACACCCGTTCATATATTTCGGCAAAGGATTGGTAGTGTGATATGGAGTGACGATGTAGCATGTTAAGATGCATATGATAAAGGATTTTGTTGAAAAGCAGGCCTTGTGGTTGATGATCAAAGCACGGCCTGTTTAGGGATAGCTTTGTGTATAGCGTGACTTCGCGAGCCTCACACACCGGCGGAGTCTAAAACGGGAGAAGGGAACGCAGGGAGAGCAGCACGTTTCTTTCTAGCTAGAAGTGGTGTTTGGGCTTTAACACGGCCTGACATTTTACTTATGTGGATGATGGAATGAGGCGCCTCGGATGATAGGTCCTATAGGACCGGGAAACATGTGTTCAGGAATAACTAATCCGCAACTCGTATGGTGGACCGGCCCTGCAGCTATCCAAGGGTTCACTGCGGAGGATCCTGGACATTAGCTAGAGTGTCTCGAATCGGTAAGGAGCTCCTCTCTAGCCTTGACTCATGATGGAAACCCAATTTCCAATACGACCTCATGCGGTTTTGATTGTATTACTAGTATGGAGGCATAGTAGTATGCGATACCATTCTTCCTAGGACTGATACATTATGATTAAAATGTGTTTGAAAAGTTATATACACTAATAATAATATCAAATTCGTTTTTATCGTATCAAGCATTTTTGACCATTATAAGGTAAAACCCTATCCTCCGGTTTGTGTTGCACTGTGTGATGGGACTTGGGTCTTATGATGGTTTCATTTTTCTAAAAAGCATTGCGTTGTTTTAACGTTTTACTTTAGATTATGCACCGGAAATCCATTGGAGTAAACCCGTTCCGCGTTAGCGGCGTGGTCCTTGGATTTGCCTTATTACTATTAGTTAAATTAGTTAAGAATTCTCACACCAGTCCCATGACTGACCTGTTGTTTGTTTCCACCTTTGCAAACTCGGGTGCCCTCTTTTCCACACGGGCAGTCGAGCAGTTTGTCTACAGGTTTATCTCTTTAGCAGGATCCTGGATTGAAGCTTAAAGCTGTGTCCAGAACATTGGAAGTCTTTCGCTGCCTTAGTTATTTTGTTTCCGCTGCAATGTATTATAATATTGTAATTTATCTTCTGCTGTAATTTTATTCAATGTACTCTGATATTCTGTACTCTGATGTAACATTTATTATTGACGTTATAAAAGTCTGTTGTTATTCTTCTGATGTGTTGTATTCCCAAAGTTAACGTAGGCGAGATTCGAACGGTCTTGGTCGATTTTGCGATCGATTAAGGCCGGGCAAAATCCGACTCGTTACAGGATCCCTTAGTAGTCTCAAATCCTATTGGTGGTTCGGCTCATCTTTCTATGATTTGTTGGGATTTGAGAGTGTTTATCGTGGGCGTTGAGTTTGAATGCAATGCCTTTGTTCTTGGCTTTATGGGCTACGGCTTGATTCTAGGTATGGATTGGCTAACTAGATATGGGGCCATCCTAGATTGTAAAAGAAGGGTAGTTAGATTGTTGACCCGCTTTGGAAAGACCCTTGATATTTCTTGTGACCCTAGAGGTCCAGTAATGCTTAGTTACCTAGAATCCCTTGACGCATCCGATGATGACTTACATTCTGTTCCCATAGTCCGTGAATATGTTGATGTTTTTGATGAGGTGAGGGGTTTACCCCCAAAATGTGAGATAGACTTTCGAATATATCTAGTAGATAATGCAAAGCCAGTTGCATTACCAGTGCGCCACATGGCTCCAAGAGAGAGAAGAGAACTCAGTAAGCAAGTGAAGGAATTGCCTGAGAAGGGGTTCATCGGACGTAGTATATCGGAGTGGGGTGCTCTAGTAGTATTTTCCACGAAGGCAGATAGGTCCCTAAGACTTTGTGTGGACTATAGATAACTCAATAAGCTTACTAAGAAGAATAGACACCCACTGCCGAGGATTGACGATCTCTTCGATCAGTTAGTTGGCGCCTCAGTGTTTTCGCAGTTGGACTTAGCCACGGGTTTCCATCAGTTGAGAGTGGATAAGGATAACATAGACAAGACTGCCTTTAGGACTCCAGACGGTTTCTTCGAGTGGCTTGTGATGCCCTTCGGTTTGACAAACGCCCCCGCATACTTTGTTGATTTGCTGAGTAGGGTGTTTAGGGAGTACCTTAATAATTTTGTGGTAGTCTTTGTGGATGACATCTTGATCTTTTCTAAGAACGAGGAAGAGCATGCCCTACATCTTAGGGAAGTGTTGGAGACTCTTCGAGCGCACAACCTTAAAGCTAAATTTTCTAAATGTCACTTTTGGAGGAAGGAAGTGCGATTCTTAGGGCATGTAGTTTCCAAAGAAGGGATAACCGTGGATCCCACAAAGGTAGTAGCCATCCAAGATTGGAAGGTCCCTAAAAATGCTATCGAGATGAGGAGTTTCTTAGGGTTGGCTGACTACTATAGGAAGTTTATCAAGGACTTCGCAAAAATATCAGCTCCATTAACACGCTTGACGAAGAAGAACTTAGTTTTCACATGGGACGTAGATTATGATGATGCGTTCCAACGTCTAAAGAGAGCTTTGACCACTACCCCAGTCTTAGTGTTGCCAGATGGAAGTAAGCCATTTACCGTTTATACTGATGCTTTTCGGATAGGACTAGGCGCAGTCTTAATGCAAGAGGGAAGGGTAATAGCCTATGGTGGAAGGCGGTTAAGAGTGCATGAGAGAAATTACCCTACACATGACCTAGAGTTGGCCGCTATTGTTTTCACGCTTAAGTCTTGGCGCCATTATCTTCTTGGCGAGAAATTCGAATTATTCACTGACCACAAATCGCTAAAATACTTGTTCTCTCAGAAGGACTTGAAATTAAGGTAGCAAAGGTGGATGGAATTCTTAGCATACTACGATTTCGAGATAACATATACCCCTGGCAAGGGTAACGTGGTGGCAGATGCCTTAAGTAGGAAGAGGTTATCCTTGAGTCCGTTGTTTGTTGAGCGGCGAAGCTTAGAGTTCATCTCTATGTTTGATTTTAGACCTTCCACTGACTTCGTACCTAGTTTACTAGCATCCTTAGAGGTTAGACCTACGCTTCTGGGACGGATTGGTGAGGCACGGCGAGATGACCCATAGTTGGTTGAGTTAGTAGAGGAGCTCAAAAGGGGGGAATCATCGAGCCATCTCAGTAAGTATACTCTAGATGATAAGGGTTGGTTACATAGGGACGGTAGACTTTGTGTACCAAAAGATGAGGACCTAAGGAAGACCATTCTGGATGATGCACATCGTTCGAAGATGACCATCCATCCCGGCGGGGACATGATGTACATAGACATGAGACGAGTTTACTTTTGGGCCGGAATGAAGAAGGACGTGGCCGAGTATGTCGCTAGATGCTTGGTGTGCCAACAAGTAAAAGCAGAGCAAAAGAAGCCCGGTGGATTGCTTCACCCATTGGAGGTCCCTCAATGGAAGTGGGAAATTGTCTCGATGGACTTTGTTGATGGGTTACCAAAATCAAGAAAGGGTAATACAGGGATTTGGGTCGTGGTAGACAGACTTACTAAGAGCACCCATTTCATTCCCGTGAAGAGTAAGATGACTGCTCCATGGTTAGCCTCCGTATACATTCGAGAAATAGTTCGTTTGCACGGTGTTCCTTCTAGCATAGTGAGCGACCGCGATCCTATCTTTACTAGCGAATTTTGGAAAAGCTTGCAAGAGGCGGTAAAGGCTTAGTTATGTTTGAGCACCGCATATCATCCTCAGACGGACGGCCAGACCGAGAGGGTGAATAGTATTCTAGAGGATCTATTGAGGTTGTGTGTCTTAGATTTCGGAGGTACATGGGAAGAACATCTTCCTTTGGTGGAGTTCGCATATAATAACAGCTTTCAGTCTAGCATTGGCATGGCACCGTTCGAGGCTCTTTATGGATGGTCGTGTCGTTTGCCTACATGTTGCTGGAAGTCTACAGATAAGATCTTGCTTGGACCAGATATGATTAGAGAGACTTCGGAAAACATCGATTTGATTCGAAGGAGGATGAAGACGGCGCAAGATAGGCAGAAATCTTATGCGGACAAGAGGAGGTCAGATCTTGAGTTTGATATTAGGGACATGGTCTTTGTCAAGGTGTCTCCATTACGGAACGTCATTCGCTTTGGGTTCGTTGGGAAGTTAGCACCAAGGTTTGTAGGGCCGTTTCCTATTAAGGAGAGGATTGGACAGATGGCGTATAGAGTGGAGTTGCCCGAGAGACTTAGTGGTGTACACGATGTATTCCATGTATCACATTTGAGGAAGTGCTTGCATGAGACCGCGGAAGTGGTGGAGCCGAGCTTGCTTAGACAGGTGGAGATCGAGTGTGATGCGACGATTCAACGAGCACCTACGTGCATTCTTGGGTCAGAGATTAAGAAGTTGAGGAATCGAGAGGTCAAGCTAGTCAAAGTGCAATGGGGAGATGGCGAGAGCAACGCTACTTGGGAGACGGAAGAGAAGATGCATTCATCGTACCCTTTTATTTTCGAGGGTATGTCTTTTAATTTCTCCTTTATCGCTTACCTTGTACTTATCTTATCTTTAGTATGTCCTCTCGCTAGTACCTTTGACCTTTAGATAGGGTAGTCCTATGGTTGAAACATGTGTTTGAGACATGTTATGTATGATGGATGCATGTGGATGCAAGTGTTTGCTAGTGGTTGCTCGTGGATGCATTTACACACACTTTAGGCACTAGATCGGCTCAGTCACTTCATATTGCATATAAATGTGTGTGCATATTTAAGCTAATGGATGTGCTATCATATGGATGCGGCATTTTGGTGAATGGTTGTGCACGCATGTAGAGGTGATATGTATCGATAGGGTCCTTTCGCATACATAATGGACACATGGAACTATCATGGTTTGCATTAAGGAGGTCAACTGAATCAGTAGACCGCCTGATTTTGCATTAGATAAGGAACATATACACACACTTCTTGCATATGTTCATACAACATTAGAAATTTTTAAGTACAATGGATGCCTGTGTTTGATGGTTGAGTAGATAGTTGTTTGGATTGTAGGATATACATTCCCCTTAACTTGGAGATTTCGAGGGTGAAATCCTTTAAGGAGGGGAGAATGTAACACCCCGTATTTCTGTTAACACTAATGTTCACAAATTAAAGAATAATTAATCTCAGACGTGAGAATTAAGGGAAATGGGTTGCGTAATTGTGTTCGTCTTGGAATTCTGGTTGAGATAGAGTCCAAGTTTACGTGAATTGGACTTCGTATGAAGAAGTTATGGCCATAGGAAGTTTCAGAAAATTCAAAACAGATTTCAAAATTTGAAAATTCAGAATCAGATGGGCTAGGCGGGATTTTTCCCACCAGGGCCAGGTCGACCTGGGGGTCGACCTGCGACCTGGGGGTCGACCATAAGGTCGACCTGGGGGTCGACCATAAGGTCGACCTGGGGGTCGACCTACCCCCCCCTCGGGCAGATTTGTTTTATGACCTGTTAGTCACTAGATGCCGACTCATTAGGGTATCTGATATGCTCTGATTGGCTGGGATTAATTTTGGGTTGATCGGATGGCTTAAACTAATCCTAAACTCTATAAAAACACCTTTAGACTCAAAACCTAAAATCAAAACAAAAATTAGATTCATGACCTCCATGTCGTCACCTAGCAACTCAGCATAGCCGTCACCAGTAAGAGAGGAAGAAAGCTAATCTAATTCAATTCTTTTCAACTTAAATAACGAATCTTCTTCAAGGGAGAGCTATTACAACTTCAGAACTCAGAATTCAGAATTCAAGACCTTCTCTGAGTTCTGAGTTCTATAATTTTAATAAAATATTTAGCAAATTAATTGGATTGATTTATGATATGGACTATTTGGATATGATGTGAATTATTGACCGCATATTATTATTCACGTAGTAAAATTTTGGTGTTTATGTTGTAAATTCTATGATGCTATCTTGTAAAGTTGTGATCATATATGTTGTAATTTTATGATTAGCTTATGTATAATCGAATCACCATGTTGTTCATATGCTAGTTTGGGTATGTTGATTCATATGATAAATCATAAGTATGTATGCAATTTTAGATTTTTATCAAGACATGAATCATATGCAAGTTGGGGAAAATTATATGTATAACCTTATATGCTTCATGACATCTATTTTAGATCTAAATTTAGGCTATGACATGTGAGTTATATGCCAAATTCTACATGCTAGTTTACATGTTTAGATGTAAGTTTATACCATTGTTTTGTTGCATAAATCACATATGCAAGTTTATATGAATACATGTGTTTGAATATGGATCATGTTATGCAAGTTTGTGGTTATTGCCTATGCAAGTTTACACCTTTAGATGTAGATCTATGACATACATGATTTATGCAAGTTTGTGACCATTATTCCAACAAGTTCACACCTTTAGATTTGGGTCTATGACATATGTAGTTTATGCAAGTTGTAACTTTGGCCTATGCAAGTTTTAGATGTAGAACATCATTCACAAATGCAAGTTCACCCCTTATGTTTAGATCTAGTTTTAATTATATGTATGTTGTGACGTTTTCTCTTTATTTCATGAGTTAGACTATTCGAGTCTAATGTATATTTTACGTTAAACGAACGAACGTACAACGTGGAGTAAAAGGGGATAATATCAAAATATTCAATTGGCATAGATGCCTTAAAAGGCATAAAATAGATTTGTGATGAAAATTGGTATGATTTTACATACCATAAATAGATGGATATAATTGAGTCAATTATGGCCATAGTTAAATTTGGAATTAATTGATAATTTGAATAGGGAAAGTAATTCAAATTGGGGAATGATTAATTAGGAGTAATTAATCGTCTAAGACACGAGGTTAGGCTCTTTTGTGGTGTAAGACTGCCCGGACCCGCCCGGCAAATCCAGCTGCCACAAATGCCAGTCTAATATGGGAGGTCTTAGGCATAAACTAAATACATAACAATTGTAAAGACATGAGGTTAGGCTCGTTTGTGGTGTAAGACTGCCCGGACTTGTCTGGCAAATCCAGCTGCCACAAATGCCAGTCTAATGTGAGATGTCTTTATGAGGTTACGGTCTTAATGAATTAAGAAACACTTAACCAGATAAACGTGTAGTGGGACATGAGGGGGTTAAGTGGGTGCCTTAGGTGGCATTGGAAATACGATTAGAAACACTTAACCAAAATTGAAACATGTAAGTGAACATGAATAAGAAGCGGGTTAAGTGGGATATACTAGAGGGGACCAAGCTTAGGTGGATTGCTTGTGTCAAGTAATGAGGGCCCGTTTCAACCAGTAACTCATACGTATCTTTGTTGGCTCGACCCAAGTCGAGGACGGGACACGCATACTGGGCTTGACTGTAAGAGGCCAAACCGGGTTTGCGGTGGTAACGCAAGTCCAACGGGTTCATATGCGTGTGTGGACCCAGACTGGTAGGTAAGACATTGTTGCATCGTGTAGGTATAAGCCGTGCATTATTTGTGGTATCGGGTTGCCACTTTGGGAAGTGATACACCCCACTGTTGGGCCAGCACGGGTGTCTACGAGTTAGGGAGCCGATCGCTTGGGGGTAATGGGTAAGCCTAGTGGAGATAGGGGCAGGCGGCACCTATGAAGGCAGCTAGGGGTGCACGAAACTACCATTATCATTATTTAAGTCTGTAGGAGGGATCAACCTTAGGGGTATTAGTGGTGGTGCAGTATAACAATTATCTTATAGTGTTGGTGTAGTTTAGTAATTATCTTATAGTGGTTTATGTGCGCTTTAACGATATTGTTGTTCATCTTGTTTCCTTGTTTACTCTGCCATACTCAATGGTTCATGGTCATTTCCTGATTTTCCAACTTATGCCTTAGCCTAGTTACTTTGGTAATTATATTGTTAAAATTATCGCACTCGCCAGACTTTATGTCTAACCCCCTTTGTTTCCTCCTCTTTTCTTCCTTCCCCCCCCCCCCCCCCCAAGGTGCTTAGGTTGGAACTAGCACCAGTGGAGCTTGATTTTGGACAACTGGATTTCTTGCTTTTAGAAAATTACTTGGATCGCTGAAGTAAAGTTCAGCCTCTCTTATTTATGGCTATTTTGTATTGGGGATTATGTCTTTCAATTTATGTACTTTGATTTAGTCAAGATGGATATTATGTACTTGGCTCTAGTTTTTATGATGTAATCAAACATATGTATTTTCCGCTGCAATGAAATAAAGTTTTTAATTTTTCAAGTACTGTTTATATCTGTCGTGTTGTTAAGTTTCTGTTCTATACTCACTTAAAACGCTCCGTATAAGTTAATGCATTCCCTTTGTGAGTAACATTAATGGACGTGGGGTGTTACAGTTTTTCTCAGCCAAATCAAACATGCCTTCACAATTTTGTAAGTCTTCGATTAATTAAGGTTAATGGACGATACCCCTGTTACGGATGTCATTAATATTTTTCAAACTGTGGAAACACCCTTTTTATTATATATAATGCACTGTAGACTTTTTCAGAACACCCATCTCCGAAAACAGCTCCTAAGAACATAATAGAAAGAAAACGTAAACAACCAATAATCCAATAAAAAATAGCATAAAAGAAGCTAAATACAAAAGTACGTTTATAGCTTCATTTGCTACTCCATAATCCATATTTGATATGCATAATATTGAACCGGTTTCAACTCCTGTAAGGCCAGCAACTTTCAAGCTTTCATCAAATAAGTCATTGGTGAAGTAGACTGAAAGACGAGATTAAGAAAGCACAAGTAGGTAACGAAAAGATGGTAGGAACAGAGGTCCGAAACTAAAACCACGAGCAGATAACAAAATCAGGGAATCCAATTTAAAGCAGAGATTGTAAAGAAAGAAAATCGATTCGATAATTTAGGGTGAGGATAGATGGAAAGGGGATGAAAAGAGGTAGAAAATGTAAATTAGGGATTTCAAAGATTTTGGAAATTTTTTTGGGGGGAGGGGGGGGGGGGGCGAGAAGGAAATGAAATGAAAAGCGGGAGAATGAAAATAAAAGTGGGAAATAAAATTAGATAAGGTGTGGATTGATGGTGTGGATCGATGGTTGAGATTTGTTTTAACTAATGATGTGGATCGCTGAGGTGTATTTTTTTTTAATTTTTTTATTTAGAATATATCTATAGCTACTGCAACACAGTATTGATATATGCTAACATCTTGAAGCATGTGTTGCAATAGACAAAAATCAGCATAGCTATCGTTACATTGTGGTTAGCAACACCTTGTAATTTCGTTGCAGTAGGCATCTATGGCGTAGTGTTTATCAGTAATGAAAATATTACCTTCTAAAACTTCCTTCTCCTTCCCTTCCTTAACAAATGAGAACCTTAAGCAATAGCGTAAACCTTCGCCACTTCTTCTTTCCTCATAATTGGATAGTCCTTGATCAGATGCCACTACACCATATTGTCAGTTTTGCCTCACCCAAATGTCGAAGAATTGCCGCTGTCTAAAACCATGCGATTTTGGAGTGGTTTTAGACCGTGGCAGATTGAATTGGCATGGTTTTTGACCCTGGTGGTAGGGCTATCAACGGATGCTTTCAGATACGGATATTGCCATATCCGTATCTGAAATTATTTTCGGATATCGGATATCCATATCCGTTTAATTTTCGGATATCGGATTTCCGTATCCGCTTAATTTTCGTACGGACAGATATCAGATTTTATCTGCTCCGCCTGTAATTAATAAATTTAAGAGTATAAAAAAAAGTTTGGATCAATGTAAAATAAATTTTATACAAATATTTGTAAAAAAACCAGAAAATAAAGAAATGTTATGATGAAACATAATTTTTTACTAATATCCATAGGCATATCAAAAAATACTCTAAAATTAAACACTAAAACTACTATTTTTCACTAAAAATGATCAAAAAATTATATCTTAGTAACATCAAACAGTTACAAAATAACTATTAATTCTATTTTTCTCTTTTGAGTAATATATATTACATCAATTAGTCAGACGGATATTTTTCGGATATGGATACCACTATAACCGTATCTGTATCCGCTTTTCGGATAATGCCGGATAACGGATATTTCGGATGCGGATTCGGATGGATATCGGATTTTTCGGGTATCCACTGACTGCCCTACCTAGTGGTTTCGAAACTGGTGTGGACCATTCTAACAGTAACGGGATAAAATTCACGGTGGGTCCTATTTATTTCACGGCCATGTATCCCCAAAAAAATAAAAATAAATTGGATGTTGCTAAATGCAAGTCAAAATTACTCAATGCAAATCGTGAAAATTACACTATTGTTCTTCCTATTTTTTTTCTCAAATACCATACAAATATTAAATAGAAGAAATTAGGGAGAAGGACAAATTTATCGAAAAATTAGGCTGGAGGACACCACGTTTTATTTTTAGTCTGAAGGACAAACTTTGAACCAAAATTAAACTAAAGGAAAATGCTAAATGTAATTAGCATTATATTCAATTTTTTACACTAAATGAAAACGCTAAATGTAATTAGCATTATTCAGTTTTACACTGCAGAAAATGCTAAATAAATTTAGCATTGCCTTCCAGCCTAATTTTCTTTAATGTTTGTCCTTCAGCCTAAAAATAAAACTTGACGTCCTTCAGACTAATTTTTTTCCAAAGTTTGTCCTTATGCCTATTTTCCACTATTAAATATTGTACAAATATTAATGAAATTAAATGTTTGGAAAAAATAAAACATAAAGGACAAGTGACGGTTGGCTCTTTGCACAAAAAAGTAGGAAGAACAATAGTGTAATTTATAAATCGAGTAATTTTGATTTGCATCTAGCAATTATGTCTAAAAACAGACGTTCTTCTCATCAGATCTCATCTTCCACGATTTTAGAACGAATCACCGCCGCTTCAATTTCATTCCAAGATTCTCACCCAAGTAATATTTTCAGGTATTATTCTGTTATTGTAATTAAAATCGGAACCCTAACTTACATGATTTCATTCAAATCGATTATGTTTGGGTATTATTCTATTGTTGAAATCGGAGCCGCAGCTTATACGACTTTTTTCAAATACGATTATGTTTGAGTAGGTAAATATTGGGTTTGCTGTTGAGGTAATTCAGTTGAGTACTTGAGTTTGACATCTCTCTTTGTTTTTCTTTTTCTTCTTCTTATTTGAATGTAAGAATTTTTGGAGTTCATAGGGTTGCTTGGATCTACTTGTTCTGATTCTGATCAGATTTAAACTATAAATAGGACTGATTTGATTTGGTTGTTAGTTTGGTTGAACATAATGTCATGTCTACCTGACTTAGCTCTACGGATATGATCTGTCCTCCTTGCATTTGAAAACTGGTATAAATGTGACACTTTTACTTACATTCATAATTTAGCAAAAAGAGCAACTCAAACTGCTATAGTAATTGCAAAAGCAAATGATATTGGATGTCCCGAACTCAATATTTATTTACTCCTTTCGCTCTTATCGCAATTATATCGAGGTGTCCATTTTCATATGAAGACCAAATATTTTTGCAATTTTGGTACTTGAAAAAAAAGAGGTTCGATATACATTACCAAAATCCATTCATAAGGCTTCTTCAGTTTATCTTCCATGGTGAGCATATAATGGGCTTCACAAATTTTTGGCATTAACTGTCTCCTTCGCTGTATCAATTGTAATTCATGACATTTCATGTACACATAAGAGAATATATTTTGTACCGCTTGTTATTGCATTTGCTGTGATTGTTGCTTTGTGAGTAGTATCATTTCATTGTTGAAAGCTATAGCCTTTCGTATCAAATGAATGTCAATGGATTTATTTTTTCAAGCATAAAAGTTTCTTAAATGAGCCTTTCATACAAAGTACAAATGCACTTTCTGTGAGTCTCCATTATGCATCCGATCTTAAGACGTCCATTCTATTCCTCTGCACTCACATAACAGGTTTTTCTCAATTATCGACCAAATTCTATGGATATTAGACTGACCCAAACTTGGCATTTTGTACGAAGAGAATTAAGATGTATGTATTGTTGTAAATAGAAACCGATCATTGTACATTGTATGAGCTGACCCAATCTCTATTGTCTAAGATATCGGTTTATGTATGTTATAATCTGATGCACGTCTTTGCAGGGGAAGATAAGGCGGTTTGTTGCTATATCCTGCATATTGGGGGAATAACATAGTTAGGTAAATTTACTGATTTTGCTAATATACATAGGTTAGCATTTTTTTATCTTTAACTGGCACACAGTCGCAAGTACTAAAATTTCATTTTATACGTACGAACTATTGATTTAGTTAGTAGTTAAATTTAGAAAGTCCCATCTGGTTGCCAGTTTGAGTCTGTGCTTGGTAATTTTGAGTGTATTCATTGGTCGGCCATACAAAACCACTTTCAACTTACTAATTTAAAGACGGACCCCCAACGTTACATGGTGGCCTCACTTCTCTGAAAAGCAATCGTACCTCTACTCAATTTCAATGGTATGCTACTTTGTTGTGATTTTCCCTCTAAAACGGACTTAACACTACAAAACGCACAGGGAATTGCGACGGCTATTAGGCGTTGGCGGCCGTCGTAAGCGGTCGCAACGTGTCGTCGCAATTTTAGTCGTCGCGATGCCAAATTGCAACGGCTTGAGCGACGGCTCCGTTGCCATTTTAGCGACGGCTGGCAACGGTAAATTGCTTACGTGGCAAGTAGTTGATTTTACCGCCAAGCCGTCGCAAACCGTTGTTAAGCGTTACAATTCGGCCGTCGCAAGCCGTCGCAACATACCAACCAAATGGGCGTCGCAAGCCGTCGCAATACTGGAAAAATTTTTTGCACTGCAAACAGCAGTTCCATTCCTTCAAGCCACACAACCACAAACCAATCCAATACCATCACATTGGCCACAATCAGACCACTATTATCCCATCAATTCGTCACCAACTCAAACCAAATGAAAAAAGAAACCAAAATTAAAACCACCATCATAAAATATCATCACATAACATCCAAAACACTATATCCATCGTCATATATCGTCGTCATACACATCAAAACATACCATATCGTCATGAAAACACACCATAACACACCATAACGTCACCAAAACACACCATAACATCGTCAGACATACCATATCGTCATGAAAGCAAAGTATATGTACATACCTAAGCATAAACCAAAGTATATGTCATCCAAACTAATCTTCCGTCGCCTCGTCGTCGTCTTCGCCTCCTTCACTTGTAGCATCTCCTCCCTGCCCAAGCATAAACCCATACTCCTGAAGGTAAGCTGCAATGCGCTCATCTACGTCATGTTGCATCTGGGTTTTTCGCCAGTCCATCATTTCGTTCATCTACTCCTGCATCCGAGCAATAGTCTCCTCCTCCATCGACCTCCTAAAAGCACTCTGAGTAGCCTGCGAAATAATTAAGTTCACATTAAATTTATTAGCTCCTGATTGTAAAATAAAACGCGTTATGTTTCCAATTCAAAACATTAATATAAAGTGCACTAATTAATACCCACAATTTATATATTTATGGCATCACATCGTTGTAAATTATTAAGTTTGTAATTTAAGTCTTACCTCCTGATTACCGTATCCATATCGCCTGTAACGAGAAGGCGGCTTTATGATAGAGTACCATATACGATCAGACTGCGCGACTGTAAGCTCCTCTTGTCCACTAGCCTGCAACACTCTAGTAGACTCTGTGTAGTACCTCTCCTACATACCAATATAATTTTAACACCAATGTTGTAAAATTTACTTATATATTGTGATATGAACGAATATGAAACATTTTAATTCATACGGATAAGCATATTTACCATTACACCCGCACTCTTCGAATCCGCCCATTCATACGTAACATTTCCTTCCTCGTTGGTATGCTCCAACGCATGTGTACGTCTGAATACCTCTGCCATCGAAGGCTCTCTTCCGATCTTTGCATGCTGAGTAAACATACAGTAATAAAATTATTGAAAATAGGAATAAATGATATACACTAAATTTTAACGTGAACATAAGCTACAAATATTTAAAATTTATACCAATTCTCTCCTATGATCTTGAAATGATTTAGAGCCACCACGGTGTAGACCAGGATTCTTTTCTCTGTTCGCTTTATTTCTGGACGCTACTTCCTATTAAATTTGATAAACGATTATGTAAAATACTGCAATCAATATAAATGTAAATATTTTCATTATATCTTACTTTAGCTTTTTCCGTCTGCCAGTACTGTTGAAATGCTGCCCAAACATCATCACTCATCCACGAAGGCTTTTTTCCACCTGTCTTCGCCTTTGAAATTGCCTCCCGATAATTTTTACGCATCTTCATATTCCAAATATCCAAAAAAGTGTTCATGTCATGCTCCTCAACACGGAAAAC
This sequence comes from Allium sativum, assembly GCA_030737875.1. Lineage (NCBI taxonomy): Eukaryota > Viridiplantae > Streptophyta > Magnoliopsida > Asparagales > Amaryllidaceae > Allium > Allium sativum. The sequence goes on from CM060924.1 coordinate 667,409,471, forward strand.
GGCCTGCATATTAGATTTATTTTCAATTATTTACAGTATATCAATTTTCAACACTCGTTTAAAAAATTACTTACAAGTACATCAGCCAGAATGGCATTCTTAATATGGGGTGGAATAGAATCCCAATGCGGCCAAGCCCCCGACATCCTGCTTATGTAAGAATTCCTCGATATATCTAATATGAACTGTGTTGGCTGAAACTGTAATCCTCTGCGTAGATGTTGATATAAAAATTTGATCATATATTTTGAATAATCCAAGTTGAAATAAAATTAAATTGACATTTACCCGACACTTTTGGGAACAATCTGCACAAGAGTACGCTGATCTGGAACAAAGCTGCTCGGACCTGCTCCTGGCGAAGGAGTATGCTGAGATGGTGAAGGAGTATGCGGAGATGGTGAAGGAGTAGGCTGAGATGTACTCCTCGATCGTCGTCGCTGTCTATCATCTGACATATCTGTTGCAATCATATAATGTGCATACAAAATAACTTGAATTATTAACATCAGTCATCGTTATCATTACATAATTCGTAAACGAGAAGAACAATATTGCATAACATACATAGTCAACATTATCATTACATAAATCAGAATAGTAAATAACGTAAGTAAATTCCTAGCTAAGAACAATCAACATCATTATTAATTACATAGCTCAGAATAGTACATAACATAATACATAGCTCATAATAATACATAACATAAGTACTTATAACATCAGTCTTCATCTTGTTCGGATTCAGACTCAGTCTCATACTCTATATCATTTTCTTCAGTACTTACAAATGCATCTACTAATACATTCGCTTCATCATTCAACGGCCCTACATCAATGTCATCAGCTATTATTATTTCGGTATTTGGATCTAGATCCTCTTGATACGCCGCTTCGTCTGGAATATTATTTCCATCAAATGTAAATCCTGCCTTTGTTTTAAAAACAGCCCACGGATACGGAGCAAAATAGACTTGTAATGCTTGCTTAGCTAACACAAAAGGATCATATTTATAGTAATGCGACGTATGCCTTATTTTGATTAGCTTATAATCTTTGTGCACGTTAATTCCAGAACCAGGAACAGTGCTAAACCATTTGCATTTGAATAGATAAATTTTCTCTACGGGCTGAACATAATATGTCAACTCTATAACTTGCGTTAAGATGCTGTAAAAATCCTTTATATGCTCCTCTGGATCATCACTACCCTTGACAAATACACCGCTGTTACACGTTAATTTTTCAGCTCCGTAGTCATCGGTATTGAATTTAAAACCATTGACAAAGTATATTGGATAAGTTTTGACATTTCTTTTTGGTCCGATAGCAAGATGTCGTAATCCTTCGTTAACAACAGAGTTTTTGGGATCATGAACATAGTCTGAGAACCATCCAGCAAAGTCTTTACTAAGATCACCAGATGGATATTGTGATTCGTAGATACTGCAAATATGTGTTATGTTCCTTTTTTATTAATAGAGACAAATAAATATATAATTGAAATGTACATGAATTTAGTATCACCTGACAAATGGTGCAACTTCCGCACAATTTAACAAAACATATGTGTGTGCCACTTTGTAATCTTTATCGCTTAGCCATATTTCCACACATTTTCCTGCAGGTCTTCCATGTTGTCTAAAAATAGATAACATTGTTTGAGAAGACTCCTGTTCAACAACGACTTCATTACGGGGAACAGTTACAAAAGATAAGTTCACATCTTCACTAAAATAATGAGAGAAAAAAATGAAGCTTCTTCTTCAAGGTACGATTTGCAAATCGAACCTTCTATTCGAGCTTTTTGCCTAATTTTTCTTCTTCAAATGATTCAAGTACCTATAATAAGATTAAATAATTTATTATGTTGGTACAATAATCTAAGGTGTAATCTATCACGATTATTAAAATTATATACAAAATTACCTCTCAAATGGATACATCCACCCATATTGGACTGGACCTCTAAGGAGTGCTTTGGACGGAAGATGAATAGGTAAATGCTCCATTACATTAAAAAAACCAGGTGGAAATATTTTCTCGAGTTTGCAGATCAGTACAGGGATTTCTAACTCAAGCTTACGTAGACGATCAACCTTTAACGTCGTTGAACATAGTTGTTTATAAAACAAACTTAACTCTGTTATTACACTCCAGATTTTTGTAGGCAACAATTCCTTGAAAATCACAGGTAAAAAGTATTCCATCATGATATGGCAATCATGGCTTTTCATTCCACTCAATTTACTTTTTTTAAAGTCTACACATCTACGGAGGTTAGAAGAAATCCCATCAGGACATCGTAATCCTTCCACCCACTATAGCACGAGTTGTACTTGCATGTTGTCTAGCTCATAACATGCTTTAGGTTTTTTATTCTCATCATACAAGTGCAGTTCCGGCCGTTTACAAAAGTGTAATATATCACGTCTCGAATTCGCATCGTCCTTGGTTTTCCCCTTTACATTCAACACTGTATTAAAAACGTTATCAAAAACGTTTTTTTCATTGTGCATCACGTCAATATTATGTCGAAGTTTTAGATTTTTCCAGTAAGGTAACTCCCAAAATATACTTTGTTTGCACCAATTATGAATGTCCGATTTACCTGGAATTTCAACCTGCTTTCCAACATCATGTATCTTTGGGTACTCACTAACAATATCATATACCTCTTCACTTGTCCAAACTTTAGGCGATAGCATAGTCTCTACTTTGTTAGCTTTAAAGTTTTTTTTTTATCCGTTCTAAATTTATGATTAATATGTAGAAAGCATCGATGACAGTCAAACCAAGAATTTTTTTTTCCATACTTTAATGAAAATGCTCGTGTCTCCTCCATACAATGAGGACAAGCTAGACGTCCAGCAGTGCTCCAACCCGAAAGCATGCCATACGCGGGAAAATCGCTAATAGTCCATAATATAGATGCAAACATACGAAAATTTCTTTTTCTCGAAACGTCGTACGTTTCGACTCCTTCATGCCACAGTATTTTCAACTTTTTAATCAACGGTTGTAGATAAACACCAATTCCTTGTGTCGGATCATCGGGACCGGGGACGACAACCGCTAGAAACATATATGGATTTTTCATACACATCCATGGAGGTAAGTTATAAGGAGTAACAATGATAGGCCATGATGAATATTTACTACCAAACTGAGAAAATGGCGAAAACCCATCCGTGCATAAACCAAGCCTAACATTACGGCTCTCTGCAGCAAATTCAGGATAAGTCCTATCAAAGTGTTTCCATGCTTCACCATCAGACGGATGTATCATAGTTCCTTCTTCTGCTGTTCTCACACTATGCCATCGCATATGACACGCTGTAGTAGAAGATGCATATAACCGTTGAAGTCTAGGAGTTATGGGTAGGTAATGCATTCTTTTATACAGAACTTCTTTTCCTTTCTTTTTCCTTGGTTTATATCTTTCTTCGTTGCAATATTTGCATCTTTTACGTTGAGCGTCTTCTTTCCAATACAACATGCAACCTTTAACACATGTATCTATCTTATGATACGGTAGTCCAAAAGCAGACATAAGTTTTTTCACTTTATAATGACTATCGCACATCAAATTATTGGGCGACATATGTCTTTTTGCAGTTTGTACAACTACTGTAAATGCAGCTTCTGTAAGATTGAATTTTGATTTCATAGTGATGAATTCGGCGGTTACAGACAATTCAGTTCCGCTTGTACATCCTTCCCACAATGGCCTCTTAGCAGAATTCAATAAATCATAAATTTTTTTCGCTTCCGCCATTGGTTCTTCAACATTTTCATTCTCATCGTCGCCTTGCGGACCAATGTTAGGAAACATTGATCGTGCTGCATCTTGCACCATATTTTCTATCGGATTCATCATTGTATTATCCTTCATCATTGTACTATCGTCCTCTACCACTACAGGGTCTGACGTAGGTTGAACAAGTTCTCCATGACGATCCCAAAAGTAATAATTCGATACAAAACCGAATTTATACAGATGTACTTCTACTACATCTGGCTTCCAATGCTTCAGATGTTTGCACTTACTACACGGACAACGAACGTCTACGTTGCCCCGATTGTTAGATATAACGAATCTAATAAATTCTTGGACCCCATTACAAAAATGTTTCTTTATTGACCCTTTCTTACCGGTTCGGGGTTGATACATCCAACTACGATCACGAAAATAATCGGACATTTTCCTGATTTTCAACAAATATGTTAGAAAATTCAATCGAATACTATATTAATTGAAATCTTGTAAAATTTCATTTATAACTACTACATGTTTTCGTTTATTACCTTTTTGATTTGACGGCCAGTCTACCTACTTCCCATTACAAATATAATAAAGCAAGTATATTTTATAAATCATTTCAGGTTAAACGGTTCTACAAAATTTCGGCAGCACTTCCCTTTGGTCCCTGTATCGTACACAAATGCGTGTACATAGGGAACAAAAAGGAAGTGCCATCGAAATTTTGTTAACCGTTTAACCTGGAATGATTTATAAAATATGCTTACGTTATTATATTTGTAACTTGTCCAAAATACCAGGACAAATCCAACAATATTGTATGTGATGAATATAGATTTCCGTTTTGTATAAAAACGAATACCCATATAACGATCATATACAACAAATGTCGGATGGGGCCAAATTTATATAAGGGGTTCACATAAATAGTCAAAAAAACATTTAACCTAAGTTTAAATCAAAAAAACAATTTAAATGAAAAAAGCGCGATTTATGTGCTTTGGGCTTTTTTGCGCTTTGTTAATAGGTGCGCCTTAAACTTCAAAAAAGCCCCTTAGTTGCGCCTTGCGCCTTTTTCCGTCTACGCTCACGCGTTAACTACATAGCGTTTATATAATATTTTTGCCTAATTTCAATTTGTAAAATAACATGACAGTGAAAATTATGAAGTATAAATTAGTTTTAGTTAATTTTACTTTAATGTATAAATTATGAAGTTAATTATAATAAATTAGTTTCAATTTTTGAAATACAAACTAAGCTTTTAAGTTAATTATTTAATTTCAATTCTAATTTAAGGTGTTACGTTATAAATATGTGATAATCATAATCAAGTTACTACAGCAAACCAATCACGTTTACATACATGATAATCGTCGTTTTCATGCTCCTAAATCAAAGTACATATGTGATAATCAATGATTTCAACCTCCTAATCAATTCCACTTATTCCCAAATCAATGTATAACAAAAGCAACATCATATGCATCTCACAAGACAACCAATTTCATGTCCATAGACAATGAATTTACAACCCAATTTAAACATACAAATTAACCCTAAATAACTCTAAATAACCCTAATTAAACATGAAATAAAGTTTAGAAGACATACCAGCACGATTTGAGAGGATTGGAGTGGCTGAAATCGGAGTAAGGGCGAGCGACGGTGGAGAAGAGGTTTTTTTTTTTTGCGCTGCAGAAATGATTTGGGGAAGAAGGGGTAGCAGTTAATTATCTCGTCCCGTGCAGCGGTTTGCGACGGCTTGCGACGACCGCTTTTTTTAGCGGTCGCAAGCCGTCGCCCTCCCCCGTTGCAGATTCAGCTGCTCCTTGTAGTGTAAACGGTGGAGAAAAATATATTTTATTTTTCAGTTTTCATGAAGTTCTTATGAATTATAAAACAATGTCATTGTTCTCCTTTAAGGAAAAAATACTAAAGAAAAATATATAAGCGCGCTACTTTGATAATTTTCCATAGTTTTTTCTTCAGTCCTCCCAATCAGATTTTTTTTCCAGTGATATCTTGGCTTCCCAGAACATTATTGTTTCTTTTTTCTTTTTGAATGCTTTATAAAAATTTACTTCATATAATGCAGGCTTGTTAATGCACGGGGTTAGATCCAAGTAATATAAAATCCAAGCCAAAGTTCGAATGCAGTAATTGAAACGTGAGACTAGTTAAAACCCGTTATTTATTTCAAACCAATACATGGACCCGGTCCGTCGATCCTTTCGAGTTTGTTAGGTAATACTCATGTATTTAACTTGGAATATTTATGTTAAACCATATTTAAAATAAAAATTATGGTAAAATTTGTATACATACAATATTAAGATGTATGTTGGACGATGATGTAATCAAGTTTACAACTTAAGTATACAAAAGCATCAATATTTTAACCAAAAAATGATAAATAAATACCATATAATGAGGTAATGTTATTAGTGCCTAACTGATGTTTGATGTTGTGAAGCAATAGGAAGGATGTTCAGTGTGGTGGAGCTGCAAGAAGGATGCTGAAGTGGCTGACAGGAACATGTACAAGGCGCTGCATTTATGTGCTGGAGGTGACCAAATTCTCTTTAAGGCAAGAGGCTTGATGTTGATTGTCAAGGTGCTGCCGAATGTGATTACTTAGATGTAAGCTTGGCTAGGGACAACATTTCTTGTGGGCTGGAGAGTGCTGAAGGTAATAAATGAAACGATGTGCGAGTTGATTGATATGCTCCAGCTTTAAGGAAACAACGCATGAGAGTTGCTTCAAAATGTGAGTTTGAATGATCGATCATGCTCCAGTATTAATGTGCGTTATCTAGGCTAACCATGAATATCTTTTGATTTGAAAAGTGAGATGCTTAAGAGATACTTCAATTATAAACGGTTGCAGCCAGGGAAGTATTTTGAACTGCAGTTGAAAGCATTAATGTGCGCCAACCATGAAGTTTGTACAGTTCTTGGACATTGTCGAAATAAAGTTTTGCTTAGGTATCATATTTCTTTTTTTATTTTATGAATTTTTGTTATTTAAACAAGACAAAATAAATTTTGTATTCCTCTCAATCGCTGGATAATATTACTCACATAATGATGAAGTTAGTTTATCATACCATTGTTCTATTACGTTGCATGAAAATGATATATAATTGTTGAGGTATTGTCCTCATAATATATATGATGTACTTTTATATACAACTACTTTTATATATAGTACTCAACGATGATACCTTATTATTTTTCTCCTTTAAATTTGTAGTTAAAAGTTAGTCGTTAATGTATTTTGGATTAGATGAAAAGTTGGTTGTTTCGTTTAGTTGGATTTTGAATTATGTTTAGCACTATATATTTTACTTGATCTACGTAAAGTATGTTAAATTTTATATTTCATATTTTAAGGCACTGCATATTTTTGCTATCTCAATGAAAATATGTTTGTTGACTAAATCAGTACTTTACCTATGCATAGCAAAATGCTATCATAAATAAAGCTACATGTTTCCTTAAAATATGAGCTGTAAAATTTTAAATGAAATATAATATCAAAGATTTTAAGGGCAGCGTTTTTATAACTGACAGTCAACCTAAGATGCCGTGCCTGAATATTTTCCATGTAGATCTCACTTATTTTATGATAATAAAGGAACATATTAACATAAGAATTTATATCTACATTAGTTGTATGCATAACGTTAAATAGATTGAAGAACTGAAGATGCATAGGCACTCTTTATATTTTCCAGATCATTTGATTATAAGTCATTATTACTCCAGATCATTTTTATGCAGAAATCAATGAATTCACTATAATGTGTCGTAAACCTGGGGTTGGCCGCATAGCATGTGATTCTTCCTCTTTCACTTAGGAAATATGGCATTGTTTTTATGGTTATTACTGAATATCATATTGGTTTTATTAGTATCTAACCACAAGCCAGCATGCTTGTGCATCTAGTCAAAAAATCATGTTGACAGTAAGACCATCACTAGTAGCAGAGCCGGATCTGAGGTTTAAGATGCCAAGTGCGAATTTCTGAATGATGCCCTTTGTTGTCTAATATTGTTCTAATGTATTAAATAAAAATATTTTTTATAGGAAAAACCATGTCTTATTTTGAATATAACCATTTAGATTAACATTACATTAATTAATAGTTGTGCAGCTTACATAAATAAATGAAGTATATATTAACTTGAAACTGCATCGTAGACAGGAAGAGTAACATCCCGTATTTTCTGAGAATAATAAAATAACAAATTAAAGAATAATTAATTTCAAATGTAAGAATTAAAGGAAACGGGTTACGCCATTACATTCGTCTCAAAATTCTGTTTGGAATAGAGTCCAAGTTTTCGAAAATCGAATTTCGTATGAAGAAGTTATGACCCTCCGGACATTTCAGAAAATTAAATAACAAGACAGGTTGACCTGGGGGTCGACCTCCCTATATACAGGTCGACCTGGAGGTCGACCTCCCCCTCGGGTCAGATCTGAAATCTGACGTTTTTCTTTATCTGACGATTCTGACTCTTTGCTGAGTCATTTAGGGCTGATGTGGCTATTCTATCTTGTTTGAATGACTTTGATTTGCTCTAGGTTAATCTGACGGTTCCTATTAAATCAAACTTTTATACAAGCAACCTAAACCTAAACCCTAAGCCACACAATAATATTCCTAGAGCCATCATGCTGTCAATACTCAACCTAGAGTAGCTGCCATTCTCCTTCAACTAGAAAGCAAGATTAGAAGCTTCGAATCTAATTAAATCAAATCTAATTTGGAACAACGATTAGTCTACATCAAAGGCGAGCAATTCAGTTTTAGAATACAGATCCCAGAAATTAAAAATTTTCTTTTTGTTTGTAAGTGTAGTTATCTTTCAGATGTGAATAAATTAAAGACATGGTTTGTAATGAATTGTAAAATAGAATTGTACCAAGTTGTATGTGATGTTGATTCATGACTATTCATGTCTATCCTATCATGTATGCCTATGAACTATTGTGGTTTATTGAACCTATCATGTTATGTAGGACTTTGTGAATAAACCTATTATGTTGAAATTGTGGAAATGAAATTATCATGTTATATGCAAGTTTGGGAAAACTATCATGTCATGAATACATGCAAGTTTATAGGATAAAACAAGATTGTGTAAACCTATATGTTTAGATCTACAACTTTATATGTTAGATCCATATGTCTTTATGTTAGATCTATGTTAACTTGATTCAACCCCTATGCAAGTTCACCAATACATGCCAAGTTTAATTTCTATAGTTTTATGTAAATTCATATGCTTGTGGTTCATGTTGCATAGATCTAATTTGCAAGTTCATAGTTAAAAGTATTTTGTTCTACGCCAAATTCATGTGACACATGTGTAGTTAGATCCATACTTTTGTATGATGTAGGAATGTTGCAAAGTTCCTCTTTTCCCCTTTTTGTTTTATAAGTTAGGCTAAAATATCGAGCCTAACATCCTATGTAATTTTGCGAACGTACAACGGGGGTAACGTTGGGGAAAACTTGAAATTAGATGTAATTGGAATGTTTGGTATTATCATGATAAATGGCATGAAAAAGGTATAATTTTTATACCTAAAATTATGAATTTGATTTTGAGGGAAAGTGGGCCATGACAATAAATTATTGAAAATTTACATAAAAGGATAAATATGTAAATTTAGTAAAAGACGAATATGATTAAGCCGAGGTTAGATTGAGTTACGGTATATGACTGCTCGAAACCGCCTGGCAAATCCAGCAACCGCAACAATATAGATCTAATGTGAGAGGTTAGCGCATTGAGCCCAAAAGAACCCGAGGTTAGACAGAGTTACGGTGTAAAACTGCCCGGAACTGACCGGCACATCCAGTGACCGTAACAATACCTGTCTAATATGAGTGGTTGGTGCTTTAATAAAAGAATTAAAGCTAAGACAAGAATGGTAGGGTTAAGTTAATTAAGGTAACACTTAACCAATACACCATGTTAATTAGACAAGTGGGTGAGGTTAAGTAAATTTAGAACACTTAACCGTTATAACATGTTAATTAGACAAGTAGGTGAGGTTAACTAAATTTAGAACACTTAACCGTTATAACATGTTAATTAGACAAGTGGGTGAGGTTAAGTAAATTTAAAACACTTAACTGTTATAACATGTTAATTAGACAAGTGGGTGAGGTTAAGTAAATTTAGAACACTTAACCGTTATAACATGTTAATTAGACAAGTGGGTGAGGTTAAGTAAATTTAGAACATTTAACCGTTATAACATGTTAATTAGACAAGTGGGTGAGATTAAGTAAATTTAGAACACTTAACCGTTATAACATGTTAATTAGACAAGTGAGAGAGGTTAAGTAAATTTAGAAACACTTAACCAAAATAACAAGATGAATGACTAGGGTTAAGTTAATAGGAAACATTTAACCAGTATAGCATGATGAATGGGTAGGGTTAAGTAATAAGAAACACTTAACCAATATAACTTGATTTATGGAAAGGTTATGTTAAAATAAGAGGGCAATACTTAACCAATATAACTTGATTTGTGGTAGGGTTAAGTTAACACAAGAAGGCAACATGTTTGCGAACAAATTATACAATTGTAAACAACTGTAAAATCCGTTCGGCTTTCCTAAACAATAAGGATTGTTGTAGAGGGTGACGAACTCTGGGACCAAAAATATTTTAATTAATAAATCCAATCAAGTTATTCCAAGATTTTGATTGATTGAAAACACACAAAATAACAGCAATTAAATAAAGAAGAGAGATTTATCTAATAAGAGAAAGCAATTAGGGGATAATGACATAGATTAGATTCACACTCATCAATAGCCAACAAATAAATATAGATCTAATTCATGTTTCTGTCACAAACACGAATCAACGATAAATAGATTCTTGGAAACAAATAAGTAAATAACGACAATCATAGCCTATGCAGGAGCTGAGCTCTTAAACAACCATAGACTATCAGGACATATTCACAAATTAATTTCTAAAAACCTAAAATTAGATCTAAATTTGATAATTGTTAGATCGAACACGAATATACCCTATGAAGGAGCATAGTCTTAAACGACATAGAATATGAAGGTTCAGATCTAACCCTTGATTCAGATCTACATCTACATATATAAAGTCCTCATCTATTGGCTATGTGATTCATGTTGAATCATATTTATTAGCGTCATCACCCCCTAATCAAAGGGGATTATCTAGACATAGGTAAAGAAGAAGAAAAACAGAAATTAAATAACATGAACATAAATAAAACTAAAACTAGATAGAATAGAGTAAGAAGAGTTTTATTCTAGGAGAAAGATTACAGAATAAAACTAAGTGTGTTTTTACATGAATAAGATACAAGGTATTTATAGTTGTATTGGCCAAGGCTACTTGGCAAATTCCATATTGTGGGACAAAAACCCCTTTTTCAAAATAACACATTAATCAAGTAGCTCAGTGTGAACGCATGCAGCGCATGAATGAGAAGCCTTGCAAATTACATGATATGGGACAAATAACTTAGCCCAATTAGCAACTAGACCAATGTGAATGCATGTAGATGTCATGGAAAATAGGTTGCGGGCTTCAACTCCAATTGACTTGAGAATGAATAACAACTCCAAGTGATCATTAAGGAAAAGCATTGAATCTTGTCTTTGAAATATGCAGCAGAAGGCGATTGAATAGCAACTTTTCTTTAGGTCTTCAAGCTTTAATCCAGCTTTAAAATTCAACACTTTTCTCGCACAAATTCTTCAAGCTTTTCAACAATTAAGTGCATTAATCCATTCATCAAAAATAATCTGTAAACACAACTATAAATGCACAATATCAATTATTTAAAAGATAAAATAAGAATGGTTGTGGCAGGCGCCCTAAGTAAGACTAGCCTTAAGAGAGGTAAAAAGTACGTAGCAACCTTTAGCTTTAGACCCTCAGATTTTTGACATGATGGATAAGCTAAGTAGAGGAGAGACCTCTAATCATCTTAGTATGTACACTTGGTATCATGGCTCACACCTGTTTATCTTGGAAAGATAGCTCGACTACATTGGATAACCTCTAGCATAGTAAGTGATCAAGGTCCTATCTTTACTAGTGTGTCTCGGAAATGGAGGTGAAGAAGCTTCGCATTCGTGAAGTTAAATTAGATAAGGTATAGTATAGTGAAGCTCAAGAAGATGCGACTTAGAAGACTAGATACGCGCATTATACCCTTTTGAGGGTATATCCTTGATCTCTTTTTCTAGGAATGTTATGCATACTTGTTTCCATCTTTTTATGTATATCCTCTACATCATATCTTCGATCCTTAGGTAGAAGCCAATGGATGTAAACATGTGTTTGAAACATGTTATTATTGATGGTTGCAAGTGGTTGTTAGTGGTTGCTCGTGGATGCATATACACACATTAGGCACTAGATCGGCTCAGTCACTTTCATATTGCATATGCATGAATGAACTTTTATATATGGATTGAAATTTGATGTGTTATCATATGGATGTTGCATTTGTATGAATGACTGTGCACTCATGTAGAAGTTATAAAGTACGATTAGGAGCAATTGCATACATGATGGACTCATGACACTGACATAATTCGCATTAATAAGGTCAACTGAATCACTAGACCGCCCGATTTTCCATTAGATATGGACATGTACACACACTATGCATATGATCATGAAAGATAAGAAAACTTTTTACAATGGATGCCTGTGTTTGATGGTTGAGTAGATGGATGATTGGATGGTAGGATAAACATTCTTCTTAACTTGAAGATTTCGGGGACGAAATCCTTTAAGGAGGAAAGAATGTAACACCACGTATTTTCTGAGAATATTAAAATAAAAAATTAAAGAATAATTAATTTCAAATGTAACAGCTAAGGGAAACAGGTTACGCCATTGCGTTCGTCTCGAAATTCTGCTTAGAATAGAGTCCAAGTTTTCGAAAATCGGACTTTGTATGAAGAAGTTATGGCCCTCGGAACAATTCAGAAAATTAAATACCAAGGCAGGTCGACCTCCCTATATACAGGTCGACCAGAGGGTCGACCAGGGGGTCGACCTCCCTATATAGAGGTCGACCTCCCCCTCGGGTCAGATCTGAAATCTGGCGTTTTTCTTTGTCTGACGATTCTGACTCTTTGCTGAGTCATTTATGGCTGATGTGGCTATTCTATCCTGTTTTAATGGATTTGATTTGCTCTAGGTTAATTTGACGGTTCCTATTAAATCAAACTTCTATATAAGCAACCTAAACCTAAACCCTAAGCCACACAAAAATATTCCTAGAGCCGTCATGCTGTCAATACTCAACCTAGAGCAGCCGCCATTCTCCTTCAACTAGAAAGCAAGATTAGAAGATTCGAATCTAATTAAATCAAATCTAATTTAGAACAACAATTAGTCTACATCAAAGGCGTGCAATTCAATTTCAGAATACAGATCCCAGAAATCAAGATTTTCCTTTTTGTTTGTAAGCGTAGTTATCTTTCAGATGTGAATAAATTAAAGACATAGTTTGTAATGAATTATAAAATAGAATTGTACCAAGTTGTATGTGATGTTGATTCATGACTATTCATGTCTATCCTATCATGTATGCCTATGAACTATTGTGGTTTATTGAACCTATCATGTTATGTAGGACTTTGTGAATAAACCTATTATGTTGAAATTGTGGAAATGAAATTATCATGTTATATGCAAGTTTGGGAAAACTATCATGTCATGAATACATGCAAGTTTATAGGATAAAACAAGATTGTGTAAACCTATATGTTTAGATCTACAACTTTATATGTTAGATCCATATATCTTTATGTTAGATCTATGTTAACTTGATTCAACCCCTATGCAAGTTCACCAATACATGCCAAGTTTAATTTCTATAGTTTTATGTAAATTCATATGCTTGTGGTTCATGTTGCATAGATCTAATTTGCAAGTTCATAGTTAAAAGTATATTGTTCTATGCCAAATTCATGTGACACATGTGTAGTTAGATCCATACTTTTGTATGATGTAGGAATGTTGCAAAGTTCCTCTTTTCCCCTTTTTGTTTTATAAGTTAGGCTAAAATATCGAGCCTAACATCCTATGTAATTTTGCGAACGTACAATGGGGGTAACGTTGGGAAAACTTGAAATTACATGTAATTGGAATGTTTGGTATTATCATGATAAATGGCATGAAAAAGGTTTAATTTTTATACCTAAAATTATGAATTTGATTTTGAGGGAAAGTGGGCCATGACAATAAATTATTGAAAATTTACATAAAAGGATAAATATGTAAATTTAGTAAAAGACGAATATGCCTAAGCCGAGGTTAGATTGAGTTATGGTATATGACTGCTCGAAACCGTCTGGCAAATCCAGCAACCGCAACAATATAGATCTAATGTGAGAGATTAGCGCATTGAGCCCAAAAGAACCCGAGGTTAGAAAGAGTTACGGTGTAAAACTGCCCGGAACCGACCGGCACATCCAGTGACCGTAACAATACCTGTCTAATATGAGTGGTTGGTGCTTTAATAAAAGAATTAAAGCTAAGACAAGAATGGTAGGGTTAAGTTAATTAAGGTAACACTTAACCAATACACCATGTTAATTATACAAGTGGGTGAGGTTAAGTAAATTTAGAACACTTAACCGTTATAACATGTTAATTAGACAAGTAGGTGAGGTTAACTAAATTTAGAACACTTAACCGTTATAACATGTTAATTAGACAAGTGGGTGAGGTTAAGTAAATTTAAAACACTTAACTGTTATAACATGTTAATTAGACAAGTGGGTGAGGTTAAGTAAATTTAGAACACTTAACCGTTATAACATGTTAATTAGACAAGTGGGTGAGGTTAAGTAAATTTAGAACATTTAACCGTTATAACATGTTAATTAGACAAGTGGGTGAGATTAAGTAAATTTAGAACACTTAACCGTTATAACATGTTAATTAGACAAGTGAGAGAGGTTAAGTTAATTTAGAAACACTTAACCAAAATAACAAGATGAATGACTAGGGTTAAGTTAATAGGAAACATTTAACCAGTATAGCATGATGAATGGGTAGGGTTAAGTAATAAGAAACATTTAACCAATATAACTTGATTTATGGAAAGGTTATGTTAAAATAAGAGGGCAATACTTAACCAATATAACTTGATTTGTGGTAGGGTTAAGTTAACACAAGAAGGCAACATGTTTGCGAACAAATTATACAATTGTAAACAACTGTAAAATCCGTTCGGCTTTCCTAAACAACAAGGATTGTTGTAGAGGGTGACGAACTCTGGGACCAAAAATATTTTAATTAATAAATCCAATCAAGTTATTCCAAGATTTTGATTGATTGAAAACACACAAAATAACAGCAATTAAATAAAGAAGAGAGATTTATCTAATAAGAGAAAGCAATTAGGGGATAATGACATAGATTAGATTCACACTCATCAATAGCCAACAAATAAATATAGATCTAATTCATGTTTCTGTCACAAACACGAATCAACGATAAATAGATTCTTGGAAACAAATAAGTAAATAACGACAATCATAGCCTATGCAGGAGCTGAGCTCTTAAACAACCATAGACTATCAGGACATATTCACAAATTAATTTCTAAAAACCTAAAATTAGATCTAA
Organism: Allium sativum; assembly: GCA_030737875.1. NCBI lineage: Eukaryota > Viridiplantae > Streptophyta > Magnoliopsida > Asparagales > Amaryllidaceae > Allium > Allium sativum. The sequence continues at coordinate 667,424,913 of CM060924.1, forward strand.
ATTTGATAATTGTTAGATCGAACACGAATATACCCTGTGAAGGAGCATAGTCTTAAACGACATAGAATATGAAGGTTTAGATCTAACCCTTGATTCTGATCTAGATGTACATATATAAAGTCCTCATCTATTGGCTATGTGATTCATGTTGAATCATATTTATTAGCGTCATCACCCCCTAATCAAAGGGGATTAGCTAGACATAGGTAAAGAAGAAGAAAAACAGAAATTAAATAACATGAACATAAATAAAACTAAAACTAGATAGAATAGAGTAAGAAGAGTTTTATTCCAGGAGAAAGATTACAGAATAAAACTAAGTGTGTTTTTACATGAATAAGATACAAGGTATTTATAGTTGTATTGGCCAAGGCTACTTGGTAAATTCCATAATGTGGGACAAAAACCCCTTTTTCAAAATAACACATTAATCAAGTAGCTCAGTGTGAACGCATGCAGCGCATGAATGAGAAGCCTTGCAAATTACATGATATGGGACAAATAACTTAGCCCAATTAGCAACTAGACCAATGTGAATGCATGTAGATGTCATGGAAAATAGGTTGCGGGCTTCAACTCCAATTGACTTGAGAATGAATAACAACTCCAAGTGATCATTATGGAAAAGCATTGAATCTTGTCTTTGAAATATGCAGCAGAAGGCGATTGAATAGCAACTTTTCTTTAGGTCTTCAAGCTTTAATCCAGCTTTAAAATTCAACACTTTTCTCGCACAAATTCTTCAAGATTTTCAACAATTAAGTGCATTAATCCATTCATCAAAAATAATCTGTAAACACAACTATAAATGCACAATATCAATTATTTAAAAGATACAATAAGAATGGTTGTGGCAGGCGCCCTAAGTAAGACTAGCCTTAAGAGAGGTAAAAAGTACGTAGCAACCTTTAGCTTTAGACCCTCAGATTTTTGACATGATGGATAAGCTAAGTAGAGGAGAGACCTCTAATCATCTTAGTATGTACACTTGGTATCATGGCTCACACCTGTTTATCTTGGAAAGATAGCTCGACTACATTGGATAACCTCTAGCATAGTAAGTGATCAAGGTCCTATCTTTACTAGTGTGTCTCGGAAATGGAGGTGAAGAAGCTTCGCATTCGTGAAGTTAAATTAGATAAGGTATAGTATAGTGAAGCTCAAGAAGATGCGACTTAGAAGAATAGATACGCGCATCATACCCTTTTGAGCGTATATCCTTGATCTCTTTTTCTAGGAATGTTATGCATACTTGTTTCCATCTTTTTATGTATATCCTCTACGTCATATCTTCGATCCTTAGGTAGAAGCCAATGGATGTAAACATTTGTTTGAAACATGTTATTATTGATGGTTGCAAGTGGTTGTTAGTGGCTGCTCGTGGATGCATATACACACATTAGGCACTAGATCGGCTCAGTCACTTGCATATTGCATATGCATGAATGAACTTTTATATATGGATTGAAATTTGATGTGTTATCATATGGATGTTGCATTTGTATGAATGACTGTGCACTCATGTAGAAGTTATAAAGTACGATTAGGAGCAATTGCATACATGATGGACTCATGACACTGACATAATTCGCATTAATAAGGTCAACTGAATCACTAGACCGCCTGATTTTCCATTAGATAAGGACATGCAAACACACTATGCATATGATCATGAAAGATAAGAAATCTTTTTACAATGGATGCCTGTGTTTGATGGTTGAGTAGATGGATGATTGGATGGTAGGATAAACATTCTTCTTAACTTGAAGATTTCGGGGATGAAATCCTTTAAGGAGGAAAGAATGTAACACCACGTATTTTCTGAGAATATTAAAATAAAAAATTAAAGAATAATTAATTTCAAATATAACAGCTAAGGGAAACAGGTTACGCCATTGCGTTCGTCTCGAAATTCTGCTTAGAATAGAGTCCAAGTTTTCGAAAATCGGACTTTGTATGAAGAAGTTATGGCCCTCGGAACAATTCAGAAAATTAAATACCAAGGCAGGTCGACCTCCCTATATACAGGTCGACCATAGGGTCAACCAGGGGGTCGACCTCCCTATATAGAGGTCGACCTCCCCCTCGGGTCAGATCTAAAATCTGGCATTTTTCTTTGTCTGACGATTCTGACTCTTTGCTGAGTCATTTATGGCTGATGTGGCTATTCTATCCTGTTTTAATGGATTTGATTTGCTCTAGGTTAATTTGACGGTTCCTATTAAATCAAACTTCTATATAAGCAACCTAAACCTAAACCCTAAGCCACACAAAAATATTCCTAGAGCCGTCATGCTGTCAATACTCAACCTAGAGCATCCGCCATTCTCCTTCAACTAGAAAGCAAGATTAGAAGCTTCGAATCTAATTAAATCAAATCTAATTTAGAACAACAATTAGTCTACATCAAAGGCGAGCAATTCAATTTCAGAATACAGATCCCAGAAATCAAGATTTTCCTTTTTGTTTGTAAGCGTAGTTATTTTTCAGATGTGAATAAATTAAAGACATAGTTTGTAATGAATTATAAAATAGAATTGTACCAAGTTGTATGTGATGTTGATTCATGACTATTCATGTCTATCCTATCATGTACGCCTATGAACTAATGTGGTTTATTGAACCTATCATGTTATGTAGGAATTTGCGAATAAACCTATTATGTTGAAATTGTGGGAATGAAATTATCATGTTATATGCAAGTTTGGGAAAACTATCATGTCATGAATACATGCAAGTTTATAGGATAAAACATGATATTGTAAACCTATATGTTTAGATCTACAACTTTATATGTTAGATCCACATGCTTTTATGTTAGATCTATGTTAACTTGATTCAATCCCTATGCAAGTTCACCATTACATGCCAAGTTTAATTCGTATAGTTTTATGTAAATTCATATATTTGTGGTTCATGTTGCATAGATCTAATTTCCAAGTTCATAGTTAAAAGTATATTGTTCTATGCCAAATTCATGTGACACATGTGTAGTTAGGTCCATAGTTTTGTATGATGTTGGAATGTTGCAAAGTTCCTCTTTTCCCCTTTTTGTTTTATAAGTTAGGCTAACATATCGAGCCTAACATCCTATGTAATTTTGCGAACGTACAACGGAGGTAACGTTGGGGAAAACTTGAAATTACATGTAATTGGCATGTTTGGCATAATCATGATAAATGACATGAAAATGGTATAATTTTTATACCTAAAATTATGAATTTGATTTTGAGGGAAAGTGGGCCATGACAATAAATTGTTGAAAATTTACATAAAAGGATAAATATGTAAAATTAGTAAAAGAGAATATGCCTAACCCGAGGTTAGATTGAGTTATGGTATAAGACAGTCCGGAACTGCCTGGCTAATCCAGCAACCGTAACAATATAGATCTAATGTGAGAGGTTAGCGCATTGAGCCCAAAAGAACCCGAGGTTAGACTGAGTTACGATGTAAAACTGCCCGGAACCGACCGGCTCATCCAGTGACCGTAACAATACCTATCGAATGTGAGTGTTTGATGCTTTAATAAACGAATTAAAGCTAAGACAGGAATGGTAGGGTTAAGTTAATTAAGGTAACACTTAACTAATACACCATGTTAATTAGACAAGTGGGTGAGGTTAAGTAAATTTAGAACACTTAATCGTTATAACATGTTAATTAGACAAGTAGGTAAATTTAGAACACTTAACCGTTATAACATGTTAATTAGACAAGTGGGTGAGATTAAGTAAATTTAGAACACTTAACCGTTATAACATGTTAATTAGACAAGTGGGTGAGGTTAAGTAAATTTAGAACACTTAACCGTTATAACATGTTAATTAGACAAGTGGGTGAGGTTAAGTAAATTTAGAACACTTAACCGTTATAACATGTTAATTAGACAAGTGGGAGATGTTAGTAAATTTAGAAACACTTAACCAAAATAACAAGATGAATGGCTAGGGTTAAGTTAATAGGAATCACTTAACCAGTATAGCATGATGAATGGGTAGGGTTAAGTAATAAGAAATAATTGACAAATATAACTTGATTTATGGAAAGATTAAGTTAAAATAAGAGGGCAACGCTTAAGCAATTTAACTTGATTTATGGTAGGGTTAAGTTAACATAAGAAGGCAACACTTAACCAAAGTAATATGACACATAGGTGGGTTAAGTTAACTTAAATTTATTGATGACACTTAACCAATACAACAAAATGAATACGTGGGGTTAAGTTAACAAGAAACACTTGACCAATATGACGTAATGTGCGGGAGGGTTAAGTACATATCGGGTTGGTGGGTAATATTAGTAGATATAGGCCCATAAAACTTAACCATTAAATAAACATGCTTGAATCAGCGGGAATGTTAAGTACATATCGGCTTGGTGGGTAATATTAGCACATACAGGCCCACAAACTTAACCGTTAAACTAACATGCTTGAATCGATGGGAGGGTTAAGTACATCTCGTGTAGATGGGTAATTTTAGCACATATAGGCCCACAAACTTAACCATTAAGTAAACATGCTTGAATCGATGGGAGGGTTAAGTACATCTCGTGTAGGTGGGTAATATTTGTATATATAGGCCCACAAACTTAACCAATAAGGAAACCCTAGTAATGGGGACCCATTTCAGCAGTAACCCACATAGATTTATCAAGGTACCCTGAAACTAGGCAGGGTGGGGAACGATTATTGGGCTGATTATAAGCGGTCAAAACAACGGCAGGGGGTACGTCAGTGTAGGTTCCGACGGTCTACGGACGTGCACGTACTCCGAATTGGGAAAAAGCAGGCACTGGTTACCAGTAGTTATATATTGTGCATCTTGAATCGTGTCGGGTCGCTATCATAAGGATTGATACACCTTATGGTGGGACTAGCATATGGTATCTACACGCAAGGGAGGGTCGATTGACACAGACACATGAAACTTTAATACAAGCAGGGAGCCAATCGATAGGGTAGTAAGGGTACATCTAACATCTTCATGGCAATTAGGTTGATTGAGGTAAGGTCCTCATACTAGATTTACACCTGAAGGCTACCAAAATTGCGGGTATTGGGATCATGTTGTAATATTATCATTTTATACAAATTACTAGTTGGGACACTAGTTAGGCGGTGCAGAGACAGATATAAAAATCAGAATAACAAGATAGTAGCGAAGCAGAGAAAGAGTAGGAGTGCATTCAGTTTACCTTGCACTTATCTTGTCTTTAGTTATCTTGCTTTTATGGTATTGTCCTATTTTCAGTTTATTCATGTCATGATACTTTATCTTGTTTGCATGTTGAAAGATCACAGGACTTACCAGACTTATGTCTGACCTAGTTTGTTTTTCGCCTCTTTTCTTCCGTTTCCCCCCAGGTATTCAGGGAGGGAATAGCTTAGCCTAGCTTGGACCTCTTCTCTTTCCAAGCTTGAAGATTAGTTGATGTATTGCTTTGGACTCTCTCTCTTCCACTGCTATGGCTGGTTCATGCTTTATTAGGGAATATCATTGTTTTTATGCTTCTTTTATTCTTGGAAGTTTTTAAATCAAGACAGAAGTTCTATGTATTACATTTAAGTATGATTGAGGAAATTTTTGTAAAAGCTTGACTGAATTAAGTTGTTTATAAAATGTCTTTATTTTTCCGCTGCTTTATTTGTCTGTCTTGTAATTTATCTGCATCTTTTACCTATAATGCTCCACCGAAGTTAAGGAATTCCCTTTGTGAGTGACCTTAACGGAGGCGGGGTGTTTCAGGAAGATTCAAGGAACTCAATGCTATTGCAAAAGCTCAAAAATTATAACCTTTTGGTAACCTTTTAAAAATGGTGACTCTTGGCATAAAAAAATGGGGTGCTAAGGGGACCCGAATGTGTTCTTTCTAATAGCGCGACTAAAAAATACCACAAAATTAGTATTACGCTCTTCTTAATACCACGTACTTAAAAATTAGGGGCTACCACACTATTTTACTCTATTTCTATTTTCGCTCGATATTCGTTCGTCCTTATTTCTAAAACCGATCAACGAGCTAAACCCTAGATCTATAACTAATCAATGAAATCGATGCTGCAATGCCGAGGAATATACAAAAGCAATGAATAAGGTTTGAATTAAGCAAACTAGAAGAGGAAGTGAGAGATTGGGATTTTCAGATCACCAAACAATTAAGATATTATCGTACGAATTTGATTTTTTCCCGTAAGAGATGCGAAGAAGACAGCGATTACGAGAGATTAGGATTTTTAGATTAGCTTAGTACATGATTAGTGCAAATAATGATTGAGCGAGGGATTAAAATTGAGAATAATGTGGTATTAGGAAGCATACAAAATTTAATGAGTTTTACTTTTTTAATTGCAGTAATAGGAAGAACATATTGGGGTCCCCTTAGCACCACACAAAAAAAAATTATAACTTAAAAAATTAAGTCAAAAGTCTTACTACTGTGATATAGTTTAGTAATCTTTTAAAACTCTTATTGCAACTGTAACACCCCGTGTATTCTATAACTGTGGAATTAACAAATTAAAGTATAATTAATTTGAAATCAAAGAACTAAGGGAAACGGGATACGCCATTGCGTTCGTCTCGGAAAAATACGCGAAATAGAGTCCGAGTTTTCGAAAAACGGAGTCCGTATGAAGAAGATATAGCCTCCGGAAGTTTCTGAATCAAGTCTAAAATTAAAAATCGGGCCCAATTGGCCAGGGCGGGAAAGATCCCGCCTAAGACACCCAGGTCAACTGGGCTGTCGACCTGGTCTAGCCAGGTCGACAGGGCTGTCGACAGGGCTGTCGACCTGGTCCAGATCCAGGTCGAACCCAGTCCACCCTGGCTGGCCTAGTCTATATTGGTCGATTTCCAGAAGCATGCTTTGTCATTAGGGCTAGGTGGCAGGCTCTAATTGGTCTCTCTTTCGAATGAATGGCTACGATCAATCCAAGCAACATCGATGGTCCTAATCAGTTCATGAACTCTATAAAAATGACCCTAGACTCTACCTAGGTTTCTTACACAATTCTCTAGCCTCCATTGCTCTCTTCTTCTAATAAAAAATAAAATAAAAATGGCGTCGCTGCTCTGCTGGAATTAAAACTAGAAGATAATCAACATCAGCCTAAGCAACTCAATTCAAACTAGAGATTAAAGTTTCTGCAAAGATTCTACAACAAGTTAAAGTTCTTTCTTTAATCCAATCAAGGCAAGTACAGTTATTTTCCGCTATAAACGTTAATTATAATTTTGATATGTTTTTAATTCTGAATCTGAGATTGTATATATATTCTCTTCTGTCAGATTTGTTTTTCTGTGACTGTTCTGTATCCCTTTTCTTCTTTTCTGTTTTTATAGCCAGGCTACCACGAGCCTGTGCCTAATCTCATAAGAGATGAACGTATGAACGCAAATTTTGGGATAAATAATGAATGATGCGAAATTTGACAAGACTAAATTGAATGTATGACTTTAGGTCTGAGGCATAAAATATATTGGACATATGCATAAATTTGACTATGAACATATAATTTATGCATGTGTATGCATAGTTATGTTGTAATTTAGAACTGTAATTAATGAGCATATGTTGTAAACTAGATTTGGATCTATGCATATTCTATGATAGAAGAAAAGAGGAACCATTGTAAGATTACATATGATTTGAGACTTTAGACAAAATGCATATAAAAGTCAAGATCTGATTTTTAGAAGATATGATTTAAAGATTTATATTGTTGGTTATAGTTTGCATAATGATTCATGACTCAAAAAGAAGAAGATATGGAAACTTAGGTATAAAGATTTACATTAATTAGGATATCTATTATTGTGATTACACCTAAATAGGGATTTTTGGATATATGGCATGCATTGAAATTAATGGTTATATTTGGTATAATTTATATGTGAATCTGCTGTAAGATGCTAGTTTAACAAAAATTGGAACATATGTTATATGGCAAATTATGTCCATATTCTGCGCTTATGCAAACATGGAGTATATGTTGTGAATCATGACAATTATGTAGGCATATGAATTTAGGTCAATTTATGATTGGGCAAGGCATGTAAATAGAACTTTTAGAAATATTAAATTTGCTAAATCTGCTAATTTGTCAAGTTGCCTAAACTACTAGTTTTGTTATATTGCCTAGACTGCTAATTAGATTGAAATGCCTAATCTGTTAAATTTGTCGGTTGAAATGCCTAACCTGTTATATGCCAAAATCTGCTAAGTTGCTAAATCTGTTAAATCCGTTAAGTCATATAAAATCTGTTATCTGCTATGTTGATATAATCATCTTGTTATTGATATAATCTGAATTGGCATATATATTGGGCGTGCGCATAAACGGTAAATTATTAATTAATTGGCCGCAAAGATAAACATGGCTAACTCGAGGTTAGAATGAGTTTGCGGCGTAAATCTGCCCGGAACCGCCCGGCACATCCAGTGGCCGCAAACAATAGGTTCTAATGTGAGAAGTTAGTCATAACATGCGTAAGACACGAGGTTAGGTCTGGCTTGTGGCAGAAGTCTGCCCGGAACCGCCCGACATATCCAGCGGCCACAAGCTACCGACCTAATGTGAGAGGTCTGTGCATTAATAATTAATTAATGCAAAATCTAAGATAAGAATGACGTCTAAAACGTAATGGGGAAAATAGGGTTAAACCAAAGGGATTAATAGATGTAGTAAAACCCGTCCATGAATCTGTAGGCCCAATACAAAGTTAGACAAATCTAAAAAATCTGTACATCTGACCTGTTAGTCTGAAAACTTGTTAACTTAATTTGTGAATTAGTAAATCTGAATTCTGTATGTCTGAACTTGTAAATCTGAAATCTGTTAGTCTGGGGACACAAGGTTAGGAGGGGAATTACTTGTGTCATCTGTTGTTTAGGACCCATATTAGACAGTAACCCTTTCTGGTATCAAAACTTTGACCCAACAGTAGGTAGGGTCCGGGCACGCTTACTGAACTAATTATAAGTGGTTCATTCTGATAATGGCGAGGGGTGTTGATGGTGCGTTCCAACCGGGTCATGTGCGTGCATGGATCCCGGTCTGCCTCTGAGGATGTAAGACGCCGTGACATCTGTAAATAGGTCTGTGCCAATTGGTTGTCACTTTAGGGAGTGATACACCCTACTGTGGGGCCGACACAGGATATTTATGTATTAGGGAGCCGATCGCTTGGGGGTAGGGTTTTAGGGTACGCTTAGTTCTGTCTATTTCTGTTGGTACCGTCTGTTTCTGTTGGGTGGTAACACCTGTCTGTTTCTGTGTGGTACCGTCTGTTCGGGTGGTAAAGGCCCATTACTAGTGTACATCTAAGGGATAAATCTGTTTCTTCTTCTGTCTGTTTCTGATCGGGTAGTAAAGGCCCATTATTAGCATTCTGTTTCTGTTAGAGTATTCTGTACCCGTTCCTGCTTCAATTTAGACATTAGGGTGACACCTAATTCTGCTATACTAGTATTAGTGCAGAGAAGTGTAAAACAATAGTTTATATCATTCTGTTTTTCTGTTATATCTGCTACATCTGTTATAGTTATCTCACATCCATTTTTATGTTCATATCATATTATTATTATCTGTTCATATGCTGAAAGTCACTGGACTTGCCAGACCTTTTGTCTGACCCTTGTTGTTTCGCCTCCTTTCTTCCGTTTCCCCCCCAGGTTATCCAAGGAGGGAAATACTTTAGCTTGATCCGGATTTCTCTTTGCTTGAAGTGCTTAAAGTATGGCTTGGCTCTGTATAGCTTCCGTTCCGTGGGGATTATGATTTTAAATTATGCATTTTGAAGGCTTTTGTACAAGACTGATATTTTGTACTTGAATTCTGAAATTGAAAGGATGTAACCATATTAATTTCTGTTTCCGCTGTAATAAAGTTAAAAATTTTCAAGTACTGTTTTATCTGTCTTGTAAGTTTCTGTTCTATTTACTAAAATGCTCCACCAAAGTTAAGGCATTCCCTTTGTGAGTGACCTTAACGGAGGTGGGGTGTTACACTTGGTATCAGAGCTGAAGGTTACCAGATTGGGTAAAGTTTTTGAAAACTATTTTCAAAAAGGTTTTGAAAGGAAGTATTTTCAAAAATAAAGCTTATTTTGAAAAACATGATCCCCAAGAGCCATATATCTTTCTTTCAGTCCTTTTTGTATTGAACCTTTCCTTTTTCGTTCCAGCATGTCTGAAGCATCTGAGATACCAGAGGGTGTTCATGTACCCGGTTGGTTTCGTCAATATCTTGAGGCTAGGACCGCCGCTGCAGGTCCAGCAAATGATCCCCCTCCTCCACCCCCTCCTCGTGCAATTGCTTTCTCAAAGATCTGTAGAGATTTTAGGGCCATGGGTGGGAAGGATTTCAAAGGAACTGAATCATTCGTAGAAGCAAGGAGTTGGCTCAAAGAAACTGAGGATCTATTCGTTATCTTCGAGGTGGACGATAGGCAGAAGGTACAGTTGGCAGTATGGCTGCTCAAAGACGAAGCTTCCTACTGGTGGGAAGTCACTAACGCCGAGAGGCCGGTTGAGACATGGATGGATTTCAGAACAAGGTTTGAGACAAAATTCCTCTCGCAAGCTGAACGAAGTTTACAATTGGAAAAGTTCTTGTCTCTTAAGCAAGGAAGTATGACGGTCAAGGAATACGTCAACCAGTTCAACCAACTAGCAAGATTCGGATTGGATTTAGTCAACACTCAGCATAAAAAGGCTCTCCGCTTTGTTAAAGGATTGAATGAGCCACTGCACAGCCTAGCCATGACCCATGTACCCATGGGAGCAACTTACGAGAAATTGGTGGATATGGCACTACTGTACGAGGAAGACAAGGGCCCGAAAGAGACAAAGAAGGAAGAACCACAGAATAAGAAAGCGGGGCCCAAAAAGGAAACACAAAAGAAGGATGAGAAGCCTGAAGATAAGAAGGGGAAAAAGTGCTTTACTTGTGGGAGCTCAACTCATCTGAACAAGGATTGCAGAAAAAGGAAGGGCGCTTGCTTCAACTGTGGGGAGATGGGACACTTCACTAGGGACTGCCCGAAGAGACGAGGACAAGGAGGGCAGGCGAACACTTTTGAGGCTAGTGGCTAGGATAGAAATAGGAAAATTTCTATAGTAGGTTTAATTTCTTTATCTGATTGTGACTTTTTCTGATTTTGGTATTTTGATTTTGTAATCGATACTCTGCACTTTAATGCTAGTATTATTTCTGAATTCCGCTATAGACTCAGACCCATAAGGGTTATGGATCATCTGTTTGAGACTGGGGTTTGAGGGATATCTGTGTTAGGCGTCAAGTATGACGCATACATTCTGAGTTTTCGTAGGGTGTCAATTTGATATTGGTTTCGGTCTTTGGGGCCGATACTTAGGACCCATGTCTAATGGGAACCAAATTTTCGTTCTATCTGTACTTGCTTCCATCATTCGACTGTATCCTATCGAACGAATATTTGAACTTTAGGTAGAAACTAATGGGTGTAAACATGTGTTTGAGACATGTTATGTTTGATGGTTGCAAGTGGATGCAAGTGGTTGCTAGTGGTTTCCCGTGGATGCATATACACACACTAGGCACTAGATCGGCTCGAAAACACTCTCATACTGCATATGGATGGGTGAGCATTTTTCAATTCTTGTGGATGCAAATTGGTTGATTCAGCACATGGATGTTGCATTTGAGTGAATGGTTGTGCACTCATATAGAAATAATATATATCATCAGAATTCTATTGCATACATGTTGGACTCATGGCACTGACATAATTCGCATTAAGGAGGTCAACTGAATCAGTAGACCGCCTGATCTTTGCATTAGATAAGGAACATATACACACACTTTTGCATATGTTCATACAACATTAGAAGTTTTCTAAGGACAATGGATGCTTGTGGGTGATGGTTGAGTAGATGGGTGATTGGATGGTAGGACACATTCTTCTTAACTTGAAGATTTCGGGGACGAAATCCTTTTAAGTGGGGGAGAATGTAACAACCCGTGTATTCTATAACTGTGGAATTAACAAATTAAAGTATAATTAATTTGAAATCAAAGAACTAAGGGAAACGGGATACGCCATTGCGTTCGTCTCGGAAAAATACGCGAAATAGAGTCCGAGTTTTCGAAAAACGGAGTCCGTATGAAGAAGATATAGCCTCCGGAAGTTTCTGAATCAAGTCTAAAATTAAAAATCGGGCCCAATTGGCCAGGGCGGGAAAGATCCCGCCTAAGACACCCAGGTCGACTGGGCTGTCGACCTGGTCTAGCCAGGTCGACAGGGCTGTCGACAGGGCTGTCGACCTGGTCCAGACCCAGGTCGAACCCAGTCCACCCTGGCTGGCCTAGTCTATATTGGTCGATTTCCAGAAGCATGCTTTGTCATTAGGGCTAGGTGGCAGGCTCTAATTGGTCTCTCTTTCGAATGAATAGCTACGATCAATCCAAGCAACATCGATGGTCCTAATCAGTTCATAAACTCTATAAAAATGACCCTAGACTCTACCTAGGTTTCTTACACAATTCTCTAGCCTCCATTGCTCTCTTCTTCTAATAAAAAAATAAAAATAAAAATGGCGTCGCTGCTCTACTGGAATTAAAACTAGAAGATAATCAACATCAGCCTAAGCAACTCAATTCAAACTAGAGATTAAAGTTTCTGCAAAGATTCTACAACAAGTTAAAGTTCTTTCTTTAATCCAATCAAGGCAAGTACAGTTATTTTCCACTATAAACATTAATTATAATTTTGATATGTTTTTAATTCTGAATCTGAGATTGTATATATATTCTCTTCTGTCAGATTTGTTTTTCTGTGACTGTTCTGTATCCCTTTTATTCTTTTCTGTTTTTATAGCCAGGCTACCACGAGCCTGTGCCTAATCTCATAAGAGATGAACGTATGAACGCAAATTTTGGGATAAATAATGAATGATGCGAAATTTGACAAGACTAAATTGAATGTATGACTTTAGGTCTGAGGCATAAAATATATTGGACATATGCATAAATTTGACTATGAACATATAATTTATGCATGTGTATGCATAGTTATGTTGTAATTTAGAACTGTAATTAATGAGCATATGTTGTAAACTAGATTTGGATCTATGCATATTCTATGATAGAAGAAAAGAGGAACCATTGTAAGATTACATATGATTTGAGACTTTGGACAAAATGCATATAAAAGTCAAGATCTGATTTTTAGAAGATATGATTTAAAGATTTATATTGTTGGGTATAGTTTGCATAATGATTCATGACTCAAAAAGAAGAAGATATGGAAACTTAGGTATAAAGATTTACATTAATTAGGATATCTATTATTGTGATTACACCTAAATAGGGATTTTTGGATATATGGCATGCATTGAAATTAATGGTTATATTTGGTATAATTTATATGTGAATCTGCTGTAAGATGCTAGTTTAACAAAAATTGGAACATATGTTATATGGCAAATTATGTCCATATTCTGCGCTTATGCAAACATGGAGTATATGTTGTGAATCATGACAATTATGTAGGCATATGAATTTAGGCCAATTTATGATTGGGCAAGGCATGTAAATAGAACTTTTAGAAATATTAAATTTGCTAAATCTGCTAATTTGTCAAGTTGCCTAAACTACTAGTTTTGTTATATTGCCTAGACTGCTAATTATATTGAAATGCCTAATCTGTTAAATTTGTCGGTTGAAATGCCTAACCTGTTATATGCCAAAATCTGCTAAGTTGCTAAATCTGTTAAATCCGTTAAGTCATATAAAATCTGTTATCTGCTATGTTGATATAATCATCCTGTTATTGATATAATCTAAATTGGCATATATATTGGGCGTGCGCATAAACGGTAAATTATTAATTAATTGGCCGCAAAGATAAACATGGCTAACTCGAGGTTAGAATGAGTTTGCGGCGTAAATCTGCCCGGAACCGCCCGGCACATCCAGTGGCCGCAAACAATAGGTTCTAATGTGAGAAGTTAGTCATAACATGCGTAAGACACGAGGTTAGGTCTGCCTTGTGGCAGAAGTCTGCCCGGAACCGCCCGGCATATCCAGCGGCCACAAGCTACCGACCTAATGTGAGAGGTCTGTGCATTAATAATTAATTAATGCAAAATCTAAGATAAGAATGACGTCTAAAACGTATTGGGGAAAATAGGGTTAAACCAAAGGGATTAATAGATGTAGTAAAACCCGTCCATGAATCTGTAGGCCCAATACAAAGTTAGACAAATCTGAAAAATCTGCACATCTGACCTGTTAGTCTGAAAACTTGTTAACTTAATTTGTGAATTAGTAAATCTGAATTCTGTATGTCTGAACTTGTAAATCTGAAATCTGTTAGTCTGGGGACACAAGGTTAGGAGGGGAATTACTTGTGTCATCTGTTGTTTGGGGCCCATATTAGACAGTAACCCTTTCTGGTATCAAAACTTTGACCCAACAGTAGGTAGGGTCCGGGCACGCTTACTGAACTAATTATAAGTGGTTCATTCTGATAATGGCGAGGGGTGTTGATGGTGCATTCCAACCGGGTCATGTGCGTACATGGATCTCGGTCTGCCTCTGAGGATGTAAGACGCCGTGACATCTGTAAATAGGTCTGTGCCAATTGGTTGTCACTTTAGGGAGTGATACACCCTACTGTGGGGCCGACACAGGATATTTATGTATTAGGGAGCCGATCGCTTGGGGTAGGGTTTTAGGGTACGCTTAGTTCTGTCTGTTTCTGTTGGTACCTTCTGTTTCTGTTGGGTGGTAACACCTGTCTGTTTCTGTGTGGTACCGTCTGTTCGGGTGGTAAAGGCCCATTACTAGTGTACACCTAAGGGATAAATCTGTTTCTTCTTCTGTCTGTTTCTGATCGGGTAGTAAAGGCCCATTATTAGCATTCTGTTTCTGTTAGAGTATTCTGTACCCGTTCCTGCTTCAATTTAGACATTAGGGTGACACCTAATTCTACTATACTAGTATTAGTGCAGAGAAGTGTAAAACAATAGTTTATATCATTCTGTTTTTCTGTTATATCTGCTACATCTGTTATAGTTATCTCACATCCAGTTTTATGTTCATATCATATTATTATTATTTGTTCATATGGTGAAAGTCACTGGACTTGCCAGACCTTTTGTCTGACCCTTGTTGTTTCGCCTCCTTTCTTCCGTTTCCCCCCCAGGTTATCCAAGGAGGGAAATACTTTAGCTTGATCCGGATTTCTCTTTGCTTGAAGTGCTTAAAGTATGGCTTGGCTCTGTATAGCTTCTGTTCCATGGGGATTATGATTTTAAATTATGCATTTTGAAGGCTTTTGTACAAGACTGATATTTTGTACTTGAATTCTGAAATTGAAAGGATGTAACCATATTAATTTCTGTTTCCGCTGTAATAAAGTTAAAAATTTTCAAGTACTGTTTTATCTGTCTTGTAAGTTTCTGTTCTGTTTACTAAAATGCTCCACCAAAGTTAAGGCATTCCCTTTGTGAGTGACCTTAACGGAGGTGGGGTGTTACAGCAACATCTTAACCGCTATTCTTAACATAAAGAAAAAAAATTGTATTTCAGTTCTACTTGCTGTGATATATTTTCATTGCTTTACATTTCAGTATTCATATTTCTATAGCTGTTATCAACGACTATCTTGTTAAGGTTTAAAATTCTACTTGCTGCCCCTTTTGTTTTGATGCCCCGTGCCCACGCACGGTTGGCACTGGGCCAAAACCTACCCTAACCAGCAGTGACGATCATCTTATAGGATGTTAGTATAATAGTATTACAAAATGCTTGATTGAGGATTATTTTTGTAACAAACTAATTTTTTTTGGAGTTATGAAAAAATGTTACAACCATGGTTACAACTAGTTAATGTTTTTTTGAGGATTATTTTTGTAACAACTAATTTTGATCTCTATTGGAACTTTGCTTAGTTAATATATACTTTATTCTAATGTGTAGGTGTGAATATCCAAAGGAGAATATGAAGAATCCGGTCTGTCATTTATGCCTAGTCAATGCTTCTAATGGTGGAACTTCAATCAGGTAATCTGTAGTCGTCTGGAGGGTTGTATTTCTATAATGGACTTCTTTAATTGTGTGCGCTAGTTATGGCTTATCTTTTATGTTGTATGTGAAACAGTTGGCTATCATATGTTTGGTATTGTATATTTGGGGGTGCTATATGAAATAATATTATCGGTTTGACTTTATTTGTTTCAACAATTATATGGACAATATTTGAAAAAATTCTGATTGTTGTCGCCTCATTGTCTAATATGAGCTAGTACTTTCGTATGTATTTATAGCCATCGTCATCGTGCTTTACATAAAGAAATGTTGTTGAAGGTTCAGAGTCGTGGTTAAATTATATTTACAAAACTACAGTGTTAAATTACCATGGACTGTGGTTAAATTATATTAACAAAATTATGAAGAAAATTGCCACGTGCAAGAGCCATGGCAGATTGATCTTTTGCTATGGTCCAAAGTCGTGGCAAAATATCATTTTGCCATGGTCCTGAGCTATGGCAATATATCAGTTTACCACGGCTTAGGGCTATGGCAAAATTTTGCCACTCCATGTTTTTCCAGGGCTTTGAGCCGTGGAAAAATTCATTTGCCATGGCCCAACGCCATGGAAAATTGCTTTTTTGGTGTAGCGTACCTTGCCTTGTGGCAATTGTAGCACTCTCCGATTCCTTGACTTGGCCTACTTGGCTTCTTAGGTTTGTTGATGTTGGTTGAGTAATGTCTTTCCCCTTGGCAAATGAAACATGTGACATCTTTAAGATGATTTCTCTCAACTTCCTTTTTCCGCTTATTCTGACCAGGCTTCTTTCCACTGAACTTCTTTTTCTTCTAATTGCTACTACTGTAGCCTTCCTTCTCCTCATGTGCCTTTTGCTAGTCTAGAGTGGCGTATCTATAACCCATATCCACCATGTCAATGAATGAATACTTCACGTTTCATGGCATCCTCTCGTGATACTTCTGCTTCGTCCCTAAACCTCTCATTCTTCTTCAACGGAGTGTTGATTAATTCTGGTCCAAAATGGGCAACTCATTCAATTTATTGAAGTATTTCCCAAAGGACATATCCCCTTCTTTCAAGTCCATAAACTCCCGATGCATCCTGGAAATCCCTCCTGAAGGCATATTTCTTCCTTCAAAACCTTCTTTGAGCTGGCTCCATGAAAATTCATCTTCTAATTTCCTATGAATTATAGTTTCCCAACAAGTCGCAGCTCCTTGTAGTTGTCACGTAGTCAGTAATGACCCGCCTTTTTGACCGCTTCAAGTCGGTAATTAAACCAACTCCAAACGTTCATAAACACAGTTTGTTATCGTTTATTGAGTTTAAAACAGAATAAACATGCAGAATCACAGATTGAATAAATAACACAATATCTCACAATGGAAATTTAATAACAAAATCAGAGTTTGTACAATATTCATTATACGGTGGAAGATTTAAATACGAAAGATTTATTTATATAACTTTACAGATTCGATGAACCCCAAAGCGAGCGCGTCTTCCCCACTATCTAACTTCGATAACTGAAGTCTTCAAATCTGCAACACTCGGATACGACCCGAGCATTTAATGCAAAAACATAACACACTCGGTTCAGGATTAACTTTATTCAAGTAAGTCAACTTCAATAAAACAAAAATAAAATAAAATAATTAACCCTAACATCAAGTATACGTCATATGCCAAATATGAAGACATGTTGTGTCTATTCAATATCAGCTTTACTTCAAGGATAAGTGGTCATAGGAGCCTGCTTGTGCATACATATACAGGTACATGTGTGCACTGCTATAGCTTCTTGAAACCAAGAAATAACAAGTGAAAGACGGGATTATAAGGATAGTGATATACAAGCAGCAAGACAACATGAGTTTCATAAATAACAAGGTGTACCCCCAAGTGGATGCAGCACGAGTATGTGCAGTGTGTAACTTGGCATAGTTTAATTTCTGTACACACTCATATATGTTTATACATCAATATAAAATCAAAGTTTACAAGTACAAACAAAACAAAATGCAGGTGCTAGAAACATACTTTAGCTTTCTGTGTAAGAAAATGTGGTCCGAATAAGGTGTATACTTCATTTTTCAGTAGGACAGGTGAAATATCATATCAGTATGAACTAACATACTTCAGTTTAAACAAGGCAACATAGGTTTATAAGCATATGTGGCCAACAGCGTGGTCCTATTCATACTAATAGGGTGTAGTAACAAGGATGGTCAAATATTAGTTTCCATTTAAATACATGTTGGCTTGCACAAGAACCATTCAATGAGATGAAGTACAATAATTCATATATGATATTTTCCAAAAATAAACCAGGCAATTCTATTTACTCCAAAATGTATGAGTCAAATTCCTAAGGTGGTAAGGATATGTAAATAGTGCAACCAGTGTTCATGTAGAAGCCACCCAGTACACAAGTAATTTGCATGAGAATCATATAAAAATAGGAAATCGACCTACTTGTCACAATAGAATATGTAGCGACCCGAACTTTCCGGCCGACCTAAACCGAACAAGAAGGCGGACTACGTGTAGAACATGACACATCAGAATGCAAACGTGAGAACATTTCATTGCTATTACAACAATTTACATCAAAGTACAAGATATCAGAGTATGAAATAAATAATATACAATGGAAATACAATATCAGAGATTTAAATTACATTTAAATATATAAACATAATATGTAGTGGAAAACATCAACTAACACAACTGAAAGAGATACACGAATACAAAGTTTTCTGAATATAGCTCCAGATGTAAACCATGATCATGCTAAAATAAAAATCTGCAAAACCAAAACTTCTAGTTTCCCATGTGAAAAATATGGGCACCTGGAGTTTAGGTAGAAAAAATAAACTCCGAGTCAGTCATGGGACTGGTGTGAGAAATAAAATAGTTATTATTATTAACTTGATTTTTATGTTGGGTAAATCAAGGGACCACGCCGTATAACACGGAATGGGTTTCCTCCCAAGAATACCATAAACAAACAACACAATGCTTTTTAGAAAAATGAAGCCATTATAAGACTCAGATCCCATCACACAATGCAAACACAAACCAGAGGATAGAGTTTTACCTTATAATGGCCAATGTACTTGATACGCTTTAAAACAAATCATTTTGATATTACTATAAGTGCATCAAATCAACTTCGAATATAAATGTATCAATCATAGACGACATAGTACCCCATCCTACTATGTCGCCATATAGGTTTACAACTAAAACCGAAAGGTCACATATTGGAAATTGGATTTCCACCAATGAGTCGAGGCAAGGGATCTTACTCACCGGTTTCGAGACATTCTAGCAAATACCTCAGGATTACACACTCTAGGTAGCCCTTAGTTAGCATTAGGGTCGGTCCTCTCCTACTTTTGAGGACTGGTTATTCCTGAACAATACGTTTTCCGGTCCTATCAGACCTATCTCTGAGCCTTTTAGTCGGCTTGATATCCGAAGCACCTCGCAATCCATCAACCACATAAGTAAAAATGTCTGGGCTCCATACCATGACATCACCCATAGCTGGAAAAAAAACGCGTGTCCTCCCTGGGGTCCTCATCCCGTATTTGACTCATACCGAGGTTTGAGGCTCACGAATTAACGCTATACACAAAGCTATGCTACTTAAAACTATGCTTTGATCATCATCCACATGGCCTTGTTTTTCAATAAAAGCCTCGATCATTTGCATCTTAACATGCTGCATTGTCAATTCATGCCATACAACTGATTTCTATCAATATATAATCTGTAAGCTCATACGTCTCAGAGAAGGGTGTTAAGCAAGAGAATAAATTCTCCATCATCAAGCAGATACATATTTAATAGAAATCAATCAATACAAAATGAAATACAATGTCAGACATAATCCTTTGACAAGTTCGTTCTGGGTCTGAACGAAACCGGAGGCACTTTATTCCTCGTCCCATATGTCCATTACAGGAGAGAGGTCCTCGCATATCTGATCGATCTCCAAGTACGTCTAGACGATCACCACTTATTACCTCGTTTTGGTTGTACAGTCCAATCAAGACATCAGTAATCATCCAAACGATGTGAAGATCTCCGATCGTCAACCACCGTCTTTATATCTTCGACCTTTAATCGTCGTAACAGTTATTCAGAATGGGTTAAACCCGGTCTTTCCGAATAACTCGCGTACCTTATAATCAAGTGCTATAAAAACACAACATACGCCTCATTCCAATCCAGAATATTCTTTTATTCAAATCTTCTTGGAAATCATTTCAAAGCATTTTTAATATCTTTTCTCAACTTAAACCAAATTAAGGTTTATGGAACTGGTCGGGATTAATAAAACCTTACCAAAGTGATCATTCATTTTATTTTCCCCATCCCAACGACCAACTATTCTGATTCTATATCTAATCACTCATAACCTTTCGTGAGTTTAACTTCATAGTATCTCTATTTATCCCATGGAGAAAAATTGGTAGTACTCCATATCTACACCCATTGTGTTATCAATAAAGTTAATTACCATTTCACGTTTCAAATATAATTAAAGATTTAACTATCGCATGGAGTAAAACTGGTTATACTCCATGTCTCGATCATTTCTTGAATTCTGTAAATTTAATTACTTTATTCACATTTTAGTCTAACTAAAAATTCATTAAAACTCTAGTAGTTTTAATCTCAAAAATCATTACTTTAGAAATTAAATCCTGTCTTTACTTGGGTTAAAGAATCAATATCATTTAAAAACACCATTCACGATGAACCCAAAATCATCTTCCATTAAAATGGAACCTTCACGGAAATCATAACAGAAGGTAATCGATATAAATTTCCATACCAGACTAATACTATAGGTGAAATAACAGAAAGGCCTTTTGAATTCCATATATAGTAACGGACTTCCTTCACAAAAGCTCATTTTGATTATCACTAAATTGAGTTCCACTCAATTCCAATTTAATATATTAAATTGGAAAAACTTTACTTTGGAAAATTCCCTTAAATCTTAGTTAAAAGATTTATAAACGCTAATAGAATCTTCACGGTTAATTGGGTTTAAGAACTGGTGTCATTTAAAACACCGTCCACAAAGAACCCAAAATCCACTTTCATTTAATTTCCAATTATATTCATTGATTGGAAAATCTCATTAAATCTTAATGAAAAGATTTATTCTATTCTTAACTGGGTTTAAGAAGAGTGTTATTAAAGATACCATTCACGACAAACCCAAAATCCAATTTGATATGAAATAAAAGCTCTAAATAGAAATCATATCGTCTTATATTGAATATCAAATTCTGAGATCAGCAGATATCGTGTTGGGAATAACGATATCTTTATCTTCCAAATTCCTCAACAATATCCGTGTAATCGCGGAATCAGATATCGAAATATTCCGAAGATTATTTCCACTCAAATCCATTCCAATTCATATGTTGGAAAATTCTGGTTAGAATAAAACCATTTTAATTCCTTTCAGTTCTTTATTCTATTTGTTAGCTAGTACATTTAGATAAAAATATCTTTTATCCTTTCAAACTTGGGGTATTTTAATATTTTTGTGTCCATCCAAAACCGGACATCAAAGTCATATTTTGATTCTTCACTGAACATTATTTTAAAATATTCATTATTTTTGAATTGGAATCAGACTCAATCAATTACCATATAATTTTATTTATGTGGATTCCATACATCGCATTTATTAAAAAATAGTGATAAACAACTATCAAACATTCAATTCACATCCAAAGTGCAATTTGCAACTGCATAAGACTCAAACAATTAAATAATGCTTATAACAGTCTATCAATCAATCGGTTGACATACAACTAAACACAAGGGAGATGTGTGAAGTTATTATCATCCCCAGACCCGTGTGGGGTTTTCAATCAACAACCAATGATCATTATTTGCATACTTGGGCAATGTGTAAAATTATCGTCCCAATACCCGTGTAGGGTTTAAATCACAATCCATGTGAATTTATTTACAGTTTAATAATAATAGCATTAAAACTGTAAACATCCATCAATCATCAAACAGATATTGCAATCATAGGCAATAAATATATATTCAGTTATAAAAATAAATAACTGTACAAATAGTTTGAGTGAGAGAGTTCTCACCATTGGTTTCCACTTCGTTAGTCTTTAATTGACGGTACTAATGTCGTTAAATAACGATGAGCATTCGATTATTTACATCATACGTTTTCCTCCATCAAAAATTTCCATCAGCTCCAAATTAGTTTCATTGCAAAGTCCTCGTTGATACGGTTCCAACGGATCTGGTTTTGCTGAATACTAATAATGTATGAAAAAGTTATGATCGTTTAAAGTAAAATAATTATTTCACCTTTTTATTTCCATGTTCGGTTATTTACATTGGATGTTTTCCTCCACCAAAAATTATAATGAGCTCCAAATCACTCCAAATTAGTTTCATTGCAAAGCTCTCGTCGATACAGTTCCAATGCATCTTGTTTCGCTGAATTCCGAATTCGTATGAAAAATGTTATGATCGTTTTAAACTTAACAATTTTTTTTCTTTGTTCGGCCATTAATGGCCGTGGGAAGGCC
Source organism: Allium sativum (assembly GCA_030737875.1). Taxonomy (NCBI): domain Eukaryota; kingdom Viridiplantae; phylum Streptophyta; class Magnoliopsida; order Asparagales; family Amaryllidaceae; genus Allium; species Allium sativum. The sequence continues at coordinate 667,447,552 of CM060924.1, forward strand.
TTCTGTTCGGCCATTAATGGCCGAGCAGCTGTTAAACCCCAAATTATTTTACACTTTTTCCTAGAAAAAATGTCCAAAATGATATCGTCCAATGCCCAAAGGCCTATGATGTTTTATACATGCAAATGAGGCTTTTATAACTCACCGAAGCAACTCATAACACCAAACTCACATGCACAAATATTCATACAAGAGATTTGCAATGATCCTTGATTATAAGTTCGAAAACGATTAAATTCTCTAACTAAAGCAATCAAACGCGATATAAGCGAACTGTGAGGACTTAGAACTTTGCTGGGGCGACAACGGAGCTTCACAATATTGCCAAATCATCTAGTAGCTTATGAATTAGATTGTATGGACAATTCTAATCACAAATTTCTACCCAATTGAACATAAACTAATGAACCGGGAAGTGTATAGTTGTCTAACCAATTCATATGCATATGTAAACCAAAATGAACACTAAATTACACTCCTACAAGCTAATAACTTATGGCATAGATGTGAGTTCATGTATAACTCACAAAGAACTCACCTTTGATGGTTAGAAGCAAGAAATCAATCCAATAACAAGCTAGAACAACCTCTCTTCGATAAAAACACTAGAATCAACAACCTATGATCATATTGAACACATTTCCTAAGAATTTTGTCATAGGAAATCTCAAAAATCAAAGAGAAAGCAAGATAGAGAAGATGAAGAGGAGGATGGAGAAGCTTACCTAGGTTTTCTCTTTGATTTCCCCTTGATTTAGGCTTGGATTTGCAAAACCTAGCTTAGGAATTTTAATTTCCCTTTCCACTCTCCATTTTTTAATTTTGCCTAAGGGTTGAAGTGAATGAGTAGAAGGAGGATGATTTAGGGGTTATATGGTGGGCTAGGTTAGCTCAACCAAGACCTAATCCAAGCGCCAAAACTTCGAAGCTTAGAATATATCGAAGTTTATAGTTTTCTAACACGCAAACGGTATTCTGAACCTAATGGAAGTGGTTTCGTCGAAAACGAAAGTCATTTGCAAAATGGCTACTTTTAAGGGCTATATAATATTAAAATATATATAAATTCCATAGAGACTATTCTAAATTTTAATTTAGACATAACTTACAACTTATAAGACGAAATCTCAATTTCTTACATTCTTTAGAAAATTAAAATTCAAAATATTCCAATGTTTCTTGATTTATCAAATTCTGATTTTTATTGAATTTTATACATTCATGCAAAGTTTAAAATCGAATTTTCAAACTACCCCACCATTTCAAGTTCGTTTTAATTAAATTTTAAATTTATGCGTTCTAACTTTGATTTAAATCAATTTTAAATCGTTTATTCTCAAAATAATTCATCTAAAGTATTCAATTTCTAGGAAAATGAATTAAAAATGAATTTTAAATTGGTTCCCAAAATACGGGTTGTTACAGAATAGTTAAGCTTTTCCAAGATACATAGAGCCAAAATATATTTCAAGTTATCAAGTAGGGGTTACCACGGTTTTTTCTTCAAGTAGGGCACACAGAGAAGTATGCTAAGAGAGCCATTACCACTGCTTGCTTATTAATATATACAAGAATGTGTTGGTCAGTTTTCAATGATGACTGATTATAAGAGGGGTTATTAAAGAAAATAAAATCCTTTTTTCCCTCAGGCAATACAATAGTATAAGCAGGGTGACAAACAAGGTAAGGGAACATAATTTAACAGGCTTTCTGGTTGAAAACTGTAACCAATAAAACATGCAAGTACCATGTTTTCATGAACCAGAAAATACAAGGGTACATCTTAGAAGGACATAATCAAGAAAATATATAAATTTTAATGGCACATTTCTAATTTAAGGACAAGGCAAGGTAGAACTAATCCAAGCATCTATGCCAGGTAAAACAACAAGTATGACCAGTACATAGCATAAAAAATTCCTAGCATGAAACAGGGCAAAACTAGGAATGACAAAGAACAACAGCAAGGACGATACAACTGATGGACAAAGAAAAGATATCGGAAATATGGAAAGGCAAGGGTTTACATGTATGCACATGCCATTTCATTGTGAGTCGATCGAATATACACACACATAAGAGTGTCAAACATGCATGCATATATACAGGGCCGGTCCAAACGATCGGTTGCCCAAGCCCGAAATTTTTTTGTTGCCCATTGGCATATCATTCGTAACATTTGACATAATTTTTTTTGATATAAATTCTTTACAAGCACAAAATCACATAAAACAACAACGTTGATATTAAACTTACATACAAAATGTTACCACATCATATAACCCACATTATTAATTTTAAGAAACATAAAATCAAATACCAACCTTTCACACAAAATATGATCAATGTTTCCATAACCAATTCAAAGGAAAATACTTCTAGCATTTTTTGTAGCGAATTCTTCAAATAAATTGTTGTAATCAAGTTTCTCCAAAAACTCACTTTCAATTGAGATCATTGCAAGTCCATTTAATCGTTCTTGGGACATAGTCGTTCGAAGATAATTTTTAATCAATTTCAGTTTAGAAAAACTTCTCTCGGCAGAAGCAACCGTGACAGGAATCGTTAATAAAATCTGATATGCTACCCATGCACATTGAAAACCACCATCTTCCACATATGACCTTATAAAATCAAGAATGTCAACCGATTTAGTTATTTCTTTAGGCAAAGTAGTTTGCAAAGCTCTTAGATCTTGAAATAAATCATTTCCATATACATCACATGATTGGTTGTGTTTCAAATAATTTTCCAAGCAAGCGCAATGTTCCATCAAATCTTCTTTACCGATATTCATAAATCTTGCTTTTAACAAAAATCCAAATATTTTGTCATAAAGCTCAATTTGCTCAAATCGGTCTTTGAACGATGTAAGAGCTTGATCAATGACGTGAATGAAATATGTCACTCTAAAATTATCTTCCGGTGATTGCATTTCATTATCGTTAAACCTGACATCCTCATCAAAGTGTTTTTTTTTCTATGAATAACTCTTTTCACCTCAAATTTTGGTTCAATGCCTAAATCTATAGCAAGTTCCTTAGCTTTCTCTATCATTTCGTCAAAGCCATGTTCTCTAAAGTTATGGAAAAATAGAATAAATTCTTTTAGCCTTGAAATCGCTTCTTCTAAATTCACTTCCTCATGTTGAAGGATTTTGCTAACTTGATTTACTTTATCCAATAATTTATACCAAATACAAAGGCTTACTAAGAATTCAAAATTTTCCAAAACATTTATGCATAAACCTCTTGCTTCCGCCATCACAACTTCCTCTTTAGAACTATTTGCAATTTCAATCAAAGCGTCCCTCAACATTGATGCTTGGAATCGAATAGCTCTTACACTTTCTACATGACTTTCCCATCGAGTAGCCGATAATGGTTTTGGTGTTAAACCTTTAACATATTTTTTAAGAACATCCCATTGATGAGTAGATCCCGAGAACAATGTATAGATCTTTTGCACACTAGCAAAGAAATTTCCTGCTCTAACACAAGATTTGGCCATATCACATAATGCAAGATTTAAACTATGACATCCGCATGGCATATAAAATGCTCAAGGATTTATATCAAGTAATTTCTTTTGTACACCTTAATGTTTGCCTTTCATATTAGAGCCATTATCATAACCTTAACCCCGTATGTCATCAACGTTAAGATTAAGTTCATCCAAAATATTTTCAAGTTGCTTGAAAAGACCAAGGCCCGTTGTATCACCAACCATAATGAATCCAAGGAAAAATTCTTCTATCTTCACTTCATTAATATCTTCAATATCCATACATCATATAATAATTGACATTTGTTATTCATGGCTTAAGTTGGGGGTGCAATCAAGAATAACTGAAAAATACTTCGCTTTTGAGATCTTTTTTTTTTTTATGATTTTCATTTTGATCTCATTTGACAAAAAAAGAATAATTAAATTTTGAATTTTATGGCTAAGATAATGATGTTGAATTTCTTTATTAACCACACGTCGAAGATGGTCTTGCATAATTGGATCAAATTCAGCAAGAAATTCGATAAGTTGAAAAAAAGCCCATTGTTTCTTTCATAAATTTTCTCATTGCTCCCACAGAAAGGCAAACCATTTCGAGAAAGTGTTTTCACAACTTCTACTGTTCGTAGTAATATCATCTTCCAACGAACTTCCTCTTTAGCTATTTGAGCTTCCATCTTTTTATCAACCGTTCCTTTTAACTTTAATCCCTTTTGCAAATCAACCCACCTCACAATATTTTCACAATGCTCTGGATTTGTTTCATGCTCTCTAAGCTTTTGTGGATGATTATGCCAATCATCAATTCCATCTCGGACAATTTGCTTGCCATTAATTTATTTTTGAACAATTTGAAACAAAAGCAAAATACCTTGTTCAATGAGTTTGAATATACAAGTCACTTTCTTTCTTGTTCCTCGCCATTTGGAAAACGACGGATGTAATGCTTGGACGAAAAGCTCCTATTCCTCCCAAACTTCATGACACTTAGAAACTTATGATTTGTTTTAATGATTTTGATTGGACCTTTTTCTACTATCATCAATCTTTTTGTGTCATTTATAGATCCCCACAAACCCGGATCATAATCAATATCCACATCTTTATTTAAATCAAGCATACATTCATCGCATTCATTTCTTGTTTCATCATCACTAATTTCATGATTTTCTTCTTCATTTACATGCTCTTCATAATCTTCATTGTTTATGTCCTCATCCACTTCATCAATTTCATGTTCTTCTATAACATTCTCAATATTTTGATCAATAGATTCGCTAACTTCTTTACTTGGATGAAGCATTTGTTGCGTTTTTGCATTGAATAATTTTGATATTGAATCGACCAATGATGTAGATATTGCATCTTGTCGTCGTTTTATCTTTCTATTATAAGCTCCGGAGTTTTGCTTCCTAAATCTCATCCCTTTTTTTCCTCCCCTTCCTTTGGCATTGTTTCAATTATCTAAAAAAATATTTTAAAAATTAAATCGCAGACAAAAGTTTTCAACATTGAAACAACTATTAACTTATCATAGTTATCTCTTATATTATCATTTATTTATAAATTTTTGATCTTAATGTTCTCATTTAGTTAAATATCTAATTTTGATGTAGTTTATAGTTCTTAAAAAACCGCAACAGTCTTGAAATTCTAAACAACAAAAAATGAATTTTATGTTTTAAAACAATAAGTTGTTCATCTTATTTTCTGAATTAAATCAAAAAATTAATCCAGAATTACATATTGTTTTAAAAATTAGTTTTTCATCTTTTCTGAAACATCATAAACAAAAAAGTTTATTAAATTAAAACAAAAGACAATCTTGCATTTTCAAAATACAAAAAGCGATTTTCTGTTGTTCTACTTCATTTGTTGATCTACTGTTCAATATTCAAACATGGTCTAGCATCAAAATAAAAAAAAATAAAAAAAAAGCAAATTTAGGGATTTAGGTTTTTCCAATTAAAAAAAATTACCTTTTTCTCGGTAGTTTGAAGAATTGGAGACGGTAAGACTAAGAGAGGAGAGAGCACAGTTGAAGACCTTACTGCAGAAGATGGATGGATTCGTGGCTTGCACTATTTTTTTTTTTTTAAAGAGAAGGAGTGTTTCGCTGAAGGCATGAAGAAGAATCGGAGCGTTGTTGAGAAGCGGGAGAAGCTACGAAGCAGAATGTGTTTTGGTGGGCTAAACATGCCTGGTATCTTACTTTGCTTTTTTTTTTGTTGCCCCATCCCAGTGGGCTGCCCCATCACATGGGCTTAGTGGGCTTGCTCTGGGTCGGGCCTGCATATATACATATACATACATGCGTTGTCCCTGACCAGGCATATATACGCATACTATACGACAAGACTAATGAGAAATCAAATTTGTCAGGTTCAAGAGTTTCGAGTGGAACTACCGACAGCTATTAAGAACAAGACACAACAAAAGGATGGCAATCAACGAATATAACGACAAAGTGCAGCTGGTGAGCAAAAATGGACCAGTTCAACATTCGACTATCAATACATAACGTTCTACATATATACACATATGTATATACATGTATATACATACAGTGTGTGAAATCTGACAGTCTTAATTATGGACAAACAACAACAAGACAAAGGTGCATCAACAAGACAACCCAAGTTATAGTTCATGGTGACAAGTGCAATATTAATCTTATGAGAACAACAAGTATTCGATCATTAGGGTAAAAATATAAGCAACAACCCACTAAATCAAGATGTACATAATCACGCAAAAACACCAAGTAGCTAACAAACTGCATTCAACAAACAAAGTGTAGCAGCCAACAAAAAATCAAACCCAACTTAACTATTTTAATTTAGTTTCTACCAAAATTACAATACTTGAATTAAGCTAATCGTAAGAGGAAACTTACATTAGGGCAACGGTGAAATAAGGAGCAGGTAAAGACCTGGGTTCGAATTTGAGTTAGTGTCCTTCAAGGTGCTCGCGCTGGGAGCTACTCATCAGTAGATCCAATGTTGCAGAAACCAAGGGCGATGGCAGCGAGAAAGAAGGAAGACGAAGACACCGATTTGATCACTGGTGATTTAATTGAAGGTAGCTGATGGATTAAGCGAAGAGAGGAGGCCATTATCGAAGATTAAGGGGAAAAGGATTACCTTTCTCTCGGCTGAAGGATAGAGAATGAAAATGAGGAGCAGTTTCATGGTTTTTATTTTATGGCAACGAACGAATGCATGGACATTTTGTTTCAGAAGCTCGTAACCACGTGGTGATAAGTACATACAAGTGTTGTAAGTCTCAACCAGTATAAAACTAGTGGTAACATTCAATTAAACAATTATTTTGGCACGTGTATATACTATTATGTATATACATAAAATTGTATTTTAAATACAATTTCAAATATATTATTTATATTAAATTTATAAATATTCCAATTATAAAAATAATAAAATCAAAATTAAATTTAAAAATAATAATAGATTTCCAAGTTAAATTTATATTTCAAAATTTACATATATTCAGCAAAATATTTAATTATTTTAAAATATTAAATAATGTTTAAATTCAATTCAAACCATTTAAATTCAAACCTCAAAATTAAATTTAAACTTACAAACTCATTCAGACTAATTTAAAATAAACCACATTCAAAAATTATATAAAATTATAATTCTCAATTTAAATTATATTTCAAAACTAAATTTACAATTTTTCAGACAATATGTTTATCAATTAGCTAAATGGTTAATGACATTTAATTTTAGCCAAACTATTAATTTTAAAATATTGAGGTTTAATTTATATTTACAAAATAATTCAAAATCGGGTTTAAAGTAGACTAGATTCAAAATTATAAACAAATTCCAAGTATAAATATCAATTTTAAATACTATATCAAAAATAAATTCATATTTTAAAACGTTGAAAAATCTGGGACGTTACAATCTTCCTCTTAAAACTTTTCGTCTTAAAAAAGGAGAGATTGTTAAAATCATATATATATATATATATATATACACACACAAAATATTTATACCAATTCAAATTTTAATTCAGAACAAGATAACAACAGGATTTAAGTCATGAAAATTTTCTTAAAAGTTAAATTTGTAAAAACTATTTTAATCAATATCTAATTGCAATAAAACTTGAAGTCAAAATAATTTCTTTGACTTAAGATCCGGGTTTTATTTTCAAATTATTTGAGATATTATATATTTTTCTTTTCAGATGAATCACTCTTTACTTTGGGATTTCAAAACCGTTTTTTGTTTTTTAAATTAGGAACATAACAAATCATTTTATGTTCTGAAGTTATAAATCGTTTCGCAAAAATAATAATTTACAATTATTTTCAATCATATTATTGTTATTTCTCAAAAAACATTTAAAAAATATTGGGATTCAAGTCATTGATTTTTCTTTGTTTATAGACCACTTTTATAAACTATTCATCATATCGAAATAACTTAGAAAATCAAATTCCTTTTAATAATTGGAAATCAAATTTGATCATATGGTTTTCTATCTTTCAAAACATATATCGTAGAAACTTAATGTTTTTCAAATTCCAAATAAAAACTTTAGAGAATCATTTATACTTCATGAAAATCATATCAACATCCTTCAAAATATTTCAAGCTTTCCAAATTATTTCATATATCATAAGATATAATTTTTCATCTTTAATCAATATCTTAGAAATAATCCACGTCTCATAAAATCAAATATTCTTCCATTTCAAAAATGTATCTTATTTCAAAAATCCTTCACACAAATAATATTGGAATTTTATTCATTCTCATATCAAATTTCATTTGAAAGGGTTAAATATTCAACTAGTCCGAAAAAATTCAAAATACCGTTATGCTTCAGATACGCTACTCTAATCATATTTCAAACTAGTATTGCTTCCCTCGAATTGTTTATTCTAAACATTAGAAATTGATTTCAAAAAATTTCGAGATAAATTCTCAAGTAAATATTTCCCTCCAAAATCAATTTCCAAATTCTTTAAGTAATATTCAATTCGATTATGAAAATATACCATTTAAGATTTTTGATATTATTTCAAATTCAACTCATATTTATAAGTCAATTATCAAATCTCACACTCGATTAAGACTTCATGTCACATTGTCAATTTATAACACAAAACTGATGCCTATCAATATATCATCTCTAAGATCGTATGTCTTAGAGAAGGGTGTTAAGCAAAGAGAATAATTTTGTTACCATCAAACATATATATATATATATATATATATAAGAGATCAATTGCTATGTCATAAATTATAACGTTAGACATACAATCCAAATCAACTGTCCGAAATTCAAAGTCTGACTTACATTGTTTTTTTTTTCTAATGTAAAAGTTAAAATCAATTTAACTTTGGACTCAATTTTGTAAATTCTAAGCTGAACCAATTGTTCAATTTAGGCTATAACTTGAGCTCCTTATTTAAATTCTCAACTTCGACTTACTTCGAGGTTTGAATTAAACATTCACTCCATAACATTTGTTTAAAATCGATTTTCAATTTTCCAAATATTAAGCTTATCGCTTAAATCAATTCTTTGCCAATTTAAATTTATCATTTGCATATATTAAACCAAAATTTAAACGTCATTTAAACCATGCATTTATCTTTAGCTTTTTAAACAATCAACTAATTTTCTAATAAAATCATAATATTTAAAATCATTAGTCTAAGCTTGAGAAAATAAAATATCAAAACGAGTTTGATTCACAGAGTCAAGCTTAACAAAATAACCATTCCAAAATGCTATTTTATTTACACTTATATTTTTTTTCAATACATTTCGAGCAACTCAACGATGGATTTCGAACGGAATCAATATTTAAATCTAAAGAGGCCTTATCGTAAAGAGATCATAAACCTAGATTCAAATAGTGGGGGTTTGAGAAGGAATTTTTAAATTCCCAATATCTTTTCAAAATACGCTCCCTCTAAAATGATTCTAGTGTTAGTCTCCCTCAGTATAGGATACTGCTACCCTACCTCTAATGAATTTTTAAACCCGATAAGATATGCTTTGTTAAATCAAAACTTTGATACCACGTTATAATGACCTGCCTTTTTGACCGCTTTGGTCGGTAATTAAACCAACTCGGAACGTTCATAAAGACATATTACTATCTCTTATTGAGTTCAAAATAGAATAAACACATAGAATCATAGATAAAATAAATAACACAGTATCTCACAACAGAAATTTTATTATTAAACTGGAGTTTGTACAATATTCATTGTATAGCAGAAGATTTAAATGCAAAAGATTTAATTGTATAACTTTATAGATTTGACGAACCCCAAAGAGAGCGCCGCTTGTCCACTCTCTAATTTCGATTGTTGAAGTATTTAAATCAATAACACTCGGGTCTGACCTGAGTGTTCCATGAAAAAAAATAAAACACTCGATTTGGGATTAAATTTATTCAAGTAAGTCAACTTCAATAAAAAAACAAAATAAAATAGTTATCCCTAATATCAAGTATACGTCATATGCCGAATATACAGATGTGTAGTGTCTGTTCTATATCAGCTTTACTTCATGGATAGGTGGTCACAAGAGTGTAACGACCCGTATTTTTTAACGATTTAATAATTAATTTTATTTAATTATTCAAATAATGGTTTGATAATTTAATGGTTTAAATTAAATAACTTTGAATATTTAATTAATATAATAATTAAATAATATATTTAAATTCCAGAATAGTCTTTCACAATATTGTGTGAATTGGATTATTTATAATATTTAATTCAGTATAGAATTGAATTATAATAACGAATATATTATTTAAACGAAGTTTAAACGTATAATTTATATTATAATTATAATCGAGCTCAAAGTGGCGTGACAGTTCATAATTTGGTGATTCGAAATTTAAATGAATATAACCCGTTTTAAGTTTGAATTTGGTGAAACAAGAAACGTTCAGAGCTGGTGAACTATATTTATCTAAAGGAAAAGAAAAATCTGGATTTCGTCAGGTAGATTTTGAATTATGTCCAAATCAAATTTTTGAAAAGTCGTTATGGAATTTCTTTATAATTTATAATGATTTAATTATATTATAATTTTTTTTAAATAAATTAGATATCGATTTAATCCAGATTTGAAATATCGAGTTATAAATTATGATATGATTAATTTTGGAGTTGTATGATATTCTAGTGTGAATATATATATGATAATATTAATTTAACAATATTAAATTTAATTATTTTTAAATATATAAATATTTAAATGGGTTTGTTTAGAGCTTTAAAAATAGCCACTTTTGCAAACGAGCTCCGTTTTCGACGAAACTAATTTTGTTGGATCCGGAATAATAATTATTGCTAGATTTCAATTTCTGTGATTTTTGGAGTCAGTATGTGGCCGTACCAGATTTTAATGTGAAAAACAGTCGATAATTTGACATTTAAAAATACGTTGTGTGAGCAAACGGATTCGGAATTCGACGAAACAAATTTCGTTGGGTCCGTAATGTCAAGCTGTAGCTATATGTCCATTTTCATCGAAATTGGATGTCATGTGTGATCATAGGGATTTTTAAACCACGAATATGTATAGCGTTCGATTATAAATAAATAAAATAATCAATATAAAAATATTTAAACTATTCTATATATACCCCTAACCCTCATAACCCTAATCTCACTTCTCTGGTCAATGTTTTGTGTGCCGTTGTTCTTCATTTCACAGAGAGAAAAATAGCGAGATAATAAATTCAAATCAATTGGAATAAAATCCTAAAATATCTCCAAAATATGTATAAGTGGACACACTGAGTGCTCCTCTCTACCCCAGTATAATTTTCAAATCGATCGAACAAATTCTGGTTCGATGTTATGAACAACATGAAGCATAGGGCATGGATTATCTGGATTTTTAAGCAAATACGGTCGGTTTGGAGGTTCATTCATGATTGTAAAGGAAAATCGCACATCGTGTGCATTTATGGGGAAGATCGAAACAGGGAAATAACGCGCGACTTATGTATAGTCAGTAAACACCTTGTTCGACGCATTGCAGAAGGATGCCTCGAGTTGAATTATGTTAGGTGGAGGAGGAAGAGAAGTTGAGGAGATGAGTATCGGTGAAATCAATTTGCAGATTCGCGAAGAAGTGGAAGGGGGAATGGAGTTTAAAGATCCATGAATGGCCTTGTGTATAAGGAGAATACGGGTTATCTAGAGTTGGAGAAGGAAGAGGAAGCAGATTTGTTTATGTGCGGGTATGGTTTGGGCTGGCAAAAGAAATTAGGCCAAAAATTTATTTAAATCATTCAAATTAAATTATATATTATATACGCAAACTTATAAATGCAATATCTTATGCATACGTGAGCAGAATTCAGTGAAACAAGATCCATTGGGATCGTATGGATGGTGGCTACACAATGGAACTGACTGAGAGTGAATTGGAGTTCGTTATAATTTATAGCAAAATAAATTATCGGATCTGAATCAAACAACAATTATCATTATTTAATGATGATCATCCAAAGTGAGTAAATCTCACTAACTATGTACAATTTATATTTTATAAATATAATCTAGTATTGATAAATGATGTTGATTGCCGTGAGTTGATTGTTTGGTTGAATTGCTGATTTATTGGTTGAAATTATAGATAACGATATATATATATATATATATATATCGTTAATCAAATATTGATTCTGTTTATCAGAATATTTCATATTGAAATGAAATCGATGTTATTTATATTGTTTAACATCTGTGGATGCAGGAAACAGTTGGAGGGATCCAACTGGATTCCTCAATATTATATTCCTCAATATTATAATACTGTTTGCTTTCATATATTGTGATATATGATGTGATATATAATTTTTGATTGATTACGATGACACTAGTCATATTATTTAGTAATTTAAATACCATATGAAATACTGGAATGTAAAAAGGAAATTTTCAAAGTGAATATTGAAAATGAAATATTTATATATGAAATAAATAGGATATTATAAAAGGTAATATTTGGAAAGCAAACATTGGAAAATATAATTAAGGAAATATTTGGGAAATTAATAGAATTATATAAAAGGATTTATATAAGATAAATAGAATTTTATAAAAGGATTTATATAAAATAAATAGAATTTTATAAAAGGAATATATAGAATAAATAGAATTATATAAAGGGAATTGTAAATGAGATTTAATTGTTAGAAATAAAAAGGAGATTTGCATGAATAATTCTACAAACAAGAATATAAATATAACTTGGGTTTGAGATATTTTTTTTAAAATACGAAATCAAGCTGTTTTGATTATATAAAGAAATATTATTCACATTATATGTGAAAAATTAGATTAAAGTAAATATTTTGCAAATAAAATATTATAAAGGAATTTGGGGTTTGGAATACGAATTTAAATGGAATTATTGAAATTAGAAACTGACTGGAAATTAGTTGAGTTTAATGGCTTTCTGGGTATCGATCTGATGTTGGTTTTGTCCTTCGGGGTTTATATCGCGGAAGTTGTTCTCCTACTAGTTTACAGTTAGAGACTGATAGAGGTGAGAAAATATTGATGAGTGAATCAGAAATGGAAACGTTTTCCAAAGTTAATAACGTATATTTTCTAATTTTGGAAAATAAGGAATTTATGAATATATGGAAGCGATAAATGGGAGATATGGAAATGAAATGATGATTGATTGGTAAGATTTCCATTTGGGAATATGACTGTTGTTTGTACACATGTTTTCCTTTGATAGTTAAATCACCGACTATCAAAGATATTGACCATTTACGTTGTCAATACGGAGAGACGGGGATAAGATATATTATCTTAAAACCACTCCGTATGGCATTATCGTTGCGAATCAAATATTATGAAGAAAAGTGAAGACGAAGTTATGCAAGGGCTATTCAGTAAATCCTAGGTAGAAATTGCCTAAGATGGATTTACTGAATAGTGCCTTCGAGTTGTCCAATCCCAGGACAACTTGAGTGGATGAGTGTCTGACAGAGTATATCTGGTGGATCGCGTAAGTTGATCGTTTCAAACGTATTTACGTTGGTGGCAGAGGAATTCATTTCTCTTAGCTTATACCGATAATATTTTGGAGGAAATCAATTTGTGATTTGACGGGTATGACGATGTGGCATTCAAAGTAAATGAAGGAGTAATCTGTTAAAACATAGGTTATGACCTCAAGCCTCATCATCTGGGAAATGACAGAAATCGGGCAGGTAGCTTGGCTAAGTGGGTCGCACCAAAGTAGGGTATATTGTCAGCATCTATAAAATATTCATATTTGTTACTTCTTTCAATTCTGTATCTCCCGGGAACGGTTATGTTGGTATACCAACCGTAAGGTGACAATATATTTGGAACATTCAAGCAAAATGAATGGTCAGTCATGTGTGGCCGAGTTACAAGATGTTCTTGTTGAACTCCAGTGTATCGCTTCTAGAGTACACTGATCGGAAGGTGGTTCCATACCTTGTTATAGTTGGAACCATTACCCAATAAGAGCCCGCGATTTTTGATTGTATATTGTATATGTAGAGCGTGAGATGAAAGCGTTCTACTAGATTTCTATACTTGATTTAGACATTATTATAATATCAGAAAATATTGATCCAAAGAAATATTGTGGGTTATCGTAAGGTAAAAACCATATGTATTTATGTGTGGATCGGTCTTACGATTATCATTGCTTTTGAAAACGATTTGGGAAAGTTAAACCAAGTGTTTGGAGTTTACTCGCACCAGTCACATGACTGACCCAGAGTTTATTTTGTTTTATTTTCCCTAAACTCCTGGGTGCTCAATTTTGTACGGACAGTCAAGTAGTTGGGATTTTTACAAATATACTTGGAGAGATGGAGCAGGAGGCTTCAGGATTATATATCTATTGTTATTTCCGCTGTGTTGTAAGTGTTGTACTCTGATAAATGTTATTGTATACATATACTGGTTTTATTTCAAAGTTATGTTATATTTTATTCGTTCCGCCGTGAGTTTCGTGTTACTCTTATGTTGTGTCTATGTTCTTCTTCTTCTATTTTAATTTTCTATCTTATCTATTCTCACCCTCTATTTTCTTTCATTAACTATCCGAAATTTCCGATGCTTGAATAGTCGATATTGAGTTTATGTCGATAACCAAGGTCGCAAATTCCCTGGGTCGTTACAGTGGTACCAAAGCTGAAGGTTAAGTAATTACCATGGCTCTGTGGTGTGACTCAGTAGAGATGGGGTTAGTGATACCCAAGATTGAGTTTGAGTGTATATATATATGAGCACGTATTTGTTATTTGATATAAAAATTGTTTTATATTGTGGAGATTTATTGGTAAAGTTGTTTATGAGTTCGGGTCGATCAGTTTGATCCGCTGTATCGATAAGGATTTATAAACACTTGAATACGATGGACTGACACAGTATGGTTTGAAAAGAGGGTAAATGAAATAATTTTATCCAAATTATATTTTGATATAAACAAAGTATAGATATTTAATATAATATTGTATATTGGATATGTTGGTTGTTATATTAATCGAATGAGATTAAAATTGAGTTGGTTATACATATATAACGAAATAAAATTCGTATAAGTATTACGAAATGAATTAAAACTGAATTTAAACCAGAATAGAAATTTAAAACTCTGGGGTTTGGAAAGGTGTTTGTAAATGAACTTGGATTAAATATACGGAAATTTTAAAATCCTGCGAGATTTTAATTTTTTTTAGAAACATTGTGAATGATATTTTGAAATAATTTCAAAATGAAATGTTTAAGAAATGGTTTTGAAAACTGATATAGTATTGAACTCTCTTTGATAGCTGGGAAATAACCCTGATGATGTTGGCCACATCATTAGTGTTCATTTTCAAGTTTGTAAGTGATGGATTACTACCAAGATATTGTTTTGAATTGTTTTGGGAAAACAAGTTGTACTGAATTCCGAAAAGAGATATTTGATTTTTGAAAGAGCAAAACTATTTAAAACTCCTAGAAACGGAATGTTTAAATTAAAAATAAATTAAACATGAATGTGTGGAAGCAAATAGGAATTGAATTTAAGACCAGTTAAGCGAAAATTGAATTGAAATAGAAAGATATCGAGAAAAAATTGACTTTAGGGATATGATTAGACCCATGTGAATTGAAATGGATTGATTTTTGAAATAAAAATCATATTTGAGTTATGAGATAAAGATAACTGATTAGAGAAATTAACCAGTTAATGAAATGTAAAAATGAAACTTAACTCTGGCAAGTAATTGGATTATGAGTTTGGAATCAAGAATGAAACTTTAGTTTGAAATGGTAATTGGCTTGTTTAAACGAATAACTGTGTTGAGAATAAATTGATCGGAGTTTGATTAGAATGATAGTGGTATATGCTGAATTGGTAATAGATGGAAATGATATAATGATATGCCCAACAAAAAGGTACAAGTTTATTTATATATTAGTTTGGTGATTTATGAGCATATTTGGCAAGCCGCTTGGCTGTTTGATTTTCTTTTGGATTGGAGAAGGCCTAGAGAGGTGAGTTGTAGTTGTACCGATTGGGCTGTACAAAGGAGATGCTGGCGAAATTTTCCGAAAATTTAAGGCGTTAGAAAATTTTCAGAGTTTTGAAAATTTTTGTTTATAAAAATGAATTAATAATTTAATTAAAATGAATTGGTTCAGTGAAACTGGAGTTAAGAAGTAAACAAATAATTTTTAACCCAGTCAATAGGGTTTGTTTTGTACCTTAGCAATTTCGAGGAAAAAAATATTTTAAGGGGGGGAAGAATATAACAACTCGTATTTTTTTATGATTTAATATAATTTTATTTAAGTATTCAAATAATGGTTTGGTAATTTAATGGTTTAAATAAAATAAATTTGAATATTTAATTAATATAATAATTAAATAATATATTTAAATTCCAGAATAGTAGAATTCACAATATTGGGTGAATTGGATTATTTATAATATTTAATTCAGTTTCGAATTGAATTATACTAACGAATATATTATTTAAACGAAGTTTGAACGTATAATTTATATTATAATTATAATCGAGCTCGAATTGGCGTGACAGTTCGTAATTTGGCAATTCGAATTTTAAACGAATATACATAACCCGTTTTAAGTCGGATTTCTATGAAATAAGAAACGTTCGGAGCTGGTGAACAATATTTTTCTCATGGAAGAGAAAAATCGGGATTTCATCAGGTAGATTTTGATTTATGTCCAAATCAAATTTTCAAAAAGTCGCTATGGAATTTCTTTATAATTTATAACGATTTAATTATATTATAAAAGGATTTTAAAAATAAATTGGATATCGATTTAATCCTGATTTGAAATATCGAATTACAAATCCTGATATGATTATTTTTGGAGCTGTATGATATTCTAGTGTGAATATATATGATAATATTAATTTATTAGTATTAAATTTAATTATTTTTAAATATATAAATATTTAAATGGGTTTATTTAGATCTTTAAAAATAACCACTTTTGAAAATGAGATCCGTTTTCAACGAAACTAATTTTGTTGGATCTAGAATATTAAATTATTGTTAGATTTCAATTTCCGTGATTTTTGGAGTTAGTATGTGCCCGTACCAGATTTTAATGTGGAAAACAGTCGATAATTTGACCTTTAAAAATTCGCTGTGTGAGCAAACGAATTCTAAATTCGACGAAACAAGTTTCATTGGGTCCGTAATGTCAAGCTGTAGCTATATGTCCATTTTCATCGAAATTGGATGTCGTGTGTGATCATAGGAGTTTTTTTAAACCATGAAAATGTATAGCAGTTGATTATAACTTAATAGAATAATCAATATAAAATATTTAAACTATCCTATATATACCCCTAACCTTCATAACCCTAATCTCACTTCTCTGGTCAATGTTTTGTGCGCTGTTGTTCTTCATTTCACAAAGAGAAAAATAGCGAGATAATAAATTCAAATCAAATAGGAATAAAATCCTAAAAATCTCCAAATATGTATAAGTGGATTCACTGAGTGCTCCTCTCCACCCCAGTATAATTTTCGAATCGATCGAACAAATTCTGGTTCGATGTTATGAACAGCGTGAAGCTAAGGCATGGATTATCTAGAGTTTTAAGCAAATACAGTCGGTTTGGAGGTTCGATTCAAGATTGTGATGGAAAATCGCACATCGTGTGCATTTTTGGGGAAGATCAAAACAGGGAAATGACGTGCGACTTCTGCATAGTAAGTAAACACCCAGTTCGACGCATTGCAGAAGGATGTCTCGAGTTGAATTATGTCGGGTGGAGGAGGAAGAGATGTTGAGGAGGTGAGTATCATAGAAATCGATTTGCAGATTCACGAAGAAGTGAAGGAGGAATGGAGTTTAAAGATCCGTGAATGGCCTTGTGTATGAGGAGGATACGGGTTATCTGGAGTTAGAGAAGGAAGGGGAAGCAGATTTGTTTACGTGCGGGTACGGTTTAGGCTGGGCAAAAGAAATTAGGCCCAAAATTTATTTAAATCATTTAAATTAAATTATATATTATATAGACAAACTTATAAATGCAATATCTTATGCATACATGAGCAGAATTCAGTGAAATAAGATCCATTGGGATCGTATGGACGGTGGCTACAAAATGGAACTGACTGGGAGTGAATTGGAGTTCGTTACAATTTATAGTGAAACAAATTATCGGATCTAAATCAAACGACAATTGTCGTTATTTAATGATGATCGTCCAAAGTGAGTAAATCTCACTAACTTTGTACTCTTTATATTTTATAAATATAATCTAGTATTGATAAATGATGATTGATTGCTGCGTGTTGATTGTTTAGTTGAATTGCTAATTTATTGTTTGAAATTATATATAACGATATATATATAAATTGTTAATCAAATATTGATTCTGTTTATCAGAATATTTCATATTGAAATGAAATCGATGCTATTTATATTGTTTAACATATGTGGATGCACGAAACAGGTCGGAGGGATCCAACTGGATTCCTCAATATTACTATATTGTTTGTTTTCATTTATTGAGATATATGATGTGATATATAATCTGTGATTGATTATGATGACACTGGTCATATTATTTGGTATTTTAAATACCATATGAAATACTGGACTGTAAAAAGGAAATTTTCAAAGTGAATATTGAAAATGAAATATTTATATATGAAATAAATATGATTTTATAAAAGGTAATATTTGGAAATCAAATATTGGAAAATATAATTAAGGAAATATTTGGGAAATTAATAGAAATATATAAAAGGATATATATAAAATAATAGAATTATATAAAAGGATTTATATAAAATAAATAGAATTTTATAAAAGGATTTATATAAAATAAATAGAATTTTATAAAAGGATTTATATAGAATAAATAGAATTATATAAAGGGAACTATAAATGAGATTTAAGTGTTAGAAACAAAAAGGAGATTTGTATGAATAATTCTACAAATAAAAATATAAATAGAATTTGGGTTTGAGATATTGCTTTTAAATATGAAATCAAACTGTTTTGATTATATAAATAAATATTATTCATATTCTATGTGAAAAATTAGAATAAAGTAAATATTTTGCAAATAAAATATTATAAAGGAATTTGGGGTTTGAATTATGAATTTAAATAGAATTACTGAAATTAGAAACTGACTAGAAATTAGTTGAGTTGAATGGCTTTCTGGGTATCAATCTGATGTTGGTTTCGACCTTCGGGGTTTATACTTAGGAAGTTGTTCTCTTATTAGTTTACAGTTAGAGACTGATATAGGTGGGAAGATATTCATCAATGAATCAGAAATGGAAACGTTTTCCAAAGTTAATAAGGTATATTTTCCAATTTTAGAAAATAAGGAATTTATGAATATATGGAAATGATAAATGGGAGATTGGGAAGTGAAAGGATGATTGATCGGCAAGATTTCCATTTGGGAATACGACCATTGTTTATACACATGTTTTCCTTTGATAGTTAAATCACCGACTATCAAAGATTTTGACCATTTCCGTTGTCAATACAGAGAGGCCGGGATCAGATATATTATCTGAAAACCACTCCATATGGCATTAGCGTTGCAAATCAAATATGATGAAGATAATTGAAGACGGAGTTATGCAAGGGCTGTTCAGTAAATCCTAGGTAGAAATTTCCTAAGATGGATTTACAGAATTGTTCCTTTGGGTTATCCTGTCCCAGGACAACTTGAGTGGACGAGTGTCTGATAGAGTATATCTGGTGGATCACGTAAGTTGATCGTTTCAAATGTATTTACTTTGGTGGCGGAGGAATTCGTTTCTCTTAGCTTATACTCGTAATATTTTTGAGGAAATCAATTTGTGATTTGACGTGTATGACGATGTGGCATTCAAAATAAATGAAGGAGTGATCTGTTAAAACATACGTTATGGCTTCAAGTCTCATCATCTGGGAAATGATAGAAATCGGGCAAGCAACATGGCGAAGCAGGTCGCACCCAAGTAGGGTATATTGCCACCATCTAGAGAATATTCTATTTGTTACTTCTTTCAATTCTATATCTCCCGTTAGCAGTTTTGGTGGTATACCAACCGTAAGGTGACAGTATATTCGGAACATTCAAGTGAAATGAATGGCCGGTCATGTGTGGCCGAGTTACAAGATGTTCTTGTTGAACTCCAGTGTATCGCTTCTAGAGTACACTGATCATAAGGTGGTTCCATACCTTGTTATAGTTGGAATCCATTACCCAATAAGAGCCCACGATATTTGATTGTATATTGTATATGTTGAGCATGAGATGAAAGCGTTCTACTAGGTTGCTATCTACTTGATTTAGACATTGTTATAATACCATAAAATATTGATCAAAAGAAATATTTTGGGTTATCATAAGGTTAAAACCATCCGTATTTATGTGTGGACCGGTTTTACGATTATCATTGATTTTGAAAATGATTTGGAAAAGTTAAGCCAAGTGTTTGGAGTTTACTCACACCAGTCACATGACTGACCCAAAGTTTATTTTGTTTTGTTTTCCCTAAACTCTTAGGCGCCCAATTTGGTATGGTCAGTCAAGTAATCGGGATTTTTACAGATATACTTGGAGTGATGGAGCAGGAGGCTTCAGGATTATATGGCTATTGTTATTTCCGCTGTGTTGTACTCTGATAAACGTTATTGTATACATATGCTGGTTTTCTTTCAAAGCTATGTTATATTTTATTCGTTCCGCTGTGAGATTCGTGTTACTCTGATGTTGTATCTATGTTCTTCTTCTTCTATTCTAATTTTCTATCTTATCTATTATCACCCTCTATTTCCTTTCATTAACTATCCGTTATTTTTGATGCTTGAACAGTCGATATTGAGTTTATGTCGATAACCAGGGTCTCAAATTCCCCGGGTTATTACAAAGAGCCTGCATGTACACGGATGTATAGGTACAAGTGTGCACTGCCACAACTTTCTGAAACCAGGAAATAACTAGTGAAAGTTGGGATCACAAGGATAATAATATATAGGCAGCGTAACAACATGAATTTTGGAAATAACCAGGTGCAGCCCAAATGGATGCGGCACGAGTATGTGTAGTGTGTAACGAGGAACGTTTTAATATGTGTACACACTCGTATGTGTATACATACATATAAAATCAAAGTTTACAAATAAAAATAAACACAATACAGGTGATATAAACATACTTTAGTTTTTCTATGCATGATAATAGGGTCTGAACAAGGTGAATACTTCAATTTTCAACAGGACAGGGGAAATATCAAATTAGCACGAACTAACACTTAAATAAGGCAGTATGGTTTATAAGCATGGGTAGCTACCAGGGTGGTCTTATATTTAGAAGTAACAGGGTGTAGTAAACAAGGATGGTCAAATATTGGTTTGCATTTAAACACACGTTAGCATGCAGCAGTTCGACTGACTCCATTCGATTAAATCTTATATACATTTAATATGACATTCATTACATAAACGATCAAACAATTTAAATGTAATAAAAATTTAATTACTGAATTAAAAATAATTACTTGAATTCATGTTTACTCAAATACCCCTTAATCTTCTACCCTGTTCAAAAATATCAAAATCGCTCTTGGCAATGGCCAAACCCATCACACAGCCTCCTTACCTCCTTCTTACAGTTCCTAAACATCACGTCCTATTCCTCCTTCCATACGCAACTTCTCCATCTTCAAAATCGAACACAAACAACCCAAACTAAACTCTGTCATTACCCCATTCTCAAGAGACTCATTACCCCATTCTCAAGCGACCGGACCTTGGTCAAGTACTCACACCCAGTCGCCTCCACCTCGCCATTGTATCCTATGCGGAAAATGCCTTCTGAACTATACTAACAAGCCCATAAAATTCCCAACTATCGAACCTTAAAATAGAACTTTCTACTTTCAATCGAACATCGATTAACCACCCCGAAACTTGACCAATTCATGCTCGAAATCGCGATCTGGTACCCTGAACAATAACATGATTGTTGTCGCACTTCATCTGATCATCCTTCACACCTCTGTCTGTCACCACGCATCTCCCGTGTCACCAGGAATACCATTGCACCACCACAAATTTGACCCTCATGCTCATGAGACAAATCGTGATCCCTAAAAGACTGATCAAATCTCGAAACTTCATTGCTACCTTCAAGAGCCGCCCATACGGATATTAAACCACCACCAATATAAAGATCCGAGCTTTTCAATCTTATTATTTCAATTCGATTCGTTTTATTGAATTTCGAAGCATCGAAGAAAATATCGGCTTTGATTTTGGTTTTGAAATAAAAATGAACGGAGAAAAAGAAATAGAGGAAATGGGGTTATATGGGTCTATCTATAGAGAAATTTATTAACAAAATATTCTTGCGAAACTTACGCCCAAAGTACATGCTTAAACAACCACATACGAGCTCCAATCACGATGAAAATTGTAATCTCGTAATAACTTAATATTTCAGACATGATGGAACTAATTTTGTCAAATTCTGAGATCATTGTAAGACTTCTTTTTAGTTTTCAACATGAATCGATAAGTGTTCAATTTGCGAACGATCACAAAATAACTCCAATTGACTCGAAATTGGATACCTTACAATAATTAACCATTACGGATTTTATAAAATTAGTTTTGTTGAAATCCATGGTCGTTTGAGAATTGACTATTCTTGAGTTCCAATTTAAATTAATATAATATAATATAATTTAAATTCAAAACAATCAACTGCTCGATAAGAAATTATTATTATCATTTATGTTGATCATGTGAATCTTTTGACAGTTTTAACTTCGAATTCAATCATTTTTTGTTTTTCGTATTACGATAATTCAATATATTCGATTATAAGTAGACAGATTCCATATAGAAATCCGTTTATATTATCAATCAAACATTTAAAACAACATTAAGTGTTCAAACTTAATCAACCAAAAATCTGGGTCGTTATTGTCGGATCTAGATTAACCCAAGAGGGGGTGAATAGGGTTTATTGGATTTTTACAAGATATTAAAAATATTACAGCACACATTCCAATAGAGAAAATTAATGTAGAATGTAAATGACACGATTTTACCTAGCTTCGGCAAACCACTGTCTACTACTACATTCCTAAGATTTCTACTAGGTATTAAATTAGATTCCCACTTACAAAATCCTGGACTGGTCTTTATACCCAAAATCAGATATATTTTTTTCGAATTACAGGCATGTAACTCGTAAACCTTTACTATAATTCCTATAGCTAGTATACCCTAGTTTTACAGAAAATCTAGAAAAATTGATGGATCAATTTACAAAGGAAAATAAAAAGTAATCTAAAACCTGCCTTGAATAAATTAAATGAATAGGAGGTCTCCTTTTACTTGCTTTGAATCTTCAATGAAATACAGACTCCCTCTTTGTTTCTTAAATGGCCTAAATAGGGTTTTGCCTTCTGTCCCAAATATGATTAAAAAAAACTTCGAGATAATCCTTGATGCTTTAATTCCTTCTTGCTCACTTGTTGTTTGATTTGGGGGTTTGACTCGCGATCGAAACCTTGTGAGTACTATGATTTTTATTTTTTATGCTCTCGAGTTTTGTTGTTTTGTTTTTGATACAGTCAATGATGAATTGATGTAGATTACATAGGGTACAGAAACCAAAAAATCACTTTGATTTTTTCTTTGTATGCTTGGTTTTGATTATTGCATGATTGTCGTGATTGATTTCCTAGAATACATGCCGTGAATATCTGATTGTTTTCTGGTAACGTTCGAAATGATTTTCATTGCTTAAAAATCCCCTGTGAATTTCTGGAAACTTGATTTGAATTCTTGTCCGAATAATGCTCTGATGAACCCTTGTATGGCTCATTTCTAGAAAAATTTCAATTTGTTTTTACGCCTAATATTTGCTCTTATGAATTCTCGGAATATTTTGAACACATGAACACATTTTTTATACTTGGAAACAATCTAAATGATTTTCGTGACTCTAGAAATAGCACATGTGAATTTTCTGGAATGCAAGAAATGTTTCTTTTGACGAAAATACATTCTTGGTCTTGCATGTGAAATACCTTATCGATTCAAAATTATGTACAGAATATTTTTCTCTAATATATTTCCTTATTTGTTTTGAACTAGTAAAGGTAATTTACTAATCAAGCCCCAACCTTGTTCATCTGTTTATACATGTGAGCTCTGTCCAGACACTATGTTGTTTAGTTGCCCATGCTGCATACGTATTTGCTTGACCTCTTTGAGATTACCCTGGTTAATTTGCTTGATGGGTCTTAACCATGTTTTACAAGCCTAAATTGTTTTTGTTTTTAGTACTCATGCATGTACTTATGCATAGCATGTGCTTTTACAGCATGTGCTTTGCTATTTGCATTTCCTTATGCACTAAGCATATACTCTTGATGTGTTTGTTCATGTGTCACTTGCCTATACATTCTTCTTTGCATTTGAATAATCATGCACATACATACACCCTATAGATTGAATTGCTACTTTGACATGCTGTTTTTGTTTTATGCACCCATATGCTTTTGTAACTACTGTTTGCTTTGTTCATTGCTCCATAAAAGTTGTAGATCTTTGAAACTTTGACTTGCCTTGTGCATATTACTCTTCACTGATATGAGTTGATTTTGTGGCATGTTGTTTCATGTAATTTGAAATTGAACCTATGCACTTGTGTAACCATATCTGAACCAGTTTGACTTTGCTTTAGCACTTGTGTGTTGAACATGTTGTACAACAGCCTTGTACATGTTCATGCTGTTGTGTTGTCTATGAAAATTATTTTTGGAAACTGTCTTGGCTCATTTGTATATACATCTGAATTCATGCCACGTCTTTGTGCATGCAATTCTCTTAGCTTGTTCATGACTGTTGGTTCATTTTAAAAGATACTGGCCACTTCATTGTAGCTTGAGTTGTTCACATGAATCTGGTTCTTGCTGCCATATCGAGCTCCATTTGTGTGTGTGTGTGTGTGTGTATATACATACAAAACATGTATTTATATGTATGTGTCTTTCCCTTGTTCCATACTGCATGCATGTGTACTTGGCTTTCTTGCTCTGCATGTGTTATGTTGAAACTTGAAAATGACCAATTATATTATTATGCTGAAGCACTGGCTTGATTCTTTCTGATTTGTTTCACACTTGAATATATCTACACTTACATGTGCATGCCTCTGAGATGACCAGACTTGTAGCTGTGCATATTTGTTGTGTCGTATATAACAATTCTATGATTTTTGTTTGATGATAACAAGCATATATATTATTATAAATGTATTGGTAATTGTACTATTCTACTACATCACGTATATAAAAAAATATTAAATTCTTGTGCAGTATTTCATTTAAATATAATATTTCATTTCAACATTTGAATAGTACAGATCCATAACTCCACTATTTATACATCTCAGTAATACAATACTTTTAAGTTTCATTTCTTACATTAGTTCCTCACTACAAACTCTCAGTTTCACTTAATTGTAAAAATACATTCATTGACACATGCACTGATACACTTATCTTCAGCTTGCTTATTTGTTAGTCCAGTCATCTTCTTACCTATCACAAAAATACACATGGTAAACTGAAACAGAATAGTACTAAATTCTGGCAGATATGATTTTATTTTAAAATTTATTTACCTCAGAATTTTTGGTGTGTTTCTCATCACTTTTCATGACATGGTCTGATGTGTATATAAATCCATCTGTGTCTAGAAAGCTTGTGATATTCACAGTGATTCACTGTAAATACCACAAGGAAGTCAATTCCTCTAGTGCTCACATATATATAAACTGCACATGCACGATACATGTGTACACATACATGCATATGTGTATACACATATATTTTGTGCAGGGCAATATGGTCAAACATCGTGAGTGCAAATAAACCAAGAATTTCAACACAAGTGACAATGCACATATGAAGCTACCCGTATATACAAACATATATATATACACACACACATATATGCATATACGCAACATAGGTCAAGATGACAATGCAGCATAGTGAACACAAGGAACATGCACAAGTTCGAGCCTGTATGAACACACTCAACTCAGAAAGCTCAAACAAAACAGGGGAACAAATGAAATCCAGATCAGAAGCCATAAGAACAAACAATTATACAAGCAACAAAGGTTTGCAAAGCCTTAAGACATACACACTGCAACATACCTGGGCAACTGGTCAGTTTTAATATTCAGTTTCAAACGACACAAACCACATGCATGTGAAGCACAGACTAGTGAAAACTATGTACACAAGTTTGTGTACAAAATACGATTGTATGCAATAAATGGTGAATCTTAAAAATGACCGGTGGCTCGTAAACAAGCCGAGGAGCCAAGATGTACATTGGTCAGTGGACCACAAGTGTTTGGTGCAATAATTAAAAAGCAAATATGGACACAACACATTTTATAGTATGGCCGAACGAATATACATGTGTCACAAACTCAAGCATGGTTGCATGCCAGGTTTCATGAGTGGTCATAAGTAAACAAATTAGCACAAGCTCGAACACATATACAAATGCCATTGAACACATTCAAGAGGTCCAGCATATACAAGATTGGTGAAAGCATCCAAACTATTCTGCACAAATATGAATGCACATTAATAACTTAGCACCATAAACAAATGAAGCCAAGCAAATATGTATAGGGTGAACAACTCAATATGCAAGGCATATGTCAAACCAAATCAAACTCATCAACAATGCTTAGGTGAAGTACTGCATATGAGATGATGTCCAAACCAATATGAACAAGCCTAGGCATTCAAGTCAGAAGCAAGACAATGGTGCATATATATATATATATATATATATATATATGTATATGTGTGTGTGTGTGTGTGTGTGTGGAATCAAGCCATGTACACAACAATGAAAAATGATGCAACGTGAACAAGTCAAGTCTGTAGCCAAATGGTACATGTAACTCAAGTAAATAGATCAGTGATGACAAAACTGAGGTGATATATACATATATACACGCACACATAACTGCGTGTATATATACATACATACACATTCTACATATATATACAGTCATGGTCGTGGCATATGAAAAATAATGCATTGCACAGTTTTGAGAACAATGTGCGAATTGTTTTTAAACTCATGCAAGTTCAAAACAGGAAGGCTTATGATGTACAATTTTTGGCAGAGAAAATTTTGGTAGGTTGATATTTCACGTGATGCCAAATCATTTCTCCAGAAACAAACAATGTAGGTATAAAGCAAGTGTTTCCTGATATCAATTGTTCAAACTAGGCAAGAACATTTTCAAATTGTTTCCAGAAATTTCAAGGGGCCACAAAATCAATTCAGTTTTTCTAGAAATTCATGTTCTTAAGATGTTCAAGAAATCACTCAAGGACCAAGGATTTTTTTCCATAAATCACAGTTCTGTTATTGGCAAGAACAATTTCATTCAATTTCAGAGTTTCCAGAAATACACACAAGCATGTGTTAAATTCCAGAAAATTATTTTTAAATAGAAATCACGTTTTTAAAACATACCATGAATTCACATTTGCACAAATTTCGAGCAAGAAAATTTCACAAACTATTTCCAGAAATCCGTTCAAGATTCAATCCAAATAAAGGCAACAATCATGCAAGCACTTAGACCTAAGTCATTTTGTGAAATCAGAGTTTAGGGTTAAAAGACTTATTTAAACACCTACTTCATTACTAGCAATCCCGTTGAAACAGAAAAAAACCTAGAAAATACAAAAGCAAAAGAAAATCTTGAGAACTCACTCGTGTTTCGACAGTAAACCATAACCAAATCCATCGATCAAGAGAACAGATAGAACTAGAGCCAAATCGAAGAACAAAATTGAGTTCTCAGAAATCGATTTGATTTAGGAAGGGAATAACCCTAATTTCTGTTTGGCCGACATTTTTGTTGAAGCAAAAGGCAACACAAAGAAATTGAAAGGGCCAGCCTTGTTTACTTTAGAAAAAGGGCTTTTCTATTTTGTTTATCTTATTTTATTTGGAGTTTTTACATTTGTTGTAAAATGATTCTATTTATTTTCTAGTTTTTCGTTAAAAAATAGAGATTTCTAGTTATAAGGTTATAGCTTGGGTTTACGAGTTATAGATCTGTAATTAAGAAAAATTGATTTTGGGGTTACAATCAATACAAGGTTTTGAACGTAGGATTGGAACAGTTGTGAGCGGGTGTGGCGAGTTTACAGTGATTTTGGAAGCATGGAGATTTTTTTAATTCTAGTTATAAAAACCTTAGGGAATGCAGCAGTAGGCAGGTTTTGCCGAAGCTAGGTAAAATTTGTTTTATTTAGTCTCTGCATTTATTTTCTCTATTACAATATGTACTGTGATAATTTTAATATCTCGTAAATCTCTAATAAACCCTATTCACTCCCCTCTAAGGTTAATCTAGATCCAACAAGTGGTATCAAAACCTAGTAATTTCATTAACTCTAAAGTCATGATATCTAGTTGTCAATCCAGTGAGAGTCAGTCTAGTCGTATTCCAACTATTTTTGATGGTACAAATTTTTTAAATTTAAAATCAGTAATAAAGTCTTGTTTAAAATATGTTAATATTAAATATTGGGATATTGTATTCAATGGATATGATTAGGTAGATAAGGAATGGTATTGGGTCTAATTCTTATATAAAACATATTTAAATACTTATATTGATGATGATTAGTATAATCTTATCTCCCACTGTTTAATTGCGCAGGAAATCTGACAAACTCTCAATACACTGTATGGAAGAAAAGATAACTGCTAAAAGAACCCAGAAGGTCAACTCAGATTCAGAAATATGTCTGAAAGGAGAAAGGGAAGAAAATTCAGATAAATCAAACGACGGAGACTCAACAGGCGATGAGATAGGGAATTTCTCATATGAAGATTTAGTTTATATGTGTACTGATTTAACTAAATCTATTGATAAACTCCAACTAAAAAATAAATCCCTAAAATCTAAGAAACTTGAGTTGGTCAACAAAAGTAATGTTGTGGAATCAAAACTTAAAAATGTCAGGAAATTTGAAAATTCTAATTGCAAAAATTGTTTGAAATTAAATATTGATCTCGTTCATCTCAATAAAAATATTCAAAAGCTTGGAGAGGAAATTCTAATTTTAAAAGATAAAGAGATTGAGCTATAAAGTACAAGTAATCTTTTGCAAAAGGAATTTGAAAATTTAACACTATCAAAAATTCCAAACATGAAATTGTTGATGAACAAAATTTGTTTAAAACAGATTTGATTTTGAAAGAGGTTGAAAAAGAAGTTGTGAAATTCAAAGATTTTGAAAATCTTGAATTTGAGAAGAAAAAACATTTTGAATTTGAAATCTCTAAGTCGCAAGCAAAAATTAAATTACTTAAAAAAGAAAATTTGATTTTGAAATAATATGATGCTGAATGGAAGATCACTAATATTCATTTTTCAGATTTAATAATAAGAAATGGTGATCTTAAATCCAAACTTCAACCACTTGAATCAACTTGGGATAAATTTTCTAATGGGGAAAAATCATTGAGTATTTGTTACAAAACCAAGTTTTTATTGGAAATAAATGTGATATTGATTTAGGAAAATAAAGTTTTTGAAAACCAGAATTCAAATGATTTTAAAAATCCCTCAAATAGCTTTGAAAAGGATCGATTTGAAATTTAGAACTCTAATAATTTCAAAGGATTTTTAAATCATAATCCAGATGAAAATTTGTTTAATAAAAGTCCATTTAAACAAGCGACCCCAAAAGGAAATAAAACAAGTTTGTTTAAATTTAAACAGATTTGGGTTCCTAAAGGTACAAAGGTAAATTCAAATAGATTATTGTACAAACAAGTTTGGGTACCAAAACGTGTAAATGAAACTGCGAGTGGTAAAAGAATTTTTGTTAGACTACTCAATCCTATAAATTCTTAAGTACTAGAGGTTAGATGAGGAACAACCTTCTAGAAGAATCAATAATTGTTCCATATTTGAATTGAAGCTATATGATATTCATTTCTTAGCCAAGTTTGTTGAGTTAGAGATTCATTGGCTCATATCAAAATTAGGTATAATCTCTAGACTCACATTTGTTTGTATATATTCTCTATTTATATTTATTATTTCTTCTTCTACCCCTTCTATTGTTTTTTTTATTGATTTTGGTTATTTGCTTTGTCACTGCCATATTTTTTTCTTGAGGTTCCCAACTTCAAATTGAAAAATTCTTGTTTTTCTGGAAATACGCTTCATTTTGTATAAAAGTAACACGCTTTAATGATTTCTAGATCTTGAATTCAAAATTGTAAATGTCTGCAGTTATTTTGATGTTCATTTTCTTTGCTGGTTTCTATATTCCAAACAGTGCTGAAGCTTTCTTATCATATCTTGGACATTATTAATTTGAATTCAATATTTTTTTGAAGATCTAAAAAATTAATGAGATTTTGCACATCTCCGCTATTTTGAGTTTCTTCTAATTCATTTTGGAAAAGCTTAAAAAATTATACTCATTATAGCAAATTACTTTTTTTTCAGTTGTGATAATTTTATTGGCTTTTGGATTGGCTTGGATAATCCTGAATTAAAAAACATTTGGCTTGATTGTTGTGAGTAGAAGATCATTTTGAATCAATCATTGTATTACATTTTGAAATTCATTTTTATTCATGATCATTTGGGTTGGATATTTGATTTGTTTGAAATCATTTGAAATTGTTGATCCCATGAATCCCAACACATCTAGAATTTAAAATTAATAATCTCGTGTGATTGATTCATTGAATCCTAAAATTTACACATCTATTCAAGTGATTTCAAATAAACTGTTTTTTATCTAGGATCATGAATCATCACTTGTGCTTGTTAGAAATAACTCTAAAAAATTCTCTTGTGCATCTCTGATCTGAAATTGTTCTACTGTTTTGATAAAAGGAATCGTTTAGATAATGTTTTGATGACTGCTTGTTTTGGTATAATAGATTGCTCCTTTGATAAGATGGAACTAAATTGTTTATTTTGACTGCTTGGACTTGGTGATTGGATATTGTTGTCTGAGATACCTTTGTTAGCCACTAGGGTGATATTAAAATCCTCTTTAATCGAGATAACAAGTCGTATCAGTCTTAGGTGTCTTATATTTTTCTCATTCAACTGCTTGATTTTTTTTAACTGATTTTTCAAATTGTACTGATCTTTCATTTGTCTCTTGTAATTGATTTTCAGTTTTAAAATCATTTATTGAATATTTGTTCAGAAACTGAAATCAATAACCAAATTGAACTGTATTTAGAATTCATCAAAATTATTATCAATTTTTGAAATTGTAAAGAGTTGTGACTACTGTAACGACCCGTGTTTTTGGCCGTCAAATATTTAATTTAATTTATTTATTTTAAATATGACATTTGGAATATTAATGGAATTCAATATTTAATTCGATAATAAAACGAAGCTGAACGTTAATTTTATTTATAATTATAAATCGAGCTTTAAAATGGCGTGCAGTTCGTAATTTGAGTTTTGAAATTCAACTGAGAATACAGGATTCGATTTATGTCGGATTTCTGTGAAACAAGAAACGCTGAAATCGTATTGATGATAATTTTCATATGAAAGAGAAAAATCCAAATTTCGTGTTATAGATTGTAAGTTATGGCCAAATCAAATTTTGGAAAAAACGCTGTGGAAATCGTTATCGACCGTTAAAATAGCCATTTTGCAAACGGACTCAGTTTTCAACGAAATCAGTTTCATTAGAACCGTATCGTTAAATTATTGTCAGAAAGTCAAATTGCGCGAAAAACCGATATCGTATGTGGTCACGGTAGCTGAAAACGCCCGTTCAAACCTCTATAGCGCGTATTCAAATAAACAAAGGGATATTCGAGTATAACTAGAGCAGACGATCGAGTTAGGCCGCGAAACAAGTTCCGTTGAGTTCGTAGCGTCGATTATAGTCAGGATAGCTATATAGTTTGTTATTTTTAGAGATCGAGAAATTTAGCGTTAAAAAGGGTAGGGCGGTTCGGGGTAAAAACAGCCTATCGGGCAAACAGTCTCAGAATGCGACGAAATTAGTGACGTTGGGTTCGTATCGAAAAGTTATTGTCGATGTTCGCAGTTTCAAGTTGATTCGATTTATCTGGTGATTGTGGTAAATTGAAATGCGTGTTTATTTCTGGTTTCATAAAGGAAATTTTTTCATACGACCTCGGATTGCGATGAAACCTGTCCCATTGAGTCCGGAATATCGTTTTACATCAAGAAAAGCTTTTTTTATCAGTAAACAGAAAGCGTCTGTAGTGGTTTTTGTCAATTACTTCGTGACGAAGTTTCAGATAATTATAATTTATTAAACCTTATGCCTATATATACCCAACTAGTTCTGTCAAAACCCTTGTTTTTCTTTCAGCTTGGTCAACTAAGTCTTCCGCCGCCACAACCCTAAAAGAAACGAACGCCTTATATCCTCCGATTCTCTCTTCCTTAAAAACTCCAGAATCTTTCAATGAATCTGAAAACTTTTAATACAATAACGTTCAGCTTCGAAGGGGCTTTCATCTGAACGGTGATGATGAGCTAGTGTTTGTCGAGGAGGGCGAAATCCTATCCGAAAGCAGCGATGGTGGTGAGCCATTTACTGACGGATGGCATAGCCTGGTTGCACCGGACCTGGGTGCGAAGGTGAGGGAGCGAGAGGCGGGGCGTCCGGTGTTGACTGATTGGACCCCGGTGGACTGAAAGTTGCGCGATTGGTGAGGTTGCCGGTCGAGAGACAGTTGAACGCGGGTATGAACAGTACAAGTGGATGGCATAAACAAGGGGGTCTGCCTTGAGCGAACAGGAACAAAGCAAAGTCGGCTTGTTTAAATGATTATCAAAGGCGCAGGAGGCTGCATATTTGGTTGGGGAGCGCGTGTTGTTTGTGGAGCCTGGAACATAGATTGTTTGGAATTAAAGTCAGCTTGACCGATAATGGTGAACATGCAGATTTCAAAGTGAAGCAGCCTGGTATCAACGGTGAAGAGATCGGCCTTTATATTTTAACCTAATTAAGTTAATTTATATAAACCATGTATTGATGAATGGTTAAATCCGACGCAGGAAATTGGTTAAAGATGGCAGAGCGTGGTCTCCCATGGCTCAAACGAGAATATGATGTACAGGAATAAAGTCGGCCTCTTAATTAGGGTATAGCCGTGAACAAAGTTAAAGGGTCCAATCTGTTTAAACTGTGATGAGTTTATAGTGAGGTGATTAACGGAATTTTGGGTTGCAGAACGAACATAAAAGAGGAAACGAAAAGGATAAAGGAGAGTAGGTGATTAAGAAGTCAATCTTCAATATCCTTTAACAACGTAATCTATATTTATGAATTGATTTATTTAAACTAATATGTTATCCATAATTAATCTAATTATTAAATCAATGTAACTAATGCAGATGGATTAGTAACGAAGGTAGTGAGATTTGGTCATCATCGTTTTGGGATTCTGTGAGAAAGAGGGAACAAGCGGATGTTTATAAGAAACAAGGACATAGTGCTGATCGGTCTAAATCCGTCTAATACAGTAATTAGTTTTAAATTAAATAATTAAGAAAATATCGTTCTAATTAAACTATATGAACTTCTAAATATTATACTTCCTGCATATATGATCAGAATGGAACACAACCAGCGATGCGGGGACTGTATGAATGAGATCTACATGCTAGAACAGAAACGGACGCAGTAGAATGCAGCTGGAGATCCCAGTTAAATTAAACGCGAGTTTAATTTAATCAAATCAGTTGTTATTATAACAACGCAACTCAAGGTGAGTTAAACTCACTCAGTTACCCTTTTTATATTTTATATAAATTGGGGTTTTTTTTTTATTTTGTGTGCTCTGCTTGCCAATGGTTGACTGTTTTGATAATTATCTATTTATCTGTTGATTTAACCGATGAAATTAAACTGTGTTTAATTTCAGTGAAATACCAAATCGTTATGTTAATGATTGGATCCAACAGAGGTAACTCACCCTGTTGGTCACGTTTATTTATAAACGTGTTTAATTGTTTGCAGTGTTCGGTTATGTAGTTGATGTTAAATGGTTGTTATTTATTATCAGTTAAATGTGATTGGTTTGATGGTTGTTTTAAACCAGTGGGCGGTGTTGGTTAAGTATTTGGCAGAGCATGGCCTTTAAAACCAATTGGGTTATAAATAGTGATTCACCGTCAAGTGAATCGATAGAGTTGAGGTTATAAAAATTTATGTTATAGCCAAAGTTAGATTTTGAATTATACTATTTTGAATAAAAGTTATTTAAGAGAATTAAATAAATATTTTATTTAATTAAGACTTTGATTTATTATTAATTGGTTTTATAAAGTAAATTCTGATGTAAATCAGCTTTACAAATACAGGGTAAGAAATAAATCGCATAGTTAAACTTGGATAATTGTTTTTATTAAGAAAAAAATTAATGGAATTATTTGAATTAATTATATTTTTAATTAATTTAAAGTGAAAATCAATTGGAATCAGTTAGGGGAATAACCGAGTTTTGAGTTAATTTAACCGACCGTTTTGAATTGGATTTTATTATCAAATTAATGTGTTTTGATTAAAATAGTTAAATAAGATTGTTTAAATTTAAATAAGGGTTACTTAAGTATTTGGGTCAGGTCAAAGGAAATAAGATAAAAGGGGTTATAATAAATCAGGATTATATAAATGGGATTTGAAGTGTAAAAGCGTTAATACTAAATTAACGTTACTAGTAAATGGGATCAAGTGAAAATGAGGAAGTGAAATAAGGTTTCCAAAGTGGAAAGGGTCGAACAGAATTGAAAGGGGTTTGGTAAAAGTGAAAAAGGGGTAAAGAGGTGGGTTAAAGCGTGTATAACAAAATCCAAGCTATGATGGAAATTGTTGTGAGATTTGAAATAATAGTTTGATTACAGCTGATATTTATCTGAGAATAAGAACGTTGTTTGATCAAGGTCTGAGAGGTAATTAAAATACCCCAACTTGAACAACATCGGGATTATCTGAAGATAGTATTAGTTGGTAATCGTAAGAGACGTTAGCAAATATGTTTTGAAAATCTAAATAGTAATTTAAGCGCTGTTGTTATAATATATGTGTTGTAAATCTAATAGTGACTATAGCGTTGTTGTTATAGTAAATGTTTTGTAAACCTATACAGCGATTATAGCGCTGTTGTTTTGAAAATCTAAATAGTAATTATAACGCTATGGTTATGACATGCGTGCTATAAAATCTAAACAGCATTATAACATATGTGCTATAAATTCCCTTATTAAAACTAATGGATTTCCCGATTTAAACAATAAAGGATGGTGTGACAAGTATGTTGAAAAGGGAATTTAGTGGAAATTATATATAGTTATAAGTTATTTTACCAAGTATTATAAAGTAATAGTTCTGAGGACATTACTATATAAGAATGTAGTTACTCGAGCTAGAGTTAAGCAAACATAGTATTCAAGGTAAGTTGCCATTGCGTACGACTGCTAGCGTAATTCGCAGGGCTGCAGATAGCCTACGGCGGTCGGATGTTTCCTGAGGGAATCAGGCGTAACCATTATGATCGCTGTGATCTAGAGTCAAGTGAATGGTGTTAAGTCGAATATTAGTTAATCGATAGGAGTTAATTAAGTCGAATTGGTCAATTAGAATTAACCGGTTAAAGTTAATTAATTAGAGTTAATCGATTAGAGTTAAATCGAATTAGAGTTATTCAAATATCGTATTTTTAAATATTAACAGAGTTAGAAGTTTTGATTTAACAAAGTAAATCAAGTGTTAAAAGGCCAGGTGATGCTGAATACTTAACCAGTGAACTCATTGGAGTTTCATGATTGAAACACTGTATATTTTGATAGTTAAAACACCGACTATCAAATTTATCCAATACGATTGTTGGTATGGAAAGACCGGGATCGAATTTATATTCGAAAACCATTCCGACCAACAAATACCTGAAGATATCAAAAGATGGTCGAGATGGAGCATTGAAGACCGTGGATTTTCATAAACGGAAGAACCACTAATATTCTCTGCCTGGCAAGCAGAGATGAGCTGTGATTCTGTCGTAGTTGGAATCTACGGGTTGCAAGGACTTCTCGCTACTGATCCATGGGGTGATTCCTATATTGGATGCAGTAGGAGAGTGCCTTCGGTTCATCCTGTTCCTGGATGACGTATATGGACGAATGTCTGACAGAGTATTTCCAAAGGATCACGTATGTTGATTTCTTCAAACGTGCTATGGTTGTTGGCGGAGAATTGCCGCTCTCTTAGCTTCCAGCTAGAGTATTTTTGTGGATATCAATTAGTGATATCTGATGGATTTGACGATGTGGCATTCAAAGTAAATGGCGACCAGATGTCAAGAGTTAATTCTGGCCTTAAGCCTCATCAACCGGGAAATGACAAAAATCGGGCAGGCAGCATGGCTTTGTGGGTCGCTCCCATTAGGGTGTATAATCACCTATCTAGAGGAAATCCTATTTTCTTCTTAAATCTATGTTTCGATGCTGTCCCTTTTTGGGAGACGGTTGCTGATCCCAACCGTCGGTGATATACATTCGATATACTCAAGCGAAATGAGTGGTCGGTCATGTGAGGGCCGGGTTGCAAGACGTTCTTGTTGAACCCAGTGTATTCGTCTCTAGAGATACACTATCGGCAGGTGGTCCCATACCTGGTCATAGTTGGAATCCAATCTCCAATAAGCGCCCGCGGTTTTCGTTTGTATACTATATATGTAGAGCGTGAGATGCAAACGTTCTACTATATTTCTATTTACTTGTATTTAGACATTATTATAATATCAGACAAGATATTGGTTTCAAAAATGTTTTGGGTTATCGTAAGGTAAAAACCGTCCGTGTTTATGTGTGGATTTGGTCTTACGATTATCCTTTCCATTTGAAAAGATTTTGAACTTTAAAATCACGATTGGATGATTTACCCTTAATACTGTGCGAGTTTATCTCACTCTGGTTCACCAGACTGACCCGGTGTTTTGTAAATGCTCGGGTTAGCCCGGAGTGTACAGGTTCAGGTTATCAAATGCTGTGAAGTCCAGAGACGAGCTGGAGACGTTCAGACGTATGATATTATATAGCTACTATTCCGATGTGTGCTGTATATGGGAACAGGTTATTATAACTGTCCCACTGTGTGATGTACTCTGATATTGTGAGTATCTTTGAAGCTCTCAATAAAGATTTATTTCTGTATTATATTTTGTTCCGCTGCGATGTGAGACTCTGTGTTGTTTCTTCTTCTTCTTCTATTCTATTATTTCTTTCTTTCTTATCTCACCCTCTAACTTCTTTCTATTAATGGTCTGGAATGTTCGATGTCTGAATGATCAACACGGTAGTTTGATGTTGATTTTCGGAGTCGAAAATCCCAGTTCGTTACAACTACAGTATTTTTCACATCCAGAGGAAATTTCTTTTAAAATTTACATGATGATTGAACAGTTTTTATAATATCCTTGAATTGGGACTTATTTCGTAAGCATCTTCTCTTTCTATCATCATTCTGCCATTCATCATGATTTTATATTAATGTGGATAGTTTATTTTTTAATCTTCTTAAACTTACGGTTTCAAAAATTGTGACCGAAATGTGGTTGTATTATTTTTCAGAAATAGAGAAAATTGAAAATTTTCATGAATCCTAATACAATTGAACATATTTCATAATATCATTAATTTAGAAATTTATTTCACAACCATTTATGCACATACCATATTTCTATCATCCGTTTTGGTTTTATATTCTAAGGAGATTATTTAAAAGAAAAAAATGATAAATATAATATACATAAGTGTTTCTCTAACCTCGTTTAAAAATCCAAGATCTAGTCATGCATGGTTAAGAGAATACTTATAATTTAAGTTGCAACTGACCTTATTCAAAAATCTAGGATCTGGTTATGCATAGTCAGTGTGCTCTTAAATGAAAAGAAAAAGAAAATAATTTGATATAATTAAAGATATATATGAAATTCTCCTTAGTGTGTAAAAATCATCCTATCAATCCATTTTCTAACTTGTGAAATATGTTATTATTTTATGATATATTATGATTTGTTGATCGATAGCTATTGGGATTTGAGACTATTTGATTGCATCGCTTAAATTGAATTTATAATTTTAGTCCAAATCCATCATGGTTTTGTGCTCATTTTCTAAAAAAAAATATGAAAATAATTGAAAATCACATGTGTAACGACCTAATTTTTCCGTACACTTTAAGCCAACATCTAATAACCCATGTCAACTCAAATTGCACAGAAAAGTAGATAGTTAGGAGAAAGAAACTAGAGGGTGAGAAAAGAAAGAAATATTTGAATAGAGGAAGAAGAACCAACACAACACAGAGTCTCACATCGCAGCAAGATAAAATGTATAATATAGAAATGAATCTTTTTGAGAGATTGAAGTAAAATTTATAATCATCAGGGTAAATTAATGCATCTGGATAGTTATAACAATCTTCCTTCATGTACAATCACATAGCGGAATAATACTATATAATATCATACGTTTGAACTCTTCCAGCTCGTCTCTTCACAACATCCGATAACCTGAACCTGTAAAACTCAGTATAACCCAAGCAATACAAACGCTGGATCAGTCTGGTGAACCAGAGTGAGAAACCCACTAAATTTATAAGCAACATCCAACTTTATTTTAAAGTTAACAAATCTTTTCTGAAAGTAAAGGATAATCGTAAGACTGATCCACACATAAATACGGATGATTTTTACCTTACGATAACCCAAAACATTTTGAAATCATATCTTATTCTGATATTATAATAGTTCTAAATACAAATAGATAACAATCTCGTGGAACGCTTGCATCTCACGCTCTACATACATAGTATACAATCAAAACCACAGGCGCTTATTAGAGAATGGATTTCCAGCTGGAAAGGTATGGGACCGCCTTTTGACAGTGAATCTCAAGAGAGGAATACACCGGGTTCAACAAGAACATCTTACAACCCAAGCTAAGCATGATCGGCCATTCACTTCGCTTGAATGTTCCGAATGTATTGTCACCTTACGGCTTTTTTTGGGGACCACCATAGTTCCCGAGAGATACAGATATGAAAAGAAGTAACAAATATGAATATTCTTTAAATGGTGACAATACACCCCAATTGGGAGCAACCCACTTGGCCATGCGACTTACCCAGTTTTTGTCATTTCCCGGTTGATGAGGCTTGCGGTTTTATAATCTTTTCAGAACATCTGGCCGGAAAATCACTAATTGGCGTCCACAAAAATACTCTAGCTGTTAAGCGAAGAGAATGGCCATTCTCCGCCACCAACTATGGTACGTTTGAAGAAATCAACGTACGCGATCCCTTTGGGAATACTCTGTCAGATATCCATCTATACATGTCATCCAGGAAAAGGATGAACCGAAAGCACCCTCCTACTACATCCCACGTACCACCCTATGGATCAGTAGTAAGTAACCATTGCACTTTGAAGATTTCTATCATGAAAGAATCACCGCTGAAATATCTCTGGGAGCTAACTAGAGAAATTCAACAAGTAGTTCTTTCGCTCTTGAAGATCAATGGTATTCAATGCTCCATCTTTAATCATCATATAAGAGGCAGGCTCGATGACACCGTAAATTGTTGTGAAGAGTAGAGAGCCTGGCCAAATATGGATCACGTATAAACCAATAGAAAACTCCTACATTTTGCAAGTGCCATACGTCTTTTAATACTCAACTCATTGTACTATTTAAGAGAAATTCTGCAAAGAACGACAATATAGGCATATAATTGCAATCTATAATTCTGTATAATTTGAGGATATTGTATTATACTGCACATAAACATTATCTTCATCATAAAAGACGAGCATAGGTAAAGTCTGAAAATCATGAGATATACTCACCTTTTCTTGATGAAAGAACAAATGGCCATTCGCTGGTGGAGATGCCTCGAACGTGTTAAGTGAAGGAGGCA
Organism: Allium sativum; assembly: GCA_030737875.1. Classification (NCBI taxonomy): domain Eukaryota; kingdom Viridiplantae; phylum Streptophyta; class Magnoliopsida; order Asparagales; family Amaryllidaceae; genus Allium; species Allium sativum. Next base: position 667,487,664 of record CM060924.1, read on the forward strand.
GAAGCTTCAAGCGTGAGATGTTTAATTACAAAGGCGATAAAGCAATGCCCAGTATAGTCATAAATGAGGATTCCAATTGTTCGTCATCATAAAAACTAAACGGCCTTAGATGTAACATACAATATAACATACATGATACCATTTGTATGGACATGCAGTTTTAACTACAGTTGCGGACTTAGCCTATTATGATCAATACTTTCTTTTATTTTGTTTCATCTTAGCTTATTCATAAACTATTAATAACAATGCACAGTTACTGCATCCACACACAAAGATAATCCAACATATTCACCAAAGATTAAGAGTTTGAGTCAGTAGCATGATTCGATACGCAAGTTGTGTGAAAAGATAATCCAACACACAAAGATAATATTCGCCTAAGCTATGAATTTCAAAATTCTTAAAAAACTAAGTTGTGAATCGAACTTACAGAGAAATCATCACAGTTATAGATTATGGAGTAAGAAATTGTCGGAATCCTTATTTCCGGACTTGTAGCCCTGAAGAATTCGAAATCAGTGCTTAGCCAAAAATCTCCCTGTTTCATTTTATCTGCCATAAAAAAATATTCGATAAATCTAGACTAGTCAATGAATAAATTCAAATCAACTAAAAAGAAAGTGAAGTAAAAAAAAAAATCATACCTAAAAGCATCAACATAAATTTAACATCATCCGCATCCATAACAAAACCATCACCTCTAAACATCGATCGGGCAACATAAAATAATCTCTGGATCTTGTTTCAAATATGAGGTGGTGGCTTCGGAGGCTGCAATTATCACGGGAGCGATTTGGTTTGGACTGTGTATTTGATTGATGAAGAAGCGGTAGTTACAATTTAGATGATGAGGAGGCAATTCGATTTTTGGTTGTTGGTGATTCGATTTGATGGGGAGGTGATTTGGAGAAGGGCGAAGGGAGCCATTTTGGTTGATTTAGGGAAAGTGATTTGAGGTTGAAGTGACAAATGAAGGGGAAATGTAAGGACCCACAAATCCATACCATTTGAGTCGACCGAATACAAATCACACCCAACAACGAAAATACGAATCGTTAATAGAAAGAAGTTAGAGGATGAGAAATAGGAAGATAGAAAATTAGAATAAAAGAAAATAGATAGAAGATAGAACTGAACAACTACATAGAATCTGTAACGACCCGCCTTTTTTGCCCGATTCTCGCCAGTAATTAAACCGACTCAAATCGTTCATAAAGACGAATTGTTATGGGTACTTACATACATTGAACAAAACAACAGAACTTTTCATTGAATAATTCAATATTACATCAGAGTTACATGAATATCAGAGTTACACGTAAATATACACAGCGGAAGAAATAAAACTCTCAGTGGAATAACATTATCTGATACAGCGGAAGCTCCAACTCTAGCGTGAACTCTAACTCCGGAAGCGTTCTGAATCTTCTCCAACGATCCATAACTGCAAAACTAAACACTAGCTGCCCGTGTGGAAATTAGTGGGCACCCAGAGTTTAGGAAGGAACAATAAACTCCAGGTCAGTCGTGGGACTGATGTGAGAACTCAAAACAGTTATCATTCGGGTTTCATTTTAAAGTTGGGTAATTCAGCGGACCACGCCGCTAATGCGGAACGGGTTTTACTCCATATGAATTCCCGTGCATAGAAATACGCAATGACTTTCGAAAAATGAAGCTATCATAAGCTCGTCCCATATCACACAATGCAAGCGCACACCAGATGGGCGAGTTTTGTCTTATGATAACCAAACATGATTTCATACGTGAAAATCCTCTTTAATATTATCATATAGTGTGGAAAATAAATTCGCAATTAAATGTATTAACCCTAGACGGCATGAGTGTCCCATACCACTATGTCGCCATATATAAATACAATCAAAATCGCATGGCTCGTATTGGAGATTTGGATTTCCAACTTGATGATTCCTGGCACGAAAGATCAATCAAGGACTTGAGCGAAGTGTAACACAACAATCGCCAGGGCAGTATCTACGGTTTTCGACCAGACGCGGCCCCCCGAACATACCCCATCCCCAGTTCACAAGTGGTTTCCCACTGCTGCAGCACCCATCATCAAATCATATATATATACAGACCAAACCGCCAGTTTCTCATCATCCGATGTGTGAGGTTTGTCGATGTCACGTCAAACACAAAGCTACGCTTCGATAAGCCATGCTTTGATCATCATTAGCTCATATCATACTTGGGTATGCCACATCGTTAATATCTCCACATATCACTAATTCGAATTAATACATATTCTCTAAGAACGTAACTTAGAGACGGAGATATTCAATTGCCATAAATCATATATATATTCACACGAATCAGTGCTACGTGGTCAATTACAAATGTCAGACACACCATCCATACAAGTCTGTTCTGGGTCTGAACGGAACACAATCCGAAAATTTCCAAATATACTCAGATCTCCTGCCACCCTCGTATCGGGTGTACGACCCGATCCGAGATGTCAGCAATCGATCCAAATAATCTGGATATTTCCGGTCTTCATTTATCGATTCCAAATCTTGAATTGCTTCATAACGTCGTAATATTACTTGGAATGGTTTTCGGACCTATATCTGATCCCGGACTTTCCAAGTAACAACGTATCTTAAACAATAGTTACAAATCACACGGGTTTCCCAATTCAAATCTCCCTTCCAAACATTTCCAATTTACTTTGAATTTAATGTTGGATTAAATTCCCCGGAAACCCATTATCCTTAACCCCTTTCAAATTCAACGTTTGTTTCCAAACTTCATTTTCAAAACAACTTAATTAATTTGTCGACATTTGAATAACCAAATCTTTATTTGGATTTTAGATTTCCATTTAAATACCTATGTTTCATATATCAGTTCATATAGAATCAATCGACTTATACTCGATATTGATTCACAAACTCAGGCAACACGATCAGAATAAGGATAAGAATATGTTAGTATTTCTGATCGTATTTGTCTGTTCCTATAAATCCATATCGAATATCAGGCGACCAATTTTATTCAAAACTCATCTCAATTCCATATCATACGGAAAAATCAAATCCTTTCCCTAATAATTCATGTTTGAAGTCCTCAAATTCAAATGATTTCAAATAACGTTAAAGCGTTACTGAAAGCGTTGGGAAAAGGTTATTAAGTCAAATAAATCCAAATCATTCTAAATTCAAATTTAAACCATAAATCACCTTTAAATAATATAATATAAATTCATTCTATTCGATTTTCATTGCGGTCGGCGAACGGCATGTACGGCGACCTTTTCAGATTTAAATTTAAACCTAACTAGAAAATCCTACGATGGAATTTGAAAATTCCTCTTTTATACGAAACCCATTATTATTATAAATCCGTTGTTTTCTGTTTCACGTCAATTCGATTTCATATGTTCAAGTTATAACTATTTGAAATTCGAAACCGATATCGTTGAACTGTCTCTTAACAACGAATTCGATTCCGCTATAAAATGTTTTATATGATTTGTTCAATCCATTTCCAAAACAAATTTATTTCATAACTTTAGTTTAAAACCAAATTTATATTTCTCAAAAATCAAGTTTGTCCGAAATCACTTCATATTGCCCAAATCTTCATTTCAAATAAAATATGGATTCTCATGCTTTTCAAAACTTGTTTCATTTCAAATAATCGTTCAAATTTTTGTTCACATCAAAAATCCATATTAAACCCATATTTGAATCATTTCCAAATTCAATTTCGAAATTTAAATCCCTAAATCATATATGAGAATTTGAAGATTATTTTCAAAACACTTTACTTGAAGATTAACAATTGATATTCAAGAATATATATTACTTGATGCGATAAATTTAAAATACCAATTTATTCTAAATCTAAATAATTCAAATATTTAAAACATATTTATACGCCCGATATCGATAAAATAATTCGTTAAATCTCTTTTCTTTTACTTAAACAATCATTCTTAGTATTATCGATAAAATCGACGCTAAATCTCAGATCATTTTAAAGGCAAAACAAAGCTTAATAATTCATTGGAAATTTTTCCAAAATTTATTCATCTTAAATTTTGATTTCAAACGATTTCAACAAATTTTCAAATCATTATTAAAATAAAAATATTTATTTAACTAAAAGGAGTATTAAAATCGGTCACCCGTAAGATCTGTAACTATGGTGCATGCGACTTCACTCAAACAGAACAAATGCAATATCTTAACTAAACAAACATGCACCATCCATTCATCACACCCACGAAATAAATCAAGTGTGTACGGAGCGTTATTGTCAGTAACGCTCGGTGTTTTACGGTGTTACTACAGCATATACATCCATCGGACAATCAGCGACAAACAATCATAACATTTCAAGCATCCACAACCACTGATTTTCCATCAATTATTATAATTATAAATAATTTATAACAAATTATTTCTACCCAAAATGAAATAATTAAAGTGGAGTTCTCACCTGTGCTGCGCTCTGGTTTCACTGACGAATCCGGTATCAACTGCATATCGGTTCACGAACATTATAATTGACAAGCGCGCACCGTTCTTCGCAACGCGTCTTCATGCACCGTACATCGTTTTGTATTTCTTTTTTTTTTCTCTTTTTTCTCTCTTTCTCTCGGAATGGTTGGACAAAGTACAAACGAATTAAGACATGCGACAGCATACCGCATGGCACAACTTTTCTCTCCTTCTTTCTTTTATTTCTTTTCGCATTTTTTCTTTAAAAAGGACTGAGCGGACTTGCATGTGGATCTGATGGGGAGAGAGAGGGTGGTGCGGAACAGTGAGGAGGAGGGACAGAGCGATATTTGCGGAGCGGGGTTTGCAGACTAGCGATGAACCGATGGGAAGAAGGCCAGAAGTGTACTCGAGAAGATGCTTGAAATAAGGTGCGGGTGGTCTTCTTTTATACGAGAATACATGGGGTAGTTTCGGTGCAAAACTAAGGACACACGTCCCTTAAAGAAACATAATTCACATGCATAAATCCAAGTGTGTGCGCACGTGGTCACTCCCTATCCAATTCCTACATGCATAAAGCCACATCAAAAGGACACTTGCCACCTCATAATTCATGTGCCGTGCCTTGCACTTGAACCTATTCATCTCTACTATTCCACACTCCAAGTCCAAAATATAGGGTATTCATTTTGTTCACTTCCAATTTTTGATTTTTAGAGTTATCTATCGCGAGTTGTACTGAGATAAGACCATCATCGTAAACAACAACACGCTCTGATTTAAAAACAGCAATAAAACCGGTATGATTGATCAATTTTGTAAAGCGTCTAAAGGACCACATTTATACCCAAAATACGTTGAAAAATTATCTGTTTATTTTTCCAAATTAAAAATTACAGAAAAATTCTAAAAATTATTTTAAAACAGCGCGTACAGAAATTAGGTGAATATTTTAAATCGATATTTATTTATAATTTATTTTCAAGTCAAACTACTTTGTAAAAATTAAAAATCCATATAAATCTATATATAAAATTGTTTAAATCTTTATATATCAAATATTTCCTCAAAATAAATCTTCAAATTATAAAATTCATATTATAAAACATTTATACATATATAAATACAAAATATTACTATCTATAAATGTAAAAACCATTATGTAAAATTACAAAAATCATTCTTATACAAAATCTTTAAAATAAGTCTTATACAAAATAAAATTATTTATTTAAACTAAATAAAAAGAGATTTCAAATAATTTAAACCTTATCAAATTCAAAAATATATTCAGACAATCTCAAAATGTGTTATAAAATTCAAATTCAAATCTAGAAAATTCTGGTTCGTTACATTCTTCCCCCCTTAAGACTTTTCGTCCTCGAAAAGGAAGCTAGTAAAATTTTAAACCTCTATATAAACTATAAATCAATTTTTCTATATGGTTTGAAATAGGTTTCAAAACAAACAGATTTAATTTAAAAAGTGGGACAAGCATATCATAGTCAATCCAAAATATCATGTCATACAGATCTTTCAAGTCAGCATACAAAACACATCTAACCCTACCTGAGCACATACTACGCACTTGGGCAGTCAAAAATACAGTCATCAAGGGTGCACCTAGCTATCTGTTACTAGTCCTCAAAACCATACTAGCCCAAAACAACTCAGTGCATCTGGGGTCTTAAGACAACATATAAACACTATATACATACAAGATCCAGACTCATCGTAACTAAACATCCGTTGCATCAGATCCATCGTCGGATGAATCGGTCAAATCAATTTCCTCGGGCTCTTCATCAGCTAATGGCTCCTCATCGTCTGCCATACACCCATCGTCATCTATTTCCACGATAAATCCATCGTGCTTACTACTCACAAATCCGTCATCATTAGCCTTGTCTAAGGGCTGGTCTATACTCTCCATTTTCTCACCAATCTCATCATCTCCCATATCTGGAAGCGGGTCATCCACGAATGTAGATTATTCAAAATTACCCTCATCGGCTACAACATTATTATCGTCTACCACGACATCATCACCATGTTGGGGTTTCTCCACCTTTTCTATAACATCATCAAATCCACCATTTCTCGCCTCTGGGAGTGGGTCGTCCTCAGCTATAACTACTGGTTGTCCTATTTCCTGTATCAACATTTCTAACTGCTCAACAAATACAGGGTCTATAGGCCAATTAATGTCCTTCGGTGCAGTTTGTGCTCGTGCGGCGTTTCCTAACAACTCCTGATTTCTCTGGTCTAGGATCTACTACCCAAAACTCTAAGGCATCATTATAAATCTATGGGGGACATTAAATCCAAAGTAGGATGTTGCCTTATCCCTTACCCTCTAGTCAAAATCACAGGTCTTAGAACATACTCATACCTTATTACAGGGTCATCCTACTGCAGGGTTGGGCCTTCTTCATAACATGACAGGATAATGATCAGATCTACAGTTCATGTTACTGCTGGGGCACTTGGTCTGATCCTAAATCAGGTTGGAGTTTGATGGAATCTCAATTATCCTATGGTTACCCCAGTTACTGGAAATGATTGAGTTCTCCATTACCGCTACCCTTAGGTCGGAACTGAACAAGATACTACCGTACACCTAGCCGTTTACTGCCTTAAAATTAAAACTTTAAGGCTTACGGGTCATCCAAATCTATTCATCAATAACTTAACCAGAACGATTCACATTAAGTGCTTATACCCAAAATTTCTCCTTTCAAAGTTCTCAAAATCTGCAAAGGGGTTTACCAAAATCAACAAATGGTCAAGGGTCCAAATCGGGTCATCTTAATTCCTACCAAACCAACAGAAATCATTTTTACACAAGGAGTTAGTGAAATTTACTTAAGTTTCAGTGTAATCCCATATTTTCTTAATTATTATTGTAAGAATTTTATACTCAAGTTATTCATAAAATTTCTAGATTCATAAATATTCCCTACTCATCTTGGTTCATTTGCGAACTACAATTATATTCTTTATTTTAAGAAAATATAACCTATATTCATTCCTATTTCAAGTTACTATATCAGCTCTCACTTTAATTCATCAACAATTTCAAACACTTATGAAAATGGTTTCAAGTATTCTCGACGTTTAAATCGGAATCATATGGTCATCCCATTTTCGAAACTCGAGAATAATCACCGACGATGTCCGGATCATCAACAGAATTATCCTCCAGCGACTAGAATGGAATCCTATATCTATCTAGTACATATAAGATTTCTTATATACATTGATCAGATGTATATTAAAAATCCTTACATACTCGATAGTCCAATCATGACGTCGAATAAAACACTCGAAATCCTTATTTCAAATTATATTTCAAATAATCATCATTTCAAAATGATTTACTTGTTCAAAAATACCTTACATAGGTTTCAAAAATATACGCTCTCTCGTCATAATATTCCGAGATCTCATTCTAGGGTATTTCTAACCCTATCTCTAATGAGATAATATAACTATGAGGAGTCCTATTCTTTTGTCCAAATATGTACGTACCCAATAGCTTTGTATAACCAAAGCTCTGATACCAACTGTAACGACCCGCCTTTTTGCCCGATTCTTGCCGGTAATTAAACCGACTCAAATCGTTCATAAAGACGAATTGTTATGGGTACTTACATACATTGAACAAAACAACAGAACTTTTCATTGAATAATTCAATATTACATCAGAGTTACATGAATATCAGAGTTACACGTAAATATACACGGCGGAAGAAATAAAACTCTCAGTGGAATAACATTATCTGATACAGCGGAAGCTCCAACTCTAGCGTGAACTCTAACTCCGGAAGCGTTCTGAATCTTCTCCAACGATCCATAACTGCAAAACTAAACACTAGCTGCCCGTGTGGAAATTAGTGGGCACCCAGAGTTTAGGAAGGAACAATAAACTCCAGGTCAGTCGTGGGACTGGTGTGAGAACTCAAAACAGTTATCATTCGGGTTTCATTTTAAAGTTGGGTAATTCAGCGGACCACGCCGCTAATGCGGAACGGGTTTTACTCCATATGAATTCCCGTGCATAGAAATACGCAATGACTTTCGAGAAATGAAGCTATCATAAGCTCGTCCCATATCACACAATGCAAGCGCACACCAGATGGGCGAGTTATGTCTTATGATAACCAAACATGATTTCATACGTGAAAATCCTCTTTAATATTATCATATAGTGTGGAAAATAAATTCGCAATTAAATGTATTAACCCTAGACGGCATGAGTGTCCCATACCACTATGTCGCCATATATAAATACAATCAAAATCGCATGGCTCATATTGGAGATTTGGATTTCCAACTTGATGATTCCTGGCACGAAAGATCAATCAGGGACTTGAGCGAAGTGTAACACAACAATCGCCAGGGCAGTATCTACGGTTTTCGACCAGACGCGGCCCCCCGAACATACCCCATCCCCAGTTCACAAGTGGTTTCCCACTGCTGCAGCACCCATCATCAAATCATATATATATACAGACCAAACCGCCGGTTTCTCATCATCCGATGTGTGAGGTTTGTCGATGTCACGTCAAATACAAAGCTACGCTTCGATAAGCCATGCTTTGATCATCATTAGCTCACATCATACTTGGGTATGCCACATCGTCAATATCTCCACATATCACTGTTGTATATAACGTTGTTGTATACACAATTATATGATTTTTGTTTGATGATAACAACCAAATAAATATTATTATAAATGTGTTTGAAATCGTACTGTTAAACATATACATCACTGACTGAAATATAATATTTATATTTAAATGGAATACGACCATACAGACATTGATATAAACATACTGTATTCTATTTAAATTGAATATTTTATTTCAATAACACAACAGTATGAATCTTATAAACTCCTCTATTTAAACACTCACAGAATATTTGTACTAATAAATAACAGAACAAAATAGACAAGTTTGTTTGACAACAATAAAATAATATTTTATTTCAATCAAACTTGTTTATTACAGACATCAGTACATTTCAAATTTGTTTATTACAGACATCAGTACATTTCATATATACACAGCTCCTCACTGCAACACTCATACATTCATTCAGTTTACTTTTCAGTATACAGACTTTTATACATTCTTTTTATACACGCTGTTTCATCTTCTGTCTTGTATCTTCAGTCTTCTGTCAATCTTCACTGCTCACAGTCAGTCCAGTCATCACCTCATCACCTGTCACATGAAACACACACACAGTACACTGCAATAGAAATTTAAAAAAAAAAAACTGAATACATGCAGATGTGAATTTTATTTTTGAAATTATATTTGCCTCAGAATTCGGTGTGTTTCTCATCATTTTTCTGACTCGATCTGATTTTTTTTCCGACTGATGGCTGCATATACACACGTGTATAAATACACGTGTGCACTGCCACGCCAATCAGTACGCAGCTGAGGAGTAGCCACTAGGACCTGCTCAACTCAGTGCAACTGACAAGTCAAACATGGACAAGCCAACATTCATGAAAGCCAAATAACAAGTCAGCAAATAAAAAAAAAAAAAAAAGTCAAAGTGCACAAACAAGTGCAGCTCAAACATGGTCGAGCCAGCAAAAAGGAAGTGGAGTTCAAATCAGCAAAGAAACTTCAACAAACTCAAATCAAGATGGTGTAACTACAGCTCAAACATGATGATGCATGTACAAAGTTGTCGAGCAAACATATATGAGTCAAGCCAGTGTGAAGTTCAGCAGGGCATAGCTAAATGCAAATATACACACACACAGCATAGTACAAACTGTATGCAACATGTTTGATATTGGGCCGAGAACAATGAACAACAAATCATGCAACATCAAGGCAAGCACAGTTTCACATATATTGATACATGAACACAAGAAACCTTCAAAAGTGTAGCTGTGTGTACACAACATGATTGGAGCAGCTTTCAAAGTAAAAGGGCGAGCAAAAGTGAACATAAATACATGGTACAGTACATATGCACGACACAAGACATGCAAGTCAGTAGTACAACATCAAAGTACAAAACAGCATAGCACAAGTTTTAGGTTCAAAACTGGGTTCAACACAACACATGACCAAATAATGATGATGCACAACTCAACATTAAAGCAGCAGTTTGTGTTTTTATTTTGGTTCAAGTAAATTCAGTTTTTCACAAGGTGGTCGAGCCATGCTCAAAGTTACAAGTGGCATGAATGAAGACATCAATTCTGCATAGTCAGTCAAGAAGATCGTGCTTTATATTTGGCAAAAGAATCAGTATTTTGCTTGCAGAAAATCATGCAGAGAAATGAAAGCATATTCGTTGTTTCCAGTGTTGGGGATATACATGTTTGACAAGTATTCAATCCATGAAAATCAAGTATACAATCAGCATAGGGATTAATTTTTTTCCAGGAAAATCAGAGGAGCAATATATGGAAAGAAATCACATTTTGAGCTTAAATAGGTTTGATTTTTTTTTCTGTGAATCATTCAGTGCTCAATCAACAATTCGAAATCATATGAAGTAGGTCACGGCATCAATTAAGGCAAGAAAACATTTATAGAAATCTTGCTTCACTATTGAGCATGATTTATTTTCAGAAATCAATCTCGGCAACCATATATATAAAGAAATCAGCATTCAAATCTCACAATTAATTGAGCAAGTGTATTTGCTTTTTGAAGTTAAATCCAGATTTGAAAATCAATTCAGTGCAGGGGATTCCAGAAATGGCAAATCAATTTTTGGTAAGAAATATCACGCAGGAAAACATTATTCTTTGTTTCCTGTTCTTGAACCTCGGCAGTATCATTTCAAGAAAAAAAAAAAAAGGGCAACAAACAATTTTCAAATTCATCAATTCAAAGCCGATTCAGTCAAGGGAATTAAAAGGGAAAGCATCGCAATTTCAGATCGAATCACTTAATTGAAATCAGGGAGCAAGTTACGGATTATATAATCCTATTTATCACCGATTCATCATAGGCAGAGATGAGACATTGAAAATCGAAATAACACAAGCAACAATCTCAAGCATAAATTAAAAATCAAAAAAAGCTCACCATTTTATTGTTTTCGATCGAAGGCAAAATCCCTAAATCAGCGACGAGGAGCAACACCGACTAAGCATCAGGCAACAATTTGTTCAGAAATCATATTCAAAGTCGCAGATCGATTTGGAAAGTAGAAACCCTAGCACCTTTTAATTTCCAGAACAATCGGTCGCCATTTTCAAAGAAAAAGAGAAAGGGAATCGGGTGCAACAAAACTAAAGGGGCCGGCCAAGCATATGTGAAAAAGGGGATGACCCCTTGTCCTTTAACTCCTTTATTTCTTATCCTAGGGTTTTTATTTTAATTTTTTTTTTTTTCTTTTTGTTTTGTTTTTGTTTTGAATTGTAAAACCGTTCAAACAGAGTCTAGAGCTGTAGAGTCTAGGATATCAGTCAGTGTGTTGACTGACAGGTTCAGAGTCTGTAAATCTGAGTAAAAAATTACAGGGTCATAAACAGGGGAATCTGATTGAGTGGATATCGGTCAGTCTAGGGTTTTGAGCGTAGGTTTGGTACAGGAGCAGAGAGTGCGAGTTTACAGTGTCTGTAAGCGGGATCTGTTATTAACACCTAGTAGAAACCTTAGGAATGCAGCAGTAGGCAGGGTTTTGCCGAAGCTGGGTATATCTGTGTGTGATTTATTTTCTGCATTTCTGATTCTGCTATATTCTGTGGTCTGTTTATTATTTTAATAAACTGTCAAGTTTTTAATTTAGTTAAAAATTGTGAAAAACCCTATTCACCCCCCCTCTAGGGTTATTCTAGATCCAACAAGTGGTATCAGAGCAGGTATTTCTTTAACTCTAGAGAAATGGTGAATCCTTGTGGTAAGTCGATAGAGAGTCAGTTCAGTTCATCTCCAACTATTTTTACTGGAACAGATTTTTTAAACTGGAAATCCAGAATGGAATTTTATTTAAAATCTGTTAATATTAAATGTTGGGATGTTGTCATCAATGGGTACGACATGATAGATAAAGTTTTTAATTCTCGTGCTACACATATTCTATATTCTTATCTTGACAATGATCAATACAGTCTGATTTCCCATTGTTTAACTGCGCAGGAAATCTGGATAGCTCTCAATACGAAGTATGGAAGATCTGACAACCACAGCTCAAAACCAGATAAAGTCAACTCAGATTCAGAGTTCTGCTTAACAGGATTTACAAATGAAAATTCAGATGAATCAGATGATGGAGAATCAACAAATGCTGAAACAGAGAATTTCTCATATGAAGAGTTGGTTTACATGTGTGTTGATTTAACTAGATCTGTTGATAAACTTCAGTTGAAAAACAAATCTCTTAAATCTAAGAATCGTGAGTTGACCAGCAAAATTAATGATTTGGAAACAAGACTTGAATGCTCTAAAAATTCTTCAAATCCTGTTTGCAAAAATTGTTTGAAATTGGAAACCAATCTTGTTCATCTCAATAAAAATGTTCAAAAGTTTGAAAATGAAATTTTGTGCTTAAAAGAAAATAAGATTGAGTTATCAAGTTTGAATAATTCTTTACAAAAGGAATTAGAAAATTTTAGGACTGATATACATTCCAAACTTGAAATTGCTGAAAATGAGAATTTGTTGAAAAGTGATTCAATTTTGAAGGAACTTGAAACTGAAATTGAAAATTTGAAAAATTCTGAGAAATTTGAGTTTGAAAAACAAAAGCGATTTGAATTTGAAATCTTGGAATCCCAAGCCAGAATTAAAATTCTTAAAGATGAAAATTTGGTTTTGAAAACTGATCTTGAAAGATGTAAGATCACTAAAAATCATTGTTCGGATTTAATGAAAGAGAACTATGATCTTAAAACTAAAATTCAACGACTTGATTTAACTTTGACTAAATTTTCTGATGGAGAAAAATCTTTGAACATGTTGTTGAAAAACCAATTTTCTGCCAGAAATAAATGTTGTCTTGGCTTTGGGAAAATCAATGGCTTTGAAAAACAAAATTCGAGTGATTTTAGAAATCCTTCAAACGACTTTGGAAAAGATCGTTTTAAAAATTCAAACTCTGAAAATTACAAAGGATTTTCTAATCACAATCGAAGTGGGAATTTGTTTTATAGTAAACCTTTCAAACAATCTCGGATCCCAAAAGGAAATAAAATAACTTCAACTAAATTCAAACAGATTTGGGTCCCTAAGGGTACAAAGGTTAATTCTGATGGTTTGTTATACAAACAGGTTTGGGTACCAAAAGTGGTAAACATATTTCAGAGTGGTTTTACAAATTTTGTTAGACCACTTAATTCACTCAACTGCTAGGTACCAGTGAAGGCCGAGGAACTGCTGTGCTGAAAAGAAATTTGAAATCAAGATTGTCTATAATTCTGTGTCATTTACATTTCCTTAGGCCAAGATCTGTTGAGTTGGAGATACTGATTTACACTGGATTCTGGTATGATCTCTAAACTCACCTCTGTAAATATTTTCTTTTTTTTTCTTCTTTGTTTATTTTCTTTTTCTTCTCCCTTCTATCTCTTTCTTCTGTCTATTCTGATTTGATTTATCACTGCCATATTTTTTTTCTCCTGAATTACAGTATTCATGATATTCTGGAATTTTGTTTTTGCATGTATAGAACTCTGATGTTTTTAATTATTTCCAGATCTTGTACTTAATCTTGTAAATATCTGCAATTGTTCTGAAGTATACGTTTTCTGAATTCATAACAGTGTTGAAGAATTCATGTCATATCTTGAACATTGTAAATTTGAATCCTAAATTTTTGAAGATCTGAATATTTAATGAAATGTCACACACCTTTGCTGTTCTGAGTTTATTCTAATTCATTTTAGAAAAGCTCAAAATATTATACTCATTACAGCACTCTGGTATTTATCAGTAGTGATAATTTCATTGATTTTCAGATTGGCTTGTATCAGTGATACATCTTAGGAATTCATCTTTATTCATGATTATTATAGTTGAAATTAGTTTGTTTGAAATCATCTGAAATTCTCGATATTTTGAATATCACACACCTCTTAAAATTTGAAATAATCAACCTTGTGTGACTGATTCATTATATCTCAAACTTGACATTGATTCAAGTGATTTCAAATAGATTATTTTTTAATTTCTTGTATCATGAATACCTTTCAAATTTGATGTAAATGACCTGAAATTTCTCTTGGGCTTGTCAGAAATAGTTTTGAGAAATTTTTGAAAATGGTCTTTGAAAATCATTGTTATTTCATGATTATTTGATTTTAATATATGTTTGTTTAAAATCATTTGAAATTATTGATTTATTGGATCTCACACATATCTTGAATCTGAAATATAACCTGGTGTGATTGATTCACTAAATCCTAATACTTTCACATTTCTTCAAATGATTTAAAATAAACTGAATTTTTATAATCATGGATCATGGAATATATTGTTTTTGTGACCTTCAGAAACATCGTCTGACATGTCTGTTGTGATACTGTTTTCTCTGTGCTGCTCTGATACTGTTTTTGAAAAATGCTTGTTTTGGAATCATGCTGCTCTGATTATAAGAAATTGATTTGTAAATATTTTTTTTTTTGGACTGCCTGATTTGGTATCAAAGATTTATCGTGCTCTGATAAATGAAATTTGTGTGCTTGAGTTGCTTGCTTTGTAATTAAGTCTTCTCTGTTGACTGAGGTACCATTGTTAGTCACCGGGGAGTGATTAAAATTCTCGAGAGCGAGATAACAAGTGGTATCAGAAGTGCTTATATTTGTTTCACCCATCTGTACTGAGATTCAAATTTTTTACCTTGTATAGATCCACACATTTTTTTTAATGTGCTAAATTTTCTGGCTGGGTTTGTTTCTTTGGTCTGAGATGTTCATGATAGTCCATCAAGGTGTAATTAAATTCCTTGATAAGGGAGACTACAATTGGTATCAGCTTTTTCTGTTCTGAATTTTCACTTTGTAGAGACACCATGTGGTATCAGTTTAAAAGTGCTGCATATTTTTTTTGCTGTATATATATATTTTTTCCCTCTTGTCATGTATAGATCAGCATATTACTCTTGTAATTGATTTTCAACTTTAAAATTATTTATTGATTATTCATTCAGAAATTGAAATCAATATCCAAATTGAACTGCATTTAGAATCCATCAAAATTATTATCAGATTTTGAAATTGTGCTGAATTGTGACTGCAATATATTTCACAACAAGAGGAAATTTAATTTGGATTTTCATGATGGTTGAATATTTATTATAATATCTTTGAACTGGCAATTATTTCACGACCATTTCCTTTATCTATCATCATTCTGCCATCCATCATGACTTTATATTGATGTGGAGAGTTTACTAAATTTTTTAAAACAGTGGAAATCTGTGATAGAAATGGGACTATATTATTTATTCAGAATTAGTGATATTTGAAAATTTTCAATAATCCCGGTACAGTTGGTCATATTTCATAATATAATTAATTTAGAAATTTATTTCCCAGTACATTTCTGTACCTACCACATTCTCTATCATCCATATATTGGTTTTATACCAAGGAGTTTTTTCTTTTAAAAAAAAAAAAGGGCTGAAATGATAAATATATATAAGTGTGTCTCTAACCTCATTTAAAAATCCAAGCTCTGGTCATGCATGGTTAAGAGACAACTTATAATTTAAGCTGCGACTGACCTCATTTAAAAATCCAAGCTCTGGTTATGCGTGGTCAGTGTGCTCTTAAATAAATAAATAAAAAAAAAATGTGCTAAAAATTGAAATAAAATTGAAATTCTCCTTGGTGTGTAAAAATCAGCCTATCAATCCATCTCTCTAATCTGTGAAATGTGTTAATACCTTATGAAGTATTATGTTTTGTTGATTGATAGTTACTGGGATTTGAGATTATACGATTTTGTCACTTAAATTGAATCTATAATTATAGTCCAAAATCCATCACTGTTTTTTTGTTTTTATCCTTTGAAAATAATTGAAAATGAATTGTTTTTTAAAAAAAAAAAAAAAACTCTCCTCATTTTATATAAAATTCATCGTAAATCCGTCATTCTCTACAATGTGAAGTATGCCACCAGTTCTTAGTTTATTATGATTTTTGTTTGACTGATTGAGATTCATAATTGTTCTTCCTCTTAAGCTGATACTGTATGTGTTAGTCAATTTTCATCTGTATTTTAAAATCTGTATCCTTTTGATGATAACAAAAGGGGGAGAATTGATTAGATTTTGATTTATGAGTGAATATTTTATATTGAACATTTATTATTTTTTCAAAATTTTCACTCATGCACAGTTATAGGGGGAGTTTCTGCTGAAGGGGGAGCAGTCAAATAGGGGGAGTTCTGTTCTTCACAGTCAAACACATTTACTTTTTCAAAATCTTCATATTTTGTTTGTCATCATCAAAAGGGGGAGATTGTTGTATATAACGTTGTTGTATACACAATTATATGATTTTTGTTTGATGATAACAACCAAATAAATATTATTATAAATGTGTTTGAAATCGTACTGTTAAACATATACATCACTGACTGAAATATAATATTTATATTTAAATGGAATACGACCATACAGACATTGATATAAACATACTGTATTCTATTTAAATTGAATATTTTATTTCAATAACACAACAGTATGAATCTTATAAACTCCTCTATTTAAACACTCACAGAATATTTGTACTAATAAATAACAGAACAAAATAGACAAGTTTGTTTGACAACAATAAAATAATATTTTATTTCAATCAAACTTGTTTATTACAGACATCAGTACATTTCAAATTTGTTTATTACAGACATCAGTACATTTCATATATACACAGCTCCTCACTGCAACACTCATACATTCATTCAGTTTACTTTTCAGTATACAGACTTTTATACATTCTTTTTATACACGCTGTTTCATCTTCTGTCTTGTATCTTCAGTCTTCTGTCAATCTTCACTGCTCACAGTCAGTCCAGTCATCACCTCATCACCTGTCACATGAAACACACACACAGTACACTGCAATAGAAATTAAAAAAAAAAAAAACTGAATACATGCAGATGTGAATTTTATTTTTGAAATTATATTTGCCTCAGAATTCGGTGTGTTTCTCATCATTTTTCTGACTCGATCTGATTTTTTTTCCGACTGATGGCTGCATATACACACGTGTATAAATACACGTGTGCACTGCCACGCCAATCAGTACGCAGCTGAGGAGTAGCCACTAGGACCTGCTCAACTCAGTGCAACTGACAAGTCAAACATGGACAAGCCAGCATTCATGAAAGCCAAATAACAAGTCAGCAAATAAAAAAAAAAAAAAAAAAAGTCAAAGTGCACAAACAAGTGCAGCTCAAACATGGTCGAGCCAGCAAAAAGGAAGTGGAGTTCAAATCAGCAAAGAAACTTCAACAAACTCAAATCAAGATGGTGTAACTACAGCTCAAACATGATGATGCATGTACAAAGTTGTCGAGCAAACATATATGAGTCAAGCCAGTGTGAAGTTCAGCAGGGCATAGCTAAATGCAAATATACACACACACAGCATAGTACAAACTGTATGCAACATGTTTGATATTGGGCCGAGAACAATGAACAACAAATCATGCAACATCAAGGCAAGCACAGTTTCACATATATTGATACATGAACACAAGAAACCTTCAAAAGTGTAGCTGTGTGTACACAACATGATTGGAGCAGCTTTCAAAGTAAAAGGGCGAGCAAAAGTGAACATAAATACATGGTACAGTACATATGCACGACACAAGACATGCAAGTCAGTAGTACAACATCAAAGTACAAAACAGCATAGCACAAGTTTTAGGTTCAAAACTGGGTTCAACACAACACATGACCAAATAATGATGATGCACAACTCAACATTAAAGCAGCAGTTTGTGTTTTTATTTTGGTTCAAGTAAATTCAGTTTTTCACAAGGTGGTCGAGCCATGCTCAAAGTTACAAGTGGCATGAATGAAGACATCAATTCTGCATAGTCAGTCAAGAAGATCGTGCTTTATATTTGGCAAAAGAATCAGTATTTTGCTTGCAGAAAATCATGCAGAGAAATGAAAGCATATTCGTTGTTTCCAGTGTTGGGGATATACATGTTTGACAAGTATTCAATCCATGAAAATCAAGTATACAATCAGCATAGGGATTAATTTTTTTTCAGGAAAATCAGAGGAGCAATATATGGAAAGAAATCACATTTTGAGCTTAAATAGGTTTGATTTTTTTTTCTGTGAATCATTCAGTGCTCAATCAACAATTCGAAATCATATGAAGTAGGTCACGGCATCAATTAAGGCAAGAAAACATTTATAGAAATCTTGCTTCACTATTGAGCATGATTTATTTTCAGAAATCAATCTCGGCAACCATATATATAAAGAAATCAGCATTCAAATCTCACAATTAATTGAGCAAGTGTATTTGCTTTTTGAAGTTAAATCCAGATTTGAAAATCAATTCAGTGCAGGGGATTCCAGAAATGGCAAATCAATTTTTGGTAAGAAATATCACGCAGGAAAACATTATTCTTTGTTTCCTGTTCTTGAACCTCGGCAGTATCATTTCAAGAAAAAAAAAAAAAAAAAAGGGCAACAAACAATTTTCAAATTCATCAATTCAAAGCCGATTCAGTCAAGGGAATTAAAAGGGAAAGCATCGCAATTTCAGATCGAATCACTTAATTGAAATCAGGGAGCAAGTTACGGATTATATAATCCTATTTATCACCGATTCATCATAGGCAGAGATGAGACATTGAAAATCGAAATAACACAAGCAACAATCTCAAGCATAAATTAAAAATCAAAAAAAGCTCACCATTTTATTGTTTTCGATCGAAGGCAAAATCCCTAAATCAGCGACGAGGAGCAACACCGACTAAGCATCAGGCAACAATTTGTTCAGAAATCATATTCAAAGTCGCAGATCGATTTGGAAAGTAAAAACCCTAGCACCTTTTAATTTCCAGAACAATCGGTCGCCATTTTCAAAGAAAAAGAGAAAGGGAATCGGGTGCAACAAAACTAAAGGGGTCGGCCAAGCATATGTGAAAAAGGGGATGACCCCTTGTCCTTTAACTCCTTTATTTCTTATCCTAGGGTTTTTATTTTAATTTTTTTTTTTCTTTTTGTTTTGTTTTTGTTTTGAATTGTAAAACCGTTCAAACAGAGTCTAGAGCTGTAGAGTCTAGGATATCAGTCAGTGTGTTGATTGACAGGTTCAGAGTCTGTAAATCTGAGTAAAAAATTACAGGGTCATAAACAGGGGAATCTGATTGAGTGGATATCGGTCAGTCTAGGGTTTTGAGCGTAGGTTTGGTACAGGAGCAGAGAGTGCGAGTTTACAGTGTCTGTAAGCGGGATCTGTTATTAACACCTAGTAGAAACCTTAGGAATGCAGCAGTAGGCAGGGTTTTGCCGAAGCTGGGTATATCTGTGTGTGATTTATTTTCTGCATTTCTGATTCTGCTATATTCTGTGGTCTGTTTATTATTTTAATAAACTGTCAAGTTTTTAATTTAGTTAAAAATTGTGAAAAACCCTATTCACCCCCCCTCTAGGGTTATTCTAGATCCAACAATCACTAATTCGAATTAATACATATTCTCTAAGAACGTAACTTAGAGACGGAGATATTCAATTGCCACAAATCATATATATATTCACACGAATCAGTGCTACGTGGTCAATTACAAATGTCAGACACACCATCCATACAAGTCTGTTCTGGGTCTGAACGGAACACAATCCGAAAATTTCCAAATATACTCAGATCTCCTGCCACCCTCGTATCGGGTGTACGGCCCGATCCGAGATGTCAGCAATCGATCCAAATAATCTGGATATTTCCGGTCTTCATTTATCGATTCCAAATCTTGAATTGCTTCATAACGTCGTAATATTACTTGGAATGGTTTTCGGACCTATATCCGATCCCGGACTTTCCAAGTAACAACGTATCTTAAACAATAGTTACAAATCACACGGGTTTCCCAATTCAAATCTCCCTTCCAAACATTTCCAATTTACTTTGAATTTAATGTTGGATTAAATTCCCCGGAAACCCATTATCCTTAACCCCTTTCAAATTCAACGTTTGTTTCCAAACTTCATTTTCAA
Source organism: Allium sativum (assembly GCA_030737875.1). Lineage (NCBI taxonomy): Eukaryota > Viridiplantae > Streptophyta > Magnoliopsida > Asparagales > Amaryllidaceae > Allium > Allium sativum. The sequence continues at coordinate 667,508,319 of CM060924.1, forward strand.
AACAACTTAATTAATTCGTCGACATTTGAATAACCAAATCTTTATTTGGATTTTAGATTTCCATTTAAATACCTATGTTTCATATATCAGTTCATATAGAATCAATCGACTTATACTCGATATTGATTCACAAACTCAGGCAACACGATCAGAATCAGGATATGAATATGTTAGTATTTCTGATCGTATTTGTCTGTTCCTATAAATCCATATCGAATATCAGGCGACCAATTTTATTCAAAACTCATCTCAATTCCATATCATATGGAAAAATCAAATCCTTTCCCTAATAATTCATGTTTGAAGTCCTCAAATTCAAATGATTTCAAATAACGTTAAAGCGTTACTGAAAGCGTTGGGAAAAGGTTATTAAGTCAAATAAATTCAAATTTAAACCATAAATCACCTTTAAATAATATAATATAAATTCATTCTATTCGATTTTCGTTGCGGTCGGCGAACGGCATGTACGGCGACCTTTTCAGATTTAAATTTAAACCTAAATAGAAAATCCTACGATGGAATTTGAAAACTCCTCTTTTATACGAAACCCATTATTATTATAAATCCGTTGTTTTCTGTTTCACGTCAATTCGATTTCATATGTTCAAGTTATAACTATTTGAAATTCGAAACCGATATCGTTGAACTGTCTCTTAACAACGAATTCGATTCCGCTATAAAATGTTTTATATGATTTGTTCAATCCATTTCCAAAACAAATTTATTTCATAACTTTAGTTTAAAACCAAATTTATATTTCTCAAAAATCAAGTTTGTCCGAAATCACTTCATATTGCCCAAATCTTCATTTCAAATAAAATATGGATTCTCATGCTTTTCAAAACTTGTTTCATTTCAAATAATCGTTCAAATTTTTGTTCGCATCAAAAATCCATATTAAACCCATATTTGAATCATTTCCAAATTCAATTTCGAAATTTAAATCCCTAAATCATATATGAGAATTTGAAGATTATTTTCAAAACACTTTACTTGAAGATTAACAATTGATATTCAAGAATATATATTACTTGATGCGATAAATTTAAAATACCAATTTATTCTAAATCTAAATAATTCAAATATTTAAAACATATTTATACGCCCGATATCGATAAAATAATTCGTTAAATCTCTTTTCTTTTACTTAAACAATCATTCTTAGTATTATCGATAAAATCGACGCTAAATCTCAGATCATTTTAAAGGCAAAACAAAGCTTAATAATTCATTGGAAATTTTTCCAAAATTTATTCATCTTAAATTTTGATTTCAAACGATTTCAACAAATTTTCAAATCATTATTAAAATAAAAATATTTATTTAACTAAAAGGAGTATTAAAATCGGTCACCCGTAAGATCTGCAACTATGGTGCATGCGACTTCACTCAAACAGAACAAATGCAATATCTTAACTAAACAAACATGCACCATCCATTCATCACACCCACGAAATAAATCAAGTGTGTACGGAGCGTTATTGTCAGTAACGCTCGGTGTTTTACGGTGTTACTACAGCATATACATCCATCGGACAATCAGCGACAAACAATCATAACATTTCAAGCATCCACAACCACTGATTTTCCATCAATTATTATAATTATAAATAATTTATAACAAATTATTTCTACCCAAAATGAAATAATTAAAGTGGAGTTCTCACCTGTGCTGCGCTCTGGTTTCACTGACGAATCCGGTATCAACTGCATATCGGTTCACGAACATTATAATTGACAAGCGCGCACCATTCTTTGCAACGCGTCTTCATGCACCGTACATCGTTTTGTATTTCTTTTTTTTTTTTCTCTTTTTTTTTCTCTTTCTCTCGGAATGGTTGGACAAAGTACAAACGAATTAAGACATGCGACAGCATACCGCATGGCACAACTTTTCTCTCCTTCTTTCTTTTATTTCTTTTCGCATTTTTTCTTTAAAAAGGACTGAGCGGACTTGCATGCGGATCTGATGTGGAGAGAGAGGGTGGTGCGGAACAGTGAGGAGGAGGGACAGAGCGATATTTGCGGAGCGGGGTTTGCAGACTAGCGATGAACTGATGGGAAGAAGGCCAGAAGTGTACTCGAGAAGATGCTTGAAATAAGGTGCGGGTGGTCTTCTTTTATACGAGAATACATGGGGTAGTTTCGGTGCAAAACTAAGGACACACGTCCCTTAAAGAAACATAATTCACATGCATAAATCCAAGTGTGTGCGCACGTGGTCACTCCCTATCCAATTCCTACATGCATAAAGCCACATCAAAAGGACACTTGCCACCTCATAATTCATGTGCCGTGCCTTGCACTTGAACCTATTCATCTCTACTATTCCACACTCCAAGTCCAAAATATAGGGTATTCATTTTGTTCACTTCCAATTTTTGATTTTTAGAGTTATCTATCGCGAGTTGTACTGAGATAAGACCATCATCGTAAACAACAACACGCTCTGATTTAAAAACAGCAATAAAACCGGTCTGATTGATCAATTTTGTAAAGCGTCTAAAGGACCACATTTATACCCAAAATACGTTGAAAAATTATCTGTTTATTTTTCCAAATTAAAAATTACAGAAAAATTCTAAAAATTATTTTAAAACAGCGAGTACAGAAATTAGGTGAATATTTTAAATCGATATTTATTTATAATTTATTTTCAAGTCAAACTACTTTATAAAAATTAAAAATCCATATAAATCTATATATAAAATTGTTTAAATCTTTATATATCAAATATTTCCTCAAAATAAATCTTCAAATTATAAAATTCATATTATAAAACATTTATATATATAAATACAAAATATTACTATCTATAAATGTAAAAACCATTATGTAAAATTACATAAATCATTCTTATACAAAATCTTTAAAATAAGTCTTATACAAAATAAAATTATTTATTTAAACTAAATAAAAAGAGATTTCAAATAATTTAAACCTTATCAAATTCAAAAATATATTCAGACAATCTCAAAATGTGTTATAAAATTCAAATTCAAATCTAGAAAATTCTGGTTCGTTACAGAATCTCACAATCGCAGTGGAATAAAATATAATATATGTAAATCACTTTTGAAATGCAAACCTTATTTTTCACTAACATACATTTTCAGAGTACATCAATGTACAACACCGCGGAATAAACTCTAAATATCTAACACTGAAGCCTCATGCTCTAAGCTCCTTCAGATAAATCTGTAAAATCCTGAACTATCGAACTGCTCGTACAAATTTGGGTACCCAAGAGTTTAGGGAAAACATAGAAAATAAACTCTGGGTCAGTCATGGGATTGGTATATGTAAACGAATTTGAAACAACTTGACTAATAAAGAATATCTCATATGACTATGCCGTATACCACGGATCAGGTTTTTCCCTTATGAGAATCCAGAATACTTGGTTTAACTTTTCAAAATCCTTTTTGAAGGAAAATATAATCGTAAGACCGATCCACACATAAACATGGATGGTCTTTACCTTACGATAACCTAAAAAATCTTTATATCAAAACTTTTATGATATTATAATAGTATCTAAATCAAATATATAGAAATTTAGCAGAACGCTTGTATCTCACGCTCTACATATATAGTACAATAAAAACCGCAAGCGCTTATTAGATAATGGATTTCCAACTATGATAAGGTATGGAACCACCTTCCGATTGTGTATCTCCAGAGAGGAATGCACTGGGTTCAGCAAGAACATCTTAAAGCTCGGCCACACATGACCGACCACTCATTTTGCCCTGAGATGACCCAGACTTCCTCGATCCCCTAAGAGACGGAGGAGCCCATATTATTTTGAGAACACAAAATAATAGAACATTTCATTGTTATTACAACAATTTACATCAGAGTACAACAGTATCATAGTATGAATAAATAATATTACACAGCGGAAAAATAATACATGAATATAATGTGCAGTGGAAATCAAAATGTATAAATACAATGCATAGCGGAAATACGTCAACTACCACAACTAAAAGAAATACGCAGATAAAAAGCTTTCCGAATATAGCTCCAACTATAAACCAGGATCCTGTTAAATAAAAATCTACAAAATCAAAACTACTAGCTGCTCGTGTGGAAAATATGGAACCCAGAGTTTAGGCGAAATCAATAAACTCCAGGTCAGTCATAGGACTGGTGTGAGAACTTAAAATAGTCATTAAACTTCTTCTTTAAAATAAGTTAAATCACGGTACCGCACCATATGTCACGGAACGGGTTCACTCACATGAATACCAAAACTTGAAATAAAACGATTTAATAAACAATGTAATGCTTTTTGGAAAAATGTAGCTATTATAAGACTCTGGCCCCATCACACGATGCAACGCAAGATGGAGGATAGAGTTTTACCTTATAATAGCCAAATATACTTGTTACATTTTAAAACAAATCTCATTTGATACTATTATAAGTGCATAGTGTCTAAAACAACTTCAAATATAAATGTATCAATCATAGACGACATAAGTACCATATATTAGGTCGCCATACATAGGTTTACAATTAAAATCGCACGATGTCATATTGGAAATTGGATTTCCATCTATGAGTCAAGGCAAGGGATCTTCCTCACCGATTCGAGACATTCTAGCAAATGTCTTAGGATTACACACTCTGGGCAACCCTTGGATCTTCAGGGCTGGTCCACACTTACTTTAGTGGATTAGTTATTCCTAACGACATGTTTCTCGGTCCTATCGGACCTATCTATGAGCCATTAGAGACTCAATATCTGAGGCGCCTCATTTCATCATCCACATAAGTAAAAATGTCTAGGCTCCATACCATGACATCACTAGCTAAAAAGAAACGTCGTGCACTCCCTGCAGTCACTATCCCATTTTTGACTCATACCGGATGTGAGGCTTGCAAATTAATGCTATACACAAAGCTATGCTACTTAAAGCTGTGCTTTGATTGTCATCCATAAGACTCTGATTTTCAACAAAAGCCCTGATCATTGCAACTCAACATGCCACATTGTCAATCCATACCGTATCATTGATTTATACCAATATATAACCTCTAAGCTCATAAGTCTCAGAGAAGGGTGTTAAGCAAGAGAATAAATTCTTCGCCACCAAACAGATATATATTTAGCAGAGATCAACGAATACAGTATGTAGGCATACAATGTCAGACATACCATCCATTTGCAAGTCCGTTCTGGGTCTGAACGAAACCGAAGGCATCTTATTCCTCGTCCCATATGTCCAATACAGGAGAGAGGCCCTCACATATCTGAACAATTAACAAGTACGTCCGGACAACTACCACTATAGTGCTTTCAAGGCAGCAACTCCAATCAAAAGCATCAGTAGAAATCCATTCGATGTGAAGATTGTCGGTCTTGCACCATCTTCAGTATCTTCGACTTTTAATCGTCGTAATAGTTATTCAGAATGGGTTTAACCTGGTTTTTTCAAATAACTTACGCATCTTATAATCAAGTGATATATAAACACATCATACGCCTCATTCCAATCCTGAATATTCTTTTATTCAAATATTCATATCTTGGGGAAAGGTTCCCATTAATTTTATCAAAGATAAATTCTTTTAAACTTATTGTTTAATCTTACTATAAAAACTATTGCAAAAGATTTTATATTATCCTTTAACAATTCTAAAGCAAATTAAGGTTTATAAAAATAGTTGGGATTATCAAGCCTTACCGAAGTAATCATTTATTATTTTAATCCCAATTCCAACCTATTCATACCATGGAGCGAAACTTCTAGTACACCATATCTAACACCCATTGTTTTATCGTAAATTTAATTACCATTTCACGTTCAAATATAATTAAATATTCAATTATCACATGGAGTAAAACTAGTGGTGCTCCATCTCGAAAAATTTCTTGAATTTGGTAAATTTAATTACCCATTAATTTTCAATCTAATTAAAGATCCATTAAAACTCCATTTAGTTTTAATCTTCCAAAAATCATTACTTAATGATTATTTAATTTAAGGAAATTAATCTTGTCTTTAACTGGGTTAACGAACGAATGTCATTGAAAACATCGCTCGCGATAAACCCAAAATCATCTTCCCTGGAATCTACACAGAAATCATAACAGTATATAATCGATATGAATTCCCGTATCAGACTAATACTATAAACGGAATAACGGCAAAGCCGTTTAAATTCCATAAATAGTAATGGTCTTCCTTTTCAGCAGCTCATCTCGATTATTACCAAATCGAATTCCATTCAATTCCAATTTAATATATTAAGTTGGAAAACATTACTTTGAAAATTTTCCATTAAATCTTAATTAAAAGATTTATAAATTCCAAATCATAACGTCATTGTTAATTGGGTTAAAGAACAGATGTTATTTAAAACATAGCTCCCGACAAACCCGAAATCCAATTCGATATTTAAAACAAGGTTCTGAATAGAAATCATAACATCTTATATTCAATATCAAATTCTAAAACCAACAAATATCGTATTGGGAATAACGATATCTGTATCTTCCAAATTCCTCAACGATATCCATATAGTAATAGAATCCATTATCGAAATATCCGAAGATTACTTCCATTCAAATCCATTCCAATTTATAAATTGGAAAATTCTGCTTATATCAAAACCATTTTAATTTCTTTTCGTTCTTTTACTCAAGTTACAAACTAACTTCTTCTGATAAAAATACCTTTTGTCTTTACAAATGCAAAATATTTCATCCAAAATCATTTCAAAATCTATATTATGAATTTACATATTATATACATGTTTTTATTAATTTATTAAGGCCCTTACAGTCGGTTTCCAATATCGGTCACCGAACTGCATCCATAGCGACCTTTTCCAAAACTGATTTAGACATCTTTTAAAATCTAACCATTGGATTTCAAAATTCTTATTTTATTGGAAAGTTCATTTCATTATGGTTTCAAGGTTCCAATTTCCGGAGAATCTGATGGTCAGATCTCCCGGTACGCTAGTTCGAACTTACGGGTTGACATTCGCGAACTGTCGCTGCGCGACACGTTTTATTCAATCCCTAATTCGATTTATAATTTATAATTATAAATTGAAATAATTTAAACCGTTTTTATAAATTTTATAAAATATATAATTATCTTTGAAAGCTCATTTCAGTCGTTTTACCTTCAAATGTTTTCAAAAAAATTCACCATTATAACAGCTCTATTTTGTAGCACCGGAGTAATGTCTATACATTACCCCTCTCCTGACTTGGCTTGCGCCATCAACAACAATTTTACCCAATAATATATGTACCAACTTTCTTTCATTAAATATTATATTATGAAAAATATTCATTTTAATTCTGGATTGGAATAAAACTCAATCAATATCCATATAAATAAATTTATATGGATTACATTCATCATAAACATCCACCAATAGTTGCAAATAGCTATCACATCTAAAATGAGATTATTACGACCCCAAACCCCGTACTGACGGTGGCAAGGGTGATCTTTGGAATATAATACATAGACAGATAACAGCAGAGAAAAATTAAATATACACCAGATAATGTAAGAATAATACACTGGATAAACGTAATCATCAGAGTTACACAGTATACAGGATCATACTTAGTACAAACACAGTTTAGCTATACATAAATGTCTACAGTGGAAAACAAACATAATATGTACAATAGGTGCTGAACAGCATAAAAGAGATAAATGATAGTATCCATCTTCAGCTCCAGCTATCCAGAAAGAGCCTGCTAAAACCTGAATACATGGCTGCCTGTGTAGAAAAAGGGGCACCCGAGTTTGCAAGTGAAACAAACTACGAGTCAGTCATGGGACTGGTATGAGAAATCTACTTAACACATTATACAATTGGCTAATCACAGGACCACGCCACTTTCGTGGAACGGGTTTACTCCATTGTATTGCCAGTGCTTTAAAACAAATAATTCTTTTAAACATCGCAATGCTTTTTATAAAAATGAAGCCATTATAAGACTCAGTTCCCATCACATAATGAAACGCAAACCAGAGGATAGAGTTTTACCTTATAATGGCCAAAATATGCTTGATACGAATAAAAAAAAGCATTTGATATTATTACTAGTGTTTATATGTTTCAAAAACATTATCAAATCGTAAGTATCAATCATAGACGGCATTAATGCCCCATACCACTATGTCGCCATATATAGGTATACAATCAAAACCGCACAGTCACGTATTTGGAAATTGGATTTCCTTCATGAACCAAGGCAAAAGATAGTCCTTACTGACTTCGAGACAATCTAGCCCATGTCTCAGGAACAGCCGCAACTGCCCCTTAGATCGTCAGGGCCAGTCCACCGATGTGGATTATTATGCCTAAACACTACGTTCCCCCGCCCTTTGGGGCGTAAATGAGCCAACGAATGACTCCATCGGTCCCGGATCGACCGATATAACCGAGGCACCTCGCAACAGCAACAACCACATAGGTGAAAACAATATAAATGTCAGCCAGTTCGAGCACCGACACCACCTCTAACTAGAAGGAAACGCATGCCCTCCCTGAGGTCCTCTCCCATTTCTGGTTCATACCGGGTGTGAGGTTCGCGAATTCACGTTATACACAAAGCCACGCCACACATGCGGTGCTTTGATCATCACCACAAGACTTTGCTTTTCAACAGAAGCCCTGATCACTGCATCTTAGCATGCCACACAGGCAATTCACACCATGCAACTGATGGCTATCAATCACACAGAATGAATTCCAATGTCGGACACACAGTCCATTAGCAAGTCCGTTCTGGGTCTGAACGAAACTGGAGGCACTATATACCTCGCATACCCATCGATCTCCACGTACGTCTGGACGATCACCACTCATTATCCATATTTCGGGATGCCTCCCAATCAGGACATCAGTTACCATCCAAACGAGGTGAAGATCCCCGGTGTTCAGCCATCGTCTTCATCTTCGATTCTTATCGTCGATTCAGTTGTTCAGAATGGGATAAACCCGGTCTTTCTGAGCAACTCACGTATATAATAAAAAGTGCTACACAAACACATAATACGTCTCATTTCAATTCATCAGTCGCTAACCGTAGATCAGTAAGAGAACGATTTCCCAAATATTAACCCCGAGGGCCGAAATTAAACATCAGATCAAAATCCAGGAAACCATTCGACTCAGCTAACCTTCAGTTAATTTCTAAATTTCACATTCCATATCGTTTATAATATTTTATAACGATTTATCACTATTTTTATTTATTTTAAAATAGCCAATTTATTCAAACGACGCTTCGGGCCATAACACGGCCGTGGCGCTATTTTTCTTCAGATTTGTTTTACACATATCTGAAAATCTAACCATTGGATCTTCACAAAATTTATATCATTAGAAAGATCTTTTCAAAACGAATCCAAAGGTTCCATTTTTGGGAAAATCCGATGGTCGGATCTCCCGGTACACTCGTTTGAAGTTTCGATTTCAAATTATGAACTACAGCGTCGTTATTCGATTCAATTTAATTATATATATATATATATATATATAAATATAATCGATTCTGGTGCAGTTTTTCTTCAGATTTGAATTAAACATTCCAGACAATCCAACCGTTGGATCTTCACAAAGTTGGTGTCGTTGGAAAGATATTTCCAAAGCGAACCCAACGGTTTCGGTTTCGGGAAAATCTGATGGTCGGATCTCCCGCACTAGTCGTTTGAAATCACGGTTTCAAAACATGAACTGCAGCTTCATTATTCAATATATTTCAATTCTATTTATATAAATATACCGATTCTTCGATTTCAAAACTATATTCTTTTCATACATTTGATAAAAATGATATTTTTATCCAACCGACAATTATTTCAACACTTCGCTATTTTTAACTATTCATGTATATAGCAAAAATGTGATTTTTATTGTAAAACAATTCATTTCAAAACACGATTATTTTATATAGTTCATATAGATGATAAAAATATGATTTTTATTATAAAACAATTTATTTCAAAACATGACTATTTTATATAGTTCATATAGTTGATAAAAATATGATTTTTATTATAAAACAATTTATTTCAAAACACGACTATTTTATATAGTTCATATAGGTGATAAAAATATGATTTTTATTATGAAACAATTTATTTCAAAAAAACGACTATTTTATATAGTTCATATAAGTGATAAAAATATGATTTTCATTATAAAACAATTTATTTCAAAACACAACTATTTTATATAGTTCATATAGGTGATAAAAATATGTTTTTATTATAAAACAATTTATTTCAAAACACGACTATTTTATATAGTTCATATAGGTGATAAAAATATGATTTTTATTATAAAACAATTTATTTCAAAACACGACTATTTTATATAGTTCATATAGGTGATAAAAATATGATTTTTATTATAAAACAATTTATTTTAAAACACGAATACCATTCAACACATGAATTTCTATTCAACACACGAATATAGTTTCAACACATGAAAATAATTCTAACACATGAATATTATTCAAAATTTCAGCAGCATAACGGTAGGGTAGTTAAAACCGGGGTCGTCCCTTGTACGGCTCCTCGCTCTACCTTAAAGCCTCGCAGCTTTTGACAATGGGGATTTCATGCATCTAGTTCGCACGCATGCGGCATGTATATTTTTTTCATTTCCACAAACTAATCCTATGTGGTTTCAACCAAATAATTCTCAACCACAAGCGGGTATTTTTCAACCACAAACAATTCTAATCAACCATTCGCTATCAATCAATTTTCACACTAATCACAACCATAAATATCGTCCATGGTTTGTGGACGAGGGGCGTATATATATATATATATATATATATATATATAAGAATATCACTTCCATTTCAACACATATATAATTTTTACAACGCATATATAACTTATACATCGAAAGTACAACTTATACAACGCTTATACATGAGGTGTACAACGCTTATATAACTCATACATCGATTATATAATTTATACATCGTCGTTTTCCATATCGTTTATAATTTAGAAATCTCACATTGGGTTCCACTGCACCAAAAATAGCAAAAGGCTCAGAAAAATATGCGGTCTCTTCTAGAATGTAGAAGACGTCCACACGAGTCCACTGTCTCTTGTTTCACTGAATTTCGTCAACAAACGAAAAAGATATGATTTTTACAGTGAAATCAAAAACCGTAGCACTTAAACTGCTATAATATAGTTTCAGCCGTTACCTCACTGATGTGTTCAAAACTAGGTTCTGAATTTTCTTCGAATCCGCGCAACGAAACGTCGATCGGCCTTCACCACGAGGAAGAGGGAGGAGAGGCGCACCAGGCGCTGGTGGTGCGGCGGCGTTCGACGATCGGAGGAAGCGGCGGCGGTGAGACGAAGGGCTCGACTTTCGATCTCGAATTCTCCTCCAATTCTGAATGAGAAAATCCAAACTATATATGAATTTGAAGATCTTCTCTAGCTCTATAAAATCTTCAACTGGAGTGTTTGATTTTGATGCGTGGATTGATCAGAAAATGAACGGGAAGGTTTGGAGGTGTTTCCGCCGTGCGTCGAGTTCAATCTGGGAGAGAGAGTGTTTGTTTGACCAACGATATTTTTTTATTAATTTATATATTTTTAAATTTCTAAAATACCCCTTGTCACAGACGAACATTCAAACCCAACGACTGTCGTCGTTAGCGTTTTACCCCCATTCTGAACATAATGGAATATGTTTCGTAGGCCCATTCGAATGTTTCAGTCAGTTTTCCTTCAAATTAAAATATAAAACATTCAATATTTAATTTGAACGTACATTTCAATTTGTCGGGGCCACATATTGATTCTAAAAATTCCCGAAAAATAAATCTAGCTATGTTTTGACGATACGGTCCCAATAAAACTAGTTTCGTCGAATTCTGAGACCGTTTAAAAAATGGCCCATTTCTGGTCGATCCAATTTAACTGTAATTGACCAAAACACGTTTTCCTTTGCCATGCCCACATACAAGCTTCAAAAATTATGAAATTTGAAACCAAGCAATAATTTAACATCCTAGATCCAACAAAAGTGGTTTCGTCGAATTCCAAGGTCGTTTGCAAAATGGCCATTTTCACGGGTTATATAAACTCTATAGCGACCTTTCTGAAAATTCATTTGGCCATAACTTTTGCTTCCCGCTATGAAACTTCGATTTTTCAGATTTGTTATAAAGGTATTCACTAACAGATTTAAATATTTTTTGTTCCACTCAAATCCGTTTTGTTTTGCACCCGATACAGTCAGTCAAAGTTTGAATTCAAATTTTGAATCTACCGCGCCATTTCAGGCCTTGTTTATAATTAGAATTAATTATATTCATTTTCAAATGTCGATTCAAACTTACTTTTCATCGTTATTATTTAAAATATTAATTTTAAATATTTAAAACCCACTAAAATAGCCAATTTAAGATTTTTAAATTGGTTCAGATTTTCCGGGTTGTTACAGAGATCCAATGTGCATTTTTAATCCGTGTAAGTCGTAAATAAACAATTCACGCTTACAGTGGCCTGCCGACCAAACAATCGACATACAAACTAATCACTTGGGTTTTGTGTAAGTTAAATATCTTCCCAATACACATGTGGGGTTTTCAAACAAAACAGTTGATTCAAATTAATCACTGCTTCGATTCAAATTATTTTTCTACTTAACCAATTTTCACCATTTAAATTATAAATAGATATTTATAATTTAATTTCAACTACTACATTAATGTTAACAATATTTTTAATATGTTAAACATTTTAGCATCACAAACAAAACATATCACAGTCAATCAAATCATCCATGGGTTTTCAAACGACAACGAGGTGAGCTAACAGGCACCATATACAAATTTATGATTATTAAAACTGATAAAAATCAACATTGGTAATCTATATATATATTTAGTTATAAAATAAATAACTGTACAATATTTTAGTGAGAGTTATTTTAGTGAGAGAATTCTCACTTCGGTTTCCACTCCATCAGTGTTTAATTGAGGAATGCTTTAATAAAATTAAACGAGCGTTTAATTTTATCAAAAACTTCAAGCTCTTCGGTTTCCATTGTGGACAATTCCATGTTGTAGTTTTTGTTGTCTCCATCGCATTGCAACTTGTTTCGTTGCATTCTAAGCTCGTATGAAAAGGATATTGTATTACAAACATTAATTACATAAATAAATTAATTAATAATTAAAACCTTAATTACATTTCCTAATTACATTTCCATTATCGTTCTTCTTCCAGAAAACTGTTCGCCCTCTAGGGCAACAAATCGCTGCCGCCACTATCCCTCCGCCATCAATCTGCTGCCACCACACGGAAGCCGCCACCGTGACCTTCCGCCGTCGGCCATGGGGCCCAACTCGCATGCTCGTGGCCTCACGAAACTACTGCCGAACGTGCTGCCTTGGAGCACGAAAATCGAGCAAATCCCAACACCATAAATGATCACGATTGTTCACCTCATACGTCCCGTTAAGCTCTTCAATTTTGCTTCAGAGAGTTTTGATTTTTATTGAGTGGAGAGGGTGATCGAAGGCAAACTTTTTTGGAGCATTTCGTTCGCCAAAAGGAAGGGAGCGGTGTTGAACGGGTTTGATCACGGTTGAATGAATTATAGGGTTTTGACCTTACATATATATTTATTTTATTTTATTTTAATTTTTTTATTTAAAAGTGAGATTTTCGTCCAAACTCCAAATGAACCCCAACAACTGTTGTCCTTAACCAAACACCCCCATTTCAAAAACAATGGGATACGTTTCGTAAGCCAATTCGACTATTTTGATCAGTTTTTATCAAAATTAAAATATAAATTAATATAACATTCAATATTGAATTTCAACGTACATTTTAATTTACCGGTGCCATATACTGACTCCAAAAATTATGAAAAGCGAAATCTAAATCCAAATGTAACAGCCCATCATTTTGACCGCCCTAAATCGGTGATTGAACCAACTCGGAGCATTCAAAACAACGGATTGTTATTGGCTTGCTGGGTTTAAACAGAATCAACACAGAATCACAAAGTACAATTTCTTATAAATGAAATTATATATATATAATCAGAGTTTTACAGATTAGTTTTACAGCGGAAGATTTATAAAAAAACACAAGAATTTATAATAAAATTAAAGTTACAATTTTGTCGAGCCTTGCGCGCACATGCGACTTCTCGCGCCTCTCCTCTTTAAAAGCTGAAATCCTTGCATCTGCAACACATCGGGCCTGACTTGAGCGTTCCATTGGAAAAAACACAAAACACTCGGGTCAGGATTAAACTTATCTCAAGTCAGTCACTTTTGAATAAACACATAAAAATAATTGTTTAACCCCCAACCATATATTAAATACGTCGAGCATAGTAGCCCGTGAACCACCAAATGTAAACATCATGTAACAAACAAAGAAGCATACAGTGTTCAGCGTGTACTAAGGAATAAAAGCATATGACACGCTACCAAGTAATCGCGCCTGTGTATATGAATAGTGACAAAAATAATGGACATGCAAGCTTAAACTAAAACAAGACTGACTCGCATGGAGCAGACACGTCACGTGATAGCCACAAAAATCAAGTCGATATGGCAGGCTCGAAAGGCACAAAATGTCGGGTATAAGAGGGTGCTCAACAAGGATAGTTGGGTTTAAAATAGGGTACAAGCCTTATCAGCATGCATGCATGTTCAAAGTGTGACCTATGACCATAATAGTGGGAAGTACATGCAAATAAATGAAACAAAGGTGGCCAGACTATACCGCCAGACAACAATCGAAACAAAATAGACAATGCTAGATAACCAAGAAAAGATCCATACCTATAATGAAACCGACTGTTCCCTATGCATGAGATTTGATATGTACTAGAGAGCCAAAAATGTTTAATTTATCATGCAAGGGTGATTTACGAATATATATTGAGATCCATGAAAACTTAGTTTCATAACAATACGATGGTCATTTTGGCTATCCCTAAATTTGATATGATGACTGTATAAAATTTTAGAAAGAAAGTTCAATGAGTAAGATGCATACCTATATACAGGCTCTTTTTTTTAAAAACCTTTTTCAAATATTTAGAAAACGGATCATTTATTACATAATGAACCATGTTCCTAGCTAAAATAGAAACAAATATCACAAATGAACCCTCCTATATCAACACAAGAGAGATGCAAAATAAGAACAACAAGGACATTCAAAAAATGGTCAAGACAGTGCATGTGTGTGGAGTAGCTTATAAGTACATGCAATATGGCGAAGCGCACCCATATCCACTCAACATACACATGCAGTTTACCCATACCATTTTCTATGCACATTTGGGTACATGCAAACATTATAAACTATGTATTAATCCAATACAAACCCAAAATAAGACAACAGATGTAGTAACCAGTTAAACCTTAAGTTTTGGTTTCGATGAGCCCACTGTCCTTTTTTACATGAAGTAGTACAAGGCTATAAACAACACATGGACGAAGCGGCTCTATATCCCAAGCATGAATGCAGTTCAAAATGCACGAGAAAATAAAAAAAGAATGATTTTTAACAGGACTATATTTGAACAAAAATATATAAAACTGTAATTCTTGTAAACAAGTATACTACAACAGGTTTTTATTCCAAAACACATCAGTTTATTATTTCCCCTTGTCATGGTAATTATTAAATTCATGCAAAATTTTGGCAAATATATCATTATAATTTAATTATTTTCAAATGTAATCTAACTGAGCTATACTAGCATTTTTGAGAAGTTAAATTGAACAATTCCTGTTATATTAACATGACACCTGATTATAGACTAAGTCACACATATTGTCCTTGCTGTTACTATGCCTCAAACTACATACATGCTATAAACAAAACACAAAATAGATAAGAATTGGATCAAACTTAGTGAATGCCTGAAGTCACGACTTGAGATAAATGTAATCGCAAGTCAAACTTACCTTTGTTCGACGGAACGGGAGCATACAAAAGGCAGTTCGTGTTGAGGCGGCACAAATTGTGGAGTGCCGGATTCGATAGTTGCGCTGGATGCTACGGTGGTTCAGCGGCAAAGAGCGGAGAAAGGAAGTGTTATTTCTAACTCGGATTTATCATCCAAACATGTCGCAATGAATTTTGCTTCCCTCACGCAGAGGGTGTACTTCTGCCCTTTCACAGCCCGGAATTAGGGGACTTCTTCCTCTTACCTTTTGAAACCCTCACCGTTGAAGGGTGGAGCGCTTTGCAGCAAGTGTCGATAGCAGCAAGGAGAGTAAAATCAGTGAAGTCAATTCAGGATCTTGATCCAAGTTCCAACAAAGAGGAGCTGTGAGGGTTTATTGTTGCATGCTTGGATCTGGAACGGCATGGGACCGGTAGAGGTGCTGCCAAGAGGGAAGCGTGTGTGCGAGGTCAACCATCGAGTGGAGGAGCCGGCTCGAACTATAGGCAGGAAGGCACTGAACTGCAATGCGATGCGGCGGAATTTTTTTGGAAGTGATTTGGGAAAGATTGGTTTACACGTGTTGGACTGGTTCTTAATGCTTCTAAACAAATCTGGATTTCTCTTTTCCCCTTTTATTCCTCTCCACTGTACCTTTGTTAAGGGGGGACAACGGGGAACCAAATGACGATACGGTCCTAACAAAATTAATTTCATCCAATTTGGAGACCGTTTGAAAAATGGCCTTTCTAACTGGTTTATTAAATTCAAACTGAAAATGAAAACGCTTTTAAATTTACTACGCTCACATATTAATTCCAATTAGCTTGAAATTTTAAACTTAGCAATAATTTGAAATTCCGGATCCAACAAAAGCGGTTTCATCGAAAACGAAAATGGAGGTCGTTTGCAAAATGGCTATTTTTAAGGGCTATATATAATATTAAAAAATATGTAAATTCTATAGCGACTATTCTAAATTTTAAACTGGACATAACTTATAATTTATAAACCGAAATCTCAATTTCTTACATTCGTTAGAAAATTACAGTTCAAAATATTCTAATGTTTCTTATTTTACTGAAATCCGATTTATATTTAATTTTGTACATTCATTTGAAATAAAAAAAATCGAATTTTCAAACTACTGCGTCATTTCAAACTCATTTTAATTAAATTTTAAATTCATATGTTCTAACTTTGATTTAAATAAACTTTAAATCGTTTATTCTCAAAATAAATCCCATAAAATATTTAATTTTCAAGAAAACCAATTAAAAATAAATTATAAATTAGTTTAGAAATTTCGGGTTGTTACAATCTTCCCTACTTAAAACTTTTTCATCCCCAAAAAGGAAGAAGGAACTGAAGGTCGTTTACTTAACCAACTCCACCTTCACTTGGCTCAAATTCTTCAACTTTTCAGTTTGTAAGAATTTTCTAATTTCTCAAAAATTTAGCTAACACCCTAAATTTTCGAAAAATTTTGCCATAACTTCCTTTGTATTTGATCTGAAAAAATCTACTGGGCCGTATTAGGCACCCAATAAATCTATAAAAAGCATACACAACATTTGTGACCTATTTATGTCCAAGGGAGACGTGTAAAAGGTCGAAATCTCAGATCTTGCCCCAGTATTGGAAAACTCAACCATGTGTCGTAACTAAAAACAAGAGAGATGTGAATTTTTGCCATCTCCAAACCTGTGTAGGGTTTTCATTAATTCCTGCAATTTACCATTATTTTTTATTAAGTGCGTAATCATTCCTATGTTCAACCTGCAATTCATTCATCGCCATACAAGCGTCTCGCTCGTGTAGTAATCCAAACCTCGTCATATAAGCACCAAACGTTTATATGAAATATGATATGATATGCTATCTATAATCAGTATTTGGTTCAATCTGTAATTCAGTCATCACCATACAAGCATCTCGCTCGTATGGTAATCCAAACCTCGTCATATAAGCACTAAATGCTTATATGGAATATGATATGATATGTTGTGTCCATGATGTATGCTATGCGGTGTAGTTCATAATTTATTTGTTGCTATCTTATGGCGTACGCTGTATATCTCATAGAGCAACCATCGTAGCGTATCCAAATTCACTTAGAGTAGTTCATAATAAATAAAATTGCGCAACCAACTCATTAAAGTGCACTTGTTTGTCGGGCACAACGCGAAGCCATTAACCTGCTCAACATATATATACGTATACGTATCCAATTTTAACTAGACTTGTAATTTATTTTAATTTAACTTAATTAAATTAAATAACAAGTGTTTTCGTATATTCAATGTCCAAAATTGCCAAATATAACGTCTAATTTATTTAAATCAAACATCATAAGTAAGCAAACAAAAAAAAATCAAACAACCTCACAAACAATTAATTGTTATTTGTCTTTCTAAAAATTTAACTTTTATAAACTCAAAATATAATTTCTAAGATTGGATATATAATAATCACAAATACGTTACATATAAATATATCACTCTCAACTCATTCTAGGGCATTACTAGCCCTATCTCTAATGAGTTTCCCATTCTAGGATGCTAATGATCCTATCTCTAATGGATATTCTTAAATAGAATGTTAATAATTCTATTTACGATGAATTCTCTCGCTTGGCCCTAATGTGTTTGTTTTCGAGCTTTGCAAACCAAAGCTCTAATACCACCTAAGACGACTAAGACTTCCCCGATCCCCTAAGAGACGGAGGAGCCTAGATTGTTTTGAGAACATGACTCATTAGAACACAAAACAATAGAACGTTTCATCGCTACTACAATAATTTACATCATAGTACAAGAGTTTCAGAGTACGAATAAATAATACTACACAGCGGAAAAATAGTACATGAATATAATGTGTAGCAGAAATCAAAATATATAAATACACTGCACAGCGGAAATACATCAACTACCAAAATTGAAAGAAATACACTGATACAAAGCTTTCCGAATATAGCATCAGCTGTAAACCAGGATCCTGTTAAATAGAAATGTAACAACCCGGAAAATCCGAACCAATTTAAATTTTTTATTTTGGCTATTTCAGTAAATTTTGAATAGTTAAAATAATGTATTTTAAATAATAACGATTAAAATTTTTTTTAATCAAAGATAGAGCAAAAGTATTCATTTTGATTTCTAAAGAAATTAGAAATAGTATGGTAGTTTGAAAAGTCAAACTTGTACTTTGACCAAATGTCCCGGATTCAAAATTTAATAGATTTTAGTGAAACCAAAAATATCTAAATCTGTTTGGAATTATCTTTTCAATGAATCCGAAAAATCGAAATTTCATAGCGGGAATCAAAAGATATTGCTAGTTGAATATTCAGGATGGTCGCTATAGTATAATTTATAGCCCGTTAAAAGGCCATTTTTCAAACAACCACCGTTTTCAACGAAACCACTATTTTTGGATTCGGAATGTCAAATTATTGCTAGGTTTCAATTTTCATAATTTTTCGAATTAATATGTGAGCGTGGCAAACAAAAATGTGTTTTGTCAATTTTAGTCAAATCTGATCAAATCTGATCGACTTGAAAATAGCCATTTTCGAACTATCTCAGAATTCGATGAAATGAATTTTGTTAGGACCGTATCGTCAAAACAAAGCCAGAAATAATTTTTCTGTATTTTTCTGAGTTCATATGTGGCCCCGGTGGATTTAAATAGATGATCAAATTAATTATTTAAATGATTTAAATAATTAATCAAATATTTTAGGCTACAAACAGTCGTTTGGGCTGACGAGACCTAGCCCATTGGATCCGGAACAGGGGCTATTGGCTAGGCTCAACTCCCGTTGGACTAAAATCGGATTAGTTTAAGGTGTATGATTTTATTTGTAAAAATTACATTAAAATATTATAAAATAACATTGTCTCCCTCAAAATCCTAACCTACAGTACCAGCCGCCACCACAAAATCCATGGCCGAATTTGCATCCACTTTCCCCCACTAAATTATATCAATCCTTTAACTGAATCCCCCTCCTCCTTTGGACTATTTGTGGGGATTCTTCTCCTCTACAATGCTATTCGGTTGGATCCTACTAGTTCACCACAGACCGAGGTACAGTGCTCCAAACACGACGCATTAAAGAGTCGCCGCACCCCCCAGGATCGATCGAGCTTCCAGTTGTGGGGGGCCTTGCGTGCGCCTCACTCTCCTCCCCGACGTGGTAGCACCCGATCCTCCTCTCGTGCCCTGCAGTGACCGCAAAGATCAACCCTAGTTTCGAACACAATAGCAAACCGCGACCTATTTTCTGAAACATGAAGAAGGAGGGTATTGACCTTTTCTATAATATTTCGTTAATTCAAAAATACTTTCAACCTTAATTAAATCATATCTAATTTATACGATATCGAAACAGAACAATTTCAGATCCGACAAGATCGTACGACAAAGATGTGCATTCCTAGACTGAAAAGGGACAATTCCGAGCAGTTCAAATTTTGGACCAATTTGCGTTACGACTGTGAGATTTCTTCTTTTATATAATAAATTAATTATTTAATTTATTGTTATGTGGCAATTGAATGTGTATGATTCAGATCTGTTATGAGCGGATATTGTGAATGATTTGTCTGTTTGTTGGTGATGTATAAACACAGATTTGTATGTGTTCCATTAAATAAATCATTATTGTTTATTTATTGATTTGGATTAGAATTTCCATTTCAATTAAAATAATCATTTTGTTATATTATTGAGTTGGATTAGAATTTCCAAATCAATAAAAATAATCATTCTTGTTGTGTTATTGATTTGGATTAGAATTTCCAAATCAATAAAAATAATCATTTTTGTTGTGTTATTGATTTGGATTAGAATTTCCAAATCAATAAAAATAATCATTTTTTTGGGTTCTGGATTTGGATTAGAATTTCCAAATCGATAAAAATAATCATTTTTGTTGTGTTATGGATTTGGATTAGAATTTCCAAATCAATAAAATAATCATTTTTGTTGCGTTATGGATTTGGATTAGAATTTCCAAATCAATAAAAATAATCATATTGTGGTGTTATTGATTTGGATTAAATTTCCAATTCAATATTAAAAACATTATTTTGATTAATTTTGTTGAATTGAACTAGATTGACAATTCAACATTAAAGCATTATTTTGGTTATTTTTGATGAATTGCATTAGATTGGCAATTCAATATTAAAAACATTATTTTGACCATTTTGTTGAATTGAATTAGATTGTCAATTCAAAGTAAAAACATTTTTTTGGATTATTTTGTTGAATTGAAATAGAGTTGTCAATTCAATATAAAACATTATTTTTTCATTTTTATTTATTTGAAATAGAATTGTCAATTCCATATAAAACATTATTTCACCCTTTTTCTTAATCGAAATAGAATTGTAAATTCAATGTAAAACATTATTTTGTCATTTTATTGGATTTAATAGAATGGTCAATATAATTGAAATATGTCATTGAATTGAGATAGAAATGCAAATATACACTACAAAGTAAAAATGTTCTTTTATTTGCATTCGCTAACGCAGATATACACTGCAAAATTAAAGATGTTCTTTTATTTGCATTCGCTAATGCAAATATACATGGAAAAATTAAAAATGTTTTTTTATTTGCATTCGCTAACGCAAATATACATTGCAAAATTAAAGATGTTCTTTTATTTGCATTCACTAATGCAAATATAGATTGCAAAATAAAGATGTTCTTTTATTTGCATTCGCTAATGCAAACATATATTGAAAATTAAAGATGTTCTTTTATTTGCATTCTCTAATGTAAATATATATAGAAAAATAAAAATGTTCTTTTACTTGCATTCTCTAATGCAAATATATTTAGAAATATAAATGTTCTTTTATTTGCATTCTCTAATGCAAATATGCATTGAAATAAAAATGTTCTTTTATTTGCCTTCTCCATTACAATAAAACATTAAGTTAAAATCATATTTTTGTTTGCAATTTTAGATTTAAACAAAACATTAGAATTAAAATCATATTTTTGTTTGCAATTTTAGATGCAAACAAAACATTAGAATTAAAATCATATTTTTGTTTGCAAATTTTAGATGCAAACAAAACATTAGAATTAAAATCATATTTTTGTTTGCAATTTTAGATGCAAACAAAACATTAACATTAGAATTAAAATCATACTTTTGTTTGCATTTTTAGATGCAAACAAAACATTGGAATTAAACTCATATTTTTGTTTGCAATTTTAGATGCAAACAACACATTAGAATTAAAATCATATTTTTGTTTGCAATTTTAGAGGCAAACAAAACATTAGAATTAAAATCATATTTTTGTTTGCAATTTTAGATGCAAACAAAACATTATAATTAAAATCACATTTTTGTTTGAATATTTAGATGCAAACAAATCATTTAAATTAGAATTACATTTTTGATTGCAAATTTAGTTGCAAACAAAACAGTAAAGTTAAGATTACATTTTTATTTGCATATTTAGATGCAAATAAACATCGTAGTTAAAAGACTATATTTTTATTTGCATATTTAATGCAAATAAACACTGTAGAGAGAAGTTGCATTTTTGTTTGCAAATTTAGTTGTAAACAAAACATTATAATAAAAACTACATTTTGTGTACACTTTAGATGTAAATAGAGACATGAATTAAATGGTTACATTTTTATTTGAAATTTTGATATGAATGAAAAGCATAGAAATAAAAGTCATATTTTTATTTACATTCAAGATGTAAATTTGAGAATAGATTATAGTGTCGCATTTTTATTTACATTTTAGATGTAAATAAAAGCTAGTACTTCAAGAGTCATATTTTTATCGGCATTTCATATGAAATAAAAGAATTGATTTAGATGTTAAATTGTTTATTGTTACTTTATATACAATAGAAATAGTAGGAATTGCCAAGGGGTTTATATTTATATTTTTATATAAATATAAATTGAAATTTAACTAATCGCGCGCGGTAGTTCACGTTTCGGCAATCGTAACTTTAAACGATTATACCCTAAGATCCAACCGTCGGATTTTTCCAAAACTGGAACCGTGAAGACCGTTTTGAGAAGATCCTTCCGATGATAAAAACTTTATCAAAATCCAACGGTTAGATTTTAAGATATATGTAAAATAAATTTTGGTAAAAGCAGCGCCAGGGCCGCCCATCGACCCGAAGCGTCGTTTGATTTTATTGAGCTATTTTTAAATAAATAAAAATAGCGATAAATTGTTATACATTAATATTTATGATATTAAATGGTTTAAATGATAATAATTTGAAAAATTATTTGAAAAGACCGAGTTCAACTCATTTCAAATAATTATACGGCGATTTAAAATCGAAGATTTCGAAGACAGCGATTGAAGACTGGTAATCTTCATGTCGAAAGGATAACTATTGATGCCTGGCATTGGCTAGCTACCAATAAAGGGTCAAAGTGGTAGTTGTCACGACGCATTTGTTGATCGTCCGGATACGCGAGCACCTAGGTGACTCCGGTTTCGTTCAGACCTAGAACGAACTTGTAAATGGATGCATGTCTGACAATGAATTTCATGCCATGTAATTTAATTGATATCTATTAATATTTTTCTAAGGTGGTGGAGGATTTATCCTCTTGCTAAATACCCTTCTTTGAGACGCACGAGCTCGAAGGTTATGTATTGGTAGTTATCATTCGCATGGTATGGATTGTCAATGCGAGATGCCAAGATGCAATTGATCGGGGCTTTTGTTGAAAAGCAGAGCCCTGTGGATGATGATCAAAGCATAGCCTATTTAGGCATAGCTTTGTGTATTTCGTTACCTCGCGAGCCTCACACCCCGGTAGAGTCAAAAAATGGGACAAAGGAACGCAGGGAGTGCACACGTTTCTTTCTAGCTAGAAGTGGTGTTTGGGATTTTACACGGGCCAACATTTTTACTTATTTGATTGATGGAATGAGGCGCCTCAGATTTTTATTGGTCGTCAATGGCTAGTTTATAGGTCCAATAGGATCGGGAAGCGTGTGTTCATGAATTGCCAATCCACTAAAGTATTTGTGGACCGACCCTGCAGGATCCAAGGGTTCGCCAGCGTCCGAATCCTAAGACATTGCTAGAGTGTCTCGAATCGGTTAGGAGATTAGCCTTGACTCATGATGGAAACCAACCTCCAAAACGACATTATGGTCTTGATTGTAAAACTATTAATGGCGACATAGTAGGATGGGGTACTATGTCGTCTAGGATTGATACATTTGCTTTGAAGTATTTTTGAAACATATTAGACACTAATAATAATTTTAAAAATGTTATTTTCCACGTATCAAGCATTTTTTATCATTATAAGGTAAAATCTATCCTCCGTTTGCATTGCATTGTGTGATGGGACTCGAGTCTTATAATGATTTCATTTTCTAAAGGGCATCGCGTTATTTTTGACTTAAAATTTATAAAACCATATGCACTGGCAATCCAATGGAATTAAACCCGTTCCGCGATAGCGGCGTGGTCCAGTGATTATCCATATTATTAGTTTAGTAGGATTTCTCATACCAGTCCCATGACTGACTCGTGGTTTGTTTCACTTTGCAAACTCGGGTGCCCTCTTTCCATATGAGCAGCCAATTAACAGGTTTCAGGTAGGGATGTTGTCTGGACTCAAGCTTGCTGCTGAAGATGTTGGATGATCTTTTCCTTTTTTATCCTTTATTTTCTTATTGAGATTTGAGACAGTATTGGATATTGATGTATTTTGGGAGTTAAGACTTTATTTCTTTCCCTGTTTGAGACATCTGTATTGTTAAGTGTATCATGTACTGCGTACTTTGATGTTCTGAGATGATGTTTGTGATGATATTTCATTTCCGCTGCAATGATTTATATGTTCTTCTACGTAACTGTGATCTGTTATTGTTTTAATTATGTTATACTCCTATGATCATCCTTACTTTCGTTCTACTGGAGTTTTGGGTCATCACATTTGGTATCATAGCTAAAAGTTAACCTTAGCTAAGGAGTATGACATTTTTTGGACATTACGTCTAAATAGAATCAGTAGTATTCTAAGATGTGTAGCCCATTAGAGATAGGATTAGTAATGTCTTAGAATGAGCACAGAAGAGTAGCACATATTAATCAGTCATTACATTATCATATCATCACATGTCTCTATTTTGAAAATCTTTCCTTTGCAAATTTTCATTTCTCTTCGTTTGACTCTTTCCTTGAAGATACAGACTACTTGAGAAATGAGTACCAGAGCACGTACAAGGGCACGAAGAGGCAGAGGTGAGGCAAGAGGACCCGCCCGAGACGAGACTCCTACAGGCCAAGAACAGGAATAGGTCACCCCAGAAGTTGAGACACCACCACCCACCCCCCCCCCCCCCTCGTGCTTTCGATCTTGACAAAGTGGCAAAGAAAATAAAGAATC
This sequence comes from Allium sativum, assembly GCA_030737875.1. Taxonomy (NCBI): domain Eukaryota; kingdom Viridiplantae; phylum Streptophyta; class Magnoliopsida; order Asparagales; family Amaryllidaceae; genus Allium; species Allium sativum. The sequence goes on from CM060924.1 coordinate 667,533,714, forward strand.
TAGGAGGTGTGCATTATACAGGCCAAGAGATGGTGACGGAGTCGCAAGCATGGCTTAAGACGATGGAAAAGATTTTGGGAGGATTAGAGCTTGAGGACCACAGAAAGCGATTTATGGCAACTTGGTTTCTGAAAGACGAGGCCCAAATTTGGTGGGAAACAGCTATGGTTGGGGGTAATGAGGCCGATGTGACTTGGGGGAAATTCAAGGAGCTATTCAATGAGAAATTCATTCCACCCCACGAAGTTGAGCGCCTCCACAATGGGTTCGCCCACCTCCAACATGGGAGCATGTCTATTTCGGAGTATGTTAAGAAATTTGATGAGCTTTCCAGATACACCCCAGAATTAGTCCAAGAGCTGCTACAAAAAATAAGAGGTTTATCAATAGTCTGGCGAGGAGATACCATAACAGGGTGACTGCACACATCGAGCGCCCATTTGCTAAAGTAATCGAGATGGCCTGCAGATTTGAAGAGATTCATCAGAAGGGTTCCCAACTAGAGAAAGAAAAGAATCAAGCCAACAACAAGAAGAAGGAGTCGGACAAGAAAACTGAGGCGGCAGTTCTTCCACCGCCAAGCCCCAAGAGAAGAAGAAGAGGGACAGATCTAAAGCCAAGTGCTTTAATTGCCAGAGGATAAAGCATTTTGACTACGAGTATCGAGCTCCGAAGAGGCCCAAAAGGAACGAGTCTGGAACGATTCAGAGTAGTGGACAGGATCCCTATGGCCCAAGAGAATGTTTTAACTGCCACAAGCCTGGACACCTTATCAAGGTTTGCCTTCTGCTCAAGAAATCTCAGGTGACACATGTCTATAACGGAGCAGCTGCACCGGCTTCTTCCGAAGTAGGTTACCTGATGTCTTAGGAGGTACACTTAACATTAAGAATATTCTGTTTTGTTTAACACAGGTGCTTCTAGAAGTTTCATATCTGTTGAAACGATTAAAAAGCTTAAATTGAAACCCAGAAAGCTCAAAGAACCAATTAAAGCCCATAGTTTGATAGGAGGTTCACTTACACTCGAGCAATACTGTAGAGTGCCTGTTTCTTACTCTTATTTCCAATTCCTTTTTGATTTGATCGTTATGAGCTTTTCTGGATACAATATTATACTTGGAATAGACTGGCTAGCAAAATATGAGGATGAGTTACTATGCGCTGAAAGAATAGTTAGAATCAAAAAAAAAATTTGGAAACATTATTGCTACTCCATGTCATGGCTCAGCCACAGATGGGAAAGAATTTTGGTCTTCTCTAGAAGTCACTCCTGCTTCTATTGAGGAAATTCCTATCGTCAGAGACTATGCGGATGTGTTCGAAGAAGTAGACAGCTTACCTCCGCGTAGAGAAATCGATTTCAGAATTGACTTAGTCCCTAATGCAAGGCCCGTCATGCATCCCATTCGGAGAATGTCGCCAAAAGAAAGAGAAGAGATGAGTAATCAAACCAAGCAGCTCTTATGGAAGGGTCTGATCAAATCTAGCTTCTCAAGCTGGGGTGCAGCAGTGGTTTTCGTCCCAAAGTCAAACGGTACCCTCAGGCTTTGTGTGGACTACCGTGATCTAAACAAGCAGACTCTGAAAAATAAATACCCGCTACCCCACATAGATGATATGGTAGATCGCCAGAGCGGAGAAAGAGTATTTTCTCGGATGGACCTAGCAAAAGGTTTCCACCAACTACGCATTGCCGAAGAATGTGTGCCTTTGACAGCTTTGAGAGGACCCGATAAATTTTATGAATGGCTAGTAATGTCCTTCGGCCTATGCAATGCTCCAGCATACTTCATAGATCTGATGAATAGAGTCTTCTGAGATGTTCTAAATAAATTTGTGCTGGTGTTCGTCAACGATATCCTTATCTTCTCCCATGCAGAACACAAAAAACGTCTGAAAGAAGTCTTGGAGATTTTGCGTAGAAATGTGCTGAAAGCCAAATTCTCCAAGTGAATATATTGGCAAGAAGAGGTTAAATCCCTCGGCCATGTTCTATCTGAGGAAGGCATCTCAGTAGATCCAGGAAAGATCTCGGCCATCAAAGATTGGAAGCAGCCTACTACGCCCACTGAAGTCAGAAGTTTCTTAGGTCTGGCTAGCTATTATCGGATTTTTGTTAAGGATTTCTCGAGATTATCTTGTCCATTGATGAAGCTGACTAAGAAGCATACCAAGTTTAATTGGACACCTGAATGCGAGGCTGCTTTCCAAGAGCTAAAACAGAAATTGATCAATGCTCCTGTGTTAACCATTGTTGATGGAAATCAAGATCTGAATGTCTGGACAGATGCCTCTAGAGAAGGTTATCCTTTTCATCTAAATAAACATGTCAGAAATGACATTTTTCTAATGACAAATCTTATTTTAATGTGTTATTCTTTTTCTTTATTTAAGGTATTGGTGCAGTGCTAATGCAAAGAGACATGGTTCTCGTATATGCTAGCCGCCAAATGAAACCACATGAGAAGAATTATGCCACTCATGATCTTGAGCTAATGGCCATAGTATTTACTTTAAAGATATGGAGGCACTATCTCTTGGGCGAGAAATTTGAGCTGTATACTGACCACAAATCCTTAAAATATCTATTCACCCAAAGAGATTTGAACTTGAGGCAACAACATTGGATTGAATTCCTTGCACCCTATGACCTGGACATCTTATATACTCCAGGGAAAGCCAATGTAGTGGCAGATGCTCTTAGCAGAAAGAATACGACCAGCACTAACCTTATCCTTGCAAATCTCATTATTACCCATACCTTGATCGATAAGATCTCTTCTATACAAAAAGGTGATAGATTTATTCAGATGATCAGTGAGCGGGTTCGAAAGGGCGAAGCGCCAAGCTTCCAAATAGACAGAAATGGAACCCTCAGGCTAAAAGGGAGAATATGTGTGCCAGATATTCCCGAGCTAAAAAGAGAAGTTATGGACGAATGCCACAAGTCTAAGCTCAACATCCATCCTGGAGTAAGCAAGATGTACCACAATCTTAAGCGTACTTTTTGGTGGAAGGCGATGAAGAGAGACATCTCTATTTATGTTTCTAGATGTCCCACCTGCCAGCAAGTTAAAAGTGATCAGCAAAAGCTAGCAGGTCTATTGCAACCGCTAGGGGTTCTAGGTTGGAAATGGGACAAAATTTCTATGGACTTTATTGATGGCTTGCCTCGGACTAGGAAAGGCAATGACAATATATGGGTGATCGTAGATTGCCTCATGAAGACTGCCCATTTCATTCCTGTCAAATCTAATAGAACATCTCGGAGTTTGGCATAGCTTTATTTTAGAGAGATTGTCAGACTGCATGGAGTTCCCAACAGCATTGTCAGTGACCGCAATCCGATATTTGCTAGCAAGTTCTGGGAGGCTTTCCAAGAAGAGCTAGGGACTAAGATGAATATGAGCACTGCTTACCACCCTCTGACAGATGGCCAGAGTGAGAAGTTGAACCGTATATTGGAGGACTTATTACGAGCATGCATCTTAGATTTTGGTGGGTCATGGGAAGATCATTTGCACTTGGTCGAATTCTCTTATAATAACAGCTACCAAGCAAGCTTGCAGATGTCGCCATTTGAAGCATTATATGGAAGGCCATGCAGATCTCCAGCATGTTGGGTAAAACCCGAAAATCGATTGGTATTAGGTTCCGACATGATTCGCGAAGCCTATGAAAGAGTTGACTTTATTAAAAAGCATTTTCTTGCTACCCAAAGCCGACAAAAGAGCTATGCAGACACTCAAAGGAGGGATTTAGAATCTTTGTCGGTGATCTTGTATACTTAAAGGTTTCCCCACCGAGAGGTATAGTTCGATTTGGGAAGAACGGGAAATTGATGACAAGATTCATTGGTCCATTTCCTATTCTCGAAAGGATTGGAACTCTCGCTTATAGAGTGCAGCTACCTGACTGGTTTCTAGGGGTCCACAATGTATTTCAAGTGTCCCAACTCCGGAAGCATGTGCATGATCCAGATTTAGTTGTGGAGGAAGCAGCACAACGAGATTTAGAGATTACCCCGGATCTAGCAGTGAGAAGGGAGCCAGTGAAGATTGTGGGCAAAGAAACCCGAGTGCCGAGGAACAAGAGGATTCACTTAGTCAAGGTGTAGTGGAGCGGGGATACTAGAGACTGTATGTGGGAGACTGAGGATAGCATCAAACAGGCTTATCCCGAACGCAGATGGGACTTCTCCGAGTAGCTTTTGTGTGGAGGTACATTTACAATACCTTGCATTTTAGGTTTTGTTTCCTACTTTACCATTATTTCCTTTTCGAGGATGTAATGATTTTAAGAGGGGGAGATTGTAACAACCCGGAAAATCCGAAGCAATTTAAAAATTTTATTTTGGCTATTTCAGTAAATTTTGAATAGCTAAAATAATGTATTTTAAATAATAACGATTAAAAATTTATTTTAATCGAAGTTAGAGCAAAAGTATTCATTTTGATTTCTAAAGAAATTAGAAATAGTACGGTAGTTTGAAAAGTCAAACCTGTACTTTGACTGAATGTCCCGAATTCAAAATTTAACGGATTTTAGTGAAACCAAAAATATCTAAATCTGTTTGGAATTATCTTTCAACGAATCCGAAAAATCAAAATTTCATCGCGGGAATCAAAAGATATGGCCAGTTGAATATTCAGGATGGCCGCTATAGTATAATTTATAGCTCGTATAAAAGGCCATTTTCAACCGACCTCCATTTTCGACGAAACCGCTTTTGTTGGATTCGTAATGTCAAATTATTGCTAGGTTTCAATTTTCATAATTTTTCGAATTAATATGTGAGCGTGGCAAACGAAAATGTGTTTTGTTAATTTCAGTCAAATCTGATCGACTTGAAAATAGCCATTTTTTGAATAGTCTCAGAATTCGACGAAATTAATTTTGTTAGGACCGTATCATCAAAACAAAGCCATAAATAATTTTTCTGGATTTTTCTGAGTTCGTATGTGGCCCGGTGGATTTAAATAGATGATCGAATTAAATATTTAAATGATTTAAATAATTAATTAAAGATTTCAGGTCACAGACAGTCGTTTGGGCTGACGAGACCTAGCCCATTGGATCCGGAACGGGGGCTATTGGCTGGGCTCAACTCCGGTTGGACTAAAATCGGATTAATTTAAGATGTATGGTTTTATTTGTAAAAATTACATTAAAATATTATAAAATAACATTGTCTCCCTCAAAACCCTAACCTACAGTACCAGCCGCCACCACAAAATCCACGGCTGAATTTGCACCCACTTTCCTCCACTATATTCTCTCAATCCTTTCACCGAATCCTCCTCCTTTGGACTTATTTGTTGAGATTCTTCTCCTCTACAATCCTATACGGTTGGATCCTACCTAGTTCACCACAGACCGAGGTACAGTGCTCCAAACACGACGCATTGAAGAGTCGCTGCACCCCCTTAGGCTCGATTGATCTTCCAGTTGTCTGGCCCTCTGCGTGCGCCTCACTCTCTTCCCCGACGTGATAGCACCCGATCCTCCTCCCGTGCCCTGCAGTGACCGCAAAGATCAACCCTAGTTTCGAACACAATAGCAAAATCGCAGCCTATTTTCTGAAACAAGAAGAAGGAGGGTATTGACCTTTTTTTTAATATTTTATTAATTCAAAAAATACTTTCAACCTTAATTAAATCATATCTAATCTATACGATATCGAAACTGAACAATTTCAGATCCGACAAGATCGTACAACAAAGATCTACAATCCTAGACTGAAAAGGGACAATTCCGAACAGTTCAAATTTTGGACCAATTTGCGTTACGACAGTGAGATTTCTTCTTTTATATAATAAATTAATTATTTAATTTATTGTTATGTGGTGATTGAATGTGTATGATTCACATCTGTTATGAGCGGATATTGTGAATGATTTGCCTATTTGTTGGTGATGTATAAACACAGATTTGTATGTGTTCCATTTAATAAATCGTTATTGTTTATTTATTGATTTGGATTAGAATTTTCATTTCTATTAAAATAATCATTTTGTTAGATTATTGATTTGGATTAGAATTTCCAAATCAATAAAAATAATCATTTTTGTTATGTTATTGATTTGGATTAGAATTTCCAAATCAATAAAAATAATCATTTTTGTTGCGTTATGGATTTGGATTAGAATTTCCAAATCAATAAAAATAATCATTTTTGTTGTGTTATGGATTTGGATTAGAATTTCCAAATCAATAAAATAATCATTTTTGTTGTGTTATGGATTTGGATTAGAATTTCAAAATCCATAAAAATAATCATATTGTTGTGTTATTGATTTTGATTAAAATTTCCAATTCAATATTAAAAACATTATTTTGATTATTTTTGTTGAATTGAACTAGATTGTCAATTCAACATTAAAGCATTATTTTGGTTATTTTTGATGAATTGCATTAGATTGGCAATTCAATATTAAAAACATTATTTTGACCATTTTGTTGAAATGAATTAGATTGTCAATTCAAAATAAGAACATTTTTTTGGATTACTTTGTTGAATTGAAATAGAGTTGTCAATTCAATATAAAACATTATTTTGTCATTTTTATTTATTTGAAATAGAATTGTCAATTCCATATAAAACATTATTTCACCCTTTTACTTAATTGAAATAGAATTGTAAATTCAATGTAAAACATTATTTTGTCATTTTTATTTATTTGAAATAGAATTGTCAATTCCATATAAAACATTATTTCACCCTTTTACGTAATTGAAATAGAATTGTAAATTCAATGTAAAACATTATTTTGTCATTTTATTGGATTTAATAGAATGGTCAATACAATTGAAGTATGTCATTGAATTGAGATAGAAATGAAAATATACACTGCAAAGTAAAAATGTTCTTTTATTTGCATTCGCTAACAAAAATATACATTGCAAAATTAAAGATGTTCTTTTATTTGCATTCGCTAATGCAAATATACATTGCAAAATTAAAAATGTTCTTTTATTTGCATTCGCTAACGCAAATATACATTGCAAAATTAAAGATGTTCTTTTATTTGCATTCGCTAATGCAAATATACATTGAAATTTAAGATGTTCTTTTATTTGCATTCGCTAATGCAAACATATAATGAAAATTAAAGATGTTCTTTTATTTGCATTCTCTAATGCAAATAAATATAGAAAAATAAAAATGTTCTTTTATTTGCATTCTCTAATGCAAATATATTGGGAAATATAAATGTTCTTTTATTTGCATTCTCCAATGCAAATATGCATTGAAATAAAAATGTTCTTTTATTTGCCTTCTCCGTTACAACAAAACATTAGAATTAAAATCATATTTTTGTTTGCAATTTTAGATACAAACAAAACATTAGAATTAAAATCATATTTTTGTTTGCAAATTTTAGATGCAAACAAAACATTAGAATTAAAATCATATTTTTGTTTGCAATTTTAGATGCAAACAAAACATTAGAATTAAAATCATATTTTTGTTTGCATTTTTAGATGCAAACAAAACATTGGAATTAAAATCATATTTTTGTTTGCAATTTTAGATGCAAACAAAACATTAGAATTAAAATCATATTTTTGTTTGCAATTTTAGATGCAAACAAAACATTAGAATTAAAATCACATTTTTGTTTGCATATTTAGATGCAAACAAATCATTTAAATTATAATTATATTTTTGATTGCAAATTTAGTTGCAAACAAAACAGTAAAGTTAAGATTACATTTTTATTTGCATATTTAGATGCAAATAAACATCGTAGTTAAAAGACTATATTTTTATTTGCATATTTAGATGCAAATAAACACCGTAGGGAGAAGTTGCATTTTTGTTTGCAAATTTAGTTGTAAACAAAACATTATAATAAAAGTTACATTTTGTTTACACTTTAGATGTAAATAAAGACATGAATTAAATGGTTACATTTTAATTTGAAATTTTGATATGAATGAAAAGCATAGAAATAAAAGTCATATTTTTATTTACATTCTAGATGTAAATAAAAGAATAGATTATAGTGTTGCATTTTTATTTGCATTTTAGATGTAAATAAAAGCTAGTACTTCAAGAGTCATATTTTTATCGGCATTTTATATGAAATAAAAGAATTGAGTTAGACGTTAAATTGTTTATTGTTACTTTATATACAATAGAAATAGTAAGAATCGCCAAGGGGTTTATATTTGTATTTATATATAAATATAAATTGAAATTTAATGAATCGCGCGCGGTAGTTTGCGTTTCGGCAATCGTAACTTTAAATGATTATACCATAAGATCCAACCGTCGGATTTTTCCAAAACTGGAACCATTAGGACCGTTTGGGGAAGATCTTTCCGATGATAACTTTATTCAAAATCCAACGGTTAGATTTTAAGACATGTGTAAAACAAATTTTGGTAAAAGCAGCGCCACGGCAGCCCATCGACCCGAAGCATCGTTTAATTTTATTGAGCTATTTTTAAATAAATAAAAATAGCGATAAATTTTTATATATTAATATTTACGATATTAAATGGTTTAAATGATAATAATTCGAAAAATTATTTGAAAAGACCGAGTTCAACTTATTTCAAATAATTCTACAGCGATTTAAAATCGAAGATTTCGAAGACGGAGATTAAAGACCGGCGATCTTCACATCGAAATGATAACTATTGATGCCTGGCATTGGCTAGCTACCAACAGAGGGTCAAAGTGGTAGTTGCCAGGATGCACTTATTGATCGTCCGGGTATGCGAGCACCTAAGGGACTCTGGTTTCGTTCAGACCCAGAACGGACTTGTAAATGGATGCATGTCCGACATTGAAGTTCGTGCCATGTGATTTAATTGATATCTATTAATATATTTCTGAGGTGGCGGAGGATTTATCCTCTTGCTAAACACCCTTCTTTGTGATGCACTAGCTCGAAGGTTATTTATTGATAGTTATCAATCGCATGGTATGGACTGTCAATGTGACATGCCAAGATGCAGTTGACTGGGGCTTTTGTTGAAAAGCAGAGCCCCGTGGATAATGATCAAAGCATAGCGTACTTAGGCATAGCTTTGTGTATTTCGTTACCTCGCGAGCCTCACACACCGGTAGAGTCAAAAACGGGACAAGGGAACGCAGGGAGTGCACACGTTTCTTTCTAGTTAGAAGTGGTGTTCGGGTTTTTACACGGCCTGGTATTTTTACTTATACGATTGATGGAATGAGGCGCCTCGGATTTTCATTGGTCGCCAATGGCCAATTTATAGGTCTAATAGGATCGAAAAGCGAGTGTTCAGGAATTGCCGATCCACTAAAGTATTTGTGGACCGGCCTTGAAAGATCCAAGGGTTCGCCAGCGTCCGAATCCTAAGACATTGCTAGAGTGTCTCGAATCGGCTAGGAGATCGTCCCTAGCCTTGACTCATGATGGAAACCAACCTCTAATACGACATTACGGTCTTGATTGTAAACCTATATACAGCGACATAGTAGGATGGGGTACTATGCCGTATAGAATTGATACATTTACTTTGAAGTATTTTTGAAATATATTCGACACTAATAATAATATTAAAAATGTTATTTTCCACGTATCAAGCATTTTTGATCATTATAAGGTAAAACTCTATCCTCCGTTTGCGTTGCATTGTGTGATGGGACTTGAGTCTTATAATGATTTCATTTTCTAAAAAGCATCGTGTTATTTTTGACTTAAAATTTATAAAACCATATGCACTGGCAATCCAATGGAATTAAACCCATTCCGCGATAGCGGCGTGGTCCAGTGATTAGTCATATTATTAGTTTAGTAAGATTTCTCATACTAATCCTATGACTGACTCGTAGTTTGTTTCACTTTGCAAACTCAGGTGCCCTCTTTCCACACGGGCAGCCAATTTACAGATTTCAGGTAGGGATGTTGTCTGGACTCAAGCTTGCAGCTGAAGATGTTGGAAGATCAATTCTTTTTTTATCTTTTATTTTCTTCTTGAGATTTGAGACAGTATTGGATATTGATGTATTTGGGGAGATTGAGACTTTATTTCTTTCCCTATTTGAGACATCTATATTGCTAAGTGTATCATGTACTGCGTACTTTGATGTTCTGAGATGATGCTTGTGATGACATTTCATTTTCGCTGCAATGATTTATATATGTTCTGCTACGTAACTGTGACCTGTTATTGTTTTAATTATGTTATACAACTATGATCATCCTTACCTTTGTTCTACGGGAGTTTTGGGTCATTACAAGATATCTGCAAAAACAAAACTACTAGCTACCCGTGTGGAAAATATGGGCACCCAGAGTTTAGGCGCAAACAATAAACGCCAGGTCAGTTATAGGACTGGTGTGAGAACTTAAAACAGTTATTAAACTTTTCCTTTAAAATAGGGTAAATCACGGGACCACACCGTATGTCATGGAACGGGTTCACTACCATGAATACCAAAACTTGAAATAAAACGATTTAGTAAACAACGCAATGCTTTTTGAAAAAATGTAGCTATTATAAGACTCAGGTCCCATCACACAATGCAACGGAAGCTGGAGGATAGAGTTTTACCTTATAATAGTCAAACATGCTTGGTATGTTTTAAAACAAATCTCATTTGATACTATTATAAGTGCATAGTGTCTAAAACAACTTCAAATATAAATGTATCAATCATAGACGGCATAGATGCCATATATTATGTCGCCATACATAAGTTTACAATTAAAACCGCACGATGTCATATAGGAAATTGGATTTCCATCTATGAGTCAAGGCAAGGGATCTTCCTCACCGATTCGAGACACTCTAGCAAATGCCTATGGATTACACACTCTCCGAAACCTTGGATCTTCAGGGTATGTCCACACTTTAGTGGATTAGTTATTACTGAAGACACGTTTCCCGGTCATATCGGACCTATCTATGAGCCATTAGAGACTCAATATCTGAGGCGCCTCATTCCATCATCCACATAAGTAAAAATTTCTGGGCTCCATACCTTGACACCACTTCTAGCTAGAAAGAAACGTCATGCACTCCCTGCAGTCATAATCCCTTTTTGACTCATACCGGGTGTGAGGCTCGCGAATTAACGCTATATAAAAAGCTATGCTACTTAAAGCAGTGCTTTGATCAGCATCCACGAGACTCTGATTTTCAATAAAAGCCTTGATCATTGCAACTCTGCATGCCACATTGTCAATCCATAGCATGCCATTGATTTCTGTCGATATATAACCTCTAAGCTCATACTCTCAAAAAAGGGTGTTAAGTAAGAGAATAAATTCTCCACCACCAAACAAACATATATTTAGCAGAGATCAACGAAACAGTATACAGGAATACAATGTCAAACATACCATCCATTTGCAAGTTCGTTCTGTGTGTGAACGAAATCGGAGGCACCTTATTCCTCGTCCCGTATGTCCAATACAGGAGAGAGGCCCTTGCATATCCGAACAATCAACAAGTACATCCGGGCAACTACCACTCTAACCCTTTAATAGCGGCAACTCCAATCAAAGGCATTGGTATAAATCCATTCGATGTGAAGATTGTCGGTCTTGCACCGTCTTCATTATGTAACAACCCAGATTTTCAGAACTAATTTAATTTTTTTATTTTAGCAATCATTTATTTAAATAATAACAACTAAAAATTTATTTTAATCGAAGTTAGAACGAATAAATTTATTTTATTGATAAAACGAGCCTGAAATGGCGCGGTAGTTTGAAAATTTGATTTCAAGTTTCAAATGAATGTACAGGATTCAAAATAAATCATATTTTAGTAAAACCAATCGGTTTGATTATATCTTTCTAACGAATGTGAAAAATCCAGATTTCATAATGGGAATAAGTAGTTATGTCCAGTTTAAAATTCAGAATAGTCGCTATAGAATTTACATATATTTTAATATAATATAAGCCATTAAAAGTAACCATTTTGCAAATGACCTCCGTTTTCGACGAAACAACTTTTGTTGGATCCGATATGTCAAATTATTGTTATATTCCAATTTTCATAATTTTTGAAATTAATTTGTGAGCGTGCTGAATTTAAACGTGTTTGTAATTTCAGTTTGAGTTTAATCAATTGGAAAATGACCATTTTTTAAACGGTCTCCAAATTCCACGAAATTAGTTTTGTTATGACCGTATCATCAAAACATAGCCAGATTTATTTTTATGGAATTTTTGGAGTTCGTATGTGGCCCCAATAAATTAAAATGTGCGTTAAAATCAATATTGAATGTTATATTGATTTATATTTTAAATTTGATGAAAACTGATCGTAGCCGCTAAATTGGGTTATGAAACATATCACATCATGTCCGGAATGGGGGTAATCAGCTAGGGGCGACAGTAGTTGGGTTCGATTTGGTGTTCGGATTAAAAAAAGTAACTTTTTGGGTTTAAATTAAATTTAAATATATATATATATATACAATGGCCCCCACCCTTCTTTCTCCTTCCTCGTTGAAAACAGAAACGAAAAAAAAAACCCGACTCCTCAAATCGATGGCAGCAATCGCCATTGCCACCACTGGCGCACCGCCTACCCCTTCGCCTGGCCGTGCTCCCCTTTCCTCCCTCCTCCTCGTTGCTCCTCTCGTCCACTCTCTCTCCATCCAAACCCTAAAACTCCAGTTCGAGACAGCCCACCGCCGACCACCCCTGGAAGACCCGCCACCGCCTAGATGCATCACCCCACTACCGCTGAATTCCCCACGCCGCCACCCCCTCATCCCACTTCCGCCTTTAAGTCTTATTTATTTATTTATTTATTTTTATTTAATGTAATTAATTTTGAAAAAGGTTTTAAATCAGTTTTTATATAGAAAGAGCATTGTCTTTCAAAAATAAAAATAGGATTTTTATATAACTAACATTTAAATAAAACTAGGGCTTTATATAAACAACTTTGAAGTAAAAATGTGATCTTTGTATGTAGAACATCAGAATAAGGATATGATCTTTAATGAAATAAAATTATGATTTTTAATTCGATAAAAATATGATTTTTGGTTAAGTAAAAATATGATTTTTATTATATGAAGATAGCGAAATAAAAATATGTTTTTTATTATATAATGGCGACATAAAAATATGTTTTTTATTACATAATAGCGATATAAAAATATGATTTTTATTATATAATAGCGACATAAAAAATATGATTTTTATTATATGAATAGCGATATAAAAATATGATTTTTATCATATGAAGAGCATTATAAAAAATATAATTTTTATATATGAAGTAGCGTCATAAAAATATGATTTTTATATATGAAGAGCACTATAAAAATATGAATTTATATATGAAGTAGCGTCATAAAAATATGATTTTTATATATAAAGTAGCGTCAAAAAATATGATTTTTATATATGTAATGGTGTTGTAAAAATATGATTTTTACATATGTAATGGCATTATAAAAATGTGTTTTTTTATATATAGCATCATTAAAAATGTGATTTTTAATATAATCCGCGTGAAACAGATTGCGATGGAACCGACTTGAATCAAATCCAAATCCAATTCCAAACCGGCCAATTAAAAACTGACGGAGTGGAAACCAAAGGTGAGAACTCCTCACTCTAATTAAATTAAAAATATATACTAGGATGCAGATGGAGCTTAGAATACTACAACACTATTTATTTTACAAACCATATTATATGATTTGAATTATACGGAGTTCAACACATGAATTCGCACAATCAAATAATTAAAAGCGATGCATGGATATTACTGACACACGGATTTCATACTCCATGAATAGCCACTTATGGCGCCATAAACGGCATTCGTGGTAGTTGAGTATTTATTTATTTGGATGTTCTGCGTGATTTGATTATGATTGTAAAATTGGTTGTGAATAAATTGGAATTGGTTTGTGTATGGGACGAGCCAGCATTAGGCCAAGGATAAGACTAAACCTTATTCTGTTTCTAGTATCGCGTCGTTATGTTGTCGAAATTTTCTAAAAAGTGTTAGAAAAATTTAGTTAGTTGAAAATATTATTTTTAGCTTATAACAACGATAAATAAAATAATATTTGGATAGTTAAAAATAAGTTTACACACCCATTTACAAGTCAGACGACTAGTTTGTGCTCGCTTATTTTTGTGATATCGATTAGGACGATAACTATTACACATCGCCCAAGTGCATGAATAGTAATTATTATTTGATGGTTGAAACCCCACATGGGTATTGGGATGATATTTGACGTGCATTAATCTCAACTGTTTAGTTGTATGTCAATCGATAAGTTGACAGACTGTTGTAAGCGTTAATTATTTATATTTAATGCTTATGCAGTCATGTAGCGCACTCTGGCTGATGGTTTCATTTTTATCATTATTGATATATACATGTGTTGTATGAAATCCATATAAATAAAACTATATGGTAATTGATTGGGTCTGGTTCCAATTCAGAAATAACGAATATTTTAAAATAATATTCAGTATTGGATTAAAATGTGATTTTAATGTCCGATTAGGGATGGACACGAAAATATTGAAATGTATGAAGCCATGTTGTATAGATATGCGCCATTTTGACGCGAATGATATTTATATCGATTTTATCCATTTTTATAATGAATATCAAAAAAGAAATTATTTCAAAATCTGATATTTTGAAAATATTATCATTTAAATATTATAATGGTAAGGAGTATTCAATTTTGATTTAAAATTGAAATGCAGTTTGAGTCGTTTTTAAAATGAATTTATAAACGATTTATAAAATATGTTTTAAATGTAAATCGATGAAATATATATAATATATATGTAATGGTCTGAATAGAACGCGCCGCGCCGCGAACGTTCGCAAATTTTGACAATTGACTTTGAATTGATATTACGGGAGATTCGACCATCGGATTCTCCTTAAACCAGAACCATTGGGTTCGTATAGAAAAGAGCTCTCCAACGAATATAAAATATTTGAAGTCTAATGGTTCGATTTGGAATTATGTCCAAGTCAAATTTGGAAAAGGTCATTGTAAGTGCAGTTCGATGACCATTTATGGAAATCGACTGAAAGGGCCTTAATAAAATTATTAAAAATATTAATAATTTGTGTAAAATCATAATAAATGATTTGGAAAGAATAATAATGAAAAATTCCATGTTTGCAAGATAAAAATATATTTTTATCAAAATGAATTAGTTATAAATGAGATTTGAAATCCAATAATTTTTAAATAAAATAAATTGGATTTGTGAATGGTTTTAATATAACCAGAAATTTCCAACGAATAAATTGGAATGGATTTGGAATGGAAATAATCTTCAGAATGTTTTGATATTGGATTTCGTGATCATACGGATGTTGTTATAGGGATTTGGAAGATATATATATATATCATTATTCCCAAACGATATTTGTTGATTTCAAAATATGATATTGAATACAAACCGATACAATTTCTATTCAGAGCCTTGTATTTGATATCAAATTGGATTTCGGGTTTGTCATGAATGGGGTATTCAGTAACACTGTTCTTAAACCTAGTTGAGAAACGAATAAATCTTTTAATTAAGATTTAGTGAAGCTTCCCAATTAATTAATATTTAATTGGAATTGAATAAAGAATTGGATTTTTGGGTTTATCGTGAACGGTGTTTTTAGTAACACTTGTTCTTTAATTTGATTAACAGTTGAAGTTAAGGTTTGAAGTTAATGTAATTTTCCAAAGTAAAGTTTTCCAATTTAACAAAATAAATTGGGATTGAATGGAATTCGATTTAGTAATAGTCGAAGTGAGCTTTTATGGAGGAAGACTATTAATACATATGGAATTTAAAAGGCTTTACCATTATTCCATTTATATTATCAGTCGGATACGTACATTGATATCGATTATATATATTGATCTGTTTTTCTGTGAAGATTCCTTAATCAATGGAATGTGATTTTGGGTTTATCGTGAACTGTGTTTTAAATGACATTGGTTCCTTAACCCACTTAAAGACAGGATTACATGTCTAACATTGTATTTCGAACTGTATTGTTGATCTCTGTTAAATATATATCCGTTTGGTGGCAGAGAATTTATTCTCTTGCTTAACACCCTTCTCTGAGACGTACGAGCTCAGAGCTTATATATCGGCAGAAATCAATGGTACAATGTAGATTGTCGATGTGACATGTTTGATTTCCCAAAGTTAAATAATCATTAATATTGATTTTTGGGAAGATTAAAACTAAGTGGAGTTTTAATGAATCTTTAATTAGATTGAAATTTGAATGTGATAATTTAAATTATCAAATTTGGGAAATGATCGAGAAAGGAGTATCATCAGTTTTTCTCCAAGCGATAGTTAAATCTTTAATTAGAATTGAACGTGAAATGATAATTAAATTTACTGATAACACCGTGGTGTTAGATATCGAGTATTACCAGTTTTGCTCAATGGGACGAATAGGTTGGGATTGGGAAATATAACAAATGATTACTTCAGCAAGGTTCGCTAATCCCGACTAGTTGATAAACTTTAATTTAGTTTAGAATTGATATCCAAAGGAAGATTAAAGAATAAATTTAAAAGAATTTATCTTTGATAAGATTAATGGGAACCTTTCCAAAATGATGTAAATATTTGAATAAAAGAATATTCAGAATTGGAATGAGGCGTATGTTGTGTTTTTATAGCAAATGTTTATAAAATACGCGAGTTATTCGGAAAGGCAGGGTTTATACCCATTCTGAATAACTGATTCGACAATAAGTCGACAATGAAGACGATTGTTGAAAACTGGAGGTCTACACATCATTTGGATGATATAATGATGTCTTGATTGGGATGTACACCCAAGACAAGGTAACAAATGGTGATCGTCCAGACGTACTTGGAGATCGATCGGATATACGAGGACCTCTCTCATGTATTGGACATATGGGACGAGGAATAAGGTGCCTTTGGTTTCGTTCAGACCCAGAATGAATTATTGAATGGATATGTGTTTGATATTGGATTTTATTTTGTATTGATTGATTTTTATTAAATATATATTTGTTTGGTGGCGGAGAATTTATTCTCTTGCTTAACATCTTTCTCTAAGATGTACGAGCTCAGAGGTTATATATCGATATGCATCAGTTGCATGGCATGAATTGCCAGTGTGGCATGTTGTGATGCAAGGGATCAAGGTTTCTTTTGAAAAGCAGAGTTTTGTGGTTAATGATCAGAGCACGGCTTTAATATAGCAAGCTTCGTGTATAGCGTAATCTGTGAGCCTCATACCTCAGTATGAGTCAAAAAACGGGATCGTGACTGCGGAGTGCACGACATTTCCTTCTAACTATGGGTGGTGTCATGGTATGGAGCCCAGACATTTATTATATTTTTACCTATGTGGATGATGGATAGAGAGGCGCCTCAGATATATCGGTTACTACAGAGACGATGGATAGGTCCGATAGGGCCGGGAAACGTGTGTTTAGGAATAACCAATCCTCAAACGTAAGAGAGGACCGGCCTTGAAGATCCAGGGTTGCCCGGAGTGTGTAATCCTGAGACATTTGCTAGAGTGTCTCGAAGCGGTGAGGAGCCATCCCTGGCCTCGACTCATGACGGAAATCCAATTTCCAATACGTGACATTTCGGTTTTAGTTGTAAAACTAGTATGGCGACATAGTAGGATGGGGTACTATGCCATCTATGATTGATACATTTATATGTGAACTGATTTTTGACACTATATACTTATAGTAATATCAAAATGATTTGTTTTAAACGTACCAAGCATGTTTGGCTATTATAAGGGAAAAGTCTATCCTCCGGCTTGCATTGCATTATGTGATGGGACCTGAGTCTTATAATAGCTTCATTTTTTTCGAAAAGCATTGCGTTGTTTGTTTTATGCACTGGTATTCTTGGGAGAAAACCCATTCCGTGTTATACGACATGGTCCCTTTATTTACTTTATTTTTGAAGTAAAGTTTTAAATAACTGTTTTACTTCTCACACCAATCACATGACTGACCTGGAGTTTATTATTTTAACCTAAACTCTGGGTGCCCCTATTTTCCACACGAGAAGCTAGTAGTTTTGGTTTTTGCAGATATTATTTTCCCAGTATCCTGGATTTACAGCTGAAAATATATTCGGAAAGCTCTGTATCTGTGTACTTCTTTCAGTTGTGTTATGTATTATTTTTCCACTGCACTGTAATTTGTAAATCTTTGATGTTAATATCAAATGTATATTATTTATTCATACTCCGTTATATTCTTGTATTCTGATGTTATTGTTGTAATAAGCAATGAAATGTTCTTCTGTTTGTGTCCTGATTTGTTGTATTCTCAACTCAATCCGGGCTTTCCCGAAAGGATGAGTTTCAGGCTGTTTCAGTTGGTATCAGAGCTTTGGTTTACAGAGATCGAGAACAAGACACATTAGAACCAAATGAAAGAATTCATCAGAGATTGGATTAGTAATATCCTATAGGAATGACTCGTTAAAGATGGGATCAGTAGTATCCTAGAATGAGTTGGAAGAGTATTGTCTTTTTTTTAATTAAAAAATGAAAACAAATTTAGTTTCAAATTTATAACTTATTATATGTATGTGAGTATTTTTGTTTTACATTGATTTGGATTATCGAGTATATAGAAATTTTAATATACGTCTGATCCACATCTATTTGAAATCGCAAATATATTGGATGGATACAGAATCACACTCTAGTCTCCCGGAGATGATTCTGATGATGAGGCCTCATCATCGGTATTTATGTTCGAGTTTCGAAAGTGGGATATCTATATATTTCCAATTGACTGGTGTGAGAACCAAAATTTATAGGGTTATTGTTGTGATTTAGCATCAAAAAAATGATTTTGAATATATATATATATATATATATATATATATATATATATATATATATCAAAGTTATGAATTTGAAAATTTAACCAATAAATTGATTGCTGGTTGTGATATGTGATTATTAGTATAACTAATAAAATTATTGGAATGATAATTAAGTGAAACCGATATGTGAATGTAAGTTAAATTTAGGCAAATTGAGGCAAGTATTGAACTGGATTGAAAATGGATTGAAATTGCATACATGTAAATATATATATATATATATATATATGCATACATATATATATATATATATGTGTGTCTGTGTGTGTGTGTGAACAGGTCATAACATTGAAGCTAAGAAGAGGAATAAAATTGTATGCCCGACAAATAGGTACATGTTTACTAATTTATTTAGTTTTTATGATTTTATGAGCCGCTTGGCTTTTTATTTTTATTTTGGATTAGTGAGGATCCTTTGCGGTTTTAAAGGTCTCCCCGTACAAAGGAGGTTATGGCAAAAAAATTCGAAAAGTTAGGGTGTTAGCCAATTTTTTTAAAAATTAGAAATTCTTAGAAACGGAAAAGTTGAAGAATGAAAGCCGGAATGAAAGTTGAGTTGGTTAGTTAAACTAGTTTCAACTTTGTTTCTTTTCGAGGACGAAAAGATTTTATGTGGGAGAGATTGTAACAACCCGGAGTTTCAGAACCAATTTAAAATTTTTATTTTAGTAGATTTTATTAAATGATTTATTTTAAATAATAACGACTAAAAAATTATTTTAATCGAAGTTAAAACGAATAATTTTGTTTTAATTATAAAACGAGTCTAAAATGGCGTGGTAGTTTGAAAATTCTATTTCAAATTTCAAATGAATGTACAGGATTCAAAATAAATCGGATTTCAGTAAAACCAATCTGTTTGATTATATCTTTCTAACGAATGTGAAAAATCCAGATTTCATAACAGGAATAAAAAGTTATGTCCAGTTTAAAATTCAGAATAGTCGTTATGGAATATATATATATATATATTAATATAAGCCCTTTGAAGTAGCCATTTTGCAAATGACCTCCGTTTTTTACGAAACCACTTTTGTTGGATCCGGAATGTCAAATTATTGCTATATTCCAATTTTCATAATTTTTGGAATTAATTTGCGAGCGTGGTGAATTTAAACATGTTTGGTAAATTTAGTTTAAATTTAATCAACTGGAAAATGACCATTTTTCAAACAGTCTCCAAATTCGACGAAGTTAGATGTGTTATGACCTAATCGTCAAAACATAGCCATAGTTATTTTTCTAGAATTTTTGGAGTTCGTATGTGGCTCCGATAAATTAAAATGTGCGTTAAAATCAGTATTGAACGTTATATTGATTAGTATTTTAATTTTGATGAAAACTAATCATAGCAGCCAAATTGGGTTACAAACATATCCCATCCGGTCCGAAATAGGGGTAATCAGCTAGGGGCGACAATCGTTGGGTTCGATTTGGAGTTCGGATTTAAAATGTAACTTTTTGGGTTTAAAATTAAAAATTAAATAAATATATATATATATATATTTATGTAATGGGTCCCACCCTTCTTTCTCCTTCCTCGTTGAAAACAGAAATGAAAAAAAAACTCGACTCCTCAAATCGATGGCGGCCATCGCCATCGCTACCACTGGCGCACCACCCACCCTTCTGCCCGACTGCGCTCCCATTTCCTCCCTCCTCCCCGTCGCTCCTCTCCTCCACCCTCTCTCCATCCAAACCCTAAAACCCTAGTTCGAGACAGCGCGCCGCCGACCACCCCCGAGAGACCCGCCGCCGCCTAGATGCACCACCCCACCGCCACTGCATGCCCTACGCCGCCACACCCTCAGCCCACTTCCGCCTGTAAATCTTTATTTATTTATTATTTTTATTTAATGAAATTAATTTTAAAAAGGCTTTAAATCAGTTTTTATATAGAAAGAGCATTGCTTTTCAAAAATAAAAATAGTATTTTTATATTACTAACATTTTGATAAAAATAGGGTTTTATATATACAACTTTGAAGTAAAAAATGTGATCTTTATATGCAGAACATTAGAAGAAAGATAGGATTTTTAATGAAATAAAAATATGATTTTTAGTTAGATAAAAATACGATTTTTGGTTAAATAAAAATATGATTTTTGTTATATGAAGATAGCGAAATAAAATTATGATTTTTATTATATAATAGCGACATAAAAATACGATTTTTCATATATAATAGAGACATAAAAATATGATTTTTATTATATGAATAGCGATATAAAAATATGATTTTTATCATATGAAGAGCATTATAAAAATATGATTTTTATATATGTAGTAGCGTCATAAAAATATGATTTTTATATATGAAGTAGCGTCATAAAAATATGATTTTTATATATGTAATGGCGTTATAAAAATATGATTTTTCACATATGTAATGGCGTTATAAAAATGTGATTTATATATATATATATATATGTATGTATATATATATATATATAGCGTTATTAAAAATGTGATTTTTAATGTAACCGCGTGAAACAGATTGCGATAGGACCGACTGAAATCAAATCCAAATCCAAACCGGCCAATTAAAGATTTATGGAGTGGAAACCAAAGGTAAGAACACCTCACTCTAATTATTGTACAACTAAAAATATATACTAGGATGTAGACGGGGCTTAGAAGCCTCCGACATTATTTATTGTACAAACCATATTATATGATTTGAATTATATGGAGTTCAACACTCGAATTCTCACATTCACATAATTAAAAGCGATGTATGGATATTACCGACACATGGATTTCATACTCCACGAATAGCCACTTATGGCGCCGTAAACGACATTTGGGGCAGTTGAATATTTATTTATTTGGATGTTCTACGTGATTTGATTATGATTGTAAAATTGGTTGTGAATAAATTGGAATTGGTTTGTGAATGGCACGAGCCAGTACTAGGCGAGGGATAAGGCTAGACCTTATTCCGGTTCTAGTATCGCGCCGTTATGCTGCTTAAATTTTCTTAAAAGTGTTAGAAAAAATTAATTAGTTGAAAATATTATTTTTAGTTTATAATGGCGATAAATAAATAATATTTGGATAATTAAAAATAAGTTTACACACCCATTTAAAAGTCGGACGACTTGTTTATGCTCGCTTATTTTTGTGACATTGATTCAGACGATAATTTTTACACATTGCCCAAGTGCACGAATAATAATTACTATCTGATGGTTGAAACCCCACATGGGTATTGGGATGATATTTGACGTACACTAATCTCAATTGTTTAGTTGTATGTCAATCGATTGGTTGACAGACTGTAGTAAGCGTTAATTATTTATATTTAATGTTTATGTAGTCATGTAGTGTACCCTGGCTAATGGTTGCTTGTTTATCGTTGTTGATATATACATGTGTTGTATGAAATCCATATAAATAAAATTATATGGTAATTGAGTGGGTCTCATTCCAATTCAGAAATAACGAATATTTTAAAATAATATTCAGTAACATATTAAAATGTGATTTTAATGTCCAATTTGGGATGGACACGAAAATATTAAAATATATGAAGCGGTGTTGTTTAGATATGCACCATTTTGAGCCGAACGATATTTATATCGATTATATTCATTTTTATAATTAATATCGAAAAAGAAATTATTTCAAAATCTGATATTTTGAAAGTATTATCATTTAAATATTATAACGATAAGGAGTATTCAATTTTGATTTAAAATTGAAATGAAGTTGGAAACGTTTTTAAAACGAATTTATAAACGATATATAAAATACGTTTTAAATGGAAATCGATGAAATATATATAATATATATATTATATATTTAATGGCCTGAATAGAACACGCCACGACCGTTCGCGAATTTCGACCATTGACTTCGAATTGATATTACGGGAGATCTGACTGTCGGATTCTCTTAAAACCGAAACCTTGGGTTCGTATCGAAAAGAGCTTTCCAACAAATATAAAAGATTTGAAATCTAATGGTTGGAATTGGAATTATGTCCAATTCGAATTTGGAAAAGGTCATTGTAAGTGCAGTTCGATGACCATTTATGGAAACCGACTGAAAACGCCTTAATAAAATTATTAAAAATATTAGTAAAGATAAAAATATTTTTTATCAAAATGAACTAGTTATTAACTAGATTTGAAATCCTATAATTTTTAAATAAAATAATTTGGATTTGTGCTTGGTTTTATATATAACCAGAAATTTCCAAAGAACAAATCGGAATGCAATTGGAATGCAAAAAATCATAGGAATGTTTCGATACTGGATTCCGTGATTATGCAGATGTTGTTAAGGGGATTTGGAAGATATATATATATATATATACATATATATCATTATTTCCAAAATGATATTTGTTGATTTCAGAATTTTATATTGAATATAAGCCGATATAATTTCTATTCAGAGCCTTGTATTTGATATCAAATTGGATTTTGGGTTTGTCGTGAATGGGTTCTTTAGTAACACTGTTCTTAAACCTAGTTGAGAAAAGAATAAATCTTTTAATTAAGATTAGTGAAGTTTTCCAATTAATTAATATTTAATTGGAATTGAATAAAAGAATTAAATTTTTGGGTTTATCAAGAACGGTGCTTTCAATAACACTTGTTCTTTAACACGATTAATAGTTGAAGTTAAGGTTTGGAATTTATAAATCTTTATTCAAAGATTTAATGTAATTTTCCAAAGTAAAGTTTTCCAATTTAACAAAATAAATTGGGATTGAATGGAATTCGATTTGGTAATAATCGAAGTGTGCTTCTGTGGAGGAAGACTGTTATTATATATGGAATTTAAATGGCTTTGTCATTATTCCATTTATATTATCCGTCGGATACGGAAATTGATATCGATTATATATATTGATCTGTTTTTCTGTGAAGATTCCATAATTAATGGAATGTGATTTTGGGTTTATTGTGAACTGTGTTTTAAATGACATTTGTTCTTTAACCTAGTTAAAGACAGGATTACATGTCTAACATTATATTTCGAACTGTGTTGTTGGTCTCTACTAAATATATATCTGTTTAGTGGTGGAGAATTTTTTTCTCTTTCTTAACACACTTCTCTGAGACATACGAGCTCAGAGGTTATATACTAGCAGAAATCAAAGGTACAGTGTAGATTGTCGATGCGTCTTGTTTGATTTCCCAAAGTTAAATAATCATTAATATTGATTTTTGGGAAGATTAAAACTAAGTGGAGTTTTAATGAATATTTAATTAGATTGAAATGTGAATGTGATCATTTAAATTATCAAATTTGGGAAATGATCGAGAATGGAGTATCACCATTTTTGCTCTAAGCGATAGTTAAATCTTTAATCAGATTTGAAATGAAATGGTAATTAAATTTACCGATAACACCGTGGTGTTAAATATGGAGTATTAGTAGTTTTGCTCCATGGAATGAATAGGTTATGATTGGGAAATATAACAAATGATTATTTCTGTAAGGTTCGCTAATCTCGACTAGTTGATAAACCTTAATTTGGTTTAGAATTGATATCCAAAGGAAGATTAAAGAATCAAAGGAAGATTAAAGAATAAATTTAAAAGAATTTATCTTTGATAAGATTAATGGGAACCTTTCCCTAATGATGCGAATTGTTGAATAAAAGAATATTCAAAATTGGAATGAGGCGTTTGTTGTGTTTTAATAGCACTTGTTTATAAAATACGTGAGTTATTCGAAAAGTTCGGGTTTATACTCATTCTGAATAACTGATTCGACGATAAGTCGACGATGAAAATGGTGGTTGAAGACCGGAGGTCTTCATATCGTTTGGATGATTACTGTCTTGATTGGGCTGTACATCAAAGACAAGGTAATAAATGGTGATCATCCACACGTACTTGGACATATGGGACGAGGAATAAGGTGCCTCCGGTTTCATTTAGACCCAGAACAAACTATTGAATGGATGTGTGTATGACATTGGATTTTATTCTATGTTGATTGATCTCTATTAAATATATATCTGTTTGGTGGCGGAGAATTTATTCTCTGGCGTAACACACTTCTCTAAGACGTACGAGCTCAGAGGTTATATATCGATAGACATCAGTTGCATGGCATGTATTGCCAGTGTGGCATGCTGTGATGCAAGTGATCAAGGTTTCTGTTGAAAAGCAGAGTCTTGTTGTTGATGATCAAAGCACGACTTTAATATAGCATAGCTTTGTGTATAGCATTAATTCGTGAGCCCCACACCATGGTATGAGTCAAAAACGAGATCGTGACTGCAGGGAGTGCATGATGTTTCCTTCTAGCTATGAGTGGTGTCATGGTATGGTGCCCAGACATTCATTATATTTTTACCTATGTGGATGATGGATAGTGAGGTGCCTCGGATATATCGGTTACTACGGAGCCGATGGATAGGTCCGGGAAATATGTGTTCAGGAATAACCAATCTTCAAGCGTAAGAGAGGACCGGCCCTGAAGATCCAGGGTTGCCCAGAGTGTGTAATCCTGAGCCATTTGCTAGAGTGTCTCGAAGTGGGAGGAGCCGTCATGGCCTCGACTCATGATGGAAATCCAATTTCCAATATGTGACATTTCGGTTTTAGTTGTAAAACTAGTATGGCGGACATAGTAGGATGAGGTACTATGCCGTCTTTGATTGATACATTTATATGTAAAGTGATTTTGACACTATATACTTATAGTAATATCAAAATGATTTGTTTTAAATGTACCAAGCATGTTTGGCTATTATAAGGGAAAACTCTATCCTTCGGCTTGCGTTGCATTATGTGATGGGACCTGAATCTTATAATTGCTTCATTTTTTCCGAAAAGAATTGTTCTATTTGTTTTATGCACTAGTATTCTTGGGAGAAAATCCGTTCCGTATTATACGGCGTGGTCCACTGATTTACTTTATTTTTAAAGTAAAGTTTTAAATAACTATTTTAGTTCTCACACCAGTCACATGACTGACCAAGAGTTTATTGTTTTAACCTAAATTCTGGGTTCCCTCTATTTTCCGCACGGGCGGCTTGTAGATTTGGTTTTTGCAGATATTATTTTCCCAAGATCCTGGATTTACAGCTGAAGCTATATTCGGAAAGCTCTGTAACCGTGTATTTCTTTTAGTTGTGTTTTGTATTATTTTTCCGCTGCATTGTAATTTGTAAATCTTTGATGTTTATCAAATGTATATTATTCATTCATACTCTGTTATATTCTTGTACCCTGATGTAACCGTTGTAATAAGAAATGAAATGTTCTTCTGCTTGTGTCCTGATTTGTCGTGTTCTCAACTCAATCCGAGCTTTCCCAAAAGGGCGAGTTTCGGGCTGTTTCACAATATCTTTAACTTTTCATCGTCGTAACAGTTATTCAAAATGGGTTAATGTAATGGCCTGTAAACCCATACTATCTGAGTTGACTAATAACACCACACATTCAACCCAAATTGCACAGAAATACGAATCATTGTTAGAAAGAAGTTAGATGGTGAGAAATGGAAAGAAAGAAACGTTAGAATAGAAGAAAACAAAGAAGACAAATCTCACAGCGGAACGAATAAAACATATTGTATAACATAAATTTAGAAATACGAATCAGTAAATTTATATACATACAATCATCAGAGAACAACAGTTATTTCTGGAACAGTTATAAACACCTGTTTCCAGATACCACATAGTACACATCGGGAATATGATAGTCTATAGCTAACAGGTGAAGCCTCCTGCTTCAAGCTCCTCCAAATGAATCTGTAAAATCCCGACTACTTGACTGCCTGTACAAATATGGGCACCCAAGAGTTTAGGGAAAACAAGACAAAATAAACCCTGGGTCGGTCATGGGACTGGTGTGAGTAAACTCCAACCATTTGTTTAACTTTCAAAATTCTTTCGAAAGAAGCGATAATAGTAAGACCAGCCCACACATAAACATGGACGGTTTTTACCGTACTATAACCCAAAACACTTTGATATGAAAATCCGATGATATTATAATAGTGTCTAAATCAAATAAATAACAATCTAGCGGAACTCTTGCATCTCACGCTCCATTTATAATATAAAATCGAAAACCGCAGGACGCTTATTGGATTCCGACTATGACAAGGTATGGAACCACCTACCGATAGTGTATCTCTAGAGAGGAATATACTGGGTTCAACAAGAACGTCTTGCAACTCGGCCCACACATGATCAACCACTCATTTCGCTTGAGTGTATCAAATGTATATCACCAACGTTTGGGATCAACAACCGTTTTCCCGAATGGGACAACATTGAATAGAATAAGGAATTAAATGGATTTCTCTAGATAGGTGATAATACACCCTAATGGGAGCTACCCATATAGCCATGCTGCCTGCCCGATTTTTATCATTTCCCCGTTGTTGAGGTCTGAGGCTACGATTACTTATCAATCGTTTATAACACCATCACTTTGAATGCCACATTGTTAGATCCGTTAATAATTAATTGATTTCCACAAATATATTCTGTATATTATGCTAAGAGAATAAATTCTCCGCCACCATATATATATTTGTACAGAACAATCATATTCGATCATTGGAAATACTTTGTCAGACATTCGTCCATATACATTCGTTCTGGGATTGAACGAAACCGAAGGCACAATTTCTATTAATAGAAAAAGCCCTTGCACTTTACTCCGTCTTAGATTATCTTCATATAATCTGATTCACAACGCTACTGCCAATACGGAGTGGTTCTCGGATATTAATCCAACTGGTCTCTCTATATTGACAACGATATTGGCAAACACTTAGATAGTCGGTTATTTAACTATCAAAGAAAACAAACATTCATTCAAAGCATCAAACAAATCACTGGGCCTTTTAATTAATATTTCATTAATTAAAACACTTCTCTATTTTCTTATCCATATTCGTTAACAGGATATTTTCGATAATCATCTTGACCTCGTACGCTATTTGGAAATCATTTTCATATATCGCCTTCTTTTATTTTCTATACTTAGAAAAAATATTCTATTTATAATTGGGAAATGTTCCAATTACTTATTTCTTCCACAACCATTCATTTATTTCTATACTTAGGAAATATTTATTATTATATTTCCAAATTTCCACTTACTTGGGATAAAACGAATGTTGTATAAAACATCGTTACAACAACCCAAAATATTGCATTCAACTAAACTCTTTAAACATCCCTCTTTGAGATTGAATCTTATTGTATATCAGTTAGTAACGAAATCAATAATAATATCAATTAACTCATCCATATATTATAATAATTTCGGAAAATTGTTCTTTTTCTATCAAAAAAAGAATTTTTGGGTAAAATTATTTCATTTACCCACTTAAAACAATATTGTGTCAAATTTCTATGTTCAAGTGTTTAGAAATTCCTATTGACTTCGTGGCGTCCCATGATTCGATCAGAATTCATAAACCACTCAACAGACTAGCCAACACAATATAAAACAATTTTTATATAGATTAACAAATACATGCTCTCGTATATATACACACAACTCATTTTAAGTTACTACAGACCCTATCTCTAATGAGCACAACCAAAGCCTAGGTATTCGCTCAACCTAAGCTCTGTACCAACTATAATAGCCCGACGATTTCGGTAGGCTTTTCAACCATCAACCACTAGGCTAACCTCCCAGCATGGCACTACAAAGATACCTCAGAACTGCTTTTACGACCAGCCTCGCGACTCGACCAACCCTCATTGCCGGGACATGTAGGGGTAAGAGTCTCCCGTTCGTCACCAAACGCGAAGTGAGAACCCTCTATCATGCGTACCAATTAAGCAACCAGCTCTGATACCAACTGTAATGGCCCGCAAATCCGTACTATCTTAGTTGACTAATAACACTACATGTTCAATCCAAATTGCACAGAAATACGAATCATTATTAGAAAGAAGTTAGAGAATGAGAAATAGAAAGAAAGAAATGTTAGAATAGAAGAAAACAAAGATGACAAATCTCACAGTAGAACGAATAAAATATATTATAAAACATAACTTTTGAAATACAAATCAGTAACTTTATATACATACAATCATCACAGCACAACAATTATTCCTGGAACAGTTATAAACACCTGTTTCCAGATACCACATAGTACACAACGAAAATATGATAGTCTATAGCTAACAGGTGAAGCCTCCTTCTTCAGGCTCCTCCAAGTGAATTTGTAAAACCCCACTACTTGGTTGCCCGTACAAATAAGGGAACCCAAGAGTTTAGGGAAAACAAAAAAAAAACTCTGGGTCAGTCATGGGACTGGTGTGAGTAAACTCCAACCATTTGTTTAATTTTCAAAATCCTTTCGAAAGAATGGATAATAGTAAGACCAGCCCACACATACACATGGACGGTTTTTACCTTACTATAACCCAAAACACTTTGATACGAAAATCCAGTGAAATTATAATAGTGCCTAAATCAAATAAATAACAATCTAGCGGAACGCTTGCATCTCATGCTCCATATATAATATAAAATCAAAAACTGCAGGGCACTAATTGGAGATTGGATTCCGACTATGACAAGGTATGGAACCACCTGCCGATAGTGTATCTCTAGAGAGGAATACACTGGGTTCAACAAAAATGTCTTGCAACCCGGCCCACACATGACCGACTACTCATTTCGCTTGAGTGTATCGAATGTATATCACCAACGGTTGGGATCAGCAACTGTTTTCCAGAACGGGACAGCATCGAATAGAATAAGGAATTAAATGAATTTCTCTAGATAAGTGATAATAAACCCTAATGGGAGCTACCCACATAGCCATGCTGCCTGCCCGATTTTTGTTATTTCCCGTTTGTTGAGGCTTAAGGCTACGATTACTTATCATTCATTTATAACACCATCACTTTGAATGCCACATTGTCATATTCGTTAATCATTAATTGATTTGCACAAATATATTCTGCATATTATGCTAAGAGAATAAATTCTCCGCCACCATATATATTTGTACAGAACAATCATATTCGATCGTTGGAAATACTCTGTCAGACATTCGTCCATACGTTCATTTTGGGATTGAACGAAACCGAAGGCACTATTTCTATTAATAGAAAAAGGCCTTGCACTTTACTCCGTCTTTGATTATCTTCATATAATCTGATGCGCAACACTACTGCCAATACGGAGTGGTTCTTGGATAATAATCCAACCGGTCTCTCCATATTGACAACGATATTGGCAAACACTTCGATAGTCGGTTATTTAACTATCGAAGAAAACAAACATTCATTCAAAGCTTCAAACAAATCACTGGGCCTTTTAATTAATATTTAATTAATTAAAACACTTCACCATTTTCTTATCCATATTCGTTAACACGATATTTTTGATAATTATCTTGACCTCTTACGCTATTCGGAAAACATTTTCATATATTGCCTTCTTTTATTTTCTATACTTAGAAAATATATTCTATTTATAATTGGAAAACGTTCCAATTACTTATCTCTTCCACGACCATTCATTTATTTCTATATTCAGGAAATATTTATTACTGTATTTCCAAATTTCCACTTACTTGGGTTAAGACGAATGTTGTATAAAACATCGTTACAACAACTCAAAATACTGCATTCAACTAAACTCTTTAAACATCTCTCTTTGAGAGTGATTCTTGCTGTCTATCAGTTACTAATGAAATCGATCAAGTTGGGGTATAATTACCTCTCAGACCTTGACTAAATAACATCTTTAACTTCGAAACAAACAAGACCATTTATCTCAAATCCTCAACACCATAAAAACCACTTATTCATTTTTTTTAAACGTGTATATATATATATTTCTCTTTCTATTACCAGATTTTCGATTTCCTTTTTTTTATAATATTTTATTTTTAAGTTTGTTTCCTCACCGGATTCTATATATATTGATATATAGATTTCTAATTATCAAATTATCTTAAAAATATTCTAACTTCTTAAATTTTTGGAAAATTTCGCCATAACCTCCTTTGTACCGGTCGATAGTTCAAACCTCAACTCGCCTCTCTAGGCCCTTTCCATTCAAAAAGAAAATCAAAAAGCCAAGTGGCTTGCCGATTCGGCGCATAAAAACTCATAGGGAATTTAAACGTGTACCTTTTTGTCGGGCACTAAATCTATAAACTTCATACACTTCATATACTTCATTCCATACCTGTCTAACACATATGTGTCCATTTCTAATTTATTTCAACTCAATCTAGTCATTTTTAACTCAACTCGCTATTTAATCTTTTTATTAGCTCCTTTTCGCATTCCACTTTATATTTGAACATATCATGTTCAATTATCATTTTATCTTGCTTATGAATTAATTTAATTCCATTTCGACTCAAGTTCCACATTCGATTTCGAATAAAAATTCTCAAATCTCCTTTACTTATTCAAAGTCCATTTTCATATCGAATTTTGATTAACTAATTATTATTCAAATTAGTTAGTTTTATTCAATAACAAAAAAACTGATTTTTATCTCAAAATTCATTTCATTACTCCACTTGAGTTCAGATATATTTTATAACTCAAATCTGAATTTTTCTAATGAGAATTCGGATTTTATTTGCTTAAAATCCTTTTATAAATTTAAATAAACCGTTATGGTTTTAAAATGGTTCTAGCGCTGTTTTTTTGAAAATTTGATTTTGACATAACTCAAATCTATAAGACAAAATCCATATTTTTCTCTTCCATTAGAAAACTATTATCCAATCGGCCCTGACGATTCTTGTTTCAAAGGATTCCGACTTAAATTGAGTTCTATATACTCAATTGAAATTCGAAACGCCAATTTACGAACTACCGCGCTGCAGCGAGTTCGTTTTAATTATATTTATATATAAAAACTTTTAAACTTCGTTTATAAGAATTTCAACTCCGTTCTAATATACGTTAATATATATTAAACTAATTTTCCCAATTCAACTTAATATTTCTGATTATCTATAATTGTCGATTTTTCCTTACTCGGTAATATATTTATTTATACTTCGATCTTCTATATTTAATTCCAATTCCTATCTAAATAAATTATTTATAAAATTCGATATAATCGAATTTCAATTATAAACCCGTTGGATTTTTTCTCAATTCAGCTTATATTTTGAATTTCGAAATACAATCAATCGTTTTGTTTCAACACACTTCCAATTAACTTTTAAATTCCTATTTGAATTTAAATAGTTTAAATTACCCAAATAACAATTTATTTCACCAAATTTATAACACTATTTATAAATTCAACTTCCTTGTTTCATATATTTAAACAAGTTCCCTTTTCAAATTTCTATTTGAAACTCCATCCCTTTGATATTCCGAATTTGCGGAATAAAAATCGTTGTTCCCTTTCGAATGATTTCAAATTCTATTTTTAAATTCATATTTGAATTTAAATATTCAAATTATCTCTTGATAATTAATTCATTATATTTATAAACACCGTTTTATAAATTTCCTTGTTTCATATTTAAACAAGTCCATTTCGAAATCTATTTAAAACCAAAATCTTATTTTGGAAATTTCTATTTATAATAACTTATATATATAACACCCAATTTATTTTCATATTCAATTTAACTTCTATTTAAATAAAGTCGAATTAATTGAATTTAAATCATAAATCCTTACGGATTTATTTTAGTTCAATTTATATTCTGAACATCAGAATAAATTCCGTCATTTATTTCTTTAAAACAATTTCCCCATTTCTATTTTTAAATTCACATTTGAATTTAAATATTCAAATTATCCAAATGATAATTTTTCCACTTTATTTATAAACACTGTTTATAAATTCAATTCAATTACCTAATTATCCAATGAAAATCATTCTATTTTATTTATGAACACTATTTATAAATTTACTTAAATTTCCTGTGTTATTTAACTTATAAATACCATTTATAAATTAAATACTTGTTTCATTTATTTAAAACAAGTTAATATCTTTATAGTCTATTCGAAATTCAAATTCTATTTTAGAAAAATAGAATTTCCCTTTTTAAATCTCAAAACCCTATTTATGATATTTTTATAAATTACCATTTAGGCCCAATGATATTTTAAACACTCAAAACATCCAATTATAATTGATAGGTTTTTCTAACACATCATATATGATAGTATATGAAAAACAAATAATAAATATTTTGATGAATCCAGTTGGATCCCTCCAACCTGTTTTTCCTGCATTCACAGACGTTAGTCAACATAAATAATACCTATCCTGCTTCGAGGCAGGATATCGCGGTATAGATGGTCATCCACTATCATAGCGTGGGGCGCATAGGGTCATCCGCTAATGATACTGCGGGCATCCGCTAATGTTACTGCAGGAACTATCCAATCACCAATATATATATATATATAATAACCACAAACCAATCCTAAATAACTAGTATATATTTAATAGCCACAGAAAAATATTTCAGTGCATGCAGACAACCAACGAACAATTATTTTAACGAATAAAATAATTCTAAATAAAAATATGAGTGAGATTTTACTCACCATGATTTTTATTGGCAAATATCCCGTTTATTTCCATACCCTCGACTTTGAATCTGCTCAAATGAAATTTATATGTACCTACTATCATTTGATTTTTATTTAATGATTAATGACTGTTAAACATAATTAAATTAATTATTCTATGATTATTAAATTATGTCAAATTCTATACCTTGCTGTTATAGCTCCAAAAATATAGCCTCACATCACTTCGGCAAATTCTCCATTCCCATATAGTAGATCTTCACTTCTTTACTGATGTTCCTTTTCACTTCAACTAACCGAACAACTCCTTCACCTTGTTCCCTTTCAACACCCTCACCTTCCAATATTCAATGACATCGGGCATAAATCTGCGCCTCAAACAACCTGGCGTATTTCACCATTTCCCAACAGACCATCGCATGCAATACAATACTCAAATGCCACCGTGAACAACTTGATAAGCACTGTTATTCCCAATACATATTTCGCACCTTCTTGTAGCATTCGAACCCCTTACAGTATCTGTCGTGAACCCCCCATTTACTCATGAAATCGAATTCAGCACCGTCTTCTTCCCTTCAATCGAAACCTATTCCAGATATCGCATGCCTATCCAATCGAACCCCTCTGACAAACATGCTACCACCCAGCTCGAACACCCACTCTATCGCGATATCGAACTCCAAGCACAGATCGCGACTTTCTTTGCTCTAGCCTTCAACTCGTGAGCGCCAATACCCAACCCTAAGCACGCGGAAAGAACTGTCGAGCTGCTCGATTTTCGAGCGCAACTCCAGGCATAAAAGGCTTGAAGGTTTCAACACACCGAACTCAAAATAAATTGCTTTATCTTAATTGGAAGCCGCCATTTTTTTCTTTGGAGTTTGGATTTCGTGATTTACCGATTTTGAACGATTTAGGACATAGTATAGGAGAGTGCGACTATTTGAAACATCTGTTTTTATTTCGTCTGTTTAAATGGAAAGGAATATATTACATTTCAAAAGCTTACAATTTAATTGATTTTTTTTATGCAGAAGAAATACAAGGAAGAGGATATATGCGATTTTATAAAAGGATACTTTGGTGTTAAGGAATAGGTGGTAGGTGAAGGTACATATAAAATAAATACCGATTTGATCTTTGATTTAACCACGATTGGAGTTAAAGATATTTTTATCCTTTTTAAAAAGATATCGATTTGATTTTGATCTTATCTGTTAATCAAATATTTCGGGGTTCACACCTTGAGATCGTGAACTGCTATTTTAACGTACCGACCGACGTTTCAATATTATAGCGTTATACCGAACTGAACTAAATATAATTTGATATTTAATTTGAACGTAAATATAAAATAACCATATTAAATCAATATAATATAATTTAAATTCAGAAACAAATAAATCCCTCCATAATAAATTATTATTACCGTTTATAATAAAATAAAATTTATACTGATCATCTGAATTGTTTTCGATTCAGTTTTAACATTGATTTGAATTATTTTTCGTATTACGATAATTCAATACATTCGATATTAAATCGATAACTCAATATAAAAATTGATTTATAATATTAACTCAATATTTAAAACCATATTAAATATTTGAAATAAATCCACCCAAATCCGAATAACTTGCGCATCTTATAATCAAGTGATATATAAACACATCATACGCCTAATTCCAATCCTGAATATTCTTTTATTCAAATATTCATATCTCTGGTGAAAGTTCCTATTAATTTTATCAAAGGTAAATTCTTTTAAACTTTTTGTTTAATCATCCTTTAAAAACCATTGCAAAAGATTTTATATTATCCTTTAACAATTCTAAACCAAATTAAGGTTTATAAAACTAGTTGGGATTATCGAGCCTAATCGGAGTAATCATTTATTGTTTTAATCCCAATCCCAACCTATTTATCCCATGGAGCAAAACTGGTAGTACCCCATATCTAACACTCATTGTTTTATCGGTAAATTTAATTACCATTTCATGGTCAAATCTAATTAAAGATTTAATTATCGCATGGAGTAAAACTGGTAGTAATCTATCTCGAAACATTTCTTGAATTTGGTAAATTTTATTACCATTTAACTTTAAATCTAATTAAAGATTGATTAAAACTCCATTTAGTTTTAATCTTCCAAAAATTGTTACTTAATGATTATTCAGTTTTAGGAAATTAATCTTGTCTTTAACTGGGTTAAAGAACGAATGTCATTGAAAACATCGCTCGCGATAAACCCAAAATCATCTTCCATCAAAATGGAATCTACACGGAAATCATAACAGTATATACTCGATATGAATTTCCGTATCAGACTAATACTATAAACAGAATAATGAAAAAGCCTTTTAAATTCCATAAATAGTAACGGTCTTCCTTTTCAGTAGCTCATTTCGATTATTACCAAATCAAATTCCATTCAATTCCAATTTAATAAATTAAATTGGAAAACTTTACTTTGGAAATTTTCCATTTAATCTTAGTTAAAAGATTTATAAATTCCAAATCATAACTTCATTGTTAATTGGGTTAAAGAACAAATGTTATTTAAAACACAGTTCATGAAAAACCCAAAATCCAATCCGATATTTAACACAAGGTTCTGAATAGAAATCATATCGGCTTATATTCAATATCAAATTCTGAAGCCAACAAATATCGTATTAGGAATAACGATATCTATATCTTCCAAATTCCTCAACAATATCCATATAGTCACGGAATCCAATATTGAAATATCCGAAGATTATTTCCATTCTAATCCATTTCAATTTATTCATTGGAAAATTCTTGTTATATCAAAACCATTATAATTTCTTTTCGTTCTTTTACTCAAGTTACAAAACGACTTATTTTGATAAAAATATCTTTTATCTTTGCAAATGCAGAATATTTCATCGAAAATCATTTCAAAACCTATAATATGAATTTACATAGTTTATTCATATTTTTATTAATTTTATTAAGGCCCTTATAGTTGGTTTTCGATATCGCCCACTAAACAGCATCCATAGCGACCTTTTCCAAAACTGATTTAGGCATCATTTAAAATCTAACAGTTGGATTTCAAAAATTCTCATT
Source organism: Allium sativum (assembly GCA_030737875.1). Classification (NCBI taxonomy): domain Eukaryota; kingdom Viridiplantae; phylum Streptophyta; class Magnoliopsida; order Asparagales; family Amaryllidaceae; genus Allium; species Allium sativum. Next base: position 667,570,170 of record CM060924.1, read on the forward strand.
TTATTGGAAAGCTCATTCCATTGCGGTTCCAACAATTCCAATTTCAGGAGAATCCGACGGTCGGATCTCCCTGTACGCCAGTTCGAAGTTACGGGTTGACGTTCGCGAACTGTCGCTACGCGATGCGTTCTATTCAAGCTTGAATTCGATTTATAAATTATAATTATAAATTGAAACACTTTAAAACCATTTTTAAAAATTATATAAAATATATAATTATCTTTCAAAGCTCATTTTAGTTGTTTTACCTTCAAATGTTTTCAGAAAAAATTCGCCATTATAACGGCTCTATTTGGTAGCACCAGAGTAATGTTTGTGCATTACCCCTCTCCTGACTTGGCTTGCGCCATCAACAAAAAATTTACCTAACAATATATGTACCAACTTTCTTTCATTAAATATTATATTATGAAAAATATTCATTTTTATTCTAGATTGGAATAAAACCCAATCAATATCCATATAAATAAATTTATACGGACTACATTCATCATAAACATCCACCAATAGTTGCAAATAACTATCACATCCAAAATGACATCCAATGTGCATTTATAATCCGTGTAAGTCGTAAATATACAATTCACGCTTAGAAAGGCCTGTCGACCAAATGATCGACATACAAACTAATCACTTGGGATTTGTGTAAGTCAAATATCATCCCAAAACCCGTTCGGGGTTTTCAAACAACAGCAGTCGATTCAAATTAATCATTGGTTCGATGCGAATTATTTTTCTACTTAACCAATTTTCATTGTTTAAATTATAAATAAATATTTATAATTTAATTTCAACTACCACATTAATGTTAACATTATTTTTAATATGTTAAACATTTCAACATCACAAACAAAACATATCACAGTCAATCAAATCATCCATGGATTTTCAAACAACAATAAGGTGTGCTAACAGGCACCGTATACAAACTTATGGTAATTAAAACTGATAAAAATCAACACTGGCAATCTATATATATTTTAAATTATAAAATAAATAACTGTACAATATTTTAGTGAGAGAATTCTCACTTTGGTTTCCTCTCCATTAGTCTTTAATTGAGGATTGCTTTAGGGTAATGCTACTCCGACCGAACTGGCATTTGTCAAATAATACGAATCAGCTGAAATAGGTGAATTTGGGGGGTATTGCTGTAATTATACAAATACCCAATGATTGGAATAAGGAATGACACGCAAATCATGCGGCTAATAATGTTTCACAGTATTTGACAAAATTAATTTCGGTCTAATTAGCATTTTCGTTAATAAAATTAAACGAGCGTTTAATTTTATCAAAAACTTCAACAGCTTCGGTTTATGTTCTGATCAGTTCCATGTTGTAGTGTTTGTTGTCACGATCGCATTGCAACTTGTTTCGTTGCATTATGGGCTCGTATGAAAAAGATATGATATTACAAACATTAATTACATAAATTAATTAATAATTAAAACCTAAATTACATTTCCTAATTACAACTCCATATTGTTCTTCTTCTAGAAAACTGTTCGCCCTCTAGGGCATCGAATTGCCGCCGCCATAGTCCCTCCGCCGTCAATCAACTGCCACCACACGAAAGCCGCCACCATGATCTTCCACCTCAGGCCATGGGGCCCAACTCTCATGCCCGTGGCCCCTTGAAACTACAACCGAACGTGCTGCCTTGGAGCACGAATATAGAGCAAATCCCAACACCATAAATGATCACAACCATTCACCTCGTACATCTCGTTCAGCTCTTCAATTTTGCTTCAGGGAGTTTCGATTTTTATCGAGTGGAGAGGGAGATCGGAGACAAACTTTTCTGAAGATTTCGTTCGCCGGAAGGAAGGGAGCGGCCCGAACGGGTTTGACCACGGTTGAATGAATTATAGGGTTTTGACCTTATATATATTTATTTTATTTAATACTAATTTTTGTTTAGTCTGAACTCTAAATGAACCCCAACGACTGTTGTCCTTAACCAAATACCCCCATTTCGAACATAATGGGATATGTTTGGTAAGCTAATTTGACTGTTTTGATCAGTTTTTATCAAAATTAAAATATAAACTAATATAACGTTCAATATTGAACTTCAACGTACATTTTAATTTATCGGGGCCACATACTGACTCCAAAAATTATGAAAATTAAAATCTTACAATGTTGATAATACAGTCCTAAAAATTTAATTTCGTCCAATTTGGAGACCATTTAAAAATGGCCTTTTTAACTGATTTACTAAATTCAAACTGGAATTGAAAATGCATTTAAATTTACTATGCTCACATAATAATTCTAATTGGCTTGAAATTTTAAATTTAGCAATAATTTGACATTCCGGATCCAACAAAAGTGGTTTGGTCGAAAACGGAGGACATTTGCAAACGGTTATTTTTAAGGGCTATATGTAATACTAAAATATATATAAATTCTACAGCGACTATTCTAAATTTTAAACTGGACATAACTTATAATTTATAAAGTGAAACCTCAATTTCTTACATTCGTTAGAATATTACAGTTCAAAATATTCCAACGTTTCTTATTTTATTGAAATCCGATTTATATTGAATTTTGTATATTCATTTGAAATTAAAAATCAAATTTTCAAACTACCGCGCCATTTCAAACTCGTTTTAATTAAATTTTAAATTCATACGTTCTAACTTCGATTGAAATAAATTTTAAATCGTTTATTCTCAAAATATATCCTTTAAAATATTTAATTTTCAGGAAAATTAATTAAAACAAATTTTAAATTGGTTCATAAATTCCGGGTTGTTACATTTCCCTTGAGTTTATCGAATATATTGCCACCTTACGGTTGGTACCAACGTAATCGTTCCAAGGAGATACAAAAGCGAAAGAAGAACAAATATGAATATTCTCTAAATGGTGACAATACACCCTATTGGAAGCGACCCACTTAGCCATGCTGCCTGCCCCATTTTTGTCATTTTCCGATTGTGAGGCTTGATGCTGAACTTACCCTTAACAAATCATTTCTTTATTTACTTTGAATGCCACATCGTCAAAAACGCCGACCACTAATTGGCTTCCTCAAAAATATATTATGGGTATAAAGCAAGAGAAACGAATTCCTTTGCCACCAACATAAATACGTTTGAAGAGATCAACGTACATGGTTGGTTAGGCATACTTTGTTAGACATACGTCCATACAAGTTGTCCTGAGATTGGACAAACCGAAGGCACTATCCTGTAAATCCATCTTTGGCAATTTCTACCTAGGAATGGCAGAAAACCCTTGAAATACTCTGTCTTCAATGTCTTCAATATAATCTCAGAGTCTTAACGTATATATCGTATCGAAGTGGAATTTAGATTCCGGCCTCTTCGAAAACAACCGCGAAAGGTCCAGATTTGATAGTCGGTGATTTAACTGTCAAATATAGAATAAAATAAACAGATTTATCTATGTTGTGTTTGCTAAGCCTTATTTAAACAACCTTTAAATATTTCGATACAATATTAACTTTGTTCATAAATTTATTTGAAAAAATAAATTTTTAATTAACCAATAAAACTCTTATTATCATTCTTATGTGGCAATCTCACTCTCAAATTTCCATTTTATAATTGAAAATGATATTTAACTCTAACACTCGTTTCGAACACAAACTAATACGATCTATCGGATAATATAGAAATCAATCAAGTTGGGGTATTTTAATTACCTCTCATACCTTAGGTCGAAATCATTCTTATCTTTAAAATTTGTAGAAGTTCGATATCCAAAATATTCGAACAAACCAGAATTTGTAAATCTAAATGATTTTCAAATCTTAAACTATATCCAAAACAATGTCCTCAAGTTGACTTGATTAACTTAAATATCAAAGAATCTTTAATACTTGCTTAATTAAGAAGTTAATTACATTACAACGTTATCTTGGATAATTTATACCATTTTAACTTCTCTATTTAACTACACCATTTACTTATCAAAAACCATAAATTAAAAACATTATCAAGTCTTTAAACAACCATTTATTTAAAAATCTCTTCTATTAAATTAATTGAAACGAATCAATTTAATAATCAATTCCCATTTAAACAATTGATTTATATCAAACAAAACTGATTAACCGGTTACAATTAATCTTTCCTTTTTTATAAAATTAATTAATGATACAATTCATTTAAAATAATTCATCTAACTATTTTCTTAAAAACAATTTATATCCAATTATCAGAACTCAAGTTTATTTAAAATATAACTTAGCAGTTCCAATGGTATATACATTCTTTGAACAGACGACATTCAGGTCATTACCCCAATTTGCACAATCAAACAAATTAATACAATATTATCAATTGGTAATATAATAACTCAACAACAAATATGAACTGATAAAATATGTTAAGCTAATATATTAGCAGAACGTTGTTTATTTCTGCTAACAGGGTGTTCAAATAATTCAGACAATTAGATAGTGGAACGGTGTTCATTTCCACTATCATATATTCCAATAAAACATATAATTATGACCAACTAATCTAACACATCGCAATTAATTAAATAAATAATTGAACAACCAAATTCAGAATAAGTTGAATTCATAGATTATTACAGATCAATTATTAATAGTTTACATGTTAACTTATTTCACGACTAAATTTACATTCTGTAAATTTTAATGGTATTTAGTAAAAAAAATCATTTTAATACATCAATTTATTTTAGATTGAATTGTTAAACTCGATATACTACGTTGAGTTATTAACATACACAAATGATTAACGACACACACAGACCAAAATCTTTCTAAAAATACTTCCTTGCTTTATCTCCTATATATATTCATTGATATACATATATACATAAATTTTAAAACCTTTTTTTAATAATGGGCCAAGCCCGATAACTCAACCCATACCTTTAATATAAACATATATTTATAATTATATATGTATTCAGACTTTTAAATTATTATAACTAAACTTAAATTAAAAATTAAACTTACTTTTACGTTTAACCTTTTTTGTTTTAATTTTAATTGGGCTTAGCCCGCACAACACGCCTGTACTCAACCCCCTTTCCATTTTACTGTTCCAAATAAAGTATGCCATTCCACTCCTCTCTATTTTCACATTCTTCTTTTCTAGTTTCTATTACTTGCCAAATCTTCTACTAGTACAAAAGCATATTGACCACATGAAGCAATCCATAATTTTGTTGCACAGATATGCACTTCATCTCATTAACTCCTACAGTCCACTGCTTCTTCATCTTTCGGATGTGCACCACTATTCATTAGTGCACCTGCACCATCTGCCTACCAACCACTGCTACCCCTTACCCAAGTCGCACCACCCAGTGCCATCACTGACCCATCCTTCAGGCTGCAGAACCTTTCCTCCTGAAAAAGACACTTCAGCCATCATTTACACATGAACACGTCCCCAGGTTGACACCCAAAATCCCTATACCATGGCCGACTCTGACCACAAACTCACCTGAAACCACCACTCATCGACTCGCCGACCACACAAGCTCCTCCATGCTAATCCATGACCCACTCGATCACTAGAGGATCCCAAACATGATGTTTAAAAACTCTACACCCAAAACATTTACTTAAACTGAACGTCTAGATTTCTCCGACTATCGAAATCCACCAAACCCCGTCCACCCCTTTGTCTATCCCCCATGTACTTCCCTCAAAATCAGTTTTTGATTCCATCGACCAAACCTCACGATTTTAGTTATTTTTCCCAAGCCCAAAAACAAATTAGAACTCAAGAAAAAAGGCCAATAAAATTCTGGATTTTTGGTTTGAAAATCATGGTTTCCACATATTATCACCTTCATTTATCTGGTTCTCAATTTATGAAGGTCGAAATATTCAGTTTCAAAACTCCTTGTTGTATTTTACATATATATGCAAATATAAAATTCTACTTTAAGTGAAATAAATTTTAAATTAAACTTCAAACATATATAAACTATATTGATGATAAACATTACTTCTAAATTTCATTAGAATTTTGATTAGGGATTTTTAAGCTAGTAGTGGTTTTAAGTTCAGTAAACAGAAATACATATGCTCTGTTTACAGGTATTTGGTACATCCCAGTTCCCTTCAGGTTATCCATTTAATGAAGACCAATCAAACGGTATAAACACACTACACATAGATACACATATACATTCCTCGGCATTATTATATATACCCATCAATAATAGATTCAAAGTGGAAAGGAATGGTTTTTCTCACATACGTTATATACTATTTTAAACCACTTTTATTTCCAAGTCTGATCAAATGATATGAGTATTTGAATTAACTACTACACATAATACAAGCGTACATATGGTTATATCATACAAAATTGGTAAAAAGATGACAGTTTACTCATAGTGAAAATCTTTCATTCTCTGTTTTTTTTCTCGTTCACTTTCCAAGTTTTTCTCTGCCATTTTTCTCAAGCCTTGGTTTGTATTTCAATAGGTTGTGTGAATAAATTTGATACATCTGGGTGTGTATTTATAGATGAACTAAAAGCATTAATTATGATGTAGCTTATAGGTTTGTGGGAAAAGTCCCAGCTATCTCAAATGCTTGATGGAAGTGAAGGTCTGCTCTATGTTTGATTGAGCGGGATTGCATTGTCAAGGCATTTCACCTAAATATCTTCCAATCATATCTGAAGTGCACGACTGCATGTGTTTTGTAAGTGTAGTGCAGCAGCTATGTGCTTATAGGTGCTAGTCTATACAAACCACATGGAAAGAAATTAGACTTAGCTTCTAAGCCAATTCAATTGGTCACTATCCTATGTGCCTATGGTCTTGGCTGCCTATAAATTGATGGAAAGGATGGTGCTTAAGGTCTTGTTCTAGATTGCCTGCACATGTATAGGTTAAGCTATAGTGGTACACACATTTATCCAATTTTTTTTTAAAAAACAACTTCATTCCTAAGCAAACCTAGCCATGTTTTCTTGTGTACAATTTTGTACATATAAAGGTCCTTTTTACATTAATATAGTCATATTCTTTTTTCCTATATTTGCAGCCTATATTTATGCTGAGCTATGTATTTATTTAATTTGTGAGAGAAGTAATCTAGATATTAATTTAAATATTCCCATTAGTTAAAAACTAATATTATATTCACATGTATTAAGAAAAAGTTTTAATACAAACAAAATGTTAAACAATGCTTACCTGTACATATACAAATGAAAATATACTCTTAAGATTTTCAATAGATTATTATACTAATTTTCTCTAATATTATCCATTTTTGTACAAAAATAAAAATATAAAATAATTTGACAAAACAACATTTATTTGAATTCATATACCTATATACAATGTTTAAAGAATTTTAAACCATTAACATATATATACAACTGGGACTTTCCTCAATATACATTATTTTAAATTTATTATTTAAAACTAATTATCGAAATAATATATGTTAAATTGTATCACAGAATCAGTCAAACACTGGGACGTTACAGTAAAGAGGGTTTTCACGATTGATGGTGTGGATTGTGTAGACTGATGGTTGAGAATTTTTTTTTAAATGATGGTTTGGATTGATGAGGTGATTTTGTTTTAAATTTTTTAATTTGAATATATTTATAGCTATTGCAACATCTTGCTGATATCTATGCTAACACCTTAAAGCATGTGTTGCAATAGACAAAAATCAGCATAGCTATCATTACAATGTAGCTAGCAACACCTTGTATTTTCATTGCAGTAGGACATTTATGGTGTATTGCATCAATAGAGAAAAAACGCTCTTCGTTTGAAGAAATCCGATTAAATTTTCTCCTGTTATGAACATTCGAAGTTTATAGTCGAAATTTGCAGATTTTCGTTGCGTGATAGTCCTATTCAATCTATATTAACACTTATATTTTTGTCAATCAACTGATTAACCACAATTATACTATGGTCAACCAATCATAGCCGTCCATCCATAACAATCACGTTACAATACAAACCAAACAATCATTTATTTATGGTTTAACTTCATAATCACTTTAATTACTAACTACCAAGTAATTAACTTGCTAACATAACCTTAAACACCATTAAATGCAAATCTACTTAACAACTTAGTAGTTTCCAAACGTGAGCAAAGTGTTCTCACCATTTATACTTAAAGTTCATATCTTTACTTCACTAAATTAATGAAATTGCTTACTAACTCATTCTATCTTCTAAACCAAACTTCATATTAACAATATTCTTACATATATCAACTATATATTAACATCTCAACAATCATAATAATATAAGAGAATATATCAAAACATAACCACAAACCAAAGCACAAATTTTTAGTTAAAAACTTGTGTAAAGTGTGTGTTCTTCTCACCAAGGAATCCATTCCTTCATTCTCCAAGTCTAAAGGTCCTGGCTTTCTTACTTTAAAGCGATTCTGATTACTTCCAATCTTCAAGCAGATAGTACTCCGACGTCATGAATTATTTTTCACTTGATATTTCAACAAAATATTTCTATGCTTACTAATTTTAAACAAAAATAAAAAGGAGGCATCTTTATGTTTGAAATGGTTTAAAGGTTGGATTTTTATGGTGTATAAGCTTAGATCTTGGAAGGAAAGAGGTTTGTGAATGGTTTAGTGGTGCAAAGGACAGAGGAAAAGGGAGGAACAATTTCGGTTGAAACTTCGGGAGAGGAGGAGAGAGTAATGGTGGTAGAGGGAAAGAAAGGAGAAATAGAAAATGCAAACGAAAGAAAAGTGAAGGAAAGTGGCACATATTTATACACATGAGCTAGGATCCTTAGTCACTGCCGAAGCTACGTGGGGACCAGTGGGGGCAGCTGCCCCCACAGAGATTTTTACCCCCGTCTTTGTTCCCACTAAATTTGCCTGATTTTACCCTGATTTTACTAGTGGAGCCACATGGGTAACTAGTTAGCACTTATTTTGCCCCCCACTGACATTTTATGCCCCTATTGATCTTTGTTCCTAGGTCCACCACTGTTCTTAGTGAAAATATACTCATTTGGGTGTCGCCGTGAGAGGAGATTGATTCATGGTGAAGCAATGAGTTTTTAAACAATTTGCCATCTATGGTTTGTTAATTAATTCATGTATTAACTCTTGTACCCATTCCTTATTTTATGTGCCAAATTTAACATCACCATGTGCTTTGTGCCAAACTATCATTACGTAGGTAGGTCATTACGGAAGAGTGCAGTTAGGTGCTAGTAAGGGGTCAAAGAGGGAGTAAATTAAGGAAATAGGTTTTTGATTAATTTAAGCTGCATTTAATTAAACTACATTTATATGTTTCCAACTCATATGATCAAATCGTAAGTCCGATCGATACAAAAATTGAAATCCCAGTATATTTCATAGATACGAATTCAATGAAACTGGTCTCGTCAAATTCAAAGATCGTTTTCAAAATGGTTTTTTCTACGTTATTATTTAATTTCAACTGATTTTTCAACATGCGTTTATATTGTCCAGTCTCACATACTAACTCCGATTGATATGAAATTTGAAACCTTACCATTCTTTAACATTACGGATCCGATGGAAGTGGTTTCATTGAAATCCGAAAACATTTGCAAAATGGCTATTTTCCCAATATTAAAATAATATTAAATTATTGAATTTTAGTTTTTTTTACTTTTAATTCAATTTTAAAAGTACACTAACCTTATTTTAACTTCAGTAAGATGTAAAACAAAGTCAGGATTCATTTTTCCTAGTTTTTCAAGTCTAGATTCAATATTGGTGAATAGTATCAAAATCTCATTTTTGATGACATACGATAAATTGTTTGAACCGGTAAATTGATAAAACTGATATAAATAACTTATCTGATCGTTATACTTTTTAGAATCATATTAAAAAATTAGTGTATATATCGAGAACCGTGCGCGGTTGTTCCAAATTCTTAAAAACTTTGATTTTCAAAATATCAGAAATTTTGGGTCATTACATATAATTATAGAAATATATTGGAGCATGATGTAACAGGGCACATTATAATTAATACAAACTATTGACGGGAAAAATTGTCATATGACAACACCCAATGTGTACGTATGGTGTAAACACAACAAATCCAAAATAAGTAAAGTAAATGTGGGGAGACACAGCTTTTTATAATGCTCGATACTAACGCCTACATCCACTTTATAATGACCATTCATCAATGATATTTGATTACAACGTTGTACAAGTTTTGATGATATTCAAGTACAAAGTATTGCAATAGAATAATAATGTCCTTCTTCTTCCATGAGATGAGTTGACTTGGTCAACTATGTGCAAAACAATCTTTAATGTCCTCGATTTCTAGGGATGGTGTAACTATGCTTACTAGTGTCTAACAAGCTATGGAACGTGCGTGCACCACCTTCTAACTATTCATGCCATGTTCAATAACCATGTAGAAGGTATCGGAAGCTATTAATGAGTGTTTGGAGCTCTCAAGGTCCAAAAATTCCTAGGAAAAAAGCCCTTAATTAAGGCCAATGGTGGGGGTATTTACAGGAAGGAGGTTAGGTGGGAGTAATTAGGAAATGGGGACCACAACCCTTAAATTCGAACCCCAAAAACAGCTTCTCTACAGGAAAATTCATACCCTTGGTGAGGGAAAAGAAATTCGTACCCCCTGGTGGGGTACGAATGGATACGAAATTTCATACCCCGGGAGGGGTACGAAATTCGTACCCCATAGGGGATACAAAATTCGTATCTCTTGGGGGGGTATGAAATTCGTACCCTTTAAGGGGGTATGAAATTGATGGAGGAGGGGGGCGAAATCGCGTTCCCGAGGGAGTAGATGTTCGTGAATGCGAAGTGAGGGGATCCGCGATTTTGCTAGTCCGAAGTGAAGTGATCTGAGCTTTCGGCATGGAGAAATCGGATGAATCGGGCGGTGCCCACTTGTTCGACTTAACCTGTTAGTTCGAATGCCGTTGGAACTGTATGGCCCCGAACTCCCACCGGCACTGCGCCCGGACCCGCTTGACGGCTTGCCTTCCGCTCGGAGCATGGCTCGCCTTCGGCTCGCTGACGGTTTGCCTAAGAGTTCACTGGGCCCAAAGGAGGTCATCTGATAGAGGTTTCGAGTCTTCTTGTGCTTGTGACGCGACTTAGACCAAATCGCTTTGTGCCTCCCGATGGCATTCTTCATGCTTGAGCGCACTGCTAATCGAATACTTGACATATGACGGCTTCGACCAAAAAGCGTGTCAACACAAACAATGATCAAATAATGATGTAATCAATGATATTTCTTCTGTTTGCAACATTAAGTTAGAAAATTTAATCCACTGATGTAACATATAAATCTAACAGAAAATAGACAGTGAAACAAATGAGTATTATCTCAAATGTGATAGCAACCACATTGAACATTGAGTTTGAACAAATAAATCAATTTGTCATAAAATATTATATAATAAATAAAGAATTCCATAAGAATGAAAATATCCACTCAAACAATTAATAGTTGGAATGATTTGATTTTGTTAGTTGATGTTTAGAAAAATATGAAAAGAAAAACATAAAATGGCAAAGAAAAATAAAAGGAAAAACAGAAAAAGAATTATGGACAAAATTATAAAAGTAAGACAGATCATAATCAAAGCCTTTTTGATAAAATCGAAAATCATGTGCTTAGGACCAAAATAATATTTACTTGTTTTTGTTTCATAATAATAATCTAATTTTAGGAAACTATGCAAAAAACGATGGAATTTTTCTAAGCTAACAGCATTTTTTTTACAATATTTAAAAAAAATGAAATATAGCATTTCATAGGCTTACTTTTTACCACTTTTTGAACACCTATTTTGTTTTTTATTTATTTGCTTTAGAATCTTTGATCAAACTGGAACTTTACTGTATATTGTAGTTGAGTGAATGTTAGTATTAAAATGGGTGAAATTTTGATTTCCTTAATACAATAAAAAAACTCAAAAGTAATCATGCACAAAATTGGGGTTCACATTCAATTATAGAACAATGCTGTCACAATTATATTCCTAAAACGTTTGTTACCTAGTATGTCATAAGTTTGCAGCTAACGAATAACAACCATGGAATTTCTTTCATGATTAAGAAGCCAACACTTGTAGAGTTACCAAGTAAACTTCATGTTTACATTAGTCTGTTACTTTATAAAAGTGAAACTAGACCAAGTCATTAACCAAAGGAAAGAAAGAATATTGAGAACATAGTGATAATTGATTGTAAACCAACGGAATTGGCAATTCTGCTAAAGTAAGAAGCAATAGAGACCTTGTAAGAGTAAATATCAGATAACAAACTTACATCTAATAATTAGTTTTTAAATACCATACAAAAAAAACACATGAAGAACATATCTAAAGCTCATCCTTATCGAAAATTCATGGTTAAGTTTTTCAATTGACAATTTCGATTAAATTAATAAGTTAAAAAGCATGTAAGACAAATTAGATCCTATATGCATTCAAAACAAATCAATATTTGGTGGTTGTGGATTCAAATTATTTCTTAAATGTATTTCAAATCTAGATCAGTGACCAAAACAGAATAATAAATCAAAATCAGTCAACTGAAACTGTAAGTGATATTACAATAAAAATACCATTTGAAGCCTGTACATTAAATATATTTACAATCAACAACTATTGTCAAGACAAAGCAATAAATAAATATAAACCCAAATAATCAAAATTGTTTTTATAATATGACTATGATCAAGGATAGAAACCAACAATTTGCCCACAAAGTTTACAAAATAACATGCCATGAAGTTGGGTGTTAGAACTGAAGGTGAAATCATACTTGGGATAAGTGCATGAAACAAAGCATGACAAAAGGACTTGGTGTTTTATATACAATGATATCTTCCTCTTTTGGGGAAGAGACTTAAGTGATAACCAAAGAGAGAAAACAGGAAAATATTGGTCATAGAAGCTTCCTTAATCACTGCCAAAAGATATCAAAGTCTTCATATCAAAAGAGTTTATAATTTCATTTTTCATTCATGTCTCATAGGTGCTACTTAATCATTTTTTTTATGGGTGTTATTATTAACACTCCAACTATTGTTAAGGGTGGCAATTTTTTAAAAACACTCCACTCTTTGAAAATTTGTTAAGGGACTTCATCCTGGATTTCCCCTTTAAATTAGATTTAAAAAAAACTGATTCGACAAGGGAAACTGAATTAAAATAAGCAGTTCATCACCACTGCACTGAATGCAACACGTAATCAATTATATATGTATTTGACAGTGATATGTCAAAAATTAATAATCGATTCGATGCATTGCCTCCGTAATTATAAAATTCGACATATTTATATCGACAAAAAAATAGTTCGATCATATTCCTCCAAAAACGCTTATCCTTTAGTGTTTAAGAAAATCAATATATGTGAATCAAAAAAAATTACTATGGCCCTTGCAATATTTGTTAAGGTAAAATTACCTTTATTTGTTAAGGGGCTAAATGAGTAATAAGGTAAAATTACCTTATTTTGTTAAGGGGCTACTTTCCTTACTGGTCCTCCCTTAATAATATTTGGAGTTTCAATAACAATGCCCTTTTTTATCTTGTATAAAAATTATATGAAAGGTAATTTATTAATTACTCAATAAATTAGTTGCAGTGTAAAAAAATAATAATCTGAACTTGGAAAAAGCGGGACTACTAACTGAACGCTCAAAATAAACTAAACTTAAAAGATATATTTTAGATGTTATAAATACCTAAAAAACTATGATAAAAAAAAGAATGGATTGTTACTACCAGAAACGAACAAAGAGGATAGATGATTGACTTTGAACAGTGAATCATAAAGTAAGTTTTAAATCGATAGATGATTGACTTTGAATAGTGAACCATGAAATGAACAAATTTTGTGGTTGATTTTTCACTGCTATGGTGAGAAGGGGAAGGGAGCGATTTTTGGTAAAAATGATTTATGATTGTCACGACGGGAAGAGGAGGTGATGAATTTTGGATTCAAATGAAAGGAGGAAACATGAGAGAATCCACGGGAACATGAAGCCGCTCGATGTTGGCAGTGTATAAATGGCAAAATCGTGTTTTTTTTAATGTGAAACCGAACGAATTCTGTTAAACATTGTGCATTCATATAATATATATATATATATAGTATAATAGATTCCTCAATGCATAAAATTAGGACATAACAAACAAACCCAATTAAAACAAATGAACAACATTTACAAATTTGTTGTTTATTTTTATCCTTACTGCCAATTTTAATTATTTTTACTAACAATTGGCTTAGAAGCATAAATTTTTATCTAGCCATGAACTTCCCAAAATACCACTATCGTATCACAAATTTTGGTATATAATTTTAAAGTATTCATTTATGCTTAAAAGTAGGATCTAAAAATTAAACTTCTTTTCAAACTCAAAATATATGTTCATGCTTAGAGCTAATATATATCCAACAAATAAGCACCATTTAAACAAATAAACATCATTTACAAATTCGTTTATTAGGTAAAAACAAAGTACAAACTAACAAATATTTGATAATGCATATTAGAAATAAAAAGATTATCTAACAACAAATGATTTCAACACAAAAAATGACTATATGTCTAAAAGTTTAAATTTCTAGAATGTGATAATCATACATAATTTGCGTAAAATAATTCACATACCAAGCATATGTCATCATCATACGCTTCACACATGGTGTAACCCTCGTGAATTAATACCCCCAAAAGTATGATCTAATAATTAAACAAATAAATAGAAAAACAATCAAAGTGAACAAGATACAAACGTATAGATAATTATTTATGAAAACTAATTTCTTTTAAATGTGTTAATCATATATAACATGTAAAAAAAAAAAACAATTCACGTACGAAGCGCAATTCTCGTAAATTAATTATTATACTACATTTAGTGTAGCACTTTTTGGTGTAAATGTAAACTAACGAAACACCCTTTTATATACCACAATTGTTAGTACGAGCGTCACGGCACCCGCTTCGCGCGTGGATTTTTATTCCTCATATGCTATGTATTTTACATATGCAAGGAAAAATAACTTGTACTAATGTTGTGCATGATCAATAAACTATCATTTCAAGATAAAATAATAAGCCATGTAAGTAAATTCAAATGTAATGATCACAGAATATCATTCAATTATTTTTCCTTTTAGCAGATATTAGTATATCTCTATAAACAACATTTTTAGTATAAGTACCCGATTTTCCATTGATATTGCCATCTTTTATCAAAATTTTGTGTTTTTCATTGAAACTCCTCTTGATAATGCAACACAAAGTTGATCATATCCAAACACATGTTGTGGCAAGTAGATTCCTATATTTGGAATTGTCTGTCCTTATGCTTTATTAATTGTGAGGCCGAAACTCAGTCTTATAGGAAATTATTTGCGTAATAATGTGAATGGAAAACGAATATCTTTGGAAGGCTTTATAGGTATTCTTGGTAAGAAAACTCGATCTCTTGCAAATTGACTAGTGGCAATCTCTGCATCTATAAGATTTCTATAAAATTCATGACATATGAGTCTGGTACCGTTACATAATCCATTCATTGGATCAAGATTTCGAAGTAGCATGATTGGGGCTCCTTTTTTAAGACCTACTTATGTGGAGGCAAACCACTTGGGGTAATTGAGTTAAGGTATTCAAGTTGGTATAGATTTCTTGTATCATCTTCAACAGAATCAAATAAGTAGTATGTATGCAATTCTCCAGGGAATAAATCAATAACTTAGTTATTCAACTTATTGACACATTCATTAAGAGGAGTAATTAAAGCTTTTGTCACAATATATTCTCTTTGGAATGCATTTTCATATAAATTTGAAAAGATTCTATTTATAAGAGTAGCTATTGAACTTTCATCTTTCCATGATATAACCATATCATCTGGAATTCGAATCGAGTTGTCATCCTATGCATTTCATCTCCGTCACCAACACATAATAGAAAATCTGAGTCTTCTTTGGCTCTCATATTTTGAGTAAGTTGGATGACTTTACATGATTCCATAATGGTGATTTAACAATGCATCCATCAATTGTCTCTGCTATTGTACCATGTCGTACAACTGGTAAGACTTGTCTAAAATCCCCTCCAAGAACAAGAATTTTTCCTCCGAATGGCAAGTTATTCTCCATAATATCCTTAAGAGTTCTATCAAGTGCTTCAAAAGCATATCTATGAGTCATAGTTGTTTCATCCCAAATAAAAATAGACGCTTGACGCAAAAGATTGGTTAATTCTGATTGTTTAGATATCGCACACGTTGATTCAGACATTGGATTTAGTTTGATTTTTAATCTTAAATGCACAGTTCGACCACCTGGTAGAATAGTCGCAGCAATCCCAGATGTTGCTGTTTTAAGTGCAATCAAACCTTTTTTTGAAGCATGGCAAGTATTGATGGATAGAGAAACATCTTTCCTGTTCCACCAGGACCATCCACGAAACAAATTCTGCTCTCTTTACTTTTAACAGCATTCAAAATCATAGTATACGCAAGCAATTGAGAATCATTCAACTTGCTAGCAAAGGTTAAATCATCTTTCGGTGTTTTAATTGGATATTGCTTATGCAACAATCTTGAAGTTAATGAACGATCATCTATGTCATCTCTAATTGTTGGAAGGTCATAATCATATATTTTTTTTATAATGATTCATTAATAAAAGATTGAGATCTTTTAGAAGACGATTTTCAACTATAACTCGGATTGTTATACTTGAATTTGAATAATCTTCGATCATATAGCAAAAAAATTCATCCCACAATCCTCTAATGCCTATTGGTGTACAATAAACCAAGATTGTAGCAAAACAGTCTTCTCAAAGTTGATGGCATTTTTGTGGCTGATGCTTCTTGTAAACATTCTCTAACGCTTTGATCCTCCTCTAAAAGTCCCCTCTTCTCTGCTGCTGCCTGAAATGTTGGATATTTAACACCGTCGATTGTGAGATGATCATCAAAGGAAGTTGGGCCTTTTACATGATTCAAAAGAATTCTCAAGTAGTAATGTTCTCCTTCTGATGGTGAAACACTATATATCCGTCATATGACTTTTTTTGTTGAACTCCTACGTCTCCATTTTTTTGTATCTGTTACCCACCTATATTTCTCTGGAAATTCACGATATAAATATTGCCTTGCTTCAGGATCTTGTGAGTTTGTATTGAAGAATTCAATCAGCATCGATGTAGAGAGGCCTTCATCTAACAAAATATTGGACATGGCTTGATTTGAGTGACATGTGACTTGCTGTCTGCATGGTAAGTGTATTTGCAATCGTTGAAAAGATGGATAAATCGTATGTAATGAAAATTCAAAAGTTCTCCAAAAGGCCTCTTGAGGACATATCCATCTTGCATCAACAAACTTTTGAATTTCATCATAGTTTCTTCCTGAATGAACTTCAACCGCCAGACGATCTGGACCTTTATAAACATCTTTAATAATAGTTGGAATAGGTTTGGTGTCACACTTTTTTGGTGTACACGCAAACTACCAAAAACGCCCCTTAAAATATTTGGAAAAAAAACTCATACTGACTTCGTAATATATTGCATCATCAACATAATAGGTAAATTTAACATAATAATGCATCGGCAATAATTACTCCATTTAATCCAAGAATACCATAACCAGCATACTAGAATTTGTTTCCTTTACACATTATTACTAGACTTTAAATCCTTTACGCACTGATATCCTAAATTTCCTCTATATCATGCACTAATATCCTAAATTTCCTCCATTCATATGTAATTGGGATAAAAAATGCAATTTGTTTCCTCCTTTGTTGCCGCAATTTGTTTACATACGCACTTATTTGTTTCCTCCTTTGTTGCCAAGTCATCGTATTTCCAAATATTTTCGATAGAACCCTGTGAAAACCTCTCATTTATAAATACAGAGTCCCCTCTTCTTTTCCTCAATCGCACAAACCAACTTCTCCATTCTTCCTTTTCAGTCTTCAAGCTACAAAGCAAAAGCTTCTCAATAAAGGTAAACTTCACTTTATATTTTAATTTTTCACTTTATGCTCTACCTTCTTCCCCCCTGTCTTGATAAACATTTCATACGTACTAGATTTTACATTATATAAGTCAACTAGTATGTCCATTTTTTAAATCCAGAGAGCACAACATTACAAATGTTTGGCTTTGATTCATTGAAATAGATTTGGAATTTTATTATCTTTGAGCCAACTCTTTCCATAATGTTAATCCTTTATGTAACCTCTATTTAACTTGAAAGTTGATGCAGATCTTTGTTATCCTCTAAATTGCAATTATGTAACCTATAAAATTACAAGGTACTATTACAATTTTGTTTGCTTTAATTCCAAATTTGTATTCAATTTCTTTCAAAAAATTTACTCCACATTTAGTCCTTTTTCTTATACGTTCTACTTAATTTATTGAGGTGATTCTATAAATTCATTAGTAGTTTTTAATTCATATGTAACATATCAATCCTACTTTGTAGTAGTATATGTAATGGATAAACAGGGAATATGAAATTAGGCAAGCTTGGAATTTATGGAAAGAGTTAAAAGAAAAAAAATCTTGATTAGAATATGAAATGAGGCAACTCTTTCCATAATGGTAATCCAACACATAACCTCTATTTAACTTGAAAGTTGATGCAAATCTTTGTTATCCTCTAAATTGCAATTATGTAACCTGTAAAATTACAAGGTACTATTACAGTTTTATTTGCTTTAATTCCAAATTTGTATTCAATTTCTTTTAAAAAATTTACTCCACATTTATCCCTTTTGCTTATACGTTCTACTTAATTTGTTGAGGTAATTCCATGCATTCATTAGTAGTTTTTAATTCATATGTAACATATCAATCCTACTTTGTAGTAGTATATGTAATGGATAAACAGGGAATATGAAATTAGGCAAGCTTGGAATTTATGGAAAAAATTCAAAGAAAAAAATCTTGATTAGAATATGAAATGAGGCAACTCTTTTCATAATGGTAATCCTACATGTAACCTCTATTTAACTTGAAAGTTGATTAACATCTTTTTTATTCTCTAAATTGCAATTATGCAACCTATAAAATTACAAGGTACTATTACAGTTTTGTTTGCTTTAATTCCAAATTTGTATTCAATTTCTTTCTAGAAAATTACTCCACATTTAGTCCTTTTGCTTATACGTTCTACTTAACTTATTGAGGTAATTCTATGCATTGATTAGTAGTTTTCAATTCATATGTAACATATCAATCCTACTTTATAGTAGTGTATGTAATGGATAAACAGGGAATACAAAATTTGGCAAGCTTGGAATTTATGGAAAAAAATCAAAGAAAAAAACCTTGATTAGAATATGAAATGAGCCAAGTCTTTCCATAATCGTAGTCCTACGTGAAACCTCTATTTAACTTGAAAGTTGATTAGCATCTTTGTTATCCTCTAAATTGCAATTATGTAACCTATAAAATTACAAGGTACTATTACAGTTTTGTTTGCTTTAATTCCAAATTTGTATTCAATTTCTTTCAAAAAATTTACTCCACATTTAGTCCTTTTGCTTATACGTTCTACTTAATTTATTGAGATAATTCTATGCATTCATTAGTAGTTTTTAATTCATATGTAACATATCAATCCTACTTTGTAGTAGTATATGTAATGGACAAACAGGGAATATGAAATTAGGAAAGCTTGGAATTTATGGAAAAAATTCAAACAAAAAAATCTTGATTAGAAATAGGGAAACTCCTTCCATGTCACAGACAAATTAAATGACTAATCTTCTAAACCTCATACCCTCAGCCTGCATTTATCTAGAGTGAACTACCTTTATACTTTATAAAATTAACATCCACTGCATTTTATATTTACAAGATGCATTGAATGCTGGAGAGAACGATGCAGGTATATAAAAATTTATTTACATGTCCCAATAAAAAAAATCAGTATACACAATATGTTACACACATACATACACACACATATTTTCACCATCATCCTAAACATGACTTGAAAATTAAATGTATGAAACATCGGAAGAAGAAAAATCTTGCCCGCTTCATTTAACGAAAGTCCACGCAACATGCACCAATGCCATCAAGATGCTATGGCTTTGGTGCAGAAGTTTGGAAAGCCTGACATTTTCATTAAGATGGCATGCAATCCTTCATGAAATGAAATCACTTCTAAACTACTACATGGACAATCAGCTCAAGATCGTCCAAATCTTACGACAAGAATATTTCGTGCAAAATATGAACAACTAAAAGACGACATTTATAAGAAATAAGTTCTTGGTTCAGTTGCAGCACATGTGCATATTATATACTTTCAGAAAATAGGACTCCCTCATGCTCATATTCTTATCATATTAGCGATGAAGATAAACTTCACAACCCGGATTGTTGCGATGCCGTGGTAAGAGCAGAAATCCCAGACCGTGGTGAAGAACCAGAATTATACAGTTCTGTAATAAAATGGATGGTTTATGGGCCATGCGGAAGTCATCGACCAAATGCATCATGTATGAAAGATGGAAAATGCAAAAGGAATATCCAAAACAACTTTCTCCAACTACTCTTCAGGGCAATGATTCATATCCTATATACCGTAGACGAGATAATGGTATAAGGATTGCAGTAGATAATGATTTTACTATTGATAATCGTTGGGTTATCCCATATAATCCAAGGTTATTAAAAAATTATGATTGCCACATTAATGTTGAAGTTTGTAGTAGCATCAAATCTGTCAAATATTTTTATAAATATGTTTATAAAATTCCAGATCATGTGGCGGTTGAAGTTCGTCCAGGAAGCAACTATGATGAAATTCAAAAGTTTGTTGATACAAGATGGATATCTCCTCAAGAGGCCTTTTGGAGAATTTTTGAATATTCAATACACACGATTTATCCTTCTGTTCAACAATTAAAAAGACACTTACTAAGCAGACAGCAAGTCACGTATCACTCAAATCAAGCCGTGTCCGATATTTTGTTAGATGAAAGCCTCTCTACATCGATGCTGATTGAATTCTTCAATACAAACTCACAAGATCCTGAAGCAAGGCAATATTCATATTGTGAATTTTCAGAGAAATATAGGTGGGTAACAGATACGAAAAAAGGGAGACGTAGGACTTTAACAAAAAAAGTCATAGTACGGATATATAGTGTTTCACCATTAGAAGGACAACGTTACTACTTGAGAATTCTTTTGAATAATGTAAAAGGCCCAACTTCTTTTGACGATCTTCTCACAATCGACGGTGTTAAATATCCAACATTTCAGGTAGCTGTAGAGAAGAGGGGACTTTTAGAGGAGGAAAGTTGTGAAGGCCCACCCCGGACCAGTTGACATTTCCCTCGAAATACATTGTGCTGACGTCCAACTAGTACGGGACGGTCGCCAAAGAAAGGAAAAGAAAGGAATTTGAACTGACAAGGAACCAGTAGAATGTCTCGCAGTGCATGGAATAAAATATAATAACAACATACTTTGACATAAAACAGGCGAGACAGTGCATAAGCCAAAAACTAAACATCATAGTAGCTGAAAAACCAAATACAGCTTATGTTCCACATCATCATTATTTTAACTTTTGAATACTGTCTCTAAAGCAAATAAGGAAGGTACACTACTAATGTCCAAAGTAGTGACCAGCAGCGACACAGGGAGAATATCTATATATATCATACGTGGGAGCCTCCTGCTCGTCTCGGGTACATCTATTCGTGCATACCACCTAACATGTCTCTAGTCTGCCCGTTTAAGATCACCCAGAGTAATAAGAAGAGACATAAAACTCTGGATCAAACAAAAGTCTGGTATGAGCGATAAGCAGCAAAACAGAATAATAATAGGTATACTAAACCATACCTGAACTTGGACCTACAACCAAAGAGTTAGCACAACATACCGTACAATACTCTAAGGTGCCACTAACACATGGTGTAAGGAATACGGGGGTGGGGGTGTGCATGACACAGTGATGGCAAACAATTAATCATAGAAACCATCCTCACATCTCTCACTCAGTGCGTAAAGCATACAATATCCACCACTTTGATCACCCTATTCCTTGCTATGATCACTCTGCCCCATGGAGTCGTAATGACACCACTGCATTGATCCATAGCCACTAATCCTTTCCTATGTCCACTCTGCCCCCATGGAGTCATGATAGCTCCATTGCACTGGCTCATAGCCTTGCTACGATCACTCTGCCCCCATGAAGTCGTGACAACTACACTACACTGATCTGTAGCCAATATCCGTCTTTTCGTGGTGAGTCAAAGCTATAGACGTCGTTAACCCCTTAGCACACGTCCCACAGCAAAGTTGTAACACCCCACCTCCGCTAGGGTCACTCACAAAGGGAATGCACTAGGTTTGGTGAAGCATTATCGAGGTAAACATGCACAGAAATATTACAAGACAGAGCATATATAAAATAGCGTAAGTAAAACAAGTCTCATTACCTTATAAAATATGGTCTAAAGCCTTTTACATCAGAATACATCAAAACCTGTCTTGTAATAGTAAAGAAGCATAAACCTTTTCATAAATTATTCCCCAAAATAAAGCGGTGAAGCTGCCATAGCCAAGAGAAGACCAAGCTATACATGATGACCTTCAAGCATAAGAGGTCCGAACTAAACAACAGCATTTCCTCCCTGAAAACCTTGGGGGGGGGGAAGGAAGACAAAGAGGCGAAACAAAACGGGGTCAGTCATAAAGACTGGTAAGTCCTATCTACTTCCAGTATAAAACAGGTAAAGGTAACATGACATGCATAAACTGAAAGTAAACATAAGGATGACGACAAGATAGATAGACTAAACCAAGATAACCGGATGAACTACTGTAGCACGATAAACTAGGGTATCATGATAAACTACGGTGTCAAGATAAATCAAGGTATCACATCGTCAGGGTTCTATCAAGTATACTATCCCAAGGTATCTATCATGTATAACATCCCACGGTATCTATCATGTATAACATCCCAAGGTATTTATCATGTATATTTGCTCTGCGCTTCTCGTACTAGTATCCCAACCCGCGTCATGTGTTAACTATGAATGTCCCTTGCCCAATGTCATGAAATGGTCCATGTCAACCTAATATATAGCATATGTAGGTTTTCCCAACTCGTATGTTTCTTTCCATGTATAAGTTCAGTCCTTTGCCGTAGGCCGTACGGGCTTTCCCATGTAAATCTATACCACCTCAACGTAGTACCATTTTATCCTTGAAGTTGTTTTGGGACTGCCACCCTTGATCTGGTTAAGTTTTCTTACCATGAACTATCGCGTGTTCACTTAGGATTTATGCCACCTAGGACCACTAAGGATTATGCTACCTAATGAACGTTTCCGTGTCTCGGTTTGGGTTCAAGCCACCTAGGGCCACTAGGGATTATGCTACCCGTCAACCACGCCCTTTATCCCACATATGTATCGTGAATCGTTTTCCATGTCTAGACGCACATGTATCTCAATGTGCCATCCGAGTTTCGTGCCAGGGCAAATCAAGAAATACGGAACTCGGTCGGGAGCTTTAAGTCATCTGCCGATGCAGATATCAAGGTCTGTTTTTGTATCCGTGGCTATGGTCCCACGTGGCCCCTCCCTCAACTACTGAAAGGCAATCCAAGAAAAATCATGTATGAGAACTACATCTCGGCCCCACTATGCCCCCACTTACCTATTGGACAACCTCACCCATAACTCGATAGCAAGTATATGGTCTGTTGGGAGTTCTCTGCCTTTCCATATGTACACGATTGACTAAAGATGGTAGGTAGTCGACGACGCGCTATCCAGGGCAAAAATCAAGTATCGTCGACTCCACGCTAATCCATCCCCGTCTTTAGGTTGCTCGCACAGCAACCAAGGCATACTCTTGGTTCTTCTACCGCAGACCTTAACCTCTGTGAGCCCAAGCGGATCATCTGCAACCTCACAGAGGGATACCAAGAGTACCCTCACGTCCCCCGAAGCTACTGCTTCGTCACCCAGTTCGTTGGAGCCCTTATCTAACTCAGATAATTTGCTCCTCCTCGTGTGTTTAAGCGATGACGTACCGTATTGGGTTACTCATCTATCTGTGAACTGGTCCAAATCCCTTGACTAAGAATTATTACTTAGTTACCCTAAACTAAGGTTTATCACTTAGTCCCCTTTCCCGTTATCCTTGTTAACTACGATTTTCCACCTAGTCCCCTGAACTAGGGTTTTGTCTAATGGTTTAAGTGTTGTCATTCCAGTTCATGACTTAACCCGCCTACGAATCATGTCAAGATTGGCTAAGTATTCAAGTTCAAGGCTTAGCCCTACAAGTTGGTTAAGTATACCAAGAAGCTCATGACTTAACCCTATCAAGTCAAATTGGTTAAGTATTTGTTTGTCTTAACCCTATCAGATTATCGTGTTAGATTGATTAAGCATAGATTATCTTAATCCCATCAGATTATCGAGTCGGATTGGTTATGGGTTAGCTTAACCCCATCCACTAATCGTATTACAATGGTTAAGTATATTTAAAAGGTCTTGTGACTTAACCCTATCAGGTCCGCATATTAGATTGGTTAAGTATAGGTTACTTAACCTCATCAAATCATCATGTATAATTGGTTAAGTATAAGTTACTTAACCCCATTAAATTATCATGTTAAGTTGGTTAAGTATTGGTTACTTAACCTCATTGAATTACCAAGTTTAGATTGGTTAAGTGCTTAACTTAACCCCATCGAATTACCGTGTTTAGATTAGTTAAGTGTAGGTTACTTAACCCCATCTAATTACCGTGTTTAGATTAGTAAAGTCTAAGTTACTTAACCCCATCAAATTACCAAGTCGGATTAGTTAAGTGTAAATTACTTAACCCCATCCCCTAATTGTCTTATATGGTTAAGTGTCCTTAAGAAATCAATTCCGGTTTAACTTAACCTACCCATTCGGGTCAAATCAGTTAAGTGTCATTAGTCAAAATTACTTAACCTTTTCATGTGGCATTAATTAGATTAATGCACCCCAACCTCTCACATTTGACTTTGTTGTGGTTACTAGTTAAGCCGGGTGGGTCCGGGGAGCTTTACACCACAACCTAGTCTAAACTCGGGTTTTAAGTGTTATATGACCAACTAATCACATTGGGTCCTATTGTTTGTAGCCACTAGTTAAGCCGGGCGGGTCCGGGTAGATTTATGCTACAAACTCAACCCAACCTCGAGTTGGCCACTTTCATGTTTGGTCTAGTGTCTATTACACTTACAACCCATACGTGTCTAGTTTCAAGTCCCGTGTTTACCCCACATGTCATGTCCACATTTAGGTGTATCATGAGTGTCATATTTTCATGAAATCCCATGTCAAATTATCATGTCATAATCACGCTCGTCTAACCTACCCCAAATCGTGTTTCCAACCCAAGTAAAAGCGAGTCAACATAGTAAGGATACTATGCTACATATTGGCCTCAAAACATGCACGATGCCAAAAAGGGATTGGCCACAAAGGTGCATGGTATCATAAGGGGTTTGGCCTCAAAATATGCATAGCATCATAAGGGGTTTTTGGCCTCAAACATGCATAATGTCACAACGGGGTTAGCCACAAACATGCATGATATCATAAGGGGGGTTTGGGATCATTTACATGCATAAGCCCCAAGTCATATTCATGTACATATTTCACAAGTCAAAGTGGTTTCAAGTATTCATGCCAACATTC
Source organism: Allium sativum (assembly GCA_030737875.1). Lineage (NCBI taxonomy): Eukaryota > Viridiplantae > Streptophyta > Magnoliopsida > Asparagales > Amaryllidaceae > Allium > Allium sativum. Next base: position 667,595,916 of record CM060924.1, read on the forward strand.
CGCAAGTAAAGGTTCAATCTTTCATGATGGACTAAGTTAAACATAACATAAGTGGCATGATTTAGTCACTAAGCATAGCCAAAGGTCATAGGTTCAAGCAAAAGAGGCATGACAAGGTTCATATAGGCTAGCATACTTAGTTTAATCTCGTTTTATTCCATGCCTTCATTAAAACTACCGTTTAGATCTAGAAGTAGCTAGAACTTACATAGCATGGTAAAAGGACTAGGAGCATGAATCGTCTTGACGAAGAAAGGTTGCTCCTTTGTTGAAGGATCGTCATGAAATTGGCCTAGCAATGTTGATCCACTCCCTTGGTTTGATGTAGCAAGCTAGAACCTTTGATTCAGATCTTGTTTGAGTGCATAGTCTCTTGGAGTTGGAGATGGAGGCCATGATCAATGGAGATTTGGGAAGCACTTCATTGCAAGAGTGATTTGTGAGGGTTTAAGCTAGGTCTAGGGGTCTTTTTATAGAGATTAGGAGTCGTTTAGGCCGTAGGATAAACCCTAGGATAGATCTGAGCCCTCAAAATCCGTCACAGGCCATCAGAACAGAGCACAAGGCCAAGCAGGTGCACCCAGGCCAAAGTGGTCGGACCACCAAGGTCGACACCCGTGTCGACTGGGTAGTCGACCTGCCCCCTGGGCGTGTCGACTCCCCAGTCGACACCCCAGTCGACCTGGGGCTTGGGCGGGAATTTTCCCGCCCAGTTCGTTTGGCTCCTGATTTGAATTTCGAACTGTTTTTGAGTTTGAATTTTTCTGAAAACTTTGACGGGCCATAACTGGGTCATACGAACTCCGATTTTCGAAAACTCGGACCCTATTTCGTGTATTTTTCCGAGACGAATGCAATGGCGCAACCCGTTTCTCCTGATTCAGATTTTATAATTAAATTCTGCCTTGATTCTTGTCTTAGCATGTTGTAAAAATCCGGGTTGTCACGTTCTCCCCAACTTAAAGGATTTCGTCCCCGAAATCTCCAAGTTAGAAAGAACGTATCCTACCATCCATCATCCATCTACTCAAAACATCATTCACAGGTAACCATTGTCCTTAGACGATTTCTAATGCCATATGAACATATGCAGAGCGTGTGCGTATATGCTCCTTAGCTAATGCTAATGATCAGGCCTGAATGATCTTTCTAATGCAAAATATGTTTAGTGCCATGAGTCCAACATGTATGCAAATAGTCCTAGTCATATAAACACTATATGTGTGCACAAACATTCATTCATATGCAACATCCGCATGACAACACATTCAATTTCATCCATAAACAAGTACAAATACTCGTGCATATGCAACATGAACCGTGACCGCGTCAATCTAGTATCTAATGTGTATTCGCGCATCCACGAGCAACCACTTGCAACCATTTCAATCATAACATGTTTCAAATACATGTTTACATCCATAGAGTTCTACCTAAGGTTCCTAAGTTAGGATCGAGAAGATAAACAAGACAAACTCCTTATGGGGTTTGCAACAGAAACAGGACCGAGAGGATATCCACCAAGCGATAGCATGCAAGCAAGCTCTATAGGAGAACCAGGGATCAAAGATATACTCTTAAAAAGAGACATGATGCGCGCATCTAAGCCGCATTTCCATGAGCTTAATTCCATTGTGCCTTGACCGCCTTTGACCTCATGATTTCGTAGCTCCTTGATTCCTATTTCCAAGGTATGAGTCGGAACTCATTTCACTGTCGCCTCTCGTTCCCTTTTCACTTGTTCTTTTCTAGAATCCTTGGCTCAACCATAACTGCGTACTCATGGTTTCATGCAAGCTTTCCAACAATTCACTAGCGAATCTTGGATCTCATTTACCTGCTAATAGGTATTCCACGCAAAAGAACTTTCCCCTGAAAACAACCGATGCCAGCCATGTTGCCCAGTGTACTTACTAGGGTGATTCCTACAGCCCATGCTTAAGCAGAACGAACCGTCCGCCTTATTGGCAAACATTACTCGATCGGATCAGAGATTTCCGATAAATGCATCAAGAGATTCTAGGTAACTAACCATGACAGAACTCATAAGGTTACACGAGACTTCGAGGATATTACCAAGGAAAGTTAAGAGTTTAACTGCCCTTCTTTCAAAACCGAGAATGACATCCATTACTGGATCACCACTTCATCCCTAGAATCCATCCATAGTTCATTGCTTCTAATCTCAACACATGGCATAGACGTTCTCAAATCCAAACAAGTCATGAATAAATGGACCGACTCTCCAACCAGATTTTGGGACTAAAGTGGGATCTTCTACCATGCTAGTAATAAGGTGCAGAGACTTAACTATCGAGACAGACTTGAATGATGCGATGATCAAAACAAAGTCTAGACGGGACGGTAGAAAAGAAAGGCTAAGCCTTTAACAGAAACGGTACCATTCCTCTTAGGTACGCTAGAAATCAGAGCATACAATTGCCCTCTCGTTGATCTTGTCCTTATCTTCCTTTGTGGATCAAGCCATACCAACAAGTTGCTTATTCTTAAGCTCGTGTCCTTTATCCTTGCTCTTATTATCCCTTCTTATAACTTCGGTAACAGGTCTCTCGAGAACTTCCTCCATCGCACGGGAAAACACTTACGTAGCTAGACAAGGATTAGTCGCAGTTAAAACTACTGTGACTGCAGATGGAGGAAAGAAAGGAAAAGAGGTTCAATCAAGGAAACAAAGGATAGTGCTAATGGCTTTTGGAGAATAGCCTTTAAAAAAACTTTTCTTGAAAAAAATGCTCCTTTGTAAACGGTTTCTCAAATAGTTTTCAGAAGGTTTTAAAAACTTTTGCCCAGTCTGGTAACCTTCTGCTCTGATACCAAATGTAACACCCCACCTCCGCTAGGGTCACTCACAAAGGGAATGCACTAGGTTTGGTGAAGCATTATCGAGGTAAACATGCACAGAAATATTACAAGACAGAGCATATATAAAATAGCGTAAGTAAAACAAGTCTCATTACCTTATAAAATAAGGTCTAAAGCCTTTTACATCAGAATACATCAAAACCTGTCTTGTAATAGTAAAGAAGCATAAATCTTTTCATAAATTATTCCCCAAAATAAAGCGGTGAAGATGTCATAGCCAAGAGAAGACCAAGCTATACATGATGACCTTCAAGCATAAGAGGTCCGAACTAAACAACAGCATTTCCTCCCTGAAAACCTTGGGGGGGGGGGAAGGAAGACAAAGAGGCGAAACAAAACGGGGTCAGTCATAAAGACTGGTAAGTCCTATCTACTTCCAGTATAAAACAGGTAAAGGTAACATGACATGCATAAACTGAAAGTAAACATAAGGATGACGACAAGATAGACAGACTAAACCAAGATAACCGGATGAACTACTGTAGCACGATAAACTAGGGTATCATGATAAACTACGGTGTCAAGATAAATCAAGGTATCACATCGTCAGGGTTCTATCAAGTATACTATCCCAAGGTATCTATCATGTATAACATCCCACGGTATCTATCATGTATAACATCCCACGGTATCTATCATGTATAACATCCCAAGGTATTTATCATGTATATTTGCTCTGCGCCTCTCGTACTAGTATCCAAACCCGCGTCATGTGTTAACTATGAATGTCCCTTGCCCAATGTCATGAAATGGTCCATGTCAACCTAATATATAGAATATGTAGGTTTTCCCAACTCGTATGTTTCTTTCCGTGTATAAGTTCAGTCCTTTGCCGTAGGCCGTACGGGCTTTCCCATGTAAATCTATACCACTTCAACGTAGTACCATTTTATCCTTGAAGTTTTTTTGGGACTGCAACCCTTGATCTGGTTATGTTTTCTTACCATGAACTATCGCGTGTTCACTTAGGATTTATGCCACCTAGGACCACTAGGGATTATGCTACCTAATGAACGTTTCCGTGTCTCGGTTTGGGTTCAAGCCACCTAGGGCCACTAGGGATTATGCCACCCGTCAACCACGCCCTTTATCCCACATATGTATCGTGAATCATTTTCCATGTCTAGACGCACATGTATCTCAATGTGCCATCCGAGTTCCGTGCCAGGGCAAATCAAGAAATATGGAACTCGGTCGGGAGCTTTAAGTCATCTGCCGATGCAGATATCAAGGTCTGTTTTTGTATCCGTGGCTATGGTCCCACGTGACCCCTCCCTCAACTACTGAAAGGCAATCCAAGAAAAATCATGTATGAGAACTACATCTCGGCCCCACTATGCCCCACTTACCTATTGGACAACCTCACCCATAACTCGATAGCAAGTATATGGTCTGTTGGGAGTTCTCTGCCTTTCCGTACGTACACGATTGACTAAAGATGGTAGGTAGTCGACGACGCGCTATCCAGGGCAAAAATCAATTACCATTGACTCCACGTTAATCCATCCTCGTCTTTAGGTTGCTCGCACAGCAACCCAGGCATACTCTTGGTTCTTCTACCGCAGACCTTAACCTCTGTGAGCCCAGGCAGATCATCTGCAACCTCAAAGAGGGATACCAAGAGTACCCTCACGTCCCCCGAAGCTACTGCTTCGTCACCCAGTTCGTTGGAGCCCTTATCTAACTCAGATAATTTGCTCCTCCTCGTGTGTTTAAGCGATGACGTACCGTATTGGGTTACTCATCTATCTGTGAACTGGTCCAAATCCCTTGACTAAGAATTATTACTTAGTTACCCTAAACTAAGGTTTATCACTTAGTCCCCTTTCCCGTTATCCTTGTTAACTACGATTTTCCACCTAGTCCCCTGAACTAGGGTTTTGTCTAACGGGTTAAGTGTTGTCATTCCAGTTCATGACTTAACCCGCCTACGAATCATGTCAAGATTGGCTAAGTATTCAAGTTCAAGGCTTAGCCCTACAAGTTGGTTAAGTATACCAAGAAGCTCATGACTTAACCCTATCAAGTCAAATTGGTTAAGTATTTGTTTGTCTTAACCCTATCAGATTATCGTGTTAGATTGATTAAGCATAGATTATCTTAATCCCATCAGATTATCGAGTCGGATTGGTTAAATATGGGTTAGCTTAACCCCATCCACTAATCGTATTACAATGGTTAAGTATATTTAAAAGGTCTTGTGACTTAACCCTATCAGGTCCGCATATTAGATTGGTTAAGTATAGGTTACTTAACCTCATCAAATCATCATGTATAATTGGTTAAGTATAAGTTACTTAACCCCATTAAATTATCATGTTAAGTTGGTTAAGTATCGGTTACTTAACCTCATTGAATTACCAAGTTTAGATTGGTTAAGTGTTTAACTTAACCCCATCAAATTACCGTGTTTAGATTAGTTAAGTGTAGGTTACTTAACCCCATCTAATTACTGTGTTTAGATTAGTTAAGTCTAAGTTACTTAACCCCATCTAATTACCAAGTCGGATTAGTTAAGTGTAAATTACTTAACCCCATCCCCTAATTGTCTTATATGGTTAAGTGTCCTTAAGAAATCAATTCCGGTTTAACTTAACCTACCCATTCGGGTCATATCGGTTAAGTGTCATTAGTCAAAATTACTTAACCTTTTCATGTGGCATTAATTAGATTAATGCACCCCAACCTCTCACATTTGACTTTGTTGTGGTTACTAGTTAAGTCGGGTGGGTCCGGGTAGCTTTACACCACAACCTAGTCTAACCTCGAGTTTTAAGTGTTATATGACCAACTACTCACATTGGGTCCTATTGTTTGTAGCCACTAGTTAAGCCGGGCGGGTCCAGGTAGATTTATGCTACAAACTCAACCCAACCTCGAGTTGGCCACTTTCATGTTTGGTCTAGTGTCATATTACACTTACAACCCATACGTGTCTAGTTTCAAGTCCCATGTTTACCCCACATGTCATGTCCACATTTAGGTGTATCATGAGTGTCATATTTTCATGAAATCCCATGTCAAATTATCATGTCATAATCACGCTCTTCTAACCTACCCCAAATCGTGTTTCCAACCCAAGTAAAAGCGAGTCAACATAGTAAGGATACTATGCTACATATTGGCCTCAAAACATGCACGATGCCAAAAAGGGATTGGCCACAAACGTGCATGGTATCATAAGGGGTTTGGCCTCAAAATATGCATAGCATCATAGGGGTTTTTGGCCTCAAACATGCATAATGTCACAACGGGGTTAGCCACAAACATGCATGATATCATAAGGGGGATTTGGGTTCATTTACATGCATAAGCCCCAAGTCATATTCATGTACATATTTCACAAGTCAAAGTGGTTTCAAGTATTCATGCCAACATTCCGCAAGTAAAGGTTCAATCTTTCATGATGGACTTAGTTAAACATAACATAAGTGGCATGATTTAGTCACTAAGCATAGCCAAAGGTCATAGGTTCAAGCAAAAGAGGCATGACAAGGTTCATATAGGCTAGCATACTTAGTTTAATCTCGTTTTATTCCATGCCTTCATTAAAACTACTGTTTAGATCTAGAAGTAGCTAGAACTTACATAGCGTGGCAAGAGGACTAGGAGCATGAATCATCTTGACGAAGAAAGGTGGCTCCTTTGTTGAAGGATCGTCATGAAATTGGCCTAGCAATGTTGATCCACTCCCTTGGTTTGATGTAGCAAGCTAGAACCTTTGATTCAGATCTTTTTTGAGTGCATAGTCTCTTGGAGTTGGAGATGGAGGCCATGATCAATGGAGATTTGGGCAGCACTTCGTTGCAAGAGTGATTTGTAAGGGTTTAAGCTAGGTATAGGGGTCTTTTTACAGAGATTAGGAGTAGTTTAGGCCGTAGGATAAACCCTAGGATAGATCTGAGCCCTCAAAATCCGTCATAGGCCATCAGAACAGAGCACAAGGCCAAGCAGGTGCACCCAGGCCAAAGTGGTCGGACCACCCAGGTCGACACCCGTGTCGACTGGGTAGTCGACCTGCCCCCTGGGCGTGTCGACTCCCCAGTCGACCTGGTGCTTGGGCGGGAATTTTCCCGCCCAGTTCGTTTGGCTCCAGATTTGAATTTCGAACTGTTTTTGAGTTTGAATTTTTCTGAAACCTTTGACGGGCCATAACTGGGTCATACGGACTCCGATTTTCGAAAACTCGGACTCTATTTCGCGTAATTTTCCGAGACGAATGCAATGGCGCAACCCGTTTCTCCTGATTTAGATTTTATAATTAAATTCTGCCTTGATTCTTGTCTTAGCATGTTGTAAAAATCCGGATTGTCACATTCTCCCCAACTTAAAGGATTTCGTCCCCGAAATCTCCAAGTTAGGAAGAACGTATCCTACCATCCATCATCCATCTACTCAAAACATCATTCACAGGTAACCATTGTCCTTAGACGATTTCTAATGCCATATGAACATATGCAGAACGTGTGCGTATATGCTCCTTAGCTAATGCTAATGATCAGGCCTGAATGATCTTTCTAATGCAAAATATGTTTAGTGCCATGAGTCCAACATGTATGCAAATAGTCCTAGTCATATAAACACTATATGTGTGCACAAACATTCATTCATATGCAACATCCGCATGACAACACATTCAATTTCGTCCATAAACAAGTACAAATACTTGTGCATATGCAACATGAAACGTGACCGCGTCAATCTAGTATCTAATGTGTATTCGCGCATCCACGAGCAACCACTTGCAACCATTTCAATCATAACATGTTTCAAATACATGTTTACATCCATAGAGTTCTACCTAAGGTTCCCAAGATAGGATCGAGAAGATAAACAAGACAAACTCCTTATGGGGTTTGCAACAGAAACAGGACCGAGTGGATATCCACCAAGCGATAGAATGCAAGCAAGCTCTACAGGAGAACCAGGGATCAAAGATATACTCTTAAAAAGAGACATGATGCGCGCATCTAAGCCGCATTTCCATGAGCTTAATTCCATTGTGCCTTGACCGCCTTTGACCTCATGATTTCGTAGCTCCTTGATTCCTATTTCCAAGGTATGAGTCGGAACTCATTTCACTGTCGCCTCTCGTTCCCTTTTCACTTGTTCTTTTCTAGAATCCTTGGCTCAACCATAACTGCGTACTCATGGTTTCATGCAAGCTTTCCAATAATTCACTAGCGAATCTTGGATCTCTTTTACCTGCTAAGAGGTATTCCACGCAGAAGAACTTTCCCTTGAAAACAACCGATGCCAGCCATGTAGCCCAGTGTACTTACTAGGGTGATTCCTACAGCCCATGCTTAAGCAGAATGAACCATCCGCCTTATTGGCAAACATTACTCGATCGGATCAGAGATTTCCAATAAATGCATCAAGAGATTCTAGGTAACTAACCATGACAGAACTCATAAGGTTACACGAGACTTCGAGGGTATTACCAAGGCAAGTTAAGAGTTTAACTACCCTCCTTTCAAAACCGAGAATGGCATCCATTACTGGATCACCACTTCATCCCTAGAATCGATCCATAGTTCAACAATAGAAGCATTGCTTCTAATCTCAACACTTGGCATAGACGTTCACAAATCCAAACAAGTCATGAATAAATGGACCGAATCTCCAACCAGATTTTGGGACTAAAATGGGATCTTCTACCATGCTAGTACTAAGGTGCAGAGACTTAACTATCGAGACAGACTTAAATGATGCGATGATCAAAACAAAGTCTAGACGGGACGATAGAAAAGAAAGGCTAAGCCTTTAACAGAAACGGTACCATTCCTCTTAGGTACGCTAGAAATGAGAGCATACAATTGCCCTCTCGTTGATCTAGTCCTTATCTTCCTTTGTGGATCAAGCCATACCAACAAGTTTCTTATTCTTAAGCTCGTGTCCTTTATCCTTGCTCTTATTATCCCTTCTTATAACTTCGGTAACAGGTCTCTCGAGAACTTCCTCCATCGCATGGGAAAACACTTACGTAGCTAGACAAGGATTAGTCGCAGTTAAAACTACTGTGACTGCAGATGGAGGAAAGAAAGGAAAAGTGGTTCAATCAAGGAAACAAAGGATAGTGCTAATGGTTTTTGGGGAATAGCCTTTAAAAAAACTTTTCTTGAAAAAAATGCTTCTTTGTAAACGGTTTCTCAAATAGTTTTCAGAAGGTTTTAAAAACTTTTGCCCAGTCTGGTAACCTTCTGCTCTGATACCAAATGTAGCACCCCACCTCCGCTAGGGTCACTCACAAAGGGAATGCACTAGGTTTGGTGAAGCATTATCGAGGTAAACATGCACAGAAATATTACAAGACAGAGCATATATAAAATAGCGTAAGTAAAACAAGTCTCATTACCTTATAAAATAAGGTCTAAAGCCTTTTACATCAGAATACATCAAAACCTGTCTTGTAATAGTAAAGAAGCATAAATCTTTTCATAAATTATTCCCCAAAATAAAGCGGTGAAGCTGCCATAGCCAAGAGAAGACCAAGCTATACATGATGACCTTCAAGCATAAGAGGTCTGAACTAAACAACAGCATTTCCTCCCTGAAAACCTTGGGGGGGGGGAAACAGAAGACAAAGAGGCGAAACAAAACGGGGTCAGTCATAAAGACTGGTAAGTCCTATCTACTTCCAGTATAAAACAGGTAAAGGTAACATGACATGCATAAACTGAAAGTAAACATAAGGATGACAACAAGATAGATAGGCTAAACCAAGATAACCGGATGAACTACTGTAGCAAGATAAACTAAGGTATCATGATAAATTACGGTGTCAAGATAAATCAAGGTATCACATCGTCAGGGTTCTATCAAGTATAATATCCCAAGGTATCTATCATGTATAACATCCCACGGTATCTATCATGTATAACATCCCAAGGTATTTATCATGTATATTTGCTCTGCGCCTCTCGTACTAGTATCCCAACCCGCGTCATGTGTTAACTATGAATGTCCCTTGCCCAATGTCATGAAATGGTCCATGTCAACCTAATATATAGCATATGTAGGTTTCAACTCGTATGTTTCTTTCCATGTATAAGTTCAGTCCTTTGCCGTAGGCCGTACGGGCTTTCCCATGTAAATCTATACCACCTCAACATAGTACCATTTTATCCTTGAAGTTGTTTTGGGACTGCAACCCTTGATCTGGCTATGTTTTCTTACCATGAACTATCGCGTGTTCACTTAGGATTTATGCCACCTAGGACCACTAGGGATTATGCTACCTAATGAACGTTTCCGTGTCTCAATTTGGGTTCAAGCCACCTAGGGCCACTAAGGATAATGCCACCCGTCAACCATGCCCTTTATCCCACGTATGTATCGTGAATCGTTTTCCATGTCTAGACGCACATGTATCTCAATGTGCCATCCGAGTTCCGTGCCAGGGCAAATCAAGAAATACGGAACTCGGTCGGGAGCTTTAAGTCATCTGCCGATGCAGATATCAAGGTCTATTTTTGTATCCATGGCTATGGTCCCACGTGACCCCTCCCTCAACTACTGAAAGGCAATCCAAGAAAAATCATGTATGAGAACTACATCTCGGCCCCACTATGCCCCACTTAGCTATTGGCCAACCTCACCCATAACTCGATAGCAAGTATATGGTCTGTTGGGAGATCTCTGCCTTCCCGTACGTACACGATTGACTAAAGATGGTAGGTAGTCGACGACGCGCTATCCAGGGCAAAAATAAGTATCGTCGACTCCACGCTAATCCATCCCCGTCTTTAGGTTGCTCGCACAGCAACCAAGGCATACTCTTGGTTCTTCTACCGCAGACCTTAACCTCTATGAGCCCAGGCGGATCATCTGCCACCTCACAGAGGGATACCAAGAGTACCCTCACGTCCCCCGAAGCTACTGCTTCGTCACCCAGTTCGTTGGAGCCCTTATCTAACTCATATAATTTGCTCCTCCTCGTGTGTTTAAGTGATGACCTACCGTATTGGGTTACTCATCTATCTGTGAACTGGTCCAAATCCCTTGACTAAGAATTATTACTTAGTTACCCTAAACTAAGGTTTATCACTTAGTCCCCTTTCCCGTTATCCTTGTTAACTACGATTTTCCACCTAGTCCCCTGAACTAGGGTTTTGTCTAATGGGTTAAGTGTTATCATTCCAGTTCATGACTTAACCCGCCTACGAATCATGTCAAGATTGGCTAAGTATTCAAGTTCAAGGCTTAGCCCTACAAGTTGGTTAAGTATACCAAGAAGCTCATGACTTAACCCTATCAAGTCAAATTGGTTAAGTATTTGTTTGTCTTAACCCTATCAGATTATCGTGTTAGATTGATTAAGCATAGATTATCTTAATCCCATCAGATTATCGAGTCGGATTGGTTAAGTATGGGTTAGCTTAACCCCATCCACTAATCGTATTACAATGGTTAAGTATATTTAAAAGGTCTTGTGACTTAACCCTATCAGGTCCGCATATTAGATTGGTTAAGCATAGGTTACTTAACCTCATCAAATCATCATGTATAATTGGTTAAGTATAAGTTACTTAACCCAATTAAATTATCATGTTAAGTTGGTTAAGTATTGGTTACTTAACCTCATCGAATTACCAAGTTTAAATTGGTTAAGTGTTTAACTTAACCTCATCGAATTACCGTGTTTAGATTAGTTAAGTGTAGGTTACTTAACCCCATCTAATTACCGTGTTTAGATTAGTAAAGTCTAAGTTACTTAACCCCATCTAATTACCAAGTCGGATTAGTTAAGTGTAAATTACTTAACCCCATCCCCTAATTGTCATATATGGTTAAGTATCCTTAAGAAATCAAGTCCGATTTAACATAACCTACCCATTCGTGTCATATCGGTTAAGTGTCATTAGTCAAAATTACTTAACCTTTTCATGTGGCATTAATTAGATTAATGCACCCCAACCTCTCACATTAGACATTGTTGTGGTTACTAGTTAAGTCGAGCGGGTCCGGGTAGCTTTACACCACAACCTAGTCTAACCTCGGGTTTTAAGTGCTATATGACCAACTACTCACATTGGGTCCTATTGTTTGTAGCCACTAGTTAAGCCAGGCGGGTCCGGGTAGATTTATGCTACAAACTCAACCCAACCTCGAGTTGGCCACTTTCATGTTTGGTCTAGTGTCTATTACACTTACAACCCATACGTGTCTAGTTTCAAGTCCCATGTTTACCCCACATGTCATGTCCACATTTAGGTGTATCATGAGTGTCATATTTTAATGAAATCCCATGTCAAATTATCATGTCATAATCACGCTCGTCTAACCTACCCCAAATCGTTTTTCCAACCCAAGTAAAAGCGAGTCAACATAGTAAGGATACTATGCTACATATTGGCCTCAAAACATGCACGATGCCAAAAAGGGATTGGCCACAAACATGCATGGTATCATAAGGGGTTTGGCCTCAAAATATGCATAGCATCATAAGGGGTTTTTGGCCTCAAACATGCATAATGTCACAACGGGGTTAGCCACAAACATGCATGATATCATAAGGGGGGTTTGGGTTCATTTACATGCATAAGCCCCAAGTCATATTCATGTACATATTTCACAAGTCAAAGTGGTTTCAAGTATTCATGCCAACATTCCACAAGTAAATGTTCAATCTTTCATGATGGACTAAGTTAAACATAACATAAGTGGCATGATTTAGTCACTAAGCATAGCCAAAAGTCATAGGTTCAAGCAAAAGAGGCATGACAAGGTTCATATAGGCTAGCATACTTAGTTTAATCTCGTTTTATTCCATGCCTTCATTAAAACTACCGTTTAGATCTAGAAGTAGCTAGAACTTACATAGTGTGGCAAGAGGACTAGGAGCATGAATCGTCTTGACGAAGAAAGGTGGCTCCTTTGTTGAAGGATCGTCATGAAATTGGCCTAGCAATGTTGATACACTCCCTTGGTTTGATGTAGCAAGCTAGCACCTTTGATTCGGATCTTGTTTGAGTGCATAGTCTCTTGGAGTTGGAGATGGAGGCCATGATCAATGGAGATTTGGGCAGCACGTCATTGCAAGAGTGATTTGTGAGGGTTTAAGCTAGGTCTAGGGGTCTTTTTATAGAGATTAGGAGTAGTTTAGGCCGTAGGATAAACCCTAGGATAGACCTGAGCCCTCAAAATCCGTCACAGGCCATCAGAACAGAGCATAAGGCCAAGCAGGTGCACCCAGGCCAAAGTGGTCGGACCACCCAGGTCGACACCCGTGTCGACTGGGCAGTCGACCTGCATCCTGGGCGTGTCGACTCCCCAGTCGACACCCCATTCGACCTGGGGCGTGGGCGGGAATTTTCCCGCCCAGTTCGTTTGGCTCCAGATTTGAATTTCGAACTGTTTTTGAGTTTGAATTTTTCTGAAAACTTTGATGGGCCATAACTGGGTCATACGGACTCCAATTTTCGAAAACTCGGACTCTATTTCGCGTATTTTTCCGAGACGAACGCAATGGAGCAACCCATTTCTCCTGATTCAGAATTTATAATTAAATTCTGCCTTGATTCTTGTCTTAGCATGTTGTAAAAATCCGGGTTGTCACAAAAGTCCAATCATGAAGTCAACTCGTTGGTTCCCATCTGGATCCTGAGTTCTACTTCCCATTTGGACTACCTTTGCATCTCGGGTTTTGATCTCCTCCGGATCGGTTCGGGTCTCCTCCTCCTATCCGGTTTGGTTCGGGTCTCCTCCTCCTATCCGGTTCGGTTCGCATCTTCCTCCTATCCGGTTCGGTTCGGGTCTCCTCCTCATATCCGGTTCGGTTCGATTCTCCTCCTCTATCCGGTTCGGTTCGGGTCTCCTCCTCTTATCCGGTTCGGTTCGGGTCTCCTCCTCCTATCCGGATAGGTTCGGGTGTCTTCCTCCTATCCGGATCGGATCGGGTGTCTTTCTCCTATCCGGATCGGATGTTCCTCCAAACCGGTTCTGAAAATCTATAACTTTTTCCAGCAAACTATTTTCACCAAACGACGACGTTTTCAACCATTCTAACCTTTCTATGACATCACAAAACATTCCAAACAGCTGTAATAACATATAGAATCAATCAAAAACATTAAAACATCATTCACATGAAATATTTTAGATCAAATATACCCAAAAAGCATGATTTTCCCCTTAATCCCCTTAATCATGACTTAACCATACAATTAGTAAAACATGTCCAAATTAACCCAAATTTTTATCAGAGCCCTAAAATAATATTTAAAAATTATACAAATTTTTTCCAGATTTTTCTGAGCTATAATTTCGCTAATCATCATTAATCACCCTTAATTAGCCGTAATTAATAAAAAACAATGCAAATCACTCACCTTTGACACAAATAAAATTTTCAAAACTGAAGCTTCGCTGATTTGGGTGAATATTGATGTCTAATAGCGGCTCTAACACTGATTTGGTGAAGATCTTCCTTGATTTGGCGTTGCTAAGCTTAATCCTTGATTAGAGAGCGATTTTGGATGATTTTAGAAGGTAAAGGCCATGGCTAGGGTTAAGGAATAGTTTTAGACAGCTGACAAATGAAATAAAATTCGTTTCCCTACTATTCTCAGCCCCCTCATAACCCTAATCCCGAAATGGGTTATGGATCCTCTTGTTAATCACCCTAATTAGGCCCGGTTAAGCTGTTTTTCACCTTCTAAACCTTGTTTCAGCCATATCTCCCAGACGGTGAGTCCGTTTGGCTAATGTGACCACTCTACGGAATTGTAAACCATCATCCGAAGCCAATGGAAGTGGTTTCAAGTAAAAACTCCTTTCCAGTCAAAAGTTATGGCCGAAACAAGATCAGCTAGGGGCAAAACGGTCATTTAAAAATCGGCAAAAATCATGAACATAGGAAATGACCCCAATAGTTGTTCCCCAAAGTTACACGACCATACGACTTCATACGAAAAAGAAACAAATATTCTATGATCTTGCGATGCGTAGAACGCGGGTCATTACATTCTCCCCCCTTAGGAAATTTCGTCCCCGAAATTCATTAACCAAAACATACAAAGGGTCCCGCATGCCTACCAATCATTTACAACAATCAACGTACAAAACAAACAAACAAGTCTATCCTATCATGTGGAAAACTAAGTCGCAAGTAGAATCTTACCAGGTAAAGAGTTCTGGATACGCCTTCCTAATACTCTCCTCTGTCTCCCAAGTACAGTCATTTTCATCCTCGCCCCACTGAATCTTTGCTAGTTTCACCGCTTTCCTTCGAAGTTGTTTCGTATCGTGCTCGACAATACAAATCGGCTTGCGGTTCCCAACCGCCTTGGGTTCTACTTCGATATCATCCAACTGATCCGGTGAAATAGCTACTCGGGGTCGTGCACGAATTTCCTTAACTGGGAAACATGAAATATGTTGTGAACTCCCGCCATCTTTTCTAGTTCAACTTTGTACGCTAAGTTCCCAACTTGCTCAAGAACTGGGAATGGACCAACAAATCTTAATGTCAACTTTCCTCTCCTTCCAAATCTAATCACATTCTTTAATGGAGAGATCTTGACAAATACTAAGTCACCAACGGAGAATTTCAATTCTCTTCTTCTCTTATCAGCATAACTTTTCTGTCTATCTTGAGCAGCCTTCATTCGCTGGTGAACAATCTTGATCTTGTCTGATGTTTCTCTTATCACTTGTGGTCCAAGCACAAACTTCTCACCAATTTCTAACCAATAAGACAGTGAGTTGCACGGTCTTCCGTACAAAGCTTCAAATGGAGCCATACCAATACTGGATTGATAACTATTATTATATGCAAACTCTACTATATGCAAATAGTCATCCCATGGTCCACCAAAATCCAATATGCAAGCTCTCAAGAGGTCTTCTAATATACGATTCACCCACTCTGTTTGACCATCAGTTTGAGGATGAAACGTGGTACTGAGATATAATTTTGACCCTAGAGCCTCTTGTAAGCTCTTCCAAAACCCACTAGTAAACAACGGGTCTCGGTCACTCACAATGCTTTTAGGTACTCCATGAAATCTCACTACCCATTTCATATACAGTTCTGCCAACTTAGCTGTTGTTTTATTCGACTTGACGGGTATAAACTTCGCACTCTTGGTCAATCGGTCCACAATCACCCAAATGCTATCATGACTCGATCTAGTCCTTGGTAACCCATCAATAAAATCCATTGAGACTTATTCCCATTTCCATATGGGGATTTCTAATAGTTGCAACAAACCACTAGGCTTCTTTTGCTTATCTTTAACTCGTTGACAATTCATGCATTTGGATATAAATTTCCCAATGTCTCTTTTCATTCCTTCCTAGTTGTAGGTCTGTTTCATGTCTCGATATATTTTGTTACCACCGGGATGTATGGTCAGAATTGAGTGATGACACTCTCTAAGCACTTCATCTCTCGATCCATTCACGTTGGGTACAACTAACCTTCCATTCTTTCGAAGCCATCCATCTCGATCAAGGCCATACTTTTTCATCTCCTCATCGATACCCATCTCTAACTTGGAGATGATTTCCAGTAGATTAGGATCATCCCTCTAACTAGAACCAATCCACTCAATCAATGTGGGTCTGATCGTCAAACTCACTAACATAGCTGGATCCAATTCGCACTTTGGTCTCAAATCGTACCCTGCGATATACTCCAGTTACTTCCACTCAAGGAACATAGCCCCTAAACTGGCATGTCTTCTACTCAACGCATCAGCTACCGCAATGCCCTTTCCTGGTGTATATGTGATATCGAAATCATAGGAAGCCAAGAATTCTAATCATCTTTGCTGTCGGAGATTTAGATCCTTCTGAGAGAAGAGATACTTTAACGATTTATGATCGGTAAACAACTCAAATCTTTCTCCCAAGAGATAATGTCTCCACATCTTCAGTGCGAACACGATCGCTGCCAACTACAAATCGTGAGTAGGGTATCTTTTCTCATATGGTTTCAGTTGCCGACTTGCATAAGCTACAACCCTACATCCTTGCATCAACACAGCACCTAATCCGGTACCACATGCGTCTGTGTATACTATCATCTCTTCATTCCCTTTAGGAATGACTAACACTGGTGCACGCATCAATTTTTCTTTTAGACTCTTGAATGCATTTTCACACCTTTCGTCCCAAACGAAATCTTGATTCTTCTTGGTCAACTGAGTCAATGGTGCTGCTATTATGGAGAAGTCCCGGATAAACTTATGATAGTATCCGGCTAACCCCAAGAAACTTCTTATGTCTGTTGCATTCTTGGGCGTAGAACAATCTTGTACCGTAGCCACCTTCGCTGGGTCCACGGCAATACCATTCTCTAAAACAACATGGCCCAAGAATCTCACTTCCCTCCTCCAGAAGTGACACTTAGAAAACTTTGCTTTCAATTGGTGTTTTCTCAACACCTCCATCACTACTCTCAAATGTTCCTTGTGTTCTTCCTCTGTCCTCGAGTAGACCAAAATATCATCCACGAACACAAGAACAAACTTATTCAATTGATCCCAGAATACCCTATTCATAAGATCCACAAAATATGTTGGTGCATTGGTCAACCTGAATGACATGACCAACCACTCATTGAATCCAGTCGGCGTTTGAAATGCCATTTTAGCTGGACTCTCAGCTTCCACTCTAAGCTGATGAAAACCAGTCGCGAGATCCAACTGAGAGAACACTCTCGCTCCACTCAACTGATCAAACAGATCATCTATCCATGGTAGAGGATACTTATTCTTCCTCGTCACCTTATTCAGCTCGCGGTAGTCCACACACAATCTTAGGGAACCATCCGCCTTGGTAGCAAACACAACTGGTGCTCCCCACTAAGAAACACTTCTTCTGATAAACCCCTTCTTCAAAAGATAGCTCACTTGCACCCCGAGCACTTGCCGCTCCCTTGGTGCCATACGACAAAGTGGCATCACTATAGGTCTGGCATCTTTTACCAAATCAATATGGAACTCAATCTCTCAGTGTGGTGGAAGTTCGGTCACTTCCTCGAAGACGTCCAGATACTGGCCAGCCACGGGCACATCTGACAACTCATCATGCGGGATGTCGATGGAATATAGAAAACTAGCCATTACCCCATGACTAGGTAGACCACCAAACACTACCCTCCGCCCATCATCCGCTCTAACTGTCACCAAAAAGCCTTCAGTCTACCACCACCCGTATCTTTGGAGCCAATCGACTCCCAAAATAATGCCAAACCCAGTCAATCCCAAAACAAAGCAATCACAAACAAACATGCATTCATGACTCGATAAGACCACATTACGTCAAATCATGCTAAGGCTAGTCGAACCACCAATCGGGTTCGTCGCTACTAAAGGTCTATTGACAATTTTGGGTTCCAATCCCAACCTATCTGTCTGGTCACTAGATATGAAGGAACTGGAAGCTCCAGTATCAAACAACACTCTAACTGGAACATCATAAACAGAAAGCATACCTTGAATAACAACATTCTTTCCTTTCTCCGCCACAGTTGGGGCATTCGATGAAGGAGGAACATCATTGATAGCATATGATTTCACAATCTGCTTCTCTTTAGGGGGTTGTGAACACTTATCCTTGTGATATCCCACTTGGCCACAGTTAAAGCACTTCCTATCCGCTGGCTTGGCCCGACACTCTTTGGCATAGTGGCCCTTCTTACCACAGCTGAAGCACTCAATATCTTTCTTACTCTTTTTCTGGCCATCCTTGGTCTGATTTTACTTTCTCTTATTCTGAGAACCATTCATGCCTCCACCGCTTGCTTGCGGCTTTGGGTCTTTTGCAGATGCAACCTCAGTCTTCGACTTAGGGTATAGACTTTCTGATCTCAAAGCTTTCCCCGCAATTGATTCAAACGTCTCATCGATATGGTTTATAAGCCTTTCCCCCAGGTACCCATCCAAGCCAGTTATGAACTTCTCGTTCTTCTTCTCGGCAGTGTCGATAAGGGATATTCCATACTTTGATAAAGTATCGAACTCAGCGATATACTCTGAGACGGCTCTACCATTCTGTTTAAGCTCTAAGAACTTCCTAAACAATTCTGATTTCTGAGCAGCTGGGATAAACTTATCATGAATGGGGCCTTAAACTAATCCCATGTAACTTGGTTCTCTAGAGTAGCTGCCTTAATAGCATTCCACCAATTCATCGCTTGTCCTTGCAGCTGACGGGATGCTAGCTTTCTCTTCATCGCATCTTCGATACCCAAGTCTTCGAAGATACGCTCATAGCTATCCAACCAATCCTGAACATCCGTAGCCGACTCCGTTCCATGGAACGGCTTCCCACCAAGGCTAGTGTAATCCTTTCATAGCTTGGCGAAATTGGCCTTAGGCGCCTGCACCGCTGCACCACCACCATTTGCAGCATTGGGAACTACTCCTTACACATTTCTAAGCATCTCCCTCATGAAGTCAGTGAACATCGTCCTCATATCAATAGCATTCCCATTATTAGCTCCTCTACCAGTACCCCTCGTATGTCGCCTCATCGTTCAATCTGTAAAGAGAAACGATTAACCATCTCTTCAGTGGTACCAATGCAATGTGATTCCATCCTTAGATATACTAATAGTGTATATATATATATAACACTTTTGAAAACCAAAATATAACAAATATGCACCCTCATATACGTACTATCTCTCCCTGGTGCCTTTCCCTAGGTTAACTAAGCAACCTAGAGCTCTGATGCCAAATGTGACGGCCCGCCCCGGACCAGCTGACATTTCCCTCGAAATGTGTTGTTCTGACGCCCAACTAGTATGGGACGGTCGCCAAAGAAAGGAAAAGAAAGGAATTTGAACTAACAAGGAACCTGTAGAATGTCTCACAGCGCATGGAATAAAATATAATAATAACATACTTTGACATAAAACAAGCGAGACAGTGCATAAGCTGAAAACTAAACATCATAGCAGTGGAAAATCCAAATACAGCTTATGTTCCACATCATCATTATTACAACTTTTGTATATTGTCTCTAAAGCAAATAAGGAAGGTACACTACTAATACCCAAAGTAGTGACCAGCAGCGACACAGGGAGAATATCTATATATATCATATGTGGGAGCCTCTTGCTCATCTCGGCTACAGCTATTTGTGCATACCACCTAACATGTCTCTAGTCTGCCCGTTTAAGAGCACCCAGAGTAATAAGAAGAGACATAAAACTCTGGGTCAAACAAAAGTCTGGTATGAGCGATAAGTAGCAAAGTAGAATAAAAACAGGTATAATAAACCATACCTGAACCTGGACCTGCAACCAAGGAGTTAGCACAACATACCATATAATACTCTAAGGTGCCACTAACATATGGTGTAAGGAATACGGGGTGGGGGTGTGCATGACATAGTGATGGCAAACAATCAATCATAGCAACCATCCTCACATCTCTCACTCAGTGCGTAAAGCATACGATATCCACCACTTTGATCACCATATTCCTTGTTGTGATCACTCTGCCCCATGGAGTCGTAATGACACCACTGCACTGATCCATAGCCACTAATCCTTTGCTATGTCCACTCTGCCCCCATGGAGTCATGATAGCTCCACTGCACTGGCTCATAGCCTTGCTACGATCACTTTGCCAACATGAAGTCGTGACAACTGCACTACACTGATCCGTAGCCAATATCCGTCTTTTCGTGGTGAGTCAAAGCTATAGACGTCGTTAACCCCTTAGCACACGTCCCGCAGCAAAGTCCAATCATGAAGTCAACTCATTGGTTCCCATCTGGATCCTGAGTTCTACTTCCCATTTGGACTATCTTTGCATCTCGGGTTTTGATCTCATCCGGATCGGTTCGGCTCTCCACCTTATAACGACCCAAACGTCCCCGGTAAGGAAAGAGCGGATTGCTTTGAGAACAACACACATCGGTACGCAAACAGAAGAACATTTCATTGTTTATTACAACAATTTACATCAGAGTACAAGAATATATAGAGTATGAATAAATATTACACATTTGATAAATATCATAGATTTAAATTACATTTAAATACATAGCAGCGGAAAAATAATACAACACACAACTGAAAGAAATACACGGATACAGAGCTTTCCGAGTATCGTTCCAGCTGTAAACCAAGATCTTGTGAATATAAATCTACAAAACCAAAACTACTAGTTGCCCGTATGGAAAATAGGGGCACCCAGAGTTTAGGTTAAAACAATAAACACCGGGTTAGTCATGTGACTGGTGTGAGAACAAAAACAGTTATTAATCTTTATTTTCAACGTTAGGTAAATCAAGGGACCACGCCGTATAAAACGGAACGGGTTTCCTCCCAAGAATACAGTGCATAAATCAAGCAGCACAGTGCTAAATAAAGAAAAATGAAGCTATTATAAGACCCAGGTCCCATCACATAATGCAATGCAAGCCGGAGGATAGGATTTTACCTTATAATAGCCAAAGAATGCTTGATACGTTTAAAAACGGATTATTTTGATATTACTATAAGTGTATAGTGTCAAAACGATTTCAATCATAAGTATCAACCATAGGCGGCACAGCTACCATCTACTATGTCGCCAATACTAGGCTCTACAAATAAAACCGAAATGTCACGTATTGGAAATTGGATTTCTGTCATGAGTCGAGGCAAGGGGCAAGCTCCTCTCCGTTCGAGACACTCTAGTATATATCTCAGGACCACACACAGCGATCCCTGGATCCTCCAAGGCCGGTCCTCTCTTACTTTTGAGGATTGGCAATTCCTGAACACATGTTTCCCGGTCCTATAGGACCTATATCCGAGGTGCCTTGCATCAAACAACCACACAGGTAAAAATAATATAAATGTCAAGGCTGGTAGGTCACTGACATCACCCATAGCTAGAAAGAAATGTCGTGCACTCCTTGGGTCCTTATCCCGTTTTTGACTCATACCGAGGTGTGAGGCTTGTGAATTAACGCTACACACAAAGCTATGCCACACAGGCCGTGCTTTGATCATAAACCACAAGGCTTTGCTTTTCAATAGAAGCCTTGATCATCTTCCACTTAGGCATGCCACACAGGCAATTCACTCCATGCGATTGATATCCATCAATATATAACCTCTGAGCTGATACGTCTCAGAGAAGGGCATTAAGCAAGAGAATAAGTTTTCCGCCGCCAAACAGATATATATTTAATAGAGATCAATCACACAGAATAAAATCCAATGTCATACACACAGTCCATTTACAAGTTCGTTCCGGGTCTGAACGAAACCGGAGGAACCTTATTCCTCGCATATCCATCGATCTCCAAGTACGTCTTTACGATCACCAACTGATTCCCTCCTTTTGGGTGTACAGCCCAATCAAGATCATCAATAATCATCCAAACGACGTGAAGACCTCCAGCCTTCAACCATCGTCTTCATCTTCGACTTATCGTCGAATCGGTAATTCAAAATGGGTATAAACCCGGCCTTCCCGAATAACCCGCGTATACAATAAACAAGTGTTACACAAACACAACATACGCCTCATTCCAATTCAGAATATTCTTTTATCCAAATATTCACATTCTTAGGGAAGGGTTCCCATTAATTTTATCAAAGATAAATTCTTCTAATTTTATTCTTTAATCTTCCTTTGGATATCATTTCAAACCATGTTAAGGTTTTCCAAATTAGTCGGGATTAGCGAACCACACCGAAGTAATTGTTTATTTTATTTCCCAATCCCAACCTATTCATCCCATGGAGAAAAACTGGTAATACTCCATAACTAACACCATGGTGTTATCGGTAAATATTAATTACCATTTCACGTTCAAATCTAATTAAAGATTTAACTATCTCTTATAGCAAAACTGGTGATGCTCCATTCTCGATCACTTTATTCTAATTAAAGATTTATTAAAACTCCACTTAGTTTTAATTTTCACAAAAATCTTATCCTATCTTTAACTGGGTTAAAGAACCAATATCATCTAAAACATGGTTCACGATAAACCCGAAATCACATTCCATTGTTAATCGGGTTAAAGATCAGGTGTTATTCAAAACACCGCTCACGATAAATCCCAAAAACCAATTTAAATTCAATTCCAATTAAATACTAATTAACTGGACAATTTCACTAAATCTTAATTAAAAGATTTATTCTTTTCTAAACTGGGTCCAAGAACAGTGTTATTTAAGACACCATTCACGACGAACCAAAAATCCCATTTGATATTAAATACAAGGCTCTGAATAGAAAATATATCGGCTTATATTCAATATCAAATTCTGAAACCAACAAATATCTTATTGGAAATAACGATATAAATATATCTTTCAAATTTCCACAACCATATCTGTATAATCACGAAATCCAACATCGAAATATTCCGAAGATAATTTTGATTCAAATCCATTCCAATCCACGTATTGGAAATTCTGATTATTTTTAAAACCACTTCGAGTCCAATTTATTTATTCGAAAATATTGGATTATATTTCTAGTTCATTTCGATTAAAAAAAATATTTTTATCGTTCCAAATGTGGAATTTTTCATCCCAGTTCTTTCCAATTCGTATATTATGATTTTACACAAATTATAAATATTTTTAATAATTTTATCAAGGCCCGTTCAGTCGTTTTCAAATAACGGTCGTCGAACTGCCCTTACAGCGACCTTTTCCAAATTTAATTTGGACATAATTCGAAATCCAATCGTTAGATTTCAAATCTCTAATATTCATTGGAAAGCTCTTTTCGATACGAACCCAACGGTTCTGGTTTCAGAAGAATTCGATGGCCGGATCTCCCATAACATCAACTCGAAGTCAATGGTCGAAATTCGGGAACTGCCGCGGCGCGGCGTTTTCTATTCAGGCCATTAGTATATATACTATATATTTAGTCGATTTCAATTCAAAACGTATTTTATAAATCGTTTTAAATTCGTTTTCAAAACAAATTCAACTTCATATTAAATTTCAAATCTAATTGAATATTTCATATCATTAATATATAAATGATAATAGTTTCAAAACGTAATATTTTGAAATCACTTCCTTTTCTATATTCATTATAAAAACGAGTATAATCGATTTAAATATCGTTCGCATCAAAATGGCGCATATCTAATCAACACGGCTTTATATATTTCAATGACTTCATTATTCTATTCAACAAATGAATATTTTCTTCAACACATGAATATATATATATATATATATATTTTATTCAACACATGAATAATTATTGATTCTTACTTACAATAAAATTATGAATTTTATTGTATGAATATTTTATTCAACACATGAATAGTTTCAACACATGAATATTCTCAACACATGAGTATCGTCAACACATGACTATTTTTTCTATTCATCACATGAATCTTTATTTTATAATATTCTTTGTTTTCCAAACTGGAATGAGGCCAATTAATTACCATATAATGTTAATTATATGAATTACATACAACACGTGTATATAATAGCAACGATAAATAATCAACCATCATCCAAAGTGCACTACACGACTGCATAAGCATTAAATATAACTAATTGACGCTTACACGGCCTGTAATCAAACGATCGACATACCACTAAACAATTGGGATTCGTGTACGTCGAATATTATCCCAACACCCATGTGGGGTTTCAAATCAACAAACACATATTTTTATTTGTGCAGTTGGGCGATGTGTAAAATTTTATCGTCCCAACCAATATCCTTCAAATGGGTGTACTTAAACAAACCGTCCGGTTTGTAAATGAATATTTATTTTATTCACATACACGTTAAAAATTATATTTTTAATGATAAAATATTTTATTTTGCACATGAATGTTTTATTATCCATTTCACATCAACATCACAGAAAAACTTCACAACATGTCAAACAAGCATACAAGTCGTCCATGGTCTGTGGACGACGGGTGTTGGGTGCTGCTAAGCACCGTCTGCATCCTTGTATATATTTTTAACTGGAAAACAAGATTTAAAGTGAGAAGTTCTCACCGAGAGGCTAAACCAAACGCCACGACTCTTCATATGTAGGAAATCTTCGTCGTGCTCGCCTTTTGTCACTTTCGTTGTCCGTATCCACTACATATATAAAAATCACATTTTTATATTGTTGCTACGTATATAAAAATCACATTTTTATAACTACGCTATATGGATAAAAATCTCATTTTTATATTGTTGCTATTTCGATAAAAATTCTACTTTTATACCGCTACTATATATATAAAAATTCTATTTTTATACCGCTACTATATAGATAAGAATTCTATTTTTATACCGCTACTATACAGATAAAAATTCTATTTTTTTCTACCGCTACTATATAGATAAAAATTCTATTTTTTTCTACCGCTACTATATAGATTAAAATTCTATTTTTTCTACCGCTACTATGTAGATAAAAATTCTATTTTTTCTTTGCTATATGAATATATAAAAATCGAATTCTTACAACGTTGTTTTCTATATAGAGAGACGCTCCTTCATATACAAAAATCTAATTTTTATATCGTTAAAAACCGAATCTTTATATAATAAAAAAAGCGAGTCTTTATATGCTACATATATTTAAAAACTATATTTTTCTTCTCTATAAAAATCTACACTTTTTCCTATATAAAAAATTGTGTCTTTTCTAATCTAAAAATATAATCTTTTCCAATAAAAATCAAAACTTTTAACCAATTTAAAATCATAACTTTCTTAAAGTAAAAATCATTACTTTGCCTTGTTTTTCATATATAAAAACTGAAATTTAAATGAAAACAAAAAATCACTGCAATCACCTCCAACTTCCGCCTGAAACCGTCGAACTGGAGCTTCTGCGCAGTGGTGGAGTTCGCTTGAGCCGACGACGCTAGGGCAGTGGGGACCCCAGCAGCTAGGGTTTCGGTTTTTGGATTAGTGCCTCGCGGATTTGAAGGGGAGTAAGCGGTGAGAGAGAGAGGGGAGGAAAGAGGAGGAAGCAGCGGTGGATGTAGGGCGTCAGTCGCAAGAGGGGGTCGGGGTTTCAGGTGGGAGGCGGTGGATTCGAGCGTCGTATGGAGGAAAGGAGAGGGGAACGAGGAGAAGAGGCGCCCTCGCAGCAGTGCGCCAGAGGGCGCGGCGGCGCGCTGATGGGAGGAGCGCGGCTCCTCCCTCCTCTTCTTTCTTTCTTTTTTGATCTCGGCTTGATTGATTTGAACAAGGGGGGTGGGTTGACCGGTGATAAAGGGGGAAAGGGAGAGAGGGGTTTTTATTTAATTTAATTAAATTAAATTTCAAAAAGGTACCTTTTTATTTTGACCTAGAAACGAAACCCACCGCCTGATGTCTATAGCTAATTAACCTCATTCCGAACACAATGGGATATATATCGTATGTTGATTCGATCGTTTTGATCAGTTTTCGTCAAAATCAAAATATAATTCTATATATTGAATTTGAACGTGCATTTCAATTTACCGGGGCCACACACGGACTCTAAAAATTCCCAAAAAAATATTTTCTAGCTTCGTATTGACGATACGGTTCTAACAAAACAAATTTCATCAAATTCCGAGACCGTTTGAAAAATGGCCATTTTCCAGTCGATTAAAATCAACTAAAACTAGTCAAACGCGTTTTCCTTTGCCACGCTCACATATTGATTTAGAAAATTATGAATATTGAAACCTGGCAATCATTTGATATCATAGATCCAACAAAAGTGGTTTCATCGAAAACCGAGGTCGTTTGCAAAATTTCTATTTTTAAGGGCCCAAAATTCCATAGTGACTATTCTGAATTTTCAACTGGGCATATCTTTTTATTCCCGCTATCAAATTTCAATTTTTCAGATTCGTTGGAAAGATATTCTCAAATAGATTCAATTAATTTTGGTTTCGCTAAAATCCGGTTTATTTTGAATCCTGTACATTCATTTGAAATTCGAAATCCAAATTTCAAACTACCGCGTCATTTTCAATTCCTTTTATAATTGAAAATAAATATTTACATTCTAGTGGCGATCTTTATAAATATATACGTTCTATTTCTATTCAAAGTAGTTATTATTTAAAATAATTCATTTCAAATATTCAAAATTCATTAAAATTGCCAAAATAAAAATTTTAAATTGGCTCAGAATTTCCGGGTTGTTACAATCTCCCACACTTAAAACTTTTCATCCCCGAAAAGGAACGAAGCTGAAAGTTATTTAACTAATCAACTCAACTTTCATTATTTTCTTTATGGCTTATGTTCTTCAACTTTTCAGTTTCTAAGAACTGTTCAAATTTTTCAAAAATTTGGCTAACACCCTAAATTTCCGAAAAATTTCGCCATAACCTCCCCTACACCGGAAGCTTTGGGATATTTCAAATAGCCTCCCATGGCGCTCACCAATCCAAAAGAAAAATAAAAAGCCAAGCGACTAGCCAATCGGCTCATAAAATCATCTAAAACCCAAGAAATACAATAAACATGTACCTATTTGTCGGGCAAACAATTTTATTCCTCTGCTCTAGCCTCCTTGTTATGACCTGTTTAATGTATATACATGTATATGCATGCAATTGTAATCATTTTCAGTACAGTTCTAAATTTGGTTCCATCTGGCATAAATGGTTCAAAATTTTAATAAATGAAACCAATAATCAAACAACACAACCATCAATCAATTAGTGAATTATCGTTTCAAATTCGTAATTTTGATACATATATAGAAAATCATCTTTTTGATGCCAAATCACAACAATAAACCTATCTAGTTTTGGTTCTCACACCAGTCTAATGGAAATATATAGATATCACACCTTCGGCACTCGAACATCAACTCTGATGACGATGCATCAATCATCAGAATCATCTCGGGCGACTAGAGTATGATTCTATATCTATCCAATATATTAAAACTTCGAATATATGTTCATGACACGTATATGCAAAATCTTTATATACTCGATTATCCAAATTCAATACAAATAAAGTATTTAAATACGTACCATTAGATATAAATTTTCAAAACAAAGTTTGTTTTCAATTCTTATTTAAAAAAAAAAAAATCACTCTTTCCACTCGTTCTAAGACTCTACTGATCCTATCTCTAATGAGTCATTCTAATTGGATATTACTAATCCAATATCTGATGAATTCTTTCGTTCAGTTCTAATGTGTCTTGTTCTCGAGCTCTGTAAACCAAAGCTCTGATACCACTCTATAACGACCTGAACTTCCCCGGTAAGGAAAGAGCGGATTGCTTTGAGAACAACACACATCGGAACGCAAACAGAAGACCATTTCATTGTTTGTTACAACAATTTACATCAGAGTACAAGAATATACAGAGTATGAATAAATATTACACATTTGATAAATATCAGAGATTTAAATTACATTTAAATACATAGCAGCGGAAAAATAATACAACACACAACTGAAAGAAATACACGGATACAGAGCTTTCCGAGTATCGTTCCAGCTATAAACCAGGATCCTGTGAATATAAATCTGCAAAACCAAAACTACAAGCTGCCCGTGTGGAAAATAGGGGCACCCAGAGTTTAGGTTAAAACAATAAACTCCAGGTCAGTCATGTGACTGGTATGAGAACTAAAACAGTTATTAATCTTTATTTTTAAAGTTAGGTAAATCAAGGGACCACGCCGTATAACACGGAACGGGTTTCCTCCCAAGAATACCAGTGCATAAAACAAACAGCGCATTGCTAAATAAAGAAAAATGAAGCTATTATAAGACCCAGGTCCCATCACACAATGCAACGCAAGCCGAAGGATAGTATTTTACCTTATAATAGCCAAAGAATGCTTGATACGTTTAAAAACAGATTATTTTGATATTACTATAAGTGTATAGTGTCAAAATGATTTCTATCATAATTTTCAATCATAGGCGGCATAGCCACCATCTACTATGTTGCCAATACTAGGCTCTACAAATAAAACCGAAATGTCACGTATTGGAAATTGGATTTCCGTCATGAGTCGAGGCAAGGGGCAAGCTCCTCTCCGTTCGAGACACTCTAGCAAATGTCTCAGGACCACACATAACGATCCCTGGATCCTCCAAGGCCGACCTCTCTTACTTTTGAGGATTGGCAATTCCTGAACACACGTTTCCTGGTCCTATAGGACCTATATCCGAGGCGCCTCGCATCAAACAACCACACAGGTAAAAATAATATAAATGTTAGGGCTGCTAGGTCACTGACATCACCCATAGCTAGAAAGAAACGTCGTGCACTCCTTGGGTCCTTATCCCATTTTTGACTCATAACGAGATGTGAGGCTCGTGAGTTAACGCTATACACAATGCTATGCCACAGAGGTTGTGCTTTAATCATCAACCACAAGACTTTGCTTTTTAACAGAAGCCTTGATCATCTGCCACTTAGGCGTGCCACACAAGCAATTCACTCCATGTGATTGATATCCATCAATATATAACCTCTGAGCGCGTATGTCTCAGAGAAGGACGTTAAGAAAGAGAATAAATTCTCCGCCGCCAAACAGATATATATTTATAGAGATCAATCACACAGAATAAAATCCTATGTCAGACACAAAGTCCGTTTACAAGTTCGTTCTAGGTCTGAACGAAACCGGAGGAACCTTATTCCTTGCATATCAATCGATCTCCAAGTACGTCTGGACGATCACCAACTGATTCCCTCCTCTTGGGTGTACAGCCCAATCAAGATCATCAATAATCATCCAAATGACATGAAGACCTCCGGTCTTCAACCACCGTCTTCATCTTCGACTTATCGTCGAATCGATTATTCAGAATGGGTATAAACCCGGCCTTTCCGAATAACCCGCGTATATAATAAACAAGTGTTACACAAACACCACATACGCCTCATTCCAATTCATAATATTCTTTTATCCAAATATTCACATTCTTAGGGAAGGGTTCGCATTAATTTTATCAAAGATAAATTCTTCTAAATTTATTCTTTAATCTTCCTTTGGATATCATTTCAAACCATGTTAAGGTTTTCCAAACTAGTCGGGATTAGCGAACCACATTGAAGTAATTATTTATTTTATTTCCAAATCCCAACCTCTTCATCCCATGGAGCAAAATTGGTAATACTCCATATCTAACACCACGGTGTTATCGGTAAATATTAATTACCATTTCATGTTCAAATCTAATTAAAGATTTAACTATCGCTTGGAGCAAAACTGGTGATACTCCATTCTCGATCACTTTATTCTAATTAAAGATTTATTAAAACTCCACTTATTTTTAATTTTCACAAAAATCAATATCCTATCTTTAACTGGGTTAAAGAACCAATGTCATCTAAAAGACGGTTCACGATAAACCCAAAATCACATTCCATTGTTAATTGGGTTAAAGAACAGGTGTTATTCAAAACACCACTCACGATAAGTCCCAAAAACCAATTTAAATTCAGTTCCAATTAAATACTAATTAACTGGACAATTGCACTAAATCTTAATTAAAATATTTATTCTTTTCTAAACAGGGTCCAAGAACAGTGTTATTTAAGACACCATTCACGACGAACCCAAAATCCCATTTGATATTAAATACAAGGCTCTGAATAGAAAATATATCGCCTTATATTCAATATCAAATTCTGAAACCAACAAATATCGTATTGGAAATAATGATATAAATATATCTTTCAAATTTCCACAACCATATCTGTATAATCACGAAATCCAACATCATAATATTCCGAAGATAATTTCGATTCAAATCCATTCCAATCCACGTATTGGAAATACTGATTATTTTTAAAACCACTTCGAATCCAATTTATTTATTCAAAAATATTGGATTATATTTCTAGTTCATAACTAGTTCATTTCAATAAAAAAAAAATTATCCTTCCAAATGTGGAATGTTTCATCCCAGTTGTTTCCAATTCATATATTATGATTTTACACAAATTATTAATATTTTTAATAATTTTATTAAGGCCCCTTCAGTCGATTTTCAATAACGGTCGTCGAACTACACTTACAGCGACCTTTTCCAAATTTGATTTGGATATAATTCCAAATCCAACCGTTAAATTTCAAATTTCTAATATTCATTAGAAAGCTTTTTTTGATACGAACCCAACGGTTCCGGTTTCAGGATAATCCGACGGTCGGATCTCCCGTAACGTCAACTCGAAGTCAATGGTCGAAATTCGCGAACTACCGCGGCGCGGCGCGTTCTATTCAGCCCATTAATATATATAATATATATATAATATATATTTCGTCGATTTCAATTCAAAACGTATTTTATAAATCGTTTTAAATTCGTTTTCAAAACAAATTCAACTTCATATTCAATTTCAAATCTAATTGAATATTTCATATCATTAATATATAAATGATAATAGTTTCAAAACGTTATATTTTGAAACCACTTCCTTTTCTATATTCGTTAGAAAAATCGAATATAATCGATATAAATATCGTTCGCGTTAAAATGGCGCATATCTAATCAACGCGGCTTTATATATTTCAATAACTTCGTTATTCTATTCAACAAATGAATATTTTCTTTTACACATGAATATATATATTTTATTCAACACATGAATATTTATTAATTCCTACTTACAATAAAATTATGAATTTTATTGTATGAATATTTTATTCAACACATGAATAGTTTCAACACATGAATATTCTCAACACATGAGCATCGTCAACACATGACTATTTATTATATTCAACACATGAATCTTTATTTTATAATATTCTTTATTTTCCAAATTGGAATGGGGCCCAATTAATTACCATATAATGTTAATTATATGGATTACATACAACACATGTATATAATAGCAACGATAAATAATCAACCATCATCCAAAGTGCACCACACGACTGCATAAGCATTAAATATAACTAATTGACACTTACATAGTCTGTCAATCAAACGATCGACATACCACTAAATAATTGGGATTCGTTTACGTCGAATATTATCCCAACACCCGTTTCGGGTTTCAAATCAACAAACACAGCAGTTGGACGACGTGTAAAATTTTATCGTCTCGATCAATATTCTTCAAATGGGTGCACATAAACAAACCGTCCGGTTTGTAAATGAATATTTATTTTATTCACATACACGTTAAAAATTATATTTTTAACGATAAAATATTTTATTTCACACATGAGTGTTTTATTATCCATTTCACATCAACATCATAGACAAACTTCACAACACGTCTAACAAGCATACAAGTCGTCCATGGTCTGTGGACGACGGGTGTCGGGTGCTACTAAGCACCGTCTGCATCCTTGTATATGTTTTTAACTAGAAAACAAGATTTAAAGTGAGAAGTTCTCACCGAGAAGCTAAACCAAATGCCACGACTCTTCATATGTAGGAAATCTTCGTCGTGCTCGCCTTTTGTCACTTTCGTTGTCCGTATCCAGTACATATATAAAAATCACATTTTTATATTGTTGCTATGTATATAAAAATCACATTTTTATAACTACGCTATATGGATGAAAATCACATTTTTATACTGCTACTATTTAGATAAAAATTCTATTTTTATACCGCTACTATATAGATAAAATTTCTATTTTTATACCGCACTATATAGATAAGAATTATATTTTTATACCGCTACTATACAGATAAAAATTCTATTTTTTTCTACCGCTACTATATAGATAAAAATTCTATTTTTTCTACCGCTACTATATAGATTAAAATTCTATTTTTTCTACCTCTACTATATAGATAA
Source organism: Allium sativum (assembly GCA_030737875.1). NCBI lineage: Eukaryota > Viridiplantae > Streptophyta > Magnoliopsida > Asparagales > Amaryllidaceae > Allium > Allium sativum. Next base: position 667,628,487 of record CM060924.1, read on the forward strand.
AAATTCTATTTTTTCTTTGCTATATAAATATATAAAAATCGAATTCTTACAACGTTGTTTTCTATATAGAGAGACGCTCCTTCATATACAAAAATATAATTTTTATATCGTTAAAAACTGTGAAAACCCGTAACTTCCCCGTAAAGGAAAGAGCGGATAGTTCGAGAACAAGCCACAAAATAGAACGCAGACGGAAGAACATTTCATTAAATATTACAACAATGCATCAGATTACAAGAATATACAGAGTATAAATGAATATTACACAGAAATATACATAAAAAATTATCAGAGATTACAATAAATTACATAGCAGCGGAAAATAATGCAATACACAACTAGAAGAGATATACGGATACAAAGCTTTCCGGATATCGTTCCAGCTGTAAACCAGGATCCTATGAATATAAATCTGCAAACCAAAACTACTAGCTGCCCGTGTCAAAATAGGGGCACCCAGAGTTTAGGTTAAAACAATAAACTCCAGATCAGTCATGGGACTGGTGTGAGAGCTAAAACAGTTGATCTTTATTTTCAAAGTTAGGTAAATCAAGGGACCACGCCGTATAACATGGAACGGGTTTCCTCCCAAGAATACCAGTGCATAAAACAAACAACGCAATGCTAAATAAAGAAAAATGAAGCTATTATAAGACCCAGTTCCCATCACACAATGCAACGCAAGCCGGAGGATAGGGTTTTTACCTTATAATAGCCAAGAATTCTTGATACGTTTAAGAGAAATCATTTGATACTATTATAAGTATATAGTGTATAAAACAACTTCAAATCATAAGTATCAATCATAGGCGGCATGAATGCCCCATACCACTATGTCGCCATATATAGGTTATACAATCAAAATCGCAAAGTCACGTATTTGGAAATTGGGTTTCCATCTATGAACCGAGGCAAAAGATAGTCCTCAACCGATTCGAGACGCTCAAGCCCGCCCCTCAGGAACAGCCGCAACTACCCCTTGGATCGTCAGGGCCGGTCCACCGATGTGGATTATTATGCCTGAACACTACGTTTCCCCTCCCTTTGGGGCGTAAATGAGCCAACGAATGACTCCATCAGACCCGGATCGTCCGATCAAACCGAGGCACCTCGCAACAGCAACAACCACACAGGTGAAAAGTATATAAATATCAGGGCTGGTAGGTCACTGACACCACCCTAGCTAGAAAGAAACGCATGCCCTCCCTGATGTCCTCTCCCGTTTTTGGTTCACAACCGGGGTGCGAGGCTCGCGAATTCATGTTACACAAAGCTGTGCCACACAGGCTGTGCTTTGATCATCACCACAAGACTTTGCTTTTCAACAGAAGCCTCGATCAATTGCATCTTAGCATGCCACACAGGCAAACCACTCTATGCAACCGATATCAGTCACACATAATGAAATCCAATGTCAGACACACAATCCATTTACAAGTCCGTTCTGGGTCTGAACGAAACCGGAGGCACTTTCCTCGCATATCCATCGATCTCCAAGCACATCTGGACGACCACCGATTGATTCCCTCATCTTGGGTGTACAGCCCAATCAAGATCATCAGTAATCACCCAAACGACGTGAAGACTTCCGGTCTTCGACCACCGTCTTCATCTTCGACTTATCGTCGTATCAGTTATTCAGAATGGGGTAAACCCGGTCTTTCCGAATAACTCGCGTATATTTTAAATAAGTGTTACACAAACATAGCATACGCCTCATTCCAATTCATCGGTCACTAACCGTAAATTAATCAAGAGAATAATTCCCCAAATATTAACCCCGAAGGCCGAAACCAACATCAGATCAATATCCAGAAAACCATTCTGCTTGGCTAACCGACAGTTAGTTTCTAAATTTCACATTCATAGGGAAAGGTTCCCATTAATTTTATCCAAGATAAATTCCTTGAATTTATTCTCTAATCTCCTTTTGAATTTCGATTCAACTAGTCGAGATTAACGAACCTTACCGAAGTAATCATTGGTTTTAATTTCCCAATCCCAACCTATTCATCCCATGAAGTAAAACGGGTCTTACTTCATATCTAACACCACGGTGTTATCGGTAAATTCAATTACCATTTCACGTTCAAATCTAATTAAAGAATTAACTAACGCCTGGAGCAAAATTGGTGATACTCCATTCTCGATTATTTCAATATAATTAAAGATTCATTAAAACTCCACTTAGTTTTAATCTGTGACTGGGTTAAAGAATCAGTGTCATTTAAAACACGGTTCATGATAAACCCAAAATCACATCACACTAATTATCGGGTAAAAGAACAAGTGTTATTCAAAACACTGTTCACGATAAACCCAAAAAAAAAAAATCAATTCGAATTCAATTCCAATTAAATATTATTTAATTGGTACACTTCATTAAATCTAAATAAAAATATTTAATCTTTTCTCAACTGGGCTTAAGAACAATGTTAATGAAGACACCATTCACGACAAACCCAAATCACATTTGATATTAAATACAAGGCTCTGAATAGAAAATATATCAGCTTATATTCAATATCAAATTCTACGACCAACAAATATCGTATTGGAAATAACGATATATATATATATATATCTTTCAAATTTCCATAACAACATCTGTATAATCACGAAATCCAACATCGAAATATTCCGAAGACAATTTCGATTCAAATCCATTCCAATGCAATTATTGGAAATTCTGGTTATTTTCAAAACCATTTCAAATTCAATTTATTTATTTAAAAATAAATAGAATTTTAATTCTAGTTCAAAACTAGTTCATTTCGATAAAAATTTATTTTTATCTTTTCAAATATGGAGTTTTTCATCCCAATTCTTTCTAAATCATTTCTTATGATTTTACACAAATTATTACTATTTTTAATAATTTTATCAAGGCCCGTACAGTCGATTTCCATCAACGACCATCGAACTGCACTTACAGCGACCTTTTTCAAATTTGATTTGGACATAATTCCAAATCCAACCGTTTGATTTCTAATTTCTAATATTCGTTAGAAAGCTCTTTTCGGTACGAACCCAACGGTTCCGATTTCAGGAGAATCCGACGGTCGGATCTCCCGCAATATCCGTTCGAAGTCAATGGTCGAAATTCACGAACTGCCGCGGCGCCGTGCGTTCTATTCAGGCCATTATATTATATATATAATATATACTTCGTCGATTTCAATTCAAAACGTGCTTCATAAATCATTTTAAATTCGTTTTCAAAACGGTTTCAACTTCATATTCAATTTCAAATCAAAATTGAATATTCCAATATAAATTCGTTTTAAATTCATTTCAAATCGATTTTAATTCTATTTCAATTCTATTCGAATTTCGAACCATTTCAGTTTATTTCGAATTTCAAATCAATTCAATTAGATTCGAATTTCAATTCACTTTAATATTCACTTTAATTTGAATAAAACCGATATAAATATCATTCACGTTAAAATGGCGTCAATCTATCAACGCGGCTTCATATATTTCGATTTTCAAATATTCTATATATTTCTTTTCAAATATTTCTATTTCAAATATTTTTATTTCAAATATTCCTTTTTCAAATATTTCTATTTCAAATATTTCTATTTCAAATATTTCTATTCAAATATCTCTATTTCAAATATTTCTATTCAAATATTTCTATTTTAAATATTTCTATTTCAAATATTTCTATTTCAAATATTTCCATTCAAATATCTCTATTTCAAATATTTCTATTTCAAATATTTCTATTTCAAATATTTCTATTTCAAATATTTCTATTTCAAAACTGGAATGAGGCCCAATCAATTACCATATAATGTTAATTATATGGATTTTCTACAACACATGTATTCAATAACAGCGATGAATAATCAACCATCATCCAAAGTGCATTCTACACTGTATAAGCATCAAATATAAATATTCAACGCTTATAACAGTCTGGCAATCAATCGATCGACATACAACTAAACAATCGGGATTAGTGTATGTCAAATATCATCCCAATACCCGTGTGGGGTTTCGAACTATCAAACACAGATTTTATTTGTGCAGTTGGGCGATGTGTAAAATTTATCGTCCCAATCAATATCAGTCAAATGTGTGTATATAAACAAATCGTCCGATTTATTTATTTTTATTTCATTTCATATACACGTTAAAAATTCTCTTTTCTAACTATAAAATATTTTTAACTATATAAATATTTTGTTTCATTTCACATCACATCACACAATCAACTACACAGTAAAATCAAACAAACAAGCATACAAGCCGTCCATGGTCTGTGGACGACGGGTGTCGGGTACTACTAAACACCGTCTGCATCCTAGTATATATATATATATAACTAGAAAATTAAATTGAAGAGTGAGAAATTCTCACAGAATTGCTAATCCAACGCCACGACTCTTCTTATGCAGAAATCTTCGTCGTTTCATCTTTCATCACTTTATTTGCCCGTATCCTCTACATATATAAAAATCACATTTTTACTTCGCTATTCAATATATAAAAATCGAATTTTTACTTTGCTATTCAATATAAAAAAATCGAATTTTTACTTCGCTATTCAATATAGAAAAATCAAATTTTTACTTCGCTATTCAATATAGAAAAATCGAATTTTTACTTCGCTATTCAATATATAAAAATCGAATTTTTACTTCGCTATTCAATATATAAAAATCGAATTTTTACTTCGCTATTCAACATATAAAAATTGAATTTTTACTTCGCTATTCAATATATAAAAATCAAATTTTTACTTCGCTATTCAATATAGAAAAATCGAATTTTCACTTCGCTATTCAATATAGAAAAATCCTATTTTTTCTAAAATAAAAATCCTATCTTTACTAAAATAAAAATCCTATCTTTACTATTTTTAAAAAAAATCTAATCTTTATTGCGGATCTATACACATATGAAAAATCATACTTTTCTACACTAAAACATATAGGAAAAATGATAATTTCCTACACTAAAAACAATAAGTAAAACTCACTTTATTCATCAGAAGAGGAGGGATTTCAGTCGGATTTGGTGGAGATGGACGGAGAGGTGGCGGTGGATGGGGCTGCAGGCGGCGGAAGGGAAGGGGGGGTGTGTGCTCGCGACTGGCGCAGGTAGGGGGGGTCTCGAGTTGACGTCTGGCGGCTTGGGGGTGTTCGGGTACGGGTTTTGAAGAGGGGAGGGAGAAGAGGTAGCAGAGGAGAAGGAGAAGGGGAGGGGGAGGCTCTGGTGGCGGGCGCGCCACCTGGGGGGCGCGATACGGTGGTGGTTCATCCCCCCATCGCCCCTTTTCTTCAGTTTTTTTATTTTCTTTTTCTGATTTAAATCGAACGGGGGGGGGGGGTCTGCTGAGTGATGTAAGGAGAGAGGAGATTTTTTTATTATTATTATTATTTAATTTCAAAAAGTTGACTTTTACATACGACCTCTAAACGAGGCCCACCGCCTGTCGTCCACAGCATATTACCCCCATTCCGAATACAATGGGATATGTGCCGTAAGCTGATTCGACTATTTCGATCAGTTTCCATTAAAATCAACATATAACTCTATATATTGAACTTGAACGCGCATTTTAATTTACCGGGGTCACATAGTAACTCGAATAATTCCCGAAAAATATTTTCTAGCTTCGTATTGACGATACGGTCCTAATAAAACTCGTTTCGTTGAATTCTGAGACCGTTGGAAAATGGCCATTTTCCAGTCGATTAAAATCAACTAAAACTGGTCAAACACGTTTTCCTTTTCCACGCTCACATATTGATTCGAAAAATTATGAAATTTGGAATCTAGCAATAACTTTACATCACGGATTCAACAAAAGTAGTTTCGTCGAAATCCGAGGTCGTTTGCAAAATTTCCATTTTTAAGGGCCTGAATTCTATAGCGACTATCCAGAAATTTCAACTGGACATATCTTTTGATTCCCGTTATGAAATTTCAATTTTTCGGGTTCGTTAGAAAGATATTCACAATTAGATCCTATTATTTTTGGTTTCACTAAATCCAGTTTATTTTGCACCCGGTATGTTCATTTGAATTTTGAAATCGAATTATCGAACTACCGCGCTATTTTATATTCCTTTTATAATTATAAATTTTATTTATATTCTAACGACGACGTATATAATATATACGTTTGAATTATATTCAAAATAAATTTCTCGTCGATATTATTTAAAATAATTCATTTTAAATAATCAAAATTCGCTAAAATTGCCAAAATAAAAAATTTAAACTGGCCCAGATTTTCGGGTTGTTACAATCTCCCCCACTTAAAACTTTTCGTCCCCGAAAAGGAACAAAGTCGAAAGTGGTTTGATTAATCAACTCTACATTCGATCTGGCTTCCATTCTCCAACTTTTCAGTTTCTGAGAATTTTCAAATCCTTCAAAAATTTGGCTAACACCCGGAATTTTCGAAAAATTTCGCCATAACCTCCCCTGCACCGGGAGCCACGGGAAAATCCCGAAATTGCCATACAGGCCTTCTGATCTCAAAAAGAAAAAGAAAAAGCCAAGCGGCTAGCCAATCGGCTCATAAAATCATCATCACCCAACAAAACAGTAAATTATGATAAACATGTACCTATTTGTCGGGCAAACAAATTTTATTCTCTGCTCTAGCCTCTTTGCTATGACCTGTTCAATGTAAGTACAAGTATATGCAAGCAAATGCGACTAATTTTCAATACAATTCAATATTTGATACAATTAGGCGTAATGGTTCAAAATTATCAAACAAATAAACAAACAACACAAACATCAATCCATTAGTTGATTAGCTTTTGAAATTCATAACTTTGATACATAGTCAAAAATCAGATTTTTGATGCCAAATCACAACAATAGGCCCTATCTAATTTTGGTTCTCACACCAGTCAATAGGAAATATATAGAAAGTCCACTTTCGTCACTCGAACATGAATTCTAATGATGGAGCTCCATCATCAAAATCATCTCCGGGCGATTAGAGTGTAATTCTATATCTATCCAGTATATTAAAACTTCAAATACACGTTTGCAAGGCGTATATGCAAAATCTTTATATATTGGACTGTCCAAATCAATACAAATAAATAATCAAATACGAATAATTGATTTAGATTTTCAAAACAAAATTTGTTTTCATTTTCAAAAATATACTCTTCACACTCGTTCTAGGATACTACTGATCCCATCTCCAACGAGTCATTCCCGTTGGATATTACTAATCCAGTTTCTGATGAATTCTTTCGTATGGTTCTAATGTGCCTTGTTCTCTGAGCTTTGTAAACCAAAGCTCTGATACCAACTGTGAAAACCCGTAACTTCCCCGTAAAGGAAAGAGCGGATAGTTCGAGAACAAGCCACAAAATAGAACGCAGACGGAAGAACATTTCATTAAATATTACAACAATGCATCAGATTACAAGAATATACAGAGTATAAATGAATATTACACAGAAATATACATCACAAATTATCAGAGATTACAATAAATTACATAGCAGCGGAAAATAATACAATACACAACTAGAAGAGATATACGGATACAAAGCTTTTCGGAAATCATTCCAGCTGTAAACCAGGATCCTGTGAATATAAATCTGCAAAACCAAAACTACTAGCTGCCCGTGTCAAAATAGGGGTACCCATAGTTTAGGTTAAAACAATAAACTCCAGGTCAGTCATGGGACTGGTGTGAAAACTAAAATAGTTGATCTTTATTTTTAAAGTTAGGTAAATCAAGGGACCACGCCGTATAACACGGAACGGGTTTCCTCCTAAGAATACCAGTGCGTAAAACAAACAACGCAATGCTAAATAAAGAAAAATGAAGCTATTATAAGACCCAGTTCCCATCACACAATGCAACGCAAGCCGGGGGATAGGGTTTTTACCTTATAATAGCCAAGAATGCTTGATACGTATAAAAGAAATCATTTGATACTATTAAAAGTATATAGTGTATAAAACAACTTCAAATCATAAGTATCAATCATAGGCGGCATGAATGCCCCATACCACTATGTCGCCATATATAGGTTATACAATCAAAATCGCAAAGTCACGTATTTGGAAATTGGGTTTCCATCTATGAACCGAGGCAAAAGATAGTCCTCAACCGATTCGAGACGCTCTAGCCCGCCCCTCAGGAACAGCCGCAACTGCCCCTTGGATCGTCAGGGCCGGTCCACCGATGTGGATTATTATGCCTGAACACTACGTTTCCCCGCCCTTTGGGGCGTAAATGAGCCAATGAATGACTCCATCGGACCTGGATCGTCCGATCAAACCGAGGCGCCTCGCAACAGCAACAACCACACAGGTGAAAAGTATATAAATGTCAGGGCTGGTAGGTCACTGACACCACCCTAGCTAGAAAGAAAAGCATGCCCTCCCTGATGTGCTCTCCCGTTTTTGGTTCACAACCGGGGTGCGAGGCTCGCGAATTCATGTTACACAAAGATGTGCCACATAGGCTGTGCTTTGATCATCACCACAAGACTTTGCTTTTCAACAGAAGCCTCGATCAATTGCATCTTAGCATGCCACACAGGCAAACCACTCTATGCAACCGATATCAGTCACACATAATGAAATCCAATGTCAGACACACAGTCCATTTACAAGTCCGTTCTGGGTCTGAATGAAACCGGAGGCACTTTCCTCGCATATCCATCGATCTCCAAGCACATCTGGACGACCACCGATTGATTCCCTCATCTTGGGTGTACAGCCCAATCAAGATCATCAGTAATCACCCAAACGACGTGAAGACTTCTGGTCTTCGACCACCGTCTTCATCTTCGACTTATCGTCGTATCAGTTATTCAGAATGGGGTAAACCCGGTCTTTCCGAATAACTCGCGTATATTTTAAATAAGTGTTACACAAACACAACATACGTCTCATTCCAATTCATCAGTCACTAACCGTAAATTAATCAAGAGAATAATTCCCCAAATATTAACCCTGAAGGCCGAAGCCAACATCAGATCAATATCTAGAAAACCATTCTGCTTGGCTAACTGACAGTTAGTTTCTAAATTTCACATTCATAGGGAAAGGTTCCCATTAATTTTATCCAAGATAAATTCCTTGAATTTATTCTCTAATCTCCTTTTGAATTTCGATTCAACTAGTCGAGATTAACGAACCTTACCGAAGTAATCATTGGTTTTAATTTCCCAATCCCAACCTATTCATCCCATGAAGTAAAACAGGTCTTACTTCATATCTAACACCACGGTGTTATCGGTAAATCCAATTACCATTTCACGTTCAAATCTAATTAAAGATTTAACTAACGCCTGGAGCAAAACTGGTGATAATCCATTCTCGATTATTTCATTCTAATTAAAGATTCATTAAAACTGCACTTAGTTTCAATCTGTGACTGGGTTAAAGAATCAGTGTCATTTAAAACACGGTTCATGGTAAACCCAAAATCACATCACATTAATTATCGGGTTAAAGAACAAGTGTTATTCAAAACACTGTTCACGATAAACCCAAAAAAAATCAATTCGAATTCAATTCCAATTAAATATTATTTAATTGGTACACTTCATTAAATCTAAATAAAAAGATTTGATCTTTTCTCAACTGGGCTTAAGAACAGTGTTAATGAAGACACCATTCACGACAAACCCAAATCACATTTGATATTAAATACAAGGCTCTGAATAGAAAATATATCGGCTTATATTCAATATCAAATTCTACGACCAACAAATATCGTATTGGAAATAACGATATATATATCTATATCTTTCAAATTTCCATAACAACATCTGTATAATCACGAAATCCAACATCGAAATATTCCGAAGACAATTCCATTCCAATGCAATTATTGGAAATTCTGGTTATTTTCAAAACCATTTCAAATCCAATTTATTTATTTAAAAATAAATAGAATTTTAATTCTAGTTCAAAACTAGTTCATTTCGATAAAAATCTATTTTTATCTTTTCAAATATGGAGTTTTTCATCCCAATTCTTTCTAAATCATTTCTTATGATTTTATACAAATTATTACTATTTTTAATAATTTTATCAAGGCCCGTACAGTCGATTTCCATCAACGGCCATCGAACTGCACTTACAGCGACTTTTTCAAATTTGATTTGGACATAATTCCAAATCCAACTGTTTGATTTCTAATTTCTAATATTCGTTAGAAAGCTCTTTTCGATACGAACCCAACGGTTCCGGTTTCAGGAGAATCCGACGGTCGGATCTCCCGCAATATCCGTTCGAAGTCAATGGTCGAAATTCGCGAACTGCCGCAGCGGGGCGCGTTCTATTCAGGCCATTATATTATATATATAATATATACTTCATCAATTTCAATTCAAAACCTGCTTTATAAATCGTTTTAAATTCGTTTTCAAAACGGTTTCAACTTCATATTCAATTTCAAATCAAAATTGAATATTCCAATATAAATTCGTTTTAAATTCATTTCAAATCGATTTTAATTCTATTTCAATTCTATTCGAATTTCGAACCATTTCAGTTTATTTCGAATTTCAAATCGATTCAATTAGATTCGAATTTCAATTCACTTTAATATTCACTTTAATTTGAATAAAATCGATATAAATATCGTTCACGTTAAAATGGCGTCAATCTATCAACGCGGCTTCATATATTTCGATTTTCAAATATTCTATTTCAAATATTTCTTTTCAAATATTTCTATTTCAAATATTTTTATTTCAAATATTCCTTTTTCAAATATTTCTATTTCAAATATTTCTATTCAAATATCTCTATTTCAAATATTTCTATTCAAATATTTCTATTTCAAATATTTCTATTTCAAATATTTCTATTCAAATATCTCTATTTCAAATATTTCTATTCAAATATTTCTATTTCAAATATTTCTATTTCAAATATTTTTATTTCAAATATTTCTATTTCAAATATTTCTATTTCAAATATTTTTATTTCAAATATTTCTATTTCAAAACTGGAATGAGGCCCAATCAATTACCATATAATGTTAATTATATGGATTTTCTACAACACATGTATTCAATAACAGCGATGAATAATCAACCATCATCCAAAGTGCATTCTACACTGTATAAGCATCAAATATAAATATTCAACGCTTATAACAGTCTGTCAATCAATCGATCGACATACAACTAAACAATCGGGATTAGTGTATGTCAAATATCATCTCAATACCCGTGTGGGGTTTCGAACAATCAAACACGGATTTTATTTGTGCAGTTGGGCGATGTGTAAAATTTATCGTCCCAATCAATATCAGCCAAATGTGTGTATATAAACAAATCGTCCGATTTGTTTATTTTTATTTTATTTCATATACACGTTAAAAATTCTCTTTTTTAACTATAAAATATTTTTAACTATATAAATATTTTGTTTCATTTCACATCACATCACACAATCAACTACACAGTAAAATCAAACAAACAAGCATACAAGCCGTCCATGGTCTGTGGACGACGGGTGTCGGGTGCTACTAAACACCGTCTGCATCCTAGTATATATATAACTAGAAAATTAAATTGAAGAGTGAGAAATTCTCACAGAATTGCTAATCCAACGCCACGACTCTTCTTATGCAGAAATCTTCGTCGTTTCATCTTTCATCACTTTCTTTTCCCTTATCCTCTACATATATAAAAATCACATTTTTACTTCGCTATTCAATATATAAAAATCGAATTTTTACTTTGCTATTCAATATAGAAAAATCCAATTTTTACTTCGCTATTCAATATAGAAAAATCGAATTTTTACTTCGCTATTCAATATATAAAAATTGAATTTTTACTTCGCTATTCAACATATAAAAATCGAATTTTTACTTCGCTATTCAATATATAAAAATCAAATTTTTACTTCGCTATTCAATATAGAAAAATCGAATTTTTACTTCGGTATTCAATATAGAAAAATCCTATTTTTTCTAAAATAAAAATCCTATCTTTACTAAAATAAAAATCCTATCTTTACTATTTTTTTAAAAAACTAATCTTTATTGCGGATCTATACACATATGAAAAATCATATTTTTCTACACTAAAACATATAGGAAAAATGATAATTTCCTACACTAAAAATAATAAGTAAAACTCACTTTATTCATCAGAAGAGGAGGGGTTTCAGTCGGATTTGGTGGAGATGGACGGAGCGGTGGCGGCGGATGGGGCTGTAGGCGGCGGAAGGGAAGGGGGGTGTGTGCTCGCGACTGGCGCAGGTAGGGGGGTCTCTAGTTGACGTCTGGCGGCTTGGGGGTGTTCGAGTACGGGTTTTGAAGAGGGGAGGGAGAAGAGGTAGCGGAGGAGAAGGAGAAGGGGAGGCTCTGGTGGCGGGCGCGATACGGTGGCGGCGGCGGCGGCGGTTCATCCCCCCCGTCGCCCCTTTTCTTCATTTTTTTTATTTTCTTTTTCTGATTTAAATCAAACGGGGGGGGGGGGTCTATTGAGTGATGTAAGGAGAGGGGAGATATTTTTTTATTTTATTATTTAATTTCAAAAAGTTGACTTTTACATACGACCTCTAAACGAGGCCCACCGCCTGTCGTCCATAGCATATTACCCCCATTCCAAACACAATGGGATATGTATCGTAAGCTGGTTCGACTGTTTTGATCAGTTTCCGTTAAAATCAACATATAACTCTATATATTGAACTTGAACGCGCATTTCAATTTACCGGGGTCACATACTAACTCGAAAAATTCCCGAAAAATATTTTCTAGCTTCGTATTGACGATACGGTCCTAATAAAACTCGTTTCGTTGAATTCTGAGACCGTTGGAAAAATGGCCATTTTCCAGTCGATTAAAATCAACTAAAAACTGGTCAAACGCGTTTTCCTTTGCCACGCTCACATATTGATTCGAAAAATTATGAAATTTGGAATCTAGCAATAACTTTACATCACGGATCCAACAAAAGTGGTTTCGTCGAAATCCGAGGTCGTTTGCAAAATTTCCATTTTTAAGGGCCTGAATTCTATAGCGACTATCCAGAAATTTCAACTGGACATATCTTTTGATTCCCGTTTTGAAATTTCAATTTTTCGGGTTCGTTAGAAAGATATTCACATTTAGATCCTATTATTTTTAGTTTCACTAAAATCCGGTTTATTTTGCACCCGGTATGTTCATTTGAATTTTGAAATCGAATTATCGAACTACCGCGCTATTTTCAATTCCTTTTCTAATTATAAATAATTATTTATATTCTAACGACGACGTATATGATATATACGTTTGAATTATATTCAAAATAAATTTCCCGTCGATATTATTTAAAATAATTCATTTTAAATAATCAAAATTCGCTAAAATTGCCAAAATAAAATTTTCAAACTGGCCCAGATTTTCGGGTTGTTACAAAAACCGAATCTTTATATAATAAAAAAAACGAGTCTTTATATGCTACATATATTTAAAAACTATATTTTTCTTCTCTATAAAAATCTACACTTTTTCCTATATAAAAAATTGTGTCTTTTCTAATCTAAAAAATATAATCTTTTCTAATAAAAATCAAAACTTTTAACCAATTAAAAATCATAACTTTCATGAAGTAAAAATCATTACTTTGCCTTGTTTTTCGTATATAAAAACTGAAATTTAAATGAAAACAAAAACTCACTGCAATCACCTCCAACTTCCGCCTAAAACCGTCGAACTGGAGCTTCCGCGCAGTGGTGGACTTCGCCTGAGCTGGCGGCGCTAGGGCAGTGGGGTCCCCCAGCAGCTAGGGTTTCGGTTTTGGGATCAGTACCTCGTGGATTTGAAGGGGCGTAAGCGGCGAGAGAGAGAGGGGAGGAAAGAGGAGGAAGTGGCGGTGGATGGAGGGCGTCAGTCGCGGGAGGGGGTCGGGGGTTCAGGTGGGAGGCGGTGGATTCGAGCGTCATACGGAGGAAAGGAGAGGGGAACGAGGAGAAGGGGGGCCCTCGCTCTAGCGGCGGCGCGCCAGATGGCGCTATGGCGCGCTGCTGGGAGGAGCGCGGCTCCTCCCTCCTCTTCTTTTTTTTTTCAATTTCGGTTTGACTGATTTGAACGAGGGGGTGTCGGTTGACCGGTGATAAAAGGGGAAAGGGAGAGAGGGGCTTTTATTTTATTTAATTTAATTTCAAAAAGATACCTTTTTATTTTGACCTCGAAACGAAACCCACTGCCTGTCGTCCATAACTAATTACCCTCATTCCGAACACAATGGGATATATATCGTAAGCTGATTCGATCGTTTCGATCAGTTTTCGTCAAAATCAAAATATAAATCTATATATTGAATTTAAACGTGCATTTCAATTTACCGGGGCCACACACTGACTCTAAAAATTCCCAAAAAATATTTTCTAGCTTCGTATTGATGATATGGCTCTCACAAAACAAATTTCATCAAATTCTGAGACCGTTTGAAAAATGGCCATTTTCTAGTCAATTAAAATCAACTGAAACTGGTCAAACGCATTTTCCTTTGCCACGCTCACATATTGATTCAGAAAATTATGAATTTTGAAACCTAGCAATAATTTAACATCGCGGATCCAACAAAAGTGGTTTCATTGAAAACCGAGGTCGTTTGCAAAATTTCCATTTTTAAGGGTCTAAAATTCCATAGCGACTATTCTGAATTCTCAACTGGGCATACCTTTTTATTCCCTCTATGAAATTTCAATTTTTCGGAATCGTTGGAAAGATATTCTCAAATAGATTCAAATAATTTTGATTTCGCTAAAATCCGGTTTATTTTGAATCATGTACATTCATTTGAAATTCGAAATCGAAATTTCAAACTACCGCGCCATTTTCAATTCTTTTTATAATTGAAAATAAATATTTACATTCTAATGACGATCTATATAAATATATACGTTCTATTTCTATTCAAAGGAAATTTCTCGTCGTTATTATTTAAAATAATTCATTTTAAATATTCAATATTCATTAAAATTGCCAAAATAAAAATTTTAAATTGGCTCAGAATTTCCGGGTTGTTACAATCTCCCACACTTAAAACTTTTCATCCCCGGAAAGGAATGAAGCTGAAAGTTGTTTAACTAATCAACTCAGCTTTCATTATTTTCTTTATGTCTTAAGTTCTTCAACTTTTCAGTTTCTAAGAACTTTTCAAAATTTTCAAAAATTTGGCCAACACCCTAAATTTCCGAAAAATTTCGCCATAACCTCCCCTGCAGCGGGAGCTTCGGGGTATTTCAAATAGCCTCCCATGGCCCTCAGCAATCCAAAAGAAAAAGAAAAAGCCAATCGGCTCATAAAATCATCCAAATCCCAAGAAATACAATGAACATGCACCTATTTGTCGGGCAAACAATTTTATTCCTTTGCTCTAGCCTCCTTGCTATGACCTGTTCAATGTATATACATGTATATGCATGTAATTGTAATCATTTTTAGTACAGTTCTAAATTTGGTTCCATTTAGCATAAATGGTTCAAAATTTTAATAAATGAAACCAATAATCAAACAACGAAACCATCAATCAATTAGTGAATTATCGTTTCCAATTCGTAATTTTGATACATATATAGAAAATCATCTTTTTGATGCCAAATCACAACAATGAACCTATCTAGTTTTGGTTCTCACATCAGTCTAATGGAAATATATAGATATCACACCTTCGGCGCTCGAACATCAACTTTGATGACGATGCATCAATCATCAGAATCATCTCCGGGCGACTAGAGTATGATTCTATATCTATCCAATATATTAAAACTTCGAATATACATCCATGACGCATATATGAAAAATCTTTATAGACTCGATTGTCCAAATTCAATACAAATAAAGTATTCAAATACGTACCATTAGATATAAATTTTCAAAACAAAGTTTGTTTTCAATTCTTATTTCAAAAAAAATTCACTCTTTCCACTCAGTCTAGGACTCTAGTGATCCTATCTCTAACGAGTCATTCTAATTGGATATTACTAATCCAATATATGACGAATTCTTTCGTTCGGTTCCAATGTGTCTTGTTCTCGAGCTCTGTAAACCAAAGCTCTGATACCACTCTATAACAACCCGAACTTCCCCGGTAAGGAAAGAGCGGATTGCTTTGAGAACAACACACATCAGAACGCAAACAGAAGAACATTTCATTGTTTATTACAATAATTTACATCAAAGTACAAGAATATACAGAGTATGAATAAATATTACACATTTGATAAATATCAGAGATTTAAATTACATTTAAATACATAGCAACGGAAAAATAATACAACACACAACTGAAAGAATTACATGGATACAGAGCTTTCCGAGTATCGTTCTAGCTGTAAAATAGGATCATGTGAATATAAATCTGCAAAACCAAAATTACTAGCTGCCCGTGTGGAAAATAGGGGCACCCAGAGTTTAGGTTAGAGCAATAAACTCCAGGTCAGTCATGTGACTGGTGTGAGAACTAAAACAGTTAATCTTTATTTTTAAAGTTAGGTAAATCAAGGGACCACACCGTATAACACGGAACAGGTTTCCTCCCAAGAATACCAGTGCATAAAAAAAAGCGCAATGCTAAGTAAAGAATAATGAAGCTATTATAAGACCCAGGTCCCATCACACAATGCAACACAGGCCGGAGGATAGGGTTTTACCTTATAATAGCCAAAGAATGCTTGATACGTTTTAAAACAAATTATTTTGACATTACTATAAGTGTATAGTGTCAAAACGATTTCAATCATAAGTATCAATCATAGGCGGCATAGCTACCATCTACTATGTCGCCAATACTAGGCTCTACAAATAAAACCGAAATGTCACGTATTGGAAATTGTATTTCCGTCATGAGTCGAGGCAGGGGCAAGCTCCTCTCCGTTCGAGACACTCTAGCAAATGTCTCAAGACCACACACAGCGACCCCTGGATCCTCCAAGGTCGGTCCTCTATTACTTTTGAGGATTGGCAATTCCTGTACACACGTTTCCCGGTCCTATAGGACCTATATCCGAGGCGCCTCGCATCAAACAACCACACAGGTAAAAATAATATAAATGTCAGGGCTGGTAGGCCACTGACATCACCCATAGCTAGAAAGAAACGTCGCGCACTCCTTGGGTCCTTATCCTGTTTTTGACTCATACCGAGGTGTGAGGCTGGAGAATTAACGCTATACACAAAGCTATGCCACGCAGGCCGTGCTTTGATCATCAACCACAAGACTTTGCTTTTCAACAGAAGCCTTGATCATCTGCCACTTAGGCATGCCACACAGGCAATTCACTCCATGCGATTGATATCCATCAATATATAACCTCTGAGCTCGTACTTCTCAGGGAAGGGCGTTAAGCAAGAGAATAAATTCTCCGCCGCCAAACAGATATATATTTAATAGAGATCAATCACACAGAATAAAATCCAATGTCAGACACACAGTCCATTTACAAGTTCATTCTGGGTCTGAACGAAACCGGAGAAACCTTATTCCTCGCATATCCATCGATCTCCAAGTACGTATGGACGATCACCAACTGATTCCCTCCTCTTGGGTGTACAGACCAATCAAGATCATCAATAATCATCCAAACGACGTGATGACTTCCGGTCTTCAACCACCGTCTTCATCTTCGACTTATCGTCGAATCGGTTATTCAGAATGGGTATAAACCCGGCCATTCCGAATAACCCGCGTATATAATAAACAAGTGTTACACAAACACAACATACACCTCATTCCAATTCAGAACATTCTTTTATCCAAATATTCACATTCTTAGGGAAGGGTTCCCACTAATTTTATCAAAGATAAATTCTTCTAAATTTATTCTTTAATCTTCCTTTGGATATCATTTCAAACCATGTTAAGGTTTTCCAAACTAGTTGGGATTAGCGAACCACACCGAAGTAATTATTTATTTTATTTCCCAATCCCATCCTATTCATCCCATGGAGAAAACTGGTAAAACTCCATATCTAACACAACGGTGTTATCGGTAAATATTAATTACCATTTCACGTTCAAATCTAATTAAAGATTTAACTATCGCTTGGAGCAAAACTGGTGATACTCCATTCTCGATCACTTTATTCTAATTAAAGGTTTATTAAAACTCCATTTAGTTTTAATTTTCACAAAAATAATATCCTGTCTTTAACTGGGTTAAAGAACCAATGTCATCTAAAACACGGTTCATGATAAATCCAAAATCACATTCCATTGTTAATCGGGTTAAAGAACAGGTGTTATTCAAAACACCGCTCATGATAAATCCCAAAAACCAATTTAAATTCAATCCAATTAAATACTAATTAACTGGACAATTTCACTAAATCTTAATTAAAAGATTTATTCTTTTCTAAACTGGGTCCAAGAACAGTGTTATTTAAGACACCATTCACGACGAACCCAAAATCCCATTTGATATTAAATACAAGGTTCTGAATAGAAAATATATTGGCTTATATTCAATATCAAATTCTGAAACCAACAAATATCGTATTGGAAATAACGATATAAATATATCTTTCAAATTTCCACAACCATATATGTATAATCACGAAATCCAACATCGAAATATTCCGAAGATAATTTCGATTCAAATCCATTCCAATTCACGTATTGGAAATTCTGTATAAAACCACTTCGAATCCAATTTATTTATTCGAAAATATTGGATTATACTTCTAGTTCATAACTGGTTCATTTCGATAAAAAATATAGTTTTACCCTTCCAAATGTGGAATTTTTCATCCCAACTCTTTCCAATTCATATATTATGATTTTACACAAATTATTAATATTTTTAATAATTTTATCAAGGTCCGTTCAGTCGATTTCCAATAACGGTCGTCGAACTGCACTTACAGCGACCTTTTCCAAATTTGATTTGGATATAATTCCAAATCCAGCCGTTAGATTTCAAATTTCTAACATTCATTGGAAAGCTCTTTTCGATACGAACCCAACGGTTCCAGTTTTAGGAGAATCCGACGGTCGGATCTCTCGTAACGTCAATTCGAAGTCAAT